>CM043719.1:13946979-15340528 GCA_023969325.1 Oryzias curvinotus | reverse complement strand
TATTAAAACTTTGAAAACTCTTTCTGTGTATCATTTTTCTTTGTAAATAATATCATGTGTGAACCTTTCCTGCATGACTTTTTTTCCTCTCCCCTCCTTCCTTCTTACACACGCGCACGCAGTTTCAGCACATACACATCCTCAATCTACAACACATGTTATAATGTGGCCACATGCGGCTTATAGACAAGTACGGCTTATGCATGTACAAAATGGTTTATCCTTTAAAACTGAAACGGGTGCGGCTTGTAATCAGGTGCGCTCTATGGCCTGGAAATTACGGATACTTTACAATAGTCAACATAAAATTGAATGCCCTCCAAAAACTTTATTGATGTTTTTTAACTGGCAGCAGTCATCTGCAGTGACAAAATATAGTTTTTCTTTTTATAATACACTTCTGTGAAAAGCATTTTCCACTTAACAGTTGGAAGTACAAACATTACTGCTGACAGACAACGTCCAGACTAAAGCTTAAGGCAAAGAGATGGACAGGGGGAGGTGATTCATGTTTTGGCTGCGCATTACTACACATGGAAGAGAGGGGCCGGGGGGGGGGGGGGGGGGGGGGGGCTTCCTGTGTAGTTTTTTTTTTTTTTTTACTGGAAATGTCATTTATTTCTGGCTGCAAAAGCTAACATGGTTCACACTTTAAAAAGTTCACACACAAAAACTCAGTCACTTCTAGTTTTACTTTCCAACTTTTGTGTTATTATTTCCATTTTTTCTTGCCAAGTTTTTACTATTAATGATTTTAGGAAAAGACAAAGACAAGTTATAAAACTTGGCACTTTATCCAATCACTTTGTTTCTGGTCCAATAACCAATATATTTACTAATTTACTTGGAAAGAAAATACAATTATTTAAATAAGGTTTGAATTAACCTCTATTTTCACATCTAATTCTTCATTCCTGTGAGGCTTTGTTACTTTTGTTTTTATTCTTTGATTTTTAGAAACAGAACTAAACAAATGTAATATGAGCATTTGTGGAGTTCAGACTTCAAAGAAGGCAACATAAAAAATGTACATTTAAAAACAAATCTCAACAGTTTGTGGTTGTACTATTAGCATTCAGTTCTGGACAGAATAAAGCAAAGAAAGGACTTTAAACTATAAAGAAAGCTTCCCTTTAACATGATGTATTATGAAGTAAGGGTTAAAATAGGTAAAAGCTGTTAATATAAGATATGCAACCATTTGCTAATGTCAGTGTCATGAGAAGAGAAGCATTGACACATTATCTATGTAATACTGTCTGAAAGCAGCACTCACAGCAGGGCGCCCTGGGCGAGAGGAAGTTCGAGATTCCCCTGGCCTATGGCGGCTTTCATGAGAAAGCATGGGCGAATCCATCTTAGAAGAACCTTGAAAAGGAAAGAACATCCAGAATGATCTAACTGAGAAGTTCTGATACTGAGAAGGAAGGAAGGAAGGAAGGAAAAGCTGTGGGGGAGCAGCGACTCACTGAGGATGCGATGCCTCTCCAGAGAGCCGGTCTGTGGCAGATTGGAAATGATGCTCATGCTGTCGCCTCTCTCCCAACGGTCATTACGGCTGAGATCTGGATTGCTGACATGAGGATATAATAATCACAAGCAGTCAGTAATAGTCGTCATCATTTAAAAACTATGCTAAAGTGGATAAAGATCAATGTAATGACTTGAGTGTCTTTGGTACCTGGCTCTCACTGGGTGCCTAATACCAGAGGTCAGGTTGGCATTAAGAGCTGTGGCAATGGATGCTGTCCTCTGAGGGACCTGAAAATGTTATAATTTTAGATATGAAACTGGTCTTTATAAACAATACCTTATGTAAAAAGAGCAAAACTGTTTAGGAATTATGGAGGTTTCGAAGCTACAGCTGAGTAATCTCATGCCCAGTTGAAACCGGTCAGAGGATGCTACCTTTGGAGGAAGCTCTACATCTGGCAAACGAATCCAAGGGCCACGTTCCTCCCTGATCTGATGTGCAAGCGGTGCGGGGGTTTCAGAGGTGGGGTCGGAGTTTTGACGCACAAGCTCCCTGGAGTGGTTGGGGCGAGGTATGGGGATGAGGGAAGGATCCTGAGTGGGGAATGCAGACATGTTCTTAGTGGGCTGGTCACAGAGGGACTGAGAGCGTGGAACAGGGGCAGCGTAAGGCTTTAGAGGAACCAAATGAGCCATCTGAAACTGCAGAGGACCAGGAGGGAGGTGCAGCCAAGGGGGAGCGCAGGAAGACATCAGAGTGGGGAAGAATACACAGTTGTGTTTTTGTTGGAAGGGGATTTTAGTAAATGAGGGAACAAAGTGAAAACAGACATGGAAAAGAAAAAAAGAAGCAAAGTGTCAAAGGTAAAGCAGTTGAGGAATTAGGAGGCAGAAATGTAGATCCATGCATTTTCACAATAGACACAAACCTTGCTCTGCCCTCCTTGAGGTTCCACTGGCCTCTGCATGGGTGGTGTCTGAGCAACCGATCCTGATTGGCTGATAGAATCGGCACGCGACTGGATATTAGTGTCAGAGACCGTAGTGCAGATTTTGGGTGAACCCTGCCTGTTGAGCTTACTCCGCTCCTCCACCTAGAACAGGACGGTGAAAAGAAAGGTCAACAGTGTGTCGTCATGAAGGGCGCTGCGACTTAAATCAGGCCCAGCCTGGTACCTCTCGGGCCCAATTAGGTTTGTTGTTTGGCTCCAAGTTTTTGTTGTAGTGGTAAAGCTGGGGTTTCTTGTCTTGCTGCTGCTGTTGCAAAGACACCAAGTAGGCATGCTCCTGCTGCAGCTGTCTCTGCAGCCGCTCTGACTGGCGCTGCTCCTCCAGCTGTTTGCGCTTATACTCCTAAACAAAAAGAAAAACAGCCACAATCAAAGGGCAGCGGACGCACAAAAAATCACATGGGGCAAATAATTGTTCAATTTCTGACTTCATCATTTTGCTGCTTGGCATGAGGTGAGTCAGCTGACTTGTTGACTTTTTGTCACCAGGTCTCTGCTCTTCCAGCCTTTGGCAAACAAAAATAGTTATAACTTGAATACCTCACATTAAAATTCAACTTTCTGCAAAGTAAAAAAAAAAAAAACACAGTAAACTTTAAATGAGTTTTTCCTAATATGCAAAGTTGATCTCAAATCATAAACAAATTATATCGCCACCATTATTGAGGTCTGCACTCAATGAAGAATGACGAATAGCATCATCATCAGCAAACAGCAACTATCAGGTGGCTGCAGATCCATGGGTTTAAGCTGCCGTCTGCCCATCAGTTGATTGGGGATTTAGTTCCCAACTTAAGAGTGATTGTGTCCTTAAATATAATGGATAACCCCACAACTGTTGGAAGCCTGAAAACTGCTCAAGATTTCTCTTCCATCTGTCACTTTATGTAAAAATGCAATTTTCTGCAGACCAAAGTGGCTGCATTAAGATTTCCTGACACAGCTATGAACTGAATTGTGACTAAGTGTAGTCCTAGCATGGTGCAGCCAGAGAAGAGGCCCATCTACTGCCAGCAGCACCATCAAAACCTTTACTTCTGCTACACATAGATAGCACAGCCTGTGTTAAACACCTCATACTCCAGAAGCCTGTGTGACGCGCCACACTAGTCTCCATAATAAGCCTTTGGTCCCAGTATTAAAAACAAAAAATAACTTGAATGCGAACCTGCAACTTCACACAGAGCTAATCTGTTGTTCTATAACTGGTAAAAACACAACACACATTTGTGCATCATAAGGAACGTTGATTGGTACTCCCAAAACTATTTTAGAATTACTTTTATTTGCCAATATACTGCACTGGAATCACTACAAGCTTTGCAAAGGCTGACAGTTTAAATAAAAGAGGCAAAAGCACTCTGTTAGTTTCTAGTTGAAAGCAGATTTCAGGATTTAAACTGTAGTAGAATCAGAGAATATTGGTTGCAAAATGTAGCCTTTAAACATTCATAGTTTGCCCTGTGACTGACCCTGTTGTCTGCCCCCATGAAGCCTAGCTCAGGAATCCTGTGAATGCACTATTAAGTGCCTCAAGTGTTCTGCATATAGAGCTAATAATCCCTCTGTAAAACTGAAATAGACTTCAGTGTTAATTATGACCTCAGTACATTCTACAGTAGGAAACTAGCAGAGAAGTCACAGGAAATGCGACAAATCTGGCCTTCAACTGAAGGCTGAAAAGCGCCCAAACTCACCTAGAAATGTAGGTCATTTAATATGTTAAAATATCTGCAATAATATGTGAGCAGCACTCATGGCTAGTAATGTACATCCACATCCTCCAATCTACCGATTAAAATAACCATTAGTACACACTTTATGAAAATGTAGGGATGTTTATCTTTATTTATTTCCGATTATATGGCAAATAAAATATATATATAAAAAACAAAATCATTACATTAAAAGGTTAAAATAAAAGCTAAATATATTAAACACAGCATGTTTATGTCCCGACTGATTAATAACTGTTATTGGGGAAATAATCATAAATCCAAGCTTATGACTGTAAACAAACATTAGGGAGTAGTTACCATGAGCAGTGCCTGCTCCTGAAGCAGCTGCTGCTGTAGGATTTCTAACTGCCGCTGCTCTTCCTCTAACTTATGTCTGATAAACTCCTGCAGGAAGGTAAGAAGACAGAGGTGGTGCTCATTAGGGTGATGACAGCAGAAATGAAGGAGTGCCAGATTTGAATAGAAGCTGGAAACGTGCGTTATGCAAGATCTGTAAAATGCAGCATAAGATGTTTTGATAAAATGTCATTATTAATTCCATAATAGGAAAGGTGCAGATGCTTTTTTAGAAGTGGCCACATATCTCAGTTTACACATACACTTGCAGATCTAAATAAAATAAATGAAGATAAGCAGACTTTGAAATTTGACGCATTGTCCATTTGTGGGGCGCTCAGGAAACAAAGATGAGGTGTGTAGGAGTAAAAGGAGATGGTGCTCTGAGTGCAGACTGAGAGGACCCTGCAAGAGCTTCCGCACAAAAAAAACCCCTCTACCCTCAGTAAATACACTAATTTAGGCCTTTGCTGCCATAGCAACCCACTGATGGAATTCACCACCAGAGCAACTTGTGCCGTATTGTTGGAAGACACGCCTAAACTTCATGGTGATTGGCTGCTTACAGATTCCATGTCCCTGCAGTTGGTTACCTGCTCCCTCTCAGCCATCCTTCTATCTTCCTCCCGTCTCATATCGTCAATTCTCCGATGGGGACCTTTTTCTTGCTGCCTCACCATCTCTCGCTCCTTTCTCTGTTGCTGGGAGAGAAGTGACAGGAAAGAGAAATGACACAAAGGAAACTAGTCTGCTTTTTAGCAAATGATCCCCCTGAAAAGAGCTGCAGAAAGAGTGAGGAGTAGAGAATAGATGTGACTTATCCTGACTAATACACAAGTATTGGTGTGTGTGATATTCTAATTTAAACACATCAGTGACAGTTTCTTATGTTTGACAGAGAGAAATCTTAATTTATGCTCACATTGATCACTGAAACAATGATATTTCTCAGTGAAGAAATTATGGCTTCTGAACTGGGAGAGAAACACAAATCCATTCAGCTGGTAATTATAAATTCACTGTGAGCACAGAGTAGAGGGAGAACACAATAACACCAGTTTGATCCAAAAGATAAAGCAAGATCAGCACCCTAAAAAAACCTAAACACACAATTATCAAAAGATAAACCAATGACAGAAAAACTGACATCAAAGCGGGTGATAACAGGTTAAGTAGACCAAATGCTCACCCTAAAAATGTAAAGGCCAGGAGGATTTTCTTCAGGATTTTAGATCTAAGTTAAGGTGGAGGTTTTAGGATTCACAAATTCTACAGCAGATAATATGATTTAAACCAGATGGCATCACTTCAACTTATGAGAGAAGCCAGGGATAATTTATGACCATGACTTTAAGCTTAACCAGAGTTTCTGGAACAGGAGTTCCCACATACATGATGTCACCAAAAAACTGATCAAATACACACCAAAAAAATGCTGTCATCAGCTCTCCAGCTGAAGCACATTTGTGCGGGAGCTCACCATCTCTGACTGTCCCTGCAAAATCTGAACATTTATTCAATTTTGCTGTTAGAAAAACTGATATAAGGAGAGCAGACGCATTACCGACAGAGAGCATGATTTTAGTATTAATGGATATGGCTACAGCTTAAAATCTATTTGACCATTTTAAAAAAGTTTTTGCAGCTAATTTGTCTCATTAAATTGGGGGAAAAATGCATAAAATAAAAAATAAGACTTTTAAGTGAATTTGGATTTGCAAGTTCACAGACTATTTTCAGTCTGATGTTAAACTTGAAATGTTTTCATCCTGGATCTGTAAGGTTTGTCATATCTGTTAACAGAGTTTAGATTTAGTTTTAAAAGCATCAAGAAAGGGTTTGACTTTACTTCTTCGAGCCGTCGGCGTTGTTCCTTCTGCTCTTCGATGCGTTTCTGTCGGTCATGCAGGAGTTTACTCTTGTGTTCCTCTGTGTCCCGTCGCTGAGCTGCCAGTTGAGCTTGTTGCCTCTTGTGAGCCTCTGAGCGCTCTTTGTTCTCCTGCTGCAGCCGCTGGAAGTCCCGGCGCAGCGTGGATTCACCGGGAACATTGAGTATTGAACTGATCATGAAAATTGAAAAACGTTAAGACGGATGTTCTCCTCAAAAATTGAACCTTGGTGGCTTGATTTGTGGGAAAAGAAATGACAGAGGATCACCTGGACTCTCTATCATCGCCACGGTTTTCATCCTCTTCATCACTACCACTGTATTCATACTCTGTCTCTTCTTCATAAAAACAAAAAATTGAGTCAATTAAAAACAACAACATAAAGCTGTTTTTTATGCATTTTCTTTTTTGCTCACCCTTCTCCCCTCTCTTCTTGCGTGTGCGATCGATGTGATCCTTGAGCTGAATTCGGACCTGCCGCTCAGTGGGTTGGTCCCGGATGAAGGAATGCTTGAGCAGCTGCTCAGTAGATGGCCGGCTGGTGTACGTCTTGACAAGGCAGCCCTCTATGAAGTCGATGAACTTCTTGGACCTGGCAGAAAAGGGAAGTTTAAGAGGCACATGGTGAGGAAGAACAGAAAAGTTAACACTAAACTTTTTTACATCAATCATTTATAAATTCTCTTTTATTGCACAGCTATGAAAGTTAATTTCAATTGTGCTATTTAGCAATTTTGGAGCTAGAAAAGTCTTTAAACAAAAAGAAGAAAAAGTGGAAAGTTACATTTAGATTCTATTGAAGTACCTATTCCAGTCTTATAAACTGAACCTAAATTGTTTTTTGTAAGTATTTTTTGTATGTATGTATATATATAGATGATTAAAAGAAACATTCTTTTCAAACATAACAGAACCTAACTGTTATTTTTTCACAGATGAAATGAACTTTTATGCTGCAATACCACAAATTAAATGCATTTATGGGTCAAAAGAAAAGGAGGAGCAAAACCACAGAGTTGGACAAAAAAATATAACAGATTAATTCTTATACCATCATAATGGACCTCATCTGACTCTGAAGGTTTTTTTTTTAGCACAATTGGTGTTAGTGTTGTTTTAATCTGTGTTTAATATGCTGTAAAACCTAAACTCTTATGATTTCAACTCATGACCTCGTTTCCCCCCCCAACAAACCTCAACAGGCATTATGTGCTAGATTTAGAATTGCAGCACAGCTATCAATTATCATTTCAGACTAAAGTAAATATATCGTCTATAGACGTTCACTGAGTCTGAGTCTTAGATACATTTCTCTACATCCCACTGTACACAAACACGCCCTGGTACACTCATTTACAGGCAGAATTCATTTACAGCTTAGATTCAGACTGTTCAGGATTCTAGGAAGAGGAAGAGTCATTTCGGGTTTGTTGTTCACTCACCATTTTTTTGATTTAAGTTTTGGAGGAGGGTTCCTCGGAATTAGAAAGAGGGCTCTCATGGGGTGCATGTCACACAAGGCTAAAAGACATTTAAAAATGGATTATAGCATGTATCCACACTACCAGAAAAACACAGAGAAAAGCACACTCGAATAAATCTGATCAAAAGCAATTTCCACTCTGGGTGGTTTGTATGTGAGCAGGGCCACCATTGCACATTTGTTTTATGCTGAAGCAAACAGTGCACTGTAGTTCCAGTTGTTGTTATCCAACCTCTTTTGGTGCCTCCGGCTCATTGTTACACTGACTGTAAGAGCAAGGACTGTGAGTCACCCTGCTGTCGGCGTAGGTAGCTAGCTAAACCTGACTGGATATCTTCAGTTTCACAGCACACAGGTTTCTGTAATACTCTCTTTAAGACATAGCTTGTTACCAAAATGGTTTATCTTATATGTTAATAAAGAAAAACAAAAAAACAAGCTGTTCCCCCTAAAACATAAGAACCATGGGAGAGAATGGGTTTTATTTAACATGTAGTCATTTTAAGGAGGACTGACAGTGTGTTGTCAGCTTTGCAATCATCTGTTTTGCAGGAAAAAATAAGCAGAGTAACAGTGATGTGCACACTGCGTTTTCTAGAATGATGCATTTAAGTCAAACCAAAGTATTAAAAGCCTGTATAGATCCTTAAGTGTGTCAACAGATGCTTAATAGTTCACTCTATTCAATCAATCATGTTATTACATTGCTTCAACAGGGTTTTGTCCGTTTTTTACCCTAAAGCAGACTTCTTGTTGGCCCCAATAGTCTGCTGTGACTTAAATGCTTTTTTTAGGTTTTGGTTTATGTTTCTAAGACAAAAAATAGCCATTAAATTATTTGAAACTGTATGATCGGACCTGTCTGATAAAAAAGTAGCAGTTTGTACAAATTGAAGTGTTTCTGACTGTAGAACATCATTAAAATGGTTGTATAAACAGAAATATGGTGACAGACAAAAGAACTAAAGCTACTGAAGGACATTTACAACAGATTAACACAAAATAAAATAAATATGAAGCCTTTCTATTAGCCTTTATGCAAATTCAACCAATAAAAAAAATGGTGGCTTGAAGGCTAGTATATAATTAAAACCACATGGCTTCTGGAACAAAGTCACTTTGAAACAACCAAACTGGACATTTCAGAATATAAAACACATTCATTTTAGGAAAAAACATCATACCTGTGCCAACATTTCACATCAATTGGCAAGGATAGTAGGTGTGTAAGAATTCAATGATTCAAGGTAAATCATAATTTGTGGTTGTTGATACGATTCATGATCAATATTGGTTCCTTTTGAACGATCCGATTCACTGACCTAAAATAAATCCAGGACAGCTTCAGCCATAAATTCAGCCAGTGTGACTCAGAGACAAATACCTGGATACTAAACAATGCAGGTGAAGTTTTTCAGATTCCTTGTATTTCTTGCAAGATAATCAAATGCAAATTAAATATGTGTACAAACAAACAAGTACACAAGAATTTATGTCAAATCAATTAACTTTTTAGTTTTATAAAGATCAGTCGACTGTTGTTTTTCCACATCCAAACAATCCAAACAGAACATTATTAGAACATTCTAGCCCACTATATGGTCACATGTCTTTGCTAAATTCAAAGTGTTTCCACACATTGGACTGGAATGATGGTTGATCATTTTTGCCGTCATCACATATGTGTTGTCCGCTGTGACCATACCTGGTCGTATTTAAGTTATATTAAAATAGACCTACTGTACCTCCATCCAATTGGTATTGATTATAATCACTTGTTACATTTTGAAACCTTTTTTTTTTTTTTTAATGGTATAGCTCGATTCGATTAACAACTTGCCTCAGACAGATGGATCAGGCTGGATCGTAGTCTTTTTTTTCTTCTTTAAATAATTATGTAATAAACAGAGAAATGGGTTCATCACAAAATAAATAAGAATCCTTCTAAAAACAGGGACAAATCCACTTTAGAAACCTAGTTCAGCTGTCAGAGTGATGGAGTGAGAAAGTGCACACTGCATAATTTATAGCGGTTCATCAACATCAGCCTGACAGTTGCCCTGTTTGCCCTCCTTCCTGTCATTCCCAGCAGCAGCAGTTTGTGAGATCTTTATTAGGGTCATAAAAAGCTTTTAATATTTTTTTAATACTGTACAAAGGTAAAAAAAAACAACAACTATATTTTACCCTCAATAAAACTGTTTTTAAATGAGACAAATGTGTAATATTTGAAATCTGATCGGAGAGTAGTTGCAAGGATTTATATAGGAGTATTTGGAATAGTTTCTTTTTAGAAAGTGAAAAGTTTTGATGGAAAAATGCAAATTTCATGTATTCGTCAATAGTCTAGATCTGAGGTTCAATTTAGCGTTTATGGTTTGGAGATGGTGCTGCTAATCAACAATCTGAGAAGCTCTCAGTGAATTTTAAACTAGCTTTTTTTTAGGCTAGAAAGCAAAACATATGTGAGAATGAAAGTATGAGGTAATACTGTAAATATCTACATTGTTTTTCTACATTCTAAAGAAATGAGTGCATTTTTAAATAGGTTTACCAAAGGATCTGACCATTTACATAGTAATGAAATAAAAAACCTTCACACTATTAAATTGAAAACGTCTCTCTTGAGTTCATCTCAAGGCAAACCATTCACAATCCTGAAGAAGAGAAATGCAAAATGAGCAACTGAAAGAAGAAAAGACGTCTTGACATGACAGTAACAGGTACGGAGCAGCATTCTTTGAACTAAATTCCTCTTCTCCAGAGAAGAAGCTTGAAACAGCTCACAGTACAAAGGACACATTACTTGGAAAACCCGCTCTGGAGTGGGCATGCGAAGCTTCAGATGGCACTCAGTCACTGGTGCTGACCAGGGATGTGACAGAACAGAAACATTAGGATGAGATCCAGAGCGTTTCAGAGTCTGCTCAGATTTAGATAAATGCAGCAAAAACCGAGTGGATTGAGCTTCACAGTACAGACTGACAACCCATCAAACGCACTGAAAGTAAAATGAAAGACCTCTCTGCTGTGACTCACCCCATCGACTGGTCTGAACCTAATGGAGCTGCAAATAAAACTGCAGGTAGAGCTACAAATACGAACAGCAGCAAAGGCCTGTCAAAGCATCACAAACATGAAACCCTCCATATTTATGTTTGGGTTCCACATTTTTCTTTGCTTCAATGAAAGCTCAACACTTAAAAAAAAAAATCAGAAACAGCTTTTATCTCACTACGCAGGAGAAAAAAAAAGTAAATATTCAACTGAACTCCAAACTCAGGGTCTCATCTGTCTCCTGTGAAGTCATTTTATTTGACTTTCAAGTTCAGTCTTAAGAACCACAAACAAATGTTTAATGCAACCACACACTGAAATAAAACCTAAGGATAATTTGCAACAGATTTCTGGTAATAAACTGTGCACTACTGTTTGAAAATAAGCAACAGTCAGTCAAACGAGGTGTGCTCAGTAAATTGCCAAAGGTTTCCTACTTTTCACATCAACTCTACTTCTTCTAAGCGTCACCTTAGCGAGGGTTTCTTTTCTTCTGTGGTTTCATATCTAATCCCAAAGAGATGGGAAGGCAGTATCTGTGGAACCAGCCTCTGCGGGCCAACCGTCAGCTCATAACTACACGACCTCGATTGCACTGAGTCAGCCGGCCATCTGAGCGTACAGACACCACGGCTCCATATGCAAACCAGACTCATTCATGAGCTTCTCCGGACAGGCTTTGAGATGGTAAAACATAATCTGTTGCTGAGCAGACAGAATGTGTAATTCGACATCAAAAGGGAAAAAAATACTTACGAGGTGCTCCTTCTGCCATCTCAATGGCTGTTATCCCCAAGGACCAAATATCGCTCTGTAGGACAGATCAAAACAAAACAGCACCACAGTTAGTCTTTTGTATTTGCAGCACGGTATCTGTGGAAAGCGGCTGGAGTTACCCTGAAGTCGTAGGTAGAGTCTGGGTTCTCATCGCAGGCAATAACCTCAGGAGCCATCCAGTAGGGAGTCCCAATGAAGGTGTTCCTGCGGCCAACAGTCCTGTCCAACTGAGCGCTCACTCCAAAATCAACTGTGGGGAGATTTTAGAGGGATCAGCGTAGCACCAAAATGTGAGAACACTTTTTTTTTGTATTTTGCTTTAACATACCCAGCTTGACCTCTGCATTCTCTGTTAGCAGAACATTTTGGCCTTTGATGTCTCTGTGGATCACTTTATGGTTGTGAAGGTGACAAAGGCCCTGTTTAATAGATGAAGATGGAAAACACAGTGGGTAAAGCAGTGACCCCCCCGTTGCATAATGAATTTGACTGGTTTCTCACCCTCAAGATCTCTCTGCAGATGTAAGCAATCCAGTCCTCCTTCAGGGAGCTGCCTTTAGTGTTTTTCACAAGGTCGGTCACTGACCCCGCCCCACAAAATTCCATCACCAGCTACACACACAAACATATTCAGCAAGAACAAATCAGCAAAGACTCCATTAGAGTAGCAGACGAGTGGTTAAAGTGTAAACAGACCCAAAGTTGGTCGTCATGTCCTGGTGGACTCTTCTTGACAAAGGCACCATAGTATGTGGCTATGTTGCGGTGGTGGCTGTATTTCTTCAGCATGTTTATTTCTGCCTTGATCTCCTCTTCCTCCTCCTCTGTGACATCCATCACCTTGATGGCGGCCAGCTGGCCGGTCTTCACATGGCGACCCTGGGTAATGTTAATGTTGTTAATGACCTCATTTAGAAAACAATGAGGACAAAACAAAAACCAAAAGGTTGTAACATAAGAGTAAATCACATTGAAGTGACCATAAAAAGCAAACAAAATTATCCAAATCAAGGGTTTCTAGCAATCTTACTCACATCTCAGTGAGATATTTTCTTGAAAGGGTTACAGAAAAAACAGCAAAAGTGGGTTCATATAAACTCATCAGTTTTGGGTTAGTGATTGGTTGAGTTTCAAGTGAGTCACTTTATAATACTAGGAGTGGCAAATTTCATCTTTAACAATTAGGAGATTATAATCTGGTTGTGAAGGAAGTTTCACATCCAAGCCGTTCTTGACGCGTGTCAATTCACTCGGTCAAGAGTTGAGAATACATCCACTACTTTTTCAAAGAGGCTGGCTGACTGCTAAATTCAGACCCCCCCCAAGTCAGCAAAGTTAAGAGAAAAGTTAACACCGGCTGTCTAATGTTATGAGGATGCTGCTATTAAAGTTTCTCAAATTATGGATTCATGTTTATTATTATGTTTTTTTTTTAAATACCAGTTGTACCTTACAAGTTGGACAAGGCTAAAGTCTACATCTGACTTTTTTTTTTTTGCTTCCACATTTGACAGTTATGGATTAAGGGAAAATCTATACCACATTTTTAAGGGTCCCTATAGAAAATGTAGTGAATGAATAAAGTTTAAAGCAGTTGCAGATATTTTACAGATAAACTTTGACCTCAAAAGTTAAGGGAAACTGGTAGTTAAGGACGCCCACTTCAGCTTTGTACAGAGCAGTTTGTGAAAATATAGCCTGACATTAAACTGGTCCATGGCCTGAAAAAGGTTGGAGACCACTGGTCTAGAGGATTTTCTTACTGACAAAACTCTAAAGTAACCTAACCTCTACAATTTGAGGAGTTACTATACCAAAGAAGGAAACAAATCAAGAAAGGGGGTTTTGTTCCCTCCTGCAGGAGTCAGAGGTAAGGTGGGAGTCACTCACCTTGTACACCTGCCCATATGTTCCATTGCCAACAACCTCACCAGCTCAAATATCCCAGCAGGATCCTGGGAGGAGAAAGAAACGAGTTTGACATTAGCAATACACACAAGTTTGTTCCCTAAATACAAAAACAAAGGACTGAACTAATTACTATTCACTTAAAGCCCACCACATTTGTTTTTAAGAGGAGGAAGTTGTAATACACACAGTGGTGCTCATGTAACACTTGCATAGGAAGTATCTTTAAATACAAAAACACTGTGAATTGCTGCAATCTGGTTCCAGTTACATCATAAAAATATAAACAAATCTAGAAATAAAAAAAAGATACTTAAGAAATAATAACTTAATTTCTCGAACCCTATGTATGTTTTCAAATCACTCCACATCTTCTTCACAAACAGATCTATAGACCCAAATAAAAGTTCAACAATTAAAGGAGGTGTTTTTTCCAGTTATCCCAAAGATCTATGTAGATGTCCACAACACATTTCAGTGAATATTTGTAAATAACGACGTCATTCCTTCATTCATTCCTTCATTCATTCCTTCATCTTCTAAACCCGCTTCGTCCCTTTTGGGGTCACGGGGCTGCAGGAGCCGATCCCGGCCAATGATAGGCTTGCCTAGTGGGCGAAGGCAGGGGACATCCTGGACAGGTTGCCAGCCTGTCACAGGGCCACAATCACACACCCAAACCCACTCACATTCACACCTATGCAGAATTTAGAGTCACCAATGAACCTATGAAGCATGTTTTGGGACGTTGGGAGGAAGCCGGAGAAAACCCACGCATGCACGGGGAGAACGTGCAAACTCCACACACAGAAAGGTTCCCCATTGATGTTCTGCTTCAGGTCCCACGGGGGCCTTCTTGCTGTGAGGCAAGAGCGCTAACCACTGCACCATCGTGCAGCCAAATAACAACGTACTACAGTAAAACGGACAAAGTATAAGCCTCTATTTCTGATTTGATCATTTTTGTGTGCGTAAAGATAGTGTCACTAATAGCGAGTAGGTTGTTTGACTAAATTACCCCCCCCCCTTCTGAGATGGAGGAAAAATGACAAGCAGTTCCACTTTCATGTAATTTCAATATGGCTTTAAGATGATGTGTGGGTGGAGAGGCTGCTGCTTTGGGTTTAGAATGTACACCGTGACCTATCCTGCTTTTTATTTCATTCCAATGACGCGTTTGCCATCATGGAGATGAAGGTTTGTCCTCAAGACAACAAACAAAAGTGAAAAATACCTTGTAGGTTTAGAAATGATACAGCAACACAACAGACGCTATGCAAAATAAACCCTCAGACTGAGAACACATAGAACAGATGTTTTAGCATGTCTACAACATAGAAATGGAGAAACTGTGACGTAAAATGGATGAAAGAGAATGATATTATGGAAGACAATAATGTAATGATTGAGTAGGTGGCCAGGCAGAGGCGGCAGCTTCACCCACAACCAGCACAGAGAGTGTTAGGAGAAAAAAAAGCTGCAAGAAGAGAAAACATTACAGTTTTAGACGAGGAGCAGCATGTTGCTTAAGAGGCGAAATAGGAAGAGAAATCTGTGATGCTCACAAGATTGAATAGTGCTGATTTAATGTAGAATGATTTTATGCTGATTAATATTCAACTGATAATGCAGAGAGGACAAGCTACTTAAATGTTGAGCACTTCGTAGAGAAAACATCATCGCTAAAGGACAGTGGAGAAAGCTTAAGAGGAAGTTAATACATTTCTGCTAACACTGATGTAAAAAAAAGAAAAAGCCAAAGCTGATCCTTGAATTCTCTAAGCATTACGATCGACAGATTATGAAATATTTTTATTTAAAACAGGATGTGACACCATGGCAAAAGAAAATATACATTGCTTTTTTTCATGAATTGGTAGCAAGAGGGGAAGCTGTGAGACACTTTTAAATTGAAGAGCAAACATTCAGTTTATGCTATTAATACACTACTGTTTTCACTGTAAGAATGGCTTAGGTTAAATATTGAGAATTCTACACTGATGATTAGCTCTAAAATGCCGAAAGACAGAGCAAAAAACAGCCAAAAGTAAACGCTGGAGAAGAAATCCAAACTCTAAAAGGATGTTGCATTAATGCCTTTTTTTAACATTTGTAGTTTAAACAAGAAGTTGCTTTTTTATAGAAAAATCTTGGGTTATTTTGTTTGATATTGTTTAATTTTAAAAGATTTAGAAAAATGACAAAAAACAGAGCTCATCTTTTGGACTAACATCAACTCGTGACTTCCCTTTAATGGTCTGAGGATCTTTATTGCTGTAAAATTACTATTAAAAGAAGACTGTAACAGGAGTGGATTACTCTAGTCCCTCATCTATTTTGTCATTAAGGACATTTAACTGTTTCTTTTTTTTTCATTGTATATGCCTGAATTGCAATATTTTATTTGGACAGTTTCTCATTTTATAAACAAACTGAACAAAAAAATACAACTAAGTTAAAAACAATGTTTTGAACTAATGTTAGAGATGTTAATTTTAACAAAGTGTAAAAGAAAGAAATGAAAAAATATGTTGGCTTCTTTAATGAAGAGCAGGAGAGATTACTTTAGTGGTGCAATCAATAAAGTAACTTTTACTTGAAAAAATTATCAACAAACACTGAGAATACCTTAACAAGACCAAACTATCTGTACACAAAATCATTTAAATATGCAATAAATCTATATGACAGAGATCTTGTTAATTTTGAAGATCTAAAGCTTTCAGCTTCACTATAGACATTTGAGTAACTCCAGTCTATACACTTATTATAAGTATCATTGTGATTTATTTGGGGATTTTTTTTTAAACAAAATGCAATGTGTAAGATGGCTGCTTCATATAGTTTTGTAAAAGGCTGTTCTTGGTGCAATTAATATGCAAAAGTCAGAAAAACTGATTAAGGTCTGACCAGATTTAAGAGAAACCAAATGTTTTGTTTCTTTCACATGTGAAGGCACAGCCTAGCTAGTAGCTACCCCGTTAAACTGCTTCTGATGACATTATCTTTGCAAGCAACTTACATCTACTTTAATGAATTATCAAGATCTGTTAAGATAAAGTAAAAATGCCTAAAAATGACCAAAAAGTTGTAGCTACTGTCACCATAAATCCTGAGCGTGACCTAAACAGCAGACTGATTTTATTCTACTACCTTTCACATAAAACTTGTTAAATAGGTAAATTGGGGTGTGGCTAAAGGGCACTCCTGTCTGCCAAAAGAAAACTTAGAAAATAGTTAGTTGGGACTATGTCACATAATCAAAAATGACCACAAAAACTATCGGCCCCATGCAGAAGCAGAGCAATATTCTTAGATGAAAGCTTAACAAAATATCATCTTTCATTTCCTGCTTGGTTGTTTGTTGCACAACTTTTACAGGGTAAACATGGTAGACCAATAAAAACATAAAGCATTACAAGTCAAAAGGCAAGAAATCCCTTTTAGAAATCATGAAAATAAAACTGTGCAACAAAAATGATCACATTATGATATGGTTACCAAAATCCTTCATGTTGCTGTGTGTAAAAAAAAAAAAGAAAGAAGCTACTTTAATATCATAATTAACAGCTTAAATTACCGTTTCGTATTTAGTATTTTATGTTTTACCTTATTGCCACAAATGCAATACAGCTGTAAAGGTATATTTGGATAATTTATTAGTAGGTCAGTTGTGGTTTTTAAAGCATCTGCACAAAGGTCGGGGGACGTTTATTTCATCTGAACTTTGTTTGTGTGGGTGAAGAATGACACAGACTCACATGACATAACACAAAAGATGCATTCTTTAACACGACGAAGGTGCTGAGCTCGTATGTTACAATAACAATGGTCTTCCTTACCCGCAGAGCTGCGAGGTCGATTTCATCCAGGCTTCGTGTGGGGGCGTTTTCAGACATAGTTGGCGAAAACTTGTGACGTTAGCTAACAAGTTAGCTAAAAATAATAATAAGAAGAAGAAGAACAGAATAGCTAAGGGGGGAATTAAGAACCTGGTTAATAGATTATGCGCAATTAATCTACATAGAACACGGGGAAAACGGAGTTTGTAGTGTGCCGAAGCTGCTGCGGAGCAACGTTTGGATTGACAAGTCCATCGCAGAGCAACCACAGTCGCACCCAGCTGGCTAGCTCACAACTATATTATGGTCCAGAGCTGCGATCTAAAGTCGTTTAAAAAATAAAAAACAAAATAAACGTTTAGAATAAAAAAAAAAATCTGCGTATATTAATAAAAATGTCGCTGTTAGCCAGCAATAAGAGATATGAGAGAGAGGTTTTCACGCAGTGCACCTACTGTTGTAAACACCTTGCTGCTGCTGTTGCGTTTGTTTTTATTTTTTTGACAAGACGTCTTCCCTGCCGATCAACCCAACCAGAGTTTCATTTGTCAAAACGATCCATTTCGAGAAAAAAATCGTGCTAAATCCCAGCTGGCGGCTGCGTTAGTACGCTTAAGGTTAGAAAAAAATCTGCGTTAAGGCGACGCAGCGCGAGCGATCATCTGATGTGATGGCGTCCGGGTCCGTCCAGCACCAGAACCGAACGTCAAGCTGTCATTCCTGCCGTAATTTTGTCGCTCTGAAAATAAATAGGTTTTCCTTAAAAATGAAATAAAATCCTCGTTCAAAAAAAACACAGCTCCCTGCGTCAGCACTTCACACAAACTTGAATAATTCCTTAATTTTAGCGGAAGCGCGAAGTAATCCCAAACTCAGGTGAGCGCCGTTAACACGTCCAACCTCAACGGGCCAGCTAACACAGCTAAGCTAACAAGCTAAATTATTTCTTTAAAAAAATATTGTGTTTGTGTTTGTTTTTCAAAAAAACGGTGGGAAAAACTTTCCCTCGTTGCCCATTTTCTGTTTACAGTCGCGCCTAGCACTGCCAACCTTGAGGGGAAAACACAGACGAACAGGCAGGCACTATTTTTCCACCCAGACACCGTAATAATACTTGCTGTCTGGAGCACTCCACTTCTTAAAGTTAAGCGTCGCTCTCCTTGCGTCCAGTTCTTTTTCTCTTTATAAGCTGTCGATGCTATCAAATGGTTGCGTTTCAGTCAGCAGGTAAAATCGAAACTTGCTTTTTCGCCATGTTTTGCCACCCTAGTCCGGTCCTTCCTCCCACTTACAGCCGTGTTGTAGTCCTGTCGTTCTGTACTGACGATTGGCTGAACGCAGCACTCCTCAAGTGTTTTGGCCTCGTGAAGCGCTACGGTGCTGCGTCAGGGACAAATTACCTGCAGGACTCATTACAGTGGACTTCCACCTACGCAGCCCTGTCTGGGATGGACTGATGCATGCACTTACAAGCTTGCCCATCATAACTTTTGTCATTATTAACCCAAGAAGTATCAACACGTTCAATGTATCTGTTCTGTATTTGCTATACCGCATGATAGAAACAAATGTCATTATGAAAACATTTGTTTGGACCTTAAAAGTATTGAAAACCATAATCATTTCAAAATATCCCCCCCTCCCTACTGCATAAAATACTTTGTATTTATGTATTTGAAAGAAAACATTATTTTATGTTGTATATTAGTAATTGATACTACATGAAGTCAATCAAACCAAACCATACTTTCCAAAATTACTGAATTAAGAATTCAACAGGAGCACTTGGTGCAGTAAGCCTTATTAAACTTTGCATCCTCAAAAGTATGTTTCTACTTCATTAAAAATGAAACATTTACATATTATATCAGTGTACTACAGCTTTGATGTAAAAACAAGACTATGTTAAACACTCTGTATGCAGAAACACTTACATGGTACATCTTGGAATTCATTTTTTTTTCATCTACAGTTCACTTGGATTGGTCAGATTTGGTCCTATTTTTGGTTTTGGAAAGGTACTTCAGAATTTTTTAACAGAAATAACAACTACACAAATCAAGTTGAGATCAGCCAAACATAAAAAGTTTATTGAACAGGTTTAAAGGTCAAGTGTATTAAGAGTATTCTTGATTCACTTAAAGTATTTAAAAAAGCATCACTATGTTACAAAACTGTTTTGCACATTAAATGTAAAGCATTGGTTTAAAGAAAGTATTACTCAAGTGTATACCTACTAAGTCACTTAATGGTTAAATAAAAAAATGCTACTACTACAATGAAAGAGCACATTGAACCAAATGTTCCAGTGTTCCAGGACCCAAAGTGCTTTTTACAGACTTTTTCTTTTTTTATAAAGAAGCAAAGAACAGTCGGAAAACACAGTGACAGGCTTTTCTGTGAAAGTGGCTCCTTGTTGAGTGAGGGAGTGTTCACATGAGGGATCTGTTATCAGTCCTATTTATGGACCTGTTTGCACTGCAACTACCAGCATGGTGATGTTGACCTGCGGAGACCTGTGAAAAGCTTATACAACCCGTCTGTGCAGCCTAACTTGATTTCCCATGGACCGTTCACATCAGTACATTTTTCTGGGTATATAGTAGCTCATCCTGAAGTCGGTTTCACCTGAAGAATATATACATGAAGAAGGACCCATTGCACTGCTAATGGAATACACCCAGTGATGTAATGAAAGCCTCAGATCCTGCTCTTTCATGTAAACAAAAATAAAAGCACAGACTCACAGATTATTATTTGGACACAGTTAAATTGTGACATTTGCTAACATGTATAAATGTACAAAACTTTTATACTTCTTTAAAATCCATCTTTTTGCTAATAATGTTATTGTGAAAGTAACAGATTTTCCAAAAAGGGAATCTTCTGTTTCCTACTGGATCTGTTCAATCTCAAACAAATTTACCTTCAGTTGTCATTAGAAGAATATCTAATCTTTTTTTGTTTACAGTTAAAAATTTCCCACTTTAACTACTTAAGCAGCATTTTAACAAACACTTCCATGCAAAAGTGCTGCCACAACCAGAAGAAATGATATTAAATGACAGTTCTCCCAGTTGTCATGGTGACATAAAGAAATGCAGCAATTAACAGAAGGCAATGCAGTGCACCTCATCTTGTTCCCCTCAATACAAGAAGAAAGAAAAAAAAAGATTCCTGAAGGATTTTCAGTTCTGTGAACAGATTACTTTCCTTTTTCTGGTGCAGCGTCCACATTTAGCAAGCTATTGGCCTTCTCCCTCTTTTCTGCCCTATCCAGTCTTTATTTCAGCTACATTCCACTCATCTCTTTATGTCCGTCACCATAACAACCACAAATGTTCTGACAGATTTTCTGGCACTGCAGTGAGAGGTGAAGCCTCGGAGGGAGAGAGTGAGAGTGTGAGGGAGAGAAAGAGACAGAGCCACCCACCCACCCAAAAACCCAGCATCAATAAATGTACACAGTGTTCCTCGATCGTGAAAGAGGTTGAATTTCCGACTGCATTCCTTTTCTGAGAAAGGCACAAACGGCATTAGCTCTGGCCTCGATGTTCAGATGTTATAAAGCACACACTGCCTTCATAATTAGGAAGGAAAGCAAGGATTCAACTACAAACAGTCATTAGTTTGTCTGTAGGTCAGTGTTCATAAAAGATATTTAAGGTTAACATAATTTAACATTTTCATAAGTGCTGATAATGTCACTATTCAATCTAGTGTGATAGATGCTAGTACATACATGTGAGCTATCCTGCAGATATGATCTTTGGAAAACTGTGGCTATGTCCACATCTCCACAGGAGCCATGCCTTCCTTGGTGTTACGAGGAGGCAGCAGGTTTTCCTCACACAGGAAATGTAGGGGAAAATGAACCAACAGCCCTCGGATTGCCTTCAGCTCTTCCGCTGCTTGCTCATAATTGGTGTCACAAAGGCGTTCCTGGCTGGAGTGCTCCTTCAGCTCCCGCTTGTTACGGACAGAGTCGCAGGGCAGACATCTAAAGACCTGTAGAGCCACCAGCGCCCAATTGAAAAGCAGGTAAGAAAACCACCAAAAAAAAACAGAGTATGTGGTCTTACAATTTTAGCTTCTTACCTTGTCGTAAATGCTAGCATTCAGTTTAGCCGTTTCATTCCATGCCACATGGAAGAAATCATCACTGATTGGGTCATCTATATTGATGCTGGGATCTGAAGTTGCACCAACAAGAACACTGTTGCAAAAGATAAAACTCCGGTTCACTTTAAGCAAAGCAAATGTGTCCAGTCTGAATACACCCTAAGTTACGATTATTACAAAGACAGCTACTTTATACTTTTTTGTAAAAACAGGGTGTTCATAGTGAATAACAGCTCAAGCTTCTCTTCTAACCTGAAACACTCTTTGCGCAGAGCAAGTGTGAGCCGGCCTGCCTGGTACGGCTCTCCTCCCATGATGGATGGTACCTTCTCCTCGTCCTCCACAAGCACGGCCACCTCACTATCTCTGTTGCCCAGCATGCTGCGGTCGTTGATGTTGGCAGAGCCTGCAATGCAGGACAAGAGTACAAGCTTTCAGTGTAGCTTCTACCAGGTTGAACTACTGTAAAAAAGAAATGTAGAGTTAATATCATATCCTACATCAGTGTTTTTCAACCAGTGTGCTGCAGGAGATGGTCAGGTGTAACGGGAGAAATTACCCATTCACTGATCAAAAACATTTACCATCTCCAGGATATCAGCTCTGTGTTCATCCAAACAAGCCCTGATAAAACACTGAGTAGTTAGGAATATGAACGATAATAAAATACTTTTTTCTTTGTGTTTATTTGATTCTATTAAAGACACTTTGATAAGAATGACGGAGCCGCAGCTTTAGCTCTGTTTTTGGCAAAGTCTCAACTGTCTCCACCAATCATTCTTGGAGGATTTATCATACGTCATCAGTCTGACCAATCAGAAGTGGTTCAAGTCTTCACTTCCTTGTTCCGATTCTGCTCTTCAAGTCTCTTAGTTCCAACAAAAATACCAGCTAAAGCTCGTTTTTAGCGGTGTCGCTTTCCGCGGGAACCGGTATCAGACCGTGGAACAAGTGAACAAAACCATGAATATCAGAGAAGCAAGTCTGTCTGCCCTCGGCGGCAGTTTAGCACTACATCTCCCATGATGCATAGGGTCAAAGTGATAATCAGCATAAAATGAGTCTTCTCTGTTAGACGTTTTGAAACCACAACAAACACACATCAAACAGTTTTAAAATCTTCTTGATGAAATCAGAGGTCAACAGTTTAGTTTTCCTTCAAGGTTTGTGTTTATTAACAGCCAAACATCCCAGAGTTTGGTCCAAGTCATCTCTCTAACTGAAACATTTTTCTAATAACATCTGGATTATTTTATATGTAAAATTTAAGAAGAAGTAATAACAACATTTAAGAAACAGGAATAAGGTGAAGTGGCCAACAGACACAATTAAACTAAGTTGAAACTATTTAATCATCTAAAAATAAAAATAAAACATTTTTGTTAAAGTTTCATCTTTGATAAAGAAAAAGAAAAACTAATAAACATTTAACATGTTACAGAAAACAAATATAATGTTTTTTGTGTACAATTTTTCAAACATATTGTGATCATATTGTTCAAAAACTACAGTTGCCTTTGCACCAACATTGAAATAAATATTTAAAATAAATAAATCATTATTTAGAAAGAATATATTTTTTTTCTTGTGAAGTTACATAAAATTGCATGTCAATAAACTGGAGGAAAAAACAACTACCAGGGTAAAATGTCAAATAATGTAGTTGAAGATTATTACTGATAATTAACTTAACTTTGATTACATCTTTTAGAAAAAACAGCTGCAACTTCCAGCTTTTTCTGCCACAATTATCACAAAAATGCACGTGAGATTGCAGAGGGACTGTACATCAAAACAGACTATGAGTTTCTCCTTTTTTAATTTTTAGATGCTGGTGTGCAGCAGGATTTTTGTCAAGGATAAAGTGTGCCTTGGCTCAAATAAGGTTGAAAAACACTGTAACAAGAGTAGAAACAAGAATCTACTAATAATTTAAGGTTCCAGTAAAAAATTTAACGACTATAAAGCTAAACCACTTTATTCCATTTAAATTCAGCTTCTTGGATCTGGTTTCATAGTTTAATAAACATAATTCCGACAAATCTAATTTATAAATGTGTCATAGAAAGGTACCTACACCTCTTTACATTTGGATATCAACATTTAAGCAGCACAGACCTGCTCAGACACTGGCATGCTATGCTTTAAATTTGCACTCCAATGTCCAGGAAGAGGTCTATTTGTCGATTTAGGTGACCCCACCACAGTCTTTTCCACATATGACAGCTCTTTTCTTGAAGGTTTGTGAACGATTTAAGGCAAATGTCTCTGTCTGTCAAAAGTCCTGGCTCTTTATCCTGCGCCACTTTCCAGTGCGATAAGCTTAAACTCCTTCCAGTTTGGAGTGTTTAGACTGCACATGACCAACCTAGCCGATCTGGCTCTGTTTGCTTGTTTGATGAGGCAAAGGAATGTCTGTGATAAGCTCCACCTGGATGACTGAGCTCTTCACTGAATCCCCCTTGATAAACCTAGACATCCTGTGTCCCTTGTATTCCCGATCTCATCAGAGGTCACGAACACTGTGAGCCTTGTAATGTAGATCGAACGGTAAGCTGACGGCTTTGGCTTTCTGCTTTCTGAAGTGGATGCACAGACTCTTCCTATATAAGAGTCTGTATAAAGCTTAGTATTCTCAACTGAATGAAACAAACAGAACACAATTCACTTAAAGCAGAGGTCCAATCCTGCACTGTCAAAACCCCAAAAACAAAACTAGCATTTAAAAATCGAATTTTTTTTAGCTTGTATTCAATTTCTCACCCATCCCTAAAAGTAATCTCTTGAAATAACAAGTGAAAAAAGGTTTTTTTTTTTTTTAATCTGGATCATTCACATAAAACTATGACAGATTTATCAAAGTCTGCTAAAACAGCTCACAGTGGGAAACCCTAAATATGACCCACTAAATGCACATCTATATGTCCAAACTGTCATTTATTATATGTAATTTATAACAACAGATGACGTTTTAAATTCTGCAAAGATGAAATGGTTCTGCAACAAGTGTTGCTTATCACAGCTCAGGTATTGATGAGCTCTTTGATTGGTGGAAGTTTTTTTTTTGCCAGAGGCGACTCACCGATGATGTAACAGCGGTCATCAGCAATGAGTGTCTTGCTGTGAACATAGATGAGCTCGGTGACAAGCTTCTGGGAGAGCTGGGAGTGCGTTCTGAGGCCGCAGAAGGTGATGTACTCAGTCCACTGGCCCGTTACTAGAGGGAAAAGAATCAAGATTAAAACATTTTTGTAAAAGAAACTCACCCAGGAACAGTAAAAGTCGGGTAAATTGGTACTTTGATCTACTTGATTTAATTTAAAGGAGTTGCAGTAGGGTAGGGGGAGTGAGTCAAAAGAAGGGGAGCTACAAATCGAAATAAAGCTGACAATTAAGAGAAAGCTCACCTTCACGCAGTCTTTCCAGAATGGATTTCTCTCCGCGGCAAATTGTCCTTGAAGATGAAAACAAAGCTGTTTACACCACAATGTAACAGCACATTATGACAAAACTAAAAGCGGTGCTAGTAAAAAAAACTTTGCACGGACAACTTCAGAAACAAAATCTAAAATAATCCTAACTTTGACCAAGTATGCTGAATGGTGTTTTTAGTGTTCACATAAATTTAGGAAACATTTTAATGTGCATTTATGCAAACAAATATGCAAACATCAAATTTGTCAAAATAGAAATAGTAAATATTTTATATCATAAGCCATCAAGTATTTAGGACAGAAAGCACCAATTTACTTGAGGGGAAAAAGAAAAAAAAAAGTTTTTTTGTGTAAATTTTTTAACCTATTCAATGCTGTAGGCAGTTATAATCCAGTTCATTAACTACTTTAACTGTAGTTTAGTAATGGTCTTTAGTAATGACTGAAAGATTACATAGAAGAAGACATTCTGGCTTAATCCCACCTACTCAGCCTAGAATTGGGCAACCTTAGTAACACAGACTCTGTCATAAACACAAATGTGAGCAAAAGAAACTGAAAAAATGTCAATCTGCAGCACTCATGCATGACTAAAGGGATTTCCAGAGATGCAATAGTCTGTGGCTGTAAAATCCTTTCTGTTATGCACACCTAAAGGAAAGTGATAATGGACATAAAAGGCACTCACCTGAAAGTGAAATGTAAAATGGCTTGGATGGCATTTCCAGTGTTTGCAGTCAGATCTCCCTCAAATCCAGGAAGCAGAGGAATAACCACAAACACCCTGTACTTCTTTTGCTCTCTGTGGAATCACAAGAGATTGGAAGTATTTTATTGTATTTTAATTTCCCAAAGTCTATGTGATGAGTTTGTTGCCTCAAAGGGTTTCAGCTTTCTAACATTAAGTCAACACCCCATCACAATCCCATAGAAATCCACCTTCAGCTCAAATAATTTTGTTTGCTGCTTGATAACTTTTAACTTTCATAGTTGGGAAACAACAAACTAATAAAAAATTAAAATAGCGTAAACTGAGTCTCACCTGTGAGCCCGCAAGATTCGATCTACAATTGCGTCACCGATGCCATTGTACACATTTTCGCCGGCACAGCTGATGAAGAACTGGTTCTGAAGAAGAAAAGGCAGATGGCCGCTCAGTATGAGCTGAAAGCCAGAGGAGGAAGCTGGCAAAGAAAAGAGGTATTCAAGCACAGGAAACTTCCTAATTAGGTCAAAGATTCCTATGGAGTAGAAATGAATGAACAGCAAAACTGTTTTTCAATGGGTCCTTAAAGCCAGCTGGTAGTTTGCGGTCATTTTAATAATTCTCTGGCCGTTTTTCAACTAACGGCAGGGGAGATGTCTGGTTACCTCGATGTAGATGTAGTGCTGGCTTTTCTCAATTGTTTGGATATAGGCGTTGAGGATGGAATTCTCACATGTTCCGGTTGACCACCGATCAGCAGAGCGCAGCACCTGAGGAAATCACGCATGGAAGCTTAGTCTCCACTCACACAGGACGCAGACTTACTGTTCACGTTGAATTTCGCACTTTAACAGAATTTTAGCATCAAAATCAGACAGCAGGACCGTTTATTTATATATTTTAGAGTTAAAACAACCTTCTTTAAAAAAAAATAATTAAACAATCCGTTTAAAGTTTCGGGTTGAGTACTGAATACGGGTGGCAAATTTAAAGTCCCCTCCGATCATCTCTTTATCTTTTGTAAAAAATTTTCCAGTGGTCTTTCAATTACAATGATGCAATTTTTAGCCCAAATCAAAAACCTGGGTTGTTTGCTTGGACAAAGTTTCTGTAGAGCAACAGTAGTTCTTTAGAAATTCACCTCTGTGTTGTGGGCAGGATCACTGCTGCTGAGTAAGGCTACTCCTACTCCCCATCATCTCTGTTTAAAAGCTCTCCCGCTAGCTTACAGCTCCTCACACCCCCAACCTAACAATACCGGTGCAACAAAAATGGTGAGCAAAATTGGAGCTATCCAGCTGTAGAGTTTTGGGCCAGATGCCTTGAGGAAAACAAAGAGGTAAATGGATCTAGTCATCTCCAAGGAGATGCATCAGAATGGAGCGAAGCAGGGAGCTTGTGGCCCGCTGACTGTGGTTTCAACGTCACTGCTACGTCTTTTTCAAACAAACTTTTTTCTTCTGCTCCTAATTCACCACTATATGAATAAAGAAATCTTCACAATTGTAACTCTAAGTTGAATTTTCTTCCTCAGTCCTAAGAAAAAAGCCCCAAGAACATGCTTAAAACAGCATAATTTGAATTGGGGTGGGTCTTTAACACAGATGGGAATTCTGGGAACTGAAGCAATAAAGCAGCAGCAAAACTGGATTAGGAAACTATAATGTAATAAGGACAACGGGTTAAAGTTACAATGCCTCCTAAGGAAACAAGAAACACAAAAGACTGAAGATTTAGTCACAAATGACCCAACTCTTGTTAAACATTTTTTAACTAACACACATAAAGTTGAATTCATCTTTGAATGATTGTGTTAGGGTTCAGTTCAGTCTCCTTGAAGTTCTGAAACTCTATGCAGTTCATTTATCTTCAATTTAACATTAAACTGAGACTGGCTTGGCCTGCTGTGCAGACCACTAATGGTGGAAGCTCTTATTTTCTGTACAGTTTACTTTTCTTCCACCACCTGCAGCAAACAAACTCAAAATATAAGGAAAAAAGACACATTTAAATGTTTGACTTGATTTCAGAACATAAGGCCCTATTTTTCCTATATTTAATATTGATCATCTAGTAATCAAAAAGGAAACACTCTTTAAAGATCAACTGGAGAATATAACCACTTTCTCATGCAGGTAAACATGACCTGAATGCAACTAAAATACCAAACACTGAATTCTAACAATTCCGCATTATTATCACTTAAAATAGTTTATTGTTTGAGTAAAATAGGTTTTTCTGAAATATGATCCCCAAACAAGTGTTAAAATTGTGAACTTACAAAACAAATGAAGAGAACGTCCCTTTATGGAAAGTTAAACTGTTGATTGAAGATTGACACCAAAAACAGACTAGACTAACAGACACTACAAATGGTTTTGCAACCGGAATCTTTGCAGTTTTTACTTTGATTTCCTTTAGACCCAATCTATTCTCCCTCAATAAAAAATGGAGCCCACAGCCTCGTAAACTACAAGACCTGAAATATTTTATATGAGCCATAAACAATGAAAAATAAAGTCTTCTTTTTAAATTTAAACATAAATCTTTTTTTCTAAATGCTAATTAACTGTCAAGCCAGATGCATGTTGTGATTTAACATAATTGGATTAAGCAATTTGTTAATCATGTCTGTCATTTTTTACAGACTTTTTTTTTTTTTTACAGGAGCTGCCTGCTTTTTTATGTGCGAGCTTTCCATACCTGGACTTTTGCCTTCTTGGATCCTGGTACAACGTATGAAAGCGAGTCTTCGACAGAGTGAGACTTGGGTAGCAGGTATGGGTAGTAGTCATCTTTGTACTTGATTTTGAAGATCTAAAGAAAAGATAAATGAGCAGATTTAAGTTTGTGTATGTACACCCATTTTCTTCCACTAACATATACTAACAAAGGCCAAATCTCCCAATTCTTAAAACATTATGCTATTTTTCCACACAAAGGAAATATAAAGAACAAAGAAAATGTGTGTACTTTTTTTCCTCTATTATTACTCTGTATGTACATTAGGCAGATGTTCGTTAAAATGCTGTCTGTCCTGTCTGACCTTGGTGAAGTTCCAGCGCTGGATGAAGTGGCGGGCGACATCCTTGGCAGCTTTTCCGTGAATCGCTGCAGACAAATCGCGCCATGGCATGCGGGGAACCTCAGAGCGATCAACATTGTCTGATAAAAATGAAGCAGTCCTTTAGTTCTCCAAGTTCAAATGTCACATTCACAGGGATTCACATTCACAGCAAATTCCAATTCTGTGAAACTGCTCTGTTCACTGAAAATGGCAATAAACACTCCTTGAATCCTTGAAGTAATTAAGCTTATGTACCTTCAAAGGGCTTGTCCAGCTGGACCCAGTCTTTCTTGACAAAGTTGTTGTAGTCTTTGCCAAGCCACAGTTTAGTGTTTCTAGACAGATCAAGTGGTTCCTGGTTTGTGGAGTTTTCCAAAAGGGCGTCATCAGCTGCACCAGTGTCCTATTGAACAGAGTCTCCCATTAGATTCTGCGGGGTGTGACACTCCACAGTAATCGATCTGTGCCAAACTACAAGCTGACGAGAACACTTACTTGTACGTCTGCACCTGGTTGCTCCTGATTCTCACTGTTTGCCAAACAAAGGTCAGTTAGTCGATACTGACTGTCATCCCACCTCCCAAATGCTAGGTCAATCCCCCCTACAAAGGCCACAGTTTGATCAATGGCAACTGTTTTTTCATGGTGGGCCCAAAAGAGGACAACAGACGATAAATGGTCAGGATGCCGCATTACCTAATAGACCACAGGGGCAAAAAGCACAAATTAATGTTAGTTTAAAATCTTTGACTGTTTTAAATGCAAAAAAGCATTTATCAGTCACCAATTCTGCAAGTCATTTCCCTTAAAAAGATGACAGAGGTCTATAATGTTCATCATAGATATACTTCAACTGTGTCAGTCTGAAAGTGAATATAATCCAGGAAATCACATTTTTGTATAATTTTAAATAACTTACTTGTAAAAAGGTTCAGATAATAAATATTTAGCAACTACAAATGATTACTAATTCTGTCCGTCAGTGACCTGTTACTTCATCTTTAAGAAGCTCTTCTATCCCCACCTGTTACCTGTGTCAATAATACCTGTTTGGACTGGTTATCTGTACATAAGACACCTATCCAGTAAGACTGCAACCTTAATATTAAAGGAAGGGTGAATGGGATCATGTTTGGTGAGAGTTTGAGCAAAAAGCTTTTTTCGTCAGTGAGGATGAAACGTAGCAGGATCCTCAAGCATGACAATAATTCCAAACAAGTCGCCCAGGCAACAAAGAAACTGCTACATAAAAAGCATTCTACAGCGGTTCTAGAATGAACTAGCCAGACTCTGAACCTCAATCTAATAAAAAAAATCTTTGAGAGGGTTAAGAGTCTGTGTTCCTTAACAACAGCCCCAAAAATTCAGTTTTTGAGATCTGCATGAAAGAATGGACCAAAATAGCAGCTACAGAGTCTCCAACCTGGTCAAGAACGACAGGAAATGTTCTGTCATCGACAACCAGATCGTATTGAGGTGAACTTTTGTTATTGAGCAAATACTTATTTATACTTATCTATACAATTATAATAGACTATTTTTACATTCTGTCTCACATAATTAAAGTGTTCCTATAAAAAGCATTAAAGAGCTATCTTATCTTTTTAAGTGGGACAACTTAGAAAACATGTGACTAAAATACTTTCTTGCCTCACTATATGTGGCTAAGTCAACAAAACTGTCCAAAAAGACAATAGACCTTGATGTTTGTGTTCAAATCCATCAATGTTCTCTTGCTGTAGTCACTGCTGATGCCAAGAGCCACTTCGACCTCTTTGTACAGCAGGATGCACACTTTGACCCCCTGTTCCTGCACAGAAAAGGTTTTAATGGAAACTTTACCACGTAAGATAATGAAAAAATCATTGAAATTCCCTAACAGTCAATCACTAGTTTAAAACCTCAAATGGTATTCCCAAGAAAGTAAGATAGCTTCATAGTCACTAACTTACATGAATTTTTAGTGATGTCCAATAAAGTCTAAGGAATTCATGATTTTGGATGGTAAGGGCTACAAAGAAAAACCAAACATAGAGCGAATGCCTACTGCTTTTCGTTTAAGTATCTCATCCAGCCTCCAGTAGTTGTCAGTTGCTGGTCTCTTCAGAAAAACTTCTGGGCTGAGCCTTGACCAGAAGACAAAAGCAATCTGAATTATATTATTGTTCAGTCAAACCATAACATTTAATATAAAAAATAGATCTTTGTGTTAGATACATTGGTAAGGACTCAGGAAAGCAGTCTTATTCGAGGAAGATCTGCTTTATAAAATTGATCTCTCAAACTCTTACCACCAATCAGTGATGAAAATCTCCTCCTTGGCTTGTTCAAGAGCATCAGCTAGGTCTGCAAAGTAGTCTCTTCCATTTACATACCTAAAAATAATTTAAACAGTGAAGGTAGTGCAGAAATGACTCCAAAACATTGAATATTACTAAGTGTATCTGGCTCATTTATGGTCAAATCATAAAATGTAGTAAGTTAAAATAGACAGAATGAATAAAACATAAATATTAAGATTTAAACTTCTTGTACTGTACATTAAATATCAGTAGAACTGCATTACTGACCACTTGGTGAGAGTGTTTTCCCGTGGGGGAAAAAATCCCCCATAGTCTTGCACTTTGCAAAAGTCGCACTCATCTTTTATCTGGTTTATCTGATGGCTCCACCAAAGACTTTGCCTGAAGTTGTTGCATTTAATGACTAAACTCCTAATGAAAAATGAAAAAGACATATGTTAAAAATAACATAGCCCACTTTGCATACAGTCATAGCCCATTATGTTTAACTAAAAAGCAGATTCATCTAACCGAGTAAAGTTCTCAAAGCAGACGCCATCTCTGATGTCTGTGTTGGCATGGCCAACTTTCACACGGAACTCTGGGTCAAACAGCAGCACAAAGTTGATTCTGCAATGATCCCGGCTCATATACATGAGGAAAGAGTCTTTCACCACCAGCCAGCGCTGAGACCAGCGGAGGCAGATTTGACGATGGCCAAAGCAGTTTAGACCCTGGATGCGGTGACCACCCGACCTCTTGGAAATAGGCCCCTCCCTAAAAAAGAAAAACCACAAATGAGCCGGATGAACCAATGTGATCAAGTCAGCCATCTTGGTTAGCCAATCTGGCTGAAATGTTTCGCTTACAAGCCCTTGGGCCCCAGATCAGCAACAAAGGAGAGAGCACTGATAGAGAGGAACTCCATCTGTCAAGGGACAAAAAGACAATTCAAACATACAACACACAATGTTCCACTAGCACTTCAGAAACAGATTAAGGTGGGTTATGCAGTTACCATGCTGTGGTCATTTCTACAGAACTCAATCTCAAGCAGATTATTCAGGTACTCCTCGAGGAATTTCTGTGTTAGAGAAGCAAAACAACAATATCAGATTTGTTGTGACTTTTGTAAAGGGAAAACGAGTGAAAATAACAAGCATATGTTGGAAACAGCAACCAACAATAGAAAGCATACCCGCATACCTTTGTATGAATTGAAATTATATTTAATCACACTGGTGAAAATTCCTAGTGACTGTTACAGAAATCAGTCAGTCGTGCAACAAAACACAACATCATTGTGTTTTATTATTTTGTTAATAAAATGACTATCAAACCCCAATTCAATAGCAAAATCGGATTTTCATCCATTCATTAATTTAATATTAGACCTTGTTTACAACTATTAAGTCACATGTTGATGACTAATAGTCACATCAGAGGAAAGAAGCAGAATGAACTGCATGGAATAAAACATAATTTGGGTTTAAAGGAAACTAGGAAATACACAAATTACATCATTTATTTTGTGTGTTTCTAGCATGAGAGGAACCTAAAGGTGACGGGGTCAAATCAAAACTCTTTTTTACATTACATCAGTTCCTTGAAACTAGGTAGAATAAAATGCAACCAAAAAAGAATTATAGGTAAAGACAAAACAAAAAAAGAATAACTTTCTCTTGTCTTGGTAATAAAAAAGATTTAAAAAAAAATCTTCAAATCCTGCTACCATTTTGCTGGAGGTTCTTCTGGCTCGCTCACTCCCATGAAGACTTGGCATTTCTTCTGTCATCAACCTCAGCCGCTGCCGTTCCTTTGAAAACCTTTGAGGGAAATATGAATATTAAAAATATACAAGTACTTTCAAGGATGGCCATTGAAAATGCAAAGCAGCCCAGATTTGAGGAAAGTGATTTGCATGAGTGGGATGAACGGAATTGTGTACCAACTTTCCCAGAGGATTCCACTGGTGCATCATCTTGTGCTTGTAAATGTCAAGATGCAGCTCCTGAAAGTGCTTGTACTTCCTCTTCACTGTCCAGAGGAATGGGCCGTGTTTCACCTCCACTGTGTAGAGGGTACTCACCCTGACCTGCAGGGAATTGAAATGCACATTATTCATAACGGAAATTCTTTTTCACAAAAATGACTCTTTTAACACAAGTATTTATTATTGAGTCACTGGCTTGGTTTGGGGTAACCAAAACTCAAAACTGTAGAATTACATTTTGCCGTTCACTCATTTTGTGCTGGTACTCATCATATGGTTGTTATGATTTCCTTGAAAATCAAAAACTAACACCTCTATGGCCTTTAATTAACGCAATATATTCAAATACGGAAATGACATCACACTTCACTTACACTTACTCGCCTAGAATTTTTCAGATTTTTGTTTTTTCATTTTTCATTGAACCACAGCTCATCCACAGTGCCAAAACGACTTAAAGCATCAGTTCTTAATTTTATAACAGAAAATCTTTAACAACAACAAAAAATTGGGATAAACGTTTACTTACCGATCCAACGTAGAAAGGATGAATTATAAAGTCAAAGTTTGAATGGTTTACCATCCCAACCAGCTGATGTTATTTTTGTCTGGCTGTATTTTACGAATTGAAGCCAAACTTTCTGTTTTAATAAAAAACTTCTACTGTATTAAAAAGTAAACACAATTTATCGTATGCCTTTTAATGCCATATTTGCATAAAAATACAGATAGGAACAGCTCAAGTTTACTAAAGAAAAGGCCATATAAATGGTGTACCTTGGAACGGGTTGTGTGCCTCTCTGTGTTGTCCACTCTGCATGTGATAGGAACACCTGGTATGAGGTAAGGTTTGCCAGCTTCTTTTATTTCAGGAAGATGATGAACCACCAGGAAGTGATGACCCTCTGCAATGTAGAGGATTGAAACATATTTGTTCAAGCACTAACATGTTGAAGTAAAGTTGTTGAACTTTGCCTCACCCTTCCTTGACATAAGGCCATCTAACTCGTCTTTGTTCATTTGGTGGAGGTCATGAGAAAAGCGCCGTCGGTCCAGGGTTTGTGCTCTTGTGCTCACAGCCAGTGGCTCGATCACGTCTTCTGCACTGGCCATTGCACTTTAGCTGCAGACGCCAACTGCAAAACCAAACAAAAAAGCTCACTAATTTGCAGCAATGTTAGCAGCAAAAACAAATCATACCATCAAATAAAAACCTGACTGCATAGTAACTGGTTTAGTATATTAAGCAGAAAAAAAAAAATCAGAAAATCCAAATAGCACATAGCAACTGCACACAATTTGGTAAAAACAGAAATATAAAGGAATAAAAAAACAATTAAAAGGTTGAAAACAGAGGTTTTGTACACCATAACCATTAAGAGCATTCAACCTGATGATCAAGTGCTCAACATGATGACACATGAGAAGTAAAAAACTGTGTGTAAGCAGACAACAGGGTGTGGAGGAAGCCTTTTGTACGGTGTGGGGAGGCTTCTTTGAATGGCTGTCTCCCTGGAAACAAGGCAAAGGGAAAGTGGAGTGTTTGTGTCAGACGACAGGAGATAAAGATATAAAAAAAAAAAAAAAAGACAAACATCCGAACACAACTACATTGTAATGTATTTTGAAAAAGCATATGCAGAAGTAAGAAAAATTGAAGTTCAGTTGTTTTAAGCAACATAGATTTATGCATCAAAACAATCCATACCAACTTGTTGTTATTTGGTAGGAATGACAGCAAAGTGAAGCTGCATTCCAAAAATCTATAAGCCTTCATGGTTCAGTGATTAGTTGTTTTCTGTATATTATCAATCTCCTCCATCGTTGTAGAGGAATTCTGGTTTTTCTCCTACACGTTTGCCTCAGCTCACTGAGATTTGCAATCATTTGTTTAGCCAAAGCTCTTGACTCGAGCGCTCGCTGTGAGTGGCTGTTTTTGATGCAAAACTAACTTATTTTCAACCTTTTGCCACTAGGTGACTGTTTGTATTGGATGTTTGCAAAAATGCCATTTTCGGTTTTAGTCAACAAATGTAATTTTTTGTAATTTGATTCATTTTCACTAATTATGTGCATAATCCGTGCACGGTATGGCAGTGGTTAGAGCTCTTGCCTCACAGCAAAAAGACCCCGGTTCAAGTCCCTGAACCAGAACCCAGTGCATGTGTGGGTTTTTCTCCAGGGTTTCCTCCCACGGTACAAAAACATGCTTCATAGGTTCATTGGTTACCGTATTTCCACGACCATAAGGCGCACTGGGTTTTAGGGCGTGGGCACGTTAAAACATACTGGTAAAATATGCATGCTAGTGTTGAACCTTTCCTGCGATGATGTTTCTGACCGCGGTCGGAAGACGCAGGGAAGATCCTCTCCTGGGCGCCTTCGGGGTTCACTTCCCCGTTCAGGCCCTCAGAACCTCCAGACCGGGTTAATAAATGAACCAGTCTCCGTTCTTTTTAAAGAAACCTTCTTTTTTTATTACTGTCCTAACTTAGTAACACAAACTGAATGCGCGCTCACACAACTCACTCTCGCTGAGTGCTCTGCCCCCCTCCTTCCTGCACATGCCCTAGTGCAGACACACCGGCTTCAGCACACACACACACACACACACATTCGTTTGACAACACTAGTGAATGTTCTAAAAAAAAGGTGGTGGGAGCAAAGCTAAGTTGGTTGTGATTTATCTTTTATTTTTTCAGTCATCATCCAGATTCCAAAAATACATCAAGTCCTCATATTCTCTATCTGAAATGAGCAGCCAGGCTAAATTTCTATCAAAAACGCCAGGTTCCCTTTCGTCATCGTCAGAGTCCATCTCGTTGTCGTGCAGCTCCTCATGAATAACGCCGGCTTTTCTGCACTTTGAAAGCAGTGCAAGCGAACACGTTACCCCAAGCTTCTACCATCCATTCACAAACTGTTGCGCAACTCATCCGGCGCTGCCTCCCACAACACTAAACGCCGACTTCTCCTGCCCCGTTGTGCGTATCGCTACTGTGCGACTCACCGGGATGTCTAAAGTCAGCGGCACCTCGTCTATGTTGGGGATGTGGCTGGATGTGTTTGTCTGCGATCTTTTTGCTGCAGTATGAGCGGAAGATGATTAGCTTTTCATTATAATCATTGCAATTGTGGAACTGAATACAATTTTCCATGATATTCTGTTTCTAGGAAAGGGTCTGTACTTGATCTGCAGCTGTGGCTGGTTCCTCGAGCCATTAAAGGGGTGCTTTGGGCTACAAAATCTTAAATTTTCTAAAATACACATAAATTACAAATATACATTGTTGCAATGACATCCTTTTTAAATGAATCCAATGTCTGCCCTTTATGCAGTTAAAACCCTTTGTAGTGAAAACATCTTCTACTGAAGCTGTGGGACTGACACTCATGATGTTGGCAGATGTTGCTAAAAGTATCTGATCTTTTCTGAGACAGTGAACCGGCTACAGTTACAGAGCTCTAGCAAGCTAGCTTTTTTTTTCTCTTGACATGTATTACCATGAAGATAGCATGTCTTGGGTGTGGTTACAGGTGAAAAGCAAATACCTGAACTACAATGCAAGTAAAGGCAAGTTTTTAAATACCTTTATAACATTCTTTTTTTTTATACTGCTGAGTCAACATATGCCAACAAGTAATGTCATAAGTTCTTTCGGTATCTGCAAAAGTGACACAGAAATGTCGCCTCTTCAAAACCTTGGAACACTTTAAGGGAAGAATTTAGAGAGGCGACATTTTTCTCTTAGCACCAGTCTGTTTCTGATAAACACCTTTAGGCGAGGGGTATGTTTAAAGGTAGAAGAGCAAAGTGTTACAGAAGGCGAGGTTTTCTCGTCTCCTCCCTGCTCTGTTTCTGACTCCGTCCCAGTCCGCTAAGACAGTGTTTTTCAACCAGTGGGCTGCGGCACACTAGTGTGCCATGATAAAACAGAGTAGTTGGGAATATAAAAGATCATAAAATGTTTTTTCTTTGTGTTTATTTGATTCTATTAAAGACATTTTGATAAGAATGATGGTACCGTGAGTTAGCTGCAACTAAAGCTGTTTGCGGAAAAGTCCCGCCCCTTTTACTGTCTCCGCCAATCATTCTTGAAGGCTTAATCACATGTCATCAGTCTGACCAATCAGAAGTGGTTAAAGTCTTAACTTCCTTGTTCAAATGTAGCTCATAAAGTTGCTCAGTTCTAACAAAAATACCAGTTAACGCTCGTCTTTAACTCTGTAGCTTTCCATAGAATCCGTGGGAAAAGTGAACAAAACAATGAAGCTCAGATACGCTAGTCTTTCTGCCCTTTTGCGGCAGTTTTCACACTACATCTCCCATGATGCATTGGGTTAGAGTGACAGCACCTCAGTGCACAATGAGTCGTCCTTGTTAAACATCGTGAAACCACAATGAACGCACATCAAACAGTTTTTACACTTTTTAACTTAACTTTTATTTCATCTTTTATAAAAAACAGCTGCAACTTCCTGCTCTTTCTGCCACAATTATCACAAAATGCCGCGTGAGATTGCAGGGGGGGGGGGGGGGTCTGGCCATCAATATAGACAATGAGTTTCTGCTTTTTTAAATTTTTTTTTGATGATGGTGTGCCACGGGATTTTTGTCAAGGTTAAAGTGTGTCGTGCCTCAAAAAAGGTTGAAAAACACTGCACTAAGAGATACTGTTAAATGATGCTAAACGTATCACAGACAAAATCCTACATCTTCTAAAATTCCCATGTATTATAAATTATATCTTGTTGCATTTACATCATTTTTAGATGAATCAAAGTTCTGCCATTTATGGAGTTAAAATCATTTCACAGTCATCTTATTTATATTTGGAGCCTTTTCGTGCTTTTTACAAGAGAATCAACATGCAAAGAGTCTGTTTTAATGAATGGGATACACATAATCATCAGTATAATGCCATCAGCCAGCTTAGTGGCTCGCTCAAGATAACACTGCCTGCTATTCCACTATTTCCCAAATAATGTTAAACAACTAAATTTAGATCAGCAGGTATTGGGTGTAAATAAATACAAATGTGTTTGTTTGTTTTTTCCCCATCAGAGAATGTTTCAGGGAGAACAGGTTAGGTTAACTTTTTGTCTAAAAACCATGAATGCACTAACACAGTGTTTACTTTTAAAGGGCAATTGCTAACTTTAGGACAACTTTTTATTTTATTTTATTTTATTTTTAGAATTTAAGATTTGGCTATAAAGTTTCTACATGTATTTATGTTTTATACAATTAGCAAATCTAGCCAAAAAGACCTGCTTCTGTCAAAAAGATATAAAAGTGAGAATGTAGTTGGTGTTTGGCCAAAACATTTATGCTATAGATGCTTTTTAAAAGGGATGTTTAGGCTAATCATTATGCTTTTTGGGGTGACGGGGTTGTTTGGAGCCTGTCCCGGCCACTGTTGGGCGAAGGCGGGGTGCACCCTGGACAGGTCGGCAATCTGTCACAGGACTAATTCACAATTCTGTCAACATCATTAAATAAATATCAAGTTATTTGTCAAATTTCCATTCTAAAACCAATAATCAAAAAGTGTTTTCTCAAAGCTAGTGATTTAAACTGCACGAAAGGGGATGTTTCAAAATAATACAACTTCTTACTTGAAAAACAAAAAGAAAATGTGCTTTTTTGCCAAATAAAAACACAGAAAATTGCTTTGAATGAAATTTGACAAATGTAATTAATACATTAAGGCAGCTTTTATTTAAGTGTAAACAAAACCTTAAAAATCCACTTATATTAAAGTTCCCTTTGTTAAAGCTATGTTACAATTGTGTGCAAAGAAACAAACAAAAAAGTATTCCCAGAAATCTATTAGAATTTATCAGGAAAATCAAAAGGTGTGTGGGTCTAAATGTCAACCTGGATTCACTTCTTTAAAAACTACTTTTGGACTAGCCCAGTATTTTCTATTGGAAATGTTTACTGTTGTACTAAGCCAGTTGGTACGATTGATGCTGAAAGCCATTAGGCCATTCTAACCCACTTTTGACAACATAAGAGATAAAATTTAGGTTTTTCAAAAACATAAACATAAGTCAGAGAAAACACGGAAATTATACCTTTCTTTTGTAAACAATGATAACTTTTGACTGAATATATCTCTGTGCGCGCGTGGGTGAAAATAGAGGGTTACCGCATTTCGCAACAGGTTCCTATATCGTGTCCTCAATTTAAATGCCACCTTAGTTTTCCCCAGATGTCATTCTGATTTAAAAAAGGAAGGAAAACTACTGAAGCTGTGGGACAAGGACACTCGTGGGCAAATGCTACACGTATCTGATCTTTCTGAGACAATGAACCGGCTACAGTTACAGAGCTCACAGCAAGCTAGCTATTTATTCTTGACGTTTTTTACCATGAAGATAGCATGTCTTGGGTGTGGTTAGGTGAAAAGCAAATACCTGCACTAAGTTGCAAGTAATGGAAAGTTTGTAAATACCTTTATAGTATACTTTTAACTGTTGAGTCAAGATGTGCCAACAACAAGTAACGTCGTTAGTTCTTTCGGTATCTGCAAAAGTGACACCAAAAAATGTCGCCTCTTCTTAAAACGTTGGAACACTTAGGGAAGAATTTAGGGAGGTCGACATTTTTCTCTTAACACCAGTCTGTTTCGGTAATACGCACCTTAAAAAGAGCAAAATTGTTACACAAAAAAGGCGACGTTTTCTCATCTCCTCCCTGCTCGGTTTCTGACTCCGTCCCAGTCCGCTAAGAGATACTGTTAAATCACGCTAAACGTATTATTACAGACACAAACCCTAATGCCACTTTCCCCCCCTTCCGACATACTGGGTATGTCAGCTGATGCCGTCGTTTGAAAAAGCGATACATTTTTGTTGCGTTAAAGAGATATACTCACTCCGACTTCTTCAGCTAGGACCGCTGCTCCGCATGCAGGACAGCAGAAACGTCTTTATCTGGGCTGAAATGACAGCATTTCCCCAAACTGTTGCAGAGAAGTCATCGGTATTCCATTCGGGGTTCTGTTAAGCCCCTCCCCCCTCGCCGTGTGATGGGACTGTCCCACAAGGAGGGGGACTATGAGGAAAAGAGTTTGGTCATATGGGAGACGTCCGGTGTGTGTGTGTGTGTGTGTGTGTGTGTGTGTGTGTGTGTGTGTGTGTGTGTGTGTGGGTGTGTGTGTGTGGTCATCTCCTCTGCTCCAAAAACAAAACAAAACAAAAAAACCCCGCTGCGGTTTAGGTCAGGACGTGACTAGCGTCACCGTGTAGCTCGTTCTTGTCATGAGGCAAAATTTAACACGATCACGGCACAAATCACAACTTGAGCAGCCAAGAGAACCATCTTCCGAATCATGCGTGGAAACCATTTTAAACATATGTTTGTGGAGACAATAGAACCGAAAAACAACGAAATAACGGTGACAAACAATCGTAACATTTCTTTTCAGCCATTTTTAATTTTACGACACAAATAAATCTATCTTCTAGACAATTTTCGATCAGGAATTATGATTGAACCGACATAAAACATAATGGCTCAACGAAAGTAAAGGTAGAATTGTCCAAATAAAATAAAAAAAAAAAAAACTCTTAAAAACCTAGATCTACTACCCTCCAGTTTAAGTGTAATCAACAAACATCTTTCAACAGGTCAGACACAGACAGGGTGTGTGCTGCGATTCACTCACACGCACGCACGCGCGCACATACACACACACCAAAAACATCGAAGGAAGCTAAGACAAAATGATATTGCCTGGAGGTGTTATGGTAAAGAAATTCAAGTCGAAACTCAAATATTTCTAGCTTAGTGCAAGAATTCTGGGTTACCACAGCCCGTGTTGGGAAACACTGCCATGACCTATGGAAAACAAGCAATTCTAACCGATAAGAGGATGTAATTACACATAAACCTACAAATGTTTGGCTTTTGGCAGAAAATCAGAGCATACAGCACCAGAGCCTTTCAGACAGGCTTGTCCAAAGCCCGGCCCAATGTGTTCTGTCCCAAGCACTTTCTAAGGACCTGTGAGTATGTTTTCTCGATTGTGATTGGCTAAATCACATTAGCGATTGTAAATCAGTGGCAACAACCTTTGGCTGCTTGAAATCCAGAGTATTAAGGGCCAAATGAGAAGAATATGTTTATTTCTTTCTGTGATCAAAACCACTTTTAATTAAGATTATTTGACTATTTGAGTTATTTTACTGTTCCCATGATTTAAATGGATATGTTTACAGTGAATATTTAACCCTGAACAACATATTACATTTCATATGAACTCAGATTTAATGTCGACAAAAGTTTTTTTTACAAACAGTTTTTCTTTTTTTTCCTGGTCATTTAATATGGTATTCACAGTAATTTGGGTAAACATGTTTTTAGATTTATTTCTGTTCTATGTGAAAAAAGAAATTGTATCCCATTGCAAAAAATGTCCATAAAGTTCAATTGCATTTCATGTTATTATAGTAAACCCTCAATGTAAAATTACAGTGAAACATCAACATTATTAACAGTATTCCTCTATTTTCCTTTGGCAAAGTATCATATTGTAAAGAGCAATGAAAATTTGGAGAAAATCTTGCAATGTTCTGCTGTTCGTTGCCACATTGTAAATAGCAATGCAACGTGGGAAAAGCAAAAAGGAAAAATCATGTGATTTACAGGAACGTGCTGTAAACAACTCAGCATCATGAGAAAATAAAGAAGTGCATGATCTTATTTTAAAATAAGCTCCTCAAGAACATACTGGAAATATTTCACTTGTCTCCCAGCCAATTTCTGTCAGTCTGGCAGAAAAACTCAATGGTTAGATTTTTTTCCTGGAAATAGCAGAATGCATTGTGAGAGTTAAAGTCTGAATTTGTTGCATCAAAAAGTTAGTGGTTCATGTTCAGACATGTCATTGCAATGCTGTTTCTGTGCAATTGTGCTTGTTCAGGGTTGAAATGAGGTCATTGCAGTCTGCTGTTTGTTGTGTCTCTTGAACTTGAAGCTGCCCAGACTCACACTGTGAGTGGGACACAGACAAGTTCCATTATTTGTACCTGCTAGTATGATTAAGGTAACAGTTGCTAAAATGTTAGTGATCATTTTAATTGATAGAAAAAATCAGTAAGGCACTGTCCAACACTAAAATAATCAACTGTAAATTTACAGTGATTTAATATAATTCAAGTCAATTACCGGTACGAAGCCCATTGAGACGACTGTTGTTGTGAACTTGGGCTATACAAATAAAATTGAATTGAATATAGTGACTATAAAGTACTGTAAAATAATTTACAATACCTTACTGTAATTATATTATACTAAACTGCAGTATTAAAAAATTATATTTTACTGGTAAAACTGCCTGTGACATACTTAAAACTTACAATGAAAAGTTTTACAGTAAGTAATGCAGGCAGAATGGTTGGTCTTTCACAAAATCTGTCCCTCTTTAAAAATGTTTGGACACTCCATCTTTAAGACTAACAGGAATGAAGATGATAGTAAGTTTAACACACACACATACTGCTATCCCAAACTGGAACTGGCTTCACTGCTTTACATCACCCAAACAAAAATTGAGACAGCAATTAAATAAACAGATTTCACCAAATAACGATGGAGTAAATAAAGTATTTATTTATACAAAATGGCACAATGGCATCAAGACAAGACAATTAACCCTCTACGTAAAATAACAAGACTTCTCAGTAAATAGGTCTTCAAAAAACGATTTCTTTTGGATCTTGATACCAACACAGGTTCTTTTAAGACAATGAAGCGTGCATGTAAAAACTTAAGCAAATGTTTGTTTCATTTACAACAGATAAGATTTGTAACTCTTAAGTTGTTGTCCAAGCTTGCCGCTATTTGTGGAAATTTTTACATGAAATTAACAGGAAACCACTTTGAAAAATGTTCTATATTTTTAATTGTCCATTTCCCAGCAATCCCGGGAGTTTTAAAAAACTGGATTGTTGTCAACCTGTAACCTGAAATGAGCAGTTTCCAAAATAAGGGTGTAATTATACTCAATCACTGTCAACCCTTTACAAAAGTAAAAAAAAAAAAAAAAAGAAAAAACATTTTTTCAGATGGATTATCTTCAAATGATGGTCACACTTTAAAGATGGTACATGGTTTGAAACACCTTATTAATGTAAATCACCGTATGAGAGTTACATTTCCTCATGTATAGGCTAATGTTAAATGTGATACACGTCAATGCAGCTTTTCTGTGAACTAGCATCAGCACGTGTTAAATGAATCAACTCTATAACCTGAGTTGTTGACTATTTTGAATCGGATATTAATAACTTTTACATTTTACAACAGAGTCAAACAATAATTTTCTCAGAATTGTAACATTTTGAAATTAATTTAATTATTTTCAACAATACATAGGATCTGAAATATGCATCTCAAGACATCCATTCAATCTGATAAGATCTATCCTCTTCCTGATATGACAAGTGAGCATGGACATGAACATGGATTCACCTGAATCAACTCGACCTCTTAATTTCACCTAGGATTTTAACCTATAAGCATTACATTTCAGAGAATACATACCCTACTCACTTCAGACTGAACAAGGCACACATAAATATATAAATGTTTCAACAAAGACATTTCTTTTAACTTGGGACATACTTCTTATCTTCCCCTGGAAATGGGAATTCTGGTGCTTTGTTGACGTGTCCGGTTAAGAAGATCCCCACAGTGCCAATGATAAAGAGGAGCATGGCAGCCCAGAAACAGACCTTGTCAATCATCTTTCCAATCAATACCCAGCTTTCAATTTCCTTTCAAAATAAAAATAAAAAGATTGTAAATACATAACAGTTACCCAAGATTACATGCAGTTGACATACTTACAGATCCTATGTCATTTTGCTGCTTTGTGCTCTCAGCAATGAAGTTACAGGCGTCCACACATTGCTTTATTTCAGGTGCAGCTTGAGCCAAGCTCTTGTAAAGGTTGGCTGTGCTGCTGACATCAATGTTGTCCACTAGGGGGCAGGAGATACTTTCAATTAGATAATTTTCAAGTAGGGTGTCCAATTACAGCCAAATGGCCACTGCCCTACTTCGTAGACAAAAGCCATTGATAACTGGAGATGGATATCTTAGCATTAAATGGAGTGTATGAGCAAAAGGTTGAATTGTTCTGTAATCTTAAATTGTGATTAAAAGAGGTAAAGTTACGGAGTGGGCCCCAAGGCAATTCACTGAAGACTGCCAACTCAGAAAATCCCCACAGGAGCTATAATTGTGTTTTTTAAGGGAATTTGGGAAAGATTTTATTTATATTTGTTAACTGCGGGAGGAATTTAGACAGGTTGAATTTCCAGATTGGTAATACTTGCAATCCCAACATGACTGTGCTTGTGTACACAAGACAAAAAATATAATATAATTCTGGTTGGATGAGTTTGGTGAGGAAAAACTTTGATAGCCTACTCATAGCTCTGATCTTAACTCAACAGAAAATATTAGTAAATTTACCATACATTAAGAACCAAACTATTTCATATTCTAAACGATTTTCTTAATAGAGAAACAAAAATGAAGGCGCAGTTGTGTACAGTTTTTTCTGTTTAGTATTTGGATGCAATCATTTTAATGCAATATCATTAAAATCTCTGTTTTTAATAACTAGATGTAGAAAGGTTTTCAATACTATTTCCTCTTAAATGGCGAGGCAAAATCTTTAAACAGTTGCAGCAATGTGCTATTATTTCTGTAGAAAACAGTCAAGAACTTGACTGAAAACATGTCGCAAAATTTATAAACAACTCACCAATTGACCGCGTCAGCCCGTGCCTCTCTCTTTGCTTGTCGAACATCATTTCACTGCGTGGTTGTTTTAGCACATATTCCTCTGCTCTCTGCATGAGACCAAAGGAGCTGCGGCGACGCTCTCTTATGCCGTTTACCTCTGCAGTCACCTCACTGTCATCCACCAGAGGAGACATGCCCAGGAAGCGAGGGACCATTTCCAAGCACAGCTGGACACACAGAAGGACAGCAGTCAAGAATAACAGAGGAAAAGCTAAAAAGATGTTTTTGCTCAAACTTCATGTCTTCTTACATGCTTGATGGAGTAGGACATTGTGTGTGTACTAGGGCTGCGCAGCGAGAAGTTTAGCACCACAATTTGGTTTGTTGCAATCAGAGTGGTGACACACATGACAAAAATCAGGTACCTGAAAGGAAGAAGAGAATGTAGTTGTAAGAGGCAAAAGTAGCAGGTTTCAGCAGAAATAACAAACCGACTCACTTTCCAATAAGAGGGACAGCGAGAGATGTCTCAGGGGTCTTCTGAGCAATGAGGAAGAGGAAGACAGTCTGAGCCAGCAAGACAGAGATGGACACAGTCAGCTTCTGGCCTCCAGCTGTAAGAGGGGGGTGACAGGGACATTGAAGAGGCTGATCCATCTCTCTGGGCTGATGCTACACAAACTAAACCTTAAAAACATGTCCCACTAGCAACATCCTTTTAAAATAAATAACAACCAATTTGGTAAAAGGTTCGTTAAATCCACCCACCCCGTTTACGCCTCTCTTTCTGTGAAAAGCTGCATAACCAGCCAAATGCAGCATCACAGGCGGGGATCAGCCCCACCACAGCATCATTGCCAAAAACTTTGACTGAGCAATAAAAGTTCTTCCTGTTTTCTGACATGCAACCCTACAATCTAACTGAAATGGCCATAACTTGGAATCATCTCTGACCTCCAGGCTCCTTCACATTTCCAGGTTCTTGTGCGGGCCTGACAGTGATAAGGGATGTCCTGGTAGGCCTCCTAAAAGCTCGCCTAAAAGACCAGGAACGTCCTGGTCTTTTATGGGAGCTAGGTACTAGGAGGTTGATACAAAAGACAATTCTTGCATGGACGATGATTTAAGCTGTTCAGGGCTGTCTTATAAAATTGTTCAACATTTTTCTTGAGTGCAAATCACATACTTAGCTCTGCTGCTTTTCCCACAAACCATGCTTCCTACAAATGTGTGCCAATTAAAAGGGAAACACTTGTATGAAAGGCAGCATTTTTTTTTTAGATAAACGACGGTAGGGTCTTTACTGACCTTGTGCAGGCAGAAAGTATGCCAATACGACCAATGAGGAGATGAGGGAGCATGGCAGGATGACGTTAATGATGTAGAACAGGGGTTTTCTTTGAATGATCAGATTGAAGATGATCTCCTGATACTCCAGGTCATCTGGGGAATATCGAGTGTTGATCACTTTCCTGGCTGGACGATGGACAATGGCCCACTCCCCATTCTCTAAAAGATTGAAAGCCATTAATCCAGACAGGCCTTCTGTTTTACTGGTACAAACTGTGAGTTTAGAATGTACCTGTGAAAGCTTCAGGATCAATGTCCACCCACTCAATAGTAACATCTTTGTCTCCCGTGGCCAGAACTAGGTCCACTTCTTTGGCGCTGTACGTTTGAGACCTGTGATTGTTGTAGTTTTGCAGATATTAAAGTACAGTTTTTACAAACATCAGTCATGAGTCAAAGTCAGTATAAAACCTTTTCATCCTTGTTTTTTTTTTTTTGTTTCATTTTGGAGGGGGATATTTATGTGCATTTTGAAAAACATAAATAATCTAATTGTGGTTGGTCAGTTTAGTGCAATCACAGACAAAAAAAAAAGTATTTAATCATGCCAGCACCAATTTACCCAAATCAAGAAAACAAATAGGTTTTCCCATATACCCATTTACTGCTTCCATATGTTTATGGCTCACAGCAGTCCTGGACTGCAGGGATCATATTGTTTTTGCACTTTTTTTGTCTTATTGCGTGTTTGAGCCACATACTCTAAAACTCACCAAAATGTGTGCCTTAGTTCCTGATGAAAATGAATTTTGGGCATAGTGAATGACCCACCCCCCAACCCCCATCACAGTAGGAGAAAAAAAACATGAATGGGGCCAAAATCTTTTATGGGGCTCCAAAAATAGTTCAAACCCAGGTAACAAGACAAAAGAACACATGTCAGTAATATCCAAAGGAAGTTTTAAAATTATCATGGGAAATTTGGCAATTTTCAAATTTTCAAATATGGAAAAAGACCATTTATAACAGCAATGGCAGGTAACCGTCAGAAGTCAAAGCTCTGTGCCCCCCTCTGGTCACCAGCAGGAGCAGTCTTCAGAGTACTGAACATGCAGGGTGCTGCACACCTGACTCATTTGCAAACTCAATCGCCGTCTACTTAAGCACTGCACTGAGCCTCACTCAGTGTGGAGTATTGTTTGTGCCACTCTGCCTTCTTTACTGAGCATTATATCCTGTTTCTGACTCTGATTCCATCCAGTTGTAAACATCCACGCATGTGTCACAGAAAAGGCAGACGGCTGGTTCCAATTGCAGCCGGTTTTATTGGCACAGCTAAAAGGCAACGAAAATAAATCAGGGTCAGGCAGGCAGGGGTCAATAATGAGCATGAGAGCATCAGAGAGGAAACAGGAGTCAGCATCCATGCAAGATTCTGGGCAGAGAAACAGGGTCAGAAGATCAGGCCAGGATGTAATCCCGGCAGAGTGGCACAAACAATACTTCACATTGAGACAGGCTCAGTACAGTGCTTAAGTGTACTGTGAGTGATTTCAAAGAAAAGTCAGGTGTGTGGCTTTCTTAAACTGTGCGCTGGGGTTGCTGGGAGATGAAGTGCACTCAGAACTCTGGAGGTGGTTCTTGCTGGTGACCAGAGGGGGCGACAGATTTCTGATTTCTGACATCGTCTTGGAAAATGAAGAATGCACAAACATTTTCCAAACTTTATAAAGGATCAGTTCATCCCCAAAAAAGATAACACTGCCAACTGGTACAGAGAGTTGCCCCCTACCTATTTTGGGCCACAAAAAGAACATTTTTGTAAGAAGAAATGGAAAATTCCCCTGATTTGAACGAGAGTGACCTCCCCATGTTGAAACCTTTGAGCTACAAGCCAACAAAATAAGTAAAATGTTTCAAAGGTTCTGAGGTTTAGTCTCAATTTTGGTGTTTTGTCATAGTTCATAATTTTCCCCAAAAAAACTCTGCTTGACAAATGTGCATCTTTAGCCTCTATCTCAATAAAAACCATTAGACATCAACAGGCACGAAAAGATACAATACAGAAAATATATTACACACATTGAGTTTTCCATCTTCTCATTAGAGAACAATTTACACTTTAACAACCCAACCAAGGCCAAAACAATGTTTTCTGTCTTTTTGGCTTGGGTGAATAACATCCACAATCCATGTTTATTAAAAGGTGTTCTGCCATTTTGTGGTACAGAGTTAGAGCAGTTGACCTCTGATTGGAAGGTCGCAGATTCAGGTCCTGTCTTGCCTCCCCATGTGACAAAGTGTCCTTGGGCAAGACACTGAACCCCACATTGCTCCTGGTGGTTACAAGTTAGCACCTTGCATGCCAGCTGAGCCACCATCAGTGGGTGAATAGGTGTGTGCATGGGTGAATGAGACTGCAACCTCAACCAAAGCAGGACAATGCAATATGTGTCGATGCCATTTAACGAAAGGGCATGGATTAAAAAAAAAAAAAGTATATTCTGGAAGAATTCTCCAAGTTGTCAATAGTTACCAAACATGTCAGGTAATCAAAGTTACCTAGATTAAATTCTGTGAACTAAAACGGGTTGAATGGACATACATTTTCTCAAAAATGATATGAAAAGATAACAGTATGATGGGATTGCCTCCATTATGTTCCCAGTGTAGGCAGATCATCCGCTGAATCATGCTTGACTTTTTGGATTAATTTTATGAGTGAAAAGAAAGTAAAAGCGGTTATTTGTCTGAGGATCAACTTATCATAGTTTTATGCAAATAAAAAACATCCCACTTGATTAAAAATGAAGCTCAAAATGTTTGGACATGACTGCAAGTTATGTTTAAGCATGTGTAACACTAAGTTTTTGAATGATGTGAAGGCCATACTACACCTGAATGCAAGTGTGCAGTTTTGGTAATCAAATGGAAAGTAGGTGATCTCAATTGCACAAGTGCTGCGATAAATAGCAGGAGGGAGCCAGTACATCCAGCCATTGTTGTAGATCAGCACATTGGCGTAGTAAGCCACATCAAATTTGCCATCAATGCTGCAAAGAGAGAAACAACATCAAAGCTCACAGGTTCTGCTAACAATGAAAAGTTCACACTTTCATGTTTTTTATGTCCTCACTTGTTTTCCAGGACAATGTCAGGGAGCCAGACAGTGTTGTATGGGACACGGATGATATCAATGCCGTAATACTGAGACGTGTTCCAGACAAGCCGATAATCGATCCACTGCTGCAGATGAAAAACAGCATTGTATGACCGAGAAGGGCATTTGATGACAATGCCATGTGGACAAAATGGGAAACGTCTGATTGGGAATTGTTTAAATCAGTTAACCATGAACGTTTGAAAAGAAAAATAAAACTTACAATCTCAATCCACACATTGGTTGTAAGGGTTTCCTCCTTCTCATTCTGTTTTTAAAGAGCACACATATGAATGTCTGGGAAAGCTGCCTTTTTTTTCACAAGGCAAGAAAAGAAGAGTTCTTACCAGGGAGATAAGGTTGGTAAGTGTCAGCTTGATCATAATCTCTACCTTGTCCTCAGGATGCTCCACAGGGCGAATATTCTTGTTGTAGTTTCTGAACAAGTCACTGATCAGCTGTGATTCTTCATTACAGTGGACTGCATAAAAATACATTGTCTCAGTCATTTGAACCTTTTTGAAATCCGTAGGAAAGCATAATTTTTTTGTCATGACCCATTTTTATAGTGGAGGTCCACCAAAATCTCCAATGACTTGTCAGAAATGTGTTTTTTATAAACTCTCAGCAGGCTTATATACTTTATTGCTGTACTGGTGAATTATGCTGAAAACTGTCACCATAGCATCAGTTTTTTGGATGGAAAAAGTGTAATTAAAGAAATACTTAAAATACATAAAAATGGCAAAATACTAAAAACACATGGTTACCTTTTTGGTTTTGTTTTATTTTTGCAAATTATATTGGATACATAAAAAACATTGTTTTTCTTTCTTTTGAAATTTGAGGTATTTTCAGTCAAATTAAACTTACATCTTTGCTGATTTTGCAGTAAAATAAATGAATTGCCAGTGCATTGACGTACCACGTTTTGCTGTGGTGGTAGTTTAGATTTTAAAATTGGACAAAATATTCTCAGGCAGTAAAACTTGACCATTGGCATTTCAGAGAATTTTATTTTTCATTTTACATAGAGAAAAAAAACACGATATTTTTTGTTGCCACACTGACTACAATCCCTATGATTCATGACCCTTAACCACATACATACCTATTTCTGTCATATTATATTGCAGCAGAGGGGAGTTAAACACCGCCATAAAATTACTTTAGGTCATTTACAATCATCATTAATGCTAACATTTTGCAAATAGGAGACAGAAACACATGTCTTCTAATAATCTAATTATTCTTGGGTTAGACACATCAAACATAGTCATGAAACTGAAATCTTCAAAACATTCAACTTCTAATGAAGTTGAAAGTTTATATTTTGTTGCATTCTATTTTATCTTAATGTTTTGCTGATTTTAAAAGATTTAGATAATATTACAACAGAACAATGAAAAATAAAGGTTCCTTGTTAGAAATGGCTTTTGAAATGCACAGCATGAGCTGCATGCTACAGAGTAACATTCATTTTTTTGAGAGCTTTGTCGCTGTCACGTCCTGCCATGTGAACAGTCTGAGAAAAATACCCCACAAAGATGAAACAGAGGCAGAACATTCAGGTAATCATTGAGGGGATCTGTGGCTTTGGTATCCCCAAACTTTAGCAAATACTAAGTGAACCCTCATCAGTGTCACTGAGCTGACCCTTCAACCTGGCATAAAATGTCAGAGCAGCATGATCTCAAGTAAACATTAAACTATCATTGTTGGAAAGCAATAAGCTCTTTCAAACTGACTAGGTTTACTATGATATTAAAAAGCTGCAAAGGAATTTTGGTTTCAAGTAAATAAAACAGGTAAACTGATGGGACCTGTTGCTTCTTAGCAAAGCTAGTCTTGCAAGCTTTGTATGTGCGTGTGTGAAGGAGTGAGTGTGTAACATAACAAAACCAAAGAACGGACAGTCCATTCCTAAATCTGAAATAAACCCAGAAAAATGAAATATTGGAGTTCCTCAAGTCCTTCTGGCAACAGAACAGGAGTAGTTTCTTGTTCACTCCTTTAAAAAAAAAGTCTCAAAAGTTCATTTTTCACAAAGTCTTTTGATGTACATTGCCTTGTTTTTTAATTAATGACAATTGTGTGTGTTGGAGAGACGCGGCCATTTTTATGATTTTATTATAATTTAAATTTCTGCAGAAAGAGTGGCACTTTTTTTTTTTATTGGCATTTAGGTGTACCCACTGATGTTCTGCTTGAGGAGTATTTCTTTGCTGAAGAGGGGGACAGGACAACTGATCCCCCTAAGGGATGATTGACTGGGCCATGAAATCTTAGATGAGAACACTTGTGCCTCAGCCAGGACATTGAAAATGAATCACGGACAGACACACAACATGACCTAAACATACAGTGCCAAGACAAACAAATAAATGATAAGGTATGAGAAAAAAAAAAAAAAAATTATTTCCTGAAACAGCCAGAGTTTAATCCAACAAAAATGAATCTGTTGAAGGAACTAAAACTTTTGTGACTCACAGAGAATCCAACAACATAATATGTCCAAAACTCACACTACAGCTATGACCTTTAGTTACTGGATTATTCTTCAAGTATTGAGAGATGTTTTAAGGAGCCGTAATATGAGATAACTTGCTGGAATTTAGCGAAATAAAAAGTTTAGTTTGAAAACGTATTATTTTTGTTTTTCCGTATTAAAAATATACAATTAAAACTGTGCACTGTAAATTTTTTCGACTTTAGGCAAACATTGCTTATAATCATAGGTTCAAAAGATTCTATTCTCTTATTGTAAATGAATCATATCATAGTCTATCTTCAAAGCACACATGAATTCAAGTTTATCTTTGGCCCAAGACTCCACTTCAAGACCCCAGTTTGTTTTCAACAATGACATGTTTTCATCCCTTCACATGCCAATGTAACATAGAGCCTCCATTACAGTATTAATTTTATCCTTGAATTTTGTATTGGTTAATGACCTCTGTCAAGAAGATAAACTTAACATGGATTTTGTTTAACTGTCAAAAATATCCTTCCATCCTTTGTGGTCAACTTGAATGGTCGTAAGCACTCCATTCATATCCCACCTCTCAGTTCTGCCTCTGCAGCAGATTTCTGCCATACTGTGGCTCATTTTTGTTTTCCTATCATCCACAAATACGTGTTCACCTGCTTTGCCGATGCTTTCTTGCTAAAGTGAAGGGACTTTCTCCTTCTCTAATGCTAATTTAAGTCTGGAACACAGATTCTGTGACTCAAGGTTAATGGCAATTTATTAAATTCTATTTTAAAAATGGAGATATCCCATTATTTTACTGACTTGTATGTATGTAGAACTATAGAACTGTTTCTACATGCTGATGACCAACATTATGAATGTTTCAGAGCTACTTTTTCTCTCAGTACAGACATTCTGCTTTCAAAAAATGCATAAAGAAGAATGCTGTAGTCTGATGAGGGGGAAACATGCCCAGTTCTTCTGGTATATATATATAAAAGAAAACATGCAACATACCCAGGCCTAGAGAAAGCCAAAGTATTGTTAGAACTCCTGAAAATATCCAAAAGTTACATACAGCCATCATATCCTGAAACCTGCTGGGTGCAGTGCAAAGTACAAAGACAGAGAGGAAGAGCGCTAAATCCCTCCACCAAACACTCTGGACGTTGCTCAACCCCACTGTCGCTATCGAATTACACAGCAACTGGAGGCACTAAACCAGGACTTCAAATCCCACTCCACACTCACAATAATCATCATCACAATCATTTGTCAACAACTTCAACACTGGACATAACTTTATGTTTCTGTGTGACCAACAGAGTGCATGGTTGAAGCTTTTCTAGAAAATGGGCTTGGAGCTCTATTCTGTGTCAAACTGAGAAACAAGAACAGATTCAGAAACCCCCATGGGGGTTGCAAGGAGAACAGGTGACTGGCTGGACCAGCCTGCTGCTATGCGTCCTGGGTATTAATACATACTGCAGACTCTTACCACTTCGAGCTTCAACAGCGTCTGCAGACTCAGAGCGAGAGCTTCAGACTACTTAAAACCAGCTAAAAGACTCTGGGATTTGCACTGAAAATAATCAAAAGAGCTTTTCTGTTTTGAAGCTTGCGGGAAAATAGAAACTGTATCTACCAGACAAATCTGTTTCAAATCCAGACTAAATTTGCTGTTATAATTAGTTCTGTGAGTAATAGAAGTTGTCTGTAGTTGCAGTGGCAAGGGCAGCAAACTGTTTTTTGGAATGTGCCATTTGAGTTGCTCAGTATGTAATGTAGTTCTAAATATACAGTTAGGAAAACAGAGATGAGCTTCTATAAGGTAACTGGAGACTGTATAAGGTAGATTGGGAGGGTCACACTTCCTTCACTGAGACAAAAGAGGGGCTGGAGCTGATACGCTTCTCATCCAAGGACTTCTGATCAGAAAATTACTTCACAGAAATATGACAGAAAAATGGCTGACTAATGTGTTTTTACATTTTGGGGGAAAAAAACATTTTAAATATCATAGTATATTTCCCATCATACCTGCTTTGAACTCCTTTTAGCCTGGGATCGTCTCCACTTCTTAGATTTTTAATTTTGGACAAAACTTACGGTAATGTGGAAGATGGTCAGAAGGAAAATGCCAGACTGGGATGTCTAAAGCTTTGTTCACACTGCCCTCAGGAATGTTCAAGTGTCCATTTCCAATGAAAAGTCTATGTAAACTAGAGTAAATGCACGTTTCGGACTTCCTCGTTCAAAACTCTCACGTTCAGGCATTGCTACGTTACTTGCTACGCTAGTTATTATGCAAGTCTCTATGACTGTTTCGTGGCTCTACATACAAAATGTGCACCCTTTAAAGTTAAACCAGGTCATACTTTGACCAATAAAGGACTTGTATTTGGCAGTGATGTGTAGATGGCATTCCTTTTCATTCATGGAAGTATCAACCATTTGAAAACTGATCATGGAGGAGAAATTGATAATTGTGGGTGGGCCCGACCGGAATTATAGGACATAAAGTCTTTCATATATTGGAATCGAGCTGTGGAAGACACAGCCTAGGGGCAAGATTCTCCAGATTTGCACTGCTTCAACATTTCGCAACAAGCATCTTCCAACTGTAGGTGGCGGACATGCACTAGTAAACAGTAAAGAAAGAAAAAAGAAGAAAATGCCCCTTCCTGCTTGTCCAGTGTGAGAACACCACAGGCTAAATGTGTGTTCAAGAGCCTTAAACACGTGTTCAGCCACCCATCACATGACCATCATGTTAATATATTTTATAATCATGTGAAGATCTGAATTAACAACAGGCATTATCATTCAAAATCTCAAAAACCCATCTGTACATTAACATTTTTGAAGGATTTCAAATGACATGTACATTTATTTTGCAAGACAGAACTGCAAAACTTGAATTGTACCTCAGCCATTAAGCCACAGGGTGTCAGATAGAATCTGTGATCTTAATGCCTTTTTTTTAACTTATGCACAAGACTCATAAGAGCCTTGTTAAAAAAAGATGAAATTAAGAAAAAACATACTTTTTAACTTTATTTGCCTCTCTATTTCAGACTATTTCAGACAGGTTTGGAAAACAAGTCATTGCTTTCCTTGCTGGCCTCATCTGACTCAAAGATCTTATTTCACTGTTCAGGGAATCTCCCTGGTGTTTTCAGTGTTTTTGTATCCATTTTCCTACTTTCAACAATGTTCTTTTTTACAAAGCTCACTAATGCAGTGTCCAGTTTTAAATGGTTCATTGAAATACTATCCGTTCTTGATTTCTCTAAGAGTTTATTTGGCTTCAAAGTTTCCCCACTTGTGAGAGCCTTCTCTGTCTAATCCCAAGGTTTTGCCGAGCTGCTCCATCATGGGAGAGACGCTAGCCTGATGTTTCATTGTGTCCCTTTTGGAAATGTGGAGTTATACACTCATTAACAGCAACTTTATTATTTAAATTACACGTTATAAATATGAGAAACACAGGAGACTTTGAACATCATCACCATTCTTTATGTTGAAGATTTCTTTTTTTTGCTTAGATGTTCACCTTAAACTCTAGTTGACATGTGGGATCCGTAACCCTTGTGCTATCCTAGGCACTTTACCGTTGGGAGTTGGGTCATCTAGATTCACTAGACAGAGCTCTGAACCTTTTTTTTTTCAATTTTTTGTGATCTTCACTGGTTCAATGGATTACATGAAATTTTTCCACCTTTATCCACCTTTGTCATGGTAGGGAGAACATGTCAAAGAAAGGGTGGGGTCATCTAAGATAGCACAAGGGTTAAAGGGAACTCGTAAGTTTTTGAGACCTTATCTGGTTTTGTGTCTGCTTTTTAGGCCATTTGAACAATAGACAAACACAAATAACTGTAAAGCAGCATGAACCCCTTTTCTTGTAGAAGTCATAGTTTGTTTATATTTTAAGAAATCTTTGTTTTATATGTAAAAAAATACATATAATAAAAAAAGAAATAAATATAGAGCCAGCTTAGTGACCTTGTGGAAGAGTGTCCACCCTGAGACTGGGAGGTCATGAGTTCAAATCCATGGCCGAATCATATTAAGGACTCCAAAAATGGGACTCAGTGCCTCCCTGCTTGACAGTCAGCATTATGGGGTTTGGGGGGTTAAACCATCAAATGGATCCTGAGTGCAGCTGTGTCTGCAGTTCACATCTCCCCCAGGGAATGGATAAAATGCATTCTAACATCTAATGGGACTTCAACTTTTTTAAACTTGCAAAACAAAATTACACAATTACGTTTTAACAGCAAACAACTGCTTTGACATTTTCTAATGAGGTGATTGTTTATATGTCCTTGTCCTTTTGGAGTTCATTTGGGGGTGTTAGTGTTGTCTGAGTTTTAATGCAGGACATGTCATAAGTGTGTCCCGTTTGTTACAATTCTCCCCACTCAGCCAGTGGTGTTTCTGTGCACCAAAATAATGATGGGTCACGCCACAAAACCACTAACCGATGAACAACAGTCACAAAGTGGTACCCTGAGACATCTACTAATCGGATAAGACCCTGGGTCATTAGGGACATGACTAAAAGCTGAACAATAAAAGTATTAAATAGCACTATCTGCATTATATAGTTTCCTTTTTTGGATTTTCTTTTACAACCCATTTGTCTTTCCAACTCTGTACATTTTCTGGGTTAATATGTTTTAACCCTCAGGTAGTTCTCTGGTCTTGTTAAACACTAAATGTATTTATTTATTTTTTAGTTCAATTTATTTATTATTGTGTTTCTCAAATCTTTTTTTGAGGGGAATCCTGGCCAAGAGGCAAATTACTACACAACCCAGGACAATTAAAACAAAAACAAACAAACAACAAAAGAAACTATGTTAGTAATTTCATTTCCAGGCCTTCAGAACAGCATCAAACCAAGACAAAGTTGAGGGATGTGGTTGTTGAATTGTCCTATGCAGGTATGTCCAGTCAGTAGTTGCCTAAAACATTGTTTGACTGACTAAGATATATCCCCCCGCTGATGAACTATGCAGGTTTAAATGCATCAAAAGTTTGCAATTTCCTCACAAAATGCATAGTGCCAAAAGTTTTTGTAAATGTTTGGTATTATTATTTACTTTTAGAGCCAATTTAGAGCCAAAATGAACTATGCAGGTTTAAATGCATCAAAAGTTTGCAATTTCCTCACAAAATGCATAGTGCCAAAAGTGTTTGTAAATGTTTGGTATTATTATTTACTTTTAGAGCCAATTTAAAGTCTAAAATGTTCCAGTGTCGATCAGGCATACTCTAAAAGTGTCACAGGTTTCCTCTGACTGCCCTCATTTTGTGTTGCCTGCATCAGATGGGCTCTATCATCGGTCTTACAGAACAAAAGCCCTGAGACCAGCCCCCCTCTCAGCCATGTCTAAATTTCCCTGCTTTCACTAACCCCCCACATCGCTCATGTAATAGAAGAAGCCATTGTTAACTCCTCTCCATCAGCCCACACGTGGTTTGGCTTGAATAAGGATTTTAAATCCTTGTAGACCTCCCCCCCCCCCCCCACACACACACACACATCCACACCAGAGACTCATGACAAGGTTTCTTTTAATCAGAGATATTAAACAGGCAAACTCCTTTTGTGCCTAACTAACTGGTTTATTGGCATGACTCATATGTCAGACTTCAACCATAAAAAGGACTAATTTTACGTAAAAGTCTACAAAGTAATTGAGCTTTAAACATTTTGACTCGAAGAGGGAAGATATTAGATCATGTGTCGTTCCTGCTAAATAGATTTTCTTGCTTACAGTGTGTTTTACGGGTAACATCTAGACTCAGATCAGCACAAATAGTCACCTTTGGTCCATTTTCACTCTCAGCTGAGATAGACAGCGTTAGTCATCGATAAACAAAAATTCTGCATTGCATTCCTTGAAGCCAAATTGAGATTGTGGATTAATGAATCAGTCAGAGCTCAAAATCCAGTTTGTTTTGTTGAAATGCTGGTTAGCACTTTTGGGATGTGAGGGCAGTGAGTGAACGGGTTAAAGAATAAGACCCAGGAGGAGGGAGGGTGGGAGAGGTAGCACATGTTTTTCAGAGTTGACGGGGAATAAAAAGCAAATATAGACGATGTGTATGGAGTAACTTACTGCCTGTTATACTGAACTGGCTCTCCTTTATCAGCTTCTGGCTGAACCGAGTTGATCTCTGGACTCTTAGGCTGAGTAGCATAAAAAAGGGGGAAGGCAGCTGCAAAATCATTCAGACAAAAGCAGGGTGGAAACAGGCAGTGCGTTCAAGACAGTGTGCCTAGGAAAGCAAAAGGACCTCCTCAAAACATTCAGGTTCAAATGTAGAAAGGCTCTTTGAGGTAAAATGGCGGGCATAGGGTTTTATTTGAAGTTTTGGGGAGGGGTGTGATGGATTTGGGAGAACAAGGGGGGCTTGGGCCTAGTAGAGAGTGATTGTGGTGACAGCCGGTGCAGGGGGACGAACCCTCATGTGAGACACAGAGGAGGAAACGACAAAGAAAAGGAATAAATGCGTTCAGGCCTCAACGTGGTGCTCAGCATGGGTGTGAAGAGGAGGGCTGCTGCTGCTATCTTAGTCGTGCTGCTGCTTCTGGGCTCACGCTTGCTGCGTGAGTATGTCTCTTTAAATTCGAATATTACTGTGGGATTTTTTTTGGATTATGTTCTGTTTAATGAATTTAATCTCCGTGCTGTGGCTTAAATATCTTCTATGTCTGGAATGTGTCACATGGGGGACAGCTGCAAATTCAAACACAGTAATCAAAACAATTATTCCTTAAAATATTCTACAATATTTATTCTATACTCTAAGAAGATTACTGTACAGAAAAGGCCTTTAATGGGTTCAAAGGTTTTTACTCAAATTCTGTTCAGTCAATCCATTCAACCTTTATTTTACTTTTGATATTTGCCATACACGTATGCAACCAAGATAAATATCTATATGAAATAATATATTAAAGGTTAAGATTTTAAATGAAATGCACAGAACACTAAATATAAAATGAAAATACATTTTCTTGTTTTTTTAATCCCTTAGTTTACACATTTATGAAAAAAGAAACTGACAAGTTTGAATGTAGTATTTTCAAAATAATATAAACTTTTATTATAAAATTACTCTGGCTATTAAATTGCGGTAATAGAAAACAACATCTTAATACTACGGTAGAAATCTAGAAATCCTTTTTAACTGATTGTCAGTAAATGTTGAGTATAACTTAACTCTGACAAGAAAAATGGACAGTAACTATAGAATGGGTATTTTTAAGCATCCCACAGCATATTTATTAGGGTAGTCATTGTAGTAGCATCAATCAAAGTTGGAAATGTGTGACAAAAACAGCACATTTCAAGGTTTTCATATGAAAGCAAACCTTTTGCAAAGTTTGAATCCTGGCAGTCATTTTAAACCATTTATTTTTTTTATAAAAGTACTCCCAAACCGTCTGTTTAAATGTCATTTATAGTGTGAACTGTTTCCTTTTTAACTGTCAGTACATGGCCATACAATATAGTTTTAAAAGAATGTACAATTTTCACCAAAATGATGAATTTGAAACATTTTTTGAAAGTTTTTTTTATGAGTAGATGAAGTGAAGTCTTTTTTTATTTAATTGTCAACAGCTATTAAGTATTTATTCTTTACTGTAGGGAACATGAAAATTGAATTATTTGCTAAATAGACTGAAGGGACTCAACACATTTGAAAATTGCAATGGCAACTAACAGAAAGCAAGTTAGCAACAATGGCAATAAGTTTAAGTAAACAAAACAAAACCCATTGTGCACAAAGAAAATACCTACATCAGCAAAAATGCTAGCTAAAATAACAAGATCATATGTTGAGAAACCACAGTGTACATAACTCCCGTACCACTCACTGTACCAGCTTGATTAGAAGTTCCAGAAGTGCTTATGAACTTTGTTCAGAATTGACATTAAGCACGTTGAGGTGCAGCAGCTGCAGTTTGATTTGCTGCTTTTTGTTCAAAACGTGTCAAGAATTGATCAACCAAGATAGCTGCCATGCTAAAAAATTATGACTTTAGACGTCTTTAGCATTATAGTCATGATATTATTAAGACAAGATCAAGGCAACACAACACTGTGGAACCAGGTGGATTTAATCAGATTAAAAATGCCTTATTTCTTAGTTTTTTTTGCTTGTTTAGTTGCTTTTTCTAGGGTATAAAAACTATGCTGCGGTTTCATGAAAATAATCATTTTTATTCTAAATATACCACTGGTTAAAAAATGTGTTTCTTTTCCGTTATACAGAATAACTTCTGCAGTTTTACAAGTTCTGTTCACCAGTATTTTTTATCCTGGGCTTGTAATATTCAAGCACAATATCAGTTTTTCCATCTTTAGACTCTTTTCAGCTTACAAGTTGGGGTTAAAGCTACTTTGCATCAGTGTTTTTTATTTGTTTACATTTTGCAAACCAACTGTCTGACCTCCTTGTGGTCCTGTGTGTTGCTGCAGATGGAAGTTTAGGTAACCACTGGGACCCTTGTTTCAGAGGATACAACCAGTGGAACAAGGTGAGAGTTTGAGTTGATTGTGTAGATGAAAATAAATTAGTTACACAATTGACTATATGAAGCAGATTGGTTGATAAAGAAAAACTCTACCTGGTTGTCTTTTTTCCTTTATCCCCTGATGACTGTCTTCGTGTGCCTTCCCTCCCTCAACCATCAGCTTCCTCAGAAATCCAACAGCAGTAAAGCAGACGATGAGAATGCGTTTGTCCTCACGAGATGTCCCGGTCAGAACTTCCAGGTGTCGTTGCTGCTCTCCCACCTGTTGGCTGCCACAGTTCTGGACTCTGATGTGCTGCTCCAACCCTATCTGTCCAGTTGGGATGAGCTTGTGAAGTAAGACCATCTGCACTAACAGTAGCACACTGAGAAATGTCAGCTCACAAACACCAGAAAAAAAGTTCTGTTTGATGACTCATTCTAGTCTGTTACCATTCCAGGTTCATGGATTCTCTGGGTCCAATGGTGGGTCTCATATCTAAAGAAATAGAAAGTAAGACCACTATAATCCGCCAGCTGGCCCTGTTATCTGGGGAGAGCCGTGAAGCAGAACTTAGCTCGAATGTAGACGTGATTAACTCGGTGAAAGCACACACGGACGGATACCACTCTGTGCGTTCCATGATCTCTGTGGAAATGAGCCAGGGTTTGGTTGACTTCCACCACCAGACAGACTCGGGATGCCGGACTATTCTGCGTCTGCATCGAGCTCTGCTTTGGCTGAAGCTCTTCCTGCAGAAGCTGGCAGAGACACCAGAGAGTGGACGGCTTAGGAGCCCCTCTGAGCTCTGTCGCGAGGCCTACCAGAGCACACTCGCCATGCACCACACTTGGTTTGTTCGTCAAGCTGCCGAGGTGGCCTTCATTGCTATGCCAGAGCGGGGCTTCTTTTTTAGGTTGGTTTGTGCTCAAAACCAGGAGAGGCTGAGCTTGGTGCTGAATAGAGTGGTCAAGGCCATCGGAGAGGTTTATGACAGGACACAGTTGGCCCTGGAAGAAAATGGAATGCTGGACCTGCCTTAGAGTTATGAAAGTGGATGCTATCAAACTTGGCACTGCCTCCACACTCAAGCACCTTGTGAATTCACTAAAAAGATACAAAGCTCTGAAAAGCACACTTTTTTGTATCTGTAATCCCTGGAGACAAAACCCAAAGCGCTGTGCTGAATGAACGCCATTTCAGTTTTATTCTGATCCAGATTATAAAGAAAGTCTCCTCATCTCATGGGGTTCAGGCAGCTACTGATTTATTTTTAATGTGAATTATTTAAATATGTGAATCAGAATCCTGAATGATCTGTTCTATGCAGTTTCAGTTTTTTAATGTAAAGGATGTTTCATACTTCCTATTGTGTGCATTATTAGACAATCAATTTGTATCTATTTAAGCGTAGTTCATGCTGTTGATTTAGTATGCTACCTCAAAACTGGCAACGTTCAGTTACTCTTTTACACCTGCAAGACCAATCTGTATAATGAATGAGTAAAGAAGAATAGAAAAACTGCAAGTCTGTGCTTTGTTTGTGGTCTTTGTACGCATCTTTTCACAGCCACTAACGAGAGTTTGTTAGTCCAGAAATATATACATTTTTGTTTGTAATATAGTACTTTTACATTAACAGCTAAATCCAGATGTTTATAACACCTGTTTTAAAACCAATGATGACAAGAAATGTGTGAAAAATCCTTTTCAACAATTTCACATGAACAACATCACAAGTTATATTGTTGTTTTACATAAGTCACAGACCTGCTGTCTTCTGCCTCTTAATATTGATCAAATATTTATGTGAAATATTTATCAAATATTAAGAGGCCTCGATTTGAGCCTGCTAATGATTAGCTCATAATAGTAGCATTGGTTTGTAGTTCACTCTCCTAAATGCCATAAATTCACAGTAAATGTTTATTATCATTACTGTATATTCTCATAAAAACAGGATTAGTAGGGACTTTAATGTGTTGTTAAACTCGATTGTCATAGTTTTGCTGGCATCCTAAGTATGAATATGAAAGGACAGAACTCCAAACCACCCTAAGAGAAGAGACCAAGTGGGCATCAGGACACTCTGTATGTTAATGAAGGGCATAGCATGCAAATGTCACATGCTGGTCCTCAACACACTATTTAAAACCAAGAAACACTTCTAATGCTGCGTAATCCCTGCTCACTTCCGTTCCCTGCATTGATCTCTTTCTTAGACAAAGATAAGGACAGAACTCAAAGTCGGAGGCTGTGTAGGTGGCAGGAGGTGGGTGAAGGTGAAGCACATTTCACCAGATGATTGAAGATGGTTTGAAATAAACTCCAACTAGGAAAAAAGCATGACTAAAAGAGATTCAAGAAAAAGGGTTGAGATGTATGTATTACCTGTTAAACAACCTCTTTTGAGATTGAGCAATTTGAGCAGTCTGTCTTCCCTCTGCCTCCCACACTTCTGCTTTTTAACACTGGATGTATGCCATGAGAATTATGGTGGTACGGGTTAGATTATGCCAAACTAAAGTCATTTTTTCCGTTTTTGTGAAAGGTTCTCCTGTTTTACCTAATATAGCTTAAAGAACACCCATTTTGTAAAAGTCAACAAAAGGCAGACAAAAGTAATGTTTGAGTTCCCTTAAATTATATTTATTAATTTCTATATCTTGGTTAACAATAAACATGAGCAAAAATATACATAGAGTTGCAGCAGAAAAATAAATCAATATTTGCAACATTTTTATCTGCTTGAGGGGTTTTTGAACAGATTTGGTACATTTCATTCTTGCACAACCCTTTCCCCATATTCGTAAGCAACAGTGCAGTCTGGAAGATATGCGCAGGCAAAGGCAATCAGCTTTGTTGCATTTCTTTCCTAGTCAAGACCGGACCAGGAGGCTCTCTTTCACGTTTTGTGTTTTAAAAGACTTTCAGGGTTCTAGCAATAAATATGATGCTTATTAGAGACTTATTTTATATGCAGAAGAGATCTGAATTATTAACGAAAAATAAAACAAAAGTGTATTTTCGCTTAGTTAAGTGCACTAAATAGAGAAGAAACTTTCAGGACAAGTTTTAAACCAAGCTTATAGATTTACCCCTCAAGACAATAAAAATATTCTTTCATAAACACGCTTTTTTTCTCTGTTGCTCTTGATGACACTCATTGCTAGAGTTTCATTCAAGCCTCTCTATTCATTAGTCATACATTCACACAGGAAAGAAATATATTGCTCTTTTGGGACATTCTAAACTATCACAGAAAAAATAGTAAATAAAAGGAATTTAAGAGGAAAAAAAAACATCCAGTGACAATAACCCTGTCTGTCCACCAGGAGGCACTGATATGTTGTAGAGTTACATGCTCCATATGTGCGTGATATCCAACAACTTTTGGGTTTTTAAGCCCTCCAACTGGGATTCTAAGGTAAAACCAGCAACCGAGGATGTTTCAGTGCACCAAAAATAAATACAACTTAAGATGCTGTAAAGATCTTTGGTTAAAAGTGGCCAATCCTCGAGCACACGCAAAGATTTAAATACAAACATCCAGTTTGGTAAATAAAGCAAGTGTTGCTGAATCTGATTAAGACGGGAGGTTTGAGTTTACTGGAAAATCATGTCAGAGAATTGAAGCTGGCGTTTGACACGTGGAAGAGGGGCGATAAAGTAGGGTAAAGAAGTTCAGCATGCCTGCTCTGGATTAGTTGACCAGATTAAAAGATTACAGAGAAATTAAGTAAGTGTTATAGGGAGGGGAAGTTTCTGTGAACTGGTATGTGTAGTCTCAAAAAGCTTAAAATAAATAAATAAAAATAAAAGCCAGTTAAAGCACATCCGTAACTCTGAATGATACAGTTAATCACATTAGATCTACTCGTCGCCACTTTAAATGAAGTTTGGATGATAACACCTTTTTTTTACTTTTGAGACAAAGCACATCATATAAACGTCAAGACAGACGTTTATATGATAATCAGCTGCTCCATCTTTGTTGAGACAACATGGTAGAATCACCATTCAGTTGGTTTGAGGATGACTATGAATGTGGTATTCTGCAAATGTATCCAGCAAAAATTCTTAGATGTTTTTTACAATAAGTAAAAATAAAAACAGCAACATAAAAGCAGCAAGACTGATGAGACAACAGACAAAAAGAAAATACTGAATATGTGTGTAATTCTGAAAGAAGTCATTGTATTTCCATAAGCCTACAAATTCACTCTTGACCAATCAGACACAAACTATATCTTCTAATGTTTCAAAAATATACTGCAGATGACGACTATGACAACTAAAGGGAACAAATTCTGACTTTCTACTCCCTTCGCTTCCAAAATATTAAAGAGAATAAATCACATCATCTTCATAAAAGAAGAAAAAATGCACACTTTCATTGAAAAACAATAAAAAAAATATTTGAACAAATAACTATAGATAATAAAAAAGGAAAAGGACTTTTAATATTTGCGTTTTAAATTATTGAAATTGAGATAACGTTATAATTTATTATGGTTTATTTGAGGACTTAGGTGTTCGTCAACACATGGTTATGTATTTATCCAGGAAGTGACTAGACATTTGACCTTTTAAAAGTAATTAAAAATATATATATTAGGCTAGACTCTTAACGTGTCTGGCACATGACTGAGGAGTGCATTTTTTTGTTTTGAAATTACTAATCTGACCACTTATGTTGTTATAAACATATTACCTGTCTGGTTCCTGTTTCCGCTCAGAGCAGCAGTGTGAATATGACGCGATCCAAAACGATTACTAATTAATATGAGTCATCTGAGGAATGGGCGCAAGCATTCATAATGTATGCCAATTAATGAATATTGCACATTGCATGCAACTTCCCGACCTACAGTATGAGAGCAACGTGTGAGTTGCAACATTTTCACAAAAATACACGCATCCATCTTCTGACCTCTGCAGACTACTTCACCCTTATTTATCTTGGATTGTTAGATCCTTTTTTTCCCCCAAACAAGCAAACGCTCAGCATTAAAGCTGACAGTGTGCTCCTTCCTGGTGGTCAGTCACTCAACACAACTGTCACTGAGGATAAAGGTGCAGCGCAGAAACCTCCTGCTCTCTTAGCACACCAAGAGCGATACACACATGCAAATGATGTAATCTCTGCATCCACCCATTCATCCATTCTTGAGGATAAAAGCAAGTCTGTGCATTATTCCTTTCAAGTGCAATGATAGACATTCTGATACAACTTTATAAATACTGTAGATATACACACTGGAAAGTTGTTTGTGTATATTCATGTATATAGGGGATGCTCTGTAAAGAGGGGCAGCAGGTGGAGAGCTGAAATTCTGTGATGATGTTGCTGGTCTTTGCAAAACGCACCCAAATGTCTCCTAGGTTATCATGCAGTATAAATACCTCAAACTAATTTACAGAAAAAAAATTCGCTCGAATGCTCACAGACAGGAGAAAGAGACAGGATTAGCACCCTTTTTTTTTCTCGCCTCCTCATGTCACACAACTGGAAACAATTGCTGCCCTACCAAAAATAAAGATTGTGTAGGGGCTGTAAACAAATCCAAAAAAAGGGTGTGAATGCTGCAATCTTTTTTCTGTGAATGTGCAGAGTTGCAGAAAATGAAGAAAAGTAGGTTCCAGTGTTAACCTAGTTAATAGTGTTGATCCTCAACTTGAAAGAAACCCGGCCCGCAAACTTGTCTCTTTCTCCTCCGAGAGGAATGTTGTTAGCGTTGATCTTGCATTCAATGTTGACTTCTTGATTGACTGTGATGTTAAGGAACTTGACGGCAACCAAAGGCTGAGAATAGTTCACCTGCAAAAGCAAGGACATGCTATATCATCAAATGTCACAAAATCTGTGCTGTCATTTATGAGACTAAAAGCAAGTTTTGAGTGCATAAGGATATAAAATACAGTCCTACCTGAGCTTTCTTTCCATAGTAAGGGTAGTACATGAGGTTAAAAGTGCCGTTTGGTGGAAAATAAACCAGCTCTCCGAGTTTGTCAGAGTCATCTCTCTGAAAAGGAGAAAGCACTCTATCAGATAATCTGCTTACACGTGATTCAGACATGTACTCCATCCACACAAGTAGCTCTCTTACTTAAAATTAACCTAACATGTAGAAATATCCCACAGTAAAACACGTTTCACCACTTCTACGCAGACAGAGAGTATCTTTACTCTAAAACTGTATGTCATGCCCTACTCTTACCCATGTATCTTTGCCCACTTTGTATCTCTGAGAGATGGCAAAGTAATGGAAAACAATTACATATGGATGACAAACACAGTTGGTACAAATGAAAATGAATCACAAAAAATTATAGAATGGACAAAAAAGGGAGAAAAAGACGGACTACACATGAGAGTGATTTGCACAAACTACAAATGGGCTGGAATCCAAGTTCCGGCATTTATTATGAAAGACAAAAAGGGATTACCTTAGCAGCACAAGTAACTGATGGAGTCTGTCCATCCTTCCCTGGCAACATCCCTATTACCTGGTGAGACAAAAAACACAATTTTCTTTTTTACATTTTTATGGACTGAAATGCATCACAAGTAAGTAAACAGCAGCTCTGCCGATTTTCTCTTTACAGGGGCCTTTTCCTCAATTCTACCCAAGCTTCATTATTTCAGTCCCTCAATGTCTCCTAGCAACACCATCTTTTTCCCTCTTTTTCCATCATACCCGATTCATCTTGATGATGATGCATGGCTTGCCCTCTCGGTAACCATAGTAACGGTCGTCGAGTCCAGAGCACTCCTCAAGAATGGTGCGGTTGAACTGACAGGAGCGCTTTGGGTTGTTCTTAACATCACCGCTGTCTTCCTGCAGGAAGTACTTGTCTGGGGTGCATTCGTGGTTTTTTTGGGCCTGGAGGGTGTCATTATAGGCTGCAGGGGAGATATATATATATATTTGTATATTTTCTGTTTGTAAAGGCTTATGACTCAACACCTTTAAGACAACCTCCTACTCAACCTCTGTAAATAAACAATCTGTTTTTATGTAAAAAGCTGTAAATACATAAGCTGTAAATCCATAGACCCAAGTCCAACTTACGCGCCAGGAACTTGTCCAGTGCCTGAGCATACATGTCCCAGCTCTCAGTGTTCTGGATGTTGTAGACAATCTCAAAGGTTTCGTCCATGTTTGGCCTGATTACCATTCCTGAAAGAGACAGAGGCGGCAGACGCGTCATGGCACCCAGCACATAGCGGGACTTGTGCTCTTAAGGTTAGAGTTCATACCTGGTGTGGCGAGTCTGTCCTGCCAGGTTGGTTTGTGGTCGTCGAGGGTCTGCAGCATGATGTACATGGTGAGCGCAAACAGCCCAGCAAGGAAGATGTAGAAGATTAAATAGAATAGAAGGATAAGACCTGCAGGCAAACAGGGACACGAATGCAGTTAATCATTTTTACTTAAAAATAATCATATAAATACCAACTGTGATCTATCAGCATTTTACCATCTACTGTCTGTGTTATATGTGTGTCACCTTAATATTTGGTTGCAATGCTCTGCCTTTGTTTATAAATTTAAAAATACTTTTATTTTGAAATTGGATTTCCTCATACTTGCTATGTGTGCATAACGTGATATGAGCATTAAGCCCAAGTGATTATTTCAGATAACTAAACTAAAGCTCTTTTTGGATGGATGGATGGATGGATGATGGATGGATGGATGGATGGATGGATGGATGGATGGATGGATGGATGGATGGATGGATGGATGGATGGATGGATGGATAGGCTCTCCCTGTTTGTTTCCCTCCTGCTAAATGTCACTGATTCTCTGAAAGAAAAAATATCAGAATAAATTACCTTTAAACTAACTGATTTGAATCCATGTATGGGTTTTAGGTTGTGTGCTTTTTTTCCTTGTTAAATTCTTATATGAAATAGAGCACAACTCAGAAAATAGTGTAAGGAAGGCGAATACATAACTACACACAGGAGATGAGAGCCACTGTGATAAGGGCCTGTCCTGAAAGAAGAACGTTCAGTCTTAGTCTTAGGGAAAATAGCAATAAAAATTGCTTTTTTCTGCGATGCATCAACACCTGAGGCCAGTGCTGGGAGGCGTCTGAGTGCTCTGACCCAGCGCCTCTGCTTGAAGGCCCCCATAAAGCAAGGTACCATCTGCCTTCCCACACAGCAGCATTTGCTTGGATCCAGAAGGAAATGTCAAGAGGAAACTGAAACGAGGGGGGGGGGGCAGCAACAAAGACAGTGTCTTAATGATTTATCATCTGTGTGTGTGTATGTAGTAAATTATCATCTAATTTTAAACAAATCCAAAAATTGGTAAAGTGGCAGTAAATGTCTACATTTTCACATTATATGCTGTACACAGCCTTAAAATCTGAAAGAAACTAAATTGGCCTTTTTTATCCCACATGGGAGACTTGAATTTAAATATGATAGCACCCAGGGGACATGGGTATGCACATGTGAACCATGGATCAGGTGTGTATGAAGGCAGGAGACTTTGCTTATGTCCCACTGATGATGGACTGTCAAGTGTGTCTCTTCTTAGTCCTGTATTGTTTACAGGCAGCAAAAGACAGAAGAAACTGGCAAAACAACTCAGTTTCCTGCTTTTTCATCAGAGATAATTGCAGATAGAATTTATTTTAAAGAGTTAATTTGGAAAAATTGTCATTTATTTGAAAGAATTGATCAAACAAGTTTTGAAGTTGGACACGAAAGCTGTGCATCTTTTTCTTTTGTAGACTGCAAACACTTCCATAAATATCTTAGACTATCATTAGGATTGTTTTCCTTTGTTTATCTCTAAGGTTTCATGGTAGAAGGGAGATCCCTTTGTTGTTTTTAATAGAAGGAGGTGCAGAATACCTAAAAGGTCCGGTTTCAAACGCAGCCTTATTCATGTTTCATCAGCTGGTGGCACAAAAAAATGTTTTGAAGTCCATATCATTGCAGCTCTTCACACAAAGCAGAACACACACATGAGTTTGCTTTGTTTCATCCTTAAAGCATCTTTGATCTTCACACAGCCATAAACATCTAGAAAATGTGGCTCTCCAAAGAGACGCACAACTGAAAAAGAGCGACACTGGAAGTTGTGAAACAGAGCAAATGCACTAAATTGCATAAAACTGGTATTCTCTTAGAAGAATGTGCTGCAGTCCTACAGCAGGAACAGTATGACTTTGATTGAAGAATGCCACAGTAAAGGACCAGGGTTTGGGTGAGCTAAGTCCGACGAGTAACATAAATAGCTCATTTAACAAGCCTTAGAGAGCAGAGCTTAAAAAGGCCAGCAGACCTGTGGGGCACATTGAGCTGGATTAGGTTCACTCTGTGGGAGGACTCCAGCAAAGGAAGCTGCAATTACTGAATCCCACTAATGAAACAAGATCACCACAATGACACTAAAAGTGAAACATTTTTTACCAAAGCACAAAAGATACAAATGTTCTGAGTATTTGATTAAAATTTAAAAATATCCTTTGCTCCTGAAGGTTCTTCCTTCTGCCAGAATGTCCTGAACTGATATCTTCTCTTCAGCCAATGAAGTCATTAGATTAGGAATAAATCCCCCATTGATGTACACAGGCTGGGAGGGGTGGGGTTGGAGGTGATACAAATAGCCTTTGGCCCTGGCTTTACCCAGATTAAAATGCTCCAATGTCATTAGAACAGAACCATATGCACCCTGTCATTTCATGAATCTTTCAAATACTTGCAGGGCATCTTTTTGTGCCATGAAAAGAGGATGTGAAAAGATATGACATATTCTTCAGAGGAGGTGCCCATGTTGGGTGAGCATAGCGGCTTTTGCACAACTTCAGAAGCACACTTTATGAGGATCAATGACTTATTAACAACAAAAAATCAGGTTGATGGCCATTCTGATTTCTCCCTTTGCAGCCAGAGTCTGCTGTAAATCAAAGGGTTATAAAGAAAGGCTGCGGGGTGCAAATGCATTGACTTCTGTAAAAAGCAGAATGCAGGGAAATCAGCGCATCAGTGACTGTAGAAGGGAATGGGGCTGGCTTCTACGGAAGTGCTGCCGCAGTCAGATTTCAGCACCAGCATGGGGTGGACAGCGACAGCCCTTCATGGATGACTTCATACTGGTTAAACATCACATTTCCACCAAACGTGTTGTATGAAACAGCTGTGAAACCTGTGGTAAAGACCTGGAACACTATGAGAACGACCTGTTACAGAGCCGGAGGTGCATTGCTGCATTGCTGTGGCTGGACAGTACTTACCCCAGCTGCTGGCTGTTCTGCCCAGAAACTCCCTGGTCCTCGGGTTCCACAAATACTCTTTCCAGCCTCCTTTATCTCCATTTGCCATTTTTATCCCAACACTGCACGTCTCACCTCTGAAGTTCTTTGGAAAGGAGCTACAACAATTACTCAGACAGTTGAATGATTTGTGCGTCTGCCCTGCTGGAAGGAGCACCGGCTATTTAACAGTTCTGATCGGACGGAAATGAAGGCGAAATCTCTATTGTGGGAAATCCTGTGGAGACAGCAGACCAGCGCTAAGAACAGACTTAATGAGTGCCCTCCCCCCAGCTCTTGTCTGCATGCCGCAGAGTTTTGATGAGTGGTGCAGAAATGTAGTGATACTGCGGTATAGCGCTCCCTCCGCCTCTCTCTCTCTCTCTCTCTGACACACACACGCACGCACGCACACACACACACGCACGCACACATGCACGCACGCGCGCACACACAAGACACCTCCTCACCCTACATCCCCGGCAAAGAGGAGTTCCTTCCTCCTCTTCCCGCCTGCCCAATCATCTGTCCTGTATCTTCAGTCCTGACCGACCCACACGCGTGACAGACAACCTGAACAGCAAACCGACTGGCTTGAAGTGGATGCTCACAAATGCGCACACTAAAAAGATTCACCTGCACGCAGTGCAGAATAACCCTGAAAGTAGGGTGTGAGAAACCTCAGCTGGGTTCACAAAGAAGAATAAAAATAGAAAGTGTTACCCCCACACTGGTGCATGTTTTGGCCTTGTTGCCCACACATCATGATTTAAGCCCTCCCCCGCCAGGATACAGAACACATCCATTCAAACTCCAGGGATGATCGGATGCGTCAGTTAGTTTGCAATGGTGGTGGGTACTTCATTACAACAGGAATTGTGCAGGAGGTTCTGGATGCACAGCGCCCTCTGTTTGATACAGAAGCTGCTGCAGAGGCACAGAGCGGGAACACGACGTACAAAACAGCACATGGCATGAAAACACTCCACACTTCTATGGTGTAAAGTTCATTATATAAAATTTATTATCAATGACAATATCAATGCAAATATAGCACTACAGTGATTTCCAAGGTACACCGTATACCATATCAATATAGTATGGCACTCATATAATGGCCACTGTTTTAGAAGACACACAAAACCAACAGCCTTTTTAATAATTTCAGAACTGACAGTTGGATTTCTCATTACTCTGTGAAAAGGACTCATATGGGCTTTACTTGAATTATATTTGGGCACAATATGAAGAGTCATTGCAGTGTAAGGAATCTGCATGCATTTGGACCTGCTCCTTATTCTCACAAACTGACCTGAGTTGGATTTTTAAAGTGGACTCAGTCAGAGGTGAAAAAGCATCAAAGGTGGAGCAGGTGGAGCCGAAAAAAAAAAAAAGGGGTCAAGCAGTGACTTTCTTTCACCAGGTGTTCTGTTCTGCACAGGTTGGCACTAACTAACGACAACAACCAAGAGACATTCAAGAGCCCTAATACTCTTAACAGGTGGGCTACGTTTTCAAGGTAAACATACTTCATTTCAGGGAGGGGAAAAGTGCTATGAAAATAATGTTTATCGTGGTAATAAAATGTGGCTGAAAGATGAAAAAATGCAAGTCAAGGTTGCAGCAAAGTTCTCCAAAATGACAGAAAGCTGTGGAAATCTGTACACAAACAAGCAAAAAAAAAAGGCCTTAGATAAATAACAGAGCTTAAAGGGAATATTGCATAAATTTGAATCAACAACTGTTGGCCTTTGCCCTTCTAAGTGGGCTCATTGTTTGTTCATATAAGTAATTCATGGGCTGGCTGCAGCAGATAAAGTATTCTTTTAGGAATAAAAACAAGTGAACAAAGTTAATGTTTTTTACAGTATATGCTACATAATATGTACTGATTACAAGTATGAAAATGGAAATAATTGCTACATTTTCAATACAGCTGTACACTTTTATTTACAATACATAAGAGTTGAGTTTCACCTTAGATGTTTTGTGCAGATTGTTCCAGCATTCTGTTTGAGGTGATGGCTGCTCACAGTCTCATAAGTTGCACCATATTGCACAGTCTAACTTGATGGGTGTCCGTGCTTGGTTTCCCTGTGTGGTGGAACAATCAGTAAAAATTGCAACTGTATAAGCATGAGGGTTGACGTTTTTCTACCAGCGATGTGGATTTTCTGTTTGACTGGACTGCACCGCGTGTCCCACTCTCTACGTTCTTTTTCTACGACCACAAGTTATCATACTGAAGATCGGCTGTGTGTAAAAGTCTGACAAGATCATCTCTACTTTTCTTTTATGTCTATCATGACATGCAGAGGATGACACAGTAATACATGACTTATTGAAGTCTTAGATATGTTTGTTTAGGCTAGTGGACACATGTTTAAAGTACGTTGCTCCGGCTTCGGGAGTATATTGCTATAAAATTGCAGAAATGTTGAGAAAGTATAATAGATTTACATTACAAATATGCAAACGGTTACAGCAGGTAGCTTTCTCAGTCATGATTATTTGCATCCACAAGGACAATCTAGTGATACCAAAAACATCAGATATACATTCACGAGTTCAAGAAACACTTCAGTAACTTATCTATGAGTCTTGCTTTTTCTCATCCACTGGGTAGTTTGAATTCGAGAAAAAACACAAATTCAGGACGTCTCAAGTATTCAGGAGGAAATTTGGCAACACCAGAGTCGGAAAACTGGCTATCAGGTTGTTTTCCGTCTGTTGGTGTGGTTTGTAGCAGAAATAATTGGCAATTTTAGAACATGTTCATAAAATGTGGAGCAATTACATACCATCTGGGTAAGTAATTATTTTTGTCTAATTGTAATCTTTTTCTTAAGTTTTAGATTTTTTTTATACAAAGAAGTTCAAGGATTCTCTTAATTTGGATTTCCAGCTCAGTCTAAATCCCAAGAGCAAAAGCAAGAAATGCTCTCTTCTTTCTTTTCCTTCTTCTGAATTCTCCAGTTGCCATCTGTTTCTGTTTTTTATGTAGTTGTCTTCTGTGTGTTCTGTGGACCGGCCTGTCATTCCACCTCAAATAGCCGTGTCCCACACGACGGCTTGTGGCCTCTGGCAGGGTGGTGTGCCAGTCTTTCGAGGCTCAGGTGTCCGTCTCCAACTAGGGAGGATAGGCATGCTGTCCTGCTTATACAGGCTTTTGTCAGGCCGCCTGTGGGCCTTGATCTCCTTGCACAGGCAGCGTTTACGCTCAATGACTTCCAACAGCTTGCCGTCTCTCTGCGTCTGTGTTGTGGATGGGGTGGGGCCCCCACTGACAGGAGGCTGTCCCTGGGCCAGCTGGGCGAGTTGTTGGAACTGCAACTGCAGATGGTGCTGTTGCTGAAGCTGCTGGAGCTGCTGCTTTAATTGCAGCTGCTGCTGCTGGAGCTGGACCTGCTGCTGCTGCCGAGAGATGCTGGAAATGCTGGGGCTGCAGGGCGTTTGAGGCTGGGCCAGGCCGTGCAGCTGCAGGTGAGAAACAGTCAGAAAGTTTTATAAAATATGAGCAAACACTTTGAAACCCCATGTGCCCCCTATAGTGATGCGAATATAATCTTAGTCAAACAAGACTGCAGCTTCTGCAGGAATCCACCAGGGTGCAGTGCTACTCCATGCATTACAGCTGGAGGCAGGGTCAATCAGAGCATGCAGACGGTCTCTGCAGCACACTGAACTGCGTCAGCACTTGCTTTGGAGGCAAAACCGGGCAACATATTCTGCTAGAGGACTGCAGCTCTCCCACTTAATATAGAGCAGGATGTTCTAATATCCACATGGTCTTTTCTTTACTTATTGCATAGTAACCAACGTCATCCACCTTTCTTTTTCCTTGGAGGCAGGCAACAACCTTATTCTGCTCAGTGGGCATATACACCAGCTATAAATAGATCTGGCAGAGCACTGTCTCTGGCAGAAGGGGGAAGTAGTAATGAGAACAATGTTAATGTTGCCTTCATATCTGCTGCAGTTGAAGACGACAGTTTCTTACAGTCCTGAGATGTTGCCAACTCACCTGGTTCAAGGCTTCGCGTGCTGGTAGGCTACTCTGTCTCTGGACATCACCTCCACCCACTTGTCTGACTCCAGCAGCAGAGGAAGAGCGACCCAGCCGCCCCACTTCTATGAGGAAACAAGCATACCGTATTGAGAACAGTGAAACTTACATTTACTGATATACAGTCCACCTGTATATCTGTATATCAACACACATTTGGTGTTTATCTAAATATTAGCAAATAGAATGTACTTTTATACTTAATAATAATTCATTTTCTTTGTCCATCAATCTATTTTTTTTCGTAAAGGCAAATTCTTTTTTAAATGGCTGAAAATAGGGCAGAAAAGGTTAAAATGTAAAGCTGATACATTTTAACCTTTTCTGCCCTATTGCATGTCAGATTTGGGGGTAAATATTAAAGAAGAGTCTTTAAACAGAATGATGGCTACCTGAACTCATTGAAAAGGTTGTTTTTTATCAGACAAAAAGGTCATTTCCACTACATTTTTGCTTACCTCCATTTCGACAGGCAGGAAACGTCTGGCAGGGAAGGGGCAGCCCTGCTCTGGGGAGAGCTCGGAACGCCTGGCTGCTATCAACACCTGCCAAGGACTCACTGTGACCGAGAGCCCTGCTGTTGGTACCACTGAAGTGAACTGGGATGCCTGAGTGACCTCCTCTAAATCCTATTCCGAGGTCCTCCTTATCCATCCTTAACAGAGCATCAGCACTGCCATTCCAGGCTCGTCCTTCATCTTCTGCAGTAGGAGCACACCACATATGTTTTAATAATTGAAATACCACGAAACAGCATGATCAGGCTGTCTCCAAGAAGACTTACTTTCAGTTTCTTTGCTGCTGTGGCTGAAGGACAGCTTCCTCTGCATAGGCCAATAAGAACCGTCATCTGCAGCTAAGCTCGCACTGCTGTCCCAGGGCATGAAGCCAGCTTTTGCCTGGATGGACGAAGACCCTCCATTACTCTTGGATGACCCCTCACCTACACTGTTGAGACTTAAGGGCTGCTGCAGTGAGGGTGTTTGAGAACTCCCTCTCAAGCTCTCATAAGCTGGTGGTCTCCGGAAACCACCGGAGGGGTAGGTCCACAGCAGGGGGCTGTCAGAAGAGGGAGGCTTGTACGCTGGTAAACCATGAGGAGTGTGAGAGCGGAGGTGTGGGCGGGAATGAGGACGCTGGGATGAGGATAATGGTGTGGGAGTTGAGCTGGAGCTGTTTTGAGTTGTTTGATTGCTTGTGGTGGTGCTGTCAACTGGTAAAGAGTGGGGCCCACTATCCCTGTCTCTGTCTCTGTCCCTGTCTCTGTCTCTATCTCTGTCCCTTTCTTTGTCTCTATCTTTGTCCTTCTCCTTGTCTCGCTCCCGGTCCCGATCTCTGGGCCTGTCCCTCTCTCTTTCCCTGTCCCTATCCTTATCCCTCTCTGCTTTATCAGACTTTAGGAGAAAGCTCACAGACTTGCCTTCCTTGCCTGAATTTGAAGTCTGTGTTTGTACTGTGGCCTGACTGGAAGCTTGGGAGCTGCTCTTGGTTGGTGCAGGAGAGTCTCCTCTTTCTGGTTTGCGGTAGTGATGGTAGTGGGAGGGCCGGTGGTGAGGGTGGTGATGGTGTTGGGAGAATGGGGAGGTGGATTTGGAGGAGGGAGGTAGAGGAGTAGAGTGACTCCTAGCTCTTAAACCAGGAGCAGGGCCAAACTGGGGGTCTCTGCTGTGTTTTTCCTGCTGCGATGAACCTCCTCCTGATGACTCTTTGGAGCTTGACAGGGACGTTTGAACATTTGAAGAGACTGAAGCAGAGCTGTTGGCTTGAGTGGTTGCGTTGGATGTTTGAGTTCCTGCTTTAGAGGAAGAGGATGTTTTGTTCTGCACCCCAACTCCGCTAGAGGCAGCTGCAGGCTGAGGAAAGGCAAGAAGTGGGGGCCGGTGCTGCAGAAGATTAGGGAAAGGGGCTGGGATCTTGGTGTTGGACTCTGACTCTGATTTGTTTCCTTGGAGAAGATAGGGAGTAGGAGCTCGAGGTGTGTGGGGACTGGTTGAGAGTTGGGGCACAGGGGTTGAGGATGCAGAGGAAGGCAGAGGAGATGAGTGGGAGATGGACACAGTAGCCTTAGGTTTAGAATAGGAAGGGGAAGAAGAGGCAGGGCGAGGCAGAGAGGACGAGCTGCAGGAGGAGGAAGGGGTGACATGGAAGTGTTTAGAGGTTTTTACTTTCTCATGTTTAGCAGGGTAGTGTCTGTGAGATTCTCTGTTTTCCTGCTGCGGGTATTTCATCTCTTCATAGATGGCTTCGCTCTGGTCCGAATCTGAGTCCGGTGTTGTAGCCACAGGGGTGACAGGGTGAGGTGTGGCTGTTTGGCTGTCCCTGGTGAACACCTGGCCAACCATTTCTATGTAGACCGGCTCATCATCCCCATCTCGAGCATGAATCTGAGAGTCTGCTGCCTGGAATGGCATGGACGTGGCAGAAGTAGGCACACGTGGAGGAAGAGGGTCAAATGTGAGCTGGGTGCTTGGACTTCGCTTGGGTTTTAGAGGAGGGACCTTTTTAGCTCCCAAATCCCCCGAGTCAGATTTCTTCATGGCTGTGAAAGCAAATTTCAACGTTAGAAAGGATATATTTTGCTCAAAAACATTAAATTTAAATGAAATTTCTTACAATTTTTTTTCTCTGAGTGTTTGCCCTGTGAGTGACTGGGTGGAGGAGGTGGGGGTGTCTCCGGAGGTCCTCTGCCATCTACAGACGAGCAGCTGAGGCGGGTACTTGGATGACGTTTGGGTTTGGCTGGTGGGCAGCGGCCGCCATGTTGGGACTGAGTGTCAGAGTAATCTTCATTCTCAAGACTTGAGTCGCCGGCTCCAACAGCGTGGCAGGACTGTGAGCGAGGCGCCATGGCAGAGGCACAAGTGTGAGGGGACAGGTCCTGCGAGGCGGGCATGGTCATGAAACCCATTCGGAAGTGTCGTCGAAAAGACGCCAAGTCTCTGACTTTGCCAACAGTAGCTGAGGGGTCGTTTTGAGTGGAGCTGCAATGTGGAAACAAATTCCAGAATGTGTATAAGGAGAAAAAAACACCTACGCATATATGAAAAAATAACAAGCTTTATGTCTTTTGTCTATTTCCTAATTCTTCCTTTATTCTTTAAAAACTCTCTTTACATTGAGGAAGTGCCTGCAGGGCATTCACTGCAAAAGGAAAGCCCTGGCATCCACAGAGCTTTTTATCTTCGCACACATCAAACACATTCAATTACTGAATCGATCCTTTTGTCAAAAGCAAAGTAAAAGCGTATATGCTACTGCTAGAATTTCCAATCCCTTTATTTTTTTTTACGTTTACATCTTTAATACACATCTGTAGTCTGTACTCAAGGCGGCCAAAAGATTTTCATCTGTTACCATAGTAACAGTTGTGAGTTTCTGCTGCTTGATAGTTTGTGTTTGAAATAATCAATGATGCTGGCTTCTGCAACAATGAATAAATCTGACAGAGAGTAAATCTGTTTTTACATCAGACTGATATCAAAGATCACTCACTGCTTTCCTCCAAGACTTTTGAAAACCAGTTGGCCTTTTAATTTCAGGCAACACCACTTGATGTAGGAACTGACATGTCTTTGGACATCTGTATCTTGACATTTTCACTTCCTCGTGTTCAGGGGTGAAGTCTGCGCTGCTGCTATTTCATCTCCGTGTAGACAGTCTCTCTCACTGTCAGAATTTGGCATTGCAGCCACAAAGGTGACAATATTCGGCATGTTCTCTTGCTTGTAATCACAAAATGACCAAAATATTTGCAAGTTAAATGAGGAAAATCAACATAAATCCACAAATCAATCCCAGATTCATAGATTGCCCTTGATTTGTAGTATACAGAAATGAGCTAAAATTGAGGTGTGAGTGTTAGATTAGTAAGTTTTATAAGTAGAAGAGAATTTTAGTGCTGTGGCATTTGCTGAGATTACTCTATAGGGCTTTAAAAAGGCTTCTGACAAGCGTCTGTTTGCTTTTCAGCTTAACCGTCAGGTGCTGCGGGTGAGTGATCTTCTCTGTAGGAGTTGTGTGGAGCTTCCCACCGCAGCAGGGCAAAAAAAAAAGTTGCTTGACAATTAGTCGCATAGTGGGTGAAGGACAGCAACCTTCACCTTTATGGATTTTGGTTCTCAAATAAACAATTTGAAGGTGATTTTCAAACGTTAAAGCCTGTAAGAAGCAGATCATGGCTGTTTAATTACATAGCTATAACTTAAAACGGCTTTAAGTGATTCCTTTAATGATGTGATGTGACAGGTTCAGTTGTTTGTGAAACAGAGAGAGCTGGAGTTTCCGATTTGTATTCAGCCTTGAGAGCCGCAGCAGAAGGGCCACTGAGGCTGCTCGTCTCAGAGAACACAGAGACTTTTATTTTTCCTTCTGTGTGAGATAGTGTGGGCCTGTACGTGTGCGGGATCGCGACAGAGTGAATTTGCATCTGATGCTAGTGCCCTTGAATATCTATGGAAATATAAAGACTCCTTCTGATCAGCACAGATATTATAAGGCCAAATTTAGAGCAGAAAAGAGGCTGAGCTGCTCTCCAGCAGAAGAGCTCTTGCTTTCTATTGTTTCTACCTGGGGCAGAATATCTTAACAGCTTCAAAATCAGGCCACAGACACACCTTTTCATTCGCCCTCGCCTGCTTGCATCTTTGCTCGAGTCTATAAACTGAAGGAGCTCAAGCTGTGCTAAATGAGAAGATCAATAGCGCAGTCATATCTCCTCCTTAAATGTGAACCACTGCTGTTAAGATGAGATTTATGTGCAGAATAAAATCTGGGGAAACTGTAAGCGTGGCTCCGTCTGAAAATGACCAAACCTCCCTCCTAGCACTTCTGTCAAATGTAAATGCCTATAAGAAGATAAGATTCAACCTTGCTAATTCAGGTCAGCATATTAGCAGAGCTCCTGTTAATTACTGGAATGAGCTGGCAGCTGCCTAAAATCCTATCATAAATTATTAACAGAGCTTAATCGGCAGTGATTGATAATAAAAGGCTGAAATGAAACATTTGTTGGCAAAACTCTGAAATATTTTACATTTTAAAACATTTAAGAGACAAAAATAACTTTTAAAAAGCAAGAACACACTCCATCTGTTTTGGCTTGAATTTTTTATGACTTCCAGCACATGAAGAGTACATATTTATCCTAACAAACTCCAGAAAGATAAGAGGACAAATGCACATCATTGTGTGCTGCTTCAGCCTCTGGTAGATTAATATTTGGACAGACTTCCTCTTGCTCAGGGGGCAGCACATTCCCAAAAGCTTCTCAGACTGAAGTAAAAAGACTTTTGTTAAAGAAATCCAGTGTACATGACTCTGCCAGAAGTAGAAATCGTGCTTTATTCTCATGGAACGTCTGCTTCAAAGCTTAGAAGTGTTAAGGAAGATGAACTGTAGAAATGTGACCTATGATTGTTCATTTAGGCACAGTTGCTCTTATTTTTTTATATTTAAAAATCTGAAACTTCAACTGATGGCTCTGATATACAAAATGTAGTCTTAACTGGATCTGATACAAGAATGTTTGAACAATTTTCTTAATCCTTCGGGGCCACTGAGTTGCTGGAGCCTATCCCAGCTACTGTTAGGTGAAGGTGGGGTTCTCTCTGGACAGGTCACCAGTCTGTTACTGGGCCACATACACTCACAATTACTATCAGGGACAATTTAGAATCACTAATCAACCTTTGAAATATGTTTCTGGACTGTGGGAGGAAGCCTGGAGAAAACCCACACATGCACAAAGAGGACATGGAAACTCCACACAGAGAGGTCCCAGCTGAGATTTGAACCAAGGCTGTCTCGCTGTGAGGTGAGACAGCCTTGTTCAAAGAGTGCCAGCGTGCAGTACTCTTTGAACCATCCAGTTTGTTGAAATCCGTATCCTTGGTTTGTGTTCCTTTTAAGTGAGTTATTTCTGTCTCTCTTAACTCGGCAACTCTTTGCAGTGAGCAGTTCTACAGAGGAACACCTCAGCTGAATACTACTGAACTGGAAGCAGCTCTCCAGGAAATGACATTCCCTGCTTCAGAACTCAAATGACAGCAGCATCACATAAAAAATACCAAAAGACAAATATGGTGGACTGTTCCAGAAAAAAAACAAGAAAGATTGTCAGACTTTAAAGGGATTTGTTGAAAAGACATCTGTTTCTGGGATGAATTTGTCAGGCAGAGACTACACATCAGTGTCTTTGATACATCTATACAATATCTCAAAATGTTCATAATCCATTTCTGCTTTGATAACACTCACTGGTATTTGATGTTAAAACTGCTTGTGCATGATTGCATTATTTCAACAATGCAACAAGGTCAGACTTCATCAAGTAGCTTCTGCTACACCCTCGGCATGGGTGATGGGTTACAGCAGAGCGTGTTCAGACATTTCCTTTTGTATTCAAGCTTTCATTTTGTCTTTCTTATGTTTTATTTACCATTTTTTTCCTTTTTCTTTTTTTTGTTTTGCCCATTCCAGTTTCCGGTGTTGTCAACAAACAACTTTTTTTGTGTGTCACATTTTTGCAGTTTTTTTTTAAAGTTATTTTCATGACGTTTAGATTTAAATTACCACACTGATCATCTTTTGATCTTCTGTAAAAGTGTCCCCAGTGGTCTGTGAATTGTGACCATGCTCTTTTCAGCCCAAATCAAAAACTGTTGGTTTCTGAGACATACCGGTAATTTCCACAGAGTGGCAGGAGGTCATTAGAAATTCTCCAGTGAGTCGTGGGTGGGACTGTTGCCAGGAAGTAAGACCGTCCCCACTTCCCTTCACCCATCAGTTTACAGCCTTTCATGCTAGCTTACAGCCCCATACACTTCTAACCTAACATTATTAATGCATGCAAAAAAAAAAAAAAAATACTGGAGCTATCCAGCCGTTCAGTTATGAACCAGATACAGCTCAATGAGGAAAACAAATATGTTAGTGAATCTATTTGTCTGTAAGTGGATGCATCAGAATGGAGTGGAGCAGAGAACTTGTGGCTTGCCCAGCATATTTTTTACATCACAACTACAAGGTTTTTCAAACTGTATTTTTAAGTTTTGTCTAAATTCACAACGATTTGAATAAAGAAATATTCAGAAATGCAATTTTGAGCTTCATTTTTAATTTAATTAAATTTTACATGTCCTCCATCATCAGTAGATTACCACTAGAACATGATAAAAACACCAAAAAACATTATGGTGTTGGGGAGTTCTGGCTGTCACGGCTGCTGCGGCGGGGGTCTTGGTGTGGGGATGGCTGGACACTCTCCCTCCTTCTTTTCACATTTCATCATCCATTTTAGAAGAACGTGAACACTCACCTGAGCACAGGTGTTAGCTCACCTTTGCACTAATATTTAGCTTGATTGAATGAAACATTTCACACTAGTTGGTTTGAAGGCATGAGTATGCGTGTGTGAACAATATCTGTATTGTGTACTTTTGCAGCTAGCAGGTGTGTTTATAACATCTGAGTGTGTGTGTGGACAGGCCCCGCCCCTTTGAGATTTGTATTACACTTGAACCTTACCGTAATGATAAACATCCAGTAACTTGTAGCTTTATGCTGCTTCATGGTCCCCCCCCCCCCCCCTTCTATAATCCCCTTCCTATCGCCCCCTCTCTAACATCCCTCTCATTTCTTCCCTTCTTTCCTTTTCCGTCCAGTCCAACACAAAAGATTTTCAAATATGATTAAAATGAATGAAGTCTGGCCTCGATTACAAAAGAGGTCTATTCAGACATACCTCTGGTTTGTCAGAAGATTCCTAACCCCTTTTGTTAAAGTAAAATATGTCCAACACAAGAGGCCTTCAGCTCTCATCTGTTTGCCCAACTGTTGGACAGGACAAGTTAAAAAAACAAAAACATTATTTATATTAGAGTGGATCTTATTTGTTTCTGCTTTATTATGAAAATTCACTTCTAGACTAAGGCATTCTGTGGATCTTTTTTTTATTCCCTTGCATTTGCCGAAGTGTCATTTGTCTAATTTTCTACATGTACCTACCAAGTCATTTTAATTCACTTTTTTGGAGAAGAGAAGATTAGTTGAATTGAATGTGCGAAGGTCTCGACTCATTGGTCATATTTTAGTTGCTAAAACAGTTAAGTCAGTCTCAAAGTGACTGACTGTGAATCCTCCATTGAGTTCTCTGGAAATTGTTTTGTTTTCTTTTGTTGCACCTTTTTTTGTCTGATAAACTCTTATTGGGATTATTCAGAAAGGTTGGTTTCCTTTGAAGATTCATCTAGAGGTCTACTTTTATTTTGTCCATGCTTTGCCCCTTTAAGCTGTGCTCTTGCCTCTCCATCTGTGTGCTTGCTCATGTCTTTTCCGCAGGTATGACAGACAGACATGATTGTGGGAACTTCTCCATGCTTGCTATTGATTCATTAGTTAAGCAAACTTGCAAAAGAGCTCTACCATACAAGCAGTCGGATTGATTTATAGATGACACACACAGGCTATCTGACCTCTCCTTTCTGACAGTTGTAGATGATACCCACTTCATTTTTTTGGAGGATTTTCTGCATGCAGATATACAAATATGAGCCTTTCATTGATCTCCGGGCAAATTTCTGCACTCTCTTAAAATGTTATGGACCATGTTTTTAAATCAACTCAGAGCTGCGTGTTGGTGTTTAATGAAATCTGTGCTGACAGCAACATTTTTTCTTGTAGTCGTCACTGCCGGGAATTTTCTGTCTGACTGTATCAACTTTGGAGCTCGCCTGCTTGCAATCCTGGAGATCTGCAACCAACCCAGTATGATTGTTTCTTCTATGGCCATTAGGAATCACAAACTGTCTACCATTCCAGTTTGCCCCTTAGACTATTGACTCCCCCCTTACTCACACAAACTTCCTCCTTCAGTCAACTGGAAAGCCCGTTTAGTTTCTAAACTCTTAATCCATCTCCCCTTTTATCAAAGACCCTGCCTGCTTTTGATCAACCGCCCAAATGTCTTGCTTCCTCTCTGCTGCTCTCACTCCACTCGACTGCTTTCATCATTCCTGCAGCCCCACACGTCGAATTTGACTTGACGCTGCCATCAAATCTGCAGCCAAAGTGAGGATTCCTGTTTCCTCGTCAGAAATAACCTGCATGGAACTCCAAAATAAAAGCTCCTTTAAAAAAGTTGTTTTGGTGTAGCATGTTTAATCTACCATCACAAAATACTGCCACATGCATTTAACCAGCTTATTTTGATGACTGTGTAACTGTTGGCACGTAATTACATTGTGTTGGCCCCAAAACCACGTCAAATTATTATTGTAATGCTTAATAATATCTAGAGAAGCAGCACTTGTTCTTTCCATCATGGAGGCTGCCTCTCTCTTGTTCTAGATTTGACATATCCCAGCTGACAGGGATGCAAGAGTGGAGAAATTAGAGTCCTGAACACTCGCTGCACTATGATTAATGACAACTCTGGAATCCAACTGAATCAGAGCCAGCAAAGGTGAATGTGATGTTTATATGCTACGCTAAAAGAAAAAGTACTCCTATAAAAAAACAGTAAAATACAAAAATACACATAACAGCCTTTTTTGTCCTCTTCATTTTATGTCAAATCATCAGAAGTAGCTACTATACTTTTAGGTTAAAATTCAGGAAGAAATATTAAATAAATTATTTTTAAGTGGTTTTGTTGATTTTGTCTCATCTCTAAGCTTTAATACCTTTATTGTGAACTACGTCTCTGCTAACTTATGTTTGACTCTTAGATGAACTCTAATATACTGGAGTTAAGAGTGAAATTAAACTCATTCAAGTAAGTTAAGAGGTTTAGAGACCTCATATGAACCCTGCTGTAATCTCAGGTATATGCGAGCCTCTCTCAGCCAGTCCACTTACCTCTTTTTACTTCCCTCTTGGTCTCTCTGCCTCCAGTCCAAACGGCTCTTGCGATACAGCAGGTTCATGTCGCTGCAGGACCGCTCCTCCTCGCAGCCTATCACAGCGAAGTGTAGCCGCCTGCTTCGCCTCTCTATGTCACGCAGGAAATGCTCGACTGCCACATCCTGGACTGAGCCAGAGCTCATGGTATAGGAGACTCAGGAGAAGCAGATGTGTGCTGCAGGCTGGCCTTGTCTAAACAAGAAGAAACAAGCACGAGGCTTAGGTACATTAATCATTGAGAGAACTTGTTTAGCAGCTTCCCAGCCTGCCTGCAAATGACAGGACAGACACTGGTTCTTTAGATGATGTGAGAACACCCTGAGAACTAAATGATCTTCATCTTTTGGCCAAACTTAAAGGATGTTGTGCTGCGTAATACTATTGTGCGAAATCCAGCAAAGTACTCCAACTGGCTGCCGTCACAGGAGAGTCACAGTCACAAATGATGGAGTTTGCAGTTTTGTTTACTCTGACCACATGTGTATTTATACCTTCATTATCCAGTTATGAATATTTGAGTAAGCATGGTAACTCAGCTGCAGCGCATCTTTGGCTGCAGGCCCCGGAATGGCCTATCTAAGCCTGTCTGCAGAGCAGACAGTAATGTGGTTTGTCATATGTGGCGCATGCAAAGCTTACTGTCGCTCGCACTCGCCCCATGAGAAGTCAGGCTTGTTGTGGGGCAGATATCTGAAAGTCCAACCGGGCATGTTGGAAAATGTGCAACACAATTGGCTAAGAAAAGAGCAGCAGTCAGCTGATGCATGATGCTAGTGTTTTTCCATCATGACGAGAACGAGTGTGAACATGTTCAGGGGGACACTGAAGTGTCCTCATGGATCACTGGTGCTTCCGGTACCTCTTTTCTGAATTACCTGGAGGGTCAGTTTGCGTACAGCAGTGTTAGTTAACAGTTTAAGAAGTTTTCTGGACTGCTGAGCAGAACACACAAATACCTATTTAGCATATATTTCGCATTTGAATTTAAAAAAATGTGGCAAATTATGTTTTAAAGCAGAAAATGTACTTTTGAAAGTAATGCAAAAGACCTTTTGAGACCAACATTTACGCCGTTATTAATGTTCTAACACATCTCACTGAAGAGACAGAAGCCAAACAGTGGGAGCAGCAGGCGCTGTCACCTGGGCTCGGCAGTATACTGATCAGTGTAGCTGTGTGTGATTCTTTTGTCATGGCTCAGTGTGTCATCCAGTATGTCAGCGTGGCTACTGCTATTCCTGTACCCCCACAGACTGGACCACAACCTCAACTGAGGCAGCAGCCATGCTTGCTGACTCGATGTTAATTAGGTTACAGAGATGCGACTGTAGGTTGTGCTTTTGTAAAGGCAAGCTTTGATTTGGGTTTCTAGGATCTGGCAGCTGAGCAGGCAGCCCAACAATTGTCTCATTATGCTTTGCGTCCATTTGGGCGAACTGAACGAAACTGCATCTTTCATCAACATGCCTTATGAAAACGCAAAACACCATACGTTCTCTGAGCTAATGGGTTGAGTCCTTCAACTCCCCATGAAAGGAGATATTCAGCTTTCAGATGTGATTTGAGGATTCGTCTGGTATGCACCATAACCTTTGCAGCAGACCTTAACTTGACCTTCTCTAAACGCTTCAAAGCACACGCCCAACTGTTTTATGCTTCAGAACTTGTTCCACAAACATGCTGTTTTCTAACCAGGCGATTACTCGCCAAAATCACGTCAAGAGTCTGAGCTTTGGGTCACCTCTAAATGCTTTGGTTCTGGTGGAAAATCATAAAGTTGACCAGCACAATGCTGTATCCTCCAAATGTATTCATCAAGTCAGCTGATTAGTTATTTAGACAAAAATCATTGTTTCTAACAAAACGCTTTACTTCTTTGCCAGATTTTCATTAATAGGTGAATCAATTTCACAATTTTGCATGGATTCAATATAAAGTGAAAACTCCTAACTTTTTGTGAGTAGTGTATTTCCTACTGAAGGCCTCATAATCATTATTTTCATGATTTCTAGAGCTTTTAGTCATAATTATTAGAATTCCAATGGTTATTTTCTCCTGAGTTACTGTTTTCACATTGTTTTGTGCAGAAATATGACTTGTGTATTGCGATTGCTTGAATGTTCAAAACCTTTTCCTACTGATAGTTATTCTTTTCAGACTTGTTACTTTTTTGTCAGTCAGATCTTTCTAAATGTTGCCACTCCCATTCACCATCTTCGAGAATTTCTTTCAATCCTGCATCCAATTTTGCTTCTGTTGTTCTTCTGCTCGTTGCACGCCCTGCTTCTGCAGCATCTTTTATGTGTTTTTTTTCTAGTATAGCATTTTTACCCTCTGTCTTGTCTGTTGTACTTTGGTTCCACTCAACAGAATTTATAGCATTTGTAAATCGTCTCACAAACATGTGAGGGCTCCATCTTTGTCACGGTTTAAGCAAAAGCGCATCACTAAAATCCCTGCATCTCCTCAACAAACACATATAACACAGGGTGATTTAAAGTCAGTTACAAAAGGAAAAAGAGACGCAATAGCAGAATAAAGTTACTGATCATAATGTCTCAATGTAAGAAGAAACCCTAACTCCTCCCAAAGGTATATGAGAGAAAACGCAGCTGAATGTTTGTTTTGATGGTGCAACACTTTATCAGCTGTCTAAAATGTTACGATCCATTACTATGGCTGAGTTTAACACCTCTAGAAGTCTGCAGCTCTCTGCCCTCCAGGCACCACCACAGCAAGCGGTCCAGCAGTGTTACTGCACCATGCTGTGAGTGGGAAAGTAACACAGCCGAGTGTAGAGACACATCACGCCACCGACTTGACCTTTGACACCAAGAATAAAAATAACATATTGAAAACTAAAATGCAAAAATACTGCACAGTTCATATTTTTTGCACCCCATTGACTTCAGTTTAACTTTTACTGGCAACAGTTTTACAATACAACTCTGTGTTTTATTTCATTATTTTAACATTATGACAGCAGTCATTTTTTATTATTTAAATTTCAGGGAACATGGTGCAAAAAGTTGTTTTTCTGCAGACAGTTCCTACGTGGACAAGCTCTCTGGCAGGATGTAATGAAAATGAAACTGGAATTCATATCCATGAAGATTTTTTTATATATTTTTTTATATATTAGTTATTTTTGTTCATGTTGCAAAGCATCTTGACCTGTCAGTCAAAGCATGGATGTGCAAGGTTTGAGCAAAGCTTTGGAGAGAAGAACGAGCAGCTTGAAACATGCTCACATGGCCAAAGAGGAGGCAGCAGGAATGAGACGGGAGGGGCACCAAGAAAAATGGGGAGAGTCGACAAACAGAGTCAGTGAGAGATGAATCCAGGAAGAAAACAAATGAGATCAGGCTTGAAATGCAGACTGATAGGAGACAAAAGGAGAGTGAGATGATGGGAGAAAAGGAAATCAGCAAATGGAGGAAAGTACTAAAAAGAGGGGACCGAGAAACATTGAAAGGCTGCCAGACTACAAGAATGGGGGAGGGAGGTGAAATCACACACTAGTCGCTGTGTGTGGTCTCCTAGCAACACTGTCAGCGCTTTGCGTTAGCCACTGAATATGCACAAAACGGAACGTCGGTCTCATCATACGTGGTGATCTCTGGGTTAAAACAAACTGGCTTCATCTGCACTTGATCCTCTGGTATCAACGCATCCCATGTATGCTATGTGCTGATAGCATCTGTAACCAATAGCAACCGCTTTACTGCAGACTCTCATTATGTACCAAGATGCACAGTCTCCAGACATCGCACAGGCTGCAACGTAACCATGTGGGGCAATCTGACTAATGTACTCAAATGAAGAGCAAGCTACATTTTATAAATGGTTTTAAATCTTGTCAAATAACATTTTATGAGTCATGAAAGCTGGATCTCACTTTAGCTGCAAGTAGAGGAAACAAAAAGACCAATTACTTAGCAGCTGTAAAATGCTTGAACATTTTAGTTTTGGAGAGGGAAATCAAGTTTGGGCTCCAGTTAAAAACTGAAAAGTGATTAAAAAAGAATAAAACCAATGAAAGATAAATCAAATGTGTTTGACCTTATAAAACTCTCATTAATTACAGATTTTCTTCCCAAAAGCTAGATGATTTGGTCTAAAAGTGTTGTTACTGGCCTCCATTAGACAATTTTATTATTTTAGTGGACATGGACTCATTAGAAGCAAACTTAATCTGGCTGCTGTCTTTAGAAACTCATAGCTGGTGAAGAGTTTAAAGCAATAAACACGAGAGGCCAAGAATCATGAAGACATCAGCATTTTCTCAGCCAGCTGCTTTTTTTCTAAAATTTTATTGAGCTTTTAAGGATTTTAAGGTTGTAGGGCATGAGTGGTGACAGATTTCATAACAACTTTTAAATACAATCCATAGAATATTATCCATTAATCATTTGTTTGTCACATCCTAATGAAGGAAAATTACTCCTGAAGGTCACTGTCTACCTGGTTGCTGTGCTGAGAGCTGGAACTAAAGGCAATCAATAATGGGGTGATGTGTGTTTGTTAAATATGGAGCGGGAACCGGACAACAGAAGCTACAGCACGTCTGATGATCACACATTAATACATAATATAACACTTAATTAAGGTTTTAGACATGCTGGCAAGCAAGATGGAGTCCAGCTAAATTTATTGCAGTTTTTATACTTGTCTTTGGGTCATTGGTTGAGAAAAATACCTGTTAGGTGCAGAGACTTGATCAGGAGGCCTTCACAGTATACAGGGAAAACCTCTACAGGAATTTTTTAATTTCACATTTTTAACTTTTTCTTATGTTTTTCCTTTATGATTTTAAAGTTTATCAAGGATTCTTATTATTCTAGCCGAGGAGACAGTTTGTACAATAAACCATCATGTGTAGGACTCTTTCCCACAACTATATAGATATAATATTTATTAATTCTGAAGGAAATTTAATAGCAGCCTGCTGTTTACATCCAACAACACTAGCACATCTGATAAAACAAACAAAACAAAAAAATGTTCAAAAAATTTAAATCTATTCATTAAACATACACTTAAACGATAAAACATTTTTTTTAAAAAAAGGCAAAATGTATTCTTTAAAATACAATAAAACATTCAAAAAGTAGAATTTGATGGATTTTTGTTTTGAGGCTCTGTCACACTTTGAGTGTGGCAGATTTTTTTATCCAATTGAAGTTTGACACAAAAAAAAGATTTGTAAAGCCCTAAAACTATTTACCATAAAAGAGACTCATCCCATAATTCTTAATTATTACTTTACCGTAAATTCATCACAGAGTTTCCACATAAAATTTTCTTTACACAAATGTTTCAGGTCTGAACACAGACTGAAGCAACACCCTTGCTGATACATCTAAATGTTTTTTAAGATGTATTAAAATTTAAAACATTTTTTATCGCACAAACATAAATAATTTGTACATCATGGCCGATCCTTCCAACTGGCACCTATGTTAATCTTCATGTCATGAACATGAAAACAGAAGTTGCAGCCCCCTGACAGTTATGAGAACTCTGCACATGCATCATGCAGAACCTGGCTTCTGATTTCTGACTTCAAACCAATTCCTCCTGTTAGGCGGAGCGAGAAATTATCCAAACAACAACACTGGCCTTTGGGCTCCAACTTGGTGACAAAGCTCCTGTTGAAGTTCAATGGGTTCAAAGACACAGAAACAGCAGTTCCTGAATTCTATACTGCATTTTATTGCATCTCATTTTTCTGAACATTTTTTTGCTATTTTGCAAGGTTTTAGGCCTTTTGTTGCATTTTTTATTTTTAGGACTTTCTGCAAGATGTAAAAATACATAATATTTACTTTTATCATAAACAAGAAACAAAAGAAAGACCTGAATACACTCACTTAAATATACATGCACGGGATGCTTTGTACGCTTTGGATTCTCCCTCTCAGCGTTGTACAAATTGAGTGGCCGCTAAATCTTTAATGGACTGCTACCAAAAATAACAGACAAAAAGCTTTTTCTGATCCTGCGTGCCCTGTGCAAACCACAGCACACACGGAGCAACCACAAACGTCCAGAGGTTCCATGTTTCTCTCTGTGATGCAGCCGTTGTGTGAAATGGCTTTTATGCATAAGTCAACACTAATGGTATGTTATGTAAAGATTATCCTGCAATCATATAGGAAAACTAAGCATGACGAAAAAGATGAGCTGAAAAAAAAATATCAGGCAATGCTGGATCTGTAATCCCTCTGTTTGAACAAAAAGAGGCAGCAGTGTCAGTGACCTCACAGTCTCCATTTGCAACCTCTGCTTGACCTAGCTTTCATCTTCTACTGGAATCTGCAGTCACCAAGGTGACCTGCTGCACTTAATGTGCAGGAACACTTAGTGCCCTACAGAGTCTCAAGAACATTCATCAAAGCTCAACGAAAAAAACACGAGGAGCAAAAACAAGGAGGGGAGTGGAGGAAAATGTGTCAGGATGCTCAGCCTACTTCCTTCTATACATGGCACACAACGTAAAAGTGCCAGGAGTTCTTTAGAATATGGAAAACAATAACAAATGGGCGATCACATGATGCTGAGCAACATAATGTGCATTTTGTTTGTTCCTTCCATCTGGCTGCTGAAGCCCAGACTGTGATGTACAGAATGCTGCAGGGAAAAAGAAGATTTCAAAACTCCTTAATGCTCACATTTGTGCGTGAGGGCAAGAGCCCTGCTCTGCACGCTTCACTGAGCCAGCATCCTACTTCTTACTTAATTTCTCTCTGCCGGCCTTAAAATGAGCTAAGTCCAGACCCACACACGTGTTTCTTTAAAAAAGAAGCTGTGAATTTACAAAGGCAGATGCCTCTGAAGGTCTAATGACACTTCACGGTTACCTATAAGAGCCACAAAGTTTCGTTACTGCAGGCTGTTCCTGCTGCAACACATGAACCTCATAAAAAATGTAGCAACAGTTAAAGAAAAAGTCAAACAGCCCAAAGCAAAACGGTGATCAGCTGAACATCACCATTTGTTCAGCATATGATCTGCCTCACAGCCGTTCACCGTGGTTCCACTCTCATCTTTCCTGAAAACAAACATGCCCCAAAAAACTAAATATACCTTAGAAAGTTTTTTTTTTTTTTTTCCAAGAAAAATGTGCTGATGGATTAGTTAGTAAAATGATGGGAACACAAAACCCCAGAGTTGTTCAGGCATGCCGTGCTGATGTAACCCTGATCTCATCAAGCTGCTTTCCTTTTGACTGACAGCTGTAGCAGCATCCGCAGCAGCAGGAGCAGCAGCGGCGGCGTTGGTGTGATATCCAGAGCCAGGCGTGGCACTGTGGCGTTCCAGCACTTGAATCCGCCTACTCAAAAGGCCCTCACAAGTGTAGTCACCGCGTAGGCTTTCCAGCATGAGCACACACATGCCCACACTCAGCTCTCCTACTCATTCATCTCATGCACTAATTCTCTGCTACTGATAGTTTTCAAATACAGTGAAAAGTTAGTTTTACTGGATACGGTTTTTGGACCATTAGGATGCAGAAGTCAATGTGAGGAAATGAAAACTTCCAAGTTGGCATCTGGTGAAGCGGCGGTGCACTGATTCTGTGCACAGAGTCTAACTGGCATGCAGGTAGCAACCTTGCTTTATAGAGGATCTGGGGATTCATGTGGTAGAAATATGCAAAATTTCAGGCAAAAATGTTCCTCCGATTCTTTATGTGAGTAAAATTTTCAAGTACTTGGTCATAAATTCAAGTCACAAATCTTGAAACTTTAAATTGAAATGCTTATTTCTTTGCTACAAATTACTATAAAACTACTATGACTGATTCTGACAAATCAAACCTCATAAACACAGTAAAGACAGCTTTTACCTGATGCCTCACAGTGATGTCCTAAGGAAAATAACAAAAATAAACTAGTGAACTTTCTCCAAGTCCTAAAACTCAATTCTTGTGTCCTTGAGGTCAAGTCTCAGGTGAAGACTCAAGTCCCTGCTTGTGAGATGTGAGTTCACCTCTAGTCTCAGGTTGTGTCTGAATTCCTTCACTACTTGCTTCAAAGTGCAATATATAGTAAGTTAGCTGTTTTGTTGAGCTGTCCGAATCTATGACTCCAAAATACAGCGTCCTAGAAATTTCCCAGAAGTCTCTGTAAAAAATTTGTGAGCATCAATGGTCACTAGATGCAAATTTTAATGTGAATAAATTTAATTTATTCTTATAAACTATCCAAGTTTTTATCATCAAGACACACAGGATTTATTAATAGTCTTTGTAAAATGTTCATTTTTATTAGGTTTTTACTTTCAGAAATCAGTGATGTCATATTTGTTGTTAAAAGAAAATAGACAAAGGTAATGTGAATGGTGTCCGAATTGCTTTCATAACCCAGGAGACTAGATAGCCGCATACTATATGATGTCTTAGTAGTTAGGGAGTAGGGAGAAATTTCGGTCCAGTCCAAATCCTAATCTCTGGTTTCAGGTTGGTGTCTCACCTGAACCATTTTTTTTTATTATTCCTGCCTGAGAGGCAAACAGCATATAATGGATGAAAGCAGATTAAATACATCAATAATTTAATTCATACATGGTTTAGTTTTCTACCACTGCATCTGGATTGGACAGAATTCATCAATATTTGACACCAACTTGATTATTTACAGGCTTGCTCCAAAGGATTATCACCTAAGAGAAGGAGGAAAATAAGTGGATTGGTCACATAGATTTTTAAGAAAACAGTGGAAATGATGAAAGTTGTTCTAGAACCAAGCCCTAAAATAAAAAAAGACAGCAACGAATCTCTGATTTGGAGTTCCACACTATGAAAACAAGCTGAGCATCTGGGATTTCTTCAAGTGCAAATCCAGATTGCTTTGACATTTTCAAAGCGTGCTTAAGGTATACTACAGCACAGATTTGCATTTCTAAAGTGACTGCATGCGGTCGCCTGTTTCACACGTTACGGCCTTTTTTTCAGCCTTTGCCGGTTTACTGTGACCTTTGACAAAACTGCAGTCAAAGGATTATCTCAGCCAGACCTGTCTAAGACCATCGTGTTCCACGTCAGTTTCAGCACCACAGTCAGTCAGAGAAAACTTAAGACATAGATGTTTGAAAAGGCAATATATTCATTGTGTGCAAGCTGCAGCAGTCTCTACACTGGTGTTTCCTCGTGTTTCAAGGTGTATTTCATAAATGAAAGGCAAAATGTATTCTTTAAAATACAATAAAACATTGGAAAAATAGTGAATTATAATAATAATTAATTATGTTTATGCAGTTTTTGGGCCAAAATCAAAAACTCTGTGTTGTTTTCTAGGACATGGTCTCTGCAGAGCGGCAGATGTTCATTAGAAATTGACCTCTAGGTTACGGGCGGGACTGTTAGCATGGAATAAGCCTGTTTACACACGTTCCTGCTATCTTACAGCTCCTCACACCCCCAACCTAACATCAGCAGTGTAACAAAAATGGCGAGCAATTATTGGAGCTATCCAGCCGTACTGTTTTGAGCCAAATGTCAGCTCAGACAAGGAAAAGAGGTACAGGAATCTATTTGTCTGCAAGTGGATGCATCAGAGTGGGGAGCTGTAGTACCTTCCACGTCACATTTAATTTTTTTAAATCATAGATTTTGTCTACTCCTGATTCACAACAATTTGATAAGAGATACCCAGAAATGCAATTTTGATACTAATTTTCTTTATATATGTTCTCCGTCATCAGAAAAATTCCACAAGAGCATTTTAAAAACACCAAAGATACAATAAAGATTTTTAATTCAACTTTAAGTCTTGTTACTTTCTATTAGAAAGCACATAAAACTTGTGTTTTAATAAAATACCTGCGCCTAATCTCTGGAAACGAAAAAACCCTCCTCAGAATCAGGTAGACGGGGAATATCGGGACCTCAGTGCCAGTGAGGACAGACTAGCTGTTAACACCTCACTTTATTTATTTTGCATGGTACCATGCAAATGACTTTGAAAGGTTTAATGAGAAAAGAACTGAGGGAAAGCGAACAAAAATGAGTTGCCTTGAGGAAATCATTAGCACACATTATTACTCTTGACTACACACTGCAGTGAAAAGCCAGACGCTTACAATCCAGAAATAAAGCATTTAAAGGGAGCTTTTAATCTACTTAATTTGACCATATGCATCTTAGCCATCCTCGACTCCGATAAAAAACAGACATGCAAGGGCTTTAATGCAAGCAACGCTACACAAGGGGGGGACAAAGCAATATGGCTGCAGAGGAAGCTCCCACATGAAGAACTGGGCTGTCAAGAGTCATTTAAAGAGCAAAAGAAAAACCTCCTCTTCTTCTCTCAGCAGAGGCTGCCTATGCGTTTGAAATTGAACATGATTTCTGTTCTATGGACGGGACATGGATTGCATAAAAAGTAAAAGCTCTGGGAAATAAACAGACTGTTAGAATAAGAGACAGGCCGTCCTGTCTGCCTTCATTATATTGGAGTTCAGACTGTGGGACACAGCTGAAGAAGTCTAATGAAAATCAATTTAGTTTGGTTTTTCTGCTCCGCTACTGAACAGTCAATGAACTAAAGAGTCAGTAAAGACAAAGGAGAAAGACGTCTAGCAAAGTCCAAAGCATGGAATGTTGAATGCGTGTCCTTTTAACAGAAGCCCCCATATAAACCCCTGCCTTTAGACACGTTTACACAGAACACCACGGCCCACTACGGTTAATAAAAGTGTTTTTTGATCAGTTTTATGCTGAATTGGTTAAAACTACGGATACCATATGGACAGGCATCATTAAGATGTATTTACCTCCACCCAGAGTGGAAATAGGGCATAAATAACTTGCCTTAAGTAATCAAATCAATGATCATAGCTGCAGGAGAGCCTTCCTGTCAAAAATCTGCAGCTTTTTAATTTGCCAAAAAACTATCAAACAAGTTTTTACTTTAAAAAAGGCGACAATTTAATTTGTTACAGTTTATATAATTTATTTTAAAACATTATGTACAGAATGCAGCAAAAACCATTGAAAGAAGTACAAAACTATTTGACAACAAAAAAGATTTCGCTCTTCTGTGTGTTAAACTTTTGAAAAACACGATTTTTGAAATGCGTTGACTCTGCTGCAAGTTCTGCATGTTAAGTCCTAATTTGTTTGTCAATTTGGAATAAAGTGCCTGCTAAATGGGTAAATGTAAATCAATAAATGTATATACCTAAGTAAAGGCACACCTTTATTTGTCTTACAAATGTAAGCAACAGAGTGAGATCTCTGTTGCTAAACTTTCCCAAAAGGTAAAACTTATATTCTACTTTTTAAGGATAAAATTACAAAAAATAAGATTACAAATAAACAGTACTATAAACTTTCTGCATTTTCTAAAATGTCAAAATTTTTTATATAACTCATGAATTGTCCTCATTTCATGCTCTTCGCCTGAGAAGTGATGCAAATATTTAAAAAAAATCATATTTTGGACAAAAATCATTAAAGAAACTTATTTTTTTTTACATTGTGAAAGCACTAAATATTTGTGTGAACTTAAGTTTTAAGAAAAACTGTGAAGTGGGAAAGTGCAAACTTCAAGTTATTCCAAATTGAATGTGAAATATTTCTCCAAATCCTCACAGCTCTGCTGTTTTGCTGATCAATCAGTGAATATCTCAGTGAGATGACGGCAAACAAATCTGTGGCAATTCCTAATTGATAATCAGTGGTCAGGAATACAGCTTAGACTACAAATTGATAAATGTAATATTTATTTTTTGACTTTACTATCAATCTACACTGCTGCAGAGGTGAAAGAATCAAGATGGTGATTTAAAATTGTGTGTTTTCCACTTTAAATTAATAGCAATTAGCTCCAAGGTGGCTGATCATAACCACAACTGTATTGATTTTGGAATACCCTTCATCGCTGGCCAGCACTGAGTTTGCCATGCTGCTGCTGCTGCTGCTGCTCATATAGTTGAGGGAAACAATCTGTTTGGATTTTTCAGGAAATCCAAAGGGGGGAAGAAAAATTCCAACAAAGCTCATCCATAAAGGGGGGGATTCATTGAGTGGGGAAAAAGGCTTAAAATGTCACTCGGTGTTCTCCCTTCCTGTCAGGCCCTTTCCCCTCATGGCAGTAAACGAGTTGTCCCTGGATTGAGGGAGTGCAGAGTTTCATATGTTTCATACTTCCACACTGCATTTGTCACCCTGTCAGTCAAAACCAAAGGACAGATCTACTTCAGTGTAGTTAAAATCCTCACTAAAACCACAGCTGAAGTAAAACTTTTTTTTAATTGTATTCCTGATAAAGCACTGACCAGGACACCTCAATGGCACGCTGCTTCTCCTCTGATTTAATCACATTTCTGGATGGAATTCAGGATCACCAGGTGAGGACAACAGACAATGACAGGTGGTGTGAGCCCCAGTTTTTTTTTTCCACGGCGCCGCAGACACACACTGCACAGTGTGTAGTGCTCACCGCCTGCACTCATTGACCCCAAAGTCACAGCTGCTCTCACCCATTCCTGCTAAAGCGGCTACATCAAACTGCACAAAGACACAGATCCTGCTCGTGTGCATCTGTTGGGTTAAGAAAGATTTATAGGAAGATTTTTTCTTTTTTGCCATATGCTGCTGCAAGGTCAAGGGAGACTTGCTGATGATATATTTAAGTCTCAAATTAAAAGGAAACACAAACACCACTTATTCAACCACAATCTGGTGTTAAGTCTTTAAAGATATCAAAATAGATGAATTAATTAATAATGGACAGATGTTAATACTCTTTTCTTTTTCAATTTCAGTAGTTTTATTCAAATATTTCTCTAAATATAAAGTAACAACTACAGGATTCTCTGTTCTTGCTGACTTTATCTTGGTGTTGTGGGGTGGGAGCAGAGATGGAGAACTGGCTGTAGATGTCATCTTTATTTTAACAGGCTGCCACGCTGGTGGTGTTTGTGGTGGGAGGGGGCAGACCTCCACGTCCAATTCACAACTCATTGACGGGTTTGAGCCCTCCTCCCCAGGATCTGAGGTGATGCTGCGGTACAACATCACCGGAGGATTTACAGTTCAAACACCGAGAAGAAGAAGGGGAAAAAAAGGAGGATGCGGCTTCCTCTATACAAACACCTGCCTCTCTGGCATCCCAGCATGCGCCAACACATCCTCACCTGTCTGCGCACAGACACACGCATGCATGCACGTCACTACATTTTCACAATGGCAGGAATACCGCCCGTTTTCCATCACTCACGCACGTTTGCGCATCTTTTTTCTTGTTACTCTAAATTCTTAAACAAGGTCAGCTGGTGTGTAATGCTATAAGCCTTACCTGCCTTAAGCCTGCCCAGGTGAACAAAACGTCCTAACAGTTGAAGAACTGCGCGCACGTTATTTCCAGAGTCCCCTGAACGCTGTGGGCGCGTTTGGACTAAAAACACGGCGGGTGCTCCAGCATCTCCGGACAGCTGATGATGCTGAGGCTGTTTTTGGGGGGAGTAGCATCAATAAGGGATTGTCACGACTAAAGTTGAATTTCGAGCTGCAGGTTATTGCTGCGCGGGCAGCAATAACACATCTTGGCACATCTTTAGACCTATTTTGTGTTTGTGGCAATAAATACGGGCCTTATTGTCTCAGACAATGTGGCAGTGTGAGTCCCTCAAGGTTGAACCGTGTGGCTCCACACAGCGGATCACGCTGTCAACCCCGAATTCCGGCCAATTTACGCGTAAATGCCACCAGGCCCGGCGTCTCTCCGCAGTACAGCATCAGATTCTATGCTAATAAGGCAGACGGCGCATTTGCGCCCTGACAGCTGGCTGTGGGAGCTACACCAGGCAGACAACTCATGCGGGGATCTGAAGTCAAACACTGGCCTAACAGGGATGAAATGTGTGCCACATACCTCCGTGACTGTAGACTGGATTTGGCGCAGAGGGTTTAGAAACCGGACAGATCTTCTCCGAGAGCCCAGGCGCGTAAAATATCAGACAACAACAAAACCACGCCGGTTGTTGATGACACAGCTGTCTCACAGGAGAGGAGGGGAGGGGAGGAGGGGGAAAAAATCCGTTCCAATATGTGTCAGTTGACGTGCAGCTGAAAAATCAGGTATTTAGACGCAAATCAGTGATCTGACGCTTTTTCCTGACGCCAAAGCTCCTCCATTTTTTGAAGAAATTCACGCTAAACGGCGCCCGCCGCTCAGCCGAGGCTCGGTGCAAGCTGGCCGGTGGGGATCAAAACCATGATGCTATTCTGAACAGCCCTCAGGACGTTAGAAAAAGCTCCCGTGGAAAGGCGAGCCTCCATGAAGAAGAAGAAGACGCATGCTTCCAGCTGAAAAACACAAATCCAAACACCAATGCGCAGACATGAGCTCGCAGCGTCGGAGCAGGCATCCTCACGGCGCATTTGCATCCATATTAATATTCATACAGTACTTCCTGAGAGCAGACGGGTGGTTGTTTTTCCTTTTTTTTCTGAAAAAAAAAAAAAGCAGCCGAGGTATCCAGCTGCGGCGGGAGGCTGGCTTTTTTATCTGCACTGAGAGAGAGCCCGCTGCTCATTTGAATGCTGGACCATCGGGAAGCTGCAGCTTTGATTCTACAAGGAGGGACTGACAGACATGAAGCTTCACCACTGATGTCAAAGGGGGATACAACACGTATTATTAAACATAACAGAAGTTCAGCCCTCAAAGAAAGGTGTGACCCTGCTCAGGTAAACCTTTATAAAGACAGAAACCACAAAATAAAAGCCCACAATACAATCACCAACAATGATTTGTCACATTTTTATGTATAAACACAAAAGAATCTATTATGCATTTTATTTTATTAATTGATTTCTTGGTGGGAAAGGCATTGGTCACATGACCAACTGACCAATACATTGTCAAGATGCCACGCCCCCTAGAAATCTTACAGGTAAATAGGAATTAAAACAGTTTTTTTTTTTATTTTTATTTTTTTGTTGAACTACAAATCACAGGGATATCGGTTAGACTGGACTGGTTCACATCAAACTATTCAGGGGGGTGACCCAAAAAAAGAATTCAGTCTCTGAATCAAACAACAAAAGACTGACTGTAGAAACACAAATGGTGTGACTGCCTCTAAAAATAACTTTAGACACTCTAAAAATGCAATCAGGGAGGTATTCTTTTTTGTTGAATTTGAAATATTTGGTCACTTATTTATGTATATACATATGTATATGTGTTTATATATATATATATATATAGATAGAGAGAGAGAGTCCAGAAAAGCACATTGCTAGGAACAGCTAAGATACTGTGCAGGACCCTCAAGCTCCCAGGCCTCTGGTAGAGGACCCGAGCTTGGAGGAGAAACGGGGAGGGTGAGAGGGGCGTTGTTATATATTATTTTATATTTATTGTGAAAGTGTGTGGAATATCAGATGACAGTGAACTTTAATAGGGGGCTGGGGTTTGACTCCTTTCATGCTCAGATTGGGTCAGTGTGTGCAGCAGCTGCTATAGTGCAGCTAGTGTGAAGTCTGTGGTTGACCCACATGTCTCTCCTGGTGAGAGGAGTCACTGTGCATCTGTTGGTCCTGTACACCAGCATGTTTTCCTAATCAACTCATCAATTTAATCATTTAACATTCAAGAGCGTAATTCTGTTTTTTTTTTTGTTTGTTTGTTTTGCAGCTTGTGTCTCACTGGATACGAAGGTATGTATCTATATATTTCTTCTGTGTTAGCAGTTTGTCAACAGTCTTAATCCTGTGTCAAATCGTCTAGAAAAGACGGCATGCTGCTGTAATTCCAGTTTTATCCTACAGAGGGCGATAAGAGGCTGAAGCCTGACCCAGCTGACAATAATTGAGAAGTTGAGAATACCCTTGACAGGTAGGTACTCCATCACAGAGCTCATGAACAGAAAGACAGAGACAACCAGGGGGGTATTCCAGAAAGCAGGTTATGCTAGCTCCCACGGTAAGTTTGAGGCTAAGGAAGTTGATAACCTCAGCTTTCGGTTCCAGAAATGGAGGTATGTTTCAGGGTATGTCAGGTTGCCATGGCAACTCATGCTCTGAACATAACTTGGTCTGGAGCAGGTTTAGTTGAAGGTTAGTTTGTTTTCAGAGAGATGAAGCAGCATGACGTGTCCATTTGAAGATGATGTAGTGGATGAAGAAGCTCAGATAATACTTTTTCCACCGTGAAAGGGTGATAAGACCACGAATGGATGTTGGAAAGATAAACTTTTTTACTTTGATATAACTTAATTATTTGCTTCAGTTAAGATAAGTCATTTTTTTTGTTAACTCAGCTTAAAATAACACGTAGTTTTCAGACAGTTATTTTACTTTCATTCAAATTAATTCAATTAAGCAGGTGTAACTTTGGTGCTGCTGTTAGATCGGCACCGCCAGGGATTCTGGGATACTATTCCCTTTGCCTGTTTGGACGGATTTGGGTTTAAGTGTGGGTTTTTGACCAAATGTGTTTAGTTGTAGCTGTTTTCCTGTGTTTTGCCGAGTTATTTTGTCCTACTATGCTTATGTCTCTGTACCATGCGAGAGGGAGGAAGAGGATGATGAGTTTATATAGCACCCCTACTGCTCAGAAATATAAAGACAATGTTGGAAAGTTGGTAAATCTTTGTGTGTATGTTGTCTCATCCTTTTTATTGTTATAAAAATGAGTATATCTGCCGGCTCAAACTTAAACACATGAGAGTTCAAGAATTATAATAAATTAAGGTGGAAAAAATATTAATTGAATTGGAGTAATATGAAATTTAGTTAGATAAATATGCAAATTTGAGTTGTATAAACACTAATTAAGTTTTATAGATGTAAGAAATTAAGTTGAATAAATTTAACTCAATTACTTGTTACCAATAGAAGTAATTCATTTAAGTTGGCAAAATTGATATATATATATATAGGTGGTGCTCTGTCCCCACTGCTGTTCTGCATAGTTCTGTACCCCCTCAGCCAAATAATCAGCAAGACTGGCTATGGATGCCGACTCAGAAATGGGGCCAACATCAGTTACCTCCTCTACATGGATGACATCACGTTATATGCTAAGAGCGAGCGTGACATTGACTCCCTGATCCACACCACCAGGATCTACAGTACTGACATTGGGATGTCATTCGGGCTCGAGAAATGCAGCCGGATGGTGACAAAGAGAGGCAAGGTAGTCCACACAGGAGGAGTCTCACCCCCAGAAGGAACAATGGCAGACATTGAGGACAGTTACAAGTACCTTGGAATTCCGCAGGCAAATGGCAACCTGGAGCAGGCAACAAGGAAAGCTGCAACAGCTAAATACCTCCAACGGGTAAGGCAAGTCCTGAGAAGCCAGCTCAATGGCAAGAACAAGACCCGGGCAATAAACAGCTACGCACTGCCAGTTATCAGATACCCTGCAGGAATAATAAGATGGCCAAAGGAAGAGATACAGACCACAGATGTTAAAACACAAAAGCTCCTCACCATGCATGGAGGGTTTCATCCCAAATCCAGCACCCTGAGACTTGTGTGCTAGCCGCAAGGAAGGAGGCCGAGGACTAGTGAGCGTAGAAGACACTATCCAGGATGAAACATCCAAGATGCATGAATACATCAAGCTCAAGGCCCCAACTGACAGTGTGCTCAGTGAAAGTCTCAGGCAATGGAGAGCAGAGGATACAGTGCTGGAGGACAGATCCTCATGGGAGGACAAACCCCTCCATGGGATGTACCCCCGGACAATAACTGAAGTGGCTGATATCAAGAAGTCCTACCAATGGCTAGAAAGGGCTGGCCTACAGGACAGCACTGAAGCACTCATCCTAGCAGCTCAGGAACAAACCCTGAGCACCAGAGCAATAGAGGCTCAGATCTACCACACCAGACAAGACCCAAGGTGTAGGCTGTGCAAAGAGGCGCCTGAAACAATTTAGCACATAACTGTAGGGGGAAATACCAGGGACTCAGAGAAGTACTGGAGAAAGCCTGGAAAGTGAAGGTGACAGTGGTGCCTGTGGTAATTGGAGCACTCGGGGCAGTAACCCCCAAGCTGGAGAAGTGGCTACAACAGATACCTGGAAAGATCTCAGACCTCTCAGTCCAGACGAGCGCAGTGCTAGGAACAGCTAAGATACTGCAGGACCCTCAAGCTCCCAGGCCTCTGGTAGAGGACCCGAGCTTGGGTGAGAAACCACCCATGGAAGAGTGAAAGGGGAACGCTTTTTTTTATATATATCACAAGGAAAATGGAAATAAGATCAGAAATTAATGCATTTACTTTGTCAGTTCTTTTTCTCCAAGCAGAAACTCTTTCTTTTGCTGATGCAGCCGTGTTACTTTTGATGGGCGTATAATCTTCATACGCCGTCATTAAAATCTCAGACTCCGTCTCACTGAAGTATGGCGCTCTCTTTTTTTCTCCACACGTATCCATGGTGACTCAGGAAATCGACGATCCCTTGAGAATGTCTTTATGTACTTGCCGTGCACATGCGTTAACCCAGAGTTACCAAGTCGAGCGTACTTACAGCAACTCGTATCCGGTCTTTTGGAACCGACATACTCAGAGTAAGCAAGTTCAGGCGGATTTCAGCCAGAGTTTAGGGTTAAAGTCAGGGGAGTTTAAACATGCTTTCTGGAATACCCCCCAGGCATGCTCACCACACTACTGAGTTAGAGACACTCATCTGGAGTTCACAAAGAAAAGCCTCGTGTTAAACGCCCTGCTGAGTCAACTTTTTCTCATTTTTATCTCGTTTGACTTCAAGATGCATAAGACATTTTGATTAAGGAGAAAAAGGAAAGCCTGTTTCAAAGTAAATCTACTCAAATTTGTAATCAACACAGTCGTGGAATTTCATTTCAGCATAGAAAGGAAAAAACAGGGAAAAAAACAAGGAGGGTGCAATAACTTTTTTGTGTGCAGATTACTATCACTATTAACCTTGAAACATTTATATCATGCCTCCTTTTTTCCTGAACAGATAACAGTTGTTTTGTGTCTTCACCTTTGCTTTGTCTGTCAGTGTTGGCAGGTGGTGATCCCTGAACTGTAAAACCCAAAAATGTAACAAAAAGTGCACCACAACTTCACACTAATTGATTTTTTTTGTGTGTTAATAGCTTCTTGTAAAAGTGAAAGTTTTGCTCATATTTTACATGAAAAATACACAATAATAATTATGAATAATTATGAAAGAAAATCTACTTCTCTGTTGTGGAAAAATGTATTATTTAGTAAAATTAGCTGCACTTTATTTACAGCAGTGATCCACATCGGTATGGCAATCAAACTGAAAACTCATTTAAAAAAGATTAAGTGTTTCTTCAAAAGATGCTGCAGATCTCCAAAATGCAAGCTATAAAGCTGTGAAATGTTGATCTATGGCACAGTGTGCTTGTCAAACTATCGGGGGAGTGGATTTGTTATCAGCAACCTGAGAATGCATGTTCTGTTCAAAGTGCATTCTTCTGGACTGTGAAAGCGCCGTTCATCCATTCAAAGCAAGCTTGGAATAAACTGTAGTAAAGGTAAAGTATTGTGTTTTCTACTGAGCATTTAACAGTACAATGATGACAGCAAGCCACCTATGATACAAAAATATTTGTTTGCAAACAAATTATGTGTTGTTTTGTTGTACAGGAGCTTCTCCATAAGTCATTTTAAAATGTTCAACATTCAAACAGAAAGTTGATGATCCAAAATGAGGTGCTAATTATCTCAGCAACCTATCTTCTTGTCATGAAGCCATAGATGATGAGTTAGGCATTTATTAATACCCATGGCCTTCACTGAAAGAATTCCAGGTTAAAAAAAACTATGGATTGGTGTTTGTTGATGCTTTGACCCACCAGGTGAAAAGATGAGGAAAGAAAAGTCTCAGCTGACAGAGTTTTTAGAGGTGGTAAGTGTCCTCCAGTGGGTATGCAGCTTTCTCTTCTTAGGTAAGAACCAAAACACGTCTTAGTTTTTCATCCTTTACAAACCAGTTTGCAGTCACGCCTTTGCTCATGAAAGGCACTTCTAACGATGCCAACGTATGCATTCTGTTATCATCCATCTGCAGGAGTGGGTTGCATTATCTTGATGGTGTATCTTATGTTTACCTCTCTGTGGCCACTTCCCACTCTGTACTTTGTGTGGCTGGTGGTAGTGGATTGGCAAACGCCTGAAAGGGGTAAAGAACATGACTTCATCTAATTCTGCATGTACATTAGTTCAGAGTCACATATCAGGAAAAAAAGGATGTGTAGATTTGCCCACCTAGAAAGAAATTGACAGTCTGCAATCTTAATGGTAGGTCTTATGAGCAGTGAGAGATTGTAAAACAATTAAAGAAAATCCATAAATTGACTTTAAAAAATGTATATTCATTTATTTGCATGTCATTAAAGAAAATAAGTATTTGATCCTCTAGTAAACCATGAACATGAAGAGTCCTGGTTCACACAGACCAGTTAGACGCTCCCAATTAACCTGTCATCTGAATTGAAGACGCCTGTTTGTACTAATCACATCTAAAAAATACATCTGTCAACAGAATCAGTCCATCAGTGGAACTGGTCCATGAGATTTGCTTGAATTCATGAACAGCTGTGGGGGCAGCATTACACACTCTAGTGTATAGCCTGTTGGAAACTATTAGAAGGAGAAAAAGTCATTCAGACTCCCTAACTCTACAACTTGGGAAAGACTAAGTAGCTTTCATTGGATTTAAGGGAGAAGATTGTAGACCTGCACCAGACCAGAATGGACTGCAAAACCATCAGCCAGAAGCTGGAGGTTAAAGTGACAACAGCAAAACTCACAATATGAGTGTCAATTCACCTTTATGTCTGGGGCTCCGAGCAAGATCTCACCCGGTGGGGCTTCCATGATCATGACAACTTTCAGAAATAGAGCTCAAACTACACGGCTGGAGTTTGTTGATGATGTCAAAGCAGCTGGGACAACAGTCACCAAGAAAACCATTGGTAATGATTTACATCACAAAGGTTTACCATCTTGCAGTACACCTACCTGCTTATGAACACATGTACAGGCCAGCCTGAAGTTTGCCAATAACCAGTCATGATTTAGAGAGTGATTGGGAGAAGGTGCTGTGGTCAGATGAAACCAAAATTGAGCACTTTGACATCAACTCAACCCACTGTGTTTGGATGAAGAGGAATGCTGCCTGTGGCCCCAAGAACACCATCCCCACTGTCGAGCATAGAGGTGGAAACATTACGCTTTGGGGGTGTTTTTCTGCACAGGGTTATTTCACTGTGTTGATGGGAGGATGGGCTGTCAAACTGTACTGTCAAATCCTGAGATAGAACCACTTTCCTTCCGTCAGGAGGCTTAAATTGGTCTTTAAACAGGACAATGAACATTCAGCCAAGGGAACCAAGGAACTGAAGAGGAAGCAGATCAAGGTCACAGAACAGCCCAGCTAGTCTCTGGACATCAGTCCTATAGAAAACCTATGGAGAGAGCTGAAGCTCAGAGTTGCCAAGCAAAAGTTACCAAATCTTGGTTTAGAAGTCGTTTACAAAGAAACTTAGACCAAAATTCCTGCTATGTGCTGAAACCTACTCAACCACAAGAAACATCTGACTATTCTGCTCCCTAATGAAAGTCTTGCCACAAAGTACAAAATCTTTCTGGCAAAAGGGATCAAAAACTTATTTCCCTCAATGAAATGCAATTAAATGTATATAAATTCTTTAAAGTTGATTTCTTGATGAGCTGATCAGGAAGGCGGTCTCTGTCATTGGCTGCAGGATGGCGGGTTCTGTCATTGGCTGCAAACAGAAAACCTTTGAAGCAGTGGTGGGGAGTTCACTGAACAAGCTTTTCTCCATCATGGACAACCCAGGGCATCCTCTCCATCCTGTCCTGTACAAACAGCGGAGCTCCTTCTCTTGGAGGCTCAGACAGCTCCACTCAAAAACTGTCTGATACCAGAAATCCTTCATACCCTACACAATATCCCTCTACAAAAACTCACAATGGAACCGATAACATTTGCACATTCTTGCCCATTTTTGCCTGCACTGTTGTAAATAGTTTTTAAATTATTATTTGTTTACATTTACTTGTTTTTATTGTATTCTATTTTCTTTTTATGATTACTTGCTGCTATGGCAACGCACAAATTTCCCCACGTGTGGGATCAATGAAGTAATTCTGATTCTGATTTCTATCTCTCACTGTTCAAATGAACGATTAAGATGACAAGCTGTTATTTTGTTTTAAAGCGGCCAAACCCACCCTAACCCTACAAAATCAAAAAGGGATCAAATACTAATTTCCTCCACTGTAAATTAACTTGCCCTTTGTTTTACGCTCATAATTAATTAGCTCCTTTGAGTATTTTTTTGTGATTTAAAACATTTTACTTGCTTCATCTCAAGACGATGCAGTCTGTTACTTAAAAAAGAAAGATGAAAAGCTGAAAGATTTTTTACTGAAAACCACTCATAATGCTTTAATTTGTTTCTTGGTAACTGCTATGTCACATAGGCAAGGACATCTTCATCTCCAAAGATGTTTAATGTTTTCATTAGGAGGAAGGGGAACGACGTTTGTCAGGAGGTGGAGGGTGTGGGGTCTCTACAGAGACTTTTTCCCTGTAAAAGTAAGTTCTACTTTTTTTTTTTTGAATAATTTTTCTCTGATTATTGAAATTTTTACTATAAAAAAGTGGATTTTTTTTCATGGGGGAAAGATTTTATTTACTAGCAGAGAGGGTGAAGAAATGAAATAACTAAGATAATTTTTTGTTTTCCTAACGATCCTCTCTTTCATGCTCAGCTGGTGAAGACAGCAGAGCTCAACCCCAACAAAAACTACATCCTTGGCAGCCACCCGCACGGCATCATGTGTGTCGGAGCCTTTGCCTGCTTCAGCACCACCAGCTGTGGCTTCACCCAGCTGTTTCCTGGGCTACGCTCCTCCCTGGTCGTCCTGGCAGGCCTGTTTAAGATCCCACTGTTCCGGGAATACCTGATGGGCGCAGGTATCCATCAGCTGTTCAAAGAGGCTGAACTGCTCTGCTTTAATCTAAAAAGCCATTTGTGTTTGGTCAAAACTGATTAAAGGGTTTTTCTGGCACTGGACCAATACGTTACTGATGACACGGTTGTAATTATATCAGCTCTAGGATTATTTGAGGCAGACATTAAAATGAATTGATATTACTTTGTTAGATTGAAGACAAAGCTGAACATATTTGCCCAACTGATGCTCAGACTGCCAATATGATCCTATCAAAAGCATTTTCACAATTGATAAAGCAAATCTTCAGAAAAAGGAAATAATTTTATCCTTTTGATTTGGGGTAGAGAAATAAAAACAAAATATTTTTTTCCCTTTTAAACACCTCCAACTCCTTTGTCCTTTTTTTTGTGATAAGACCTTCTTCCAGTCAGCAAACCAAGCCTCGCGCACCTCCTTTCCCAACGTGGTAAAGGCAACGCAGTGGTGATTGTGGTGGGGGGTGCTGCAGAGTCTCTGGCGTCTTCTCCTGGGGTCAACACAGTGGTCATGAAACAGAGGAAAGGATTCGTCAGGACAGCTCTGGAATTCGGGTAAGAGAAGACTGAGGGCACGCCTCCATCTGTCAGTATGGGCTCTCCTCTCTAGTGTGTGTCCTCTACAGAGCTGATCTGGTGCCAGTTTATACCTTTGGGGAGAATGAGCTCTTCCAGCAGGTGATTTTTTCAGAGGGAAGTGTGGGTCGCAGGCTGCAGGACTTGTTTAAAAAAATCATGGGTTTCGCTCCATGTCTGTTTCTTGGTGAGCGCTGGGGGATCATCCCCTACAGGAGACCTGTCACTACTGTCGGTGAGTGCTGGATCCAGTTCAACTGTATTTACATATATGATGAATATAAACTGATTTTTATGGTTTTATTTTCAGTGGGAAGTCCAATATCAGTACCTAAGAGAATCACCCCTACTCAGGAGGAAGTGGATCACTATCACAAGCTCTACATGGAAGCTCTCACTGACTTGTTCCACGAGCACAAAGTCAGGTGTGGACTTTCTGAAAGCCACGAGCTTCAAATCATTTAGACATTTTAGTTATTTTTTACAGCAAAACCCTGTGATGTTTAGAGTTTCCTTCCATCTTTCATAAATACAGAAAAAACACGTTAGTTTAACTCATTGAGGAAGTTTGAACCTCTAGCTTTAGACATTTTTGACAGTCAACAAATAAAAACATGAATAGAAATAGCTTAAAACGTATTAACAGGCTAAATGTCAGTACATTTGCAAAATAATTTATATGAAAATGTAAAGAAAACCCATGAATAGAAAGCATTTGAATTCTCACTCTGCTTTGTTCTGCAGCCTTTTCAGATACTTAACCCCTTGACGTTTTATTTTTGCTTTTTTAATCTTTTGGCTTATCCTGCCACAGTGAATCAGCTGTCATTGATTTGCACAGGTAGTTTGGCAGAGGTTTTACACCGAATGCACTTCCTGACACAATTTATGTATCGGTATGTATTTTTAAGGCACAGGGAGACCCAGATAGGCAGCAGCGCGACGGGTCTTGCCTAAGAAGCCACACTGGATTTTAGCTCATTGCAGCCTATTGATGCAAATACACATCAAACCACTGCAGCTCCAATATTCCCTTAATTTAACATCTACATGACAGCCAAAACATCAATGAATTTCTTTTTCATAGCTGAAAGAAATTCAGGAGTCAAGGGGTTAAAGCTGATGTTTGTCCTGTCCATGTTTAGCTGGCTTTCTTGCAGCTTTAGGATTTGGTGTATTTAATATCATGGGAAAAACATTAAGTTCCCATCAGTTTATCTCACTTTAATCTCTTATGAGGGCCTAAAGCCACGAACCAACCAACGCCTTTAAACCAGATGCTGTGATCTCAAAGGCACATTGAACAGATGATTTCCTGTCTTTCAGTCTTTTACAAAATAAAAGTTTTTTAATGAAACTCTGATTATTGAAACCTCCTAATATAAACAGTATGAATAGAAATTTATTTTTGACACGATATGTACAACCCTGATGACTTTACAGACTACAGCATCACAGCTGTCAAATCAGATTCCTTAAAAATGAAAAAAAAAAATTTTTTCATGTTAAAGTGTTTGGGGTTTTTTCTTTAGTAAAGTGCAAGGCTTTAGTTGTTTGATTTCTGGAAAAAAAAAAGTCAGGTTCATTGGAGGTTTGCTGGATTTTCTGGTTTATTTCTACCTAAAATGACAAACATGGCACAGAAATGCTGAACCTTAATTTAGTAATAATCAAAATTTGAAAGAACATTTTCAGAAAACCCATTTGTAATGGATCCAAACATTTAAAGCAATGGGGCAAATTTTATCTTTAAAAGTCAACTTGTTTCCCTTGCCTGGTTTTATTTATTTTTAGATGAAATAGCTTGAAATTCATCTGATTTAAAAAACAAAAAAGTTCAGCTTGTATGAAAACCTCCCAAAAAATGAGTTTCCTGGTGGATCATGTTCAAACATTTTACTGATTGTGAATAAAATACTTTGATTAACAGGTTTAATCAGGATTTTATTGAGGACTCACTTTGCAGCAGTACATAGGCATGTCGTAAAGGCATTAGAACTAAAAAACCAAATATTTCTGAAAACACATGTAAGAAAAAAAACTAATCAGGCAGAACGACACTTAATAAAGATGTGGGGTATCTAGAAGAAGTCCATATCATCTGGGGCATCCAAGTCGCGATATTCAATGACATTGCGTGGATCGCCGCGAGACATTCTGGAAAAGTTGCAAAGAAAAACAGGATGGCAGAGAAGTGAAGATGACATTTAAAGGCTTTTGTTGTCATAAAGGTCAGATGGAGAACACTTACCTGATGTTGCGAGGCTTGCCTGGATAACCACCTTGTCCACGAAAGCCGTCATAATTGCCTCTCCCACCTCCATACTGGTTAGGGGGGTAGGGAGGGGCACCTGTAGAGAAGAATATTGGAAAGTTTAACAAGAAAAGAATTCCTACAATCAAATGAATGAAAAGAGGTAACATACCCCCCCCATAACCCATCAGTGGAGGACGAGGCTGACCAAACCCCATCGGACCTTGAGGAGGAAAGGGCATGGTGGGAGAAAGTAAACCTGTACAACAACATAAAAGAAAAATCCTCACTATAGTGTTAATGATCTGGCGTGCAGATGTTTGAGTTCTGTCTGCGATGCTAAAGAAGAGCAGGCTGAAGCAGAATGGTGCTGACCCTGTCCTGAGCCCGGAAGAGGGGGAAGTTTGATCTCTGGCAGCGACGGTCTCTTAGCATCCATCAGGAAATTATTGAAGAAAGCCACCTCTTTCTTCACTTCCTCAACTTTGTCTCCATGTTTGTTCAAAATGTGCTTCCGGACAAACTCGGGACCCTAAAGTTGATTTGATTTGAAGAGGAAGAAAAAAACAATCTAAAAGTATTCTAGTTATAGCGTTCTATTATGAACACTTTTGAAGATAAGGTCATTGATAAAAAGTGAACATTTTTTGTTTTCCAACCCTCACCTTGAACTTCTTGCCACTAAGAGGGCAGAGCCATTTGTCTTTGCCCAGCTCCTGAGTGTTGGCAGATATGAACTTCTCCACCTCTTCCTCTGGATTCTTGCGGCCCATCTTCACTGCCTCTTCCTCAGAGAGCATTTCTTTCAAACTAAACAAAGGGGTCAACTTCTCTTCCATCATCTTCAGCCACTGTTGCACTGATTAAAATGACAGAAAACGTAAAAACTTTAACAGAAATATTTCTTAAGTTTTCCCAGTCCATGACTATACATGAAAATCTAAAGCCAAGAAAAAATAGATTATAATGTATATATAAAATATATTACTAGCAACAATACACAAGTTATTGAACATTTTGACCATTATCTGTGCTCAAAATGGAAAAAACTAAAATGCACTGCTTTTGTTTTAAGCTGGAAGCTTAAGAATTTAATTTGCTTTAGGGGAGATGTGTGAGACAGTGCCATCTAGTGGTGATTAACCAGGTCAACTATTTGGGGCTTTGGTGCCTTAAGGCAGTGGTCCCCAACGCTTTTATCGCCACGGACCGGTATGACGTCACAAAAAAAATCTCACAGACCGGTATTTATGATGTGGCCGATAATTATCATAGCAACGCTATGATGAAGGAGGAATAGAGACTTGACAAGGCGATAGTACATCGCACAGGTGTCATCATCATCCTCTCCCCTTTTCACACTTATGGTGCAAAAGAGAAGTACTGTCTATTAAATGTATCTCTTTCCAAAGACTTTTGTTTTTTACTCATTTTGCTAGCTGCTGGGTTTGATTTTAGCGGTAACCTATCACGTGACCGAGAAGAGCGCCTTGGCCTGCATCAAGAGGAACATAGACGGATGTAACAGAGAATTGGGCAATTCTTCAAAATAAAACATCTTTCAGATTCCAAAATAAATAAAACTGAAGTCATGTAAGTTATATTTATTCTTTCTGTGCGGCCCGGTACCAAATGACCGGTCCGGGGCCTGGGGGTTGGGGACCACTGCCTTAAGGTTCACAAAGTATGTGTGACATATTACGATTTGGGGCATAAATTAGTCCTTATAATACTAACTATTTTTATACCTAAATAAAACAAACAGAAATTATTACAAGAATAGTGACATTTAATGTGGTGGAAACCTTTTGCAACAATGGAGAATGTGGAGATTCAACCATGAGAATAAAACTGGGAAGCACATAACTGACATTACTTAATCAATGTCAATAATGTCAATAACTCATAATAAATAAATCCACTGACCCTCTCCGTGCGTGATGCGATTGGGGGGAATGGGTCCCCTCACGTGGATCATGCCACAGCGATTTGGCATTTCATCCTCACTGGGGTATTCACAGGTGTTGTAATAATCAACAGAATGCACAATGCGGAGGTACAAAACCAAACGATCCAAAACCTGAAAGACAGGCAAAAAGAAGACAGGAACATCTGTTAAAAGACAGGAGAGATCCAGGTCATTAACTGCAGACAGAAGAAAGGAAAGGTGAGGGAAGTGAGGAAAGGACTCGTGGATTTTAAATGAGCAGCGATTAAGCTGATTGACTTAATTTGAGAAGGCCAGGTGGCAAACAGGAAAATGCTAATTATAAATGTGTGTTTATGTTTAACTGTAATCAGAAAGTTTAAATATTTCAAACCTTGGCCAGTTTGTCATCCCTCTCTACTGTCATCTCAGCCGGGTTTCCCTCTTTGTTGTTGTCCTCAGTGTCCATTCCACTCCCAGAGCCCAGAAGCTCCTCCTCCTCAGCACTCACCTCCTCTATCAGGTAATCAGTGATGTTCTTCAAGATGGGGTTGGGAGCTGGCAACTTTTGGAAAATCAACACAACAGAGCAACATTAAATAAAGACCATTAAAAGCTCAGTAAATCTGCACATAGATAAGGGAGCTCGAGAAGGGCCCGTACCTCCGAGCCTGGCCCCTCCTCCTGCGCTTTGCTGCTCCACAGGTCTCCTTTTTCATCCAGAGCGTGAATTAGTTTGGCCGCAAGTTTGATGTCGTTGCGAAGCACCTGCTTGTGCTGAGTGATTCCGTTAACATTGCGCACCCTCCGGGCCAGGTCCCTGTTGACTCCCGGAGCCAGCTCACAATCTCTCAGCTGTGAGAAGAAGGGAACCGCCTCAAAGTGTGGAAATAATCAGCAGAAAATGAAAAACTGCTAGACTTTTGGAACAAACTATGGGGATCGTTAGAAAAACGGCACAAACTAATAATGTATATTGCATTTGAGAACAGATGCAGACGTACGCGTATGTTCTGGAGGTTCCAACAGACTTCTTTAATGTTGACGCTGCGATCAAAGGTCACCCAACAGCGCCTGAAAAACCTAAAAAAGAATCTTTGCTTTTCATTTCTTTACAGTTTCTCCTGTTCTGTAATAAAATGAAAAGATGGTAACATAAATCAGAAAACCATTTCACTGGGAGAGTAACAACCTGCGCTCTGGATGAGGGTCAGACAAGCAAACGCGTAGAAACCCCGGGTATCGCCGACACAACTGGGAGATTAAAATGAAACAGAGACACGTTTGTTCAGCAAGTCAACATTTTTATGCATGAATAAACTCCTGCTGCTGTAAACTCACTGCAATAATCTCCGCCTTGGAAATGGAGGGGGCAATGCTTCGCATGAACAGAGAGCAGGTCCTGTGCAGCGGTCTGGGTCTGGGGGAGTCATCTTTGGGCTTCTTCTCTTCCTTCCTGTCCTCTTCAGAATTCTCCTTTGGCTTTTCATCTTAACCAGAAAACAATAAATGGTTCTAAAGAACTGTGTATTCACATTGAGAAGTCATATAGGGCAGCGTACATGCACTTCCTCACCTTCACCCTCATCTTCCTCCACATCCTTGTCCTGGAGCTCTTCTTTCTTCACAGATTTGTCTGAGCAGTTGGAGATGGAGTCTGAGTCAGAGTCGCTCTCTGAGGGGCTGGCTTCATCATCGCTGTCTCCACTGCGCTTTCGCTTTCTTCTCGCCTACCAAAAGCGAGGAGAGCCGTCAGTCAGTCAGTCAGTGTTGCTCTGCCGTTTATTTCCTCTGGAGTAAACAAACACTTTTAATGAATGAATTGTAAAAAGAACCTTTTTTGGTAAAGGCATTTCCTCTTTCACAGCTTCCTTCTCTGATTCGTTCTTCAAGTTCTCCCCGTTTCCTGAAGCCTCCCGGGCTGTGCCGACAAAGTCATTCTCCTCCTGGTGAACAACTTCCTCTTTAACAAAAGAAATATCAGAACCTTCTTAGCTTACTAAAAGATTAAACTCCGACCTTTTCAGTTTTGTCCTTTTCTACAGGTTTGCCCTCTCCACTCAATTTAACATCCTCTCTCTTTGAGAGCTGATCTCCCACTGAAGCAGGGGCAGACTTCTCTTTGTTCTCTTCCTCCTCAGACGGCATGTCCAGGATGCGGAGGTCGTGATCCGTCCCTCCTTCCATTTTTATCACAGCTGAGGACACAACAAGGAAGAGGATGTGTGGTTATAGTTGTACAAAGACAGGGGTATCTGGTATTTAATGAACAAAATAAGACACATTTAAGTAGACATCCTTACATAGAACTGTACAAAGTTTAAAATAAGCAAAGATTTAATTACTCAGAAAAGTAATGCGATTTAACCATTTAACTGCCTGCTCAAACAAACTAAAGCACTTTTAGAAAACATTAAAAACATTGATTGTGTTGATTATTCTCTCTGGCAATAAGCAGCAAAAAAAAAAATTGGAATTGATTTAGTCTTGGTTGGGTTGTTTAAGGGTTAGGAAAATAAATAAATAATACAAATGATAAAAAACAAAACCTAATAATGTGGAAAGTTGCTTTAGTTCTAGAACACTGCAATCCAAAAACAAAATTTAATTCTTGCAAATATTTGATTCTAAAACATTTGAAAAAGTTGCTAATATTCTATTCTAAAACATTACAACTGCTTCAATTATTCAGGAACCCCAAAACATTTGCATGTAAGAAAAAATATCTGATCAATAAAATGATAGTTTTGCCTTTTAAAAACACAAACCAACAGTCAGCGGCATCTAAATGACATGCATTCTGTCACCTTTAAACCACTGTCATGAACAGAACAATCACTATCCAGTGTTCCTTTGTTTCTCGCAGGAGTTACGTTCTAGAAGTAACCCGCGGTAGCTGAAATCCACAAAGTAGATTTACAAATCTTTTAAGGCTGTCAAACTCTTCACTGCACACTTTATACACTTTTCTCAGAAAAACATCAACATTTCCACACCCTTTTCTCTTGTTTAAACTCTCAAAGTTCAAACTGTCATAGAAAAATACGCCCAGAATTATAGAATAAAAATGATCTGATAACAATTGAAGATTTATGCAACTCTGCCGAGCGCAACATATTCTGTACAGGAGACAGCAAACACAGTGCACTAGAAAAAAGAAAAAAAACATCCAAGGTTGCACTGGAAAAAATTTGAGAAACTGCAAAAGGTGAACCGCAGAATAGCTAGAGAAACTTGTTCAGTTAAGGAAGACTTATATTTTAACATATTCATATTGTTTTTGAATGTTGTATAAAGCTTACTTTAAATTAATTAAGATAAACGATCAAAAACATAATTAGTCAAATCTAATCCTGGTCGTTTGAAAATAAAAATCTAATGTATTGACTTTGTTATAAGACGTATGTTTCCAGAATTGTTTACTTTTGTTTTTTCACAACCAAATCTTTTTTTCTTCTTCAAACGATTAAGAAAGCTCATTTCCACCTCTATGCAGGTTTATTTGTGTGCAGCAGCCTTCGTGAATAAAGCTTGTGGACATACAATTGTAAGGAAGATTAATTCCAAAAAGGTTTACTTGAGGGACTTGTTAGCACACTTTTTAAAATTTCCTGAACTTTAACTGAATAAAAGCAAATTAAAGTGGAGCAGAGACAGAAAAAGTTGGCATTGCTGTGTAGAAAAGCCTCAACTCCACATGTAGCTGTAACCCTCTCTGAGTTCTCACCAGCATCCAAAACTCTGATGATGGCGGGGGATTGCTCAATGTCCAGGGAAATATGATCGAACCAGCCGTTCTCCATCAGGAAGGTGAAAACATTCAGACGGTTGTGTAGGGCACTGCGAGCCTCCGCCTTCAGCCGGCTGGCCTCATCTGGGTGGTATTTGGACCTAAACCTGTGCATGGAGGAGGGGGGTCCACAGAGGAGTGGGAATGAAATGATGGGGGTCAGAAAGAATGGGTTGAATTTCCTTTTTTAATGAATAAAAGTTCTAAAAAATAAAAAAATACATAAATCATGAAAGGGCATCAAAAAATAAAATGTTTAATTATTTTTTTTAGGTTTTCAAAACATATTTGAAATAACATTGATTGATTTTAAGGAGAAATAATTGTTTGAATTAACTTGACATCCATGTTAAACTATAATTCTAACCCTTTACAATAAAGAAAATTACTTCAATTGAGAGTCTGAGATTAACTCACCAAATCATAAAAGAAAAAACGACAACAGAAATGATAAAAAATGTAAGCACTTGCATAATCATGTCACATTAAAAATGTTAATCATTGAGTGAACCACAGTTACCTGTTGCTCTGCCAGTTTATTAACAAATAAATAAAAAGAGGTGGGGTTTCTTCTGTGAAAATGCGCTCCACTTCACCCCAGAGGTGTGCCTGAATACACACAAATTCGCTTTTGGGTTCTGATTCGATCCGAATATAAAAAGAAAACGGCGAAGAAAAAAACTCCTCTATATGCAGAGGACAGGTTGGCTGTCTATCTAGAATCCCTGATACTGTGTGTCTAGGAGCAACTGCATTGTGCGCAGTGCAGGCCCTTGCTATCTAAAAGCGACTCCTGCGAGTGAGTTCCAGCTTTTGCTCATCTTGAAAAAAACCGTCGTCAAGGTGGATGTGGAATTGAAGAAGAATGGGTTAAGTCAAAACAGAACAAATTTGCATGATACCTGCGAAATAAGTGTAGTAAGCATTAACAAGCAGAATACAACATTGAATTGTGTTAAAAAACAAACAAAAAAGCAGAAAAAAAATCAACTCAAAAACAAACTGTTTACACAAATCTTCACAAAAATTAATTGGCACAGAAGTCTGATTAAACTTTTGAAAAACATTGCTAAAGGTAATAAAACTAGTGTTTAGTTGAGAATTTGGGTTGGTTTTCTTTTTCTTGATGCATAAATGCAACAAGAAAAAGCAAAAATAGTCCCTCATACTGAGATTGTTCTTCAGTAAAAACTTTCAAATGAATGATTGTTCAGACTTCTATATTCAAACATCTGGTGTTTGGCCTATTTAATCTGATCCAATCCTCGTGTACGGCTGATACACAGAAGGATCAATACATCGCTGTGTGGAAAAAGCAACAAAGACCGTACCACTCTTCATCTTTATGAGCCAGAAAGAAGTCCTGCATCTGCTGTCGGCGAAAGTCAACTTTGTACTCATTGTACCGCTTGACTGCCTCCGTTTCATCTACAGAGTCATCCAGGGACAGCAGAAACTCCTTAAAGCTCTTCATTATTGGAGGGGGAGGACCCAAGTCCATCTCATGGATGTTACCAAGCCTGAGAGAAATTGGAAAAGAGGAACTTTAGCTGTGATTAAGACAATTTAAGAACTAGGAAGTGAACTTTTTTTAATTGGGGTAAAAAAAAAAAAGAAAAAAGAAAAGTCATGTTCATCCTAAACAATTCCAGCAAACACTGCTTTACCTGAATTATGTGGACAGAGACACCATAGTGCCTACCTTATTATCAAATTATCAAAGACAGAACAGAAAAAAGGAAATACAAGCAAGAAAGGTGCAAAGCTAAAAGGTACATAGCTTACAAATGTATGACCACCCGAACGGAAACAAAGAATCAAAATGTATTTCTTCTATATTGTTTTAAAGCAAATTGGTATATATCAGAAAGAGTAACAAAAACAACGTTTCATTAAAAAAATAAGCTAACTGTCTCTAGGTTCTACTTCTCACCTTGCCTGAATTGGGATACCCTGATGCGGTTGCATGATGTGTAGGTCAGGATGACCCCAGGGCTGAGGTGGGCCATAACTGGGCCCTCCTCCACCATAACCTAAATCATAACCTCCACGGTATGGATCTCCGCCGTGATCATCCCTACAACAACAAGAAGGTATACTTTATAAAAAAGATACAGGGTGAACTGACATTGCCTCATCTTTACATGTGACCTTACCAGTCTCTTCTCATGCGTTTCTGATGGGGACTTAAATCATGGCGAGGAGGGGTAAATCTCTCTCTCCGACCTCTGTCATAATCCCGGTATTCACCACGGCTACGGCGTTCCCTACCCCTGTCCCATTCTCTGGAAAATTCATCATAGAAAAAAAAAAATGCTTTAAAAGGATCACAAATTAAAGGGTTATAAAAGTAACCATTGAGAGCAGAATGGCATATTTTACTGTTTATTACCAGGTGAGATGGCTTTATAAAGGTTATACAGCTCCACTATAAAAAAAAAAAATGTGTGAAATGCATAGTTTATGTTCACCTCTCGTTCCAGTCATCTCTGCGACGGTCTTCTCTTTCTCTGGAGCGGTCATAGTCACTTCTCTCACGTCGGAATTTATCCCTCCTTCTGCGATCGTATTCGTCATCGCTGTCTCCCATCTCCAAAATACAGACGATAACATTTAGATCCACAGCCGTTGATTGAATAAATTAGTTACAGCTAACGGTGTAACCATTATTCCACTTTCAACTGTTTGTGTGTACATTCATTTTATTTACACTTGATTATCTTGCAGGAAATTAAAGGAGTCTGGAAAACTTCACCTGCACTGTTCAGTACCCAGGTACTTATCTCTGAGTCCCACTGGTTGAATATTTGGCTAAAGGTTTCCTAAATAGATTAAGTCAGTGTATCAGATTGTTCAAAATGAACCAATGTCGACTATGAACCATTGTAACTACAAAATATGATATAAATCAATTCATTCTAAAAATGAATCGTTACACCTGTAGTTAGCTAAAAAATAAATACATAAATAAATAAAAGCTATCACGTTTCATTTAGTTAAATTAATTTAAAAAATATGAATATTAAGTATCTATCAATACAAGGTAAAACAGCAAACATTTATGTTAGCCCCATACTGAGAGGAAGGGTGCGTTCAAGTGGAGTGGGAAAAACAATGAACATTCAAATTTAAGGATAAGGCAAGAGATGACATGCGCTAGCTCAATCATTATCTGACCCAGTATGAAAGCGTAAAACTTAAGCTATTATTTGCAGTAGTGAGTACTGGTTGGTTAACCAAAAACATTTATTACTATTAGAGACTAAAAGGAATCTTTATCATACTCATATTCGAAGAGCAATAATGTAACGGCTAACGCTATGGTAGCTCTTGGCTAACATTAGCCAGGACGTTAGCAATGTCAGCTAAATGTTTACGTTACTTCAAATTCAAAGCACAAAGCGGCCTCGCAGGAGAAAATAATTTTGCCTAAAATTATTCGATCAAAAATACTTCAGTTAAACAACAAAAAACTACAACGCATGAGCGACAGTACCTCGAATGATATTCAAGCGTAGTCTCCCTCTTTTTCTTGGTGGTGCACAGCAGTGTTCGAGAATAAAATAGGCCGCAAGGCAAAGCGCCACCATGTGGTGTGGAGTGTAACCAAAAATGTTAAAATTTTGATCCATCCATCTATCCATCCATCGTTCAAATTTAATAAACAAGGGAGAGTAATTATTCAAACCTTATTTATTCTTCTTTTTAAACATCTTTAGACACAGCATAACTTTATTGACATATATTGGCATCTGTTGGATCGTTGTTTGCATGTCCACATAATATAAAATTATAAAGAAAACAAGATTCCAAAAGCCTTAAAACCTCATTAACTATTCATTCATTCATTTTCTATTCCGTTTGTCCCTTTCAGGGTCACGGGGCTGCCGGAGCCTATCCCAGCCACTTGTGGGCGAAGGCAGGTGACGCCCTGGACAGGTCGCCAGTCTGTCGCAGCTCATTAACTATTACCAAATAAATTTACAGGCATGATTAATGAACGATTGGAAAAAAGCTTTAGTCTGGTTAAAGTAATAATCTCTATTTGTGCTTTGCTATGCTCATATAATATTGTTTCTGTGTACACAAAGTATGAGCACATTCACTTACTAAGAACATATGTCTTTTTCAGAAAATTTTAATAGCAAAATTGAGTAACAGTAACAAGCAATGGCCTTACAACATTATCTCATTATCTATCTATCTATCTATCTATCTATCTATCTATCTATCTATCTATCTATCTATCTATCTATCTATCTATCTATCTATCTATCTATCTATCTATCTATCTATCTATCTATCTATCTATCTATCTATCTATCTATCTATCTATCTATCTATCTATCTATCTATCTATTACTTTTTAATGTAATATATTACAGTAATACTGTAATACTGTATGGATAAGGACCTGTAACTGCATAAAGTAAAGTTCTGGACAAACCAGTTCTGTAAAAGGTTTTACTCCATAGAAATATTTAACTTGATAAAGTACTAGACACAACATTTACACAAAATAAATTATTTGAAGTTTTTCTATGACACAATTGTACACAATTGATAACAAAATTGGATGTTTTGTTTTCGGTAAACAAACTTTGTGTTATTAAAGTTTTTGTGAGATACCAGTTAAGGGATTTAAGTGAAATGTAAAATAAAGTAAAAATTCACAGCAGAAGTGTTTGGCAATCAAGTAACAATTTATTAAATGATCCTTCACACTCAGTGTTATCAGTATATATTAAACAGTAAAATGCTGAATCTATCCATTCTTTGTGCTCTTCTTCGTTCTTCCTCTGAACTTTAACTGCTGCCTCATGTAATCCAGGATGTTGCGTGGCCACACTTGAGTAGCCTGTGCTTCATCCTCCAGGAAAAACTCTGATTCCATCTGAGGAAAGGTTTGGCCGTCCCTTAGGTCCAACATGAAGTTTTCTCCAGCTCCACCATCTACGTCCTTGTAGTAAGGACTGTTCGGAACATCCTATTGACATATAAAATTACAATGGAAACTGTTAAATAAAAAACTGACATACATAGTATCTATGATTGATTATTTTACCTTACAGGTAAAAAATGTGTGTATTGGTAAAAAAAAAAAAAAAAGGTCCAAGCCATTAGCACTAATAAAAATACTTTTTTAAAACAGATTCAATTGACGTGCTTTGGTAGTGTACTTCTCTAAGTATTCTAAAGAAAACACCATCACAAAATGATAGTTAAAACAAACATTTTAAGACAATTCTTTACCTTTCTGCGATCTTCAGAAATCGCTTTGATATCCAGCAACAAAAATGACATCATGATGAAGAGCAGCAGAAAAGAGCCTCTCAGCATTAAGGACAGCATCTTTGTCATCCTGGTGTGTTGGCCGGGATCCACGCAAGTTCATTAATTCTTAATATTGGTCAATCTCTGCACACAAGCTGGAGCTTTCTTTTGAGGAAAGAAAGCTCATTTTATAGTCCTCCCTGCTTGATTTCCATCATCGTGACGTTACTCCACTGTTTTCTTATTTCTGTCTCAGCTCACAAATTAAAAAAAAAAAAGAGTGGTCATTTTTTTGGGCAGCATAATTGATTGGTAATTAATTAAATATATATATATATCATTTAAAATGTTTTATGGGTGGCATGCTTTATTAATTTCTCTTTGGTATTAACGATTTTTTTTTACAGTGAATTGAAAAGAGCAGGCTGTGCTCCACCGACTCTCAGCTGACTTTTGTCTTAATTCAGCTCAAACCTGAATGATCTTTTCTTTACCGCTGCAGGAGACACATAATTAAAGCAGAAGGAAATTCTAAAGTTAAAAAAAAAGGGATTAAAGCTTTTTCAATTCAGGATGTATTCACTAATGAGCACTGCGGCCAGCTAAATAAAACTTGTATTAAAGATGTGCAGATGAAAGTAAAAACATATTAGAACTGGATAATTAAAAATAGGTTAAAAAGAAACAGGAAAAACTATTTATTACAATGATCTTAAAACAAAGAGCATGTATTTTTAGCGGGACTATTATAAAAGTGTTGCTAGTGGGACATTCACATTGGATCCAGACTTTAAGTTCTGCTGCCTGTTCAAACTCTAATTAGAGTTCACTTCTATAGGATTTAAGACTTAATTAGTTTGCCAGTTTCTCAAAATTTCTACAGAATTTCACTCATTTCATGAATATAACAGAACACTCGTAACTTGCTCTGATTCATAAGGTTTGAAAAGAACGACATTTCTCCTAATACTTTTTAAAACTTTCCCTTTTATACTGTCACTGACATTTGAGCCTCTTCCAGAGTATCAGAAGTAAATCTTTCCTGGATCATCTTCCCCGAGGTAAAGTCATTTGACAGAAGCTTTTTTTCAGGCTTTATTTGTCAAATATTACAGGTGAATATGCTTTTGCAAAGAGAAAATACTTTGTCTAAACAGATGCCAATAGAGTTTCTTTCCCGTGACATTAAAAAAACACATTGCAGGTGACTTTTACTTTATTCTCAGTTCTGCTTTGTATGTTTTTCTTGAAACTGCTTTCCCTATAGACACATTCTAAATAAGGGAGATGCTCTCAACATTAATGGAGGATAAATATCTATTTTTTCAGTGAGAAATTTATAACAGACATCTGGATCACAAAAAGGTACAGTACAAATTACTTGGAGTATTACAGTTATTGTAAGTTTTTATTTATATATATATATATATATATATATATATATATATATATATATACACATACATACATACATACATACATATACATACACACACACGCACGCGCACGCACACACAGAGGACTAACAGTCCAGGGGAATGCTTCCGTTTGAAATTTTCTTTGTACTTTTATGATGAATGCTCACACACTGAAAATTTTCATTTTTCGCCTCACTTTTGTCTAATTGACCTTGAACTTTACCAGGCTGTGGAAAACTAGTTTGAGGATTTCCTCTCTTAAATGATAAAAGCACGAGTACAGGAAAAGTCTGTATATTTAAAGAGTATAAACACTTTTGGCCAACTAGTTTCTGTGTGCACTATTATTTCAGATCTCCAGCATCAATCTAACATTTGCGCAGGTAAAGATGTTTAGAGCATTTACCTTCAATAAGCCTGTCAAAACTCTGGCTCACTTTTAACAGGTAAAATAGGACAAAAGTGAAAACACAGGAAAGACGCCAGAAACGAGACAGAGCTCAACCAAAGCTAATAGGAGTTTCCAACTTGTCCCTTCAGATTTTTTAATGTTTAACACACAAACATGAAGACTATTGTAAGGCAATGTGAAGTCTGTGCCTAAAAACACTTCCAGAATCCAAAAAAGTCTATTTCAACAATGAATTAGAACAAAATGCAATTTTTTTTTAATTGTTATTTATTTACAGTATTAACTGACCTTTCATTCAGCCATAAAAACTTGGGTTTGTTTTCCTAAAAAACAAAACAAAACACATAACTAAAACATTTCTTATCATAACAAAAATGCCAAAAGTTCAGAAAACAGATTTTTTTCTTAAATGAAGAAAAGTATAATTTATTGTTAAGTGAGAAAAAAGCAGGTACAGTAGAAGAAAAAAGAAAAACTAAAGAATAACTTTAAAATCTGTGAAAAGACAAAAGTTAAAAATAAAAATCAAAAATACAAAAATGTCCTCATTTCAATGAAAATGTTGCAAAGTTGAAAAATGGAGTGAGAATAAAAACAATTTTCTTCAAGAAAAACAGAACGTTGCTGATCTTATTTTATGCAAAGAGAAAAGGACTGAAAGAATCAGCTGTGGCATCTTGCCTTCAGCTTTAGATCCTAAAGACTTGATTTTGGTGGGTCGTTCTTAGTGTGCTGCAGTTGTCACTGGGTTGTGTAGTGTGAACAAGTCATAAGCTACAACATGCAACAAAAAGACAAAAGCTCCACAGTGACTGGATTGAAGTGGACTTCGGCTTAACTCTGGACTTTGGTGAAATGGATCGATGCAACGACTTCTTTGACACTTAACGTGGACCTAAGATTATTGTGTAAAAGATTCTTCTACAGTCAACATATGTAAAAGTTTATCTTAAAAGTCTGGCTGACCACAAACCAAGCAGACCCCAGCAGCCAAACATCAGGATCTTTCTGTGGATCAAGCTCCGTCACCTCGTTGCAGCCATTTTAAGGCCTTTACATCTCCACTCGATTCCTACCAATTAGCTCAGCGGTGTCATCATCAGTGTGGTGGAGCTCTCCATCAGCATCACTCTCTGAGTCTGTGTCCTCCTCTGGGGAGTAGTAACCTTCACAGCCAAAGGTAGGGGAGTCACGGTGTGCGGGGGAGGCGAGGCACTGGGCAGTGGTGGTGGTGGCGGCGTACGCCCCCGGGCTGCCCGATGGCGATCCAGGGTTGGAAGGTCGAAGGAGAGGGGTGCGCTCAGAGTCTGCATCGTCTTCTGTTCCTTCTTCTTCTCCACGTCCTCTGGTCTCCTCCTCAGAATCGGACTCCGAGTGTTCTGGGTTGTTCCGGGTGACGCGCTGTTTGCACACTGGACATGTCTTCTTGGTCTGTGTGAGCCACGGATCCACACACTTGCAGTGGTAAGCTGGCAAACACGGGGAATTCAAAAAACAAACTGAAGAACGGCAGGACTAAAGAGAATTCATCCACTAACATGCAACATAAAACGAGTGACCGCTACATTTGAACAACTTTCCCATGGTAACAGTCATACTTAAATATTTTAACTTTATTTTATTTGCAAAAAGAAAAGTTTCAAACTAGGGGGACAACTTTGGCCTAATTAAAAAAAAAAAACACAACAAGAGCAACTTTTATTTTTTTAAATCCCCAGAACCCAGATACGGTTCAAAGTGCACAAAAGGCTCAAACTCTAATTAATGGAAGCAGCGATTTAAAAGCACACAAGTGGATTATTCACATACTGAATAAAAACCCTAAACATCGGTTTATTTTGTGCCGAAGGTTTAAGATAAAATTTATTGGAAAAAAGGCTTAAGAATGAACAGTTTTGTCCTGTTCTGTATCAAATCAATTATCATTATTTTTATTTGACTTGATGTTTTTTATTGAGATGTCATTTCCCAATTTGACCAATAAATCCTTTGCAGTGACGTCCAACAGGAGCTGCTGTCTGCCATTTTGGAAGTAGCACACATTGCTTTGATGAATCCGACGGGTAAAATCTGCGAATTTGGTGTAGGGAAATAGCCACCAAATCTCATCATGGTACACATGTTTTGCTGTTGGCTGACACCACAGAGAAACTCCAAACTCGAGCGTCTCATTTGACCGATTTTTGTGGGATGAGGATAGAAAACAGTCAAGCAGGATGGGTGGCAGCCTGCAGATGCCAGCAGACTGTAGTTAACATTTGATGTCATGTACGACTATGGTCTCAGTTTATCTTTGTCTTAAAGGGGATACAAATTTAGGGATGGGCGCCATTTGGGTTTTATCTGTGCTGATATGTTACTATTGAAAGTAACTGATCTGTTTTTTGTTTTGTTTTTATTTGAACTGAATAATGGAAAAACAGACGCAATTTAAAAAAGAAAAAAGCAGCATCACAGGTTTCTGCAGAGCCTGAATGTTTCTGAGCTGCTTGTTTCTCTCCATCAGTCTCTGTTATCCTCACCTGCACCATCTGGATGATAAATTATTATTGCAATATTAATGCAACTGATGCTCATTGCATTGCTGGAATGGGAAATGCTTTTTGTATTTTATCAAATAGAGGTGGTTCACACATGCGCAGTGATGTCACATACAAGGCGTCCATGGTTTATTTACAAACATGCTTTTAGGCAAAAATTGTTCATGTTTACCATGTGAGCAAGGCAAGACTCTGAGTTTATCTCCTTCTTCATATTCATCCAGACAGATGGCACAGACATCATAGTCGTCTCCTAAAACAAACAGAAAATAAAGTTCTCCAATTAATTCAGAACTATATTAGTATAATAACTAACTCTTATAATAACTCCTTGAGAAACGAGAAAATAAAAGCGCTACCTTTAGTGAACCTGTGTGTTGGAATGCGTTTCAGTTGCTCCTTTGTCAAACGGTTTTTCCTTATCCGTTTCCTGTACTGCACACATCGAATAATCTGAAGGAAAAAATTAAGACAATATCAACCACGAAAAACAAAAACATACAACCTTCAAAAAAACGTGTATTTTTATGTCTATAAAACACACAAATTGTTCCAAGTGAGTGATTTAGGTCAGAATGCCGCTAAGAAATGAAACATGTATTGTTGGTAAATTAAGGACATAAAGATAATTTTAGTCGCTTCCAGCTTTGGGAAAAAAATACAAAGACGATTGTTTTATGGTACAATGAAGTAAAGTTAGCTAGTAGTACTAAAATTTCTAAAAAGTGACACAAAGTAAAAATAAATAAACATATCAACTAAAAATCTGTTAGATCCATATATACATACCATTATCACACACATGACAATAATGATCATGCCAACTACCCCAGTGAAGGGAATGAGGTAGTAAGATAGAGGAAAGGCGAATTCTGGCTTGAGGGTCACATACACCCTGCAGATTGAGAAAAAAAACCCTGAAATATCATAGAATGAGACGGTTCCTCTCTAAAGTTGATTGTTATAAAATACATGGTAACCTAAATCTCATAGACATGTTTACTTTCTCTTACACATGCTCTGGAAACAGGTATGTCCGGAGTATTTCCGAGGCATAATAGCTGGTAAACACAGAGGGGATATCAATCTGCTCTGCAATAGTGTCTGAAAAGGAAAGAAAATCTCTATTTAGTTGTTCGGCGTTAAGATTCTTTTATATTTTAAAAACTGTCTATGTAGCGCAAATGCTCACCATTGCTGTAGTTCATGTTGAGCAGAGTATCTGAATACATGTTGTGAATAATCGCAGCACTGTACCCAGCTTGCTGTGCATGAAAAACCTGAAAACAGTTCCTTGCATTAGGCAAATTAGCTTCGGAAACACCACCAAAGCACTCCAGCAGACACTACTGACCTTTATGTCGAAATTGCAATCATAGCGTTTGATGAGAGCGACAAACTTAGTAGTGTTGGCATCAAAGGAGGATGGCAAAGGAGGAGGAGGGTTCATTGCTGCACAGCCATTAGCTGGTTGGGATGGCACCAAAAGGCCCTTTCAATGAAAGACAACAAAATGATTAGAAAGGCTTCCAAATCCTGCAGCTGCATGCGATCTTTCTCTGCTGCAATGCTCTCACCGTTAAACCACCAGTAGGAAGTCGAGCTCCAAACAAAGCAGGCAGGTCTTCAAACAACATGGAGCTCATATTTTTAGAATTCTACCAAAATGAACAGATTACAAGCATACAAATTGGTATGTTTTCCTACAGAAGCAGAGAAAACTTCAATAAAATAAAAAGCTCAGGTGTTACTTACAACATATATATATGCTTGTGTTGGTGACGGTACCAGCATGGTGCAGAGGATCAGTGTTAGGGTGCTCACATGAGTCCCCATGCACCACACACCGAGGTGTACCATGCTTGGTTTCTTCCAGTTGCACTAAAAATATAAACAAGATAAAACATTCTGTTATGAACAGAAAATCAACATGGAAATTCATTTCAGAATTTAGCTGGTTGACCCAAATTTCAAAGCTTATTCATATCCTATACCGAAATCCAATCAATATTAAAACATTTTAGTATCAGATTATTTAGGTGAATAAGAATGCACCATATTGTGAAAATCTGTTTGATAAAGTATTTACCCTTCACCATCTCTTCCATTAAAACGTGATTTGTCTCATGTTGTTCTTGATGTCAGTTTCTGCTGTGATTATTATTAAAGCTCTTATAGTTTAAGCGGTGGCTGTGGTGCAGCGGTAGATCCCTGATCGAAAGATCGCAGGTTCGATTGCTGCCTTGCACGCCCATGTGTCCTAAGTGTCCTTGGGCAAAACACTGAACCCCACCTTGCCTCTGGGGGAAAGTCGGCGCCAGTGTGTGAATGTGTGTGTGAATGGGACTGTAAAGCGCTTTGGGACTTCAAAAGAGGGTAGAAAAGCGCTATATAAGTATACGCCATTTACCATTTAAGCTGGGCATCACTACTTAACTGATTTGATTATTTTTCAAAAGTTCACATTTTATTCAATTTTGGATTTAATTTAAAATAAATTTCTGTATCAGGCTTTTATCCTTACAATTAAAACAACTTGTCTTAAGGATTTTTTTTTTTAGCATTCAGTAAAGTAAACTTGACTAAAGTGGATGCTTTCTAATTTTCCAGTAATACTATTATTTAAGCCCAATTCAACTTTTAGTTAAAACATGTTTTAATAAAATGAAAACAATGCTGATACATAGAAGAATTGTAGATCGGGTGATCTCGCTGTGTTTTTGTATAAAAAAAAAGCCATGTAAACAATTTCCAAAGCATGCAGTTTATAAACACAACAAAAAAAGACTGCATCAAGATAAGAAAACTTGCCTGATCACAGTTTAAGATAAAAAAAAAAAGGACCAATTTATGTTAAACTTACAAAGATATGTAAAAATGGGAGCTGCATGTAGAAACACGAGAAGCTCATAGTCATGAAATAGTTAAAAGTAGGGCTAAGACAATGAGGAAGTAATATTCTTTTTTTATTTTTAGGAAGTGAGATTCTCTCTGCTGCCATTGCAAAACATAACTTCTGTTTATTTGTTAACTTGTAACACAGATGTTCAGATAAAACAGCTTATCTTTAAAAAGAGATAGTGAAAAGGCAAAATAAACTGTCTTGATTCATGCAGCTTCATGTATGTGTGTGTGTAAATTAGGAATAATTCACACTATTTTTTAGCACAATTATAAAACATTATAATAACTCCATTTCGCCACTAACACTCTCACTCTTTTTCCATAAGATCAGTAAAAACCGCGTGTTATTTTTTCCATGATTTAGGTATGGACATTGAGATTTCCATCCCACAAACACAAAACAAAGCATTTTAAACCCAGTAACTGTTCCAATTAATTGAGTCATTGTGTCAATAAGCTAAAATATTAGTCATTAAAGAGACGCTGTTTTGCAATGCTACTTACCGTAGAATAGTCCTCCGTTTGTGGTCAAAATTCTCAGTTTGACTTGAATTTGTCACATTAAACCACTTTAGGTTTACCTATTAAACGTCAAGACGTTTTCTGAGTGACAAAAAAAATCACTCACTAAAATCCAACGAGGAGGATTAAGTCAAGAAGGTTAGCTGACGTTTAGCTAGTATTAGCAAACGTTAGATAACAATTTAGTTAATAATTTGTCGCCTTCTGTGGTAGTCTACGTACATTGTCTTATCCACATTCAGAACAAATAAAAATGACTGTTATATAGTTGATGCAAAACAAGTATGGCAACCCAAACGACAACTTTCTTCACGTCGCATTAGCTTGCTAACAGCTAAGTTTGTTTGTTATTGCTTCTTTCAGGTCCACTTCCTTTGCGGGGTGATGACGTAGAACCGCAAACCTAACCAAAAGCGCCACCTGTGGCCCAAAGCAAGTAGTGCAATTGACCACATGCAATTGTCTACAAAGCTGCAGTAAAATATTTGTTTGGTGGTTTGTTTGTTTTTTATTTTATTTCTTTATTTTTTGTTTTTGTTTCAAGTGACCCTTAGGGGTTAGTTTAAAATTTGGAGAATAGACTTTACAACTAAGTGAATTTATACTGTGTGACAAAGAATGTGGAATTTGCCTACAACTATTCAAAGGAAATGGAGATTTCCACCGTGGGAGATGAGAATCCGACCAGTTGCACAACATTCAAATAAAGTCCCTTCTTTCAGGCCTTTGGCTGTATAACACCACCAACTTGTCTTAGAGAATTAAGCCGTTCCAGAAAGGAGTTGTTAATTTCCTGACTGTTCCTAGAATTCTTTTGGAGTGAAGTAAACTGTTTATCTTCAGGGTGTGGTGCAGTCATTGTTGGGATTTGTAGTAAAAGTTGTCACTAAAATTATTTACTTGAGTTAGAGTTAAAAAGTGAAAAAAAAAAAACAGAAGTGGTAAAAATACTACTTAAATACTGGTTAACTCTCCAGTATTTTTTTTTCTTTTTCCTTTTTCAAAACTTCTTAAATCTATTTGAATTGTTTGTATGTAAATCATCCAATAAAAACTGAGGTTGTCCAACAAACTACTCAAAAGATTTATATAGAACAACAGCAAAAATGTAAAATATAAATGTATTCTAATTTTTTTAGGTTCCTATTTCCTATCTCAGCTCATTTAATCAAGAACCAAGCAGACAAGAATAAAAATGTATGCAAATGTAGGTATTTGGAAATATTTAAACAGTAGCATAACATAGCTTAAAACATAGCAAAAAAAGATGTTTTTTTCTGAAATCTAAAGTTCTTCAGTAATATCATGATATATTCTACACTGTTGCTGAGCAACAACTACTGTTTTTTCTTATCATAAATCAACTGCATAGAAGTAAAATACATCAACAAGTTAAGATGGTAAATGTACTGACCAAATCTAACTTGCATTTTCACTTCGGTTAACACTTTACTACATCTGACAATTGTGGTAGTTAGTCTTTTTTGTTACTGCCCTCAAGTGGTAAGTTTTATTTTTTATAACGTTATTGGTTAAATAATTTTTAAATTGTTATTGGGACTGTGTATTACCAGCAACTGAATTAAATTATAAAATGAATTCAAGATAAATATGTAAAAACAATAATAATAATAAATTGTATTTGTTAGGCGTCTTTCAAGGAACCCAAGGTTGCCGTACATAAAAGTGAAAATAAAATAGAAGCAATAGAATGCACAATAAATATACATATAAATAGGCCAGAAATAGGAAGTTATGTGGGAAATAGGCAAGTTGGTAAAGATGAGTTTTCAGTTTTTTTGGCAAATTGTGACAGAGAGACAATGTTTCTGAGGTGAGGAGGTAGAGAGTTCCAGAGCCGGGGGGCAGAGCAGCTGAAAGCTCTGCCCCCCATAGTGACAAAGCGAGCAGTGGGGACATCCAGATGAAGGGAGGAGGAGGATCTGAGGGTACGGGTGGGTGTGGCAACACGAACAAGATCTGAAAGATATGATGGAGCAAGGTTGTGGATGGATTGAAAAGTCAGGAGAAGTATTTTGTATGTAATCTGGTGTGTGATCGGTAGCCAATGGAGCTGCTGCAGAATAGGTGTGATGTGTTGGATGGAAGGTGTTTGAGAGATAATTCTGGCAGCTGAAAATGTTAAAGTTATACATTTATGCACACAAAAACAAAGGATGGATTTCACAGTAGGTAAGTGGTGTCTAATTGTTTTCTATCTTGATTTAAGGCCCAAAGTGTTTTACACTCACAGTCATTCACACACATATTATGGCTGCACTGATATAAGGCGCCAGACTGTAACCCATTAGGAGCAATGTGGCGTTCTGTGCCTTGCCCAAGGACACTTCGACACATGGACAGGCTAAGCAGGAACAAGACCTATGGTCCTACAATCAGAGGTACAGCTCAATCTCTGCATCACAGCTGCCCATGTGTCTGAAATAAAATGGTTTTGTCTTTGTTGGTGGCAGTGACAGCTCCAACACTTCACACACAACCGTTAAGAACTGGAGAAAAGTGACAAAGAAGCCAAGTCTGGTACATTTGAACAGAAATAGGTATCATTGAATGTGATGTTCATTCTATTGCATCATTTTTTTAATCTACCTTATTAATTAATTAAATTTTTTAATGGAAATTATATTTAGAAGAAATTCATAAAAAATAAGATTTCAATCTTAAGCTAATAATCATATAATTAATAAGATAAGGTACTATTGAACTAATGTTAAGACTTAGATGGGCTCATAGTGCCTAAACACCTCACTCCTGGAAGTTTAGAATCACCAAAATTCTTATGTATGCTCTTTTTTACTATAAGAAAATGCCAATATAACTAAATAAAGTAGCGCTTCAACTCCATACTCATCAAGAGATTCAAAAATATATTTAAAACACCTTGATTTATTCTCAAGTGTGAATCAAATCAGTATGTTTTTCATGCTAGCCCTAGCAGATCAATGGAAAATTAACCCAGTGAAGGTTCAGGAATCATGAGTCTTTAATTACAGGCTTTAGGGCTCAGTCTGTTTTTGTTACTCTTTGCTTGATATACAAGACAAGTTTGTAACATCCATCCATCCATCCACCCATCCATCCATCCATCCATCCATCCATCCATCCATCCATCCATCCATCCATCCATCCATCCAACCAACCAACCTGGGAAGCATGTTTTTGGACAGTGGAAGGAAGTCAAAGTGCCTGGAGAAAATCCAAACATGCTCAGGGAAAACATGTGAACCCAAAAAACCCAAAATCAGGAATATTATATAAAATAAACAACTGAATTAACCCTTTTCAGGTGTGTATGGAGTAAAGTTTCTGTTACTACTTGTCTTTTATCAAAATACCCTATATCTAAATGTCACAAGTATCTTGTCTTTGTGAGTGCAAAGTATGTGTGAGACCAATTGAGTCTGAAGGTCAATATGATAAGAACAACTACTACACATGCAGCATTTCTGAAAATCTAAGAAAAAAACCTGCTTACCTTACTAAAAGTAAAATAATCCAAGAGACGGTCCACTAACACTCTGCAAATTACTGAAACTCTAAAATCGAACTCCGGCTGAATTTGTGTTTTTACGTAAAACCCTGCTTTGCCTACAGGATAACTCATAAAGTTTAAAGTAGCCTAACATAAGGATCCTTATGAATGCATCCATTCATTACCAAAAAACGCAACTCAAATTCTAACACAATAAACAGTTCTGTGTTTTTGTAAATGAGTAATTTCAGGACATGAGCAAAGATGTGAAGCTAACACATGTGTATGTCTTTGGTATGTATTTCTGTATTTCTGCAAAAATGACTGCTTTTCAACATGTTAGCTTTAACTTAACTTTAAAATTTTTAAGACTGCAAAATACACTTCAACTTCTCAACAGAAATTCTGGAAGGAAACACAACAAACATGTCATTTATTTTATTGATGGGAACATAAATTGTTATTTCTCTTGGCCTTCTTGTTGAATATCAGTGGGATTGAACAACATAACCGTAATTATTTATACTAATGGGAAACATCTGAAAACAATTAATCTCAGCAGAAATGCTTTATTTAAATTGAGCCAAAGTGCCTGGAGAAAATCCAAACATGCATAAGGAAAACATGCAAACTAGTTTGTAACCTCCCAAAACCCCAAATAGGGAATACAAAAAAAAAAGAATTAACCTGTTCAGGTGTGTGTGGATTAAAGTTTCTCTTACTTTTATTTTTTTTTTAGAAGACCCTTTATCTAAATGTCACAAGTATCTTGTCTTTGTGAGAGCAAACCACATTTACCTTATGTTGACATTTTAAAGTGTGTTTAAGTGTCCAAACAAGATCAAGCTTCAAATAAAATGAACAAAGAAAAAAACTAAAAAAAAATGTACAAAATTTGATTTAAAAAAAGGCAACAGTTAATTTATCTGTTACATAGTTTTCATTTCCACGGTGGCCGGAAGGCTGAGTTGGCTGGGTGTAGGACTGGCATGAAGGTAACCTGGGTTCACTTCCCAGTGAGCTTAATCCAGTGTGGGTCCTTAGGCTGCTGCCTTTCTGAGTCTCACTGTGCCTTGAAAATCCAGGATGGTCTCAGAAAGGGCATCTGGTGAATAAACTCTCTGCAAAACCACCTGGTCAAATCGACCCATTATGCGATGTGGTCAACATAGGTTTTATTTGTTTGATAGAGTCATGTCATCTTTCAAGATATTTAAAGAAAGATTCTTGAAAAACAATCATACAAAAATGTTTCCTAAGAAATTATTCTTATTCCATGGTTTTAGCAACAGGCCAAAATAATGAAAAAAACAACAACATATAGTTAATAGAAAACAGCAAATTTGAACATGCATCAATGTTAAGAAGCAAAAACCTTCATTTGCTGCAAGTATTTTTGTGTTTCATCATCTGTAGTTTGGTCTTTTAGCACAAATAAATTCCTGCAGGAATCAATCAAACCTGTTTTCTTCATAGAAAATGAGACACACAGCACCTAAACACAGAAAAAAAAACCAAAATCTGTTGTATTTTTTCTTTGGTAATTTAACAACAATCAGCATCAGAAGATTGACACTTACATGAATCCTTTCCCACATCCAAGAGGTCCAAAGAACATTTCGTGCGGGAGGCAAACTTTTCTACACTGTCCACTGAGACTGGAACAGGACCAGGGAAAAGATGCTGCCTCATTTTCCGCTGCTGCATGAAACGGAAAGCACGGACTGTTTTTCAGATAAATATGTCATCGATGTCATTGAAATGAAAGCATCTGAAGCACAGAAACATGCAGAGATTTTGCATCAGAACTCACCATTTATCAGAAAGGTGACTAAAATCAACACAACTATCATACGAATGGAAAACATTGTGGTGTCTGTCAAAGTTGCTCTCCAAAATGTGGATTAAGGCTTGGTCTGCCAGGGTTTTGTTCAGAAGGGAGGAGAGAGGTTGATATGAAGCAGCACACTGGTCACCAGGTTTAAATTAGAGAATAAGAGCGTGCCTTTCTTGATTGCATTTAGGAAAACTGTTCCCAGCTCCACCAAACTTATAGCCAAGTTTTGTCATGAGACAAGTAATGAAAATTTACCAAGGGAGTTTTGAACACATGCTTGTTTCTTTCCATAGACAGCTCCCTCTGGCTCCCTTTGGAACGGGAGCACCAGGTTTTCATATTGTTTACATTCACCGGAGATCCTGGAGTTTCCGGTTTTGCTTTTAGTGCACGAGAATCTTCTGCATGAAAGGGCCGAATGCATGCTTGGAACATTATTTTAGGTTTCAGTGATGGACATAAGACAAAGCAGGTTTCATCTTAGGTAGCTTGCAAACGGAAAGTTGAGATTTTAAAGTTTTTAAAACCACTTTTTATGTAAAAGCTGCTGGTGGTTCACATTTTTACCTACAATCTACAAACTGAAAAGCAGTTTTAGCGGCAGACTTATACACCCCCGCTGTGCTAGAGAACGATACAGAAAGTCATTCCTGCCATCAGCCATTAGACTTCCCAATTCATTTGGCAGACTTGGATGTACATAAGATTTTTGAGAGTTCCAGAGTTTTCAACTGTATATTTTCTGCCTGTTTATTTTTTTCTTTTCCTCCCTGTATATTTTGTGTCTTGTGTTTATTTTTATCTCTTATCTTATTTCCGTGGTGCTGCTGCTCCAACCAAATATCCCTTCGGGGATTAATAAAGTTGATCTTGAATCTTAAATTCTGAATCTTGAATCTTGAATTTATTGATCCAGTAACATTCCGTCTTATTTCAGAAGTGCTAAAACTCTGCAAAAGGGAAACATTTCCTACCTTTGTATTCAGAGTCTTTCAGTTTTTATCCTACCTTAGACCTGCAACTTCAAAAGGAATGTTCTTCCTGGTATAGCATTGCAAAACTGATCCATTTCAATTTTTTGCAATAGAAAAACAGAATGCTGTGTGTAAAAGATGACTGATGATTGCACATACAGCTTTATCAAGAAATAAGCATTTAAAAACCATAACCCTCTCCCCAAATTGATACTTTATGATTGCTACACATCAGATATGGACTGAAGGTCTTGAGGCAAGGTGATGGTAGATGCCTTGATCCATTGCCACAAGCTCCACTGTGACAAGAGCTTGAAGAAAGTCAGCCCACTGAGTAAATGTCAAATGGCATATACTTGTAGTGCTTTTCTACTTTGCTTTTGAGGTCCAAACCATTCTATAGTCACAGTCCTATTCACCTATGCTCAGACACATTCACACAAAGATGCCTTGTGCAAACCTGTAACCACCAGGAGCAATGTGGGGTTTAGTGTATTGCCCAAAGACACATTGACACATGTGTGTGGAAGGCAAGGACCAAACCTGTGGTCCCCTAGCTCGAATTTTTTTGCAAAAACAAAAATTTTTGTCGCAAAAACTTTGTTGGCAAGTTTTGCATGAAATGACATACTGAGTTTACCCAAAACTCTGCTCCATGTCGTACTCTTGTAAAATGCCATTGCTTTACGTCATACCCACAACCTACATGGCAAAATAAATGCAACATCTATCTTGATCCATGCCTTTATCTTACCCCCTTTACAGTTACTCTGAATGTACTGTTTCTTCTCCCATACCTTCTTTAGTTCTATTTTTCAATCCAGTCTTTACAGCAAGTTGAAAGTCATACTTAACACATTGGTAAGAATCATTGGACAAAACAGGGTCTGTATGTTCAGGTCTCTTGGAAAATAAAACTGGAATTTATTCAAAGACTCCTGATGTCAAGAAATCCTTGATTTGCTTTCATCTCTTATGCTTCCTTTTCAAAGCTAAGGAACAGCTGGACATTCCACAGACTGACCTTGTTAGTAACTGGAATGAGGCTTAACAACAAGGCTGTGAGGAAAACCATGGAAGAATTTGACAGACATAACCGTCAGGACAAACCGCTGACTGATGCAAGTCTGCCAGAAAAAGGCAGAACTTGTGTGAACCATGTGATCATCGGAGCCTGCTCCAACTAATCAAGCCCAGCATTGGCGGCATTATCTGCCTCAATCATGAGAGCAGCAAAGGACAAAAGTAAGCATGTTTTTCCATCAACAGATACTTCTACATAGATGGGTGGTATTGCAAAATGGCAAAGCAAAGAGTCACTGACTTAATAGTAGAAACAACAACTTAGAAAACATGAGTCATCTTTTTAAAACGTTGTCCCCCTAGAACAAAGGCCTCATTAAAATGTTTCAGGATTGCTAAAGACGACTCCTCCATCATCAGACCAAAATGCTACGAAAAGGGTTAATCCAGCTCTAAACTATTATTATCTATCCTCAAAAAGGTCAGAATCAACAAATCCTTATGCAATAAAAGATAAAAAAAGAAACAGCATGTCTTACGTATGCCAGAACAACACTTTATTTAATACAAAAGTAATGATATTATGGCATCAATGACTTTATTTCCAACGCCTTGGTAACATGTCTGAATCTTACAAAGCATGCTTTTCAATAATGTTAATTATTTGAATTACTTTAAAATACAATTAAACATATTTTGATGGTGAACATACACATATACAAAAAATACTTTAGTGACATTAAAAAAAAGTACGCAAAGAGGTTGGAGTGCTTGTTTATTCATAGAAGGGTGGAGCTGGAAGGGTGTACACCAATTCCTATGAACCACTTTAAATTACAAAACTGTTATACAAACACTAAGGTTGACAGCATGCATACAAAAATAGACAACTTTTCTGATCGTTCCTAGATTTCTTCATTATTGCCAAGCAGTGTATTTTTTGTGCCTTTGCTTTAAGGAATAACTTGCTTCTAAATCTTCTCTCACGCGTCTCACAAAGGTACGATGTACATTCAATATCACTGAGGCACAGCACTTGATGTACAATTTTAATTTAATTTGAAGCATTTTGTATTCACTGAAGTTGGAATGTAATATTAAATATGTAAATATGTTTAACACCCTGTACACCCATAAAACAAACGCACATGATTCATACACACACATGCATAATGAAATGCTGTGCACAACTTCAAATAATTTGAATGAGCAACAGTACACAACTCCAGCATGAAATCGAACACAAATGAAAAAAGGTGGGGGGGAGGTAACCGTGCATTTGACATGGACACAAAGTGCTTTTTCAAGTTGCTCCATCGAGCCAGACATCTTATGTTTTCCTGTGTCTGAGCCCTCATCTAAAGAAGAGAGGCGTGAGGTAAAGAGGGGCGTCAAGTCTTGGGGCTTCTGCACACTGAGAGAAGCGGAAAGAGCAGGAAAAGAGAGAAGAGATGGAGAGCTGATAAAGGGAAATGAGAATTTGGTGGCTTCTGCTTCCAGCAGAAGGTATCTGGCAACCTAGGGCACAGGAGGAGGCAATACTGTAGAGGGGATCCTCTGAAGGCTAACCCAAAAAGCCCAGCGACCGATTTGTATCTTGAAGAGGAACATTCTGTGGGCACAGAATACTAGTAATTATGAGAAAATACTGCAAGCGTTAAAAAAAATCTATTATGAGAATGGCTATTGTACCTTCAGTGAACTTTGGAGGACTCGCAAGCGGTGAAGCTTGTCATTTAGCAGAGGGTCATTAACTCTGCGGACAAAGGAGCGCTTGTATTCCAGACGGTTGCCTGACTGATGGTCAGCAGAGGAGGACAAACTGGTCTGCTCCAGAGCCCGGTACAAATCCAGCATGGAGTCCGTCTGTATCCTGCAGCTGCGGCTATGACCTGGAAGACAGAGCATGCAATCATTTACAGAACTGTTGCATGTTAAAGAAGGTAAAAGAATTCAAAAAACATGAAGACATTTGTGTGTGGATTACTTTTAATGCCACTCAAAAAAAGAGGGGGAAAAAACGGCTACTTTAGAGGTGTCACACTTTGTCGTTTATTGACAAATTTAAAGTTTTACCCTGAAAGTTGACTTGCTAAAAGGTTCAGGTCAGAATTTCGGTAGAAGATAAGATTAGATTAGGAATGTTAACGTAGCAGTGAGGGGCTGAAGTGTGACAGCTGAAATTTGTGCAACTGGTACATTTCAAGAGAATCTAAAAAGATGGAAAAATCCAAATGGAACATTTTCATCTGTCTGACACACTGTTATGTGAACAAGAGTTCATAGACAAAACATTAATTTACATGCAAGCGGCTAAATGTAGCTTGATGTAACTTGTAAGAAAATAACAAAGTAAGTCCACATACAAATTTTTGCACAAAGCAACCACAGAAGGCTTTACATTCCTCAGGATAGCAGACAAATGTTACAAAAAGAATATTAAGGATTGAAAGTCAGACTGAAGAGAAACAGAAAAGCCAAGTGATTATGAGTCATAATCATGTCCTAAAGGTTAAGGTCTCACTGTTATCGAGGAGATTCTATCTGCAACTGTGGGGGAAGACCAATTGTCATGGAAGATCTTTCCTTTAGCTAAGAGCTGATCAGACAGAATGTACATTTTCTTTGTTAAATGATGAATGCATTCACTTTTTACTGTGTTTCCTAGATTTTATGTTGCTGGTAGTCTGGAGCCTGTTTTGATCTGAAAACAATTGATTAAATCTGGGTCATAAGGACTATTTCTATGTTGGAGCAATTCTTAGATGTACATCTTTATAAAAAAAACCCCATTTATATTCACCCTAAGACATGCTACATTTGGAAGAAACATGCATTTGCAGGATAAACAGAAGAGCTGAGTTCAGCAATGAAAAACTCATCTAATCTCTTCTAGAAATGCTAAGCAGCTTATTCTGGAATGAACTCTTTTTTGGTGTTTGGAGGGATAGAAATTTCAGAAAACAAGATACCGGTATATTTGCCATTTAGTAATTTATTGATTTGAGTGAACAGAAGCTTTTAGTTTCATGTGGAAGAACCACACAAAGCCATATTATCCTCCTCTTCATGCGGGTCACCACAGAAAACAAATGTAACACTTTCAAGTGTTATAAATAAAGGGAACTGAAATGAACTTTGTCTTTACATTGTTCTTAGATCTGTAGCAGCTTTACTATTTGTATTTGTGATGTAAGTTTTGACATTTTCAATAATCAAATGTCTTTTAAATAATGTCACGTGGTTTGTGCTGCATATAATTTAAATGCACATGTTGACAGTGCATAATTGGCTGAAAATCTGCTGGGTGTGGGTGAAAGCCACGTGCAAAGTGTGGCAAATTAGCATTCTAATGCATCTAATGTGAGTAAGTTAGATAAGTACCAGAAAAATTGCATTTTCAATCAGAAATCCTGGTTTATACGGTATCTCCAATAACACGAAATTCTTATTCTAAAGGTTTCAGAAAAGGTTTCACAAACTTTTTTAATTCTCAGAATGGTAAACAATGGTTTACTTTTTTCTAGCTTCCTCAAAGGACCAAAGTGCCTTTCAGTCACAGTACCCTTCACTCATTCATACACATTCAGACACTGATGGCGGCTCCACTGCTGAACACTGGCGCCAATCTTACACCAGAGGCAAAGTGGGGTCTTGCCCAAGGACACTTTGACATATGGGCAGGCAAGCCAGGAATCCAACCTGCAATCTTCTTTTTATTGTCATTAAATCTTCTTCTTCCTCTGAGTTGTCTTCATGTGCAACATTAGGTAACACTCTTCTGTGGCCTCTAACCTCCATGTCACATGACGCTCATCCCCTGTTTCCATTCTCAAACAAATGCTTGTACTGCCCTCTGCTGGCTATACATACACAATGCAAGGCCCGGATGAGCTTGTCAGTTTTAGTATTTTAGGTAGAGGGAATGTTAATCCCAGACCCTTTGGTTGTTTGTCATGCTTTGTGTGTCTCCTGTTTGGAGGGTGTGATTCTTACAGGAAGTGTCAGACTGAAAATAGTGAAGCAGCCTCTTAAAAAGGAGGACAAGAAGAGAGAAACCCTCAGGCAGGGCAAAAAAAATCCTTTAACATTAACATAAGCTGAAAGGATTTCTCCACCTAAACAGCACCATGGCATCTCAGCTGAGGAAAACACTGAGCCAAAAAAAGAAAGAGTAAGCGTTCATGCCTGTGTGGGAGTGAGAGAACCTAGACATTAAATTTGATCAAAGGCAATTGACCTGCTTTGTTCAATAACACTTGAAAATATTCAACTTTTGATTGTTTTTCTTTTGCCTGCATCTCCCTGTTACAGTTGCTGATAAAAACCAAATTTTTATTTTCCTTGCACATCGCACATTGCACTTTGGGAAGATAATTCGACATCTGTTAAATAAGATTTAATGTTTAACATTTGGAGGGTAGATTATTGACCTGCAATAAAGATCTATCAGAACACTCTGAGATTAGATTTGAGGGCTTTTCATGTGCTCCGACTTGACTAGAGTTTCATTAGTTTGGATTGATTCGCAACTCAGGGCTGCTGCATTCATTCTGATTAGAATAATATGAGTGCTATTAAATTTTTGTGTTGCTCGTCTGTTCAGACGAAGCTTTATTTACTGTGTGATTTGCATCTTACCAACAAACATAACAGACAATTAAAATGTACATTTGATGGTTTTGTAGTCTGATTACCAACTCCACCAATTCATATCTTAAAGGGTTAAGATTGTATCACATATAATCAAAGCTTTATAAGATATTTAACTGTTTTTTTCTGACTTTGCTATCTGTAGTTAAAGTCATACAAATAATTGATGAGAAGCATCAGTTTCTAATCCTTTACTTTGTCTCTTTAGTTCATGCTAGACACTGGACACTATAAAAAGTCCCCTTTGTTTTTTTTTTATTTTCAGAGATACAGATCATAAAGATATAAAAAAAACAATAAAAAAAAAAGATTGACAAAGTGGTTTTGTTTTTACGTTTCTAAATAAATCACAACAAAAACCTATATTTTATTTTGTAGAAAGAAAATCAAGCATACAACTCTACATACTCTATTTTCTTTATGGGGCATTTGATCTGGAGATTCAATTCTCTATGGACCTAGGATGATTCTGCATCCTGCCTCTGCCCTGTAACAGCTGGGATAGCCCCCTGAATGGGCTGAAGTAAATAATTAATGATGGGTAGGTAATGGGTTATTTATGCTCATACAATCCATGTCAAAGGGACGGCTATATTAAAAGGATAATGAGAGTTTGGGGGGTATTGTACCCATGGATCTAGTTATAGCAGTCACCTCGAGTCAGGTCAGTGATGGATCAGTCAATAATTCTGTGGAGTTATATCACAACCAGCAGTTTTCCCTCTGATAAACATGTATTTTGCAATGAAAAAATTGCATGTATTTCTACTAAAATATTATTTTTAAATTCTATGTTTCTGCTAAAATATTATTTATAAATTCTAGGGTTTTAGATATGTTGTCATTTTACTGTTGATGCTCCATACAATAGAATTCATGTAAAACAGAATGTGAGGGTCCAGAGATCTGACCTGTGTTTCTGTCTGGGTCCAGTGGGTATTGCCTGGGTTCTCTCTGGTCTGACGCAGCAGTAGCAGCCAGAATAGCATGGAGTCCACTGTCTCTCGGAAGTGTGAAGCTGCGAGGTTTCCCTCCCGCATCTGAATCGATGCTGTCCCTGAAGGGCAGCGGTAGGGCTCGGTATTGCTCCTGCAACAGGCTGCGCTGAGCAGGCAAAGTAGACTGCCTACGGTACTCCCTCTCCAGCTGGTCTCTGTCCTCAGATCGAAGGGACTCTTCCACAGGAAATGCTTGGAGGTAGTGCATCCTCGTGTTGCTCTCCATCTGTTCCTGCCATGAATTCCGGTGGCTGCTAGTCTTCTGGCCAGGGGAAGCACCATTGTTGCTGCTGCTGCTTTCCGGAGGCTCAGGGTGGAACTCTTCATGAGAGGAGCGGGACTGAAAAGTGTCAGAGGAGGAGAGATGACCACGTTTTGGCTCCAAATAGGGACTCACCTAAGTCAAAAAAAGATTGCTGAATGTAAAAGAGCAATAGTTTGATAGCACAGGTATCATCTGCTGTCTTTTTTTCCATGAGCCAAAAATAAAACTGACTGAAGAAGCTCTGGGAAAGGTGTCATAGGGTGGTGGCGGGCTGTCCTGTTTGGATCTTTGGGGCATCTCGATGTCTTCATGATCACTCTCGCTCCAGTAATCTAACATAAAAAAGAAGATTAGTGTATCATCTCATTAGGTGAAAATGAATCATTTTAAATTGTAGACTCATTAAACTAAAGACTGCAATATGAATGTAGATGTCAAAATGTTCCTCTTGAGGATAAAGTTATCTGGGGGTGTTATAGTTTATTTATTGATACTGTTTTGGAGATGTCAAAGCAAAGGAAAAACAAGAACACATTCTGGAAGCTGAAATGAATGAGTGACATGAAATAAACAGGCATTTTACTTGAATATAAAATCAGTGATTTCTTGACAAGTTCCAGAGCATTGCATAAAATAAAAATTGAATCAGTGTAATTTTCCAAAATTATTTAAATATGTTTTTAAATTATTTTCCTCCTTTTTAAAAAAATATTTTTCCATTTATATTTTCTTTTTTTTTTTTAATTCTGGTTGAAACAAAAAATAGTTTATGGAAATACTTCTTGAAGGAAGGCCAACAATAATTGAGTGAAACTACCAAAGGCCAGATGATGACATACAGTAACCAGTAAACCTTTGGTTAAAAGGTTAAAAGTTCATCAGTCTTCTGAATTTTTCCTGTCAACAACAATAATAATATCTCATCCAAAGGCTGAAGTCTCGTAATGAGACTGACTTTAAAGTCAGTAAGCCAGCAACATTAAATCTGTTTTTATAAATGTGAGCTTTGGCACAAACTTTGGACCAAGTCACTTTTCAACAATAAAAAGTTATTAATCAAACGTAATGCCGTGTATTTTTACCAACAGAAATACACTCATAGGGATTTAATTTAAATGAATGTTAATTTAAAAACAAAGTTAAGCTGTTCGATAAAAAAGAAGCTATTTAATATGTCAGTGAGGATCATTGCATCATAAAGACAGAACAGAGAGGCTTTTTTAACAAACAAAACAACTGTCAGTTATCGTTTGCTTAACTTGTGTTTGGTCTCAGAGGACACGGTCATGAAAGCTAAGGTTGGGTTTATTTAACATGTGGCACAAAAGTTAGGCTAAGTGTCACTTTTTAGAACTGTTTGAATACAGATTCACAATTTCATGATTCAATTTGATATTTTAATTCAGTTCATTCTAACATAAATTACCTTTTCTTTTCTTTTTTCATTAAACCAAAGTGTAACTTTTATAAATTAAAAATGTTTATTTCAAAACTATTTGCCATGTAGTTTAGAAGACAATTATGTAAAAAATGGTATGAGCCATGATTTGTAAATAGATTATTTGAAGTAAAACAAAACTTTTTTTAAAAAACCTTGACTTATGTGTGAGGCAATTCAACAACCACTTATAATATTTTCACCACTTTGTTTTACAGCTGTACAGACTGCTGTGAAAATTACTGCATGTTTAAATAAAATACAACATATTGTCCCAAATGTATAGAGGACTACAAGAGACAAATTGCAAATAAATTATTAAGTAAATGAGTCATTACTTATTTAAAATTGTCATCAAAATAAATACAATTGGAAATCAATCAAAAAATGTTTAAATATATGTGGCATTAAAATATTAAAACTATCATTAAAAAGCACATTTAAATATTTAATTACATTTTTTATTATGTTATGACCAGTGTAGACTGAAAGTGACAAATGGAAATAAATATATTTAAAATGAAATTATTAAATAAATGTGTCATTAAATACATAAATAAAATTGAAAATCAATCAAAAAATGTTTAAATATATGTGGCATTGAAATATTAAAATAGCCATCGACTGAGTGACCCTCACAAAAGTTCTATGTTTTATCAAAGCAATATTTACAGTGAAGAAGGACAATATTTGTGTGTGAAGTGCCAGACAAAACCTTAAAAAAATCATGCTTTCAAGTCCTCTTTACGTTGCAAAAAAAAATAAAAATACAAAAATCCCATCAACCCATAATTTAATTAAATTGCATATATAACTATTTCAAATTGTCTCTTGCAGTCCTCCATACAAATGACCTGTTTTTCATGATTATGTCTATTTCTATTTCACTATTGATTATTTTGAAGGTTAAAAAAGACTCTTATGACCACTGTGTTCCTAAAATGAACAGACACTCTATGTTAAGTGGCTATCCTGTTTAAATCCTGTAACATTTGTTTGTATATCCTCATGATTTATCTTTAGATAATGCAGGTTTGTATTTTTTCTGTATTTTTATGTGTGCCTTTTATTGTGTGGGTGATCTGTTTCATCTAAGCATTTCTTTCTTTCCTTCTTTTTTTCTTATATCTCAATAACAGTTTTTAGGTGCATGAGAAGTCAGGACACCTGCAGCACTCTCACTCGTAGGTATCATCTACATGAGAGAGCTAACATCGCTTCATGATACAGAATTACTGTTGTGGAGTTTTGACATTGGTATAAAAGCATGTGAAAAAAGGGAAAGAAAACTAGTTTTTCTTCCAGTGTTTCTTATATAACACCTTCTCAGCCTGTTCTGCTGATGAATTTCAGCAGTTGTTGACCCATAACAAGAAGGTATTTTTGCAGCTTCGTCACAAGAGGACTTAATCTCACCCTGCTCTTGGCTCATGTTCTCCTGTTCAGAGTAGTTAGCCACTGCCATACTGAGGCGACTCAGCCACCTGTGGGGGAGAACAAAAACTTGTGACGCACAGCAGCAAAGCAGCCAATCCAATGAGCTGTGCTTGCATTTATGTGCATTTCTTGGGCTGACCAATCCCCTTCAGTTCTCGGTTTTATAGAGTGGGTGGTGTAGCAGGGGCAGTCAGGCTGTGAACAGGAGTGGGGAAAAATGCAGGACAGTTTGGCTGTGAAAGCCTGGTAAACTCACCGAGACATGTCATCCACATTTTCTGCAGCAAAGTAGAAGGTCTTTATCTTTGGGTGGCAAGCCTTGAAAGCACTGAAAGAGAAGGGGTGTTAGAGAAAGGGTGTAAGAGCAGGGGTGTTATTTTACATGAGAATGGGAACATGGACAGATGAGGTTTATATATTTGTAATAAAATATTGCCCGTTTAAATCTTTAAAACAAGTAATGTAGACTCTAAAATGATGTTTGGTAAAATGTTTGGCAAAAGATTCGGGTTTTTTTTTTTTGCTTTGCTCTGTGGAAAAATCCACCAGTACATAGTTTCATATACATGAAGCAAAATGAGGAAGAAAAAAAAATGCTCACTATTTCCTCCTGCATTCAGTCGCACGATCAATCTTAAATTCTGGGAGGCTGACAAAGCCCTCTGCCTTCTCATCCTAAAACAAGAATAGGTAAAATCAGATCAGACTTGAGTGAAGACTTCACTTTTTCTTTTAAGGAAATCTTTGTATTCACCTCCTCGTTCATGTACCAGTACAAGCACGTGTCTTTTAGGATGAACCAGTACTTTTTCCACTTCTGCGAAAAATAGGTTTTAGCATCTTTCTTTTTCCACAGCCAGCCCTGACAGTCCCCCTGACCCAAGTCCCTGCATGAAATCCGCCTCTTGCTAATTAAGGACATGGGACTTCCAGCTGTAGGGGCTGAAGCAAAGCAGTGGGTCAGTGAACGCGCCATGTGCTAGAAAGTATTTTAAGTATGTGACATACTCAAGTGAAATGTACCGAAACCATTTTTTTGTACCTTTGTTTTTTTTCTTAGACCTTGAAAGCAACGAGGAGCGTTCAAACACCTGCAAACAGAGTGAGCAATTATAGCAGCTTCTCAGAAATGCACTTCAATGTTTTCTCACATTTAAGTGACTAACGTGATATAGAGATGCAGATTCAGAGCTGGACGTGGATAGGGCGACTTCCATCTGAAGGGCAGGAACAAGTGTGTAATGGGTCGGGCTGCTTCTTCGCTCACTCTTCCTCCTGTTCTGACTCAGGCTGCGGCTCAGCAGAAAGTTTTCTCCGGATGGTTTGTCTTCACTGGCAAAGCGCAGCAGGAAATTTTCTGCATAAACACAAAGGCCTAAATTTAGCACTGAATTTAATGACTTTGCATTTAGGAACAGTTAGCAACAGATTATTTTTCACAATAATAAATGCTTTTATTTAAAAATTATGGTACTTGTAAAGATCAGTTCACCCACTAATACAAAAAGAAGCAGCTATGTTTGCCCCTTAATAAAGCAGCAATTTCTCCCCTGCTTTTCTTTGTTTACAAAGAAAAGAGAAACAAATATATTATTTATCTGTAAATTTCTAGTCTGCCATATTTAATTCCTTTTAGTTCATTTTGTAACAGGCTCACACATGGCTCAAATCAACAAGTCTGTTGAAAAAAAACTCAAATTTTTAACAGTTTCAGTCCTTTCTCAATGATTATATTGTTAGAAAAACAAAATATGTGTTATATGTTTACTGCTATGTTCTTCTGCTCTTTCTTTCAATGACAATCATGATTCAGTGTGCAAAATGGATGTGGACATTTGAAATGCGCCTTTAAGCTGATAATTCTGTTGGTATTGATTCAGAGTACATATCATCATTATAACCAAAAACTAACCAGTAGTGCAGTGCCCACTGCAAAACATCCCATGTGATGGGAGTTCATCAGCAGAGCAATAAAACAAGATGCACATGTTCAGAACAACATGTGAGAAACTGTTATTGCTCCGCACTAGGAAAAAATAAAAAAAAACAGGGCAGAAGAACTTTGTGTGGCTACAGTTAGAAAACAAGTAAATACAATTCTCATTATTACTAAATACGTGTCCTACAATAAAGTTTAATATGAAGTAGGTGATTTCCCCAGCTTTCACGCAGATGAAAAAAAATGCAGTTGGAAAAATATTGGATTTGCAATCTAAAAAATATGCTGGGTGGGCCACAAGCTCCATTCAAATGCATCCGCTTGTAGATGATTAGATCCATGTGCGTCTTTGTTTTCATTGTCTGAGCTGGCATCTGGCTCAAAACTGTACAGCTGGGTAGATCCAATATTGCTCACTATTTTTGTTGCACTGGTAATGTTAGGTTGGGATTGAGTGGGGCTGTAAACTAGCGGGAGAGCATATAAGCAGATAGCTCAACTATGGGTGATGGGAAGGAGGAACAGGGTTGGTCTGTCCCAATGGTCCCGCCCACAACTCAGAGATGAATTTTGAATTAACTCCTGCTGCCCTGCAGAAGCTATGTCCTAAAAAAAAACTGTTTTTTTTTATTTTGGCTAAAAAAATGTATAATTACAATTAAAAAAGACCACTGGGAATGCTTGTGGATCAAAAGATGATCAGAGTAGGCCTGTAAAGTATGCCGTAACCTGAATTTAATCTGAAAAATCTGTGTATTCTGGTGTTTTTAAAGGTTCCTTAGGGAAAATGTAAAACCTACAAAATAGAAAGTGGTTGCTAAATACGAAGGATTCCAAACCCACGTGTGCTGCCTCTTGTAGATAAATATAGCAATGTCAGTTTTTCTGAAAAGCTCAAGGAGCAACCACCATCCCCAGAGGAAACAAACACATCACTCGAGTCTTTCTCCAAGACTGAATTTACAGCCACGACGTCTCCTCCCTCTGTATTCACCACCAAGCTCAACAGTCACCAATGAAATGTGAGCATCTCAGGAAAATATATTGATACAGTTGCCAAAGCAACAGTGTACTTTTTATATCCCCACAAAGAAAGCGGAAAGCAACAAGGAGAGAAAGATGAAGGGGAAAAGGAGGCAGCGATAGATTATGAAAGTATGGAGGAGATAGAAGCAGGAGATGATATCCAGCATGTTATTAGTTTTGACAGGCCAGCTCATGCTTCTGCGTCTTGGCTCGAAGATCTGAGAAGGTGAGGATATTATGAGATATCCACCCCCTCACCCTAGCTCCTTCCGTCCTTCCCTGGCTCCTTATCCATCTTCTTGTCTCCCACTAACTCCCACTCACCCCTCCTGCTCTCTCTCCTCAGCTTCGCCAGGTCTTCGTTGTCTCCCACCCAGTTGTACTCCAGTGGCATTGAGATGGGCCTTAGCCTGCCTGAAGCAAGGAGGCACAGGGTACGTCAATACTTCAGCGCTGCCCACGTGTGCTCAAAAATGCAGGCACACACATCAAACGGCATCAGACGTCTCACAAACAGCTGAAAATAAACTCGTAAGAAATGCTTTGGTTTCATGACTACAGCCATGCATTTTTGGCTAGGGCAGAGGCTTTTACCATAAGTGGGAGTGCTCCCCCTTTGGACTGATGATGCTTCTTGGTTTTGGTCGTACTCATAGCAGTAAAGTATAGCATCCTCCTCCACCAGGGGAAATTGTCGCCGACACTCCTGATCCAGGTAGGAGTTTGGTGACTCAGACCCCTCTGCAGCACGGACATCCGATCCAAGATCTTCATCTGGAAGATTTCCCTTGTCATCTCTTTTGGTGATAAAAAATATAGGACATCAATCAGAGAAATGCAGAGATAGCCAACAGAATTGGGCCAATGTGAAGAAGCAAAAAGAAAAAAAAAACTCACAAATTTTAAGCAATGTTTTCCATATCTTATTGCTGTTTTACCAAAATGCTAGTTGGGAATTTCATTAAATTCTCCTTTTAAAGAATGAATATTTCGTAAAGCTTCATGGCAGGATCCAAAACTAAAGGAATAAACTGGGTTCTGCTCATAAAAAGTTCCTTGTTCTTATAGATGTTGCTTCAAATTATTCCACAGTCTACAGTCATTTATTTATCAAAGTGGAAGATTGGGAACAATAGTAACACAGCCATTAAGTGGGCACATAAATACCAAAGCAAGGTATGCAGATACTGAGGATTGCAGAGTGCAAGTGTGGCTCTTTCTGCTGTCAATCCCAAAGCACCATTGTTTGGCTTTTACATGAGCTCAAGGACTCCTGCTTCTTTTGTAAAACTTGATGCAAACTCAGAGGTACTGACAATTGCAGTTCCTCAAACAACCACTAGTGTCTGGCTGCCAAAAGGGAGCAACTTCACATTGATTTGCATGTGAAAAAGTTTACTTTCATGTCCAAAATAAGAGCAATTAAGGTCTGGTTTCAAATATTAATTCCATGCTTATTGCTTTATTTTTTATTCCTGACAGCTGTTAGGGAAGTTATTTGTCTTGCTGGTTTAATTAAAGCTTTGATTTTTGCACTATAAGGAGTATCTTTTTTTTTTAGTTAGCAAGTGTCTGAAACAATGGGTGACTAAGCAAAACTTTCACTTTTCTTTGTTCCCCCCAATCAGCCATTTTTGGAACAAGTTCAGATAAACTCTGGTCATTGTGCTATTAATCTTATAGGTGAAGTGAGATCATTACAGTCCCTGACAAGTCTTGTCGCTTATCCATTTTGTAGAAACAAAAGCGCATAACCTCACTTTTAATGAATCCATTGGTTTTAGAAATGTCTCATATGAAAGTTAAAACCCTCCCAAATTATGTTCAATATACTAAAATAAAATTGCTTCACTGAAGAAAGATAGATAATTTAATGAACACAGAAAGGTCACATTTTGGCAAGACAGATGTTTTGTCGCCTACAGAGAGTAATGTGAAAATTTAACAAATAATTGACATCAAAAACAAAAATGTGTTGCATAACATCAGTGAGTTAAGTAGTGCTACTGTGAGATCCATATTTAATATCTTGTATGACTTCCATGAGCTTGAAGGACAGCATCCATGCGGTTTGACAATGATTCATACAATTTATAGATGAAGTCATCAGGAATAGCAAAGAAAGCAGTCTTCCATGCCTCCCAGAGCTCATCAAGATTCTTTGGTTTGGTCTTCCATGCTTCCTCTTTCATTCTACCCAGACATGCTCAATGATGTTCATGTCTGGTGACTGGGCTGGCCAGTCCTGGAGCACCTTGATCTTCTTCGCCTTGAGGAACTTTGATGTAGAGATGGAAGTATGCGATGGAGCATCATCCTGCTGCAGAATTTGACCCCTTTTATGGTTGAGAATGTAAGAGGTAGGTAATACTTCTTGATATTCTAGGCTATTGATATTGCCTTCCACCCTGCAAATGTTTCGCACACCCCCATACTGGATGTAACCCCAGACCATGATTTTTCCGCCACCAAACTTAACTGTTTTCTGGGTGAATCTTGGGTCCATGCGGGCTCCAGTTGGTCTCCTGCAATATTTGCGGCGGCTGTGATGTGATTCAGCTGAAGACTCATCGGAGAAATCCACCTTCTGCCACTTATCCAGCGTCCATGCTTTTAGCAGGCTGTGGCCCTTGGCAACTGCCACACGTTTTTTCAATTGCCTTTTGTTTAGTCCTGGTTTCTGGGCACTGATTCGACCATGGAGGCCATTTTGAGACAGAATTCTACAAACTGTTCTGGTTGACACAGGGACTTGAGGTGACCAGGCCTGGTGAAGCTCTGCTGCAGTGGAAAAGGGGCTGGCCTTGGATTTTCCAACCAACAAACGGTCCTCCCGAGCAGTTGTCTTGCGGGGGTCTGCCGGACCTGGGCTTGTCAAAAACATCTCCAGGCTCTTCAAATCTTTTTCTTATTCTTTGTACTTGACACTGAGACACATTGAAGGTGTCAGCCACCTCAGCAGTGGATCTGGTCGTCAGCCTCTTGATAATCAACGCTTTGGTCTCAGGGTGACTCTTAGGCATGTTGTCAGAGGTCAAGTTGCAGTTGATGTGAAGGCCTGGTGTGCTGGGGTTCTTTTTATACACACCCACTAATTGATTGATCAGTAATTGATCACAGGTGAGGCTGTAATCTAGGATTGGGTGCATCATATGACAAGGCGACAAAACTTTTGTCTTGCCATAATGTGACCTTTCTGTGTTCATTAAATGATCAATCTTTCTCCAGTGAAGCAATTTTATGTTAGTATATTGAACATAATTTGAGAGGGTTTTAGCTTTCATATGAGACATTTCTAAAACCAATGGATTCATTAAAAGTGAGGTTATACGCTTTTGTTTCTTCAAAATGGATAAGGGACAAGACTTTTGTCAGGGACTGTAGTTCATCATATGTCTATGGTGGAGATATTCATAAAACAGGTTTTTAGGACTGAATGGCTGCATCCAATACATAAATCACCAATTGCAGGACAAAGGATGCAGTGGTGAAAACACACTGCTACTGGACTCTGGAACTGATAGATGACTCACAGATCTGGCAGTCTGATGGACAGACTGGGTTTTCCAGTTGCCAGGACGACTGTAACTGCCTGACTGCATTTTGCAAAGTGTGAAGTTTGATGGAAAGGAGGTCATGGTGTGGGGTTGTTTTTCTGTTGCTGAGTTCCAGTGAAAAGAACTTAGAATGCTTTTAAATTTTTGGGTAATTGCATGTTTCTAACTTTGCGGTATCAGTTTTCGGACCTGAGTGCATCTAATTTTCTCAACAAGAATACCAATCTAGCTGAGGTAAAAAATTCCAAAACATGTCAATTTCAGAAATGGTCTTCTTTAACAAACTAAATAATGATCAGAAATTTCTTCTTTTTTTTTTTTTTTTTTTTAAGGAAAAGGCTTCTCTCAGTGCACAGGTTCACAGCGCCAACTAGTATATCAACACTAGGAACGTGTGGTCAGGTCATATAAATGCAATTATTTTGATGATTCTAATTATTTTTGATAATTTTTATACTCAAAATGTCAGTATTTGTGTATTTCCTGTTTAATTATAGGCTGTGAGGTGAGGCAGCACTGAGCTCTGCCTCATGGCAGAATCCCATGAAAACTGGGTTGAGCATGTGCTTTCAGTTACTCAGTCTATAAAACCAGAAGTTTTTTTCCATTTTGTTAATTACATGTTCTCACTTTCTATTTAATATGCAATGCATTTCTCATTTGTCTATTGTTAAAGCCGCACTGAAAAGACATTAGGTGAGGCAGGAAGTTATAGAGGGCTTTCCTGAGCAAATGTTTGTTCCTCCATGGTTGCTAATAAAGTTCTATAAGGAGTCCGTTATTGTTTGTTTTGCTTTGATTCACTGCAGAAACACAAGTTCTTATCATAAACTGTTTTTGTATCTTGCACTCTCAAAAGCGTTTGTATTTTGTCTGAACATTAAATGGTCAATAAAGATTTAAGAAAAAGACAACAAAATGGTGAATGTAGTCTCAGCTCCAAAGGTGTCTTAGATTTGGTTTTGATGATTTCGATAGTTTTTTTATTTGGATCAAAACGTGAAGACCAAAGCTTCAATGCGTCAAGCTTCAAAATGTCAAAATGCTTCTAAAACTAAAAGAAGAAGGAAGTTACATGACAGTGACGAAGATTTTTGTCCAAAAGGCGAGGCTTTTAACTTCATTTACAAGTCGTCAGTGTCTCACCAGTCACCTACCTCACCGCACCATTAGAGTGCACCATCAAACAGGGAGCAACTGTAGATACAATTTTAAATTACTTTTCAATGTTTTCTTACTTTCCTATTAAACTAGTCAACACTATGTTTTAAAAAGGACAGTCTGCTTGATGCTGATGCATCCTCATTCATATAAAGATGCAAATAAAAAAAAAGGTAATGTACTTCCAGATGAGCTGAACTGTTTAGTTCATGTGAATTGAGTTCACCTGGGAGTGTAGGGGTCAGCTGGAGGAGGAGGGATGTAGAGGTCCTGCAGGGCACAACTACTTCTCCTAGATGGAGTGCTTAAAGTACTGGTGGGCGTCGCGACACTGCTGCTGGGACTCTGAGGGAAGACGGGCTGCGTGTGAGCGTGAGCGCATGCGAGGGCATGTGTGACAGACAGAGAGACAGGCAGACAGAGAGAAAAGGCAGAGAAACAGTTACAAGGACTGACATGAGGAAAAATTGGACTTCACAACAGATGAGTCACTTGGTTAGGTCGTTGGTTCTGGTCATACTGTGAAATGAGCAGGGAGTGTTTGCAATGCTGCACTTCTAATTTGTGCACTTGGAGAGATCCAGTGCATAAATGGTCATTTTTTACTTACATCTTTTGGTTTTTACCACCAAGACCTAACTAGCCCCTTATAAAAATACAGAACTATTAAACCAAAAAGGTGAATGTTAATTCTAAAATTTCTATGCAAATACTTTGCAATATATATATGTTGCATATACTGTATGCTGCATTATGATACTTCAGGATTCATGTTCAACTATTTCTAGGTTCCAAAAACAGAACAGATTTATATCTTTTTCCCCTGTTGATTTGCCCTAAAAACTGCCAGCAAAAGTGAAAACTCATTTAGGTGAGGAGAAATGTAAGGCAGTGAAAGGGGGGGAGCAAGACTGAGCTTCAGAGCCTCAGGGGGGGGCAAAACATCTTCCCTGGAAGGGGACTCAAATTACCCATTACTACTTTAAAACTGGTCCACCCATTGTGGACGGATTTAGCACGAGATTCTGTAACGGCGTAAACTGGTTTGGCTGAAGTAGGACAACAGATGCCATTAAAGGATGACATGCTGACATTGGAATGAATGAGGCTGAAGCATTTAGCAAAACACAAGGGGGTAAATATAGTGTTAAATAAGTATTAAATTTAACTAATTGTGATTTGAAAAACAGATTTAGTTAGAAGTTTTGAAATGTTTGCCTTCTTATTTATATTCTAGCTAAACTGAAGATCTTGTATTTGTTTTTTTGGTGCCTTAGTCCATGCAATAGTTAATTTGGGATGTAAACAGGGACACAAGAAGCAGCGCACATAAACAACATAAATAACAACAGGAAAACAAGCAATACTAAAGTAGTGGGCAGACCTGCAGAGCTAATGGTTTCCATCTCATGTTTTTGAGCAGAGCTGGGGTGGATGTGAGCGTGCTCTGTGGGCGTTTTTTGAGTGTTAAGGTGACACCAGCAGGGTCCCCTCGCAGCAGATTCACCAGGTTCTTCAGCTGCCAGCCCACCTGACAAAGAAAAGACGGTGTTAAAAATGTCTTCTCACACCTCCACACTGCAGAAATGAATATTCTGATATTTCAGCGCTAATAAGTAGTTGGTGAAGAGACTTATTTAACACAGTATGAAAAAAAAATGATTCAACTCATTATGACCAGCAAAGTCCAGCCAATTCCTCATCTTTTAGGTTAAGACGTCAACTGAGGTCAGAAGATTCAAATCAAAGCTCATGTCTTGTTGTGGTAAAGACTGCATGTTTCTAGTAGCAGACTGCCTAGTAGTAAGTCATCTTCAGCCCAGTTTTAATAATGCAGTATTTGGCAAAAAAAAAAAAAGCTTCCCATCTGCCGCTGAACTAAATGTGCCAGGTTTGGGGAGAAAGAAATCTTGTCTCCTACTTTGTTAAAGGCTGGGAATTTGAGTGCAACTCATGTTTCTGTTCCAAGCTGCTGAATAGCTGCACAGAAAAGGGATTTTGCATTTTGAAATGTATGAGGGAAAATATTTTAAAAATTATTACAACTAACTTTCATAATGTTTGTTCGTTTTTTAAATGTAATTAGGTGTAAATTGTAAATTAAAAAATATTTTTCTCTACTTTAAGTTTTTCAATGTTTCGTTTTTATTCATGTCCCTTAAGGGCTCTCTTTAAATTCACATGTCAAGAAAGTGTTGATTTGCATTTAGAGTTTTTAAACATGTTCTATTGGGCTCAAATCTGAGAGCTGATCAGTCTTGCTGAAGTGATTCATTCCTGACACACAGTCAAAAGTAACAGGTCATATGGATAATATGCTTTTTTGTGTTTGTTGCCTTTGGTTGGTGTAACCCGTCAGCAGTCATGCTTGTGTCTGCTTCTAATGCTGAAATCCAGAGAGCTTTGGACTTTGTTTTACTGGACTACTTCCAGCTGCCTTCATTAGAAATCCCTAAACTACTAAAAACATTCCTTCTTTTCTTTCTTTTAGTTCCTTAGTGACCTTTTTTTTTAAAGTTTATTCTTCTGCTTCTCAGTCTTGGCAACTTTTTTTTGGTTCCTTTTAGTGCAGCAACCTAAACAAATATTTAAATGCTGCTTCAATGAGTTATTTGGATTCCTTAAAGAAATTCAAACACACGGGGAGTATTTCCTCACCTGAGAGTCAGACACAATTAAATTGACAGATTCTAAGCAGATTATAGTTGTTATTCATGGCAGTGCCGTTTTGGATCATCATATGCATCAGTGTGCTTACATCCAGCATTGCCTACTTTAACTGCCAAACTCCTTCAGGTTTCGCTCGCTCTGCATGAACCGCAGCATGTCATCTTTCGTGATCCAACATCTCTCTGAGAACCTTTCCCTCTGCCATAGCGTTGGCTAAAACACCAGTAAACCATTTAACTTTTTTACCTTGACTTAATCTCAATATCAGGGTGTCAAAAAACAAAAAAGCTTCAATTGAGACATGTAAACTGCAAAAGAATGTATATGCGTTAAAGTGTGCCATGTCATAGAAATTGAAATAAAGTGAGTGCATTCGGACTGCAGAGAATTTTCCAGCTAAATCAAACTGGCAAAAATCAAGAAAGGACCACTAAACTCTGTCCAGACCAAAAATGTGACTTTTCATAGCAGCAGAGCACATATAATTTAATATCTCAGTCCAATTAAATGTTCTTGTCAAGAGTGACCAAAATAGAAAAATCCTAAAATAAGCAGAATGGAGTTGTTTTTCACATCATGAGTCAGACCTGCGCCTCTTCGCTTTAATGCCAAAATGTCTGCTGTGAAAGCAGTCTGTTATTTGGGCTGGTTTGCACTCTGGTTGAAACTGTGGAAGCTCAAGATTAATGAGGCGTCACCAAACTCCCAAGGTAAAATAAGATGAATGAGCAGCAACACTAACAGTTTGAGCTCAGGACAGAAACTTTATATCATACTAAGATGTTTTTAGGATTTCACTCTGGCTTACTAAAAACAAAAAATAAAATGATTTCCACAAATAAAACCCAAGAAAAAGACGAACCCATAATAAATTTAGCCCCCTTCAGAAATCCTCAAAACAAACGAAAACTTCAATTAAATTCAGTTCTGCTCCTGAACCCTGTGGAAGTAGCCTTTGGTGTCTGTCTCAAAATGTTAAACTGCTGTAATTAATTGCATTTTTATTTTAACTTGTGTGTTATTGCAGTTGAAACACAAAAGTCAGAGTAATTTTTTTATCTTAAATTAAATTATGTCTTTTGCTGTACAAAGAGGTATGCTTTACCAGCTGCCAGTTTGAATAAGATAACAATAGCACAGAAATAACCAGCCCAATGTTTTTGGTCTGAACAGCACAGTATTTTCGTCTGAAATTTCTAATTTAGATCTTAAATGCTTAGGTTATCTAACAATAGTATGCATTCAAGTAGTGCTTATTAAAAATTAAAGATTGTAAGATGTGTAAAATTAAAGATTATCTCTAATTTTTATGACACAAAATATCGTAAACATGTTTTGTCCTTGCAACACAGACAAGAACAAGCAGCAAAATATCAAATCTATGCCTGAATTAGCTAGCCAATGTTCATGAATTTTGAAAACAATGATCTTTTCAGTCTTAAACCTTCACTCCCCTAAGACTTGCTGTATTTTGCTGCTTCGTTCTGGCATCAAATTCTTTAGTTTTTCAAAACACAGCACTGAATGATTTTTTTGTGACAATTGAAAAAGTTTTACAAAAATCAGCAAAATACAGATCTCAATTTCATTTTATGGAGATATCATCCTAACTCCTCTGGAAAACCGGGTTTGAAAATTAATGTATTGTAACAATATAAAAAAACCTTTTCCTTTTTCCTTTTACCATGTAACTCTAGATTTTCCAATTATTTCCAAATGATCAATACAGCAACAAGCGCAGGTCTTCCTTTAACACTAACTGCAGGAGACAATATCCCCACCATATCTCCGAATGCTACAAGCGGCATGTAAAATTGAAATCTATTTTCTATAGGACACATTTCACACAGCTTAGAATTCCATCATGTTCAAAAGAATATTGCAGGCTTTAAGATCACATTTGCATAAACAATCTGCAATTGTAAATAACAAAACACACATTATGTGCAAGAATATGCAAATTCCAGCATCAAACATGAAAAGCTCAACAATAAATTAATAGTCTTACCACAGTCTGATGATTGACCTGAATGACTTCATCTCCAGCATGGATTTTCTTACAGCGGTCAGCCAGAGACTAACGGAGGAAAAGAAGTTACCAATACATTTTGTCCATATTTCTACTAAGTAATTACCCTAAGAGTAACTTTTTGATGGATGAACATGGATAACGTCTGCTGCATGAACACTGCAGTGACTCAGCGCTGGAAAATTCAGAATTACTTCTCTTTATTACCACCAAACCAAAGGATGTAAGATTAAATATACTGATGCACAGACTCCCAAATGGAGGTCTGCCAGTTCATCCATAACGCTACTTTATTATTGTAAACATGGCTGGGTCTTATTGCAAAACTACTACAAATCTTTTGGATTTAACATTTTAATAGATTTCCAATTCAAAACAGTCACAGTCACAAATTTAGTCATTTATGAAAAACTGTTTTCATTTGACTTGTAAATAAAAGTGAATAAAGGTGTAACTTCTGTTATAAGTTTAAATTTATATCAGATTCAAATTCAAATTCAGATTGGTTGTATTGTCGCTGCTGGAAAATTTTGTAAACGCCAGCTTCTTCTTTGCCCGACCAGTTTACACAATCTATTTACACAAGAAAAAACCCACAAAAGATCCCTTTACTAGAAAGCTGCTTCAATGATGAGATTCAATTATATTGCATTACCTAAGTTTTAATCAAATTATTTTTAAGTCTAACTCTAATCCTTAATTAATGAGTAAATGTTCTGTATTTAGTTAAGTAATAACTTCTCCAACTACCGTAAAACAATTTTCTTCTTCAGTCTTTTTTTAACTTCGCTTTTATTTTTCCTGGAATTAAGATGTTTTTTGGCCACAAGATTAGTGTATTTATGGATTTGCTTTATCTTTTTGATAAGATCTGCATTAATGAGTCTACAGCATCAACATCTCACTGATAATATGTAAAAAGTCTCATTAATAAAATGGTAATTTGTGTGTTTACCATAAAGATAGTGACTCCCATTTCCAACGGTCCTTTGCCTGACAGAAACGTTTCACCTTGAATAATTTCCAACTGTTCAGGCTGCTATGTTCTTCTGTTACGAGAGAAAAGTGATGCTGCATCTGGATTTTGTTTTGTTCTCTTGCTCCTGCTTCTCATCAATTGCTATTCTAGTCTTAATTTCTTTCTTAATGGGTTTTCCTAATAATTGTATTAATTCCAAATTTTTATGTGAATTTAGTTGGAAAGAAACAACAGCATTTGACACTTTCTGAAATGAACTAGTCTCTAGAAAAATGTTGATCTTTTTTCCATATACAACTTGAACATTTTCTGATTAAAAGAAACATTTTTTTTTCAATCAGCCTGATTTCATAATTTGTTAAGGACTAAAATTTAAACATAACTTAAAACTTTTTTAACATATCTAGAATTGTTAGTTCAGGGAGTTTTAATCATTTCTGAATTACCTGCCTTAAAACATCAATTTCTTTTAGTTTTCTGATGAGTCTTGTAGATGCACATGTGTGGCTCCAGCAAGTTACACAAAATGCAGCTAAACTAAATGGCAAAAGCATGCGTAAAGAGGCCTATACTTACTCCTTCAGTGGTCCCAGTGATTACATGCAAGCCATCATAGGTCGATTTGATGTACATGCCCTGCAGGAAGTTAATAAATAATGTAATTCATTGTTTTTAAGAAATACTCAAACATTACACTCACAAACTGACAGTATGTCTGTGTTCCCACACTTACAAAGCAGGCTGTAGTCAGTTTGTGTTGGCAAATCTTCATTAATCTGCTTACTGTGTGAAATGTACAGAAATCTGGATTTATCTCAAAAAGCCTGGATTTGTCTCAGAAATTCTTAAGCAGTAAAAAAAAAAGAGGTTTAAAACATAACTCATAAAATCTCATCTGCAAGAGTCTGAATTTCTGCATTAAACATTAAGCCAGACTCCACGCACGTTGAAGCAAATGCTTTCTGTTGAGTTTTTCAATGGCAAAAACCAGAAATGTCCCGCTGAAAGCCACATAAGTGGTACAAAAAACAAATCACACATGTAGAAGTGTGTGAACGCCGCATGAAAATAAACAGAAGCAGCATGCCAGACTTCAGGATGAGTGGAAGACATTAATTTTAGGCCACTTGGCCCACTGTTGTACTCAAGGTTCAATGAACTTCCAAGGCCAATTCGAGCATTCGTGTGGGGGGTGGGGGCGGCTCTTTTTGTGGCCGCGAGCAGAAAGCTTGTGCCTGAGTGTAGGTCACTGCAGAGATGGAGTCCAACAAAGAGCTGCTGGTTAAACAGCAGAAGAGCAATTCCACTGTGCAACCAAATAACTTTATAATAAGTGCATGTTGGTTGCTGTAGATCTTTATTTTACTCATTCTAGCTCAGCACGATATGTTGTGTTTCTAGTGCACAAAGTGACTCACATGGCCAGGAGCTAGGCAAACCCAGTTTTGCAACAACTGAGCTGAATTTGATACTGGACAGCACAGCAGCACAGACTGCATAACACTGACCTTGGTATTTCTACTGTCAGAAACAGCACAGAAAAGAATCTGGACTGCAGACGATGTGTCATTAAAGGTTCTGTATTAAAGTTTAAACTATTATCATAGGAGTAAATCAATAGTCAATCTGCACTTTTCTTAGAAACAACCAACCAATGTAAACAGTGTGTACAATTGTACATTTTCACTCAAAAAAGCAAAAAAGTTTTTTAGAGAGTAATGGTTCACAACCCAAGCTGTCTCAAAGTCCTACACAGAAGACAAGCAGCCTTACATCGAGCTAATTTATTTATGGTTGTAATAATTCAATTCAGTTGGATTATTGTAAAATGGCTGCATTTTAACAGTTAAATGCTGGAGAAAAGATCTGCACATGATGCAACAAAAATGTTATTCTGTCATAGTTTTCATAAAGCCTATTTATCGTGGACGTAAACTCTAGCAGACTTTTTCTGGATTTGGGGGATTTTTTTCTACTTAGTATGAATGAACCTAGAGTGACATTTAAGATGTTGCGTTTTACTTTTTAATCTACTCAGTGGAGCAGACAGACTCTAAGATGTGAACTCAGGTCAGATCATGAGTGTGCCATGCGGGAAAAGAGACCGTCCAATCCACAGTTCCTATGACACTTTAAAACAGCTACTAAAATGGAAAATTTTGTCCAATTTTTAAAGATATAACAAAAAAATGAGGTCCTGGGATGGACTGGCAAGCTATCCAGGGTGTAACTCCTCCTAATATTGAAGTAGCTGGAATAGGCTCCAGCAAAACCCTTGAGTCTGCTTGAGAATAAGCAGGAATAGAAGATGGATGTGAAGATGTATGGATTAGATAAATATAAGGCTGTTTTTTTTAGCTGCCCACCAGAGAGAAGATTGTTTGCCATGGAAATTTAACATTTATGAACAATATTATCATAAGGTCAGATAATTCATTACCAATTACTCAGACACAATGTGACATAATGTGCTGTGTTTAATGATGTTTCTGCTGAAAATAACAAGTACCACAAAATGTTTTATTATGTCTCAGTAGCAAATAATGGCACAAATATATGTTTCTTTGCTGTAAAGAAACACACACATATATATATATATATATATATATATATATATTTACATTTTGTGTGTAAGCTCTGCAATAAATGAGGTCTCTCCTGTGTCCGGTTGATCAACCCAATCTCTGCCTGTCCCAAACTTTTCAATTGAACATAGAGTTTCTTACAGTGCTGCAAAGGCTTATCAGCTGGAGAAAGAACATTGTGCCAAAATATTCAAATTAGTTATTATTTTTGGTTGAGCTTTGAATTGGTATTGGATGAACATCTGTGAAAATGTTCCATATTTTCTTTTAGTCACAAAATCTAAACCAAAAATTTTTGAAGGCACCTATAAAGTGTCCGTGACCTATTTCAGAAAGTTTTCAAAGATTCTTTTTTTATTTTATTTATTCATTGTTGGCTGTTGCAGCCTGGTGAGATACAGTGCACAAAGTTCGGTTCTACCAAAGTGCACAATCACAAAGTGAACTATCACTCAAGATGGAAAATGCTTCAATGAGTTAAAAGTCCCACTCCGATCATTTTTTGACCTATTTTCAAAGTGTTTCCAGGGATTTCTTAAATTATGGTTATGCTGTTTTAATAATAATATAAAAAAAAACCTCTTGTTTTCTAGGAATAGCTTCTGCAGAGCGGCAGAAGTTCAAAAATGGGGACAAAAAAGCCAAGGAAGATAGTAACAATGTTTTAGACAACTTTTTTCTAAAAAAAAAAGAGTAAAACTTTTTTAAACTTTACTGTCAGAAAGGATTTAAAATCCCTTTCTCCTTTTCTAAATTTTATAATCTTCTGGTCACATTTGATCGATTTTCATATTTTCTGATTAATAATTTCTGCTACATCTTGATCAATCTGCATAAAAAAAATGTTTTTGTTTATTTAATCAAAGCAATCTTAGCTTCTATGTGTTTTTATGTGTGGAAAAATGACCTACAGAGATTCTTTGCTTCTTTAAAACCAGGCAGTCTCTTTGAATTTCACAGTAAACAAGACCAAGATCTGGAAAAGTTCTTACCAAGCCTTCAGTGGATTTTATATTGGCTAGCTGCACAACCTCCAAATGTGCAGACTGGGACACCATGGGATCCGAAGACAGTGAGATGATTTGCTCGCACACCTCGGACAGTGTCTTACACTGAGGAGGAGACATCAGAGGTTAAAGTGTGCACACGTGAGACCAATATTCTTAAAGTCCTGTTCACTTAAGCCAGGAACTCACCACATTCAGGATCTTATTTTCTGTTTCGTACACCGAGCAGTCCTGGGCAACATTCAGAGAACACCGTTACCTCAAGAGAATTTTCTTTAATAGAGTTATTACTGGCACTTGTGCTGTAGGTGGATATAAGCAGAAATTGAGCAACTTGGCACTCATAGCCACCAACAATCCCACACAGGCACACACACTAACACAAAACAAGTGAGTCACCAATGCGGAGGTATGGCTCTCTCTCTCTTTCTCCTTTGCTTTTTCATTCTGCAGCCCCTCTCTTTTTTGTCCCACTTTCACTCCCACATTTAATTTTATTTTTAATTCTTTTGATTTAAAATCTATAAATATATTTAAAACCTCCTCACAGATCCAACTAAAATTGATTAAGAATCACTTCCTTCCTTTTTCCTGAGTCAGATTTTTGAAAAATATCAACCTCCAAACCTTAAACGGTGATCTCTGAAAACATGTGATTTGACCAAATGAGATATTATTAGATCCATGACAAACGTAGCTGCAATTGCCTAATGTGTTTGCAGTCCAGAAGCAACAGTAATCATTAAGAAATGTGTCAGTCACTAAAGTAAAAGTCAGTATGCATAAATATCTAACCCTAAATAAGGAAATGTCTTGTCTTTTTTATTTTGCTAATGTCTATTTTTTACGTGTGAAGGTAAATGAAATGCATCCAAACACATGTTTATGTGAAAGTGTTATAAATGCAAGATTTAAACAAGGAGATTCAGTAAAAATCTGAAGAGGCACCGCAAAAATGATCTTTTATTTTTGTGGATTTGTATCAAATCCTTTGGATTGTGCTGCTGTTTATGTGCGGTTAGGAATGTAGGTGAATTAACCCCACAGTTTGAGCTGCACATCCTTCTGTTAACCTTAAAGGTTGATTCACCTGCTGCACAATTGTAGTGAGCTCAAGACACAGCTGGATCACATTGTTTCGGGTCACTGAGTAATCTGCCACCGCGGCAAACGGAGATCTGAAAAAGAAGGAACACCTGGAGTGAACCATTAGACCGAACATCTTTGAGATTAAAGGACTGATACATTTGTGGAAAATTTCTTTAGCTAATGATTCATTTAAAACAGGATGAAATCCGATTGAAATCATTTGGCTAATAGCTAAATGTTCAAATGCTCTGCATTTTGGAATATAAAAAAAATTGCATTTAAATGTAACCACAAACCACCAATCTTCATTTTATTTAATCTCCCACAATTTTCATATCTACCTTTTTCTGTATAGAATTTAAAATTAATATAAATTCAAATTACATGCAATCTGCAAATTCTGTTTGCTTTAATTTCTTAAAAGCAGCAAAAATAGATGATTCTGTCTTGAAAAAACACCTATAGCTTCACAGTAAATATAAAATAACATACAAAATGTTTTAATTTTTTGGGATCAACCTGTTACACTGTAATTGTAAAAGGTTTTTAATCACAGCTTGATTTGGATTTAAAAAAAAACAATGCACCAGAATTTCGTCTGCTTACACAATTACACATTGCTTAAACAATGTCGATAAAAAATTTAATTTAATAGCGAAGCCGGTTAGGTTGATATTTTAGACAAATCATGCATGTTGTACAACAAATTTGAAATGGATGTACATTTGGATCCCCTCTTTCAGAAAAGCTTGTTAGCTACAAGAAAAATCCAGAATGTCAACCACTTATAAAGATGGTGACCATGCACTCAATCCTCCAGGAATCTATCTGGTTTCCTGTGTGGCAGCTTCCCACCTTACCAACCGAGCTACCCAGCCGCATTCTGAGGTACATCCATGCAAAATTTGGTGGTTGTACCACAAAATGCATAATTATTCTAATAACCGGCTCCACTAAAAAGTGTATTTAAGTATGCATTAAATGAGTTCCTTAGCATGTTTGAACGCCAGAGGCTCGTCATTTTGCAAATCTCACCTGTCCAGCCATGCAAGCAGACTCTTGGCCGCAGCAATCAGGTCCACCACTGAGGTAAGGAAGTCATTGGGTAGCTTGTGAGTTGTCCGGCCATCATAATGGCCGCTGCGCCGCCGACCTGTAATGAAGTTCTGCAGGTTCTTTGCAGATGCACTGAGCTTATGAGAGAGCGTCTTCAGATTCTCAGTTTCCAGCCCATAATTCTGGAAGAGATGAGGAAGCGGATCAGTTTCCCCAGTTCATCAACATTCATTTGCACTGTGAGCCATCTGAAGAAATTCCTCCATTGTAGAGACCAAAGCCTATTTTTGTCCTGACACTTCTCCATGGCGACCATAGGAAGACCAACCCCCCTCACTGCCACACAACAGAAAAGCTGTGGATGCCAACCAGCACGTGACAAAACAGCTGTCAGTTTGAATGCCCATGGATAGATGAACACTCATTTTCCTTCAAACTGCACGCGTGGAGTTTCTTGGGAGGAGAGGGAGCAGCAGGAGGGGCACTAATCATATTTAATACAGGAGTGCCTGACAGACTTTAAACTAAATCCTAGTTACGTAAGAAGCTTTGAGGCTGAAGCAGGGCCCCCCATGCCGACATGAGGGATGAGCACAGTTTACATTCAGATCGCATCTAAGCTATCAGTCCAGTAAATCTCCCTCCAAGTTCTCTCAAGGTCTTTTGGGTTTAAACATGCCCATCTCCATATATCTTCCTCTCTGTTGCAGTCTAGCTTCACATCCATCCATCCTCCCCCCTTTTATATTCTATATACCCATGTAATTTATAAATCAAAACAAAATCTATATTTTAAACCTTTTTAGAGGTGCAATCTCCTTTCAAGTCGGATAAAAGAATCCAAATCTATAGTTTATATGGTGTCTGTGCTGCTCCTGAACAGAGATTTGATGATGTTGGTTCAGCGGACTCTGCCGTAACAAAAAGTTTGTGCTTCAAGCTGACAAAAATATTATTCAGTCTACGCCATCAGCACATCAGCCTAGTCAGACATCTATCATGCTGACACACAGAAAAACTTGTATCTCAAATGAGGAGCAGAGATTGTTTTTATAGGCTATAATCCATGTTGGCACTTATGACAGCTGTAAGATTTGCCTGAAAAAGGATTTTTTGGCTATTTTCCTAGCTTAAAGAGATCTGACGTGATGTTTTCAAATTGGAGCCTGAAATGACCTTTTTCCTCTGTCCTGAAGCACAAATATGGACACACATCCTTAAAAACACAATTTAAAACATTTTAAAAAGTATGCAATACCGTGAAAAGCTTCATTCGTGACTTTGGGATGACAACACAGGGCAATGGAAAGATAGAGTAGGACGTTAGGACTTACCAGAGCACAAAGCAAGTCCACAGCCTCCAGAATGAGCTCCTGATGACCAATTCTGGATACTCCTAAATCCTCCAGCTCTTGGTGGGTGATTCGCAGCAGTTGGTCTCCCCCTACTTTCTCCTTCTCAAAGGTCTTGATATACTGCTGCAGGCAATCATCGAGACCTGAGGGAGCCACACAGGAAAACGTTCAACATAGCAAGTTGCTACATTCGTTTCAGAAACCTTCTGGATTTTCTGACTTCTTGTTATTTGCACTGTGTGATCTAATGCAACTTTGTGTTTCTGTCCTTGTCTGGATGTGTTATGAGTCCGTAGACATTCCAAATGCACTTGGTTCAAAACTGCTTGAGTCAAATAATCAAATTCACAAAATTTGCCTTTCTGAAAAGCTGCATTTTCTGCTTTAAAGTAGTAGCTCAGCTGCAATGCTTGACTGCCATAATGAACACACAAAGACATTAAGGCAAATATATACTTGCTCCTCACTCTGTGAGTTTTGTTACACTTAAATGGAAAAGGACTAAAAAAAGAGGTAGCGAATGTTAGATCGCTAGCAGCAGTTTTGCATAATAAGTCCACTGTACAAAATGAAAGAGGCTGCAAACTGTCACTGTTAAATATTAAAATATGAGTTCTCCATGTGACTTTCTTGTGTGACTGTTGAGATTTTATTTTAGAATTGGCTCAGCATGGTTTAAAGGTTTCTTAGAAGGTTTCCACAGAGGTATATTGTACTATCCCTATTACAACAGCAAATGAGGGAAACTACTAAAACAATAGACATGATATTTCACTGGACACTGTGCAAATGGTATAGACCAGGGATCTGAAACCTGAGGCTCTGGAGCCCAATGGCGCTTTTTTACCCCTCAATCTATTGCTAACGAAAAATAAAATAGTGGTCATTTTTAACAGTAAGAGTTACTAAATTAGCATTGATTTAATTTAAACAAATAAAGCCTATAAATTTATGGCTGAGGTGCAGCTAGAAGTAAGATAAACCATGTAAAGGTTTTTACATCCCTGCTGACATCAGAAGGCTGTGTTTGCTCTGTAGTTCCTCTAGAATGCACAGGTTTCAAATATTAAATCAATTTTTGATTAAAAAGTCTGATCTTTTCTTATTACTCAAATTGTTTAATGAGTTTTAAAAAACATATTGTATTATGCTGCATTAGTAGCTCTCCAGAGGGGAGTTGTTAAAAATATAAACTTTTACATTCTTTATCAATGTTTTTTACTGAATCATAAACCAATGAAGTTATGTTTATGTTCAGGTTACCAGGAGTAGTGAATAGGAAAAGGGTTATGGCTCATTAAAGTAGACCTAAGTAGGTATAACAAAGGACAACGCCATTTTTGTCCTGTGTTGTTTAAAACCTTTCATAGGAGGGAGTTAGCTTCACTGGGATGATCCTATTTGGCAGAGGTAGTCTTTTATTTTGAAAGGAAGTCATACGAGCTTCTGTTGACCGTAAAAAAAAGAAGTTACATCACGAGAAAAAAGTAGTTTCTCTTCACATTTCTGTGTTTACTTTTGCCAAAAAAGAAATCCAATGAATATTTATTACAAAAGTAACAATGTTCTGGTTGCAAAGCGTTGTCAAATAATTTTTTTTTAAAGGCGTAAAAAAGACATTGTGGCTCCTAATTGGTTTGGATGAGTAAGAAAAAGGCCCAAATTACTCTTTTAACGTTAAAGGTTTTAAACCCCTTGTATAGACCATTTAGACCACAGAGGAATTTTAGATAAAAATATTTAATCAAAAACTGCATACACCTGTTTTTGCACAGGCTCTTCATGTGGGACTGGTGTGCTTTTGTCAGGGGTCAGTTTCTGAGTGCAGAGGTTAAATGGAGGCTGTAAGTTGATATGTTGCTCATGCACCTCTGAGGCAAAGAAGCAGGTAATCACAGCGCTGAACTACCACCCAGGCGACACAAAAACAACTACAGATACCAGGAACTCTGCTGCGGCTGCTGATTCTACAACATTGGCCTGCCTTCATGAATAATCAAAGACTAAGGAAAACAGATGGAAAAAGATTTTTCCTTTTTTGTTGGTGCTAATATGATGCCACTGCTTTTCCCACAAGTTAGCATTTACTGTGTGCTGATTTTGTTGTTTTCTCTGTTGTGATAAATGTTGTATACAAAGCCTGTTTTCATTCTCTTTTATTTCCAGAAAAACATACTTTATCTTCATGCTTTCCTGTTATTGCTAGCAAACAAGATAATGTTTTTAAAAATCTAAGCAAACGGAAAGTTAAAAATGATAATTATTTGATCAAATCCCTTCTGGCATTGTCTATTTTTTTATTTTGTTAGAAATGTACATGTCAGGTATCTCAAAAATCCTACTTTAAAGCTCACAGATGTACAAGATATGAGAGAGGCTGTTGAGATGTTTTCTCCATTGTAGTTCCTCCACAGACATTCAGCACATTATTAGCCATAATGCATAAAGAGAAAAATGTGTTTGAACCTAGACTGATTTCGGTATTTTTGCACAGAATGAACAAGTGATGTTGGATAAATGCTAACTAATAGAAATGAAAGGTTTTTGTTTCTAGTAGGGAAAAACACAAGGAAACATTTTAAATACTTTTGGTTTAACTTTGTTCAAGAGCCCAGAGAAAAGAATGTTAACCCTTTTAGGGGATTCTCTCAAGATGCAGCTAGGCCTTGTTAAAAACATCTTAATCTCAATCCTTTTTCTTTGTCCTTTTGTCTTAGTCTATATACACTCCATTCAGTTCAGGGTCACATGGGGGGGGGCTGGAGCCAATCCCAGTTTTAACTGTGGGAGAAAGCCAGAGAACCCAGAGACAATCTATGCAGGCACAGAGAGAACATGCAAAGCAAACCCTGAAATAACTCTTTAAATTTGAACCAGAAACCTTCTGACTGAGAAAACACTGGCGGTTCCAATAACGTTTAAGACCCCAATGGGATCTGCCGTATGGGCATAGCTATGTGATGGATTGATTCCCTTTCTAACCAACAAGCTGAAAACAAACTACAACATGATTACTGGCTTTCCATCAATTTCCAATCACTTTCTGTCTTTTTTCCCCCTGTCTTGATTCTTCTCTATGCACCACCCACATGCAAATATAACCTGACAACTATTTCCCCAGCTTGCCTTACTCTAGCTCTGAAGCACACGTAGATTCAGACCTCACTGAGGAAACTCGAAGTGAGGAAACTCGATTACGCATTCACGTCGAGTTTAACTGGCAGCTAAATGGAGAAGAGGGAGCTTGGTGGTTTCCCCATTACTTAAAGGCTTAACGAATCAGCCTCTTTACCAAGTTAATGGAGACTCTTTAGGTCTATTAAGTATACCCCCTTGTTGCCATAGAAACCACAAGGGAGGTTGTCTCTGCTTGGTAAAATCAAGAAAATAAGTGAAGGAAGGTCATGACATATCTGAAAGGTTAAGTGATGACATCATTGAGAATATGTAAATGCTTTTAGTGATAGTTATCAATTAAAGCACAACTTTTGAAATTGTGCCCAAAAAAAGACACTCCCATGCTGGCAATGCATTCTGCCATATGTATATTTTCAATGCAAAGGAAAAGCTTGTTACGTAAATCCCCATCTATAGACAGCATCATTCACTGACCTCACTAAATCATTTCCATTACATCAGTTTTCATGTTCTGGTCAGATTATCAGGCATGCAGGGAAAAAAATTAAAATTCCTATTGCTTACAAGCCCCAAATGATTTCTACTACTGATAATCCACTTGAAATGTAAAGAAAAAGAGCCATGAATTGGTGATGGTATTATCATGAAGGCTTTGTGTCAAGTGGTACAGTCATTCATCATTGTCAGTGTTTGTGTCAGACAAGAAGAGAGTGAGCACTTCTTAAGAACAATGATAAAACTGATCTGCTTGATAAAATGTAAATTATTCTGACACAAACTGTCAAACACACAAAATGAGAAAAATGAAAAAAGCCTGCATTTGGCCCGCAGCGCAGAATATCCGAATAATTAAATGTGTCATACAACAATGAAATGCAAACATGCCGTGTCTGCCCAGATGCCATTCAGGGGGTATTCCTGAAACAAATGCTCCCCTCAAAGTTGGAGCTCTTTCCTCTTTGGAGATCAAACTCCTGTTTAAACAGCGTTGTCACAGCTGGGAACAGATAAAGCGCAGAGCTCCCATAAAACTTCAAACAAAGAAAGGAGGTTAGGACTGTGGGAAGGTCACTGGTGCACCCCTTTGGCCCCCAGTGATGTCATGGTGCAGAACCCTATGGTCTAACATCTGAATACTAAAGACCAAATAATGCAGTCAGTCCTCATGGCTTCAGGACTGAAGTGACACTGAGATGACCCCCCTCCCTCTGTGACTCTTTGTACCACTTTACTCACTTCAAATTATCATGACTTGGCACAAGAATCGTCTCTGCTCTATTTGCCACTGAAGAATCCTCTCTCCTGTCCGAGCTCCACTTCCTGCTCTGTGCTCCTTTCACTTGTCCTTACATATCATTTTAAACCTTTGCATCTTCTTTTGATTATTGTGTTTCTGCATCTACATTCATTCTCAGTGAATCGACCTGCTGAGCTGCTGAAAACGGTTCAAAGACTGCAGTAGGTAAAGCTTGAGACAAATCGGGGTTGATCTGCAAGAGAAGGCTGAGTTTTCATGCAAGCTTGCATGCATGTGCCGTTTCTTTTAAAGCAAATCGACACAAGAGAGACACACCTGTTTCTGCATTTTTATAAGGCAATACCTTGGTAATGCAAGCACCACCTAAAGCACAGCTGAGATCTTCTGCAGACATTTTAAAGCTTTTAAACATTTTAGGATCTAACTTTGTTTAACCAGACAACTTTACTGTAACAGCTCAGCCAATCCCCTGTTTTCAGTAGTCACATGTCAGGTCAATGTAATCATTACTCCCTTTGTTTCTTTTTTTGCAACTCATATCATGTTAATGGTTTTCTAAAATGATGTCCCCATTTGCACCACGAGGCTCCTACATCTGAGTGATTAGTGTGTCTAACTCTGGAGATTTGAATCACAGAACATGAGGTCTTTAATGATCAAACTTGTTAATGGTGTCTAGGTGTCAATTCTCAGACTTTAGAACACAGCCAGCTCAACATTTGAGGTTAGAAGCTCTGATAATGATCTCATGCCTCCTGCCTTCTTTGCCACCATCGCTCCATAACTTTCAGATCAGACCCAAAGCTAATGAGAGCTGCAATCACTTGTGTGTAATTGCTGGATCTCCTCGGCTGTTTCTTTGCAAGCTGCTGTGTTCACTGCTTTCTGCTCTTTTGAAGCTACTCTGACATGTAAATATCTGGAGACAATTCTTGCTGTTGCTGAAGAGGAAAACCTTGGGTTGTGACAAAAAGCCTTCAAGGGTTTGTGGGGGCTCAGCAGGTGTTATGTTTTCATCTTTATACAATTTGTGTTTACATTTTCAACTTTGCATTCAAAGAGCAATTACAGATCCTTCACTGTACCTTTCATCCAGTCAACCACTTGACTGGGACTCCACTTGCTCACTGGCTCCATAATTAATGCCATGGTTAGAAGTTTGTCTTCCAAGATTCACAAAAGGAAAACACGCCCAGGAAAAAAAATGTAAAAAAAAAAAAAAAAAAACTCCTCAATCAAATATGTAAAAAATATGTAAAGGTTAAAGATAAAAAAAGCAATAAATAATTCAAATTAATCAAAAATCTTGCAGGTTTTTTTGTGTGGATTCCGGTTCGAGATGTCCAAAATGTCGTTGGAAGCAGCTTGAGTGAAGCCCAGCAGACTTGAGCACATTCCGGAGCTCCTCAGTGTCTTGAAAAAGCCCGTTCACTTATCATTCATGTCAGGCTCTGCGGCGCTGATGCTGGCGGTCCCTGCTGCCCCGCTCCTCTTCCAAAATAGCTGCATCCCAGCCCCATCCAGAGCAGCAAACAACGCACAGACTGTTACTCTCATCATACTGCTGTCCTGAGAGGTTGCATCGCTCTGAGCATCCTCCCTCCCCCCCTCCCTAGACATGGAGTCGCAGCCATCCATACAAAGTCTTCATGTATGAGGGGTGATTAGTGTCACACAAGCCAAATCCAGCCTCAGTCTCGCTTCTTTTGACAAATATATTAAGTCAATGGTGTTTTTTGTTGTTGTTCCATTTATCTTTCTGAATCCCTTTTTATGTTGCCTTGTAGTTTCAGATATATAATTGTTGTTGTGTAATTGTACTAATTTATCATTAATTTCTTGGCTGCAGTTAGACATCCATAGCAACGTTACAAATACAATGCTATTTCAACATTGAGGGTGTTATTTTGTTTGTATCATGTATTTAAAAAATTAAATTTGAAAATAGCATTAAAAAAGAACAATGAATAAAAAAAATAAAAATTAAATTAACAATAGTGCCACCAAACAAAAAGTAAAACCGATTCTTTTATTTTAAATTAACTGGAATCTTTCAGAGCAGCAGCATTCTTCTTTCTCTTTATCAAAAAAAAAAAAAGGAAATTCACAAAACTATTGTACGATGGAGTTTCAGGGCCACCAAAAAATAAAAAATAAAAAGGAAAATTAGATTTAAAGTTGTAAATTTACGAGAAAAAAACTCATAAACTTACGAGATAGGCTCCAAAAAAACAGACAACTTTGGTGTTTTTCGCTTGCTAATCTATGACTTTTTTCTCTTCAATTTACGAGATTTTAAGTCGTAAATGTACAAGTTTTTATCTCGTCAATTTACGAGATTTCTTCTCATAAATGTGCGACTTAAAAGTCGTAATTTAAAAATATAAAGTTGTTTGTGAACTGGCTCTAAAACTCAATTGAAATAATTGTTCCTTGTATTTAGACATTGCTCTATTTCTCAACACTTACTGGGGTTCATGAAACCCTTATTTCCATAAATGAAAACAAATATAATTCAAGTGTATAATTCTACAATGGAGTTTTAGGGCCAGTTTACAAATACATTTTTTTTAATTATGACTTTAAAGTCCTAAATCTATGAGAAAAACGTCGTGACTGTTAAATCACGAGAATAAAGGAGTAAATTCATGACTTTAAAACACGTGAATTTAAAAGAAAAAAGAAATAAATGAACAAGAAAAAACAGCAAAGTTGTCAGTTTATTGGAGCCGTGCTCAAAGATAAAAGAGGTGGAGCGTTTTGTGAAGCTTTATTTCCAGATAGGTTTCAAAAACAAAGAAATTCTGAACCTTTTGCAGACTCAAAATCAACGTATTGTTTGTTTAGCTGGCTTTTCCAGGGTTTGGTGTCAGGAATGCAGAGTTTATATGTAAAATAAGGAACCCAGAGACACGTTTGGGTGTAGAGGACCACTACTTTATTCTGCCCATTTCCTTCACATACCCAGAAGTCCATTTATCACCTTACAAAACACTAAAGGGGGATGAAAATAGTGTTACATTCCCTTCTCCAAAGGAAATGTCTTGTTTTAATACAAAACAACAAATAGGATGAAAATAGTCTGTTAAGTTAGGATAAGAACGTTGAATATGCCAAAAACTGGGCTCATTCAGGCAAAAGCATTACGCAGACTTGGAGGAGATCCTGCCTTTCGTGGAGGAAGAAAGCATTGAAGTGGACAGCTGAGGGGAAACTGATGGCTTCATCAACGGGCTGCAGTGATCCTGCAAGCCACCTATCAATGAATAAAACATTAATAAATCGTAAATCAAGCAAATGAGCTTCCAAACATTTGGAACATGATCAAAAAAATATTCAGCTTGCCTGTTCAATTGAGTTTAGTTGGTGTGCTTTGTTGTGCTGCGTTCACTTGCTGGACTGTTCATTTCGACTTTAAAGTCATAAATTTACTGGAAAATTAGCTGTGATTTTACGACTTTAAATTTCACAAATTTATAATTTTTTCTCATAATATTACATAATATCACTACCTTTTTTGTGGCCTTAAAACTCTGTCGTAGAATTCAAATATTTCTTTGCAAAATATATTGCTTGAAAAATCTTTTTCAGTGCCACAGTGACTGAAGTGATTACATTAATAGGTAAAGTTTTAAAAACATCTTCATGTTTTTAGCTTTATTAGAATTGCAGTGAATTATGCAACATTCAAATCTTTATTTTAAGACACAGCTTGCAATTTCTCTCTAAATGCCATCTACAGGTAGTTGTAGGAACTGCAGGTCTTTACAGAACCAAGACTTGGGTCGAAAGAGGGAGGGTTTTATTCATAATATATGTTTCTTTGTTCATGATTTTTTTTTTAACTCATATTTTATTTATGTTTCCAGTGAGTTCTGAATTCATGACTTGATTGAAGATGACTGTCTTGTGTGCACTAAACATGATTTATTAAAGTGTAGTTTCTTTTTTTTAATGTTCCTGCTCTCTATTTTCCTTTGTTTCCTTGTTCAAGTGCTGATTTTTATCCTTGCAAGGAGCATCTGCCACAAAAAGCCATTTCCCTCTTGGGATTATTCAATTATTCTACTTAAATATTTTATTCACTACCTTGGCCAGCTTTCCATTTTTATTCTCATCCAGACGAAGTCAAAGGTGCAGAACTTATATGAAAACACTCCCAGTATTATTTCTTTTGACAAAAACACTCAGAACAATGCTAGTTTTGACAATGATTGGAAAACATTCACTCCCAAAGCAGAGGTCACTTTTTACCCCCCATACCACCACTGTTTCCCATCTTTCTTTGTCGCTGCTCACGCCTCCGTCACACAAAGCGCAGTGTAGTGGAACGACGATCACCGACGGAACAAGGATGCAATCATGTGCCTCTCTCTTGTTTTGCCAGAGAAACCTGTTTCTGGCTATACATTAGTATTTCATATAACGACACGTCTGCTAATTTTGAAAAAAAAAAGTCTGAAACATGGATTTACCATGTAAAAATTGTTTCTACAGTCTATGGGATTTAAGAGCTCCCTTTCAGTTTCTGCAAAAAGGGTTATTCAGTATTAGAATTTTATTTATTAGACTATCATTCATTTGTTTTATTTGCTTTATGGACCTGCCAAATTATGTGTTTTATTCTTTTTGGAGCATTTTAAGATGAAAAACTTACTCTTAATATTGACTAAAAGATGAAAAAAAATTGCGGCTAAAGCATTAGGTCAGTGTTTCATTTAAGTGTTGTTTTCTGAGAAATGAAGAAAATTAGTATTAATGAATCATTGTTCAGACCTAAAAGGACCTCAGCATCTTTTTTAAGACTATTAGAAAATCCTTTTTTATTGAAAAGTTGCATTTCCTTGCTCTGAAACACAGATAATCCATTTCTTCTGAGAGTTGCTAGTTTTTACTCAACAAAAGTGACATATTTCAATAAATTATAGATCCCTTTTCTTGATGTATTGCTATTCAACAAACCCTTCTTTGACCTTTTTTTAAAGATATGTTGTGGCCCTGAAATGCAAAGTCAATGTCTTTAACAAAAAATTATTTCAAATATGTTAATGAATTTGGGGTTCATTTGAATTATAGACTGTAAAAACAACAGATGAATCGAGGTGTGATGTCACCCATAGAAAATGTCTTACCTCCAGTGTAGGTACCATAACTGTTCGGCCTGGAACTTCCGTTCGGGGTCTTTGCTGACGTCACATTACGTGATTGGCTGTACATTGGTCAGATGACGTGTCAGATAGTGATTGGTCTGGACAAATCACTAAAAACGACTACCGTAGAAGAAAATACTATGAAGTCAGTTATAAACAAACAGAGGTCCGACATAGAGCCAGATTGTCTTCTAAACATGCCTTTATTATTGTTATGATTATTATTGAATGCATGTTCGCTTAAAAGTATTTTAATCTGTGTGCCCAGTGCTTTATTATTGGCAGAACGGACCCAGAAGAACAACATTTAGCTGTACTAAAACATTTTCAGCCACGGCTGAATTTAAACTGGAATAACAAGCGGATTGTGGCAAAATCTCTTTATAAAAATTACAAAGAATATTGTCAGACATAATTTATGAGGGAAAATAAATTTAGGTTACAAAAGGGAACGTGAAATGAAAATTTGTAGAGCCCAAGCAGATCTCGACGCTATGTAGTTTTTCAAGTGGGGTTAGCGTAGTGTGATTTAACCTTCAGTCTAAAGGACCCCGAACGGAAGTTCCAGGCCTGAACGGTTATGGTACCTACACCGGCTCTCACGAAATGAGGCAAAATCCCTCACCATTGCTTTCTGGTACGGGCGCCGCGATGTTGAAACCAGTCGACAGAGATTGGTCAGAGTCGGACCAATCCCTGTTTGGGAGCACGAGAAGGGAGGGGTTGAGCTGTCCATTGTTTTTTTTACTGTCAATGCACACAAAAACAAAGTCAAGGCAGCAAAAAATGTCCACTTGTGGCTTTTTGCAATACAGGCTGTACAGACAGTGATCATTTTTCCGCATTGTTTGTAACAAGAGGATATATTCCGAGGAAACGGAACCATCTAAAAAAATTATTAACTGTAAGAAAAGCATCCTTCATCAACCAGTGGAAAAGCATTTTAAATGACAATTTGCAGGGATTATCTAGGAAAAACCATGAATGTTATTTTTAGCTACAGAAATCCCATTTACATGTTTATAGACATGAATGTGTCAAAAAAAATATTTTCAAAAATGAAATAACAACACAGAAATATAAACATCAAAATAAAAAACAATGTTAGAATCCAACAAACTTGATAATTAGATGTTTGTTACAACATTTTCCGCCACAACAGCATGAGTACTGACATTCACCAGGATGAATAATCATAAATAAATGCAATAAAAGAAGGTATCTAAAAATGATAAAGGGACTGAATACAGCTTCGGTAATTTCTGAACAATTATTTTGCTGTATGATTCACATTTCACAGCCAGAGGGCAATTCCAGCAGTTCTCTCAAGCATGCAGTGACATTCAGCATCTCTTATATAAGATAAATGCCAAGATGTAACAATGTCAACATATTGTGATGGTCTGCAGTTAATCTGCAATCAATTTTACCACCATGTAAACATGGATGGTAAACATATTTAAAAGGTATAAACAAACAATTATTTGAAAAATAGCCCCCAAGAGAAATGTTTTTTCCTCTTTAAATGATCTGGTTTTATCTGGTATTTATTTGCATCAATTTAACAACATAATTGATCATTTTATGGGTCATTCCAGAACAGGAGACATTTCAAGTTCCATCTATCATATGTCAAATAATCTACATACAAACTGCTAAAAAACATTGTCTCTGATATAATTTACTCTTTTTAAGACAAAAACTAAAACCAAATGAATGCTTGATATAAGTATTTAAAAGATCATAAGTCTGAAGTACCCCCTAAAATGCTATTTCCCCTCCCTCCCCAATGTCCAAATTATATCTTAAATTAAACAGTTAAAATGAAACATAGCATTCTTTTTTTGTGATAATTGTTTCATTTGCGTCTCTTGTAATTGTGGGAAAATGTGTTTTTATTAACAAAATATTTTTAAAAATAATATATATTGTTTAAACTTGTGTCCAAAAACTGTTACCAGAACCTTTTTAGCATGGTAGAAGAAGAATATAGCAGAGAATCAATGATATGGTGGACTTGGCATCATCAAATGAACCTCCTTTCTTCTAGTTTTGATGTCTAACTCTAGCCCATGCAACCTTGTTATTTATATAATCAGAATAATAATTTCTATGTATTTATATAAGTAAATGTGTCCTCTTGTTCACCAGTAACTTCAACAATAGCTTTTACTCTTGATGGGAAAGCTAATAGATTTGCAACCCTGTCACCTGCAAACTTAGTAACAGCGTTGCAGTAAGTTCTGTAACCATCAAATATGTTATATAATAAAAATTTCACATGTGATCTGCAATCTGAACTAATTAAGCCTTTGGTAGTTTATTACTAATTATTGATAAATCTGTTGCAGAAAATCAGAAAGCTCCAGGTTTAATTTTCATAAATGTTGAAGTTCATGTCCTCCAATTCAGGAATGACCCTTGGTTGACTGCAGACACATACTCTAAAAATTCTTTCTTGCGTGTTTATACAATAAATATTTATACACACACGCACGCACACACACCTTGGGGGAAAGTTCCACTTTTAGCCTGCAGGGGGCGGTCAGGTTTACAGCCGGCATAGACTTCAAGAAGAAGAAGAAGAAACGTTTTCGCTTCAGAATACTCGTGATGGCAGCGGTGAGAATCCACTTTTCTTTCCTTTTTATTTAAAATAACATCTTACAGTTTCATATAGTTTATATTTTTACATGTAAAAAAACAATATTCGTTTAGGAAAAACCTATTTGAGCTTTAAGCGTGAGTGATTTAGCATATGAAAGCGCTACAAAGCTAACTGAAGTACCGCCCTGTTTATCTGTCCAGGTGTACCGCCTAACCTAGCTAGACGGACTTATTCAAAACGTGAAGAACATTCTGGTGGTTTTCTTGCTGGGTTGCGGCATAAATGAGGAGCAGACGAAACAATTCTTTGTATTTTATTGTCTTGGTTAAATATTTTGGATATTTCTATTTAATTAGAATTTTTTTTTTTTTTTTTTTTTGGAAATACAAGTTTTTTTGTGTCTTGTTGTTGGATTTCAGCGAAAACTTTATGCTGTTATCGCTACTACTACTTACTAACGTCATATATCCTGCAAGGGGATTTGTCCCATTCTTTTTTTAACCTTAACTTAAACGTATAAAGTTTCATCTTTTTTTTTTTTTTTTTTTTTTTTTTTGCCTTAATGCAAAACAAAACAGACGTGATATGGCAGTCGTAGCTTTGGATCCAGAGAAAGTGGGATAGTCCTGGCTCATGATCCGCACTGTGGGGAAACGTGTTCTGCAGGTGGAAAGCAGGCCCGTTTAAACCGGAAGACTGACTGCAATCCCACTTCCTAGTTGGCCGAGCAACTATTCTTTTTTGTCTCAGATGATACATGGCATTATTTCACAATTTTGACTTGTTCTTCAAAAAATTGCGCAAGTTTAGAACAAATGAAATCCCCCATAGACGCCAGTAAACCAGTTGTTATTTTATATTGAAATGCGTCAAAGCCTTTGAAAGTTTAGGTTATTTATTTAACTAGAAATGTGGTTGATATGTGAAATTACTTTTATTTTTAAAAAGAGTATCGTGTGAGATAAGATTATTTTTTATCGAATAGGGTAGATTATATCATGGAAACATAGCTTTTTTTTTTTTTACTTGTTTCTGATAAACTAAAGTGGCTAAATGTTGACTAAGCGGAACTTGTTTAAATATAATGTTTAATATTACAAAGTTGTTATTTGATTTGATGTAGTAAACCTTGTATTGAATGTAGTAATAGATTGAGAAGCACTCTTGTCAAAAGTTTTTTTTTTTAATCCAAAATGTCCTCATTTTTTATTAAAAGGAATTCAATATTTAATGTTTTGATGCCTTCTGAAATGAATGGTCGGAGTTACGAAAAGAAATCTTGTAATTGGTTTTTAGACCAAAATTTACTCTATGCTTTTAATGCATCCAAATGGACTCTACAGATACAGGAGCTAAATGCAGTTGACATTTGTTTTTCAGAAAGTTCCAAGTCTCCTGTGGAAGTTCCCATACGTTTTATGTTTTTTTTTTGTAGTTCACCTCTTCTGTCCATTTAATTTCAAATCACTTCAGTGGGGTTTAAGTCTAGAGACAGTGCTGACCAATTCATGGTAAATGGGGTGTACTTGTAACTTTTCTGCCTTGCTCGAAGCCCCAAAGCGTTTAACAGTCACCAGAGACGAGGTGGGGTTCAGTGTCTTGCCCAAGGACTGCACCACTGCCGCCCTCCGAGTTTTTGGGTTGACTTTCCTTTCTTTGGATTTTATGTAGTTTTAGCTGAGCTTGAATTAGTGTTTAGATCATTATCTTGTTGTGAGATGAACCTCTGACCAACTTGAAGTACACCAGAGAGGAACTGCAGAATGTTACAGTAGCTCTGTTTCTTCACGGTTTCCTTCACTTGTTAAAATCACTACCCCTGGATAAGGCTAAACAGCCCCATACCATCATTCTTCCTCCTCCATGTTTGTCAGTTAGTGTCTAACACAGGGGTGGGCAAACTACGGTGGGCCCGCGGGCTGGATGCGGCCAGCCTCCATCTTTGGTCCGGCCCGCTGAACAATATCAGAGACACATGTTTTTTTTTTTTTTACGTCTGGCCACACGATCAAGATGTGACATTTTATTCCACCTTCTGCAGTCTGTGTTCTACCTGAAAACCTCTAAAATCTCTGTCAAATAGACCAGAAGATAGTCTTTCCTTTCTACGTCGCATCTCATCTTTCCCGGTTTAGCTCATTATTTCTGAGCGATTATGCTGCCTTTTTTAAACAGCGCACCCTGTTCTGGGTCCTGATTGGCTGGAGACCCTGTCAATCAATCTCCTCAGTCCGTGCCGTGTCTCCTGTACAGAAGCGCTGAGCTTTTCAGATCTACAGAAATCTTTGATCGCTATCAGATCTTTGTTTTCATTCATAGATCCTGGACCTAATTTCTATGAAGGTTTAAGAATTTAAACAAGAAAAAGGGTGAAAATGTTCATGTCTGTCTGAAAAAAGTGTATTTTTGCAGTGAGGAGTTTTACTGCCATAAATTTAAAACACCTGTAATCATTCTCCGTGGATTTCACCGATCACGGTTATTTTTAGAACGTTACTCCTGCAATAAAAGAGGGAACTCTGTACTGGTGAAAAGGTAACGCAGATATATGCATAGCTGCAGCAGAAGACATAGAAATTTGCTTTTCCAGTATTACTGGATGAGAAACAGATGTGCAAACTGTGAGACGTATGATGAGCACAAAGTCTCTGCGGAATTATGACGGGAGAGGATCCATTATTTATTGTTGTTGTTTTTATTTTTTTTGGTTTGTTTTTTTAAATGTCTCAGTATATTTTTCCTGAACTTTTGTCGTTGAAAATCATAGTGTTATTTGGTCATTGTTTTATTTCATAAATAATGTTATTTATTTTCTTAAAAGGATCATGAATGAATGAAACTTTATTCATACAACACTTTATAACTCCTTGAAGGTACCAAAGGGCTTCACAATAAAAAGAGATCTAAAATGGAAACAAAAGTTTTAAACTAAAAACTCGAGAATATTCTGTTTTAGAATATAATTTTCAATTCAAATGTTTTCATCTACATTCCATGTTATATCATTATTCTCACTCCTTGCATCTGCTCCTGGTCCGGCCCTTCTATCGAATTTTAGAACCCAATGTGGCCTGCGAGTTAAAATAATTGCCAACCCCTGGCCTAACACTATGGAGCCATTCTTTTACGTTTTTAGTGTACAGGCTGTTTCTGCATAATGAGCTAAAGATTTAAAAATTGGATCCATAACACCTCATTCAGTCTTTAGTCCAGTACGCATGCGTCCTGACCAGGGCCAGTCTTTTTGTCTCACTCTATCATTTTTGCTGTATCTTGTTCAGTCAACCCTGAAGTCTTGAAGCTTGAAGTCTTTGCAGTCTGCAAAGCAGCTCTTGTCCTGTAAGCGGTCTGTCATCAGATGTTAACTCTTCTTATCTGATTTAGCTGTAACTTAGCGCCTATCAGAACTCTTCCTGTCAGTTTCACCACATTTCTGATCATTGTTTTATTCAAAAATAAAAACTGCACCTAGACTTTTTTGCTATTTTCCTGTAGCAAAGACTTAATTTTCAATATTATGATGGCATATGTCACTTCCATTGATAATTTTCTTGTCATTTTTGAAATGGCACATCGCTTTTATGTGTATTATAGTATTGGAATGAAGCTTTTCAGGGTATGGCACCACAATGTGTTAGTATCGTTACACATTGTAACGATAAGTATCGTTTTCATGCTTTCAACGAAAACAGAGTTTTAAGTAAATCTACCTTTTTTTCAAAACTTCTGTTCTTCAACAATTGACTTTTGTATCATTTTTTTTATTTTAACCAGAACTAAGAACTTGGATATTTGGTCAAAAACATTTGACCTTTAGTGAATAACAAAATTTAACCTGTTCTTTTACATTTGTTTCTCAGAATTAGACATGTTTCTAGCCAAACCTCAGCTGCTGTGTAAACTCTTTTCTTTTGTTGCATTGCAGGTTCAGAGAGGTGACCTTTCTGCCACCTTGAGGCAACAAAAACTTCTTCATCTCTGATACTTATCCCTCAAGAAGCTCTTTCCGTCCAAATGGATGAAGAAACTGCTACAGATTCCTCCCCTGGGGACGCAGTGTCTTCCAGAGACCCGGGGGAGTTTGATGAGGATGAAGAAATTGACGACTTTGAGAGAAGACCATCTCTCGATCTGGGAGAGGCCCCCATGGACACCCTGGTTTGGTACAGAGTCAAGTTTCACTTTATAGCACAAAAAATGTTTCTAGCTAGACATTTTTTATGGAATGAAGTGTAATCTGTTTTGTTTTTTTCAGTTTTTTGAAAAAAAAAATGAAAGGATGTAAGCTTTAAAAGGAGAATAATATGGGTGGAATTTCAGCCAGGGCCTTTGTCAAGTTTATTTCCATAAATGGCTCAGAAGACGGCTTTAATTTAAGAATTGTTTAGAATTAAAAACAAAAAAGAGAGAGAGAGAGATCAAAAATTGTTAACAGGAAAAGTGGACAAAGCTCTCACAAATGATTAAATTGAAGCTTCTGTGAAATGTATTACCACTGTTGGAGCAACTAGACACTTGTGGGGGCTCGGTGACCTCACCATTTTAAGAACCAGACTCTTACCTGGGTCACCTGCTCAGATATGGTGAAGCCTCCTTCAATCTGAGAAACCCCAACAAACAGATTTAAAAATGTATAAAAATTTATTGAAGCCACAGTCTGATCGAAAAGTTCATTTATTCCTAGAAAATACTTAAGCAACCAAATAATTATAAATAGTTGTATTGGAAAATTCTGAGATTAGGTTGCTAAAGAGATTTGAAACAAATGATCTGATCAGAGTGAGACTTTGTATCTCTCTTGTTCTATGAAAAGAGCTTGAACACTAAATGTCATTCCATCTCTTTCTGTCCAGGTATCATGTGGACCAGGCGTTGCCTCCAGCTCAGAGCTACACATCCATGTCTAGTCAAGGGGAATCTAATATGGATGGAGACAGTGACTCCATTACAGGGTAAAACCGAGAACGGCATTAAAGAATGTTTCTTTATTGGTTATGCTGATGCTGACGGTTCCTCATCTCTTGTTTTAGGGTGAAGCTGGACAGAACCGGTTCGTTCTCTAGCTCCTACTCTTATGACAGCGATGACTGTGAGAAGAAAACAAGCAAGTAAGAAATGTGCTCATGCTCTCTGACCTTCTTAGATCTTTAGCGGGAATGTTTTTCTTAAGTCTTGAGCTGCTGTGTTGAGGTCTCTTCATCGTGGTCTCACCAGGTCTAGAAGCACAGACGACTCCTCAGAGAGCCCTAAAACAAACGAGTTAACCCTGGACGAGAACGAGTTCAAGCATCCGTCTTTGACCGTGGCTTTCACTTTCAGGGTGAGTATATGCTCAATGTTTGGACATTTTATTGACCGTCTTGTGTGGGTCCTTTTATGGGCCTGTGTTTTGGGGGAAAGTAGAAAAGCATGTTTTTAGACACCTCAGTAATCCAGTGACTTGGAGATCCAGCTTTTGCAGCAGCAGCATGAAGCAGACCTGTTTTGAACCCCTTCCTCCGTCACAAAGTACCCATCGATTACTTTTTTGTTTATTTACTACAGCATCAAATGTACATTTATTTGCTGCAGTGAGAAACGTCTTGCTGCATAAACAGATCCTCAGTAAATCCAAACTAAACCCAAATTATTACATTGCCTCTGCTGTGCCTTAGCAGTTGGGAGTATACACAGACATGCAACAAGTGAATTAATACCTTTAATATACAAATTATTTATTTACCACAAACATAATCGATCAATGGGTCTAGTTACTTTAGTATTTAGTAGACGTTCTTTTGCAGTGTGTAAAAGTTCTTCGTCACTGGGGGCCCAAGCCGGCCGGGTCAAAAGTCTGTTGATTATTTTCTTTAGCCTTTGAATCATAGACTGTAGAAACGATGGACAGATAATAATAATTCGACCTAATAATAAAAAAAAAAAACTTGAATTTATCCAAAACAGGTTTTTGTGCTTGGAGGAGGTTGTTTTTGAGGCGAAATGGACGTATTTAACAAAAATACAATGGAAACACTTTTATTTATTTTAATTTTTTTTTTTAATTAAATGAGTCAATCTGCATAGGTAGACTGTTTGCATCCATTTTTTTTAGCCAGATTAGACCGAGAGTTGCCGGAGCCTATCCTGGACAGGTCGCCAGCCTGCGGTTGCTCCACCGGATCCCCGCATTGCAGCTCACTATGCTCACGGCAGAGCACGTTTACTTGCTATGCCAGGCACCCGGGCAGCTTGCTGGCCGCAGATAGAGCGCCAGGCAGAGCAATAGTAAAAAACATCCTCTAGTTGGATTTTGTTTTTCCCCTCCTGAACTAATGGGGGGTAATGGGGGGAGACACGGAAGCAGCGGCAGAAAGCGTTGTTTTGCAGACTGAGTGGAGCTAATACCAGAAGAGACTGAAGGATCTTGTGAACATGATTACCAATGCTTTTGTGAAGCTTTAAAAATAAATAAATCATATTTTTAAACATCCTCCATGGATGGTAGTGAGGTAAACACAGAAATTTCCTGTTAATCACAACTTTTTAGTCTGCAATAGTTTAAATTTTTGTTTTGTTTTTGTTTGTGATACTTGGTAAGTTTATGTTTTAATACTTGTAGTATCATGAATGCTATTATTTTTATATTTTATATATTAGATCAATACAGACCATGAATTTCTGCTTTTTTTTTTTTTGGATGCTGGTGTGCCACAGGATTTTTGTCAAGGTTAAAGTATGCCATGGCTCAAAAAAGGTTGAAAAACACTGCACTAGACGGTGAAATTAACCCCATGTTGTTTGTTTTCTTTTTGGATTCAGGCTATATTTGACACCCTTAGGAAGCTGTCAGACTTGGACATTTTTTTCAAGAAGGAACTGTGGTCTCACTTCCCACAAAAGTTCAACATGGACATGGATGTGGTGAACATTGTGGACAAGCTGCTTGAGTGCTTCAGCCTTGAAAAGTCTCTGCAGATTGTTAAAGCCCTTCTTATAAAAATTGAGAGGAACAAGTTGGTCCAGTATCTCCAGGCTAGATGTATAAGAAGTGAGTAGAGCTGCTCTGCTGTATTTCCTGACTTTTAACGGAGAGCAGGAAATCGACATCATTCATAAATGCTTTTCTTAATCTTTCAGATGAAGTCCGCTATGAGTTGAAGAAGTTTCTGAAGGAAAAATACTCTGATCTCTTTAAAGACGGGACATCCGATGACGGCGAGACGCCACCTTTTAACGACGTCTTCACAGATCTTTACATATCACCCAACAGCCACAACGGTCCGAACATCGAACACGAGGTTCTTACCATCCCGAAGCTGAACACCAATGATGAACCAGGCACACCCATTTCTCTTAAAGACCTGTTGAACCCTGACAAGCTGTATGAAATCCGATCAAATGTAATCATGCTCCATGGAGCGGCAGGTTCTGGGAAATCCATGGCCATCAAGAAGCTAATCTATGATTGGGTTGAAGACCAGTCAGACACGAGTTTGAACTTTGTGATTCCCATAGCTTTTACAGAACTGAAGCAGTTTGAGGGCTCTAGAATGTCTTTCCTGGAAGTACTGCACACTCTCTACCCTCCAACACAAAGGATCACTGAGAAGGACTTGGGTTGCACGGACTGCAAAACACTTTTCCTCTTCGATGGCTTGGATGAGCATGAGGGCTGTAAGGCATTCAACTTCAACAGCACCGAGCTCGTGTTTAGCAGCACCCACAAGGTCAGTTTGCACGGCATTGTGGTCAACGTTCTCCGAGGTAAGGTGTTGGAAGGCGGCGTTGCTTTGGTGACGACGAGGCCAATGATGACTTCTACCACACCTTGGGATTGCCATCATCACAAAATAGAAATGCTCGGGTTCACTGGCGACCACAGGGACGAGTTCTTCAGGAAGAGATTTAAAGACGCCACTCGGGCTGAGCGTGTTGTCGAGTATGTCAAGTCTTCCAAAGCCCTGTACGCCATGTGTCACCTGCCCTTGTTTTGTTCTTTAGTGGCTGATGAGTGCCAGCACATATTCAGGGAGAGGGGAACCCAGGCAGAGCTGCACAGAAGCATCACCTACATGTACACTAAACTGCTCCTAAGTCTCATCCGCGAGCGCCGGAAATCTAGAGCGCCGGATCGCACTCCAGAACAGGAGATGGCGTTTCTCATGACACATGGAAAGGTAGCATGGAACATGTTAGAGGAATTTTCCTTTAAGAGAGTCAAACCTTACTTTTCAAGTGAGAAGATCTTTGATATAGAATCGGTGACCTACAGTGGCCTGGTCATAGAATACACGGTGACACCAGCTGTGTTGTTAAATGAACAAGCCTTCAGCTTTCTCCACCCAAGCATACAGGAGTACCTCGCAGCTCTTTACGCATATCTGTCTCAACGCGACAAAGACAATTCTTTTCATGGAAAGATTAAGGGGTTCCTTAAGCAGCAAAAGGCCGATGTGTTCGTGTGCGCCGTGGAGAAAAGCCTGGAGTTCGAGGACGGCAGGTTTGACATGTTTCTGCGTTTCCTATGTGGAATGGAGCTTAAAGCAAACCAAGATCTTCTCCAAAGCTTCTGCAGGTCCTCCTCAATGACTGAAAACCACATTCAAAGTACGGCAGATTTCATCAGGAAGAAGATGAAAGAGAATCGGCATCCTAACAGAATCAACAACTTCAAACAGTGCTTGGAGGAAATGGGTGTGTCAACTTAGTATTGATAATCTGATTTTGAAAAAAAAAAACACACCTCCGCAGACATTGAGAAGTAAAGGCTGACCTAAAAACAAATCCTCTCTGAAGATGTTCCAGATGCAAAAATGAAAAGGTTGTCTAAACCTGGTGGGTACTATGAGATTTCAGTAATATATTTTTTTAAGCCAAAGTAGGTTGTCTTTATGGAAAAAAAATTGTATTTACTGTGTGATTGAGATTTATTTTCTTTAAACAACGAATTTATTGCAGGAAACTTACCTTGAAATAACTTGGCCCTAAAAATGAGTTCACTTGGTCTGACTCCAATCAAACCCAGTCCACAGAATTCAGACTAAAGTAATGTTCAGTTTGTTTGCATCTTCTCCGTCTACCGGCTCTTTAAGAGCTCAGCATAAGGACTTTTAGCTGCTGCGTGGCAACAGCGTTTACATTGTGCAATCACTTGATGTATTCCTTCAGATTTTGCAGTCCTCACATGCACACAAGTTAACATCACTAAGCCCTAAAAAAAAAATCTAGTCACTTTACTGAACCTGGGATCTTTGAATTGATGAGGATGAATGCATCATCCAGAGAGTCAAAGAGCTGCGAGTTTGGTGAAAACAGACGCATGCTCATTTTACAGCACAGTTGTCCTGGGGTGGAAGATGTTATTGCTAGAATACTAACTTTACAGGTTTTCTGGAAATATGACTACAACAAAAAATGCAAGAACAGATACTAAAGTTTTGTTTTCTTACAGATGACTTCCATGTTTAATGGCTTGTAAAGCAAGAAATAGGATGTAAGGAACAAACCTGTAAACTTTAACATGAACCTAAATTTCAATGTTTGCTATTTTTTGCTTTATTACTTTATGCAGTTGCATCACCTGTATATGTACACTAAAGCATAAAGGTAAATAAATCTCTGTATGAAAAAGGTGAATTTTATAAACACATTTGACTAAGAATTGCTTCTTTCATTTATTTAAATCAAACTAATAATTTATATTAAGTCATTTTTAGTGAATAGAAGTCATGTAAATGAATAACATACATGCATCTTGAAAATGATGCTTTCCTTCTTAACAGTATACGATTAATACAGATTATTCACATTCCCAGATTTGAAAATGTTCCTTGTTTTAGACCAAATAAACACAAAATTAGCATCTCATGAATATGAAACAAATGCATGTTTTATTGTGGTAGGGTCAAACAGAACACAAACATGTCACTTTAACCCTTGTGCTATCCTATGGGGTCCAGATGACCCCACCCTTACATTGACGTATTATCCCTACTATGACAAAGGTGGATAAAGGTGGAGAGGATTTCATGTCATCCATGGACACCAGTGAAGATCACAAATCATTGAAGAAAAAAGGTTCTATCTTGTGGGGTCTAGATGACCCCACTCCAAATGTTAACGTCCCTAGGATAGCACAAGGGTGAAACAAGTTTAATTTGGAATTATTTTCTACCGTCCATAAAGCTCAACATCAGAATGAGTTAAGCCTTCATATCAAAGCTGCTTTAAATGAAGGGAAATTAATGTATAGAAGTCTTAGAAATGTGATAGTCATGTGAAAGTTTTCTGTATTTCTACACAATTCTATTTAATAGCTAAATTATAAATAATGATTTCAAAAAGTAGTTTGGTATTTCTTTTTTACAGACAGAATGAAAAGCATGCAAGTATAAAAACACATTTCTAGCGCTATTATCTTACATTTTCTCTCCTATAACTCAGTTTTGATTTTTACCTCACTATTTTGCTTCTACACACATTAAAAGCCGCTTTTAATATTTTAGTTTCTTTTTCTTCTTTTTTTTTTCTTTTCTTTTTCTCTCATCCCCTTTAAATCTATGAGATTTGATCGTCATGGACTTTTGCACCATCTCCTGTGCACTGGTTACAACACAGCTAAAAGTGGACTTGAGATCTTCAGCTGTGACGTTCTTCAACAGCAAACTCTTGTGTAAGATGAAACCATTCTCCGAACTTGACCTAAAGCAAAATCATCATCATGGGAGGGTTTTTTGGCAGATAGTTGAGCAGAGAAAAAGTAAAAGTGATTCAGATCAGTGAAGCTGTAACACTTACTCATTAGATTCAACGATCCTGTCATGGCTGAGTGTGTCCTCAGGGAAAGAGCCATTGACAAGCCAGTAGATGAGCGTCTCATCCATGTCGGTTTTTGTGAAAACATCACAGTGGAGAACCAGAGGCTCGTCTGAAAAGGGAAGGGGAAAAAAGTTTCATATTTACAGGTTTTTTCTTCTTAGTGGGTTTTGCTGTTATGCAGGTAAAGAAATCCATCCATTACTGGGATACGCTTCTATTTGGCCATGCTCAGGCCCAATGATGATCAGAGATTCCTCCTCTGAAACTGGAGAATTTATGTAAGCCACACAGCAAAAAAAAAGTAATAAGTAGTTTAGATAAGTAGTTTTATCAAAGATTAAAAGTTTTCCGACAAAATATATTTACCTAGAAATCCATTTGCAAGCAGCAGACACAGGCAACCTGCAGCAGCTGCAGAAACAACACGATCACCAAAAGTAGCACGACATCAACCAGTACACCAACATCATTGTATTTGATTACCTTTGGTGGTAAATGACAGCTTCATTTTGATTCCACTTGCAGAAGACAGTGTAGCTGTTTGTGGATTACCATTTATATAGTCTGTTTACTTCCCCTTCATGGAGATTTCCTCCAGGGTGTTCCTTGTAGGTCATCACAACTGTTTTATAATGGATTCTAAATAATTTCTTGAAATCCCTTGAGTCAGCAGAATTCCCGGAGTTTGGCTCGAAATGACTGGAACACTTCCTTATGATCAAAACCATGTGACGTTTATTAACCGACCACAACAGAACAAAATCATCATGTTTACACATGTTCCCGATAGGTTTGAATGGATAAAAAAAAAACCACACGAACCACGGCTTACACTTTTACTCCTCAGCAACTTTAGAGTTAGAGCATCAACAAAAGTGAATGAGAGGAAGACCTGGTAGATTTAATGTTGTACTTTTATGACAGTTTAATATTATTTTTAACTGCACATCTTAATTTTTCCTCATATTTTAGTTGTTTTTAAAGTTGTGCCGGAATTCCACTACAGTAAAAGAAACACTTGATTAGGTTTTATCTGATTTTTCAGAAAAGAATCCAGTAACATGAAATATTTGACCATAAGTAAAGTCCAGAGGATTTCTACTTTGGGCAGGAGAATTTGGTCTATTCCGGAGAGACAATGGCATTTGTGTGATGCCAAAACAAGTCACTCAGACCCCAAATATCTCACCAAAGCTTGAAAAGTGAGTAATTACATAAAAGAAAGAAAGTAAAAACTGATTCCAGATGATATTTGTGGATACAGTGGCAACCCCATCCTGGGATGTATCTGATATGAGGAAAACTCATACATTAGAAAAAAACAGCACCTTTCTACTGGTTTTCAAAACTGCTTTACTACTTCAAACCAATCACTGGGATGTGACACTGTGATGCAAGCCCCGGAAAAATTAAGACAGACTTAACGAGTTATTAATAAAATTCAAATAACTGTAAATACAGATGTGCCTATAAATATTTACAAAACAGTATAGACACTTTCATTGGTGGTTTTCAGTTCCATGTAGGCCCACAGTCTTTTGAGCCAGTGCATATCTTCTCAGTGAGGCGTCGGTCCGTCACCGGTCACTCCAGACCCAGCACGTAGTTGATTCCCTGGACAAACCCAATGATCACAGGTTGCCAGGCGACCAAGTATCGAAGCCAGTCTAAAAGCTGTCCATACATCACATGTGGCCTTTCCCAGCTAAAGAAACTAGTTAAGGAAGTTTTAAATAATTACAACAACAATCTAAATTGAAGTTTTGCTAACAAATTCCTCCACCGCTTTCGTAAGAACAGGCAATTTACATACAATAAAAAAAGTTGTGTCAACAAATTTTTCGTAGCCACAAAAAGGAACAGGAACTTATAAAAAGTTGTTTACGTATGTAAAATCCCTAAAATGTCAAATTAATTAAATGAAAAAAAAAAAAAAAATTCCTATAGCAATTACTATACATGAGAACTGGACTGAGCAGCCCCACCCCTTACATTCTAATCAGGAAGTACCCACTGGTTCCAAGAAGCCAAAATCTCATCGACTTCTATAGAAAAACACTTATTATTCAGTCGTTCTATTTGTCAGAGTAGCCATTCTTGCTGTACTACATTTTTTTCAACACATTCTTGATAATCCTAATTTTTTGCCATGATATATTTTCTGTATTGCAAGTTATTCAAGTTATAAACTGGCCAATAAGATGCTTCAATAAAAGTATGCGGTACCCAATGGTCTTGACGTGGCCAACAATATAAAGGTTTGGCAGATTCCCCATCAAACTTGCTCCTGATTGACGAGTGGTTGCCATAGAAACATTGCCTTAAAATGATTCGGACAATGGAAAAAACAGCGACTGAATTTTCTTCATTGGGTTGCTTCATTGGGAGCTGAAAAAAAGTCATTTTCTATGGGTGATGTCACACTCACTCAGTCCATTTCTCTTATACAATCAATGATTCTCAAGCAAACATTTTCTGACTGGATTTCAGTCCATGTTTGTCAGCTGTGTTTCTCTGAGTTTTGGAAAAAAACAAGCCCTTTTAATTAAGGAGGTTTACTTATCTAGTGTTGCCTAAACATACAAGTTATGCCTCAGTCACATGCTCCCATATGAGTGCTGTGGGTTTTGGGATGTCAGGGCCAGTGGAGTTCCATAGGAGGAGCTGCCCCTTGAAGGGAGCACAGATGTGTCTTTGACGTTGTGAACATGGAACGTACCATTGTCGTGTGTGTGTGCGGTAAGTGTTTTGTGACCATTGTGGGGATGCTGTCGTACGCAGAACTCCAGTCATTAGTCAGGTGCGTGCACTGGCTCCTTACTGACCACGCAGAAATGATTTAGTTCAGGCAGCTTCAAGGCAGCCAGCTGCATTTCCACATAAAGTGCAGGTTTGCTGCTGTGCTTAGCAACACTGATCTAAAACTAAATCAATCTGATTGTAAAACTTATAATTAAAGGGGATTGTAATTATTTTTAACATCAAGTCATAATATGCCAAGTCTTCAGTAAAGTACGATTAATTTTTTAATCAGGATAATCGCATTTAAAAAGCAAAGAAAAGTTTAAAAAAAAAAAACAATGCATTCAAGGATACGGGTTACTAAACATCCGCTTAAGGTCCACCTTCTCTTTGCAGTACGGACACATCTGCTTCTTTCCCACGATGCACCACCCTCGTATGCAGAACTCATGGAAACTGGGCATGGAGTTAAGGTTCTGGGTAACATCAGACTAAAAATACAGTGAAAAATAAGCAGCTTAATGCAACAATAGCAGTCTAACTTAATGAAGCACCAAGCAGGAGATCATTTGTAATGACGATGAAGAATGCAACCGGAACAGTCTTCTGATACTTCCCGGTTTAAAGTTCACCACAGAACTGATGGGAGAAAAGGAAATATATTTTTTGTTAATTTTTAATAATATTTTCCCAGACTATTTTCAAGAAGATTGAGTAATGGTTTTGCTGTAAAATAAACAAAATGTAACCAAAAATTAAAGAAAACACAAAAGTATAACATTTAAAAAATACAGGATGGAAAACAAAAATCAGTGATGGTGACATCCATTGAGCTATAAAAAACCAAATCATTATCATGGAGGGGAAGTCTCATGGTTTTAGATTATAAACAGAAAGGTCAGGTCAATTGTCAATTCCTCTTTGAGTTAATGCATGTTTGTCAGTTCCTAATTACAATTATCTTTTACAGAAATGTAACCTCACAAGGTGTTTTTGCTTTTGTGTTGGTGTTAGGAAGGATACACATGGTTGCAGGATAATCTGTACGTGTTCTCAATAATCCCTTCCTCACTGACATCCACCAGTATCGGCTGACCACACACAGCGCAGATGTTGTCAGAGAGGTGCTTGGTTGGCATGCCAGATGCACTGTAATACTGACACAAAAGAAAATTGAATCAATGCAAATGTTTCAATGTTATAGAAAATAAAGATCAACGAGTACATATGTATAGGTGGTTTGTCCTACCCCAACAGTTGAAGCCATGAAGTCTGCACACATCTCTGCAAAGTCTCTTCCAAGAACACCATAGTACAGGCCGTAGAACAGTAATGAAACCCCAAAGTCCATTGCATCCTCTGGTTTTATCCTAAAGGAAACATCAGAGGGTGTGGTCTCATTCAAAGCTCTGACAGTTGTCTGTTATTTCTGACAAACAAAAATGGATTCATTTAACAGTAAAGGAGTCATATGGGCCGGTTTCTTGCCGATCAAAACCTAGTAGGAGCTTATAAATCTTATTTTACTCTTGAGGAAAGTTTGATACTACTTTGCATTCATTGCGTTGTTACTTTCATAATAACTATGAATTATATTTCTTTTTTGGCATAAATAAAAAAGGAAAATAAATCAAAACTAGCATTTTGTCAAAATAGGAAATAAATTGTTTTTCACTTTTGACAAAGCTTTCAAAATAAAAGACTTCTTGTGCCACACAGGATTATCCCAGTGCATCTAATGTACCCCCAAGAAACCTGAACATAAACATGTATTCATTGGTTTACGATTCAGTAGAAAAGGTATATAAAGAACATGAATATATATATATATATATATATATATATATATATATATTTTTTTTTTTAGCACCTCCTCTGTGAACAGCACTGTTGTGCAGCATAAGATTAAATGTGCTTTAAATGAACTGAGCAATCACAAAAGATCTGCATTCTGTTGACACCACTGCTGTCAATAGATTGACACATTGTTTATCTTACTTTTAGGTTCACTCCAGCCATAAATTAATACACCTAGCTAATCTAAATTAAATCAACGCCAATTAAGTAAGCTTTAATTTAAATTATTGGTATTTTATGTCTCTTCAGTCAGAGAGACACTAACTGGTGTGGCTAAAGAGCCTCAGGTTGCAGACCCTGGGTTTAGTCTAAAAGCTACTAAACCAACCTCTCTTATTGTTAAAAATCATGTTGGTTTCATTTTTCTTTTAGAAGCACAATATTAGAAAGGGGATTAATGGCTAGCAGCATGACTGCATCATTTACAGTAGACATGACAAATTGTATTGTAATAAAGGAATGTCACTAATAGAAAAACCTGCCGTGAGAAAACAGAGGATGTGAAACTGATGAGAAATTCTGTTGCTGTGAATTTCCCACTTTTAAACCCCAAAAAAAATGTTTCTCTTTTGTCCTTTGATAAGGAAGGAAAAATAAAAAGGCACATTTGAGTAAAAGCTAAATATTAAGGTGGTGTTATTCTTTCAAATCAATTAAAAAAATTGTCTGTGCTTTAATTGTACATTTAGTTCTTACCGTTGCAAGCTGTTGGAGAGTTATATTTTCCTGCAAAGGATCGATAAAGTTTTATTCAAATCTGAAATTTACTCTGATTTTATAGTTATTTGGCTGAAATTTATACTGAAATAAATGAGCTAGGGGGATGTTTGATATCTTAAGATGTTAACTGCCTGTATTAATTGGTTAAATAAAATAAAAAAACAACATTTCTGCTCCTTTAAAAGTACAACTAAGTGTCTGTCTTGTGCACGGAGAGTAAACCCGTTTCATTTTTGTGACATAGACATGATGAGAAGAACGATCTTATATTTCAAAAAGTAGCAAAAGTCAGTCACCTAATAACTCCACTGCTGCTTTGTAAGATACATACATTTTCTACCTCCACCACAAAATACTCAGGAAAAAATGCAGCAGAACCCGAACTCAAACAGGCCGCTGAACCTCAAAGTAAACCCGTTTGTGTGAGTGTAGCCCGAGAATAACGAACCAGAGTCTAATGTGCTAACAAGGAGGGAATTCTTGCTGGTTAACAGAGTTCCAATTGTTCCCTTCTTTGCACAGGTAGGAGCAGCAAATCAGAGATGGGAATCAAAAGGGAGACGGCAAAAGAAAGTGATGTTTGTGTGACGGGTGTGTGGTTACTGAGTTTAACTGTAAAAAGCCGCCACAGCAACATCTGCAGGCAGCCAGGTGCAACAAACGTGATGGAGAACAGGTAGCATGTTCTTTATACTGTTCTATTTAGAGATCAACCATTTTAGCAATGGGGTCATATTCCCTTGCATTTTAACAATAAGAACATAGCTAAATATTTTTAACAATTTTAAGTCTCTTCTCAAAATCTCACAGATTTTTCCCTGGCATCACAACATTTGTCTGGAGAATCAACAAACAAGACCAATTACTGAGGCAGATCATGTAACAATATGACAGAAAAAATGTCGTACATACCTGAATATAAGGTTAATACCAAAAAGTGTAAACATGACGACGCTATAGCCAGCAATACCGATGGCATAGCTGATCTTGTACAGAAGGAGGAACCACTTGTACACCAACCTAAAAGACACAAATGGTTTGATTATTTGATCTAAAGCTGAACAATACACACGTGTTATTCACACAGCAATGGAAAAATCTTGCTCAAATAAAGTTGTTAAAATAAGGACTAATTAGTGGCACAAAGGACCTTATCAGTAGGCATTAAGGTTATGAGAAATGTGTGTCAGACAGGTGTAGAGAGGTGTGGCCTCACCTGGGTGTAGTGCAGGCCAGGGGCTTGCGAGTGGCCCGGTAGGATATGTATGCTGTGATGACAGAGAAGACAAACCAGGTGGTCAGGAACCTCCACCAGTGAAGTTTGGTAGTAAAGTAGAGAGGGACTACCCACATCTGGAACAGAGTCACCAGCTAGAAGACAGCAGAGCGTGCAGGTCAGAAAAGACATGAATGGCAGGAGTTCCAGAAAGCACAATTATCACAACGAAAACAAAGTTTAAAAAAAAAAAAAGGGGGGGGGGTTGCAGCATTAATTCTGGATTATCAAGGAAGCAATGTTTTGTGCGGCTCACATTGTATGACTTTGGATGTCTCTGTTTCCACTGAACGAGGACGAGCTGTGCAACAACCAGGGTGACGATGAGGATCAGCACCATCTCTGCATGCATGGCCTCATGGCCTTTGTGTTTAGCATGCATTTTTGCATGCTCCATCCTGTGGAAAGACATGTTCAGATTTGATTAAGGTTAGAGCCTTTTATGTTTATTTATCCCAAAGCAGCAAAGGACTGTCCTTGAATTTCCAGGATCAAGTTTTAAACACTACTGCTGTGTTTTGATCAAAAGAAGCTTTTCCAGGAACTAAAGCATTTGGAGAGAGGGTACTGGTACTTTTCTCACACAGACATACTGTTTTTATGATCAGCTTTACTACTCTGATTTTACCTTCTACAGAACGGAAACAGGTGAGAAAAATCAAAATGTAGATGTTTTTCCCCATTCTCTTTTGCTAAATCAGCATTTCAAAGACTAAACATCTATTAGCTATGTTTTAAGATAAAATGACACTTTGTTGAAGAATTTTAAGAAATTCTTTCACCACTGTACAGAGTAAGAGTGGCACAAACACTTACCTCCATTTCTCCTCTGGCGAAAGCTTGGACACATCGAACTAAAGGGAAATAAAAGAAAGTAATGAGGATTATTCTCCGGCAAGTATAATTGCTTAATAAAGTATTGATTAAATAAAAAAATTGGAGGAAAAAACGACTATAAACCAATGGTGTTTGTACTGAGTAAAATCAAATTAGTAATTACAAAAATAAAATCAATTGCATTGTTTATACAGTGTATTGCAGCGTTAAACTCGATAAGTTAGGTCAACTCTTTCTGCTATAATAAACAGTTGTACATCAGGAAATGTATTAAACTATATGAACCGATATCTCCCAAAATAGGAACTTTAAAAACTTGGATAAAGGGGGTAATTACTCAATTTACTGCTGAACTTCTGAAAACATAAATGTGCTGTTTATTGCTAGCACAAAACAGTTTTTTTCATGTGAACATTTATTAGTTTACCAATTTTTTAACAGTAAAATATTATGCACAATCTCACCATGTAATTTGATCAATTACTAAATTATGGTTGCAATTCCAAAAAACAACCTCATCAAAATAATCTGTTTTTCTTTTTGTTTTTGATAGTACATTGAACTGTAAGCTCAGTAGTGAACTGCAAAAAGCTTTTGTTTACTGCTTGAACCACTACAGTAAAGAGTACTTTTCCCATCTGCGATCCCTTAAGACAGGGGTGTCAAACTCATTTTCACTGAGGGCCACATCAGCATAGCAACTGTCCTCAAAGTAATTTATACATGTAACTAAATGTAATTAAAAATAAATGTAACTACTCCTTAATTTGAAATTACTCATTATTTATTTACTATAACTGTTTAAAGTGACAATTACAGTTGCATAGAAAACCTGTTTGCTTGTTACTCCAGCATAAATCCTTTTACATTTGATTCTGTCAGGTTAGGTTATATGGACAGTGTTCAAGTCCTAATGTTTAGTTGCCCAATCTGATATTTCAAGTCTGATTCCCCCTAGACATGAATAAATACACAACAAGTTTTATTTTTATTTTACGAAATAAAAAACTTGTATGCTCTGGCGGGCCACCTAAAATGACATTGAGGGCCACATTTGGCCCGCGGGCCTCGAGTTTGACACATGTGCCTTAAGACATACTTGAAATGATACAGACTTCTTATTTAACTGCATTAAAAAAAGTAGGGCTGTAACGATTAATCGATGGATCGCTTTACATTCCTTGGAACCAACCAGATCCATTTGTCTGAGGTAATTTGTTAATCAAAACAAACTATACCATCATAAAATTGTTTCAAAATGAAATACATAGATCCAATCAGTATTGGATTTGCATTGAGGCATGGCAGGTTTATTTTATTTAACATAACGTAAAAACAGCCCGATGTTCTGGAGACACTTTTGAACTTTGCTAAAGCGTGTGGAATACCATACCCCCCTATATGGTAGGGTCATACCTCACTGTATGGTATAGTCATACCATACCATACAGTGAGGTATGACTGTTCTGTTTGGATTATTTTTGATGTGGAAGAACAACAATGGGCTGAACTTCCTGACACTAAAATGTGAATGGATTTTACATGAATTTTGTTTACTTGTTTGTTGGTACACATATTTGATTCACATTTGTTTATTTTGCAAGAAATACAAGGAATCTGGAAAACATCACCTGCACCCAGGTGTTTATCTCTGAGTCACACTGGCTGAATAGTTGGCTAAGATGTTCTGAAACGATTTTAAGTCAGTGAATCTGATCATTAAAAAGCACCAATATTGACTATAAATCATATCAGCAACCACACATTATGCTATAAATCGAATCGCTTTTCAAATGAATAGCTACACTCCTAATTAAAGGGACTCTTTTTAGATTGTTATGTTGTAGTCTGTTTGTTAGGTGACCTTTTCCATCTTTTATTTTGGCACAGAGTGACAGACAGATTCAAGGTAATCCAGAGCATCTACACAAACAGTCAAACTTTCTGAAGCTCATAGGGAATCCAAACAGGCTGCTGAACAGGTTTGCACGTTCAGCCATGCACAGTCATAATGTAAATTAAACTCCAATACAGCATAATCTGTTACGCTGAAGATTTCGGGTAAACTAGTAGAGAATATGAGACTTTCAACTGGCGACTGTGTTATCGCTGCCTCTGACTTCTCTCTGTCATTACTGAACCTTTGAGCTCCTCAGCCACATCGTCTAAACTGACAGGAAAGCATAACCCATTTATCAACGTGGCAACCCACCCACAGCACAGGCGCAGAAACAAGTAACACAAGCTTTTTTTCTCATTTTCAAATCAAAATTGAACGAGAAATGACTGCAACTGGAATTAGATAATCTAACAAAATACGTTCCATTTGTTTCCTTAGTAAAACGCCAAGTTAGCTGTTTTCTTTTAGATAATATACTTTATCTGGACACCGTATGCTAAGTTAACCGGTGGCTAGCTCAGCTGCTACTTTTAAATGGCTAAATCATGCTAGCAGCAGCTCGGTTGGCAGCTATATATCACAGCCTGCGCCTTCCTTTTTCTATACGTCACACTCAGCATTGTTCATTAAAATAACCTGATTTGCATCGTTGTGGTGCTCCAGTCCATGGTCGTGCTCTACACCGTCAACCTCCACCTCAAACACCCCGGCCATCTTCGGAGTGCTTACTTATCTTTCCGGGGCCATGGGCATTAGTGGAAAAGTTGGAGAGGTTCACTTCCGGTTTCAAAATAAATCGCCAAAGTAATGTAAACGAGGGAAATACTGTATAGCACGATTTTCTTGTTCAGTGGGCTGTCACTCCTACAGGAAGGTGTCAAATGGAAAGAAGACACTTTAAATGTCTGGGTTGTTTCACTATTGCTGGGTTATTGACGTAAGGAATTAAGGAGATCTCTCCGGAATTTGTATTCATTTATTTATTTTGCAAAAATGTTTTTGTTTGTTTGTGGTTAACGTTTTTCAAATTATCTCTACTAGTTTGAGTTTGATTAATTTTTACAATCATAAATAAACAAGTACTTTACTTTAAACTATTGTATTCTATTATACAAAATGAATGTGTAATTCCTGCATACTCACTCGTTCATTTTTTTATAGGAACAATAACTTTTAATTGATATGTGACATTGTAATCCGGCTTTAAAGCGGTATTGTCATATTTAGGTCAAGTTATTGCTGTGTTTATTGTTTAAAATCCCGCCAGAATTTACCTCACAAAATCAAACCGGAAGTTGTAGAACGACTCCCGTACTGTCTGTGATTGGTTACGACGCCCACCCGGGTCTTCTCTGATTGGTTGAAAAACTGACACAACTCAACGTAACTGGCCAGTGTTCTGTTGGCGCTCTCAGTTTAAGATTCAATATTGTAGTAGATTAGAGTTACCGGGTTATTCCTGAGATAACTCCTTTATAACGTATTCGTTTGATTTGTATTTGGACTCAGTTCAAAGGAAATTTTCAGAATTTGCTTTGTGAGATTACCAGCTTCTTTACAGTCAACATGCATGTCATCAAACGAGGTATTTCTGCCTGAATTTCGCTTTTTGCTGGATCACTACGTGTAATTGTATGTTCTTGGCTGCTCCTAGAATACGCACAGTGCTTAAAACGTTGTTCTTTTTTTGGAGTAATGCGGTTTTTATGCAATAACTTATAATAGCGAACTTTTAATGCTTGTTTCCTGCTTTTTTGGGTGGAGTTTCCTTCAAAGCAATGAACAATAGGGGGAATCGTGAACATATTAGGACTATTTCCTAATTAGACGGTTTGTTTACTATTTTAGAATGCATTATTGTATAATGTTTAATGTATTGTTTATATTTAGAGCTACATCGTTTTGGTTTTGAATGGTTTTTTATTTGCTTAAGAAGTCGAGTCTTTAACGGATCGTTAACTGCTTTTGTTCTCTAATAATCATTTTGTCCGTATCTATGTTTTATTCTAGTTACCATGTGGATTACACACATTTTTAGCACATAACGTGTTTATTTCTGTAGGATTTGAGATGGGTTTGGTTTATAGTGATGTTTTGGCGCGCTCCTTTGTTTGGATAAGTGACTGGTGTTTTGCGGCTTTTCTTTGCATTAAATAAGAGTTACTGGGACAAGCCGGGAAAATGCTCCATGGCCATTAGAATAAAATCAAAGCTATTCTCTTGTGTTTCCTTTTCAGATGGGCGCCGTGAAGCAGTTAGTTTTGACAAAATTACCTCCCGCATCCAGAAGCTTTGTTATGGGCTGAACAGTGACTTTGTGGATCCTGTAAGTTTTAACAAAAAGAAGGGGGGGGGGCAGATATACATCATTTTCCACGTGTGAGTTGATTTTCTGTGTTCTGTCTCTGCAGGCTCAGATTACCATGAAGGTGATCCAGGGTCTTTACAGTGGAGTCACCACTGTGGAGCTGGACACTTTGGCAGCAGAGACCGCTGCAACCCTCACTACTAAACACCCTGACTATGCAATCCTGGCTGCCAGAATTGCTGTGTCTAACCTGCACAAAGAAACTAAAAAAGTATTCAGCGGTAGGTAATAGCTGAATCAAAACAACACCAGTGGGTTTAAGCTTCTGCAATAAATTTATATTTTTTAATGCAGATGTGATGGAGGATTTGTACAATTATGTCAACCCCTTAAATAAACGTCATTCCCCCATGATCTCCAAGGAGACACTCGAAATTGTCCTTGAAAACAAGGATGTAAGTACCTTTTGTCATAGTTTTGAAAGTTTGATAAACAATCATGTGTTGATGCAACTACTTTCTTTTTTTCTTTTTACAGCGCCTTAACTCAGCCATTATTTATGACAGAGACTTCTCCTACAACTTCTTTGGATTTAAGGTAAACTTTTATTTGGTGCTCAAGATTTTGTGGAAATTAAAATTGTTTTTTAAAATAGTCCTTAATAGTCCTATTTGGCATATTTGTCAACTATAATTTTATTTTTGTTTTTTAAGTATTTAAGTTTATGTCTACATAAAAACTTTCTTTCTACTCTTTCTTGCAAAAAAATCCTGAGAAACATAACTTTTGAGATGAAAAAACGTAAAAATCCATTATTTGGTTATTTACTTCATAACTTTGTAAACTATAGAACTGTACAGCTAAAGTACAAGCAACAGTCAGCATTTCAGGATAAAACAAAACAGAAAATACTTTGAAAAATTAGGATTGCTAGCATTTTAAAGGGACAACCTTTTGAAACACCTTGATTCAGAAGGGAAGTAATTAAATAGTTTAAATAAAAGAGCCAGTTTATATCAAAAGGCAAAAAAATAATTGTCCTACAATATTGTCTAAAACTTCCCCAAAAAAAGCCATAATTGTAAGAAAGCATGGAACAGAAACAGATTCAGTGTTATGGTGGCATTATTAGGATGTTGCTGAGGTAAAAATGATTAAAATATTAATAACATCAATTCTGTAAAATACAAATAAACACATGCCATTTTTTCTATATATACCAGAAAAAAAGTAAGATTTAGCTTCTTTATATGTATCTCTTTTTATTTTGTGATATTTACACGGCTGAAATTTAAATCAGACTTTGTATTTAAATGTTATACATATGAATAAAATAGTATATATGAATTGACAGAAATATATTGTTTTATTTTTCTCAGACATTAGAGCGGTCATATCTGCTGAAGATCAATGGAAAAGGTGCGTTTCCTGTAATTTAATACACGCTAGGATGCACATGGTCAAGTCATGATCTAAATTGCTAAACCTCTGATTAACATCTCCCCTGCAGCTGCTGAGAGACCCCAGCACATGCTAATGAGGGTGGCTGTCGGCATTCACAAGACCGACATTGATGAGGCCATTGAGACATACAACTTGCTGTCAGAGAAGTGGTTCACCCACGCCTCCCCAACTCTATTCAACGCAGGCACCAACAGGCCTCAGCTGTCCAGGTAAAACAAAGGCAAACCCCCGGGGCAAACTTCCACTTCAATCTGGTCTTCTAATGTAAATATTTCTACCTGCAGTTGTTTCCTGCTTGCCATGAAGGACGATAGCATCGATGGCATCTACGACACGCTGAAGCAGTGTGCCCTCGTCTCCAAATCGGCTGGAGGCATTGGACTGGCAGTGAGCTGCATCAGAGCAACTGGAAGCTATATTGCAGGGGTGAGCTCAGCTCATAATATAGAAAGTCCAGCCAAGATAAGAATGTTTTAACCAAATTAGTTTCCTTCTTTTGTGTATTTTTTCAATCTGATTCAGACTAATGGCACCTCCAACGGGCTTGTTCCTATGCTTCGAGTGTACAACAATACAGCCCGTTACGTGGACCAGGGTGGCAACAAGGTGAGGGATGTATTTATGACCGTTCCTGTCACTTTATTTATGATTGCACATTTCTCTACATGAATGAATGTGCTGTCCGTTTAGAGACCTGGGGCCTTTGCTGTGTACCTGGAGCCATGGCATGCAGATGTGTTTGAGTTTTTGGACCTAAAAAAGAACACTGGTAAAGAAGAACAGAGAGCCAGAGACCTGTTCTTCGCCTTGTGGATCCCGGACCTTTTCATGAAACGAGTGGAAAACAATCAGGTAAACTTAAAAAAAAACTCTTTTGTAACTGTTTAAATTGAAATAAAAAGAGTTTTATCAATCTTTTGGTGTTCTTGTAGGACTGGTCGCTCATGTGCCCCAGTGAATGTCCAGGCTTGGAGGAGTGCTGGGGGGAGGAGTTTGAGCAGCTCTACATTCGGTAAGATAAGCTCACCTAGTCACTGGTTTTATTTTTTAAATCTATTTTGAGTTGGCTTACTGGTTTAAATTTCTGTTGATCCTGCGACTTTTAAGGTACGAGAAGGAGGGCAGGGCTAAACGTGTGGTGAAGGCTCAGCAAGTGTGGTACGCCATCATCGAGTCGCAGACGGAAACCGGCACGCCATATATGCTCTACAAGGACGCCTGCAACGGCAAGAGCAACCAGCAAAATCTGGGCACCATTAAATCCAGTAATCTTTGCACAGAGATTGTAGAGTACACAAGTAAAGACGAGGTGAGGAGTGCACTACTGTACTAAAGCAGCACTTCTGTGAAGGCATGTTCTCATTCAGCTTCGTTCTGCCGTCCACAGGTTGCAGTTTGTAACCTGGCATCTATTGCCCTCAACATGTATGTCACCCCAGAAAAGACCTTTGACTTCAAAAAGCTGGCATCCGTGACTAAAGTCATTGTCAAAAACCTGAATAAGATCATCAACATCAACTACTACCCAGTACCTGAGGTAATGTTTCACATCAAGTGTTGTTTCCCAACAAACCCCCCAGTTTAGTCCAACAAGCTTTCAGTATTTCCTCCTTTCCCCCCTACAGGCTGAAAGATCAAACAAGCGTCACAGGCCAATTGGAATTGGCGTGCAGGGTCTGGCTGATGCATTTATCCTCATGCGCTACGCATTTGAGAGTCCAGAGGCCCAGCTGCTCAACATTCAGATCTTTGAAACCATCTACTACGCCGCCCTGGAGGCCAGCTGTGAGCTGGCAGCACATTACGGCACTTATGAAACCTACGCCGGTTCTCCTGTCAGCAAGGGAGTGAGTTGATATCAGAAATGTTAAAAGCTGTCTCGGCTCAAGGACTAGCTGCTTGAAGGACTAACAAAACCTTTTTTTCTCTCCAGATCCTGCAGTACGACATGTGGGGCAAAACCCCAACAGACCTCTGGGACTGGAAAGCACTTAAGGCCAAAATTGCTCAGTAAGTTATCCTGTTAATACTTCGCTTATATCCAGACATATTGTTTTCTTAACTCCTTCTTCTGATCATCTTCAGACACGGTGTGAGGAATAGCCTGCTTTTGGCACCCATGCCTACAGCGTCCACCGCCCAGATCCTTGGCAACAATGAGTCCATTGAAGCATATACAAGCAACATCTACACACGCAGGGTGCTCTCAGGAGAGTTTCAGGTCAGTGCAGGTCACATTTGGTGTCGGCCTGAAGTTTTGCAGCGGTTCACTTTTCCTGTCTTGCAGATCGTGAACCCTCACCTGCTGAAGGATCTCACAGAAAGAGGATTGTGGAACGAAGACATGAAGAACCAGCTGATTGCTCTTAACGGCTCCATCCAGGTAAATGTTAAGCTGTCAACCCAGGTGTATCTGTTCCCAGTGCTGCTTTGGTGAACACGCGCCAAATTTTTCCTCAGGATATTGAAGGAATCCCTGCAGACCTGAAGCAGCTTTATAAAACTGTCTGGGAGATCTCTCAAAAGACTGTCCTGAAGATGGCAGCAGATCGTGGTGCTTACATCGACCAGAGCCAGTCTCTTAACATTCATATTGCTGAGCCAAACTATGGTAAACTCACCAGCATGCACTTCTACGGATGGAAGCTGGTAAGGCATTCATGCTGCGTTCCACTATGCTTCAAATTCAGAATGTGTTTTTTTATTTTGCTTTTTTTGTGTGCCGCAGGGCCTTAAAACTGGTATGTACTACCTACGCACAAAACCAGCTGCCAACCCCATCCAGTTCACGCTGAACAAGGAGAAATTAAAGGAGGCCCAGACAACCAAAAGTGCAGAGGAGGAGCTCCGAGAGCTCAACAACGCAGCAATGGTCTGCTCCCTAGCAAACAAAGATGAATGCCTGATGTGTGGCTCCTGAGGCTTTTAACTCCACAACACCCTCGCGGCTGAACCACTGAAGGTGGTGCCTATTATGTAAAGGATGATAATGAAAATGTCCACTTACCTCAACTCATAGATTTTGAACATTTTATTTAATTTTAATGGATTTTTCTTTTGTTGTAATAATTTTTTGTATAGTATTTTTTTTAAATGAATGAACTGTCCTTAGCCGCAGTTCTGTCGCATGCTAATGATAAATTTCATGCTTAGTGTTTTAAAATGTGTGGAAAATAAACGTTTTCTTCAATAGCCTTGCTCTTAAATATTATTTAGAGGAAGAAAGTAAAAACAATATTTATTTTGTATTTCATAAAGAGAAAATTAATTAATACAGATACACACACATATTTTATATATATGAGAATGCTTTTGTTTTAGAAAGTAGAAGCAGGGCATGTTCTGACAGCTACTTCACCATGACAATTTTATTGGGAAAAATGCAAGTGAACTGAAATAGTTACATCTCAGCAGTCAGAACTGGCAGCAATCCTGACAGGACAGCATGCCAGAGTGTTTTTCCAGGCCACTAATACATAGTAGTGTGCCATGGGACACTTAATGCTTCAGGTTAAGAATTAATAACTGTGCTGGTTTATGAGCTCTCAGGAGAGCAGAATGTGTTAAACAAGCTGAGACCTGCACTGTTGCACTGCAGCATTACAAATACATAGACTGACCAAAAAAAAATGTAATGCATAAAATCAATTAATGCAGAATTCCCAACTGAGACAGAAGCAAATGTGATTCCAAACCATTTAATGGCTTTACAGAGTAAAAACAAAGTACAAAACAGCCCATTTGTTTTCTCCTATTTCAGTTATTTCAAAACTAGAATAGCCTACCAAGAGTGTTAAATATAAACTTAAAAGTGACATTGTGCAAACTGTAACTGCATTTTACTGCTACTTTTAGTAAATTTAGTACTTTTTTTATTTGAATGCAATGATCACAGACATTTGAGCCAAAATATTTGTCCTCTGTCTTAAACCTGAAGGGCAGCAGTTCCAGTCGCCTTTGGGCGAAGGCAGAATGTTTTAACTAGACAGACATTAATTTGAAGTTCATTCATTTTCTTAACCGTTTTTCCCTTTCAGGGTCACGGGGCTGCCGGAGCCTATCCCGGCCACTTGTGGGCGAAGGCAGGGGAGGCCCTGGACAGGTCGCCAGTCTGTCCTAGGGTAGCATATCCTCAATCACTCACCCATTCACTCTCACAGTCATACCTATGGTCAATTTAGAGTTGCCAATCAACCTATGAAGCATGTTTTTGGATTAATTTGAAGTGTCTTACAGATTTACCTTTGCGTTTAATTTGCTGGTTTCATTTGTACTTTTCTTTGCACTGAAGACATTTCTTCAAATCACATTAAGAGGAAACTCTTGATTGTGACAGCCTGATATAATCAGATGATCTAAGTTTTCACAGTTGAGCCATCAATCGACCCTTCAGCCTCCCGTGAACCAAAGCCAGTGTCCTGTGAGCTGCTGCTTCCTGTTGGAGATGGTGTCATTTTGATATCTCCAGGTTTTTCTCCACTGACCCTACCATGCAACTTTTCTGCTACTCCATTCTCAACCTTTTTACCATTAATTAATTCTGCTCTGGCTTGTTTGTCTCTCAGCTCCAGGTCTTTGAACTTCCTCATTATCTCTTTGGTGTCATTTGTTTCACAGCTGACTATGGTGCTCTCGGTGTGCTCAGGGATAATCTCTGAGGGTTTTCCTGGCACCTTTGCTCCACTGTTAACCTCTTCTTCAAGAGTGGTAAAACTTACCCCTTCTGCCACCTCTTCTTTGTCTTTGCCATTTTCATTCTTGCCCGTTTCTGCCTGCTCCCCTGTCAAACTGCTCTTCTCTTTAGCTCGTCCTTCCTCCATTTTCACCACCTCACAGTCTTTCTCCTGCATAGCTTCCACTTCTCTACATTCATCCACCTGCTGTGAATCAGACTCCTGAGTCTCTAAATCAGCTTTTTCTTTACCTTCCCCTTCCTCTCCATGATGCACTGCCAATTTAAGTGATGTATTTTTGTCGTCTTGTCTGCTGTTAAAACCTCTAAAATTATTCTTGGCACCAGTTATGTATTTTCCGAGCACGGAGGATCCATCGTTAGTCAGGGCATCACTGGCAGCAGGACGATCAGCCATCAGGAGCTGCTGAAAAACTTTTATATCACTGTGCATCCTGGTCACAGCTTTGCTGAGCTCAGTAATCCGATTACCGATATCTGAAAAAGAAAATTACTCTCATTACACCACAGCAACCTGGTATTCTTGCCACAAATAATATTGCAGTTAAATGAGAATTTTAATTTAATTTTGATACAAGTACAATTTAAGATAACAGAAGACGGGCAAAGAAAACTAGTGGAAATAAACTAAATGTTTTCGGTTTTTTGAAAAAGATCTTTGAAGTGAATTTAAAAAAAAAAATACAACTTTCAATTATATTTATGCTCAAAAAGTTGAGGTTTCAAGGTGTTATGACTGGCTGACTGGCTCAAAAAATGACTTTTTTTTAAGGAGTCTTGCATTCATTCGTTTTTTGTACTGCATCAATGAATGAACACTCAGGACAGAATAAATTAAAATATGTTGCAGCAACTTTCCCACATTCTATATTATGAGGTTTTTTTTACTATGAATAATCCTGCAGAGCTGAAGAAAATACCAGCTTCTTAGAAACTGTACTCCGACTACGTTTGTTGAGTCTGCCTTCATTGGAGTTCTTTGTATAACGGTGTGACGAAGTGGACGGCCAGGACTCCATAACTTTCATGTGACAGAATATTAAATTAGCAGATAATAGGCCACTAAAGATCTGATAATTCCATAAATCTTTTAAGTCCACATCTGTGTGAGGTTGACAAAATCTTGTTTACCTTTCCTCTTGGTCTCCTCAAACTCTCTGCGAGCAGACTCAATGTAGCGCTGCACCAATGCCCTAATCACCTGCTGGCGGTACGGTGTCTGGCTCTCCTCAGACCTCCTGTCACTGGGCTTTTTACACCACAAAAGCAAAGAAACCATGTTAATACTGTTTCATTCAGAGTGGGTAAAAATAATTTGCAAATGAGATGAACCATTTATACATTTTTCTCAAATAAGTGTTTACCATGGAGTCTAGAGGAGGATATTTTTGCTCTGAAGAACAAGTGCAGCAGCAGCAGATTCGTCTAAAGATACCCCTGAAGCAGAATATAAAAACACAAAATATTACAGCTGAACAATATTGTGCAAAAAAAGAAATAGCTATACAGTTAGTTAAGTTGCTTTAACTTTTTTATCACTTCTAGTCAGAACTTCTAAATGTCAATTAAAACCATGAAATAACTCAAATGTCACAGATTCTGTTCACTAAGCTGAGGATAAGACAAAAAGATAGGAGAAAAACATATTTAGAAGAACTTTTTTCATTTTTATTTTTGATGATTAGATCCCACGAGGAAAAGAAAAAAAGGTAGATTATTTAACTGTTAAATAAAAAGATTTTAAAAGTCCAAATGTGGTACCCAGCTAGACAAAGGAAAAAAACTAAACTGTTTATCTCAACTCCACTTAAGCCAGAAGGAAATTAAAAATAAAAGCACTTCAGTAAGAGAATTTAGTTAATGAATAAAGACAACGGCCTAAAACCATATTTTAGATTGCTGTTTTGATCTTCTCAGAGTTTCTTTGTTTAAAAACAAACACATAGCATATCTGAGAGGTAGAAAAAATAAGAGTATGTTCATAATTGAAGAACAACCCATTTTAAATTCAAGAAAAGTCTTAAATAGAAACTGCATGTACACATCATTAACTTTATCAAAAATTATTCCAGCAAAAACAAACAAAACAAACATCTTTGTCATCACAGTGACATACAAGTAAACTTGAATTTAAGACGTTTCCAAACTGTGAGTTTATGTTCTATGAAGGCCAAATATAAAGTCTATGGATTCTTTTGAGCCACATCATGTACTGGGAAACGTGCTATACAAATAAATTTGATTCGAAAAACACCTGAGTACTTAAAAGCTATATAACATCATGTAACATTTAAAGAACCCATCATAAAATCACAAAGAGCTACTTCAGTTAATTCTGAACAGGTGGAGACATTGTTTGAGGCTTTTGTCTGAGACCAGACAATCTAAAGTTAGTGGCTCCTTTTTTGGAAACTACTCTTCTTGGTGTCCACATTTGGACACTTTCAGTTACCTCAGTATGTAAAACGCAGCTTTAGGGGAAGGAATGATGTTGAAGGGCACAGGCATGGTCAGGCCCTCTCTGAAGTAACTGAGGTACAGCTTTGATCTGGCAAACTTCCACTCGACGTCCGCATCATCCTGAAACAAAAAGATGTCAACAGCTATCACTGAGACTTATCTTCATCAGATGTTACTGGACCTGCAGCGCCAGTCAACCCAGTCTTTACCTCAATTTTCTGAAATGAGTTTGTAATCATAGCAATAAGCATGTTGAGGAGGACAATGACGATGACGAGAGTGAAGATACCGTATAAAATCCTCCCCACAAACTCTGCCAACACAAACTGTGGCATGTCCACAAAGTCCTGGTTGGCAACACCAAACATGGTCCAGAATAAGAAGTTGAAAGTTTCATTAAACCTGGAAAAGTAGAAAATAAGTTACTGAGACAGTTTGGAGATGAAAGAAGCCTAGACTTTTGCCATTTGTGGGTTGATAGGGCAATCTCACATTTAAACTTGTTTTTAAATGACTTCATTTATGCAGTAATACCAGATGAGATTTAATTGATCATTAAGTAGTTAACCAAAGAGTAAGGGCCAGCTGAACTGAACTGTATCCTATATGTTACCTGCCAAGATGGGGAGAGATGACATAAGGAACATAGACGTTGTTGATGCCACAGAGGAATGCTGTTCCAATAATCATGAGTATAAACATGAATCTATGAGACAAAAGCAGAATATTTTTACTCATTTTCAAACTCCACTTATGATAAGGATGACATGAGGTGATGCTGTTACCTCATCATGTCATCAATCATCTTTCCAATGGAGATCTGAAGCGTTCCCAGGGACTCGTGGGCTGGCAGGATGTACGCCAAACGGGTAAAGCTCAGCATGCTTGTCACGGCGAACAGCACCTCTGAAATCAGCTGGGGGTCCTCCTGATGCCAGTCGTCTCGTACTTCGACACAGAAGGGCGATTAAGCTTTATGAACTCAAAATAGAATTAGCACTCTCAGTGACGGCACCCTGTCCTCACCTGTCTGAGTGAAGTAGATGCACTGCTCGCTGTTGCTCTCATCGTGGCAGAGAAAGTAGCCTTTGAGCATGATGACCACACGCAGCGTAAAGGATGCCAGGTACATGCTGAGCACCACCATGTCCAGGCAGTTCCACCAGTCAAGGAAATAGCTCCGCAACCCTTCAATCCACACTTCTTTACACTCATACCAGAAGAATCCTTGGGGAGACACAAGCAGCAATGAGAACTTAGTGGAATCATGGAAGCTCTTTTAAAAGCAGAGAAAAATTATCTTACCGACCACCCACACCATGTGGAAGGAGCTATGCAGAATGTCCTGGTGTCTAGAGGCAAATTTATCTCGATACATCTCCATGGTTATTGACTCTCCAAGTAATGTGATGAGGAACCACAGATATGATGCAGCATGAAGAAGGAATTTGATCACTGGGATCTTTAGGATCTTTCCTACCTGCAAACAAACCAAAGATCTGTTGGGGCCAAACCACATGGGACTTATGATATTGTCTTGTTGCTAATCTGAATGTTTCCTGAGTATTACACCACAAACCATTGGTTACTGTAGTTATCAGCTAGTAGACAATAGGACAAATGTCCTCTGACCTTGGACTTTGGTGCTATCCAGTAAACAAGACAGAGAAGAGGCATGGTGAAAAAAATTCCAACGGAGACTAGTAGCTTCCAAGCTGTCCTGCTGCCTCTCCATCCAGCCAGGTTTCCGCACCAGATAGATGACAGAACCTGCTGGCAAATTGGGTGTGCCACAAACTGCAACAGTGGAAAGAAAGATTCGTTTGGTCCAGGTTATGCCTTTCCTGTGTTCTAGAGCAGTGTGAAGTGTTGGGATCTGACTACCTGCTTCTGGTTATAATTGACAGCAAGTCGCAGACGGGACAGGTTTGGTATTCCCTCCTCAAAGGCCTGCTCATGTAAAGCTTCTTGGGTCTCGTCTCCACAACTGTTCAAGATGGTAGTGACCTCACTCTGATTACGACACATGCCAAGCAATTCAAACGCAAACTCTTGACACAGTTGCTCCAGGCTGAGGTACTGCGGCTGCAGGAGAAATGAGCCAAAACTGGGTCAAGGAGTAAATAGATAGATACAGAATGAGTAGGCATGCAAAATGGGGGGCTTCACACCTTAAATTCAGGCTCTTTCTGGGACAGTTTCCGGAGCTCTTTGCTAAGACTAAACGCACTGAGCATGGCATCCTCAGAGGTTATGGACAGGTATGCACGGCTGGCGATGCCACGATAGGTGTTGATGCGAGACAAGGAGAACTTCAACAAGTCATACTGTCGGCCATTGCGGCACTCCAAACAAGCGCAGGATATCTTGTGAGGATATGGAATGACGTGGCCTTTTTGGGTGAGCATGGTAACTATGTCATACAGGTCTTTCTGACAGGCCAACGTCAGAGGAGTTACACCAGGAGCAAACTGTGAGTTGTCAATGGAGCGGTCGAAAATGGCTTGAGAGAAGGATCGCACATCCATCTTGTTGCCTTTCTCCTGGTCCAGACGGTCCAGCAAGCGCTTCACCACCAGGGGCTGGTTGGTGTCAACAGCAACCAGCAGAGCTTCATGAATCTGCCGGAAGTCAAACTTGACCCCATGCAGGAGCGCATCCATAGCGTCTTCATTCCCCAAGCGGATGGAGAGGTTTAGAGCCTCTCTCCACTGGCGATCTTCAGACTCGTCCAGCTGACGGATGATGCCATCCCCCGTCTTCAGCAACCCACTCAGCAACCCAATTTTCCCTTCTTGGATGGCGTTGATGAGCGCAGGGGGGAAACGCATCTTCTTGTTCATGATCTCCCGCCATTGTTCCGGCTGAGGAACACATCGATAGCGTTAACCTCAACCCTTACACTAGTACAGTGCATCTATGCATAAACGTCTTTTTTAGTTTTAAAATTAGAATATGAATTCAAAAAAGGACGACAATAGAATATGATTAAGACTAACATTTCATAGAAATAAGGTGAGTATGTGTCAAACAGTATATGTCAAAACAGAAGCCAACTACAATTTACCTTAAAGAAATTTTGATTTAAAAAAAATACATAATTTTATAAAATGTATATCATTACACTTTTTCATATCCTATAATGCAAATAAAACTCTTCTTACCGTGAGATTTTCCATTCCTGGAGACAAAACAAAAGTCCTCTATGTGGATTTCCCAACGTAAGAATACAATCACAGGCTCTGGAGACACAAAGTCGAGTTTTTGCCAACTATTTTTGGAGACTTGGAGATTAAAGCAGAAGATTGTACATTCAGCTTCAAGAAGAGGAAGAAAAGTGATAACATTGGTGGTCATGTGCTGCCGCCTGACTGGATGGATTCATCAGCTTCCAATAAACTCTGTAACACACCAAAGTTCCCCAAGGGGAATGGCCAATTAAAATGTAACCTGTTCAAAGTGTTTCATGCTCAGCTGGGCTTAAAGTAAACAGTTTCTGCATTCAAACAGGAATTATCTCTGGTCTCCGCTCTGTACCCAGTGCCTCAGCACAATTAAGCTAGTTGTTAAGGGGCACCCAACTGCTGTCATCTTTCCTCCCAGAGGACATGGAGGACGCTCACAGAAGGGGAACAGGAAAAACAAGCAGCTGCAAGTAACATACTTACGTTTTTCCCCCCTTTTTTTAATCAACTTTCTTCAAATAGTGTTATGAAAAAGCCACATGACTTCAAAATAATACAAATTAAATGTTAAATAATGAAGTATTAAGATTTCAGTTTGATTTCGTTTTAAACTTACCTGCTTTGCTGCAAATTTCTGTTCGGTAGTCTCCACAGAAAGTGTCCTACCCTGTGCATATCTGATGAATGGTCATTGTTAGCAGCTAAATTGATATTACAACAAAAGGTCAGTTAATTGCATTTTATGTGGAATGTTCACTTTCTTTAATCAGTTTTACTTAAAATTGAAGCCCGGCTGGCTGTAGCCTCTCGTAAATGTCAGGTAGCAAAGCAGGCGGTGGAAAATCTTCCTCTAAAAGATGAGCTCATAGCTATTTTATAGGTTTAGAACAATAACAAAAGAGAAAGAGTGTAAAGATTAAAGACAAAAAAACTATTTGATTGAGTTTGATTATCTTTATTTCCAGGAACTTGTTGAGTATATCACATTATTAAAGCATTCCTCTTAAACTCTGTTCACTGAAATAATATTTTACACTGGGGATTTTTCTAGAATGAACCCCACATATAGGCTACACGTGTACTTTATTATTCAGTAAATTAAATTAGTTTCCCTATTTTAGAAATTGCCTTGTCCTCACAAAAACAACCTTCAGTTCACCACAGAAGTGAATACCTAAAAATATTCTTTCAGTACTTAAACACTATGACATTTTTTTTTCCATTTTCATTTTTTCACCAAAAGTTAAAACAAACCTAAAATATTAACATTTTTAGGTTTAGTCCAAGAAAAACCAACACTAGTCCTTAGATCCTTCAATATGTTGACCTTTTTGGTCGAACATGCGATTTGCTCCTTTAAGGACATGACCTTAAACCTCCAGACAGCAATCTGCATCTGAGACTGACGCCTTTGTTCTGACAGTAACCACGAATCAACATTTAAAATGCTGCATCATCATGATCCAAACATGCAAGAACAGACAGTTTTCCAAAACAGAAGTAAAACCAATGACGTTTGAAACAAATGATTCCTCCTTAAAAGGAGCAAGCACAATAAACCAAACCCACTTCTTTGAAGAGCACATCAGCAACAACCACAATTCTATAAAAGTCATTATTTAGTTAAAACACTCAAAGCATGACAAAGACAAAAAACTGAAGAGAATCAATGTCATCAAACTACTCTTTCAATCAAAATATAAACTAAAAGCAGCTAAAGGTGCACAAAATAATCCAACAGCAACTTGGGTTTCACTTTGTGTGTGGACAAACAGTAGTGTTCAAACAGTGCAGGTCAGTCCAGCAGATTTTAGGTTGATTTTTTCCTGGATTCTGCATCCTCCTTCATCTTCTGCTCCTGCATCCGACTCCGAGTGGAGCCTGCAAGAAAAGCAGCATGAAGATGTGTGAGCAAACAACCGCAGGAGTTCAAGCGGGACATGCAGAGGCAGAGGCGTTTTTCTTACTCATCTCTGCAAGCTTCTGTATCAGTGCAGACTCTCCTCCAGATTTGCTGTAAATTGAAATGAAAAAATGATCCAGATGTTCAGATAAGCCTGATTTGTGGTGGTACTCTCAAGCTGGAATTTTGAACGTGAATTGTCACAAACCTGCCATCAGCTTCATCCTGACCGTCCACATCGAAGCGTAGCCTCTTCAGGGGTTTTAGAGCAGAGCCACCATCCAGAGGCCTCTTGTGAGCGCGGTCACCGCTGTTCACCATCTGGTTGATTTTCTGGAAGCGGTTGGCAAACTGTAGACCAAAAACAAGTAAAGTAAAGAAAATGTCACTGCTTCTCCAGTCATGATTAAAATAATTATTTTTATTTAAAAATATAAACTCCGGCAGCCCCGTGACCCCGAAAGGGAAAAAACGGTCAAGAAAAAAAAAAAAAAAAAATGAATGAATATTTAAAAATAAATCACAAACCCCAAAAGATTCTCCAATGGAAACCAGCATTCTGCGCAAAAGAAAAGATCAAATTAAATATTTTGTAAGGAAATATTTCTAAAGTATTGACATATTCTAAGCTCTTAGGACTGACCTGGAGCGAGGAGTCATCATACCCGGAGACAGGCGTGAGTTTTTTAGAGGAGAAATGTACACATTGTTGCTTCCCGGCACACGCAGAGGGGAGTTCGGGAACTTGTAGGGACTGCATGGGATTTGAGGGATCGGAGAAAGAGTAGGTGGCTGGAGAGAAAGGACAGCAGACGCACTGAGACGAGTACATTTGCAATAAAAGCACGCTGTTAAACAGGTCTGAAGTATCTCACCCGGGTGGATGCATACTGCAGGATGTTGGTTTTTAACTTCTGCATGAACACTTGATTATAGAAGACGATGATGGAGTCATACTGGCCTTCCGTGATCAACACGTGCTTAAAGGTCTGATAAAAACAACATTCTCATAAGTCACTTTTCAAAAAGATGAGTCTATATTAGAGTTTTTTGAAAGTTGCATCACCTCTTGGCTGGTGTTGGGCATGTTCTTGTAGGCAGAGACGATCGACTTGAAGCGCAGGTCGACGCTTTTTACTTTGCAAATTGCATACATGGCAGACATCATCAACTGCAGAGATGATTGAACTTTAGTCAGATGCTTCTACCCTGCTGCCAGAAAAGTTCATAAAAACTTTTAACATTCACACATGCACAAACATTCACACACTGCTGAACACTGGGGTCAGCCTAAAACCACGAGGAGAAATGTGAGGTTCAACACATTCAGCACAGCGGGAACCGGACCTGCGCTATTCCAATCAGAGGTCGACCGCTCTACCTCTGCACCACAGCTGCCACTGCTATGGTGATCAAAATGGACAACCAAGCTCAGAAGTGCAGCTGCCAGCCTAAAGGTGAATCCATTTGCTGTGATAAACCTTCAACCTGGTAATCGGTGTTAAGAAGACATTAAAACAGGAATTCCCTGAGGAGACTCCATCCCCCTTCACTGCTCTTTTTAGTGGAGTTATTTCACAATAAATAAATCATCACATTTCCATATGTGATCCTAGGAATAGGAAATTCCAGTTTCTCATTATGGAAGAGGGGTGGACTCCATCCTTGAGTTAGAGTCAAATTATGGTAAATATATAAAGTGTGAAGACTTGTGATGGGTCTGGTAACACCGACGCATCGGCTCACGTGTCAAGCTCATAAAGTGAAACCCTGTGTCGGTGTGCGTATCACTTCAGGAGAAGTCACATGACCGATACAGCAGCTGTGAGCAGACAAGGAAGCGCGTCTAGCAGCGGTGTTGCCAGATGATGCGGGTTTCGACCCAATTGGGTGGGTTTGATTTAGATTTTGCTGAGAAAATTTGATTTTGGTGGTTTTCGCGCCAATTTGGCAAGTTTTAGTTAGTTTTATAATGAGTCTCTAAGTTATCTTTTATTTTGAAAGTTATTTTATTTTGAAAAATTACCAGATCTTCTTGGTTACATTACTGTCACTTGGGTGCTAAATCAGCCCAGTGGTGAGTTGGACTGAAAAACAGTTTTTGATGCCTCAGATGCGCGCCCAGCTTCCAGCTGTTGAATGATTCTCGCGCTCCTGCGCCCCCGTTTTCCCCGCCCACCTGTGTTTGAGGTTTTTGCTTTACTGAATCTTTACTTAAGGTGTAGAATGTGGTGTTTTAATGAAGTTCGTGGAATTATTTATTAGTTTTAATAGTTTGTGGCTTTTTGTTTCTCCTGTTCCTCTCGGTTTCCGCTTGATCTAGCAGAATAAAATTCCATTTCAACTCTAATGAATCATTTTATGTTTCGGAGGTTAAATGTGGCATCTGTTCTGCAGAACTGTCCAACTTAAAAGCACTTTCCCAAGGCTGGGGCATCTTAGAGCGAGACATGGGAATGAGGAACTACAATGACAAATATTGTGTTTAGATTCAATTTAAAAAGTGAAGTCAATTAAAAAGTAACTTGGTTCCCTGCAATACAGTTTTTGGTCCAGTCAGTATTAAGGGGCACAGTATCGACACAATATCACCAATGTGTTGAAATGCTTCACGAGGCCTCATCTACCCAACATTAGTGAAGACTATATCATTAAACTAAATGTAAAGTTTATGGATCCCCTGAGGATTATTTGTATCACTGAAGTTTAATATTCTAAAATAAAACACCTTTGTAGTTTATTTTGAGTTAAGATAAAGAAGGGGGGGGTGTTTTTTTATTTTTTTTGCTTGAGAGTTTATTTTTTGTGTTTGTGTGAACTGTGTTCTGTCAGTCCAGTGTATTTCAAGTTCATGCATTTTATTTAAACTGCATATGGTCTTTTATAACTTCCTTCTTCTTGTTCTCTGTTTGTTGTCCTGGACTGTTTAAAGCTCATACAGTGAGTTCTACTTTTCCCTCGCTGTGATTATTCATCGTGACACATGTTGAGTGAAGGCGCCATTGTTATTAGGGATACCTTTAACATCACAGCTTCTTAATAATCTCTTAAAAAACATGATCATAAAAAGGAAAGAAGTTGGCGGGAAAATAGAAACATTAAAGAAATTCTAGCTTTACACAATTAGAAAGAAAACAATCATTAGAGCACGATAAGGCGAGCACACCTGGTCAAGGTGACGGTCCCTCAGTAGATCATACTCATACTGCAGCGTGTGCTGGAACAGAGTCCATATAACGTGCTCCAGGTCCGGGTGGTTGGAAAGCAGGCAGGAGCAAAGAGTCTTCAGCCTTGTATATGCCAGTCGATACACTATAGAAATAGAAAAAGAGGAACTTTCCGTTTTACCAGTATAGGACCCAATTCAAATTAGTTTAAAAAGAAGCAACATAAAAAGTTAATTGTAAATGAAACAAAAAAAACAAAAAAAATTCTAACAGGAAGTCAGATGCATGATTCATCAAATTCCAGGTAAACTAATAAACGCCTCCAACTGCCAAAAGCGAGTACGCTAAAACAAAATTAGTAATATATAACTGTAGCCTAAAGGATGTTAGGGACTCAATAAGAACCCACACTGATGAAAATGGTGTTTTGGGTGGTTTTTTTAACATGCTCTTGTGACATAATTCTGATGATGGAGGACTTAAAATTCATTTCTGAGTATATCTTGATTCAAACTGCAGTGAATCAGGAGTAGATGAAAAAATGCTGTTTGAAAAAGATCATATTTGTTACATAGAAAATACACTGGGCGGCCACTGCTCTGTTCTGTTCTATTCTGATTCAGTCACTTATAGACAAAAAGATCCAAAAACATCTTCCTTTTCCTTGTCTGAGCTGGCATCTGGTTCAGAACTACGGCTGGATAGCTCCAAGATTGCTTTTTGCCATGCATTTTTGTTGCACCGCTAATGTTAGGTTAGGGTTGTGAGGTTGTAAGCTAGCAGGTAAGCAGATGGATGACGGGAGTAGGGGCAGGCTTACTCGACACCAACACAACTGAGAGGTACATTTCTAATTAACTCCTGCTGCTCTGCAGAAAACATGTAATACAAAATGACTGTTTTTTTTTTATTTTGGCTAAAAACAGCATACCGGTAATCATATTTAAAAGAACACAGGGAAGGTTTTGACATTTAATCAAAATACGATCAAAGTGGAACTTTAACATCTTAGAGATGGATGTCTGTCTCTGATTGGACAACAAATCTGTTGTACTAAGAGTTAAGTCAGTGGTTCCCAAACTGGGGGGTGCGGTGGAGTTTAGAAACAAAGGATTTGTATGTTTGTGTCAGTGTGGGGGGGCTCGAAAATATTCTAATCTTCAGAAAGGGGGGCCCTGCAGAAAAATTTTGGGAACCACTGAGTTAAGTTAATTTCAAATTTTCTATTGAATTTTATTGAAGAACACTTTCATACCCTAAAGTCGTTGTAAAGTGATATATAAATAAAGCTTCATTCATTCATTCAATGACTCCTTACAGACACGTTCTTTGTTTTTTTTTAGCTGCTCCCTTTGGGAGTTGCACAGTGAATCATTCACCTCCATCTAACCCCCTTCTTTGTTTCCTCCTCGCTCACACAAACTTCCTTATCAAAACCATGAAACTCCTATTTGGTCTTCCTCTAGGTCTCTTTGTTGGTGGTAAGCAGCCTTTTACCAGCATAACCACTGTCCCTACTCTCAATGTGTCCAAAACCTTTTTTTTTTTAACATCCCACAGGAGCTGTTCTTCTGATGTAAGATGAAGCCTTACTACAGACAAGCTAAGTCTCACCAATATCCACCAGCACCACTAGCTCTTGTTAAACTTACATCAAGGAAAATAATCACAGAAACAGCTTACATTTTTTATAGAAGAGGCTCAGAGAGTTAGACTTTGATTGCCGTGGAGCTTGGCCTGCTGCCTGAGGAGTCGGCTGAGAGGAAGCCTGAGAGCTGGGCGTGGCTGGTGATTCAGGAGGCAAGACACAGAGACCTGGGCGAATTGGGGATAGATATCTGTAGATGGAGAAGAAGCCACAGAAGTATGCGTCATTTCCACCACAAGTAAGGAGGCATCGTGTTGAATCATGCATTTAAACCAAGACAAATGTACTGATGATTCGCCCTCATTCATAACGATAACATATATTTCAGGTTTAGAACAGTTCTGTATGAACTGCGGGAAAGGTTGGCTCACAGGTCAGCTGCTGTGTGGTTGTGTTGCAGAGGTAAGCTGAAACTCGCCGGGGGCTCGGCCTGTTCTGTGGCTCCAGCTTCATGTTCCCGCTTCAGCAGCTCAAACAAAGGGGAGCCCTACAAAAACAGAATGATTTAAGTCTTTATCATAAACTTCACCTCAACCAAAATGAAAATACCGCACAGTGTTATGAAATGCAGTAATTAAAGTAAAATGTACACAAAGACAGTAAAATACAGGTTAAAACGATACATTTAATCAGCTGAAAAAGGAATTACAGTTTTTTTGTCATCATTCATGTTCAAGTCATGGTCATTCACATAACTTATGGCTATCAGTAATATTCAAGGCTGTGAGAATAGATTAAAAAATACATAGTTCTATGATAAAAGTAATCTTTAGTGAAATAGATTATCAGGTTCTTTCTGGCTCTATCTTGTAAATGTTCTTTTGATCATTCTTGTTATCTTATTTAATTTGTGTTTTATACTGATAGATTGATGTGCAGATCTATATTAACTTAAGAAGTTATTTGATAAAATTGTATGAAACACACTCTTAAAAAAAGTATCAAATATTTTTTCATTTGCTGAGAACCTCAGATCAGATGAAGAAAAGTCTCTTTTCATAAACACTTATCAAGATTTAAAGGATCGGCATCAGGCAGGGGAGTTATGAAATAACTACAAACTGACAAACAAGAAAAATGTGATCAGAGATACACCTATAATAACTACCAGTCTGTTCAAACTCAAAGTTTAGTTTGGTTTCTGATACGATATTAAATGCTAGTAAAATAAATGCATTCAAGTTTTCTCTAAAAAAATATATATTTGCACAAAGAAATCACTGTGCTCCAAAAAATAAGAAGAGACTTTAACTTTGAATGAAAGAAATTCAGATTTTGAGGTAAATCTTGAATGGTGTACTTTGTTGTACCTCAAAAAGCAGAACAAACAGTGACACACAGTAAGTACGACATGTGAACATCTCATTTCACTAGCAAAACAGGCCAGATAAAACACAAAGTACAGTAGATAAAACAACATGTCGGACACTCCCAACATGTGGTTTGTTTACAACTGTTGTTTGCTGTTTTTTATGACAAAAAATCTCATTTGTTTCATGAGAGAAAGCTGCTGTAATGGTAAGTGAAGAACAGTTGATTTTAAAAGTTTGTATTAACTTAGTTATGAAATCTGTTAACTGATAAAAGCATGAGCTCACAGATGGGGGTAGGGCTGGTGTTTTATGACTTATTATGACCTCAGCAGCTGCAGGTACGGACACGATTGAGTACAAGCAGGATGAGTACAGTGCATTCCTCATGTCAAGCTACACCCTGGTGACGCCAGAAACATTTCAAAAGTTACAAATTTACTTTTTCAAATGTTTGCCAACAACTTAGGAAGTTACCTGCACTGTAAAGATATAATATCTATCAATGTCCTGCAGTAGTTCCTTTATTGTTTGAGTCAAATGAGATACAAATCTTGAATGTCTCAGGAAACATTGGCATATAGAATTGAAAGTCTGAGTAAAACAACTTTACGTTTAAATCTAAAGGTTGAACTGACATTGACATTTTTATTCATTGTTTTGATTTTGATAGAGATGTATAGCTTTTATCTCATGTGAAAGTAAAAGTGAACAGCAGGGGGAGAACTTAAGTCCTCGGGCAGACTCCTCCCCATATTTCAACAGTCCACTGAGCTCTTTGTGTCTCTACCTTTGACTTCCATGCAGCTGCGAGGCAGCTTATGTTCTATAACAGGAACAGACTGACACCTGCGACGTACCCACAGAGCTGTTGAACTGATACACAAACAACAAGATCAACTATTCTTCTGTTTGGAGTTAAGAGAAAACAAAACGTTTTTTATCGATGTGGATTTTTATTCTGCTGTGGAAGGAAACTGTAAAGACACTTCATCTTGACCACTGGATGTGTTTAATGCAAGAACAATCCAACAAAAGGACCTAAAAAGGTATTTTGCAAAACTACCTGCATACTTTTCCCTCTAAGGATTTTATTAGTCAACATTTTCCATCTATTGTTAAATTAAAAATTAAAGGACAACAACTTTTCCATATTTTTGCCTTTTAGAAGCTAATCTGAAGATGAGCATGAACAATAGCACCAAGAGCTGTGAAAGAAACGATGAGTTCAAGTATCCGATGTACAGCGTCTATTTCAGCATCGTCTTTTTGGTGGGATTTCTCTTCAACATGACAGCGATGTACATCTTCGGCTGTAGGCTGAAGCTGAGGAACGAGACTACGACCTACATGATCAACCTGGCGGTCTCAGACTCCCTCTTCGTTTTCACGTTGCCTTTTCGGGTCGTGTACTTTACTAAACGTAACTGGATATTTGGACCCGTGTTTTGCAAGATCTCTACAGCTCTCTTCTACACAAATATGTACGGCAGCATCCTCTTCCTCACTTGCATCAGTGTTGACCGCTTTCTGGCCATTGTGCACCCGTTCCGGTCCCGGGCAATTCGGACCAAGAGGAATGCAAAATTGACCTGCATTATGGTGTGGGTGATGATTCTATCTGCAAGCATCCCCACAGGCATCAACCTGGACACCACCTCTGTAAATAACAGCAAATCCGAGACAAACTATTGCTTTGAGAACTACTCCAAAGATCAGTGGAAAAGCGAACTGTTCAAAGTGGTGGTGTTTATAGAGACAATGGGCTTTGTCCTCCCACTGATGATCAATGTTTTTTGTTCCACCATGGTGCTACGAACCCTGAAGAGACCCCAAACCATCAGCCGAGGAGGAAGCATCAAAAAGGCCAAAATCTTGCGGATGATCATCGTGCATCTGTTAGTCTTCTGCTTCTGCTTCATCCCGTACAATGTGAACCTCATCTTCTACGCCCTGGTCCGCTCCAAGGTCCTCAAGGGATGCACGGCAGAGGACGTGGTCAGGACTATTTATCCCATCGCTCTTTGCCTAGCAGTGACCAACTGCTGCTTTGACCCAGTTATTTACTACTTTACCTCAGATGCAATTCAGAGCTCCATCAAACAAAAAGCGACAGTATCATACAGTGGAGCATTTAATAGGCTGCAGACGGAGAGCCCTCAGAGCAGCCCTAACTTGACACTAAAGAGCCTTACATTGAAGAGTCTCCAATCTAAAGCACCTGACAATAATTAACTCCATCCTGTGTTGTAGCATCCTGCTTGGAATTAAATGGCAAAACGGGGAATCTGAGTGAATTTGAAGACCAGACAAGGAGATGTTTCCATTCGCCACAGAGACTTTGGACTTCTAACTGCGCTCTGGTGGTGAACTGGGTCTTACCCAACTGTTGCAACATGCAAATTTTCACCAGGTGAACCGTTTACAACATGGGTAATAAACTCTACACTGAAAAAACTGTCTGTATGCTGTATGTATCTTAGCTTTGGCTCCATAGCTTTGTACGTGCACTATTCACCACAGCAGGCCTTCTTTAGACTATTTATAGACAGTAGAATATTTCTTTTAATGAAATAAAACTATGCAGTATTTTGGTAACGTGTGGTTAGATTAAGTTCTGTATATACTTTCTAATGAAGCATGTTTTATAGAATCTTTTTTTATATAAATACTGAATAAATGTTTAGCTTTTTAAAGCTTTGGAACTACATGTATTCTTTGTGTGATTTCATTTGGTGATGTAAGAATTTTTGGCAAAGAAACTCCAACCTGTTCTTGAACCTTTGCCATTGCTTGGACCAAGGTCCATCCACAAACATGTGGTTGGTCAAAAGTGTACAGTTCAGAGCATGCAAGCTCCCACAAAACAGATGGCCACCAAAATGACTCAGCAATATAAAAGGTCGATGCACTTTTGCATTAAGGCTGGTTTTAAAACGGACCATTTACTAACCAAAGTCTTGGGTACTTTATTTTGACACACACATATTAGTGAAGTAATTTCTTTTCAATAAGTAATGTTTCTGTTTCAGACAGTATTCTAACAGATGGTTGCTGTGTGCGTGCATAAGTCAAAACCAAACAAAAACTCTACAACATTAAAGTTTGCCAGGAACTGGCTTCTCCGTGCCCTCCTCTCTGTTGAAAGACGCTAATAGACCAACATTCCCTTCCAGAGTGTTCACAATCTATCAAAAAAACATGCTAAACGCTGCTACAAAGCTGCAACCACATTCAGTTCAGAAAGACCGCATAAAAGTTCAATTGTGATGGTCTCTGAACGGATGTGACATATAAACTTTAAAAGACAAGCCATGCACCACAAGCACCACTGCATTCCTGTTCAGAGTTTAGCCTGCAGGCCTGGCTCTTCTGCGGAGCAACAAAACACTACAAGTGATTGGAAAACAAAACCAGACAAGAAACAGCACGTAACTTCAATGGAAGTTTCCGAGCTGCTGTGGGTATATTGTGTGAAAAAAATCAGCAATGAAAAAATGGAAAAAAGGGGATTAATAGTTAAAAAAATGTCATGAAATTATTGCCAGCTACAATGCACGCAAAAACAGAAGAAGAAAGAGGGAGAGGAACTTGACAGACTTACTGTTGGATTAACCAAAAAGCAAATACAGTGTGTTTTGGAGACCATGACATTTTGTGCTTTTGAGAATAACAGCAGCTACGATCCCATGCTATAGTACAAACCCGAGCTTGTCCACACATGAAGACCATCAGCTGATACTCTCCTACGTCTGCTTAACTCTCTGAGCTGTTCTTGTGTGACTTTGAAGCTAACCAGCCAGTGGACTGCTGATCCTAAGAGGAAAGTTGTTTTTAATCGAAAACATTTTATGTGGATGTCTATAAATGATCCAAAAATGCAGCTGAATAAATAGCAATGTACTTACGGCTATATTTGTTTAACTAAGTCCTGAATTACAGACATGAGTAAAAAATAATATCAGATCATTTAGTAGCAGTTAAATCATCTAATTGTACTCCAAAGAGCTAAAGCTACCTTAGAAGTAATTAAGGTGTCCTAAAATTAAGTTTCGCCTTTATTAAAAATGATAATAACAATTGTTACATGTTCTCTTGCAACAAAAATCGAAATACAAAGACAAAATAGAGCAGTGACCTTCTATCATCTAGAATAATAATTTGTTCTATTCTACACTAGGATTTATATAAATCAACATGAATAATGAACACTATAGAACGACCTACAAATGCGTGGTTCATCTTCTGGAAAACTACTCAGTGAATGAAGACCCAAGCAAGTGAATTGCCAGATTCATTTAACTTCAGGAAGCACTAAACTAGGGTTGAGTGGAGGGAGTGGTGTGACAGCCTGGGCTGCTGTGAGACTCTGCTGCAATCAGTAGCATGTCCACTCTGCAGCATCAGGTGCTGAAAATCTCCTGCATTTACAACAGATGAACTGCAACTGGAACAATCCAGTTACTGGTGAGTGGCATTTTTATTTGTTTCGGGTGGGTTTTCTGTATGTCAGTGTAAGCTGTGTATATGACAATACATCTCTACTACTCAATTCCGTACATTTGAATTAGATCAAGATTTCTGATCTCTTTAGTTTGTTAAATCATTCTTAAATACAACGTTGCACATAAACAGGATGAAAATTTAGGACATTTACTCTTGTATTTGACCAATTAATTAAAAAGGTTTTAATGGAATTATTTTTTTAATTTGGAAAGTTTTTACTGTTAAAAGTACAAGATACCATTTCACATAGAATTCTTTTGCCGATCATTGGCCAAGCCATCATTTTTGTGGTCTCTTAAACTACTGAGCCAAATTTTTTAAATGATATTTGTAGTTTATTTCACCTTTTAAATAGCAAGACACCTTTTCCAATGCTGACAGGATCCAACAGTTCTGCTTGCACAAGTTAAACTCAAACTAAAGCTCCTGCTCTCTTGAATACCACTTTATGAGATTCATTAAACATGTATGTGATCTGTAAAGAATATAAAAGTGATTCATGGATTTTTCTCACACTCTGAATGTAATGAAATCCTGTTTGCTTACTTTATGAGAGCGCTCTTAAAGCTTTATTAGTAGAATCCACCTGATTATATCAGGCACAGTAGTCACCTTTGCAAATTTACCTTCCATAAAGCGTCACACATTTAAAGTCGTTACCTAATTGCTTCAACAAAAGTATACAAGTTTTCATCTATCATGTACTCATTTTAAACCAACCCTGTCTCCTCCAGACATGAGCTCGTCACTTCTAGTGGTGGAGGTCTTAATCCTTTGAGCTATGGAGCTGAATCTGACGCATCAGAGTTTGGAGCCATTTTCACCTTTGTCTAACTGTACAGTGGATACAAGTTACCGCTTTGTTTTCTACCAAGTGTCCTACAGCATCATCTTCCTGCTGGGGCTGGTCAGCAACAGTCTGGCTTTGCGTAGGCTGTGCTCATCAACCTGCACCATGAACTCCACAGCCATTTATTTGGTCAGTCTGTCTACTGCAGATTTATTCTTTGTCATCTCTTTACCCATGAGGATTTACTATTACCACCAAAAGGCTCAGAGCTTATTCTCTAAGACCGAGAACTCAACCAGCTGGACTCTTGGGAAAACGTACTGCCAGATCACCTTTGTCCTCACGTACATCAGCTTGTATGGAGGCATCTTCTTCCTGGTGTGTATCGCTGTGGATCGATACTGGGCTGTGGTGCACCCTTTGATGTCTTCAGTCCGCCGGTTACGTACTGCCCGTGTGGTGAGTGGGGGGATCTGGTGCCTGGTGTTGGGGCTCAGCATAAGTCTGCCTTTACTGCGATCGGCAGCGTCTCATCACGTCCAGCCCTGTCTGTTCGAACCATCCTCCCTCCGCCACAAGACCCTCATCCTGGTAGTCTTTGGCATAGTGCTGGGGTCGTTTCTGCTGCCTACTCTGATCCTCCTCTACAGTTACTGCAGGGTGCTGATGGTCCTCCACCACCCAAGACATCGCTGCCGCAGTCAACGCCACAACCGTCGCCACACCCTCAGAATTATCTACTGGGTGTTGGGAGTCTACCTAATGTGTTTCCTGCCATATCACATCAACCTGCTGGGATTTACCCTCACACAAGTAAAGCTGCTGCCCCACTGTGGCCTCGCTAAGGTGACTGAGGCTGTGCATCCAGTGGTTCTCACCCTCGCCAGTGCGAACTGCTGCCTAAACCCACTCATCTATTACTTCTCCAGTAGCTTGGTGAACAGGGAGGGGCCCGGTGGATGGGGAAGTGGCAGCCATTGTCGTAGATCCTTTCAAGCAACTTCTCAAAAACTCCCTAATTAGTGCAACATGTAGTTTAAAATAGTGTCTGATGTTTTATGGGGATGACACTGCAGAACTTGTAGCCTCACGACATGGAAAGTTAGGCCAAATTGAATTTGTTAATTGGAAATATGTTCTTTAGACTTGCACCAAAAACACATAGCTATATCTGCAAATCATTTGCACAAGCATGACCGCAAAAAGTGTAACCAACACTGCTAAAGAAAAACATTTTAATCTATCTCTAAATAACTGAATGCACAGAGGCTCTAAAAACAACGCCACTAGTCTTTCATGCTGTCTTCACTCGGAAATTTTTTTGTGTCAAGTAACTTTTTTATTTTTTTGGTTTAGCTCAAAAAAGGCTGACTAAGAGTTTTTGGTTTTAGCTAAGTAAAGTGGTTTTTTTCTACAATTATCTGGAGTGTTTTTGTGTGTTGACCAAAGTAGTGAGGCGTGCAAAAGCAGTGAAGTGGCACTGCCTTATATAAATCGTCCTCAGAATCTCCATTCTTGATGAAAACCTGCCACTGTGTTACAGCCTGTACTTGTTTGCTAAAACTTGTTTCCTTTCTGTAATTAAAATGATTTATTTCAGTATATTTGAGTCAATGACGTCTTTAATACTCTGCATGCTTGCAGGATGCACTGGTTTAAAGAAACGTGAGTAGGGTGTAACTGACCGTCCTCCATGCGATCTTCTCCATGATGAGGTTCTCACACGTCTCCAGATGTTTGATAATATCTTTGCTCAGAGTTGGTTCAGCCTTGATGAAGCTTTCGATGACTTTGTAGAAGTCGAAGGCGGAGAGATCGAACACATCGAGTATCCACGGGAAACACAGGTCTCTCACTGCTTGGTCGCCTTCTCCATGACTGCATCCTCTGTTTTTGAAACTGCTTTCTATTCATGAAGCACAAACATTTTTGCAAATGTTTAACAGAAAAGCCATGCCAACAGAAATCCTATAGAAAAATTAAATCAAACAACTTTTTTTTTTTAATAAACTAGCTTTAACTTTTTTTTTTTTTAAGCTAATGGTTGGATGTACCTTCGTATGTTGCCATGACGACTTCCAAAGCACAAGCCAAAAGGGACATGTGAAACGTGGAGTCATTGAGAAGTTTGCTGAAAATTATAGCAAGTGATTTGTGAGGCAAATAAAACTGCAGGATCAGTGTCAAAAGAAAATAAAAAATTAAATGTGTAAAGAGTCCCCGACTACACACAAACACGACAAAGATGCACTATTTACCTGAAATTTTGCACAGAGAGTCGCTTCTCCTCCTTAAAAATAAAAGCGATAAAGCTGTTCAAATATGTCTGGCACGGTTTTTCTAAAGGCAAGCACTGTATGCACTTTAAAGTTTACTTGACAAAAAATTACATTTAGTTAAATACATCCATTGAAACAAAACAACAATAAAAACGTTACCGATTCTAGCATTGCCTCCATGACTTTGTAATACAGCCTAACTCCAAGAGTAAATCTCTGAAAAGTAAAAGAAAAATAGGTAATATTATTGAAATTAGGATACGTTTTAAAGGGTTTTGTCAACATTGAGAATAGGTTAGGTTAAGGACAGCAACAGGTAAGTAACACTGATGTAGGTTTCACATTAAACTGATCCCTGGTTTGGTTTTTTTTTCTCTCAAAATATGTTCTGAAAGGTCAAATCTTCTGCAAAGTGGAAGATGTGGTTAGAAGAAAATAGAAAGAAGCTAGTTTCTATGCTCCAACTTGGTAAATTGGATCCATTTTGAAGAATCTTCTCATTAGTACAAATAGATTTGATTGTTTTCTGATCCAATGTTTTGTCATTTTAAGCATTGCTTTTTTTTTTTTAATTTGGAGACATAAATCTGACAACTGAAAAAGCTAATAATAGTGAACATAATAGCGGTATTTCATACCTCTCTGCCATATACAACGCAGTGTGGCCCAACGGCTTCACCAAACTTCTGACTGAACATCTGTCCAAGCATCTCCAAACGCTTCTGTATACCCTGGGTCGGGTCCACAGTGCAGTTCTAAAGATAAGTAGCAAAGAAAGCAAATATAAATCTGCTATTTGACAAAAAGCCTTATTTCAGTGTTTTGAAAATACCCACTTTAAAATATGTCGCAAGATTAGAGGATGGCTGGTCTCCACTGGAGGGAAGGTCACCCCTCAGCATCTTGATAGAATTCATTGCAGCTCTGCAAAGAAAAGTTTCAAAATAACGACAAATGCAGAAACCTAAAAAAAAAACTTTTAATACCAAGTTGAGTACCATAATTACCCACAAAGGTCTCCTAAGTAAACAAACTCAAAGCAACGTTAAATATTGTCAGCATCTAAACCTGTTTTTTACATTTAAAACAATACAGAAATGTCAATGTAAGAATTTTTCCTTTACAGATTTAAAAACGAATGTTTTAAGTTTCCACCTATTTTACAATGTGTGTTTGTTCTTTAAATTCGAATACCTTCTTTTCAAACAGCCAGTTTATAGCATCTGGTATGTCAACAACGTTACAGGGCAAATTTATGTCTAAAAATGTTATACATATTTGCATAATTTAAAATTATTCACACATTTTGTATAAATATTTAGGTTTTGGACATTTCCCTTCCGTTTAAGTAGACAAACTGTCAGTTTTAGTCAAGAAAAAGAAAAAAAATAATATCAATTACGACTTGGTGTGTGTGTGTGTGTGTGTGTGTGTGTGTACGCGCGCGTGCGTGCATGTTTGGTCAACCTAATTGGAGTCTGTGGAGGGATTAATGGCCCGTCATCATCCGGTGAGGTCTTCTTGGGAGTTCTCTCTACCTGGGAACTGAAGGCAGAACCAGACTCTCAAACAAGACTCTTCAACAAAGCTCAGAGACCAAGATGAGAGGGAAAAAAAAAATTACATGTCAACTTTTGGTGGAAGGACGGTTTCATCTCCATCGAAAAACAGTCTACCATCAATATCTCCACTCTTCAGGTAGTGCTCTTGATACTGCTCGCTAACATCAGTCACCTGAGGAGAAGATTACAGTATTTGGGGTTTACAGTACAGTATTGTGCCATTTAACAAATATAAACACAGAAATAACTTTGGCTTTAATTGGACCTGGGACTTAGTTTATAAAACTGCATAGATTTTAGTGTAGAAAACGGCCAAATTAGAAAATGTGTGGACAAAGGGAATGTTCCGATGTTGTTACCGAATTCCTTCCCTACTCACCATATAGTGCTTTCGCCATTTTCTAGTGCTGTCCGAATCTACAATTACAAAATTGAGTGCCCTAGAAATTTCACAAAAAGTCTCTGCGAAAAAACCAGTGTGCATCGATGCTTACTGGATCGGTGAATATAGACCACAATACATTGCGTCGGAATAATATTTATTAAAAAAATGTATTTAAATGAATTTTCTAATAAACCATTAACGTTTTTATCTTCAGAAGACAGTGGACTAGTAAATATTTGTCGCAAAACGCTCATATTAATTAGATTTTAACTTCGTGAAATCAAAGACGTCATACGTTAAAAAAAAAAACAAAGTGGTGAACATAGTGTCCAAATTTAGGGCACTACATAGTGCTGCGCTATATAGTTTTTTAGTAGTTATGGTGGGAATTCGGACATAGCAAATGTAACACATATAAGCACCAAACTGCAGCTTGCTGTCTTCCCACCCAGCCCTCTTTAATCCACAGAAGGTCCATGTTAATGAGAAATGAATATGTAAGCTAACATTTAGCAGCATCTTCCATCAGGTAAACCAATAATAGGCTTGTAAGTAGACAAAACACAAGTTATGGCATTTCAAAAGAAAAAGATCCAGCAGCATTGAGCATTGCTGGTTCTCTAGGTTAGGCTCGCCATTCCAAGAAGATCTCTGAAGGAGATAAACTAATATCATATGTAAAACTGAAAACATTTTGACAAATAGATCTTTATTAAGCCTGCCGGCCACCTTTCTCTATGAAGTCTGTATTTCTTTCACATACATTTGTGTATTCTGGCTTCCTCTCCCACCCCAGAAACATTGCTTGTTATTTTACAAACATTCACATGAGTTCCCTGACACTTTAGAAATAATGAAAGTAGATTAACTCTAGTTGTTATACACCTGCAGATCATATAGAATGAGTGCAGTCTGGATAACATTTGTTTAAAGCCTCAGATAAAAGATGGTGCTCTGCAGTATGACTCGGTTCAAAATAAACGAGGGGGATTTGAGTAAAGCCTTTGTTGGCTAATCTAAATATTTACACATAAAAAAGAATGACTAGGACAATGCAGCCATAAACTAATTATGTCCAGTATCCTTGTTTCAAGAAATATGTCCATTTAAGCAAACAGTAGCATCTGCTTTCATATCTGTCTCTGCAATATGCTGCTGGGACATACAAGAGGGATCCCCCGCTTACGTACGCAATTTTCCGACATTGTCTTTGTGTGAACAAACAAAGAAAAAGCCAACATCTGTCAGGCACTCAAATGCTTGACAACAGAAGACACGCACAGAGAAACAGATAATTAACAAACACGGTACCTGCTGAGGAGACCTAAGAACAGAATAGGCCCTTACCAAAGGAAAATCTGGGAATCTGGAAAGATCCATCAGGTCGAGAAAAGCTGAGAAGCTGGTCTGGTAAACGTTCTTCACCTGCAAATGCAGATCACACACAGGAAAATGGCCACACTCTCAAGGTGAATAAAAGTGGTGTCTACAGAGAGGAAAAAAGTGACAGACCTCCTCAGTGTTGCATTCGTTGTCTTTGCACAAAGTTTCCAGAAGTTCCACATTAACCTCGGATTCCACAACGCGGGATTTGGCTTTGCTCTGGTTGCGGCGAGATGTTCTTGTTAGCGGACTCTGAGCTTTGCTGACGACTGATTCTGAGGGAGAATGCAAGAAATATTGGTTGATGAAGATTAATAACACCAAGCAACAACAAAAAAAGTCTGACAGCTCTCCTCAACGTACGTTTATCTTATGAAAGAACAATTTTTAAAAAAGCAATTTAGTAGTTGCAGTAGGTTAATATAATTTTAAATATTCAACAGAATTGATTGTTTTAGATGCCCCGTTGTTTATTTATCAAGATTAACATAAAACATAGACCAGACCAGCTTCTTGGTTAGAAAAGACTCCTACAAACAAAACTAGGTTTTTCTTTCAATGCGAACAAAATATTATCCTGAAAAGAAAAAGTAAAAGCCTCTAAGAAAAGACCAGACCACAATTCCACTGAAATCCTCTTATGGAGAAAATTAATACTACAAAACCTCGATAAATATAATTGCTGTTCGAAAAAAATGTAAAAAGAAAGAAAAAGGTTAGACACATTTAAAGTGTTGCTGTTATCGATGCCTCTCCATGTCTTTAAGACCCACTCCAATGAAAATCCAGTTTTGGATTTTGGATTTGGATAAATGAATTTGGATAAAAAGAGCATTTCTGAGTATTTCTTTATTCCAATCGGGATACATCAGGAGCAGAGGAAAACCTGATGCTTGAAAAAGCTCAAAAATGTGACGCAGCAACTGAAATGGGTGGGCCAAAGTCTCCCTGCTCCACTCCATTCTGATGCATCCACTTGCTGACAAATAGATCCACGTACGTCAATCTCGCCTGAGCTGGCATGTGGCTCAAAACTGTTCAGCTGGATAGCTCTGATATTGCTTGCCATTTTTCGTTGCCCCACTAATGTTGGCTTGGGGTTGTGAGGGGCTGTAAGTTAGCTGGAGAGTGTAAACAAAAGCATGATGGGATAACTTCCTCACCAACTGTCCCGCCCACAATTCAGAGGCAAATTTCTGATGAACTACTGGCACTCTGCAAAACTCTGTCTTAAAAAAACGACAGCATTTTTTGATGTTGGCTAAAAACTGCATAATCATAATTAAAATAAAGACCACTTGGATCACTTTAACAATCGTTGGAGTGGAAATATAAGATCAGGAAAAATTTTTATGATTCAATTTTTTTTATTGTATGAATATTTTTACACAAAGTCATTCAATCTACATCTGTCTGAGGTTGTTTTTGCCAAACACGGATCTACTATGATAAGTTCAGATGAGTATTTAAAAGAGGGGGAGATTGACTAAGTAATAGGAAGAAATAAGAATAGTTGTATAATAAACACACTTACTGTACAGAGGCAGCAAAAGCTCTGGAGAGCTGCGCTTGATGAACAATTCCAGCGTGCAAAGCAACAACTGGAACGATATGACCAGGTCATCCTCCATCTGCAAGGCTCTTCCTGCAGAAATCACATGCACCACACACGAGAAGCATCAATAGACTCCAAATAACAGAACAGCAACCATAATAAACATGTTCTACCAAATCTGATCAGCACTGAAGAGAAAGGAAGTGTGAGATGGAAAAACAAGGATAACTGCTCACCCCTGCTTATTTTACTTGTTAACATGTTAAAAGGCCCCACTGACCTTTTGCCAAAAGAAACATTGTCCAGCAAGTACGCATGGTTGCCCTCTCCCTTGAAATAAAATGGGTATAACATCAACAAATTACAAAAGGGTTAAAAAATAAAAGGACAAACATCCAAGTTGAACTAACTTACCTTTCATCAGGGGTCGAAGCAAAGATTTTCTTCCACGTTCTGAAATAAATCAAGTGTATGTTTGGTTGCAATTGTCGCCAGAATTTCTTCTGCGGGTGTGTTCACTTACTTCTCAAACCTCTGGTAAAGAGCCAGCATCACATCGTACTTCTTCTCCACACGCATCAGTGCTGAATTCACTTTAGTGCTTATCGTATCCAAGTTTACATCCAACTTTCTCACCAGGCCGACAAACTGTTTCACACTAGAACACAAAAAATGTCTGGGTGAGAGGCCTTGCTTTAGTCTGTGTCTTCAAAGCTCAACAGTTGATTTGTAGCTAAAGCCATTTAAAGCTCAAACAAGCTCTGTCAATTCACTCAAAATAATATGAAACATTATTACTTTTTTTTTTTTTAACTTTATTTTATAACATACTACTCCTGCTACTTACTTGATATTGACAGCTTTTAGAACTTCAGTCAGGGTAAAACAGGCAGCATCCATGTCTGTTGCAGTCACAAATAGACAAGAACCCCACAGTCTTTTCTGATTGGCCTAAAAAAGTTATAAGAAGGAAAATGACTCAATTCACTGTTTTAACAACTGTTGTCTGCTTTTAGATCAGTGTTTTTTTAGAAGGTTTCTAAACATCCATTTATTACAATTCTCTTTACTCTCATTTATCAACACAGTGAGGGAGAACTGGATAAATATCCACTTTTGTGCTGCTATCACTTTGTTACTTTTTTTATAATGCCTAATAAGACTAAGAAATTGAAAATGTCTTAACACTGCCCATTTGCAGATAAGACTGTGGTGGATGTTTTTGGAATCCAAGTGCCTCAGGAATTTACTGCCAAGCAATGTAATACTCTGGATGACATAACTTTGGCATCAAGCAACACTTAAATAAACTCTAGTTCTTTTGTGCTTAGCAACAATTGAGCCATAATATAAAAAAATGCACAGTGTTAAAGTAAAATCAATTTTATGAATAACTGTGTTTTTAATCCAGAAAGAAATGTTCTGCTTTTTGACGTCAGACTGCATAAGCGTTATTAGACTTTCCACAATAAGGTCTTGTTTTGGCAGGCTTTATATATTATTTTTGACAAAGCTACTAATAAATTCTACCTGGGTGATTCCATGACACCCTGGAGTCATGCTGTTACAAACCCAGCCTGATAGGGACTGTCCCATTTAATCTCCTTGCTTGTGCAAATATCTTAAGGAAAAACCTGCCGATAATTTTCTTTCTCATAGCAGATTTCAGTGTTTGCTTGTTTAATTGTCAGTCTTCATTATTTTTCTGTCACCACTTTATTTCACTGTTTTAGGAGCTTCTTTATTAAAGAAAGTTTATGTGTTTGCGCTGTCATCAGACTTATTTAAATCCTTCAGATTGTAGATTAAAATGCTTGTAAGTTTAAATGAAATATAAAAGCAAGTACATTTAGCTGGGGCACTTTGAGTGTCACTTAAGTAGGAAAGAAGAAGTATAATTGCTTGGTTGGTGTTTGGTTACAGACTGTATCAACCTGCCATCCCTTTTATTTTGATCTATAAATGTATCTTTGCTCTTGCCATTAGGGCCCCAACATTACAAAGTGACAACTCGGACACTTGGTACATACATCAACATCTTCCATCACGTCCTGTACAGTTTTCCACAGAGTCCACGCGCGCTCACACACGGAATCAGTGGCGTGGAGGCTCTTACACAGGGTCACAAACTCCACATCCTTCTCTGTGTGTCTTCAAAGGAAAACAGACGTCAGAAAATCAGATTATAGCAGTGAAACCTTCTAGATTATTTTCTAAACCACATTTCCTGTTATTTGGAGATGAAACTTGTGATAACTGCTGCTGGTTATGTGGATTGCGACATTCAGTAAGTAGGGGTACAGTAGCCTCGCGGTTGCTAACTCTAACGGTTCGCACACAAGCTAGCATACTTGTGAAAATACTCCTTCAAACCCCGTTTTTTGTGTCAGTGAGTAAAGAGTCTTTTGATGTGTATTCTGGGAATCTGTTGTCCCCTTCTGAATGTGGCGACTGTTAACTTATCTTACTTGTTCAAAGAAAACTCTGGACTCCCCTTCTTCTTCTCTGCAAAGCTTCTAGTGTCAGAACTCGGCTTCGGCTCCTTGCTCTGTGCCGTTCCCAAGTTGCGTTTTTTAGGCGGCATATTGGAGTGGTTACTGTTCAGAAAACTGTTACACCTTTTTGTTATTTTGTTTAAATCGGCAGCTAATGTTTTTAGAGTTTAAAGCCCACTCAGTAAATTCAATGGCAACAGAACAATACAACAAAATCTGACCCACTTCCTGGAGCAGTGTATGCTCGTTTCAGGGTATGCTCGTTTTATTCAAAGGAATTGCCCCGCAGGGAGGTTATGCCGTTGCGTCAAACGTTCTTTACACTGGGACAATACATCTGAATAAAATACCCTATATTGAATTTAGATTTCAGTAGATTAATTCCAAAGAATTACGATGAAATTGTACTTAAAAATCACATCAGACACCATTTTTCAGTTCACACGGATCACATGACAGCAGTTGAGCTAAGTAAAACAAACTGACAGTACAAAAGCGCGGGAAAATATAGACGCAATATCCGGGGGGGTATTTTTCTTTTTTTTTTATTGAAAAAAACAATTGAGGTTAACAATTTGTGACAATTGTACACAATTATGCAAAGTATAGAAAAGTTGAATATATGCGTCACAATGAAATGAGATAGAAACTTGTGCGTTTACTTTGTTCTTTTTCTCCAAGCAGAAACTCCTTCTTTTACTGATGCAGCTGTTGTGGGCACACCGGTACCCACACCGGTCTTTTGGAACCGACATACACAGAGTAAAATCAATGGCAATGACATTGATTATATGACTAAAATATATTTTCCTTGTAGCAAAAAAACAAAATGTTACGTTTGAACATTATTTTTTCAAGCCTGTTGGTTAGCGTACAATATGATCTGTGGTTCACTTTGTTTGTGCTCGGGTCATAAAAACAACAACAAGATTAATCAAATCAAATCAAACTTTATTTATAAAGCACTTTTTATATAAAAGAATACCATAAAGTGCTTTACATTAAAACAAAACAAAAGAAATTATGGAAAAACATGCTTGAAAATTAAAATAAACAAGTACAAAAATAAAAAAAAATTGGGCCCCCCTTCCCGTACCTACACACAGCCCCCCCACTCCTTTCACTTCTCCCACCCCATAAAATGATGGGGAAAACCAGTAACGAGAAATAGGCTGAGCACGAAAACAAGATGTTGGAAACGCTAATATTTGGAACCTCCCTCGCTGTGAACAGCTGCATGGCCAGCCAAATGCAGCATCACAGGCGGGGACCGCTCCACCACAGCTAAGTGGGGATGCAGGTCCCCATCTAGAGCTGACCCAGAGGGAGAGGACCCAACCGAGGTCCTAACTAATAGTAGTAGTGGTAATAAAAATGTATTGTATTGATGATGATTACTACTATGATTGCTACTTCATACTATTACTGATACTATTGTTATTATTAATACTTGAAATCTATGGGTTTTTTTTCAAGCCACGTTGGGAGAGGGGGGGGGGGGTCCTTTTGTATGAATCTCCTGTGTCTGTTGGCCGTTTTCCTTGGTTTTTAGGGCTTTTTGCACCTTTTGAGTTTCATTCTAATCTTCGTTGCGATTAAAATGTGTTCTTGAGTACACACTTTGTGTGTGCTCGGGCCATAATTAATGTATATCTAATAAAGGAAATCAAAGAGGAGATGTGTTTAATATATACATATACCCTCCAGCGTTTTTGAAGCTATATGCAAATTTTACTGATAATCAAACAGATCTATGGTTTATTCAGATTGTTTACGCATTAACCACAGTGACAAGATGCAGTTGCTGTTCAGAAGAATTCCCACTTTTATTATCGCTGACATGTCTGTTTTATGGACTTAAAATAACGGTGAAGCCATTCAGCATCTTTAGGACCAACACATATAATTTTGTTTGGCAGTTCAGCTCATCCCCCTGTGCAGTTCACCTCCACACACATCCACATGACCATGCAGAGAATATCTTTATCTTTTTGGTTTGGCTTAATGGACCCCACATGGCTTACTATGCATGTTCTCTGTACTGGCTTCCTGAGCTGCACACATATTCCAAGTAAACAGAAGCCGAGTTGACCTCCTCTCTTACACATTTTGCACATCATTCAGTCGTAAAAAGTACAGTAATGTATTTTTGTTTTGAACTCTTAGTGCTGCAAAATACTTCAATGAACAACTTTGTCAGTAACTGAAGTTGGTGAGAATATCTCCCAAAGAGAACAGACTATGACAAATAATAGTAATTTATTTTATATGTAGCAATCTGATGAGACATTTAAGGTCTATTTTTTAACTTTGTTGCATGGCTTCATTGCTTTTACTTCTACTGTCATCATATTTTATTTGAATTTCTTAAATACTATTAGATAATGTAAGTCTCTGAAATAACTAAAGTGGCTCAACATTCATATCCACCTTAGTTGGTCTTTCTTAATGCTCCTCTGTACTTTTTTGTATAGTTAAAAGCTTGAAATAAATTTTCAGTTCATTTCTTCAATATTTAATGTTTAGAATGTTTTATCTAAAGACATTTTTGCTTTGGGAAACTCTTCTAAAATGAATGAAAGAATGTCCACCAGAAAGTGTAACTTGTCCGTTGACAATATGAAAAAAAGTACTTTTTTTTAACTTCCTATTTACAATACTGTTCTTTGTTTGCATTTATTGTTTCTGAAAAATGTCAGAACCCTCTTCTTCCTTGTTGGAGACATCTTAAACTTCCATCAGAGGGCGACACCTGCTGGGTGATAAAAGCTTATGTGCTTTCTAGTCAACAGACAGCTAAATCTAACATGTATTTCCTTTTGTCATGCATATGTAACTGATTTCTGTTTCTTAATGAAAACTGACCACTATTGTCAGAGGCCCTTAAAGGAAAAACATACTTTGACCCATAAACTTGACCGCACTTTTACACGAGTATTATAGTCATTTACAAACACTATTATATACTTTTATTTCAATGTTATTTATATAGCCTAATATTGCAACAATAGTCGTCTCAATGGGCTTCATACTGGTAATTGTCTAATAAATGTGAAATAATAAAGAATGTGAAGTCATCAAATTCAATAGGTAATGGCTAAACTAAACTAAACAGACTAAGCTAAACTTGTTACAGTGGGGAGTTGGGGGAGCACCCAGGCACAGAGAGGAGGAGGAGGCAGGAGGTTCCAGGATCACAAGTGTTTTTTAACTAAACAGTCCAAAACCAAACAAAACTCCACTGCAGCATGCTGGCAAACTCGAGAATTGAGAAGAAAAAAAAAACGCTTAACACACAGGAACTCTGAACCATCAACCTAACATTAGACTGTGGGTCAGCACAGGAGGAAGGGAAGACAGGACTTAAATACATACAGGACTGACGAGACACAGGTAGAAACAATGAGGGCAGATGGGGACCAAAGTAAAACTAGAAACAACAACACAACAGGATTACCTACAAAATAAAACAGGAAACTGAACTCAAAACATGGCAGACACAAAAGACAAGTAGAACACACAAGTAAAGAAACTAAAACCGTGACAGTCTGGGCATTCCTGCCCCTTAGAAAAATTCCTAAATGGATCCTGGAAAAAAAGAAGAAATCTCAGGGATGTCCACACCAAGGGGGAATCCTTTCCCAGGACAGACAGGCGATGTACCAGAACTCTGACAGAAGAATTAGCTTATATAACTCCACAACTACTTGTTTAAGTAGTCCAGCAGATGAGCTTCATCCAGATGGAGTTGGGGGACGGCTGGGGGCTCGAGACGATCCAGAGGCACGGTCCACAGCCAAGTGTAGGAGCAGAAGCAGAGACGAGCCAGAGGTGAGGTCCACAGTCATTTACAGGAGCACAGACGAGCAACACTCTAACAGAGACACTACCATATGTATTCACACATCCACTTATACAGAAGGAGTAAAATGTATAATAACAGGAACTGTCTTGGCCATAATAATCTTTTTGTAAGACTATAGTTGTATTTGTACATAGGTTTACTAGTGTTCATGAGACACTATAATGATGTTATTGCATGATTATAATAGTCAGAATATATTAATATGTGTATTATCGTATAATAATAGCTGTAATTGACTATTACAGTAGGCTATTGGTGAAAGAGTGGGCTACAGTAACGTTTAAGTATAAAAGCACAAGTTATTACTAGCGAGGCCTCTCAAATATTTACCTAAAAACTACTTAAATGTTTTACTGAAGAAGAAATACAACATTTCAGGTTACATTTTTGAGTTAACGATAAGAAAATAAAAAAATAAAAGCTGCAGCATAGCCACTTTTATTCAGTTAAAGTTGAACTTTGTCTCATTTAGAATTTGTTAAGAGAATCATATCATTGTCGATGGTGAGCTCTGGGTCAACAAATAAGAAATAAATAAGTTCAGTTTTTATAATACAAGTCCTTTTTTGAGTCTCCATTTAAAAAAAAAAAAAAGATAAATGTTTACATGGTTACGTGTGACATCAGTAACATCAGTCATTACTCCAGCATAATCATTGCTGTGTTGGGGGGGGGTCTTTAATTATGTCTGTCTTATTGTATTTTATCACTCTAGTTATGACAGAAATTGATCATGGTACAAAACAGTAAATTAACAATTCATATTGAAAAAACATTTTTAATACATGATTCTCTTTACACAATTTAATATATATAAATTAAGCTGTTCTTCCACAGCTAAATGGATGCAGCCACCACAGCCTTGCTGGGGTGATTAACAAAAGGTTCATTTGATTCATTTTCCCCATTGTTGAAAGTTCATCCCTGTTTCCTTATGCTTGGCTTCCTGTGTCCCAAGTCATAGCGTGAAAATCCAAGTCTGTAAGGGTGACGGTGAAAGGGGCTTCCACTCTCTCAGAATCCATGTGCTCTGCAGGTCTAGTGGTGCGGTTCAGGTTATTAACCCTCCAGGAATTCAGGGGTCGAATTGCTTTTTGGAAACGCTGCAAAAGAAGAAAGTGAGGCGGTGAGAAACTTAAGTTCTAGCAGTTACAGTTCCTGCCTGCAGCAAAGGTGTAACTGGACCTCACAGGGATACAGTTTTAATACTAACATGTTTCAGGGTTCCAGTTTCCTTGCAGATGGCTACAATGGCCCAGATGAGGATCTGCAGACAGCAGGTGGCGCCCATGCACACGCCTAAAGCTTTTCCCCATAGTGGATACACATAGGAGCCATATTTGAGGGACGTGCTGTACATCTCAAGAAAGATAAAGGCCAAGATGAACTGCAAGGAGAAACACAAGGAGAAGGTTAATGATACAAGTGATCAAAAAAAAAAAAATAAGGAACCAAAAAAACAAAACAACAACAATGGTACAAGAAGGAACTCCAGTGAATTCCAGTATTCTACCTGCATGACGATTATTTTTGAACATATAAAACAAGTCTCAGAATTATATGAAGACACAACCTTAAAGCCTTAGTCAAATGACACATCTGTACGGAGGGGTTGACCCCTCCGCAGTGGTGGAGCTGGAATATTTTATATGGGGGGACAGAAGACTTTGCAAGGGTGGCAAATGAGAAGAGCACTGTGAAATGCCTTTACAAAGTAAAAGATAAAAAATACAAAAATCTAACTTTTTTATTATTGTTATTATTGTCAATAATGAAACAGCTGTTCTTTTAGTTGAGGAGCTATAAAAAAATATTACTGTCGTTTTTGTAATGCTTAAAAAAGCTTGTATAGATGACGTCTTAATCTTTATCAATAATAACACAAAACAGGAAGGGCAAAATTATCAACAACACTAACACAGCACAGCATTTTGGGGAGGGGGGTTGAAAAGATGAAAAACTGATGCATAATGCATGCGTCTCACCTATTCCACCATTACTTTACCTTTGCGTGTTGTATAAGTGTATAAGTGCCCACGGCATGCCAATGGAACAGTTGTGACTAAGGCTTAAGGTTGCCTAAAACTGAGACATTCAGTTCTATAAAAGTAACGCAACTGTGGATCTCCATCAACAGAGCTGCGCAAAAAAACCCTCCAATGTTCAAGAATAAAGCAATGGTGCAAAAAGTTATTTCATTGGGACTGAAGAAGGCAAACAACATCAACTCCATGTCAGGGCATTGCTACTAAAGATGGAGTTACAAGCCATTAGCTTGGTATTCTTTTGTATTTGCCACAAAAACACTAAGAAGGAAAAAATAAATACATTAATTAATAACTTTAAGTAATTTTTTACAAATGGTAACAACTAAACTGAGATTAGCTGTTTCAACAATACATGCAGAAAATGTGTTGAGTGCCAGCTAAACTTCCACTTACTCAATAAATATTCAACCAAAGCTGCATCAAACACAGAGGAATTTTCACACTAGAATGTAAACTCACCGTAAGTAAAAACGGAGTGAAGAAAAACCAGCAGGCTTTAAAGTAAATGAGTATTTTACTGCACCAAGGAGGGCAGTGACGGATCATATCGAGAATGTCTTGACAAAATTGGTTAACTCCTAACAAAAGAAGACATTTAAAGAGGCAACTTAGTCAAAACAAGAAGCAAAAGAAAGCCTGGTGCTATGGTGTTTAATGAACTAAAACTCAAACGGTGGAATAACATGATTAGAAAAGTGAAATGTGAGACTTAAAGGAGCCATATGAGATACCATAGAAGAAGGAGATGCCAATGCACATGAATAGGGTGATGATGATGAGGCCGAAACTGGTGCTGAAGGAGTCAATGAGAGTGAACCAGTAAATCCCTCCCTATAAAGAGATCCACACAAGAAACCTGAATGTGAGCAAACAAATGTAGGTGACATGCTACAATTTTATATAATCACACTCACTTCAGTCACAAGCAGGAGGCCCATGAGATAAAAGACAAAACACAAACTGCCCAAGAACAGGGACTTGTGCAGGGTGTTCTGTCGGAGCTGTGGAAACTCGTCAAGCACGGCAGTGGTGATGCCCTCCATGTTGCCAAACTGTGATGCAGCAGAGCACAGGTTGTAATGCATTTAGAGAGGAACTTTGAGAAGTTTAACTTTGCCTTGGTTTATGTATCACCCTACCAGTGTGTCGACCCCCAACATAAAGAGCATGAGGAAGAACATAATGGACCAAAATACAGAGCCTGGCAGCAGTGCAAGGGCTTCTGGGTAAGCAACAAAAGCTAAGCCAGGACCTGAAAGCAAAACAAATGTTTTTTTTTTAAATAAATCGTGTCAGGAAAAACTAAAAATATGTTGACAAAACGAAGTACAGCAGCTACCTGTATCTGCCACCTCTCCAACAGATACTCCCTTCCTCCAGGCCATGTGACCCAGAATAGAGAATATAGCGAATCCTGCAAAGAAGCTGGTGCAGCAGTTTCCTGTGGTGATAATTATTGTGTCCCTAAAATCAGAACAAGTGCCTGTTATTACAAAAAACTAAGCATGGACATAGGGGTGCAGCTGACTCACCTAATGACATTATTGTCAAATTTGTTGTAGGAGGCCATAGACAGCAGCCCTCCAACTCCTATGCCCAAAGAGTAAAAGATCTGAGACGCTGCATCGCTCCACACCTGCAGAGTAGGAGAGAGGAACATTTGATTCAATTCATCCGTCTGCAGTATAAAAATATAGTGTTTGACAGCTTATATGTGCTTGTCTACAATTCATTTACAATTCAAGTTTTTAAAAGATCAACATTCTTTTTGTTTAAGCTCACATGGGTCAGAAAACATTCCTGCCGGCATTCAGTGAGCCACTCAAATTTGCAAAGGCTTATGAGATCACAGCCTCCAAAAGACTCTTTCTCCTGGGCAAAACGTTGTTCCTCGTATTAAAAAATGATTTACAAATGTTAAAAATGCTACTCTTACTTGCAATATTCTTATTTTAAAATAGCAAAAACTGTAATATCAGCAGTTAAAATTTTTGTGTATACAAAGGCCCAGCGACAGATTGACGACTGTCCAGGGCGTACACCGCCTTTGCCTAACAGTAGATGGGATAGGCTCCAGCAACCCAATGACTCCAAAAGGGATTGAGCCAATGAGGTTCATTGTGTCTATAAATTATACTGCGTACTTAAATTAGTATTATTTTTTTTATTGGTTTTTTTTTTGGAAAAAAAAAGAAAAAAGGGATTGAGCCAGTTTGGAAAATTGATGGATCTAAAAATTATTTGAAAAAGTCAATCCAGTTTGACAGGTTTGTGGACCTATTTGCGGTTAAAGAACAGTGCTGACATCCTGTCTGCCATCTACCTGTGCAGAAGCTAAACGGGCCCAGTCTGGAGTAAGGTAGAAAGCAATGCCCTGTAGAGAGCCCTCCAGTGTGGCTCCTCTGATGATCAACACGATGAGGACAAAGTATGGGAAGGTCGCTGTAACATAAACCACCTGAAAACACAGACGGCCCAAACATCATACGACCTGGCAGGCATTTGTAAGCTTTTTAATTTCACTAAAACAACCGTCTTTCATTTCACCTTGCCAGAGCTACGGATGCCCTTCAGCATACAAAGGAAGATGATGATCCACGCTGCTAGGAGGCATAGGGCAAGGGGCCAACGCACGGGGCCCGGGTCCTGAAGGCCCTCACTGTTCACCAAGCCCAGCACATTTTCACTATGGTGACACAAAAACATTCAACTATAACCACAAAATCCCAGCAGGAACGTGGAAGAAGCAAAACAAACAATACACAATGTTAAAAATGAAACTTTTACATCAATCTGTCAGGAGATTCTTTCAAAAAAGCCATACAATTTCTAGGATTGTTATTACAGAGTGATAGGTTTAACACACATAAAATATTACACTCTGATTTTACATTCCTTTCTCACTTTGATGACTTGTTTTACATAAATATAATCTATTATAAGTATTAAGGTCACTCTTTCTTCTAAAACTTTTTTCTGATGTGGTTTTACAAAAGACATAAGTTCTATTTTCTTAGTATGTTTCTTCATTTTAGCCATGAGTCATACTAAATAAAAAAGTAAAACTATTCATTTCTAAGTTGTGGTGATTGAGGGATATTTGAACAAGGTTTGTCCCTTCTTAAATATTTGAACTCATTATGCCACAGGAACACTTGCCATAAACTTTTTGTTTACCTCAGTTACATTACAGAACAAGTCCTTTTACGTTACAAACACTCCGGTTACTTACTTCCAAAAAATTTCTGTGGGGGTGCGAGCTCGACCAGAGGAGCTGTTGCCTGCAGTGTTGTTGCTGCAGACAGCTGCATTGGCGATGGCGTCACATGACCAAGGCAGAGGGCTCTGGAAGGAGCTACCCAGGTAGTAAAACGTCCACGCTATGATGACATTGTAGTAGAGACAAACCAACGTGGACACACACAGCATCCCAATTCCAATACCTACAAGGATACAGAGAGGCTTTAATGATTTCAGATAAACAAGAATCACACAGATGTCTAAAGTCAGTTATATACATTTACAAAGAAGGGTATACATTTTTATTTTATTGTTGTTTAACACTTGAATTAATTGTTGTTTACACGGGGCTGCACGATTAGTGCTCTTGCCTCACAGCAAGAAGGCCCCTGGCTCAAGTGGGGAACCTGCCTGAAACAGAACATCAATGGGGGACCTTTCTGTGTGGAGTTTGCATGTTCTCCCCATGCATGCGTGGGTTTTCTCTGGGGACTCCGGCTTCCTCCCACCGTCCAAAATCATGCTTCATAGGTTCATTGGTTACTCTAAATTGTCCATAGGTGTGAATGTGACTACGTATGGGTGATTGTAGCCCTGCGACAGACTGGCGACCTGTCAAGGATGTCCCTGGCTTCGCCTACGAGTGGTCAGGATAGGCTCCAGCAGTTTCATGACCCCAAAAGAGATAAAACGGGTTTTGAAGAATGAATTAATGAATGAATGAATGAATGAATGAATGAATGAATGAATGAATGCATGAATGAATGAATGAATGTTGTTTAACACAAGTATGATGCTCAATAGTGGGATGGGTTTTTTGTTGGGTGAATCAGCAGTTAGCATGTTTCCTTGTACTGTGATGCAAGTCTGGAATAACTGGTGACACAGCATTCTGACCAAGATTATGCAAGGTGAATCTGTTTTTAAGACTTAACAAAGTTTTTAAGTTAGATAGTTTATACTACCGGTAGTTTCCTTTTTGATGAAATGGATTTTGTATGAAATGTCCAAATTGAAACCTGTTCACATGGCAGTTTCAGACAGGAATCAAACAGATTCAGACATTTGAATGAAAGCACACATATGTAAAAGTTGTGTTTTGCATGGCAGATTCCTGTGAAGGTGGGGGTTTACTAAAGGAAGAATAAAATCTAATGATGAAACTTTAGACTGAGGAAAACATTTCTGTTCTAGTCAAAGAACACTGGGACCAGCTCCTAAAACAGGAAATAAGACAGCAGATTTTCTGGTGTATTTTTAATAGGCTGTTTGTGCGTTGAAATATGGTTTACGAGTAAGAAATGTCATTTATTCTCACCGTTCACACCGGCCTCGGCAGCAAGTGTTTAAGCGGCCACTTCAGATGAAAACTCTATGCAGAACATATGGACATTGCAAGACTTGCACCGCTTCGACATTTTGCACCAAGCCTCTTCCAACGGTGAGTGGCGGGCATGTGCTAGTATCGGGTAGCAACAGTCCAGTGTGAACACCATGGGCTAAATGAGAGTTCTTGAACGTCCGTCACATGCGTGTCTATAGTTTAACAGTAACAAGGAGACTCGGTACAGGCATCGGGATTTCTCCTTAGACCACTTTTACCTGTTTAACCAGAATAAAAACTGCTGTGGCATTGTTGGTAACGACTCCTACTTTTTACAGTTAGCAGGGAAATCTTATTGGTACTTGTCTCCAGGTTCCAGGCTGTCTGTAGTTCTACGTATATACTTCTGTACATCAGATACCATATTCTTATTTCTCTCCAAAGTCCATAATTGCAGGCAGAGAAGAAAGAGGGGATTACCTTTGAGCAGAGGGCAGCATTTCCACACGGTGATTGGACCAGCAGCACCATACTGGCCTAAACTCAGCTCCATAAGGAAGAGTGGAACACCCGTGACAAAGAGCATGATGAAGTAGGGGATGAGAAACACACCTGTAAAAAAAAAGGGTTGAGGAAGGGTGGCACTACAAAGATTTGAGATATTCTGTGCTCATGCTTCACATGTACAGACAGGTTAAATAACACTTCAATGTTAAGTCTCACAGACAGGTATTATACACACTGAATTTAAGTCAAGCTCCAACTTGTTGGATTTAAGGAAAAACGTATAACCCATAAGGCTGGGATGACACAGCAGGAGACAGGTGGAGTGTGCAATCAAGCAAACACAAAGATAAATACAAAACATGATCAAATAAAACCAAAAATAAGTCTGTGTGATCAAGAGGACAGCACACACCCAACAGTTAGTCATTTTCCTAACCAGGTGATTATAAAAAACTAATACAGAAACACACCCAGACATTTAGGGGTTTTTAAACCCTGGAAGTGAACCTGCTAACAGATGGCTCACCTCCTCCATTGCGGTAGCAAAGGTAAGGGAACCTCCAAACGTTGCCCAGGCCCACGCAGTATCCAATACAGGACAGCAGGAACTCATACTTCCCGCCCCACTGCTCCCTTGGGGTAGTGTTAGCTACAATGGGACTCGGTACAGGGGAATCAAACCCTTGCCCGTGGGACTCCGTATGTGCTGGGTTGTGGCCATTCTGGGTGATAGCGTGTTCTTTCAGGTGAAGTGAATTCTGAAATACACACAACAAAAGTGTAAAGAAATCAGAGAGGAAATGCAGTAAAAATAAAGAACTGATCAGCTTCCACTTAAAACAAAAACTGATTTAATTGGATGCAATCAAGGTAAAACACGCAGATGCTTTTTAGACTTTCAATTTAGAAAGATTTTCAGTCAATGACCTTTGTAAAAAGAAAAGTTAAATATGTTAGCAGAATCAGATAAAAATAAATTCATAATAAAACTTTTTACTGATTTTTTTTTATTATAAAGAAAAAAATACTAATCCAGGACACATCCTGGCTAAACAGGCTGCCGAACCACTGAAGTTAAGTTTCTTCAATTATGACTATCTAAAATTTATGATGGAGCCTGCCCCCACTGTGATTTCACCTTGACCAGAACCGGACCTCCACCAATCCACTGCACAGTCAACCACGACATTAACATAATTTACAATGGGTATTTAGGTGGAAGCCATAAATAACCTGCATATCCCAAATTTCATTAGTCCAGCAGTTTGTGCAACCAAAAACCTCAAAAGGGATTACAAATAAAGATAATTTTTGGATTAAAGTGGATTTTATTTTTAAATGACAAATAAAAAACAGTTTCAGTTTTGTCCAAAGACCTATTACACTAAACTAGTACAAATGAAAAATCACATATACATTAAATCATCTATTACAGGGGTATCTCATCTTTTTTTCAAGCGGGCCACTTTTGGTAAAATGAAAATTTGTAAGGGCCAACCATTCACCCCACATTCTTGGAACCCTTATAATACTGTTAAATCCAAATGAACAATTTAATGACCTTTTTTTGCAATGGGATACAATCACTATCAAAAAAAAAACTATCAAATGCTCACTGTAAACTGCTAAATGTAAATCACATGAAAAGGAAAATAAAACAAATAGTTATCTTATTCAGAAGTACACAACACTGTAGTTTTGATCACAGAATCCGATGTATTAATTTCGTTTACAAGTGACATATGCGGGTGCAATTGGCCCACGGTCCGGACTTTGGACATGCCTGATTTATGATATCCTCACTCTATATTAAAGCCTTTGTAGTTCACTGTTGTGATATGAACATGCTTTGAATTGTGAATTCTAACAGTTTAAAGCTGACATCTTTACAAGAGGGGAACAATTCATCTTTTGGCAAGTCGCAGGAAGAACTCTGACTGCTTCTGCTTTATCTGACATGACTGTCAACATCATGTATGTCATAAAGGTGACACGGGTTCTGTACTATTACTAGTAGGTTTGGGGACATAAAACTTCATGCTTGAAAGATGATATGTCAGGGACAACTTTTAGAATATGTAACTTACTTTACTAACAAGACGGATTACTGGAATTTAAAAAAGTAAAAAACTATATTTTGGAGGTGGAAGTTGAGAAATGATGAGATGGATGACTAAATAGGAACTTAATACATCCACCTTTTGAACAACTTCCAATGCCACACAAAACTTTAGATACTACTTTCTTTTGTGAAGTTGAAACTGAGTTTATGGATTATTTATGGATTAAATCAAACAAAACATGCAACAAAAATCGTGTTTTTCAAAATAAAAGCAGGTGATTCCATCAGAGTTCATTTGTAATCTCTAATCTTAGTCTGATCTCAAATGTTCTGGGGAAAGTTGGTGTAAACACATCTGTTGAAGCAGCTGAGTCTCCATAATCTGACCATATTTGCGCTGATCCTACCTGAGAGCGCAAAGTGGCCGAACAGGTTCGACTGCTCCCACAGTTCAGGACAATATCCTACATGCTGCTTCCTTTTATCGAGGTCAAGTTTCAAATCTCTTCCTAGATACAATCACGACCCCACACGGTTGGAAACCCACAACAGAGCGGAGGTTGTTATGTGAAGCCAGCGGCGGCGCGCGCCGCTCTTACCTGCGCCGCGGCTGCGCGGTCTCCTCCAGCTGGGCTGCCGGCTGCCGCATTGCCTCCTTCCTCCCGCATCTCCACCCGCCGGTGGCGCCTCAGTCCTTCATCAGCCGCGCGTTCCTCTGCATTTTACTCCAGGCAGTGTTTGTGGAGGATGCTGAATATTTGGTTTAACAAAGCACTTCATGAAGAGGCGGCCAGGCGAATGGAGGGAGGGGTCATCTGAACACCAGAGGTGACGACACGGAAACGGGCCGGCGGAGGTGGTGCAGGTGGAGGAGGTAAACTCCTCCCTCTGTACAGGAGACACATAAGCAATCTCTTTGACATGGCTGTGGTTGATGCATGATAATTATAGCTTCAGTTGTGACTCCGTTATGCATGCCCAAACCCCCACCTTACGTTTCCAATTTAAATACAAGCCGAAAGTACTAAATGTTGCACCTTTTCAAGATGACCATGGGGTCTCGTTTCAGCAAGGACTGTTTTTGTTTTTTGTTTTGTTTCAGCAAGGAATCCTGGCCTGGAAGTAAGCCCCCGCTGATATCCCATCATCCCTTTGCTTACACTCTCTCAAAACGTACAGCCTCTTACATCTCCTTTGCTTAGAACACGTACTGTTTGGTCTCACCCACTGTCCATCTCATAAAAAGAACAATTATACATAATTAATCTCATATAATTTTCTATTCAAATGGCACATTCATGAATCCAAATTCCTCCAAATTTCCCCTAATATTTATATCTTTGTCAATGAGGTCAAACAATACATGAACACCATAAAAAAGTCAAACAATAAGAAAGTGATTAAAACACTCGATCTGTGTATCAGTTCCAAAGTCTTTGTGCAACATGTAATCATAACCCTCTGCCATGTTTTTTTTCTGGTTATTGCATTGCACTGTATTGTATTGAATTGTTGTGATTAATAAAGTTCCTGTTAAAATAAACATGAGTGGTGCAGCTAAAATGGTGAGCAATGCTGGAGCTATCCAGCCATAAAGTTTGAGCCAGATGCCAGCTCAGACGAGGAAAATGAAGACGTTCACAGGTCTATCTGTCTGCGAGTGGACGCATTGGAATGGAGCAGGGACTCTGTGGCCCGTCCTCTGTATTTTCTATGTCACAATTACGCTCTTTAGTAGCATTTTTTTTATCTGCTCCTGATTCACAACTATTTGAATAAAAAATGCTCAGTTATGCAATTTTAGGCCTACATTTCATTATATATGTTGTCCATCATCAGAAAGATGCCACAAGGACATGTGAAACACACCAAAAACGCTATTGGCGCTATAGGGTCTTTCAAGCACAAAGATTGATCTTGTTTCTGAGCTTAATTTAAAAAGAAATGTGGATAAATTTTAGAATCAAACAAATCATGTCTTATCTAAATCGAGTTACGTTTATCTCAATCTTCAAATGAGGTTTCAAATGTCGATGGAATTTATTAGGCTATATATTCAAATGTAAGCCAACAGTGCTGTCGTTTGTCCCTGTAAAATGCTGTTCACTGATTGACTGACTCTTTTCATGTTGTCAAAAACAATTAAAAATATAGTTTTGGAAATGGGCTGCTTATTAAGTGTTAACAGATAAATACTTTTAAAAAGCAAAGTCGTAGAATCATGCATGTGACATTGTTACATGTAATCACATTCTTGACATTAGTGCTGATATAGTAGAAGTTGTTGAGTCATGGTCTGAAGTTTGTTTCTTCACATTAGCTAATTTGGGCCAAATTCAATTGCTATAATTCTTGTGTTATTGTTAATTTGTGGATGTATTTGTGTTTAGTATGAATGATTGTAGGCTTTTGGGTTTAAAGGGTTACAGCTTTAGTTTGGTGTGTGTTTGGGATTGTGTAATTCAGTCATCACAGTCGTGATAGGGAACATGCTGAGTCAGCTCTGCCTGAGGCCCAAATTTCTCAGCGCACACATATGAACATTTTTCTCAATATTTGTTGACTTTAGCCATAATTAAACTTGGGGAAAAACTTTAAATGTAGAATGAATAGCACAACTGTAGGTTGTGCTATTCATTTTTTTGGGTGTGTTTTCAGAGTGACGTGTTCTTTTCACCCCTAACCACACCCAGCTGCAGTGGAAGTAAAGGCATCATGCTTTGATGCCCTCAGGTCAGAGCAGCATTCTTTTCTTCAGCAGATCAAACACAAGAAAGGGTTCAGATGTGAAATTTGTCTCAGCTAATGTATCCAACCAAGTTTACATTTCTGGAAACTTTTTGTCTTAATTTCCTTCATTGCATCTTTTCTTTAGTGAATTTTCGTGTACGTTTTATTAAATCAACATTTTGCTGAAAAGTGCCATAAACACATGTATTAAAAACATTTTGAAATTAAAATGCATTTAACCTAATGTCTGAAAGTGAACTATCATCATGAGCTTCTTCACTGATCATTAGGAAGACTTGGACTCAGAAAAAGAAAACCAGTGCCAGATTCTCATTTTTCAAGACACTAAGATATTTAGGATTTTTTTTATTGTCATTCCATTTAACTAAGATTCTCTGACTCTGAAGCATCAAATCAGCCCCACATTTTAAAGCTTCTACTACCATGTTTCACTGAGGGAACATCTATCTGTCACAGACAAAGAAAAAAAAATGTTCTCTTCAATCTTTTTTGATAAGATTAAAGTAAAGAGGTGCTTCAGGTGGTCAGGCTAACATTTTTCTGCTGCTGTTAGTGCAACACCTTTCCTTGGCAAAATCACGTTCAGGGACAGCCAAGACAAAAACGCCACACAACACACCAAGTTAAGACAGTTTGACACCAATCAGCTTTGTCAACATTTGCTGATTCTGATTGATTCTTGTTTTCAAAATTAAAAAAGGTTAGCTTTTTTTTTCCTGAGTTTTTGGCTAAATCTGGCACATTGCACTTTATATCGATTCAGCTGTTTGGGAGTCAGCAAAGTACAGGTAAACAGGCTTGCTTTTATTTTTCTTTAAGCAAGGATTCGGATTGTTTTTACAAAGATTTTGATTTTAGAACCTTTTGGACTGATGACATTTCAAGAGAAGGAATATAAGAACTATCTTTCTTCTTAACTTGCTGCTGATGCAAACCAGCTCAGATCATTAGGATCCTAAATGTAGATTTAAACTGACCAATTATTTTTTAAATCATGAAAACATACATGGCAAATTATATTTTTTACCTTGTTAAGTTTACTTCAGAATGTAAAAAACCTTTGAAAATACACTTAGGATTACAGAATGTACCAAATAGGCACTCGACTGTGTAAATTGTGTTACAGCATGTCATGTTCTAGAAAGAACAGTACTTCACTTCATGGTCACATTTGGGGAAATACAAACATAGCATTTGTAAAAGTCTATAATTTTGACACAATAAACAATCTCCTGGCCAAAAAACAGATGTTAAAGTTGTGTTAAAGAAATAAACAGTTAAAATTTCTAGTTTACTGTCATAAAACTAATCTACAGTACTTGTTCTCTACTTATAGAAAAAGCCAGTATGGAAAAATATTTCACAAATTATATGTTTGAGAAGATAGTTTAATGTAATTTGAAGTTTTAATGATTTAAAGATTACAGTCAAAGAAGTCATCTGGTCTGGGGGTCCTTTACATTTTTACTACTTTAAGTTTATTTTGATGAATCGTGTCATTTCCAGAGCAGTAATGATTCCCATGATTTGTTTTTGTGTATGTGGTGTTGCCATTGAATAACATCATGAACTCTTCTGTGAGGAAGAGGTGGGGTAGGACCCAAAAGTGCAGGAGATCAGGTTTGAGACAGGAACTTAAAAGACGAATAAACAACCCTTACCATGACCAAACAAACGATGACAGAGCATGACGAGACAAAACAAACTGAAAAACCAGACACTTCTACACACTGAGGATGATTATTTAAATTAGGCAAGCTTTTGATAAATAAAAGCAGGTTAAAAAGTGACATGGGGGGGTAAATAAGCCTGAACACAGAAAACGACAAGAACCAAGTAAACAACTGAAACATTAAAACAAACAGCCCAATCCTTACACAAGTTTGATTTTTATATGAAATGCTCAACATTTTAAACAGCAAACAAAGCTGAAAGCTGGAATCCAAACACAAGAAAAGAGAATGCAGTGTGAATGAAAGAATTGTTAGTTTTACTGGGCTGCAGGAGAGACAAGAGACATGCTGCACCCACACTTCACAGCACAACTTCCTCATTAGAGATGAACAAGATCAACCGCAAGCAGGCAACAACAATAGCTGTTGATCTCAAGATAGGCAGCACGGTTTTTTGAGGTACGGAAAGAAAGTGCTATCAATGAAATTACAGAAGAGACTGACCTGTAAAATGAACAACATTTCTAAAAGTTTAGTAATCAACACCTTTTTTGACATGAGCCATGACAGTGTGATGTTGAGAGGCTCTGTGTGTGGAAACCTGTGCACTCTTTAATCCACATAAGCTCTTGATGCTTCTTTAAATCCATCCAATCTGTTGTGAGTCTGTTCTCAACAGTCCTTCTCAACAAATCTGGGTCATTAGAAGGAAGACTGGAGCAGCAGCAGCTGGGCAAACACAACCACTGTTACATTTCTTTAGAACAACCGGACAAAATCCTGCAGCCATGATTGAGGATCTTTCTCAGAAGACGGATCTCCAAGACCACTCTGAAAGCAGCTGGTACCAGTACTTCTGTAGACAGGCGGAGTTTGAGCCGAGAGCGAGTCACGATCCTTTCAGCAGTGAGCTGCTGGATGAAAATCAACAAGGCAACATCTGGGCTGATACCGAATCTGGACGAGTGCAAAGATGTACAGATCGATGCTTCACCAAGGATGCTAGATTAAGACTTGAAGTTTTGAAGTCAGGCTGCGATTTGTCATCCTGCTGCGTCACGAACAGCACGCTGAACAGCTCCAACTCTGAAGAGGACTTCTCTGATGGTGAAGAGACTAAAGAGTCAGCTTTGGACTTGGTGGAGATCCTTAATATAGAGGACGATGAGCGGGATGAACAGAGCTGGTAGTCTTCATCAGATATGTCTAAATGTTTTCTGGCAGTGGAATATTGTAAAAGCTTTGGTTTTTTGGTTTGACATGTTAGTGGGATGTTTTGTTTTCTTTCTCACAGGTTGTATGAACCTCAGAAGAAGCAGCCACTTGTTGAGAAGGACTCTGCACTCAGGTGGTGTCGACAGGTGCTCGATAACCGCAGCCCTGAGATGGAGATTGCATGTCGTCTGCTTATGAACAAGCTGGACCAAAGTAAAGACGAAAATGTCTTTGCAAATATTCTCACTTCCAAAAAGTTTGTCTAACTGTGACTGTGGGGTTCCTTTGTGTTCTCTGTGTTCAGGATCGAGGCATCAGGTCTTCGGGTATTCCTCAGTTTTCAATCATGGTGTGAATGGATCTTCTGTGGACAAAAGCTCTATCATGTCATCATTCAGTGACTCCAACAGTTTAGGTAAAGTTGTTATAGCTTTGACGTTCTTGATGAAATGTCCAGAAGTTTATAACACTAAAGAACCACATGAGAACATGATTTTTGATCTTCCTCCAGTTGAAACATAACAGCGATGAGTTTGTCTATGGAGGTCTTCATCAGTTAGTCACTGTCCCTTTTAGTTTGCCTTTAAAATAAATCCCAGCAGAATCCGACTTGCTTAAGCTTTGGGGTTGAAGAGGTGACCTGGAAGTGAGGTGAGGAGGATAATTAGATTCAAACTCCCTGAGCAAGAGAGTGAAGGTAACGGGTGGGCCATGGATGTGGTTTCCTCAGAGGCTGACCATCCTTCAATTCCCATAGAGTACTCTAAATTTGGTCGTTGTTTAGTTAATATTTTACCCCTTTACCTCTGTCTCAGGTTTAACAACAGAGATACTTTTGTGTGTTTTGAGGTTTTCCAAAGTTCTGCTGGTTTTCGTTCCTCAACCTTATCACTCTCAAGAAAACTGTTTTTGAAAAGCAAGTTTTAGACTTTAACTTATTTTTGAAAATATGCTCAGATCCATTTTAAATGAAGTGAGCAATTTTTATAAACATGTGCTCAACCATTTATTTAAAAAGGCCACTTATTAAACTAACCCCTTTAAATATGTTTTGCTTAAGGCTCATAAAAAATCTAGCAGTGTCCCTGGAGACATTTATGTTTATACCCAAAATAAAATACCTGTTTGGGTCTTTTTCTGTTTCCTAATTTTCACAGATTACAGTGAGGAGAATTCTTCCCATGATTCTAGTCCTGCAAGCTACAAACTGCAGGACATCACAGATGTTCACATTATGGCTCGAATACAGGAAGCAAGTAAGTTGAGAAGTACCTTCAATCAATTGAGAGAATTTCTGACGAAAGTTTGGATAATTCCAAACTAATAAGAATAGAAATGTAATGGCTTTTTTCTTTGTTCTTCAGGTTTAAGACACGACTATGTTTCCATGCCATCTGCATTCAGTAGAAATCAGCAAAAGCCCACTTCCTGCTTCAACACTGCAACAGAAAACACTGATGAACTTGTCCATGAAAATAAAGTCAGAGCTTGCTTTCCGTCTACTCTGCCATCTGTGGGCTCCTCTCGCTGTCTGTCACCAGCACCAGCAACCAAGCAGGGGAGTCAGAGTCCCAAACTGAGCCGACTTCATGAACAAGTCACCCAGTTCAAGCTGCTCAAACGTGCTCAAAATCAAGGTAGACACAGCAGGAACAGCATCATGTAATTGTCCTATGAAATGTCACTGATATTTGATCCAGATTACAACTACAATAAGGATTTCAAATATTACTTTACAATTTAATTAACTTCTGCTTTTTGATCTGCATGACTAAAAGAGGGAAACACCTATAAAGAAGGGCACATTATTTTTAAAATGTTTTTCCATCATTTCTTTAATTTTATTAGTTTATTTACAAAAACTCCTCAGAAATCGTATTTCCTCATCTGCTTACAGCAGCATCACCTGGCTTAGCGAGGTCACCCCTGCGAACAAGCCTCCGCTCCCTTCAGGCTGTGAGGAACAGCAGAAGTCTGGAGACGGACGACTATCAAACCGCTGGTCAAAGGACCAACCCCCAGCCAGGTCTGTTCCTACTTCCTCTCAGAGAAAAAGAACTTTCATTTATGGACCAGAAGTTTAAATAAAAATCTCATTTCCAGATGTGTCATCCACCAGAGCAGCCTGTGGTTTTCGATCCCTTTCTCCAGCATCTGCAAACTTTCACAACCTAAAGCAGTCCTCCAGGGCTGCGTCAGTTCGAGTGGCAGCAGTGAAGGGGCTGCAGAGGTCTCAGTCTCTGAGCCCCTGCAGGATTCCTCATCCTGCAAAGGGGTATTTGCCCGTTCATGGACGAGTCTTTGCCTCTCCAGAGAGACCAATCACTGCAGCATGGAGCACACGTGCTCCACCTGTTCAGCGAGGAAAGACACGATAGATTGTCAAATCATTTTAGTGTGCTTTAACTTACAAAAGCACATACACTGCATTAAACTTCTCATATTTACTTAAGTAAATCATCAATTAACTTAGTTGGATGGTGGGTGGACTGTGTTGTCTTGTCTAACCGTCTAAGAACCAAAGAAAATGTGTTAAATTTACCTTTTTTGTGATTTCCTGTTTTTTTTTTTTAGGTCAAAACAATAAATTGCAGTTTTGAAACTTGTTTCTTTTGATTTCAGCTTGTTCACGACAGTGGACAACAGAACAATCTTGATATGAAAAAATAAGATAAAATTTAAAACAAAAAAAGGAATGTCTTTCAGAAAACCCTTTTTGAAAATTATGTTGATATTTAGCATGAGAATTTTGTTGAAACAGTCAACATAATGCCGCATGTAGGTTGTAGAAAAAATAAAATACTAAATGCCTTAGCTGCAAAGACTTTCATCACTGAACTGGACATTTTAACTTAAGTATTTAAATATTTACCAAACAGAACAATTTGGATTTTCCAACTCTACACTGTGATAATCCAGTAAGCAGTTTAAGATCCCTGTTTTAGCATTTGAAGACATGATTTGACATACACTTTCTTATTTCAGTAGTCATTTATACTTGAAAATGGAATGGAAAATGGAAATTCATGCAAAGAAAGGGAAAACGGGCTATTTTTCATTTAACCCCTTTCAAGTCATCTACTGTAACTCGAATATGTCCATTACAAATGACATTCAAAAATTAACCATTATATTTCATTTATACTGTTTAACTAAACTTAAATGACTGCCTTGGTTTAAAAAAAACAGCTTCCTTAGAAATATTTGCAATACTATAATATTTTAAAGAATATCTTTTTTCTTGGCATGTTTGTTTTGTTGTGGTCTCCATCTTGTTGTTTCCCAAAAAACAACAAACTCATTTAATTACAACTAAACACATGAGATTATTGGAAGGTCAGGGTGTTTTCTTTTAGGCACTTTGGGGCCACAGTAGAGTACTTAAAATGACACAACTGCTGAGGGCATGAAACAATGGGCTGGTTAACAGGAAGCTAGAATAACAAAACAGAGTAGAGCACCAAATAAAAACAGAAATGACATGTAGAGATGCAGCGCATCGTGATCTGTGATGTAAATGCATGAGCAAACTACTGCAACACACGGTTGCAATTGATTCTAAGCCTGCAATAAACCAGGAAGTATAACATTTTGATGAAATGCAGCAGAATGCAGGAAGACCTGTAGAATGCCAGTAACAGGAAGTGAATTTAAAGGAAACCAAATAAATGAACAGTGCATGAAAGGAAGTAAGAGGTGTAGGTTTGATGAGGCAACTTTTTATTGTTTCCTATATTTTCCTAGTTGCTTCATTTGCTTACAGCTTGATTTTTGAGGTGTGTGCATTAACAAAAAGATTAGATGTTGCTTGTTTTCTTTCTTGGATTCTTCTGCTTTTTTTCTGGACAGTGACTTGGTTTAATGTGGTTTTTTTTTTTTTAGCAAAATGACCCGAACATTCCTAACTTGTCAGTTTCAACTCTTCTGTATTTTTTAATTAGTGCTGCTGTTTGTAAAGTCAGAGGAGTTTATCCAATCACCGTTAGTGTGAGGCGTTTTGAAGTATACTGCCCCCTGCTGTTCACCAAACACAACTACAGAGAGCCTCTTATTAAAAAGAAAGTTCAAGTGAACAAGCATCAGCTTAAAACACAAGTAAAACTTTTGAGGAATTTAACTATTTGTATTGTTGCCCATTTGATTCTTATTTAGAGCATAAAACTGCACTTATATTAGTGGTAAGAATGTATTTATTTTTATGAATTTTTTTCAACATGTGGCCAGCTGTGTATTGTTTTTAAAGGGAAATGACACAGTTGGACATATATTAAGTTTTTCCCAAAATACAAAGTAAACAATAAAGATGTTACCTGGGGCGTATTTAATAAAAATGGGCAGCACAGTCACAATTTTTTGGTGAACTTTATTTTCTTTGTGAATTGCTGCTTATAGGTGTTTTTCCACTGGACTTTGAAGTTAACGGACTTGCACAGATGCTCCATGCCCCTAAGAGCAGCCCAAAAACATCTGGTTTCTACGTCTAATTATCATGCCTGCTGAAAATATTGAACCCTGAAGAATTATTTCGTAGTAAAAATGAAGACTGAAGCAGAGAATCTCCAAACTTGATCTCCACAAAAAGAGAGCAGTCTTGTATTTAACATATTTAAGAAACTTCCACAGAAAACCTTAAAAAAATCAAACTATGTTTCTACAACACTGTTGTCGCTCTATTTTTGTGATCAGTGAGGTAATATGAGGTGGTTGGCCGATAAACAATGACTGCATGTATATCATGAAAATTAATAAAACAATTCCACCTCAATCCATACATGGAGTATCAACTGAAAGGTACAAGTACTACCTTGAACTGCAAAGGTAACAGGAAGCAATAGAAAGTATGTATAAAGCATCATTTACAAAATAACTACAACTGTACATATTTACATGTTTCGTTTTAAATGTGGGATAATTTTCAGGATACTTAAAAAAGCAACAACTTGGCATCAATTGTCAGAGTCCATGTCGCTGTCTCCTCCGATGGATCTAAACTCTTCACTCTCCTCGTCTTCACTCAGCTGGACCTGGGAGAGCACAGCTGGACCTCTTCTCCGTGCTTCGTCTTCTTCATCCTCCTCCTCTTCACTGATCCCGTATTCTTCACCATTTATCATGGTAGATGTCTGCGTCTGACTACGACTCTCAGTCTCCTCATAGCTGCCGTAGCTGTGACACAACAGAGAAACACAACCACACAATCAGCCAGCACTTTCAAAAATATTTTTAGTCACAAATCAGGAAGACTGGTTATTTGTTTGAACTGTTTTTTCTTTTTTTTTTTTTTTAAAATGGCCACAACATTTTTGCCTTGTCAGACAGAAATGCTCTGTATTTTTCAGGAGAGGTAACAGTTGTGGGTCTCCAGTCTTTTTCAGGCCACGGATCAGTTTCATGTCACAATATTTTTATTCGTATGAGGCTTAAGTGGGCGTCTAATTTTTTTTTTTACCTCGAGTTTCCCTTCACTTTAGAGGGTAAAGACTATCCTCATCCTCTGTAAAATATGTAGCTGCTTTAAACTTTATTTGTAAACTAGATTTCATGTAGGAACCATTCAAATATGGGTTTTTTCGTAACACATACCTGTCAAAATGGAAGCTTCAAAATCACACATGAACTTCAGCCTCATTCGACTTGAAAGGCGTGACGGATACACGTAAAAAAAAAAAAGGGTCGCTAAAACTGGTATTTTCTAAATATAATCATGAACATGAATTCATCATTTGATCAGTAGACAGCTGGTTGCTTACTAGTATGCATTATTATTAAAGTATGGGGAACAACTGCCGCATTAAATCCTTATCTATAGTCGAAAACTCTTCTTCAGTTTCATCACTGAATCTTCTGTGAAACAAAACTTTCCTAAGTTTGTTTTTTGTTCACTTTTTTAGCTTGTGTTTCAATAAAGCTGTTGGCGAAGTCGCTTTAAGAAAGTAGCTAATGTATTTACAACATGTGACCGAGCGACGTGACGAACATCAAGAATGAGTCGTGGTCGGAACAATCCAGTAGTTTTCCAAAATAAAACTCCCTTCCAAACCAGATTATAAATATAATGGAAGTTTCTCAGTGGAGGGGTACCAACTGGACCATGGACATGTCTGCTGTACCTGATGTTGCTGTCCTCTAAAGTTGGCCCATCAGGCCCGTCTCCTTCGTACGACATCATGCTCTCGTCCTGTTCCATGCCCATGCGGGCCGTCTCCTGAGTTCTCCGTGGAGGCGGGGGTCGCACGTTGACCTCTCTGTCGGAGTCGCTGCCACTCTCTGACAGCTGAATGGCTGCACAGACGCAAAGTGACAACAATTTTTTAAATCAAACCACAATAAAATCGGCAACACTTGATGTTTTCAACATCCAAGGGGGAGGTGACATAGGTCCCGCCTCTGCACTGAAGGCGGACTCACAGGAGAAAGGATTGTCGCCCTCCTCTTCGCTGGCATCATCCTCTCCATCTGACATGAGCAGATCTTGATACAGCACGCTGGACTGAGCCGGGTGGCTCGATCTCCTATGTTCCCGCTCCTCTTCATCCTCATCTTGGTCGTGTGCTCGCCGGCGAGGAGGCAGCAGCATCTCCTCATCATCATCTTCATCTTCCAAATCCCCTTCAGCATCCTCTGCCTGGAAAGACATTAAGTTAAAAGGTGATACAATACAAGTGAAGAAAGATTGACAACAATTTGAAGCGGAAGAAAAACAAATTCCAGTATTTTCTCTAAAATGTGAGTTTTACTTGTGCATCAGATATAATGTTTTATAAAGTGGAATGATCAGTTTTGAGTTAAAAAGCCTGTTTCTTACGGGAGCTGGAGTTTTGGGTTTCCCATCATCTTCCTCTTCAAAACCTTCGATATCTACATCTGACTCCTCTTCTCCAGGTCTCCGGCTGTGCCGTCCCTGAGAGCCAGAAGAGAAACCAAACGTTCAAACAAAGACGCAACAAAGGTCAATTTCAACGTTTTTGAGCTCTAAAACTTTCACAAGTAGGTCAAATAAAAAAAACGCCAAATTGAGCTGGATGCTGTGAGGATCGTTTAAGGAGGGGTGGCATGTGCTTGCAAGCCTCATTTCTCTCTCCATACCTGCCCCCCTCTCTTCTCTGGAGCAACCACTAGAGGTCCCTCAGAGAAAAGGCTGCTGGGCTCTCTGGGCAGACTCCCTGAAGCCCCACTGTCAAACAGATCAGCAGGCTGGCCAAAGCCACACGGAGTGGCACACAGACAGAGAGACGGGACACGAGGGCAGAAGACAAACAAGTGGGAAGAAAGAGGACACTAGTAAAAGAACTACTGAGAGAAAACACAACGTGAACATCTGGAGTTAGGACAGAGGAAAAAAAGGGAAGAGGGGGATAAGAGGAGCACTGGAAGGCGTAGCAGAGAAGCTGCAAGATCAGCAAATTTGCTCTTCTAAACTGGTGGGGGACCTGAAGTCGGTCGCTCAGCATCCTGGTGCGATTACAGCCGGATACCAACACAGATATGTGTCAGAGGGAGCTCCTACCTGCGGGGTGTAAGGCCCAGGCATCGATTCAAAACCATCGAGATCTGCTGCGTCTAGAGCTGCCTCCTTAGCAGTGCAGATGTCTTTCTCCAGCTGTGTCAAGTGCTCATCATACTGGAGATGCAAGAAAATCCAAGACAACAGACATTTAAGTCAGTAGGTTGGCAGCAAGTAGTGGTGCAACTGGAATGGAATTATTGAACCTTGGCTTACAGAAAAAAACATACTGATTTATTTCACATAAACAATTATTAATCATGTTTTGTGCAAACAAAGAATCAACCCCAGCGTTACCCTTTCCCTGCAGCGTATATGCTTCAAAGCCCCCCGACATACCTCTGCCAGAGTCTGTTTGCAGATGCTGATTATATCCAGAGCTGTCTTGGTGTATGGGCTGTCTGGGCCTGTCAAAAAACACAACAACTTTTTTTTTCCTGTTTTCAAAAACCACTACTCTTTCATTAAACATTTATTAGATGTAATTTACCATTATACTTGATGCTGTTGGCGTGAATGAGACTAACATCAGAAAGAAACGCATCTCGGTTCTGGTATTTGTGTTTGGAGATGTTCTAAAAACAAAGTATACTCATTTTGATTGAAGAAAAAAGGGAGGAGACACTTTGACATGTCATCTAAATGATGTGCTATTGTTTTGAGACGTAAAAGGCCAAAACCAGAAAGTTTTTCACCTTTCTGATGGTCTCCAGATCCATGGGATTTGGTATAACCTTATAGTAGTCAGGCACAAATTTTTTGTTGACAGGATGGTGAAATGGCCAGGACTAAAAAAAATAGAAAGAATTGTTAAGAAATACAAATAAACAAAGTTCAGGCTTTGATCATTGCTCTTGTTAAACCAAGTTGGAAAATAGGTGCAAAAGGTTCAAAGGAAGGCGTCTCACATCGGGAACAATCATCATTTTCTGAGTTACAATGTTGTCCAAGATGAAGGAGAAGGCCACTTGATCATCATCATCCAGCAGGGGGTTGATGGCTTTCTCCAGCCTTACCAGCCTGTCCTCTTTCTGCACTCACAGGTAGAGACTGAAAGTTTAACACTAAGGCGCCTCTTAATCTGTGAAGATGTAAAAACCTGTTCAGACTCACCTCCTTCAGTTTAGCGTCGCACAGGTCCAGCATGGACTGCGCCACTTGAGTGATCGGATGTTTAGCTCCTGTTGAAGCAAAATACACATCAATTTGGATGGATCGAGCAAAATGAGTTGATGCTTTAAATCCTTATCTTTTAGCATTACCGTTGTAAGTGGCACTGTTTTTCACAATGAGCTCCACAGCTTCCCGAAACTCCTCCCTGGACGGGTACATCCGCTTGCGCACGTTCTCCCTCAGCGTCTGCAGATCCATGGGGCGAGTAATGATTTTATAGTAGTCCTTTACCACCTTGGCATTGACGGGTGTGTGGAAGGGGTATGTCTATAACAAGGACAAGAAGATATTGAAACATGAGGCTGCAGAGCAGGAGTTCACTCTCTGGGCAGATCTTACATTTGGATGATCCCGCATATCGTTGATGAGGCTTTCTAGCACAGAGGACAAAGTAACCATGGGGTCAGTGCGTCTGCGGTGGATTGCCTTATGCGGTTTCTGTTGATGGTAGCAGAAAAAAGTATTTAAATACCAGTCAAGTCTCCTGAGTGCATCACACAAACCCAGTGCTTACATTGAGGTAATCGCAGTGGACCGCACTTCCCACACGTCTCTTTTTCTTTTGCGGCAGCTGCTGCTTAGGAAACTTCAGCACCAAAGACTTTCTGCGCACCTCATCAGCACTGTGAAGCACATCAGAGAGCATTTACGTACATGTATTTATAACCTGATTCATTATAAAGGGGAAAAAGCGACTAAAATACCTCTCAATGAGTTGCTTTCCCAGTACAATCTTGGTTCCTTCCACTTTGATCAGTTCCTCATTGTCATTATGGATGACCGTCTTCTCCAGCTCTTCCTCCTGCTCCTCTGTCATGGCAACAGGATTTGAGGGTGGAGCGTTGGTTTGATAGTAAAGCGGACAGAATTTGTTGGTCCTCATGTGGCCGATGGCTCCACAAGCTCCACACTTCAACTGTGGATAGAAGACAAACATTAAGGAACGAGAGGATGAATAGTCTGATCAGCCTGGAAAAGGAACACCAATTATAAACACAACACTAGCTCTAAGTTGTGTTACTTTGTGTTGCAGATAGATGTTGAAGAAAAATACAAGATTAATTCCAGTAGAACTGCAAGCTTACTTTTACCTTGAGGTCTGGTCTCTCTTTGGCCTTCTTGGCCTTTTTCTCTGGAGGACCTTTGATCTTGTCCTTCTCTTGGTTTCTCTTCAGCCTCCTGAGCTGCTCCTGAATTCGCCGACGCTCTTTCCTCATCTCCTCTCTGTGCTGCTCATCAAACAGGGCAAACTTTCGTCTGCAAGCACAAACACGGCTCTTTTGTTATACCATACATCGCGTTCTTTGTGGAAGCTTGTAGACTTGTAGAGAAAAAAAGATCTTGCCTTATATTACAAAAAAACAGACCATAATCAGTGGAATTGATCATTATGCATCAACTCATCTGTTTTATAAATATTAAGAGATCTAAAAAAAAATGCAATAGTGATGCAATTTATATATTAAGATTTGATGCTGCAGATGATCAAGTGGATGTTTGAATTCAAAATTCATTTGAGTAAAGAGGAAATTGATTATTTAGGATAAAAAGAAACAAAATCTTATTCAAAGAGGATCTTTTAGGGGGAGTGGGCTTATGAGTAACACATTCGTGTATTTTTTTATTAGTTTCATATATTTTTTCCCACACTTGTCTTATGTAATGTCCTGCATAGAAACTCAGTGGCAGCGAAAGTGTAAAATAAGAAAGTTACACTAAACATAAACCTACAGCTTTTCAATCTCGCTTCGAATAAGGATCCAGTTTATTACATTTTTTCATTAATCATGAATCATTCTAATAAAAAAATAAATAAAAGACTTTTACCATTGACTTTGTTATTTCAGAGCAGAGCTTAATAAACTTATTTGTAGCTTATTTTTATATATGTTAACACTTGCAATGGTGGTTTGAACTGAAAATGCAAACAATCAGGTTTACATTCATCACACTCGCTTGTGTTACTTATACTGCCTAATTTCCTCCAATTAAACATATATCTGTCATGTGCAGCCTTGGTTGGTTTATTTTTGTTGCTGTACTCAGTTCTACTGTCTATTTCCTTAAAATTCCAGGTAATCCAGGTGAGACTTACATGAATTCATCATCTTTGGTGGTTCTGATCCTGGTATATGCATCAATCACTGCAGCCTTCCTCACAGTCTCACAGCGCACATACTCTTTACCATCCTCATCTCTAAATGTGCGGTAGATCTTGAGTCTGCGTCCTGTAGCCGAGGAGTTTAGGCTGGTGACGGAAGATGTGTCGTCATCTTTGTGAGAGCTGGTGGACAAGGAACTGGCTGCAGGGGAAAGGCCCGGTAAGAAAACCTTTTATTTCGAATAAAAGTGAGTAAATCCCGTTAGAGCTGATTTCCAGCAGAAACACAGACTTACATAACCCTTTACGCCTATCCTTGCGTCCTTTGTTATCCCGATCGCTCTCTTCTCCCATCAGCATCCTCTGCAGCTCCTTCCTTTCCTGCTCTTCTCTCTCCCGAGAAAGCTGGGAGCTGGTCTTTTTGTTCTGCAGCATGTTCTCAATGTTCTTACCCATCTCCTCAAAGTCACTATCTTCTGCTGAACTGCTGTCTGTGTCTGTGGACAGCACCTCTGTTGACTCTAGAACTCTGTAGTGGAAAAAAACAGTACAGATGTGATAAGGAAGAAGCATGAAAAGCACACAGAGCTGTCTAGATCTTCTAATTGAGCACTCAATATTTTATTTATCTTTTTATAATATATTTGAAATGGAATGTGTTATTTTGAATGAATTCCCTAATTCAAAAATAATGAATAATTCAAGCAAAAACTTAATAGGTTTTAAGGGTTGAACTTCCCTCTTTGTCCAAATAGTTATTAGAGACGCTTATGTGAACCTCTGAACTAAAATGAGCCCAAACTCAAAATTGTCACAGCAGTTTAAAGACCCCCTCTGATGAACTTTGTGTTTTTGGTGTTTTTAACACGTTCTTGTGGCGTTTTAATTATGATGAGGACATGTATAAAAAAAATTAAGCATAGAAATAAGCATGTCTGAGCAATTCTTTATTCAAATTGTTGAGAATATAAAGCAGATGAAGAAATGCCGTTTGAAAAAAGTTTGCAGCTGTGATGTAGAAGCTACAATCGGCAGGCCACGACCCTCCTGCCTCGCTCCATTGTGATGCATCCATTTGTAGACGACTAAAACAATGTGCGTCTTTCTTTTCTTCGTCTGAGCTGGTATCTGGCTCCAAACTGTACGCCTGGATAGCTCCAATATTTCTTACCATTTTTGTTGCACCGCTAATATCAAGTGGAGGGTTTAAGGGGCTTAAAGCTAGCGGGAGAGCTAGTAATAGATTGATGACGGGATGAGGGGGCGGGCTTACTCTGGGCCCATAGTCACGCACTTAAATAACTCATTTCTAATGAACTGCTGCCGCTCTGCGGAAACTATGTCCTAGAAAAGACACAGGTTTTTTGATTTTGACTCAAACCGGCATCATCATAATTAAAAGACCGATGGGAACGCCTAAGAAAATGTGATCAAAAGATGGTCGGAGTTTGACTTTAAGGGGAAACCAGACAGCAAATATTTACACACAAGTGTTTCCGTGTCAGACAGTAATTTAATGTTTCCCCCAAATTGCTCAACCAAAGCATGTTCCTGCAGTAAATCAGAGCTGATTAAAACCATAGTTTCTATCTGATTCTACAAAATGATAGAACACAAACTTCTAATGCAGCAGGAAGGAGAATAAAGACAAACGTTCCTCTGAAGATGTCCAGATAAAAATCACTAACAACTAATGTCCATAAATCTTTCTGGAGAACTATTCCTAAAGGGCCTTGATCAGAGTTCAGGAAAGTTTCCCACAGACTGCATGTGATGATAAATGAGTCTCACTTGTTCTGCAGATCAAAGATCCTCTGGCACTCTTCCTTGTAGCGCTCCTGGTGTTCAGCCACAGAGAAACGAGAGCCTCTGGCAAATTTGCTCATGGGACCTTCGCCTGATCGCGCCTGCTCTGTGGACATAGTTCTCACCACATCGATTACCTCCCAGCGAGAGAGTTTCTTGATCTACACCATTGGAATGAAAACACATATTTTGTTATGGAACCAAGCACTCAACAACAAAGGAAGGAAATCTGATAATTCAGCATGATGAACTCACTTCTTCCTCCGGAACTCCAAACTTGCGAAGCAGCTGCTTGGCGTTCTTAAGTGAAAGCCTCCTGAGATCTGCGTCTGTCCCCGTCACCGTCTTCTTGACAGGTTGAGGCTCTTTGTCATCCTGAGGAAACAAAACGGTGAAAACCAAACCTGCAGCACGTATGTAGCATGTATATCAGCAGTGTGCAGATCTCAGGGAACAAGATTTCTCTTGAGAAATCAAACCTTCTGTTGGGTGGGCTTGTTGGGCACTTTCACATAGGAGAAACCCTCCCCACAGCCTGTGGGATCTGCCACACCAGTCACCTCCAGCAGACACTTTCCCTTCATGGCAGAAATGAACGCTCGTGTTGTGTTCCAAGGAGCTGTCCGCACCTACAGCACAGAACAGAGTTGCTGTGAATCCTGCAGACCGCTTCAAGTCCTCTAAAAGTCTGGATCTGTAAATGCATTCGGGAAGGTTTTTGGGTTGATACCTCATCGTCAATCTTCATCTGAAAGTCCTCCTCATTCTCTTCTTCTGGGGCAAAGAAAGATTTTTCACCATATCCAGCATCCTGTGATAGTTCAAGAACTTGTAAATGAAACGATCTGTTTTATTTGTATGAGTTTGCTCTGTGGGTTGAAACTATTACCTTAAGCCTCTGCTCTGCCACAAGCATGCTGTAATAAGCACAGCACTGCTCTGGAGACACCATGGCTCGGATTTCTTCTTCTGTGGGCAATCTGAAGTCCGGTTTCAGCACCCACCAGTTGGAGTCCATACCTGATATGACAACAAAGGAATTTATTAAGGTTTTATTATTTTAACAATAATATTGAGCAAAAAAAACCCAGCAAACTAATTAGAGATTTATATTATTAAAATGTTCATTTTGAAAGGGCAGCAGTATTTTATTTTGACAGTTGGAACCTGCTTCCTATGTTTTTCTCACATAGGAAGAAAGTAGACGCAGAATTATAAGAAAAATGAACACTCCAAACTAATTTAAGTGCTGTGTTGTAGTTAGTCGTTCAGAAGACGCTTGTATGTTACCACGTCTGGCATGATGCCGCGGCTGCTGCTGCTTCGGTGTCATTTTGGGATTAACTTTGTAGCAGTGAGGAAAACAATTAACAAAAACCAAAGGCTTCAACTTATTAAGAAGCATCAACTAAATTCAGGCTTAAATCATGGTTTTGTGTATTTATCTGGCCTTTTGTCCCTTACTGGAAATTAAAGCATTTGTGCCAGTGTTTCTTTTGTTTACAAATTTTAATCTGTGACAAAAAGTGAAACGTCTTAATCAAGAAGTTGTCGGTAGTGCAATAGTACTTCTTTTGGTTTTTAAACACCATCAGAACTTTGATGGCCTGCATTCTAATCATCTGTGTTTGTTTGCAAATCATTATCTCACCCAAAAACGTAATTTTAAACAGTCTCTGATTGCATATTAGTGCTTCATAACAAAACGAGCAAACGTTACCTGTACGTTTGAAGTCTGCACATAACTTGAGCCGTTTCCTGATGCTGCTTTCTGAGTGGGACGGAAAAGCTTTCTTTATGTCCTCCATGCGGATTCTTCTGGGCCGATCCTTGCTCTTCCAGAACAAGCGGTAAATAAACACCTAAAGAACGCAGGAGGACAGATGAGCACTTGTGGCAGCAGGAACTGGAGTTTTGGGATAAATAAATAAAAAAAGAGTCAACTAAACATACCTGCAAGAAGTCCCTGATGTGAGTATTGGCTCGCTTGGAGTTTGGCCCTGGAACTTCAAACAAGGGACACTCCTGTCCAACTACAATAATGTCAACAATCTCTCTAATGTAGTAGCCATGCCGGGTTCGTAGGACCAAGAAATCAGTTTCTGGCATTTTGTGCAGATAGATCGGGGACCGAAAAAGGTTGTTCTCAAATGCCTGCGGGGAAAAAAGTTGACGATAAGTAATTTCATGACCTGAAATGTTGAAAATCTTTACATCACATAGGCAGTACGAACCTGGAGTAACTGTCCAGGGTGCAAAGAGCCCAGAAAGGGGGACGTGTGGCAGTACACAGTCTCTCCGTACTTACAGTCTGGCGCTCCAGGATCTTTTCCAGGTTTCTGCAACATAAATAACCAGTGGCATACACACGTTTTAATATGGGGCATTTTGTAGAGAAACAAAGCAGTCGATTATCCATTTAGTTTTACATCAGATCCCAAAGACTTGACACTTCCAAAGTATTGGCAGAAAGACTCTTTTGCTCACCCTTTTGTAGTAGTTCTTGATCTTTGTAGCCATGCCCACTTGCATGATAAGAGGCGGGTATTCCTCACTGTATTCTGCTAGAATCAGATCGCCATCTTTGCCTGTCAGGTCTTGTGGCGTTCGCATAAAGAACATGTCTCCACCTCCTGAAGCCTGCCGCTCCTGCTCTCTCATCTATATGAATAGAAAACAAACAAAAAAAGATTAAGCAAAATTAGCAAAAGCTAAATGTTTAGAACTAATAGTAATCTTAATAATAATAATGTAAACAACAAATTTGAGCAGAGCTTCCTTCACCTTGGCCTTCTTCTTTATGTGTTTAAGTAGGGGCTGAACAGCGTGGGGGCCCGGCTGAGCTAAAGCTCCAAATGAATACTTTTTTAGTGTTGGACGATGGAACTGGCGAAGCTTCATGGGTCCCATGTGAGTGGGGAAGAATGGCTGCCGTAGCTCTAGGGCTGGGATTGAATGCTTAAGAAAAAAGTCAATAGATTTGAAACAGCAAACAAAAAATCAAATAAATCATGAAAATATCACAAATGTTGCGCCTCTTTTTTTCTTTAGTGTTGGCCACTTCTCACCTGAATGATATTGCCACCAAAGGTTCCTCTCAGACCTTGCTGTTTGGGGTAGTAAAACTCATCATTGGAGAGATTCCAGGGATCCTTAACCTCAGGCTGGGACATGTTCTTTATTAAAAGGAGAACATAAGTCCATATTTCAACTTAAATGTACCAAACAGAACATACAAAATTAAACTTGCAGAACTATATAATAAAAAGTATGGCCCAGATGCATTTGTTTTAAAATTACATTTAAGTCAGGATTGCATATTTTGAGTGATATTTACCTTTGAGTCTGTCGTTTTATTAAAACTGAGTTTTTTCATGTGAGAACATACTTGCTGCGGCTCGTCTTTGATCACTCCAGTCTTTCCCAACAAAATGCGGCTCTTCTTAATTGCAGTTTCCTTCTTATTCTCTTTTGACGGCGAATGTGAGGTCGCTTCTTCTTTTTCATCTGGAATTTCTACAAAAGTATAGTTGATGAGCTCATTTTGAAGAGGAAAGCTGGCTAACGCTAAAATATGTTAAGACTGAAAAACTACAAATAATGTGGTTGTATACCTAGAATAATATTCTCATCATTGGGATCCAGTGTAAGAACAGGTGGTGCGAGCATGTGATCCATCTCCTGATCATCCCAGATGATGTTGTCCTCCCATCGGCCATACACCAGCTCCTCATTGTCAATGGGGAAAATAGAATACCAGGAACAGGATTCTTCTTGAGAAGCTGCAGATGAGCAAAGGCAAACTGTTAGGATAAGATTTTCCAAAAGTACGGTTTGAGTGGAAGTATTTTTCATATATTTTCTGATCACCTTGATGATCGAGGCTGTTTTTGTCCCGTTTAGCACCTGAGATGGTAGGAGCTTTGGGTATGGGTGGAGGCGTTGGTGGTACCAGCTGAGAATTACTTCTAGTGAGACCTTTAAAGGTACAAAAGAAAAAAGAAAAAAAATCAATATTCAGGCAATAACTTAATTTTCTTCTTGAAGCTTGGAAGCAGATTTGCTTATGAGGATCTTTGTAACATTTGACCTTGCTGTGCATTATAAGCATTGGCGTTGCGCGTCATGCTGGAGGGAAGCCATCCTGCCAGACTGGCCCTCTGAGTCTTGGTTCCCTTGTGCTTTACATCTTCTCCATTCCAAATGATATCATCCTCCCACTGGAGCTGAGTGACCATCAAGAAGACCTCATTCTCTAAGGCCTGTTTTTCTTCATTTCCATCAACTTCATCTCCATCGCTGTCATTTATTTCCTCCTGCCTCTGAACCGTCTGTCAGAAAACAAACAAAAACAGTGAATAAACATAAACAACAAGTCATTTAAATATTAAAAGACATGGTGGTCTTACTTCTTGAGGAATCTCTGGGATTTCCTTGGGGATATCCTGCTTCTGAGGCTCACTGGACTCCAGTTGTTTCAGCTTGAACCCATAGTTAAAACCACTTCCATCCTCAGGTACACCCAGCATGTCATACCAGAGCTGAGCTGGACCATATCTCCATTCTGCCACTTTAGGTCGAGACTCTGTCTCCTTGTCCCCATCCCCACAGGTCTGCGAAAACTTTGACTCCACTGGAGCCATCATAGTTATCTAAAACGAGCGAACAGAAGAGAAGTGAAAAACAAAAACTCACATGTGACAAGCGGCTGAGAGTTGAGATCAGCCAGGATATTACTGAGGTGTACCTCATCATCGGAGAGGCACTGCTCTGGAGGTGGAGGGGGGGCGTACTCATAAATCCATCCGGATTTTTTCTCCTGGCCTGGTTCTGACACCTCACCTTCAGGTGGAGGTGTTCCAGGCTGAGGGTCCCTGTGTTTCCGCTTCTTCTTCCTGCGGGCACTCCTCCAAACTGACGGCATGTTCTTTCCAGGACCAAACAGCCTTAAAAACCTGAGAACCTGTAAATATATTTCACAAAAGCGTATGAGGACATTTCTTTGATTTAAGAGTAATGGAGATTGAAAAGAATATTTACCTTGCCAGGCCTAAACTCTGGAAAGAGCTCTGTGACGCCGGGCAGAGCTTTGGCTGCATCTTTCTGCATTATGCCAGCAAGAGGGAGGGTAAGTCTGTCGGGGGGGCCTCCGGATCCAGAGATCTGACAAGGTCTGTCAGTTTCTGACTCAGAGTCTGAAGAGCTGCTGAAGTCCACCTTATCAGCAGCAGAGGATGGTGCAATGATGGAGGGCAGGATGATGCCATCACTGTCTTCCCCCACTGTCAGGACAGACCGTGATCAATCACAGCAGCAGAAACAGATCATGACCTCTTATCAGAAGTCTTTGATCCAAAATATTCCAACAAATAAAAAAACTTCCCAGAAAAGTTGCAGCTTACCAGTACATGAATCTTTACCGTTTGTGCTCTGGCTGGAGGATTCCTCCTTCTCTGTTAATGAAAGAGTAGGCGGCGGCGGTGGAGGCATGAGCTTAGAGTCAATATCCTCACAGTCAGCATCATAGTCGTCCTCATCATCTACAGTTCAGGAGTTAAAAATATATACTAAACAAACATTTTAAAAGACATTTGGAAATTAAATTAAATTGTGGTACCTAAGCAAAAAAAATAAAAAATAGAGAAAAAAATCATAGAGCAGATTTTTTAGATCACACCTTTTAATAATTTCATCACAAGATTATTTTCTTCACACTAAAGTCAGCGTTTGAATAGAAAATAAATGTAGACAACAATCACTTCTAAAAATGTCATTTGTGAATAGAACGTAGCAATATTACAATATTGAATACACAATATCACACAAGCACTGAGTCTAATCGTTACCAGTTTTCCGGCTTAGCTGCAAAGACCCCATAGCCTGGCGGTACTTTTTGGTCTCATCTTCGGCCACCTCGCTGATGTCAGAATAATCGACAGCATCGTCAGTGCTTTTCACCCAACCTAGAAAATGGCAATAGTTAAAAAAAAAAAAAAAAGATTAAAAAAACTAAACTGCTCCTTCTTGGCCACATTTCAGGTAGGTAAGCTTCCTTGTCTGTGTGCTCTTACCTTCCCCATCTACATTTTCTGAATCTTTATTCTCTTTTTCCTCGCCCTCATTAGCAGTAATCTCTGTAATTAACGAACCCAGACCCAGAGTTCCTAAACCAGCAAGATGCTTTTTGGACTCCTGGGATAAGAAGACAAGATAGAGAAAAACATTTCAAGAAAAAATTTAAATCACAAAAGAACATAGATTTATCACAAAAGGGGATTAAAAACTTTGATGTTAACAATCACCATCGAAAAGTACAAATGTTTAGTTTATCTACAAACAAGACAAAACTACATAAAAATAATCTAATATAATGTTGAAGTAAAATGTCTTTTAACACAAACATTGTCCAAAACGCTATCATCCTCCAACTGTCCGTCTTCATTGATGTTTCCAAAGAGGAAGCCAGTGAGGGAAAACGGACGACCCTGATCCTCGTCACTGTCAGAGTCAGACATCCTGTCAAAAGAAAACAATGTAAGCAAATAAACTATGCCTGGAAAAATAATAACATCAACAGCTCTAAATGACAGTCTTCTGAAAATTTGACCTAAAAATTCAATGAGCAGGCTGAACCTTGACCTTAAGGCGGCATGCATCAACACCTCTTATCAGACGTTTACAAACTATAGTGGAAAATCTTAAATAATAGTGCACTTATTTTGGGTTTAAAAAAAACAAACTTATATTGTACATTTTCTAAAACACAAATGCTACGTTTGTAATATTAGTTGCATAGATCTTATACAAATCAAAATACTTGCCATTTTGAATAGACACACACTGTTATGAGATTTCATATTTGTCTTGTAAACTCTAATTATTAAACTTTTATTTATGGACAACTAGAAATTATTTTCACCAATATTTTTTTTACAGTCTAAAAAATAACTTAAATATCACTTTTCTGCTCTCTCTCTCTCTCTCTCTCTCTCTCTCTCTCTCTATCTTTGTTGCCACATTTTGACAAAAGCGATATATATTTCTCCAGACTGAAATGTCTATGCTGTATTTGGAATTATATACCAGACGTCACCGTAGTGGAAGTATAGTAAACGTGCTGTTTTCATCGTCATAACCTAGCAAAATATTACTTTGCGACACATAAGTTTTGTAGACTACGATCTTTGAGTCTGACAAATACATAAAAAATATTTTCAGAAGTGCAGTGCATAATATTATGCTAAATTAAACATACCTCGTTCAGCTCTTCAGATTTTGCAAACCCGGGATTTTAGATAACTTGACGTTATTGCAAGCTAACAGAGTTAGCCAAATGTTATCATTGTACAAGAACAAGAAACGTTTCTGTTCCACGCTGTTGTCTTGATTTTAGACCAGATTTTTTTATTTTAAAGAAGAAATTATAAACGCTTCACAGACCACCAACCTAAAATTTTAGATTAAATTGTGTTTTTATTTTTATTTTTTTCCTTTTTAGTCCAAACAGTGACCCGCAGCTTCATTAGCGGAAGCTCCAAAGTGACCCGGATGAACTGCCTGATGCGTTCAGGTACAGCTGGTAAATAGTTGGATTTTAGGCGGAGAGAAGTAAAATTTTAAAATGCCATTTAAAATGTAAATATTTAACACATATAAAGTTACTTTTAATTTAATTTAAAAAAAAATGTGGATGCTCTAATTTTTGCCTGTCGATATATAATGTTTTTTTTTTTTGCATGTTTAGGCACTCAAACTTTCACAAGGCGCAAATAAATAAATAAATAAATAAATAAATAAATAAATAAAATAAAAATAAAATATATTTTTACATTTCGCTGTATAGTACATTTTATTGGCCAACTCGGTTCAATAGTACAATGCAATTTCATTCTGTTTTAAATTATTCTAATCTTTAAATCAGCTGGATAATGCGTGCTTTCAGAATTGCACCTACATACAAAACAAAAAAAGGAGACAAAAGTACTCAGTTTCTGAGTCAATTATAACTCACAGGATTCATAGATTGTATACTTTCAGATAAAAAATAAACTAGACACTTCCTCTTGTTTAAAATGCCATAATGAAGCCTTTGTTTTTCTTTATTGGTGGAAAACCACATATAACCCTTTTCTTAACTAACATGACTATATGTTTGTCATCTTTCTGAGATTTTAGCACTCCTCTACATCCCATCCAATGTTAAAGGTTTGTTGCAGGTGTATCAATGACTTCAACAAGTTTACAGTTGAAGTTGAAGTACTTTACACCGATCCATAGCAATGTTAACTTTTTAATGTTATTGTCTACCAATACCAGTTGCAATGACTTTATTTACCTGTATACTATGTAAATCCTAAAATCCAATGTAACTTTGCAAAAGTGCTGAATTATCACTGTAAATCTACTTGAGTAAAATAAGCAGAGAAGCTAATCTGAGAAGTAGGCTACAATTTCTACAAAAAAATAAGTACATGTAACTGAGTAAATGTCATTTGTTATTAGCCACCTCTAAAAACAGCTGTTTGAAATAAATAAGTAAAAGAAGCAACACTGAGACGTTCAGCCAGTTCAATTTAATAGTTTTTAAACACTTGAAATTGGAAAAAAGTACAAAAGTGATTCTGACAACAGTATGAAACCAGCTCAGTAATGTAGGGTGACAGGTGTATTCCTTTAAAAAGCATCTTCTACAGACACGTTTATTTCAACTGGCCTCACCATACACATACTGTACTCACTAAAAATGGATACAAGCAATAGTTTAAATACAATGGCTGACCCCTGCAGTACATTTACAAGTGATTCTTAAAAAACAAAGAAAATAAAACAATTTATAACGGGGAGGAAAGCAGAAGTCTGGCCACAACGCCATCTTTATCTGGCAGTAAAATCATGCAGTTACAATCGTTCCACTGAAGAGAAACGGAAAAGCACAACAGCTGTCTCACAGTGAGAGAGACAGCAGCCATACAGACAGCTGTTCGGAGTGCTTATTGGTTGTTTTCTGAAAGACACTGAGTTGTCTACAAATCAGCTCAGTGGTAACCCGTCCTGCATTTGCATACATTGTAAAGTTGCACATTGTCTCTAATCAAGAGACCTTGAGTTCCGCATTACCTTAGAAAAATAGAACTTGCTATTGAAGAAAACCCAAAAATATGAGATATTCTCTGTATTTCGTGAAGGGGAAAAAAAAGCTAAGAAATGTAGCTGAATAAATAAATGTGATATCAATAAAAAAAAATAAAAAAAATCAAGTGGATACATTGTGAAACCGGAATGCCATCCACGCAAGCAACCCATGCTTTTTACATTTATGGCCTGGCAGTGTTAGAAATGATGTGTCCATAATCCATGATATCAAAGTCCCATCGTATTTTTCCTGAGGGAAAGTCGTCCAAAAAAATATATCTAAAATATTTCAACATTTAAAAGAACAAAAACGGGTTTGTTCAATTTAAAAACAGACCTCTGGTCATGTTAAAACTTGGTACTTTTGGTTTGACCAATCAGTAAGTAACCAGTAGAAATGGAAATGAGGAAACACAGGAGGGAGACTTTCACAGTGTCACAAAAAATGAAGCCGCTCTGCCTTGTTGTTCTCTGGCCAGCCTATTGTTAGGGCACCAGCAGCGAACTTCCTGCCCGGTCAAACTTTTTGCCCTTTGAAAGGGCGGCCACTTGTTTCATCAGCTCCCTGTTCTTGCCCTGTTGAAGCAAAGACAAACATTGAAGTTCAAAGAATCCTCATCACCCTCCTTTCATGACAGTGGAAACATTCCAAATCTTGGCAAAAGCTCAACTTTGACCGCTTTCTTAGGTGCCCATTATAAGCGCATCATAAAAGGAAAAACCTGAACAGTCTAGATGGAGACATGGAAATGTTTATCTTAAAGAAAGTTTCTCACTGTAGTCTTTATCTGACATTACAGGATTTTTATTTCCTGTAAAAGACCGGAAACACATCTACACTGGAAAAACTTAAAGATGAATGATTATTGGACTAAATTCTTAACTACAATCCAACTAAAATACATGTGTTCTTTGTCTTACACCATAAATTGGATGTTTAATGAAATTGTGTTGCACTTGTGTGCCAAATTTGAATGGAGTCAGTAGAAGTGGGTGATATTGAGGCCTTCTTTGCGACAAACACATTTACCTGTTGTTGCTCCATGGCCTCTTTGTGTGCCTTCTCCATTTGGTTCATCTTGACTCTCATGTTTGACTCTTGATACTGAAAGTCTGCTTTTAGCTCTGTGAGCTGGAGGAGAGTTTCATCATTTAGTCAGCATGTCAGACCATAACCTTAAATACATTTGTGGTGTAACCGCTTTGGCCCAGAGAAGAGACGGAGAACCCACCTTTCTGTCTTTCTCCAGAATAGTTTGATCCCTTTGCTGCAGAAGCCTCTTCAGAGACATCACTTCCTCTTTCAGCTGGCTGATGAGAATAAAGTTGTCTGTTCCTCCAGAATCCATTGACTGGGTAATGGAACTACTGATGAGGAGGAAAAAAACAACAACAAAGCGTGGAGTTAAATTGTTTATTTTCATTTTTTTATGTAGGTTTTTTGAAAAAATGAGTCATTTTGAACCACTAATGTAAACAAAGCTAAACTTGATATTACTAAACAAATTCAGCTCCTGTCGTACCTGTCCCCATTAGATGGCTTCATCTCCAATTTTGGTTTCTTCTTTGGAGTCTCCTTCTGGATTGAAGACGATTTATGGCTGCCAAGCAAATTAAGATGTGAAGTGAACAGTTATGACACTGAAAAGTTAATACAAAACCTTTCAGTTCCTGTGTGCAATTCAGATGCTACCTCTGCTTCCACAGTCCCGGCTCCTGCTCAGGACTCAAGCTCCCACTTAATCTGTGGAGGGAAGAAAAAGGGAAATGAATGTGATGCTTTAGGCGACACACCTATTATGCTACATTCAAACCGAGCTCGAAAACATGTGTTCAAGTGACAGAATACAATGAAAAGTCTATGTAAACATACCTATATGTGTTTCAGGTTTTGTTCAAAACTCTAATGTTCATGCGTTACTACGCAAGATTTTGGGGTCTAGAAACAAAACCTGCAGGCCATTAAACGCATGTTAAAGTTAAACCAATTGAAGTTTAACCAATCAGGTACTCAAATTTGGTAAAGAAGTATGGGTAGTGTCCTCTTCAAAGGAGACCCCTTTGAAAATAATAATTGCAGTTTTGTGCCCAACAAGAATTCTATGACACCAAGTCTTTCATTTATCAGAATAGAGCTGTGGAAAAAACAAAAGGCTGGGGCCAGATTCATGAGATTTGCACCTCATCTACATTTTAAACCAAGCCTCTTCCTGCTGTGAGTACATGTGCTAGTATGAGGCAGTGACAGTCCAGTGTGAACACGATCTGCTAAAAGCGCGCTCAAGAATGCCCATTTAGAGCATCACTTGCATAGTGTGTATGTTGCTTGACAACATACAAGTGGAAAATTCCAACTTTATCATTAAACACTGCTGTCACTTCTATGAGAGTAACTCCTTAATCAGATTTTAAATATTAGACATTAACCAACCTCAATTATCAGGATTTAATCTCTAATACACTGTTTCTTTTGAGATAGCAGACCGTAAAAGCCTCTTTTATCTGTTTAGGTTGTTTAAACCAAAGTATTCTTCAACTATAGAAAGTGACTTTACATTTAACTGTTACATTTGTAAGAATCTCCTTCCTGCTTAAGTAAGAATAATCCACATATATTTTAACAAGACAACTACACTTAAACAGATGTAGATCTGATGTGCACGTGTTTTCTTTCTGCAGTGATTAAAACAAAAATCTGTCTCAAAAGCACGACGTTACTTCCCAAAGGGAGAAGAGGACATACTTGTGGTGAGAACTGCCGTGTCTGTGGTGGTGATGAGGTTGGTGGTGGTGGTGGTGGTGGTGATGTGATCTGGAGTGATGATCTTTCTCGTTCAGGGACGAGGAGTTGGATGAAACGAAGCCCTTCCTCTGCTCCTTGGTTTTCTGCAGGACACGGCGGTATGACAGCGTGCAGAGCCAACAAAGCAGTTTCCCATCAACCTGAAAGACACACAGGAAGTTGTAGAGCAAAACACCCGTGGAACCAGTATTGCCCCCATCCAGCATGTTACTCCACAATACTCGTACCTTTCTCCTGCCCTCCTCTTTACGGTCAAAAGCACACTGCTGTTTGCACTGCTCACAGGTCTGTGGAGGTCCATACTTCTTTTCTGAGTTTGTACAACGCTGGCACTTGGTTCCAATGAAAGCTGCAATGATGTTACAGTACTGACAAGGTTTTGGCTGAAAAAAAAAAAAAACATATATATATACATGTCAGGTAGTTCAAACTAAATATATGCCACAATGTATAGGAGCCAGTTTACTGCTTTTACTAATTTCACAAAAATTAACAATCCACCAATAAGAGGTCAGAGTCAGTGGATGTAGCTGGAGTAAAAAGTAGCACCCAAATATAATCACTAACTTACTGTTCCGAATTGTTTGACGTTCTGGGCACATTTCTTGCAGATTGTATTTGTTTTACTGTAACAGAAGAAAAGGCAAAGTCAAATATAACAATTCATAGCAGATAATAATAACAAACATTTTATTATACAGGTGTGTAAATAAATAGAGAAAGAGAGGAGGAAAATAGTCAATAGAGAAAGTTTTACCTCTCTTGCTGAAACTCGGATCTGCAGTATGTACACTTAACTATTGGGTGTGCGATGCGACACTCCTGTGGGACCAAAACAAAGAAATATCAATGCATTCAAGTTTTTCTGTGTCAAGTGTTAAAGTTACAACTAAAATGCAAATATGATAGGATTGCACAAATGCATTAAAGCAGATTTGGCCACACCTGTAGAAATATATTAACTTAAGAAATCCATGTCGAAACAAGTTTAATCCCTTTCCCTCCAAAATCCTGCACATTATGACAAAGGAGCATTGTGCTCTGTAAACTTTTTATTCCAATCATTGGGACAATCGAAGTATTTTACCTTTTAGGTTATATGGTATGTCCATGAATAACAACATAGGGTATAAAGTATTTGCACATAAGTGGTTTAAAATTCACCTATATAAAACAACGTAACTTTAACAATTTTCTGTCTGACAAACCAACAGATCAAATCATCAACTGAATAATGCAAAAATATGTCAATATCCACCGTGTCAGTTCCTAACACGATTATTACGCTAATGTAAATAAGTAAACAATAAATAAAGATCAGATCAAAGTAATTACATTACACCGCTCTAAAAATAAAAGCAAAGTGGCAAAGAACGTAAACATGGTTACGGTATTAGGGCAGTTTTCCAACTTGTTACATAATATAAGCCTCAGATTGTCCACATCTCCAATAAAGCCAGTAAACTCCTACAGATCCTCATGCAAGACAGCCTTTAATCATTTATTCTTATGATTGGTAATAATAGTTATCCTTAATAATACATAAGTCCTAACCTTGCACAGCTGCTGGCCCTGCGACAGCTCCTCGAAGGGGTACCGCTGGTTACACTTCGTACAGGCGTACAAAGCCGACGTTGCCATTCTCATCCAACCGAGGCTACTGAACTAAAGAAGATCAGCAAAGTCCAGCAGCAAGTCAGCGGATCAAGTACAGCAGGTTTCTTTTTTCGCCCAAAAAAACCCTTTAAACTAAGAGCTGAGGACGTACACTAAACTGGCAGTAAGCGTTAGCCAGCCGTGGCTAGCTTGGGTATGCGATGCAACAGAGAAATAGCTTAGCAGGACGGAACAGGCGAAAAAACAATAAACTCCAAAATATTAGTAATCTTCTAAACGTTTTACGCTCGCGATGGTATCAGATGGGATGTTAGTAATATTGTCCCAAAGACAACACGGTCAAACTGTCCTTTTCAGTGCGATCTCTGTTGTTTCGCAAGGAAAGAGATTTTCCTTGTGTTTTCCTTCTCTCTTTTTGTATCAACGGCGCAGTCGTCATGTAACCGGAAGTGGCCGCCAGCTCCAGAAGAAGAAAGGAAACCTGTCATGACGCAACTTCCGTCCGCTGAATTCGCATTTTGAAATTATCTGGGCCAATCACGTGCCTACAAGAAATCTATTTTACTGTTTTTAAACATCTTTAACGCGTTATCTAAACAAATTACAGAATGTCATTATGTACAGAATATATTTCTGTTATTATGAGTTAGTAAGTTTTTAATATGACATTACTAATGACAGCCAAACAGACATGGACAGAACTGTTGGAACCTATTAAGCAAAGAAACACCCACAACCTGTCTGAAATAACTAAAACTATAATAATTGTAATAAATAAAGTTTAGAGACAATCCAACTTTGCATTTAATTGTGTTTAGAGTCATCTTAAAAATGAACGTAATACTCAACATGTTCTCCTTGTACATGCTGGGGTTTTCCTTGGGTGCTCTGGTTTCCTCCTACAGTTTAAGAAAATGCTTCATTGGTTAATTGGAATCTTTGAATTGGCCCTAGGTGTGCATGTCAATGTCTGTGTTGGTTTCAGCAGCCCTGATCCAGGGGTTAAGGGGGTTCAGAGGGTGGATGGATGGATGGATGGATGGATGGATGGATGGATGGATGGATGGATGGATGGATGGATGATGATTGCTTTATTTCGTTGAAGACTTAAGGTCCAAGTGTTGACACCATAAAATAATAAAAAAGTACATGACAATCTAAAAAGGTTGTGCACTTTCTAAAAGCACAATTTTTAGTTACTCAGCTCAAAACATGAAACATTTAGGCCTATATGATATAGCATTATTACACATTCCTAACCCATCAGATTTTCAGCACATATGTCAATTCTGAAATATGTTATCCTTTTTGGACTCAGTAGTTGGTTGGACCTCTTTTTGTTAGAATTACTGCAACAATGTGTCATGGCATGAAGGTAATTAACCTGTGGCACTATGTGGGTGTAATGAAAGCTGGTTTCCTTGAAGGTTGTCTTCTAGTCATCTACAACATTGTTGCATCTGGTGTTTCTCATCTTCTTCCTGACAACAACCTATAGATTTTTTATCAGGTTCAAGTCACGTGAGTCGTCTGGGCAATCACAGTGGCACTTTGGTCAAGGAACATTGAGTCTGTGCCTCTTCTCTCTCTATCCAGACACTGAATTTCCCAACAAAATGTCTAAAATTGCTTTAATCTAAATGGACTTCTGATCATCAAAGAACAGTCCACTTTTTTCTACTTAATCCAAGTAAAAGACTTTCTTGCTTTGGTGCGACTTGAGTAATGCAACACGCATAGCCCATGTCTAGTATTTGTTTGTGTGTGATTCATCGATCCATCATCCATCCATGGATGGATGGATAAACAAAAAACATGAAGAATGATTTGAATCAATGTATCGATTAAAGCTGAACTTCATTGTGAAATTCAAGTGAATTTTTAAAGAACTTGACAAAAGATAGCTTGCATAGTAAGTGTTAATGTCTAATTTTTTTAGTTGTCCCTTGTGAAAACAAGAAGTACCGTATACTTTTGGGCAAGAAACTATTTCTAACAACATTCTAAACATCAAAAGATATACGTGGTAGAATTGGTTTTATTAAATACTTGAATGCAGTAATGTGTGAAATTTAAATTGAGCTTTTCTTACCTGTAATTTTATATCCAAATTCACATTAGATGTACCCTAAAGGGAAAACTGCCTCATACCCCTGGGGCCTGTTTCAGAAAGGAGGTTAAGTGTAAACTCTGAGTGCGTTAACCCGGAAATCAGGGAAACTCTGGGTTTTCCGTTTCAGAATGGGAGGTTTGTTAAACCAGAGAAAGCAGAGTAAGTCAAACCCGTTTCTGAAAGAGAGGTAACTTATACTCTGAGTCAGTGTCCATGGTTACTTATGCTGTGAACCTAACCTGGTCAGGAGCAGGTTTTATTCTCCAAACTCAAAGTTTCTGCCGGTCCCCTCCCCTTTTTAAAGACAAAGCGGTATTTTTCACTTTAACCTTCATTGCCCACATTCCAGTCACACAGAGACAAGCTAAGTGACACGAATGGCTTGTCCTTTTTTGGAGGACCCAATAGACGAGGAGGCTGCATTAATTCATAGAGAATTATATTTACCTCGTACGAGGATTTTGAGAAGACTCGATTTTTTGTCATTTCTTCATACGTTTTTGTTTGAGCGTTACCGTATCGTTTTTTACCGCAGTCAATTACATATATACAATGAAAACAACATTAGATATTGCTATGTAGATGTTTCATATGTCAAATATTGTCAACAAAGCCTACATCCATGACATGTTCAAATTTGACCTGATTGAATTATGTTTTATACTTCATTTTTAGCAGCTGCCATGTTCTTTTACTTCCCGCAGGATTGCATCTACATGAAAATGAAATCAAGGACATTGAATTAGATTAATGTAACAATTACTTTTTGGAAACACAATTTGCTAGTACTGCTTACTTTCTTAATCCCATATAAACCTATACCACATGATCAATACAAGGGTAGTGTTGCAGCGTGTGTGTGCTGAGCGGGGTGCGATCCACGAGAGACACAAGGGGAGGTGTGATGTATGGTGCTTGCTTGACTCCGACCACTAGGGGGAGTCTGTTTTGTATGGTTCAGGTTATGTGTGTACAGGAAGTGGAGAGCGAACATGGTGGAATAAACAGAGACGCGGTTCTGGATAAACTGGCCTCCACGTGTTGTTAATATCAGGTCCAACATCATTACATGGTGTCAGAAGTCAAAGATGGAACAGTTAAAGCCACCGAGCAGTCTGAGTTTGGATGGAAATGTGGCAGAAAACTGGCGGATTTGGATTCAAAAGTTTGAACTATATCTCATCGCGACCGGAATCGCCGAAAAGAGCGATAAAGTGAAGTGTGCAACATTTCTTCACGTCGCTGGAGATGAAGCTATAAAGGTATTTAATACGATGGTCTTTGATGAAGATGTGGATGGATTTGATGGGCTGAAGGACATGTTCAGAGTCTACTGTGAGCCCCGAAAAAACATCACATATCTGAGACACGTTTTCTTTACCAGAGTGCAAGGAGCAAATGAAACAATTGATGCTTATGTGACGGACCTGAAAAACAAAGCAAAGGACTGTGAGTTTGCTCAGCTGACAGATGAGCTGATAAAAGACCGCATAGTCTGTGGAATAACAAATGACACTGTGAGAGCTAGGCTGCTCAGAGAGACTGATTTAAATCTGACAAAGGCTGTGGACATCTGTCGAGCAAGTGAAGTAACGCACACTCACATGAAAGCCCTACATGAAGAAGTAGATGTAGCAGTGCATAAGATAAAAATGACCAGAGTAAAGAAAGCAGCTGGCGTGGACTGTGACAATGCAAAAGAGAAAGAAGAGTGTAACAGGTGTGGCTACATCCATGAACCAAAGAAGTGTCCTGCGTATGGAAAAATATGCAATCATTGCAAATTAAAGAATCATTTCAGTCGCAAATGCAAGTCACAAAAACAACAATACAGACCCAGGAAAACAGAGAAAAAGGTGCATGAAGTAGAACAAGCACAGGAAGAGGATGACATGTTTATGGGATGTATAGAAATCAAACCAAGTGAGCCAACAGGTGCAGAGCTTCAGCTGGATGTAGTCTCAACATTGAACACTGATGCTAAGAAATGGACTCAAGAGCTAAAATTTAACAATGGTGTGCTCACTGTGAAGCTTGATACGGGAGCAGAGTGTAACGTGCTGTCAATAAGAGATTTGGAGAAAATAACAAACAAACAAGCAGAGTTAATTAAATCAGGATGTAACCTAGTTACTTACTCTGGGCACGTCATCAAGACAAAGGGCAAGGCAAAGCTCAAGTGTGACTTCAGAGACAAGGAATATGAGTTAGAATTTCTGATTATAGAAAAAGACTCACCTGCTATTCTTGGAAGAGACTCCTGCACAAAGCTAGGACTAATCAGAAGAGTGGACGGTGTAGATAAAGAAAACACAGACATTTTGAGTGAATATGAAGATGTGTTTTCTGGTCTAGGATGTGTTCCAGGACTGCACCACATCCAGCTCAACCCTGATGTGACTCCAGTTATTCACCCACCACGGAAAGTGCCAATAGCGCTGAAGGACAGAATAAAGGCAGAACTGGACAGGATGGAGGATCTTGGAGTAATCACAAAGCAGACCGAGCCTACAGATTGGGTCAACAGCATGGTCACAGTAGTAAAACCCAACAAACTCAGGATCTGCATTGATCCCCAAGATCTCAACAAAGCCATAAAAAGAGAACACTATCCGCTGCGCACAGTTGAAGAGATAACTGCTGAAATGCCAAATGCAAAGGTTTTCTCTATATTGGATGCTAACCATGGTTTCTGGCAGGTGCAGCTAGATGAGGAGAGCTCCAAGTTATGTACCTTCAACACTCCGTATGGACGATACCGATTCCTGCGACTTCCGTTTGGTGTGTCGTCTGCTCCAGAAGTGTTCCAAAAGTGCATTGCACAGAGACTGGAAGGTTTGGAGGGTGTTGTGAACATTGTGGATGACATTTTGGTGTGGGGTGAAGATGAGAAACAGCATGACAGGAGACTGAGAGCACTGATGGACAGAATCAGGGAGATGAACCTGAAGTTAAATAAAGATAAATGTAAGATCAGAAAGACAGAGATTGTATATGTTGGTCACATTCTGTCTGCAGAAGGTGTGAAACCTGATCAGGAAAAAGTGAGAGCTATACAGGACATGCGTGAGCCAGAAGACAAAGCAGGACTGCTGAGGTTTCTAGGGATGCTTCAGTATCTGGCAAAGTTTGTTCCTAACCTCTCAGATGTGAGTGCACCACTTCGGAAGCTCCTTGAGGGTGATGCAGTGTGGCATTGGGAAACTGAGCAACAGAAAAGCTTTGAAAAGCTAAAGATGCTTGTCAGCAAAGCTCCAGTTCTCAAGTATTTTGACGTGAAAAAGGAGTTAACATTATCTGTTGATGCAAGCTCGGAGGGTCTGGGAGCAGTGTTGATCCAGGAAGGACAACCAGTCGCATACGGCTCAAGAGCGCTGACTGACTGTCAGAAAAGGTACGCGCAGATTGAAAAAGAACTTTTGGCAATCGTGTACGGATGTGAAAAGTTTAAACAATATGTGTATGGCAAGACAGTACATGTGGAAACAGACCACAAGCCTCTAGAGACAGTGTTTAAGAAATCACTGCAGAAGGCTCCACCGAGACTCCAGAGGATGCTGATGAATCTTCAACCATATGATCTACGGGTCAGCTACAAACCTGGAAAAGAGCTTTACATCGCAGACACGCTGAGTCGAGCTTACTTGAAAGAAAAAACTGAACAACTTCTAGAGGATGAACTACAGATTCATCTACTTCGAGCTCAACTGCCGATCACTGAAGAAAAGCTGAACATATTCAGAACACAAACCGCAGAGGATGAAGAACTGCAGCAGGTCATAGATATGGTCCAAGCAGGATGGCCAGCAGAAATACGACATGTACCAGCAGAGATCCGAAAATATTGGACGTTCAGAGAGGAACTTACATGTTCTGATGGTCTACTTTTCAAGAACACACGACTTGTTGTACCACATAGTCTGAGAGCAGACATGTTGTCAAGAGTTCATGAAGCTCATCTCGGAATAGTCAAGTGCAAGGAACGAGCAAGAGACATCATGTTTTGGCCTCACATGGCTAAAGAGATTGAAGATGTTGTGTTAAAGTGCTCTGTTTGTAACACATTCAGGCGGAGTAACACAAAAGAGCCGCTCATCTGCCACGACATTCCAGAGAGAGCCTGGGCAAAAGTTGGAGTAGACTTGTTTCACTATGAGCAAGGTGAATACCTGCTGTGTGTAGACTACTACTCAAAGTACCCAGAAATTGCCAAGCTCACTGGGACCACCAGCAAACATGTGGTAACAGCCCTTAAATCAATGTTTGCAAGACATGGAATTCCAGATGAGGTTGTGTCTGACAATGGTCCACAATTTGGGAGTGCTGAGTTCAGGACATTTGCAGAGAGATGGGAGTTTGTCCACAACACATCTAGTCCTGGATACCCCCAGTCGAATGGACAAAGTGAGAGGGCAATTCAGACAATTAAAAGCTTATTGAAAAAAGCACAAGAGAGCCAAAGTGATCCTTACATCGCTTTATTGGAATATAGGAACTCACTTTTGGATGGAGTAAAACTGTCCCCTGCCCAACTCCTCATGGGTCGAAGACTGAAAACCAGACTACCAACATCAGTACAGCTTCTGAAGCCGCAGCTGTTTGATAAAGTACACCACCGGATCAAAGAGAGGCAGCTGAAACAGAAGCAGTATTTTGACAGAGGAGCAAAAAGGCTACCACTTCTGAGTGAAGGGGAGAAAGTGAGAGTACAAGAAAAAAACAAATGGAAACCAGCAGTCGTCGTGGGAGAACATGACAAACCCAGATCTGTCATAATCAAAACAGAAGATGGAAGTATCTATAGGAGAAACCGCAGACACCTGATGAAAACTAGAGAACTGACTTTTCCACAACAAAGCGCTGAAGACATGCAGGATATTGATCCTGTAACCAGTGCACCCACAGAGACTGACCAAACGCTGGTACCATCACCTGTGACATCGCCGGTGACAACACCAATGAAAACAGTGGGGACACCAACTGTGAACCCGGATGTAACAGTCAAGAGGTCAAGGTTTGGAAGATTGATTAGACCACCAAAAAGATACTCTCAGTGAAAAAACAGCAGTTAAGATGCTGTGGAGTTAATAGAAAATGTTCAAATGTTTAATGTTGATTACACTTTCTGTAGTTGAAGGATAATGTTGCAAGTAAGTGTAAATATGTTGTGTTTTCAGTGATATAATATTAGAAGCAGCACAACTTTTGATTTTGTTTCAAAGTACTTACTTTATAAAAGGAACTGCAAAGTCAGAAGGTCTAAAAATTTAATTTACTCATGTAAAAGATCTAAAGGGAAGAGATGTGATGTATGGTGCTTGCTTGACTCCGACCACTAGGGGGAGTCTGTTTTGTATGGTTCAGGTTATGTGTGTACAGGAAGTGGAGAGCGAACATGGTGGAATAAACAGAGACGCGGTTCTGGATAAACTGGCCTCCACGTGTTGTTAATATCAGGTCCAACATCATTACAGGAGGGGCGAGTGCAGGTGCAGATGGGGGGGGGGGGGGGGGCACGGAGCGGAGGCGTGTGCGTGGTATATATTGTGTGTTCGGAGGACGGAGCACTTAGTTAAATAAAGAGAAGGTGTCATTCCCAGAATAACTGTTTTGGGGTCATTCTTAATCCGCTCTGGAGGTTGAGGGTTTCGAACGGGGAAGTGAACCCCGAAGGAGAATTCCCTTCGGCCCTGAAGGGAATCTCCCCTGCGCTTCTGACCACGGTCGGAAAGACGAGAGAAAAGAAAGAAAGGAGAAGTCTCCGTGCAGCGAAAGGTTCAACAGTAGACAAAAGTTCACTTTTAAAAACACAATTGCATGTATTGATATTAAACTGACCAACGTTTGCAAGAGGGGAAGGTTAACAAAAAAGTCCTCTAAACATTACCGACGTTAAATGCATTTTTCCCCCAGATTGGTTCTGTACACTATGCAGCATTTCATGCAATTACACCAGGAATAACACTTCAAAAGTACACCGAAATATCGCCATTTTTTAATTTCACACCTTACGCTATTTAAAAAGTTATTACAGCCAATATTGTATAACAATGATTTAAATGCAAACTTGCGCATTAACTCGAGCAGCTATGTTTTCCCACGCTAACTGTCTCTGTGTTGCAGATGCAGCGGTGTTGCTTTTCTTCTGGAATATGTGCTCATATTCACGGTAACTCTGCAGCAGCACGTCAAGTTCAGCTGGAGAAAAATATGCAGACCTCTTTGTTTCCACGGTTGTCATGGGGACTCGTAATATCTGCGCTCCATTGATAATGGCTTCTTATGGTCGCGGTGCGCACGCTCAACTCCGATTCAGTCCACTCAGAGTTGATGAACCTAACTCGGATCAGCCTCTCTGAAACAGAAAACTCAGAGTTGTTAATCTCCCGATTGACCAACTCAGAGTTCAAGTTCAACCTCAGAGTTGGTTGAACCTCCTTTCTGAAACAGGCCCCAGATGTGGCAATGTGTGATTACAATACCAAACAGCTTAAAAGGAGAGTCAATGACAACCATTTGCAAAGTATACATTTATTACAAAAGCAAGAGGGATAAACAGACTATTACTGCCCACATACCAATTAAAAGTCAAAGTGTATAAATATGACCAGCTTTATTGAGAAAATTAGTAGTGTATTGAGGCAGTGCTACAAACAGCATATTTTAAGCTTCATCTTTGTTATTGTTTTTCCTAAAAGGCACTCCATTACAGCAAAATTATTAACATACCGGTACTTAGACAATCAGTGATCTGGGTTGGTTTGAAAGAAAAAAACATAAAAGCAGTAACAGTTCAATCCCAGAAGGAAGAAACAGTGTACAATCAAAAACAAACCAAACAATCATTTCTACTGGTTTGAATGTTTAACACCAACATTCAAATACAGTGGAGAGGCTGAAGGCTAATAGTGCTCTTATTTAAGAGTCAACCAAACTTGACGTTTGTGTTGCTTTGCCTCCAATCATTCAGCAAAGGCACACAATTATTGGAATTGATAAACATTGCAATAGTAGCTGTTCTGCATATAAACATGTCAAGTGAATAACTTGGCGCACATTGCATATTCCTAATGGCTTTTTTGGCTTGCATGAAGACTTCTAGATTTCTGATGAGATGAAAATCAGAATTGTTTAGAGATAGAAACACAGAAAACAGTAATAAATAAGGTTAGCTATTAAAAAACAAAACACTAATGTTACAAAAGGGAAATCATTTAAAATGAAAGGAATGTCACACAGAACCCATTATGTAGAGGCAGGTCACAATATAGGATAGAGTTGTGAAGACATGGCCTCATCTTCTATTGCTATTTTTAATAGAGGAACACATAACATTAGAGACATTTATGGTAAACATTAATATATGACAATAAAAAAAGAATAATTTGCTTGGAAAAAGCACAAGTGTTCCTCAGATTTGCATATTTAAGTTTACTAGTAGTGCTTTAGCTGTTGTACTTCAGACAATTAAGAGAATAGAATGAGTGTTTCTATGACGCATTGAATCTGGATTATATATATTTAAAAACCACTGATAGTGAATTAGCTCTTTTATGCTACACAGCCCTTATTTATTCTGGTTAAATATCCTTATGCTTTGGATGTAGTGTAGCATGGCCTTTGTCTAGTGTGCTATGACACACATTGGAAATGCAAACATAAATCTCTGCTCGTTTGGACTTTTTGTGTCATGTTTCAGTTCTGGTTGTCACTTAAAGAGGCAGTTTGGCTCACAGGCCTTTAATGGCTCCCAGTGTGTAGCCTTGATGATTACTCTTGTTTGGCCCTTCCCACAAGGAGCAAACTTAGACTGTGATGATCACATGATCAAGGTGGATCAAACAAAGGTTTGCACTGGAGTGACAGAGCGTGTTGGGGAGCTCGGGCGCTCGGAGGAGGAAGAAGCAGAGCGGTTTGCTGCCTCGCGTTTCAACTCGTCGACTCTTTTCTGGAGCTCGGCACGCTTCGCCAGCAGCTCCTTGTAACGCTGGTGAAGCGGCTCCTTGAAGAGAAGGGAAACATGGAAAGGCTCTGCGCCACAGATGGGATTCTTAATAAAAAAAGTAGTCAGATTAAATTTGACCACATACCTGGGGTCTCATGCGGGGGTTCCAGCGGATGTAATAGCTGACCCAAAGCTCCAGGTGGTGTAAGCTGACAACAGGAAACAGTACATGGTTGGAGTAGTTCACATAAAAAGGATTGGTAAATTCCTCCAGTTGGCTGTTGATGTAGGACCACAGTGAGACTGTTTTTTTGGGAACTTCCTGCAGAGAAGAGGGGAAGATGTGATTTTAAACAATTTTATGCAACATTTATGGTTAATTCTTTTAAGACACCACCAAGTAAAATGTCAGAATACAAATTCCAAAAACCATAAAAAGCTGAAAGATGCAAAAAAAGCCTTACTTCCTTCAACCTTTGCTGCTCACAGTTGCACAGGAATGTCCCAAAAAGGCAGGAGAACAAGTGTTCCAGGATGGTTATCAGGAAGTATTCGTTAAACTCAAAAGCTGAAGGAAACTTAAAAATTAAAAAAAAACTGTTAAATGACTATACAATATTAGTGTTTTTCTAGCCCTACATATGAACTAATTGTGACTTACCTGGCGAGTCAATTGCCAGACACAGTCAACGAACTGAACAAAAACAGGCGACCGTTCTGCATCTGTGTAGTTTTTATCTCCATGACCGATACGCTGGAGGAGTCAGGAGGACAATTAGTACATGTGAATGTTGACTTCATGCTAGACAGGCATTCACAAAACAAAAAGACCATTTACCTGCTGGAAGCGATGACCGAAACTCAGCCACTCTTTCTCAATCAGAATTTCGAAGCCCCGAATGGTGCGGTAGTACCCATCTAGCATGAGCATGGCTAAAGAGGTGAGCTGAGTCGTGCGGTCCCAGCCGTCGCTACAGTGCACCACTACGGACGTTTTCCCAGACTCCACCTTGTCTGCGATCCTCAAAGCTCCCGCCAGGATCAACTATGGACACACAGCAATCGATGCAGATCACACAGCTGGGAGGGGGAACTGACTCATCTCACCTTGATGTGCTCCAGCCAGTGAGTGGACTCCAAATTTGAAAGCCAATGGGCGTCATCGATGTTGGGGTAGATCGCTTCCTTCACCTTCCGGAGAGACTCTCTCATCACATGGATGTTATGAATGTCCAAGAACACCAGCTCAGCATTCTGATACGCATCCTCACTTTCAACTCCGCCCCCTTTCATCTGCGCCAAATGAGAGGAGGACCGTTGAGCACAGCTGTGAACATTTCCTCATATAACAGGGTTTGAACCATGAAACCATGCATACTCTCTGTTGTGCACTTCCCAGCATCACCATCAACAGGAGAAGAATTTTCTGTCTCTTGTCTAGTTTCCCAAAAGAGTTAATCTGCCTCTGTAGTTGCTGCTGCACTGACCACATGCAGGTTTTTGAAAATATTAATAACCAACTAGTTCATGTATTTAAACAAAACTGAACTGATATTGTTAGTTACATTTTTAGAGTTATTACAAGCCAATAAATAATGATATTTATTTAGAATTGGGACAGAAAAAATTGAATTAGGAGACAAAGGACTGAAAGTTTTGTCACAATGACAAATAAAAATGTGTATTTGAACTGGAAACTGTGGTTTCTAGCTAAACTACTTGAATGAAATCTGTAGAAATTTTGACAGTTAAAACTTAATTCACGGGTTTAAGAAAATTATAATTTTTAAAACATATTTAATGCTTCAAAAAGGATCAAAGACCTACCATTACTTTAAGTTTTATTTTGAAAATCCACTGACTCAGGAAAGTTTTGCCTTCATCCAGTCAATAATTAAAAAAACATTTGATTATTCTAAGCTTCTGAAAAATGCTCACATAAATCCATATTTGTATTGCTGTATGTTTAGTGAAATGTCATCAGTAAAGCTCTTATAGATTAAGCTGTGCAATTATAAAATTACTTTATCAATAAGTCATAAAATCAGGGCAACTATTTATGACATGACCGATGTACTGACAGATAAAAGCATTATATGGAGACCTTTTTGGACTTTTCTTTAAGGGCACGTTTTCACCTGAGCATTATGTATTGTTTTAAAATAAACATTATCATTAAATCCTTTTAAAAGTAAATGCAAATATTTGTAATCAGGCAGAGAACTATTACCTGAGACATATTTTTTTGTCTTCATATCTACTCCTTCAGCACCATAGGGGTGTAATAATTTATAAAACCCTGATCATTTTTGTTAAAATTGATTATTTTCTGTTTGGAAGAAACTTCAAAATCCTTGATCAAGCTAATTACATTTATTTACTAAAATTTGTAAAAAATTATAATAAATAAGAGCACAATGAACATAGTTAGAAATTTTAGAACATTTATGGAATTTGTCATCAAAATGTTTTTACCTTTTTTTTTAACAGTTAATCTTAATAATAAAAAAACAGGACTTGTTAGGTACAGGATATGTTTTCCATTGCTCTCTTAGTTATGTCTGCTTAGACATCATAAAAAGCTAATAAATTAACAAACTAACCTTGTTGGCCAATGCGCTGACGTTTGGCCGAGCATCAAAAATGAAGAGTTTATGGGACTGAGCGTTGGCATCCATGATGGCCTGGAGGTACTTCTCATCTTCTTTGCAGCGTTTCCCATTCACCCCGGCCATTGGCTGACTGCAGCGTGTCACCGTAGCTTGACTCTCAGGATGAATCCACGACAACACCTGCACACAGTGAAAGACAGCTTCACAATAAAACGAGCAAAGCAATCCAAAAGAGCTGAGGGTGTGGGGCAGTTCCTCACAGGTATTCTCCCTTTTCCTCTGAAGGCAGCCACTTTCTTCAGCTCATCATCAGGTATGTTGACTGGAACCACCAGAGTTGCGGGGTAGGTATCACAGAGCTCATAGTGGTCGTTGACTTTTGTTATCCTCCAGCTTTCGTTTGGTATGCCCTTGATGCAGCAAAGACCAGAATGTGATGACAAACACCTCACTAAACCTTTATTGAATGATCTGGTCACCAGGAAATACCTGTCTTTTGTACTCTGCGAGGGCATCATACACTTTCCATCCGTTTTCCGGAAACACTTGTTGGTAGTGAAAAGCAAAGAGTTGCTGTCGACCGTGGAAGGAAGCTGAATTAGTTAAAGGCGGATCTCAGTGCCTCATGAAACATGCAGCGCAACAAAGGAGCTCTCACCAGGCCGTTGGAAACAGGAAAAGCAAATTTTGTCATCACTTCAAAAATGGACTTCTTGGTTTCCTCTGGGTATTTCTGTAAAAATCTGAGATTGCGCGTATCCTGCGGAAAAATAGTGCACAGGTTCATGGACAAATTTGGGCTAAAATATTTTTCCAAAATCTCCGGCAAGTTGAAAACACTGTAAAAAAAAAGTTAATAAGCAAATTTACTACTGAAAGTGATCTTTTTCCAACTAATATTGAATATAAAACATATGCAGTTCCTGCAGCTCATTTCTACAGTTCACTAACCTTGCAGATGATGTCATAGGACACATCACGGTGAGTTCGATACATTTCCACACGCCTCACCACTCCGAGGGGCATATCCAACATAAAGGTTGGGTCCTAGGAAGGAGCGTGACAAAGGTAAGATCCAAAAACTTGAAGCATTTTCTCTCAGTTTTACAGCACATACTCTCTCTGTGGATTTGAAGAAGAGTCTGTAGTTGGTGAGCATCACTGTTCCCCGCAGTGGACCAGCGAAAGGGCAGAGGTAGGTCGCATCTTGAGCTGTAGAAATGATCATCAATCGGAAATAGATCCTTATGTTTGCAAAAAAACTCTGTTTTTCTTACAGTAGTTTAAAAACCCCACATATTAAAGCAGTGATTAAAGCTTACCTTTTTCTTGCTCAGTTTCGTTTGGAAGCACTTGTGGTTCCTCTTTGTCTGGGTTTCTCAGAATAGCCTATAAAGACAGAAACAAGTTCTACACTTACGCAGACTCAAGAGCAACTCGATTATAAATGTATGGAGAGTTTCAAACTGGACTCACCTTGGCAGTTGATTTAGGTCTGACCTTAAGGATATAAAAAAACAGAAAGTTATAGTTCAGTTCTGAGGTCTTTTCTTTTGTTTATTTATTTTTTATTCCAGAGGCCAAATAGTAGTGCAGTCTACTAACCCTGAGCTCTGGAGAAAACTCTGTGGAGGTGGACACGGAGTCAGAGGACAAAGCAAGAGGTTTGGCCTGGGCCGACCGGTCAGAGGTGGAAGCGCTGGAAAAGACAGAATCCCTGGAATTATGGATTCAATGAAGCAAAACAACTAATACTTTAAAAACAACAACAACCTAATCCTTGATTAAACACTGTTTAACTGTAGCAGTTTAATGGGAAAAGCGACGTCAGTCGAAACTCTATTTACCAACTGGAACCTCCTCTATCAACAAACTTAAGGGTCAGATTTTAGTTCAACTCAAGCCTCATTACTGTTTAAAGATAAAAAAAATGAAAAAAACACTTAAAAAACAAATTTGCTCAATTTGGTTGCCCTGTCTAATAAATAAATAAACAAATTTTAGGTTTAGTTAACAAAAAAAAGTGTAATAGCTGATCGTTGGGAAGTTAACGTTAGAACCACCGTTTAGGGTAAAGAAATTTAAACTTGAGATGTTATCTTGGAGTCTTCTTACTTTAGCATTTTATAATGAAATAATTAGCTTTTTATTTTTATGAATCCGGTGGCATGTCTGCTACTCCTTTCTGGACTTTTTCCCCACCATTCCTGCGTCTGAAGCGGTCTGTGATGAATCATGTAGAACATACATGGAGCTAGAGAAGTGACTGGAGATTGCAGGAGTGGCTGAGGAGACTGAGGTTCTTCAGAGTTTTCAGGACTCTAAATAGTTTTTTTTATGATGCTGCAGTTGCATCTGCTCTCTTCTATGAAGTAAGCTGCTGGATGTTGACAGGAACAGGAAGAGGATCAACAAACTAGAGCGGAGAATCGGCTTCATTCTGGGATGTCCCTGGGAATCTGTGATTGTCTTGGGTGAGAGGAGGACCAAACAAAAACTGGAATCCATCATGGACGATCCTCCTCATCCGCTGCGTCAGACCGTGGGTGCACTGAGGAACTCCATCAGTCAGAGACTAACGCCTCACAGCAGCAAGGAGCGCTTTCCCAGAACTTTCTTCCTGTCAGATAGTGGCCTCAAACGCTGCATTAACATTATTTATTGCTGTTATTGCTTTTTGAAGAATAAAGAGTTATGTATTATTTGCTGTTTTTAACAAAGCTATGGTCACTAGCTATGGTAACTATGGTTTGATTAAAAGTAAACATCGAGTTTCTTTAATGGTTTTTGATTAGTAAATTGAAATTTTGTTGCAGGATTTTTCTTCTTTCTTTTATTTTGACCAAATGTTCTGTTTTTAGAGTTTTATTTTGAAAGGTTGGCTAAAATGTTCAGCATTCTTGGTTTAATCATAGTTCTGTTTAACTGGTTAGTGCAAAAGTAATGATCATGCTGTCTGGTGGTGAAACTAAGCTACAGCGCAGAAAGAAAATTGGCCTTAAAATTGGCTAATTTTCAAAACTATTTAAATATATTTGAATGTAGCCATAAGTCAGATACCTGAAGCAAACTGTAGAGATTCATTGACAGCTCTATCTATATCGGATTAGAGACTAAACTACAATAATTGTGATATTAAGTTTTAAGTTAAGTCTTTTCTTTGAATATGTTGCATATTAAATTAAAGATCATTGGCACTGATTTATATTAGATTGCTACCTACCTAGCTAGGTGATAATGGAAACTATGAGCTGCTTAGTTAGTAGTGTCAACTGCTGAAACGTCGCAAATTCATTCATGCTGGTAAAACTAATTAATTCAAAGTTACAAGACTTATTTTGAAGTAAAAGACCACAAAGGCTGTTCCTCAATTCCTGTTGGTGTAGTCTGAAACTTTAGGCTGCTAAACGCAGGTCTTAAATCACTTCTTTCTTCGCCTCAGTTGTGGAGGCTTAGCTTACCTGGACAATGAATCAACACTTGGCTGTCGGGAGGAGGACGGTTTCGAGCCCAGGCTCTCGAAGCTGCCGCTCTTCTCCATGTTCTCCTTTGGAGCCCAGAGGAAGCGACTCGGTCGGTGCTTTGAACTAAATCTGCATTTAAATCCTTACCCAGACTCTCGCAAATTCCTACAAACAAGAAGCTGCCATCTTTTCCCAGAAGTCTCCCAACCCTCCTAAATCAACGTCAAATGCGCCCGTTGGAGGTGGCGCCCCCTGGCGGATCCACGAAAAACACGGAACTGGTGGCATTAGGGCGTTGAGAACATTTGACTGCAAAATTTCCAATTAAAAAAACCGACTACTTTGAGACTTTAAGTGTGTAAAACTTTGCAAATAATAAAAGTATAGCTTAATTAGTCTGTGGAAATTTTTTTTACAATAAGAAAAATATTCAATTAAACTTTCTTAGTGGGCTTTGATCAATGTCATGTGATTTTAAAATGTTGAATTTGAGAGGAAAGTTTATATTAATCTTTTTCTATTGGTTAATAATGTAAAAATTGTTGCCAGTGTCTTAATTTTTCTAAAGAAAGCGCGCCAGAATATCCTGACATTGAGTGAACCATGGGTGTAACAGTCTGTCTGGGGCTTCATATACAGTGTCAGCAGAACTGGTCTGTAACTTCTGGTACCTCGGGGCTTCAAACATCTGAATCTGTCATCTCACCTGCCATTTCATTTGATTTCTGGATAAAGAAATGTATGTTTAAATGTTTTAAAACATTCATTTGGCAAAACACAAAGATGCAGACTTAACTAAGACTCATTTAATTATTTTCATGACCTGATATGAATAAAAATGTTCAAAAAGATCTTTACACAGACTTTGTGATAAGCCAATGTTTATTAAAAAAAATTTCAGAAAAGGAAAAGCTAAGTCACATTTGGAATTTGCATTTAACAACTTAAAAGTTCAGATGATCAAACCCCACATTCATTTATGTACACGGCTTTAACTATTGACTACAAATTCTTTCTCTTTAAATGTAAAGGAATAAAATGTATGATCTAATGGAGCTACTGGCTTTAAACACAACAAACAACCCAAACTTTATTTGACATATTTTTCCATAAATTTCTTGTGGAACTCTGAGCGCAGCGTGTCATTAACGAAGCGTTTCTCCTTCCGGGACTCGTCCACTCCTTTGGCACAGTTTTTGAACACAACATCATCGTCCCACCTGGAAAAACATCAGCAGTTTATTTGACAATTTCAGCTTATGAAAAAACAATCATGTCATGCACTTATGTTGCCTCTTAGGTGTACAGTTAGAAGTCTTTGTGTGACATACCTTCTCTTCACCCTGAATGTACTCTGGACCATCTGCTGCTGCTGCTGCTGCTGCTGCTGTTGTTGTTGTCCAGCCAAGTTTATGAGTGGATTTCCGCTTAAAATATTTTCCATTCGAATCCTCTCCTCTTCTGCTTTTTGCTCTCGTTCCTTTAATGGAAAGAGAACAAATACAATTAGAAAGAACCAGGAATATACAAGTTACTTAAAATGGAAACAGATTCTGTCTATTTCAAGGCTTTGTACATGAAGAATCATATTTTTCCTTGATTAATAAAACATTGTGTTTAAACAAAGTCATGCTGCTGACTGTAAACACAGAGGTACCAAAACAAAATGGATCAAATGTTTTACTTTGCGTTCTTGCTCCTCGGCTCGCTCCTTCTTGATCTTCTCGAGCTCAGCCAACAGAGCTGCAGTGTCGTCATCATCACTATCTTCATCAGAGTTCTCATCCTCATCATCCTGTGAAGAGGAATGATTTTCAATCATCAAATTTGCTGATGACACCGCTGTGGTTGGGCTCATCTCAGGGGAAGATGAGACTCTCTACAGGGATGAAGTCAGCAGACTGGAAAAGTGGTGTTCAGGAAACAACCTCCACCTGAACACCACCAAAACCAAAGAAATAATCCTGGACTTCAGAAAGAGGAGAGTGGACCCGCCCCCGCTTTATATAAATGGGGTCAGCGTGGACAGGGTTCACTCTATCCGCTACCTAGGTGTGCTGATCACAGAGGACCTCTCCTGGACTGCAAACACAACAGCGGCAGTAGGGAAGGCCCAGCAGCGTCTCCACTTTCTGAGAATACTCAGGAGGAACAACCTGGAGAAGAAGCTGCTGGTGACCTTCTACAGAGCAACCATCGAGAGCATCCTCACGTACTGCATAACAGCCTGGTATGCAGGATGCTCAGCCGCAGACAGGAAGGCGCTGCAGAGGGTGATCAACACGGCCCAGAAAATCACCGGCTCCCCTCTGCCCAGCCTAGAGGACATTGCTGGCTCTCGCTATACAAGCAGAGCCAGGCAAATCATCAAGGACTCCCACCATCCCAACCACCACCTGTTTCAACTGCTACCGTCAGGCCGACGGTACAGATCCCACAAGGCTCGCACAAATAGACTAAAGAACAGTTTTTTTCCCAGAGCAGTCAACCTCATAAATAAATGTGAATCCCACAAAAAGCTGTAACTTCGTGCAATATCTGTAACTAATGTGCAATATTAACAATTCCCAGTGCAATATAATGCAATTTAAAATAGTTATGCAGCTTTGTACATATGTATATTTTCAGTCAAACACAAATTTATTGTTTATTATTGTTTATTGTTCTTTAGAAGATTATCTATTTTTATTGTTTAAGCAGCTGGAGAGCACCGGAAATCTCGTTGTCACAAGTTTCTTGTGTAACAATGACAATAAAGGCTTTCTGATTTTAGAGAGGATAAAGGCTGCAATGGCCTCATGCAGCACAACTATGGCAGAATGGTGACAGCCCCCCATGCACTGCTGACATTCTTTTCCACTGAGTGATAAATTTTAAATAAGTTGACATTTGCAGACTTATTCTCATTAAGACTCATTTTTTTTAGGTGGTCTGATCAGCTACAATAAATATGTTCCCCATTGTTAGGTCACCACAAGTGAACCATCTGAGCTGTTTTGAGTTTAATGTGTCCAAAGCAGAGCTGTGATACAAAAGAAATTGTTTGTTAAAAGTCAACTTGACAGTGATTTTTCCCAATTAAGTCTATCTAGGCATTTTCTTGCTAACTTTAATATTTACAGTCTTTAAAGAGAAAATGTTATAACACTAAAATGTCAAAATCTATTCAGATCATGTCAAGTGCAACAGCGAGATAATAGAAAAAGGTCTCATCTCCCAGCCGTAGGTGTGGTGATGAAATGTGTCTTTATTATAAAAATGGAATACATTCTAGTGGTATCAGTGCAGACACTTACATCAGTGAGAGGGTCATCAGCATCAAGGTTAGCAGCTGGAATCTGATCCAGCCTGGGCCTCTTTGATGATGATGACGATGATGAAGATGATGTAGTGTGTTCTGGGGGAAAAAAAAGGTAAAGACTGCATCTACAGAAAAATACATACTTTGCTTGGTTTATACTTGTGTCTAAAACAACAAGTCTAAAGTTTTGATAGAGACTAACCTCTTGGTCCTCTCTCTCTGGTCTTCTCACGTGCAGCTACACGCTCCTTCTCCTCCAGTTCCCTACGGAAATCGCGGGCACGCACCTCCTCGGGGGCATCCTGAGTTGGCTGTCTAAGGGATCATAGCATTTTCAAGACTAAGTCCCACTACAAACTCCAAAAACCACTCATGAGATGAATAGTAACATGTACAGTGGTGGAAAAAAAAAGTATTTCTAAGTAACATATTTAGCAAATTGTCTAATTTAAAAAGATGAGAGGTCTATGATTTCATCATAGATAAACTACAACTGTGAGAGATCGAATGCATATTGAAAAAAATATATTGATCAAATTTAAAAAATATATTTTGTACAACTTGCAAAATTGGAAAATGCAAACCACCCCTCCTACACACTGTAGCTGCAACTTAAACATAACCTGCAGCAAACAAACCATCAAGAATTAGTGATATTAAATGATGTACTCCAAATGTACAAAAGTTTTATGGTCATACGATTTAGTTGATAACCATTTTAATACTGAGCAATGACTTAGATACAAGATATTTGTGATCAAATTATTTAACATTTTTTAAGGGTCATGAAGTGGCACTAAATACTAGACAAGAAAAGGCACACATGCCCCCCCATGTCATAAACTGATTCATGTGATGCTCCAACCTGAGGTTAGCTTAATACCCAACACGTTAAACATGTAGATATTTAATCAAGTGTAGATTTATGTTCCACTTGCACATTTTTAATAATTATAGCACAAAAGACTAATTTAATCAATCCGGTTTGACTATATCCCAAATAATTAAGACTGAATCTTCGAGAATCTTAAACATGATTAACGTTTTTCTTTCAAACAATCGCTTTCTTTTTCAACTGAGCTGTCGCAGCAGAGTTTAATAGGAACTAAAACCACCTGTATTTGATCTTGGTGTGACCTGGAAGATCTCGGCTGGAATATTGCTTGGACAAGGCACTCAGATCGCCTTCTCCTTTTCCTCTCCCTCCTCTCGCCGGCTCAAACGTTGGTCTTGCTGCGGTAGTCATCCCTAAAAACCCTGCTTTAACATAACAACACGGTATTTGTCAAACATGAGTACAGTTATTTTTAGTTAGCTACTTGACTTTAATGATGTACATGTTCTATAATATACAACGTATATGATCATTGTTTGTAAATGATGTACTACATCATTTATCGATTAAACAGACTTTATACTTATAGATACAAGATATTAGCCACCGCATTGATATGCTAACACAGACAAGATAAAAAACGTATTTTGGGCTCTTTAGAAAACGTATTTGTTTTAAGGTTCACTGCACACTAATCAAACGAGAGGTATGGCTACATTTATCATATTTATACCGTTTTAACAAAAAAACATCTGTATAAAAACGTATTTGACTTGAGAAAAAAATACTCACGATTCCACTACACGGCTAGCGGAAAGACTTTACCATAGGAACGTCACTTCCGGATTAAAATTGCTGTTGCGCATGTGTCAAGAATACGATTCTGTTGCGTTTAAAACGAATCGGAAAATGCATTACCCATTTCTAAATGTAATCTGATATTTATCATGCAGAAATTAATATATTGTACCAAAGGAAAAAGAATTAGCACAAAAATGCCTTGTTTCCCCTTTCTTTTTCAAAATGTTGTGGTGATATTCCACTTAAGTCGGTGGAGCAATATAATTTCACTGAATTCCTGTGGTTTTTTGAAGTAGGTAAAAAACAGTAAATTGTTCCCTCAAATTCAAAAATAGATCTATAATCTGACTAGTTTGCGTGGAATTATTTTCTGTTTAAAGCTGCATGTAGATGGTTCAATTCTAAAGCATTACAGCCAAAAACTGATTTCAGCAAACCAACACTCACATTTAAAATGAAAAAAAAAAAAAAAAAAAGTAAAACCTTTGAGCACTGGTGTAAACAAGGAAGTGTTTACGAGGAGTGAGCTTGTATCTTCTTGTGAAGTAATCGGTAGAATTACTGTAGAAACTACTTGCGATTAGAGTTTCCAGAAACATTTTAACAGTACCAGTGGCCACCATGGGGCAACGTGCATCAGGTTCAGTGTCTTTCTGTAGCTCCATTTCTCCACTCAAAGTGAACAAGAGACATCAAAACATGCTTTTCTAATGCAGTTTATTCCAAATTGGACAAATTAATTTAACTTATTTAACAGTCTAGATACGAAACGGTAGATTCTAATAAACATTATTGAAACACGTAACAGATGTAAAATTCCTGTCTTTATCCATGTTAGACCTGATAAGTGTTCATCATTAAGATCTGAGATGTTCCTCTCAGATAAAATGCCTTCCTCTTTATGAGCATGTTTCTCTGGATTTGTGCCGTTGGACTCTTTGCTGCCTTTGGCATTAACTGGAACTACAGAAACTGGTTTATATTTGTTCAGTGTTTGCTGTTTAAGTTAGATGAGTATATTTTATTCATTTCCAAAGATATATCGATACATAATTGTAAAATTACAAATCTAAAACACCTTTTAGATTCAAGAATACACTCTTAAATGAAAGGGAGCAGAGAGAACATGATTTGCCCCTTTTCCCCTTAATACTCAACAATATTCAGATTGCACCAAACTTGTCCCTCCCCTCCAATGCTTTAAGAAATATCTGAAAACTGACAACAGTATAAATCAATTAATAAATAATTTAATGAAAATCAGGCATAACTCTGGAATGCTTGTACAATAATTAACTAGTGAAATGACTGGACAAAGAAATTGGTAACTTCAACTTCATATTTTGTTTTCTGTGCCTTTCAATTAGAATTCTGCACATGTTTGCAGACATTTTACCCACTTCATTTTTAGTGTGTTTGGAATGATTGCTATGCTGGAAGAGCCAGCTATGTTCTGTCTTCAGCATGCTTACTCTTCCAAACGCAAAAGGTGTTCATACCAAAGAGTTCCATTTTGGTCTGATGACATTCTCCCAATCCTCTTCTGGATAAATAAGATGATCTCTGGCAAATTTAAGACAGCCTGGACCTGTGTTGGTTTAAGCTGGGAGATCTTTATCCATGGCGACGTACTTTGTTACTAATGGTAACCTTTGTTTCTTTGGTCCCAGCTCTCTTCAGGTTATCAACAGGCTCCATAGACTGACTCAGAAACATCGACAAACAACAGTAGAAATATTCTTTGCCTTTGTTCCTTCAGTTTTCTTATTGTAATGATTTTTTAATCATAGTTAGTTTTAAGCACATCTTTTGTCATGTCTGCTTTTGCTAGACATATATTACTGCAGGTGTGCTGCTTATCATCTCAATGTTTATTGAAATGACACAAAAGAGTTTTCTAATGGCAAAAAATAAGCAATCAGTTTGCTTTAATTGATCTACAATGTTTAGCGATGATTTCTGGATTAATGTGATAATGTATTGTGATGATGATCAATGAGTATTACATATCTGTTGCATGATGTGAGATTCATGTTATTGTTTACTGAAATTATGAAAGATCTTGATCTGATAAGAACCGGATTATGAGAACTATCCAAAAATATAAATGCAATCATTCTAATAATTCATAATAATTAATCAAATGTCAAGCTTTTGAAAGGACCATAAATGTGGTATGCAGGAATTGCAGTTTGGTTGCATTTCTACCCTTTGCTTCAAGTTGAAGTAAGCATATTTATCATATTTCATATTTCATATTTATCTTTGCTGATAAATATGAAACCAAGTAAAATACAGCCCTACTTCTTCAATTAGTAATTCAAAGACTTTTTAACACAGGTTTGATGGGTTTAAAGCTTAACTGAAGCCCGCTGGATGTTTCTGAAGAGTGGGGTGTCTGAGCATTGTCCATTAAACAAGGTGCTGAAAAGGGTTTCTCTATGCAAATGTGAGCAGAAGCCTCTGGGTATCTGACAGTAAAAATATCAAGCAGATTTTGTTTGCCGCTTCATGGGAGACTTCCTGTCGTCTCCATTACATGTTTGAAATTGGAACATTTTCTTAATGTTTGATGTCACCAAACCGACTACAAAGAAAGCCGCCCACGGCTTTTAAGTAATGTGGGTCGAAGAAAGTTCTAATACAGATCAGTAACACAATATCTTATTTTCGGTACCATCAAGACTAACTTGTAGGACATCTTGATTTGAATTATACCTATAAGGTTTTTTTTAAATGAAAATAATAATAATAGATTGGATTTATCTGCGCTTACAGTGTGTCCATTATTCTCTCACTCCTCATTCATGCTTGGTGATGGTAAGCTACAGTTGTAGCCACAGCTGCCCTGGGGCAGACTGACACAGACTGACAGAAAAGATAAGCAAGTGTCTGACTAATTCCTCTGAGATGCACCAAGGCTCAATAACGGGGACCCTTCTCTTTGCATTTTTGACTGCCTCCCAAGGCCGAATTACTTATCCTTAGAAGTTATATCAATGTCAAGATGATGCAGGTTCATACCTCCCTCATCTTTCTGAGTCTCCATCTGACTACTGATAAGCTCAGTTAATCAACTTTCATCTCTCTATCAACCATCTCTGCTTTTGCTCTGTGGCTAGTTTTATTGTCCCACTGTGCTGCAGCTGTCTCTCAGATAAATTACTTTCATTTAAATGTTTAAAATCATAAATATTATCTCCCTTAATTACTTTTTATGGCTTTTTTTTTTTTTTTTACAAGTGATCTATAGCTGCTAGAGCATAATAGAATGTGCAGATAACTTCATTATTGGTTTTAAAAATAATTTATAACCCTTTAAAGTACCTACTTGCTAGCATTTTATTTACTTTTTACAAGTTTAATTTATCTCTTGTTGCAGGCTAAGAGTCAGCAACCAAATTAGTTGTATTTATTTACAAAAATAAAAATGTATCTTATCTCAGCAGATAATAGCAGAAGCATGCAGGGTTTGATGAGTTTATGCTCCCAGTTGCACTTCTCTCTGGAATGTGGTCTCATACCAACCCATTTGTGGTTTAACAACTAGATTACAGATCAATGTAGACGTTTCCACTTTGAGGATCCCCTCCTTTTCTAATACCTTCACCCCTTGACCATATCAAACTTCTGATTACACTTTTTTATGGAATTTTCTTCACTTCAACTCATCCATCATCGTCTGACATAATAAATGAGAGAAATGTATACACTCAAACCTTAAGAGAAACTGGAAGGCTAAATTCAGGTAAATAAATCCTGTTCTGAAACTTGGTGTTTGACGGAGTGTGTTGTAATTTCTCTGGAAATACTTCCACATTATACAAGAAGAGTCTGATAAGGAAGCAAATAAAATCTGTTGGGACGTCAAGCTTTTCTTGATGTATAACATTCCTAAAAAGCGGAAACAGCATGAGGAATTTTTTCTTTCAAAGTGAAGCAAAGGAAACTGCTTTAAGGCTTTTCCCCCCAAAAGAAAAGCTGTGTTTCTAGTTTAGACAAAATCACAGTATGGAGTGGAAATACAAATCATTACTATTAGTAGACGTGACTCCATAGAAATCTTAGCGGGAAAAAAAAGCTCTAAAATAAAGTGAAAATAAAAAATGCCCCCCTTCCCCTTGAAAAACAACACATGCTTGATCAACCTGTGTAGCAGCACAGTTTTGTAATGACTGGAATTCACATTAAAGTATCTCTACCTCCGTTCTGAAGGACAGAAGCCTCGAGGACACAAAGAAGACACAACCAGGCTGAGCTGGTGAGTATGCAAAAGAACCTGAATGGACTTATTCGTGGCTCATTAAAGTCCTATTATCTAACAGAATCCTCCTCATTATGTATGCATCATGAATTTGACCGGGTTTATTGGCGATGGCACATCTTCAGATCTTCAGATTCATCAAAAGAGGTTTAAAACCTGCTTGCAGGTCAAATGTTATTGAGAGAGGAGGATTAAAAAAAAACACGCCAGGCAGAGTCGCCATAGATCGAATTAATGTGTAAATATGGACTGTTATGACAGGGTTTTATTCTATAAACAAAAACAAGAGGGACTTTAAGAAGGAATTAACCATTAGTCAAAGATGTGATCTGTTGAGAAGAGATTTATTCGGCTGAAAAGCAGAGTAACAGTTTAAAAGAGCACAATAGGGTAATTATTAGAACAAGGTGATTGGTTGTGATTGGTGATTCCAATGCACATTACCAGATAAAATCTGTTATTTATTTTACCACAGGATTTTTTAAAAATATATTTTGTCTTGTTTTCATTTTTTGATAATCTTGTACCTGATATTATTAATGACTGCAAATAATAAGTTAGAAAAGAACATTTTTATGCTTGAGCTGTCTCCCGCTGGTACTGTTCAGTTTGCAGATACTTCTTTTTCAGCTTTTATAACACATTAAAAACCCTTATCTATAAATTATTTTTCAGATTAAATATCAGAGAAAACATCTCCATCATGTCAGGTAAATTATTTAATTTAATTAAATGACCTAAAATGCTATTATTCTATTATAAGTTTCTTTCTGATGACGCATAACTAAAACACATGTCTGAAATTTAGACAAAAACGAGCCGATTCCAGAGCCAAGGGTGCGGAAGCTGAGGAAAGATGGAAGCTGGATCCGCAAACAGGATGACAGGTTGAGCTGCTGACTTTTCTTTTTAAAACCAGAAAACCAGAAAAAAACATAATCCAAGAAGTTTTTTAATACCAGTTTAGTCAAATAAAGAAACTTGCCACTTTGAAGAAAAAATAAAAAGCCTTTTCTTTCAGCACAACCAGCAAACCAGAAGCACCGGAAAGCAAACCTCTGGTGAAACGAAATTCCTTTGTCCTGACGGCAGTTAAAAGATATGAGTAAGTGCAAAAAATATGTTATTTACACCTGAACATCAACACAAACAGTTCTTTAGAAGTGCTGAAGGCCTAAACTGATGAAACCAGCTTTGTTTAATGTTGTCTGAGATGAGATGTAAGATTATCTGCAACAGCTAATCATTCACATCAAAGGGCCGCCTGAATATTTATATAAAAAGGAGGCTGCTGATTTAATCCCCAGTTTCCCAAGTTCATATGCTAAGATTGAAGTAAAATCACATAATCATTTGGAAAAGTTAGACAAAAACAATTTAATTTCTAATCAGTAATAAGAATTTCTGCATAAAAAGTTTGGGGACAACTTTTCCTCTGTGTAAAAGCTGAGCTGTTCATAATTCAGTATAAAGTGTTATGCAGTGGCTTTTTGCTGCAGTGTTGCATTTAGAAAACTACAACAGCTGCTTTTCATCATGTCGCTGACAGCTGAAGCGACAGACCGCATCTGTAATTATGAGCAAAGACTGAGGGTGTCACATCTGTCAGAGTCACTGTTGCTGTGCGTTGCTCATTAGGACACTGGCTGTGACATTTTGATTACTTTAGAGATGGTTTTGGACTGGATGGACAATAATGTTGCTTCATTGCTGAACTTCTGTAAAGTGCCAAACAATAAAGTCGGGCGTTTTACCTTTACATTCGATTAAATCAAATTGGCAGGTAAAGTCTAAACATTGATAGAAAAGCCAAAGAATGGAATCATCTTTTCTATAATATTTTCTATCCATCGTCTACCAAAAAACAAATTCAGCACAGAAATTTAGCAGCTTCAGTTAAAAAAATATATATATATATATATTTTTTACAATTTTTACATTGCAAGAAATGAAATTGAATATTACAGACTTTTCCAATAAAATCCTTTTAACTGCAAAACTTTTCTGTTTAAAGTCCCACTCCAACCATCTTTCGATATGTTGTAACAGCGTTCCCAGTGATATTTTAATTCTGATAAAGAGGTTTTCAAGCAAAATCAATAAAAACTTTCTAAAAAATAGTTTCTGCAGAGTGGCAGGAGTTCATTAAAAATTTATCTCAGAGTTGTGGGCGGGGCCTCAGAGAAATCCCACCTCCCCTTCTCCTCTGTTTATACTCTCTCCTGCTAGCTTAGAGCCCGTCACAACCCCAACATAACATTAACGGTGCTACAAAAATGGTGAGCAACATCAGAACTATCCACCTGTACAGTTTAGATCCAGATGCCAGCTTGGATGAGGAAAACAAAGATGTACCTGGATCTGCTGTTGTCACCCATGAGTGGGTGCATCAGAACGGAGCGGAGCAGGGAGCTTGTGGCCCACCAACTGTAATTTCTTCACATCAACTACAAGCTGTTTCAAGCTGCTTTTTTGTTTGCTCCTGATTCACAATAACTTGGATAAAGAAAACTAATTTTCTCCATCATGAGAAAAATTCCACAAGATCATGTAAAAAAAACACCCAAAACAGGATTTTCATCAGAGTGGGTCTTTAAAACAAAACATTGTTAAATGAACACGGAGAGAAATACTGTTTTCAGCCAACTTCATTTTTTTATGCTAGTCATGCCAGTACAAATCAAATGCCTAGTGAAGAGTAGAGAGTTCAAGCTTGGCTGATAATTCGAAATCTCAGTACTGCTATTTAGTCTGATTTCCTTAACCCTTGTGCTGTCTTGTGGGGTCCAGATGCCCCCACCCTTGCATTGACATGTTATCACTACCATGACAACGGTGGATAAAGGTGAATGTAATCTATGGACACCAGTGAAGATCACAAATCATTGAAGAAAAAAGGTTCAGCGCACTGTCTTGTGGGGTCATCTGGACCCCACAAGACAGCACAAGGGTTAAAGTGACCAACATTAAATGTTTGGTTTCGTCCTCTGAGCGGCTGCACTTCACCAAAACGTCCTCTGGGTGCCGCTCTTTGCTTCGCATACCTTGAAATCCTGTCTTCCTCCCACTTGTTAGTGAGAGAGAGCAGGTCTGAATGTCACAGATGCTGCAAAGATCTCAACAGTGAAGAGCAAACCAAATACTCAGGCACCATTTTCCATAAGTATATATTCTGAATATATTTTATCACTTTATTTATTAGACTGGGAAGTTTGTGTGTCTTTTTTTTTTTGGCATTATAGACCCACCTACTGTCAAACTTGTTTTTTGTCTTTTGATTATGGTTTCTCTTTTGACAACACTATCCAGTCGTCTGTTTAAGGTGTTTAATGTGTCCCATGTAAAACAGTTTAGACTGCGCTGGAATCATCATGTTCAGTTGAACATAAAACTGGAACAAATCCTTATTTGCTCAGAAAAGTCCTTGTAAAGAGGCTGAAAGAAAGGTGCATCATTCAAAAATGGAACTAGTCACAGATGACTTAGCATTGGTAAAATCCTCCTGATTCACTCATTATGACAAAGCGATGGATCAATCACAGCTGGAGGTCGAGCTGCAGTGAGTTCATACGGACGGCGGGGCATCAGCGATTGAGCTGATGCTGTGTGATGGCATCAAGTTGCTCCCGCTGATGGCAAAACAGTTCAGTGGGTAGATGCCACACTTACTAAAGCCTTCCTTCACAGTTCTGATGCCTTCCTCTTCTTTCGACAGCTGGTATGTTCTTTTAAACACGCTCGAAAACTCTTTCTTGCTCACCGCAAAGTGCGTGTTGGGAGCACCGGTGTCATCGATGAGTGACGCAAAGCGTTGCTTTAGCTCCGCAAACAAACCGGCGTCGAGCGGCTGCAGGATGTGGGAGCAGTAAGGCGGGAGACAAAGAAGAACGATGTCCTCCTTGCGGGCGGATTCCACAACCTCCAGGTTCACAGGCGACTTGTGACCGTCGAAAATCAACACCAGTGGCCGCTCCTTGGGAGCCCAAACGAGGAAATGTTTAAGAAACCATTTCTTAAAGAGGTCTGAATTAATGCATCCTGAGTCGGACCACCCGTACAAGGCGTTCAGTGGGCCTTCTGTTTTGTAACACACCCCTCCTGGGTAGGCCTTGGAGTAGACGATGAATGGAGGAATGTCTACTCCTGCTGCACTAAAGCAAACAAGGACAGACACGTGGTCTCTTGAACCTGCCACTGGCTTGCAGCCCAGACTGGTAGATTTGGGCAGATTTACCCTCTTCCTCCCCAGCTGAAAGCCCAGCTCATGGCAGTTGTAAATTTGGTAGGGCTTGTCTCTGAGCCTGTGAGCTTCTATGACACTACTCAATAGGCAAAAAAACTGATCCACCGCCTCCTTCCTGACACACACTGTCCTCCCACGGACAATGCTGTCAGCTGGCTGAATGGTAATATTCTTTTCTTGTCGTTTCCGAAAATTAAGCCACCACGTCTGACCCAGTTTGGAAAACGCCACCCGTCTGTGCTGCCGCTTATAAATTGAGGATGCGAAAGAAACCACCTGCTGCTTTGTAAGTGGGAATCCATGCTTGGACATGTATAAGGAGAATTCAACCAGCAACTGCTCATCCGCAGATGTTATGAGCTGAGCTGGTCCGCTGCGGCTCCCCGGTGTTACTCTCCCACTCACTCGGTCTCCTAGGGAAGACTTTGGGACTCCAAACTCCTTGGCAGCTTGTCTCACTGTGCACCTTCCCGACTTTACCTCTATCAAAGCCTTCTCCATGGCCTTCTCCGTCCATTTTTTCTTTTTCTTTTGGCCAATTTTGTCCAGGTGGTTTCTTGATGGCATGTTTTTTTTTTTCTGAGAGAGAAACAAAAGCAAGGGCTTTAATTATCTTTAGAAAGTATTTAACATAAGAAAGATTTGTGATGCTTTTACAGATGGCAAATGTATGTAATGTAAAACAAAAATGTGTGTTTGGAAAAAAATGTACTTTCAAATCAACATATTTTGGATAATGTTTTCTAACAAAAAGAAAACAACATAAAACCACGTGATTCTCTATATCAACACTACATTCCTCATAATCGTCTCTTTGTGACCATTGTGGGCAGCATCCACACAAAAAACTTTCATTTTTTGCAAACACAAACCAAATGGTTACGTAAACAACCTAGTCAAAGATTTCCGATAAGATCAAAGTTTTACTTGGAGTTCATCTAGTGACTGCACAACACTGATATTTCCTTTGGCTTTACTGCATTTGAACATATCTTCATGTTAGAATTAGAATAATAAAAGTAAGTCAAACAGAAACTCAGCAATAAAGAGTGTCTCGTACTATTTTGTAGTAGAGGAAAGAGATGACTCTCGTCCAGGGCCGCCTGTTCCGTAGCTCCTGCGACCTCACCGTGCCATTTACTAACTACAATTTCATAAAGACAGAACGTTTTTGACACATTAAAGCACAAAGTAACAGTTCAGTCTGCGTGTTCCTAACCCTACAGATGTATCTACGTTTCTATTAGCAGCAGAAATGTCAAATTACACCACCACTTTTCCAAACTATCGTCTAGCATGTGGCTGCTACATTCTGAGCTACACGGAACAAAACCGGAAGCCGCCCCCATAAGCTGGCTTTTCAAAATAAAGACAGATTTGATCAAGACCCAAAGTGGTGTCAACATCTGTAGAAATGAGAAGCTACTGGATCTGAAAGCAAACACTGAAAGTAACACAAAAAAATTTGTAATAATTTTTACAGATAAATTAATTGGACAAAAAATATTGTACTGTGCAAAAGTTTTGTGCAGGCTTGAAAAAAAAAGCCTGTAAATAAATAATGTTTTCAAAGGCCGGTGATAAAATTATGTCTGATGTAAAATGGTTTTAAAGTCTTTCTTTAGCTAAAACAGCAATTTATGAAAAGAATTTCCACCCTCAGTGTTTTATGAGAAACAACCAAATTATTGTTTTCTTTACAATGTGTTTGAAATAAAAAACAAACAAACAAACAAATGAAGAGTTGGTATTTTAGACTCTGTTTTGTTCATTTATGGCAAACTCAAGTCCTCACAATTTTTCATGTTCATCATCTCCTGTGGGGGCCAGGGACAATGTCCCCAAGTGTAGAGCTGACCAGGTGGACCAGCTTTTTCCACTGCTGTAGGTCTTGAGCCAGCAGCTCTACATCTTCCACAGAAAATCTATGTTGCTTGAGAGGATAGCTCTTGAAGGGTGGTCAAGTGGTAGGTAAGGGACATTGCCAACCCAGTGGGTGCAGTGTTGCCCAGCCAGGTATGATGCTCGGGGCTGGTATACACAAGTTCTTAGCACTTTGTTGGAGATGCTCTGGGGCCATCTGATGTTATCGATGGTTCTGAGAACTCTGCTATAAAAGCCACCTATACTAGCTTCCAACATCTCATTGAGAGGCCATGTCTTAACTGGCTGGCTTAACTGTATTATTGCCGCGGGGCGGGGGGTTTGAGCCATCATCAACATACATGATTTTGGCCTCTGTCCAGTTCACTTGGAGGCCAAGTTTCTCCCCGCCTCTTTATTGTAAATTTTCAGAGCGTCTCCTGGCTGACAGCGAGATGTACTGAACAGGATGTTATCATCGGTGTATTCTAGGATAGTCAAGTGGTAATTGTCAAACAACACTCCAGCTCGCAGACCTGGCACTTCAGATGGCCTATGTTGCAGTTGAAGAGGTCAGGAGTTTCTTCAAAGCTCTGGCGAACCTCACTGGAGATATTAAAGCAGTCGAAATCTCAGTCATTTACATGAACACAGCTTTGTACATTGACATAGAGCAGCTTGGGAAATGATCTTAGGTGGTGCTCTGATCTGTAAGAACCTCTACAACCAGTGTTTCCCCAACAATGCCTTCAGAACAGACTCATTACTAACCTCAAAATTCCAATCCAATTCCAATGGTTAACATTTCCAGTTGAGATCTTTCCGTATAGAGTTTTCAGTTCTCCTCTTACATTTGTGGATTTTCTCTGGGAACTCTGGCTTCCTTCCACAGTCTAAAGTAATGTTTCATATGTCGATTGATCACTCTAAATTGTCCCTAGATGGGACTGTAAAAGTGTGTAGGTATGTGGTTGTGTGGTCTTGTAACAGATAGGCAACCTGTCCAGGGTGTACCCCAACTCTGCTCAACAATAGCCAGGTTAGGCTCTGGCAGCCCCCTGACGTGGCATGGGATATAGGTTAAGAAAATTGGATGAATGGAAAACCCCCACAAAGCTTAAATATGTCAATGTGCTCTAAAGGCAAAAGCTGTTACATACATAAAAACATCATTTTCGTATTGTGGACCATCTTGCTTTGATTGAATTTCAGTGTCAACCTAAAACAAGCTATGTATTTTACTAACAGTTATTGATTTCAAGGCTTTAAACTAAATGTCTCTCCTTTTTCCCCCTGATGTTTTAGATCATTCGATTCTTCATCAGGTTCTCCTCCCCCAGAGACAGACTCAGATCCTCTTGACAGGTATGGTTGTATTCCACATCATAAAGCCCATGCATTTAATTAATACCTCTTTTCCTTTAAAACTCAGTTTTGTTTTGACTAAATTAAATTTTGTGGCATGTGTGTTGTATAGAGATTCAACCAACGAGAAAGTAGAGACAGTGAAATTCCTTCATAAGGGTGTTCAGCCTAAAGGATCATCTATTCTGACGCAAAGCAACGCAAAGTTAGCAAATAAGATAATCAAAACATGTAAAAACATAAAAATTATGTATGTTTTTTCTCCATAGTAAAAAATATGTTTCTGCTCTCACAGGCCTAAAGAACCTACAAAGCATCTTGTTACTCCTCCCGGTGAAAAAATCAAAACAGGCAATGTTAAGACATCTCCTTCAGTAGATTCTGCATCACTTCCAGAGCGAGTTTCAAATGCCAAAAAGAAGCAGCTTGCAGCAAGTGAAGTCCAACCTGTTAATGATATTGCTGTTCAAAAAGGAATCAAGTCAGCACCTGAGAAAGCCACTGATTTAAGGTTGAAGCAAAACACAGATATTACTAAACCTGGGCCACTTGCAGACAGTGATAACCAGATTGCTCTTTCAGAACAAGATGAAAAGGGAATCATCAAAGATACTGCTGTTAATGTGGAAACAGTAACAAATGAGACATCTGTACCCAACACCCAACAACCAGTCATTAGTGGTCTTTCGGAGGTTCCAGCCGTCAAAGCTAATATTAAAATTACAGAGAGTTCAGAGGATCCTGCACCACTTCCAGAGCCATCAACAGTGATCAGAGCTGAAAGAGTTGCTGTATGTACACCAGGAGATAAAACAACTGCCCCAAACAGTGAAAAATCATGTTCTCAAGGTCTTTCCACAACACCCACTGGCAAAGCTGCCATTATATCTGGAGAGAGTAAAGAGAAACCTGTAGCATTGCCAGAGCCAGTTTCGGCACTCAAAGCTAAGAGTGAAGTCCAACTTCGACAAAGTGTTGAGTCAACCCCTGAGCAGCTTTTAGAACACACACCAAAGACGGTAGTAAATATTAAACCATCTCTAAATACTGATACTCAGACATCTTCAGAACAAGAGTTAAATAAAATAACTACTGCAGAGGTTGAAGAAGGTTCATCACCCGAAGTCCCTTCTGCAACAGTAACAGATGAGGCATCTCTACCCAATACTATGCCATCAGATCTGAGTGGTCTGCCTAAGGCTCCATTTGTCAAAGCTGATGTAAAATCTGCAGACAGTCAAAAGGACCCTTCACCATTTCTAGAGCCATTTAAAGTGGTTAGAGCTGAAAAGGTAGATGTGTTTCCAGTGAAAGACGAAAACACTCCCCTCCCCAAACCAGTCAGTAACAACTCTTCTCAGTCACCTGCTCCTGAAGCTCTTCTCAAATTAGGAGAAACTAAAGAGGACTCTGCAGCAACACAAGAGCTATCATCTGAAAGTGAAGTCCAATCTATCAAAGATGTTTTTGTTGAGCAAATGATTGAGCAAACACAGCAGTGTGCTGGAGATGGTAACTGGGAACTGACCAGAAAGGAAAATTTTGCACCTTTATCATCTGCTGACCATAATAATCAGACATTTCCTTCAGAACAAGATGCAAATAAATTAGCTAAACCTGCTGGAGAGATTAAAGTTGAGTCATCGCCGGAGGTCCCCTCTACTAACAAAGAAATGTTAACAAATGAAACATCTCCATCTAAGAGTATGCCATCAGTTCCGAGTGGTGTGCCTGAGGCTCCAGCTGTCAAAGTGGATGTCAAACCTGCAGAAAGTCCAGACAATCCCAAACCCCTTCCAGAACCATTAACAGGGATGAGAGCTGAGAGAGCAACTGGGTGTGTACCAGAAGATAAAACAACTCCACCTAACAGTGAACAACCACTTTCTCAAGATCTTTCTAAAATTCCTGCTGACAAAGCTGCCATTACATCTGGGAAGAGTGAAGAGAAGCCTGTAGTATTGCCAGATCCGGTTCCAGCACTTAAAGCTAAGAGTGATCAGCAACTGGCTAATGATGATCCCGCTGAAACAAGTATAGTGTCAACGCCTGAACAGGTTTCAGAGAACCTATTGAAGAACCCTGTGAAGGTTGAATCATCCCCAAATACTGATACTCAGATATCTTCAGAACAAGATGCAAATAAATTAGCTAAACCTGCTGGAGAGATTAAAGTTGAGTCATCGCCGGAGGTCCCCTCTACTAACATAGAAATGTTAACAAATGAAACATCTCCATCTAAGAGTATGCCATCAGTTCCGAGTGGTGTGCCTGAGGCTCCAGCTGTCAAAGTGGATGTCAAACCTGCAGAAAGTCCAGACAATCCCAAACCCCTTCCAGAACCATTAACAGTGATCAGAGCTGAAAGACGAACTGGCTGTGTACCAGAAGATAAAACAACTCCACCTAACAGTGAACAACCACTTTCTCAAGATCTTTCTAAAACTCCTGCTGACAAAGCTGTCATTACAACATGGAAGAGTGAAGAGAAGCCTGTAGTATTGCCAGAGCCGGTTCCAGCACTTAAAGTTAAGAGTAATCAGCAACTGGCTAATGATGCTCCTGCTGAAACAAGTGTAGTGTCAACGCCTGAACAGGTTTCAGAGAACCTACTAAAGAACCCTGCGAAGGTTGAATCATCCCCAAATACTGATACTCAGACATCTTCAGAACAAGATGCAAATAAATTAGCTAAACCTGCTGGAGAGATTAAAGTTGAGTCATCGCCGGAGGTCCCCTCTACTAACAAAGAAATGTTAACAAAGGAAACATCTCCATCTAAGAGTATGCCATCAGTTCCGAGTGGTGTGCCTGAGGCTCCAGCTGTCAAAGTGGATGTCAAACCTGCAGAAAGTCCAGACAATCCCAAACCCCTTCCAGAACCATTAACAGTGATCAGAGCTGAAAGACGAACTGGCTGTGTACCAGAAGATAAAACAACTCCACCTAACAGTGAACAACCACTTTCAAAAGATCTTTCTAAAACTCCTGCTGACAAAGCTGCCATTACATCTGGGAAGAGTGAAGAGAAGCCTGTAGTATTGCCAGATCCGGTTCCAGCACTTAAAGCTAAGAGTGATCAGCAACTGGCTAATGATGATCCCGCTGAAACAAGTATAGTGTCAACGCCTGAACAGGTTTCAGAGAACCTATTGAAGAACCCTGTGAAGGTTGAATCATCCCCAAATACTGATACTCAGACATCTTCAGAACAAGATGCAAATAAATTAGCTAAACCTGCTGGAGAGATTAAAGTTGAGTCATCGCCGGAGGTCCCCTCTGCTAACAAAGAAATGTTAACAAATGAAACATCTCCATCTAAGAGTATGCCATCAGTTCCGAGTGGTGTGCCTGAGGCTCCAGCTGTCAAAGTGGATGTCAAACCTGCAGAAAGTCCAGACAATCCTACACCCCTTCCAGAAGCATTAACAGTGATCACAGCTGAAAAACGAACTGGCTGTGTACCAGAAGATAAAACAACTCCACCTAACAGTGAACAACCACTTTCAAAAGATCTTTCTAAAACTCCTGCTGACAAAGCTGTCATTACATCTGGGAAGAGTGAAGAGAAGCCTGGAGTATTGCCAGAGCCGGTTCCAGCACTCAAAGTTAAGAGTGATCAGCAACTGGCTAATGATGCTCCTGCTGAAACAAGTGTAGTGTCAACGCCTGAACAGGTTTCAGAGAACCTACTGAAGAACCCTGTGAAGGTTGAATCATCCCCAAATACTGATACTCAGACATCTTCAGAACAAGATGCAAATAAATTAGCTAAACCTGCTGGAGAGATTAAAGTTGAGTCATCGCCGGAGGTCCCCTCTACTAACAAAGAAATGTTAACAAAGGAAACATCTCCATCTAAGAGTATGCCATCAGTTCCGAGTGGTGTGCCTGAGGCTCCAGCTGTCAAAGTGGATGTCAAACCTGCAGAAAGTGCCAGACAATCCTGAACCCCTTCCAGAACCATTAACAGTGATCAGAGCTGAAAGACGAACTGGCTGTGTACCAGAAGATAAAACAACTCCACCTAACAGTGAACAACCACTTTCTCAAGATCTTTCTAAAACTCCTGCTGACAAAGCTGTCATTACAACTGGGAAGAGTGAAGAGAAGCCTGTAGTATTGCCAGAGCCGGTTCCAGCACTCAAAGTTAAGAGTGATCAGCAATGGCTAATGATGCTCCTGCTGAACCAAGTGTAGCGTCAACGCCTGAACAGGTTTCAGAGAACCTACTGAAGAACCCTGTGAAGGTTGAATCATCCCCAAATACTGATACTCAGACATCTTCAGAACAAGATGCAAATAAATTAGCTAAACCTGCTGGAGAGATTAAAGTTGAGTCATCGCCGGAGGTCCCCTCTACTAACAAAGAAATGTTAACAAAGGAAACATCTCCATCTAAGAGTATGCCATCAGTTCCGAGTGGTGTGCCTGAGGCTCCAGCTGTCAAAGTGGATGTCAAACCTGCAGAAAGTCCAGACAATCCTACACCCCTTCCAGAAGCATTAACAGTGATCAGAGCTGAAAGAGGAACTGGCTGTGTACCAGAAGATAAAACAACACCACCTAACGGTGAACAACCACTTTCTCAAGATCTTTCTAAAACTCCTGCTGACAAAGCTGCCATTACATCTGGGAAGAGTGAAGAGAAGCCTGGAGTATTGCCAGAGCCGGTTCCAGCACTCAAAGTTAAGAGTGATCAGCAACTGGCTAATGATGCTCCTGCTGAAACAAGTGTAGTGTCAACGCCTGAACAGGTTTCAGAGAACCTACTGAAGAACCCTGTGAAGGTTGAATCATCCCCAAATACTGATACTCAGACATCTTCAGAACAAGATGCAAATAAATTAGCTAAACCTGCTGGAGAGATTAAAGTTGAGTCATCGCCGGAGGTCCCCTCTACTAACAAAGAAATGTTAACAAATGAAACATCTCCATCTAAGAGTATGCCATCAGTTCCAAGTGGTGTGCCTGAGGCTCCAGCTGTCAAAGTGGATGCCAAACCTGCAGAAAGTCCAGACAATCCTACACCCCTTCCAGAAGCATTAACAGTGATCAGAGCTGAAAGACGAACTGGCTGTGTACCAGAAGATAAAACAACTCCACCTAACAGGTGAACAACCACTTTCTCAAGATCTTTCTAAAACTCCTGCTGACAAAGCTGCCATTACATCTGGGAAGAGTGAAGAGAAGCCTGTAGTATTGCCAGAGCCGGTTCCAGCACTTAAAGTTAAGAGTGAATCAGCAACTGGCTAATGATGCTCCTGCTGAAACAAGTGTAGTGTCAACGCCTGAACAGGTTTCAGAGAACCTACTGAAGAACCCTGTGAAGGTTGAATCATCTCCAAATACTGATACTCAGATATCTTCAGAACAATATGCAAATAAATTAGCTAAACCTGCTGGAGAGATTAAAGTTGAGTCATCGCCGGAGGTCCCCTCTAGTAACAAAGAAATGTTAACAAATGAAACATCTCCATCTAAGAGTATGCCATCAGTTCCGAGTGGTGTGCCTGAGGCTCCAGCTGTCAAAGTGGATGTCAAACCTGCAGAAAGTCCAGACAATCCTACACCCCTTCCAGAAGCATTAACAGTGATCACAGCTGAAAGACGAACTGGCTGTGTACCAGAAGATAAAACAACTCCACCTAACAGTGAACAACCACTTTCACAAGATCTTTCTAAAACTCCTGCTGACAAAGCTGTCATTACAACTGGGAAGAGTGAAGAGAAGCCTGTAGTATTGCCAGAGCCGGTTCCAGCACTCAAAGTTAAGAGTGATCAGCAATTGGCTAATGATGCTCCTGCTGAAACAAGTGTAGTGTCAACGCCTGAACAGGTTTCAGAGAACCTACTGAAGAACCCTGTGAAGGTTGAATCATCCCCAAATACTGATACTCAGACATCTTCAGAACAAGATGCAAATAAATTAGCTAAACCTGCTGGAGAGATTAAAGTTGAGTCATCGCCGGAGGTCCCCTCTACTAACAAAGAAATGTTAACAAAGGAAACATCTCCATCTAAGAGTATGCCATCAGTTCCGAGTGGTGTGCCTGAGGCTCCAGCTGTCAAAGTGGATGTCAAACCTGCAGAAAGTCCAGACAATCCTACACCCCTTCCAGAAGCATTAACAGTGATCACAGCTGAAAGACGAACTGGCTGTGTACCAGAAGATAAAACAACTCCACCTAACAGTGAACAACCACTTTCAAAGATCTTTCTAAAACTCCTGCTGACAAAGCTGTCATTACAACTGGGAAGAGTGAAGAGAAGCCTGTAGTATTGCCAGAGCCGGTTCCAGCACTCAAAGTTAAGAGTGATCAGCAACTGGCTAATGATGCTCCTGCTGAACCAAGTGTAGCGTCAACGCCTGAACAGGTTTCAGAGAACCTACTGAAGAACCCTGTGAAGGTTGAATCATCCCCAAATACTGATACTCAGACATCTTCAGAACAAGATGCAAATAAATTAGCTAAACCTGCTGGAGAGATTAAAGTTGAGTCATCGCCGGAGGTCCCCTCTGCTAACAAAGAAATGTTAACAAAGGAAACATCTCCATCTAAGAGTATGCCATCAGTTCCGAGTGGTGTGCCTGAGGCTCCAGCTGTCAAAGTGGATGTCAAACCTGCAGAAAGTCCAGACAATCCTACACCCCTTCCAGAAGCATTAACAGTGATCAGAGCTGAAAGACGAACTGGGTGTGTACCAGAAGATAGAACATCTCCACCTTACAGTAAACAACTACTTTTTAAAGATCTTTCCCAAACTCCTGCTGACAAAGCTGCCATTGCATCTGGGAAGAGTGAAGAGAAGTCTGTAGTATTGCAAGAGCCGGTTCCAGCACTCAAAGCTAAGAGTGATGAGCAATTGGCTAATGATTCTCCTGTTGAACCAAGTGTTGTGTCAACTCCTAAGCAAGTTTCAGAGAACCCACTGAAGAACCCTGTAAAGGTTGAATCATCTCCAAATACTGATACTCAAACATCTTTAGAACAAGATGCAAATAAATTAGCTAAAGCTGCTGCAGAGGTTGTAGTCTCTCATGCTGACAAAGAAACAATATCAGATGAAGCAGATCTACCTAAGGGAGACTCAATTCTTGGTTGTCTGTCTAAGGCTCCAAGAGTCAAAACTGATGTCATACCTACAGAGAGTCAAGAAGATCCTGTCAAAACACTAGAAAGCACAGGAGACCTGAATATAAACAACATGGTTAAGCCAGAACCATCAAAAGATACTAGTACATCTCCCCTTAAACAACAAATAGAAAAGGTAATGGGTGAAATTGTTCAAGAGGGTGAATTGGAGCCAATCCCTGACACACTCACCCTATATAAAGCAACATCTATACATGAGACAATTCCATTTAACATTGAAATTCCAGCTACTGATAGTTGGCATAAATCACCTCCTGCTGAAACTTTGGTAAAGGCTGCAGAGCATGAAGAGGATTCTGCAGCACCTCCAGAGAAAGTTCCAGCAATCTGTGCTGAGAACGATGTCCATCCTCTCGATGATGCTACTCCTTCTAATCAAAGTGATGAGGCAACATATGAGCATGCACCAGGACAGATGCCTGCTTTGAAGACAGATAAGGATGTTCAGAATGTAACTGTTGCAGATAATGATGATTTAGTTCACAAAGTGATTGAGCTAACAGATGTACTGGATGTGGAGGCACCTGCACCAGAATCTGTTTCAAAAGCTGTGGATGTTCTAGAGCCTTGTCTCCCACAGGATTCTGAGTTGAAGCAACCGCACATTGATAGCAAAAAGTAAGGAAACTTTCCAAAAAGAAAGCAGTGTTAGTGTTTGATGTGCCTTAACTTTGTATATCTGTTCCACGTTTGTGTAGTTCTAAGGATTTGAGGAAGATTGCAGAGGATCTAAGTTCTACAAAGAACAACTTGAGATTGTTGTGAGTTTCTATTGTTTTTTTCTATCCATCCACATAATTTGTACTTTCAAAAATGTGCAATTTCAAACTTATTTTTGATTGACTATGAAAGCACTGTAGTAACAATCTCTTTCCCTCTGTGCTTCAGCAGTAAAAATGATATCTGCACTTACTGCAATCAAATCATTGATGGAAATGCCAAGATTGTTTTTAGAGAACCTTCTGTGATCTGCCACCCAGAGTGCCTCAAGGTTTGCCTAATCTTTCTTTTTACAAAGCATAATCTCCATTTTTGATTGTAGATATATTAATGATCTATATGTTTTTACAGTGTGGAGTTTGTGTGAAGGACCTGGGGAGTCTCGAGATCACCATGTTCTTGAGTAATGAAACGATCATGTGTGTTGAGTGCTACAGGAAAACTTGAGTTTTGATGGCAGTGGATGAAATTAATTTGAGTCAAGAATCCCACAAGTGTTGTTATTACTTTCCTCTTGCTTTTTGTTTCTTTTATTTTATTCACGTACCAGTTTCTTATCATTAAAAGTTTAACCATGTTGTCGTGATTAAAAATTTAGTAATTAAAATACTTGTCAGCAGTAATTACCACAAATGATTGAAATAAATACTTGGCAATACTGAAACACTTTGTAATCATTCAAATAAAATTACAAATAAACTGAGATTTCAAAGGTTTAATTTGAATTAAATACAAATGTGCACACAAACATATGAGCTGGAGACTAGTTAAAGAAACAAAAAGTGCCTCTTTGACTTTTTTTTAGCTAGTATCTAAAACCCATCCATAGACTGTGGCATTCAAACAAATCAGTTAGAGCCTGTGATAAATGCACAGTAAACTTCATGTTGGATGAAAAGCTCAAAGAAAAAATCTGGCACATTCAATTTCCCCCGCTTTAGATCCACAACGATGACATGTAAGATGCTGATAATGAGGAAGCCGCAAAATCATGCTCAGGACCAATATGCACATCAGAGACTGAATAGTGTGCATACAGTTATGACTTGCAAAGCAAGCTGGCAAAGCTTTTAATTATTCATGGAGTATCGTACATTGCAGCCAGAAATAGGGAAGGCTTACAAAAAGGATAAAATGAAAAGTCACAAAAGGAAAATGAACAATGCAAGAGATTCATCCAGGGGGATCATTACTGGGTCAGAATTATCTTCATCTCTGCCTGTTTTTCATTCATGACAGGGATGAGAAACATTTGTCTGTTATTAAACATCTACAATAACAGTAGATGATCCAGGTTTGAAAGGTGCTTTTTTTCTAAGGTAGGATGAAGAGTTCAGATCTAGCGTTGCGTGAGCTGGATGTCCACCTTACTGCCAGAAGATGAAGGAGAATGGGGCAGATTAACGAATTCCTTTCCTGCCCAAGAAACGCAAGACTGCGTAGTTGTAGGTGGTGGCAATTAGATACAGAAACTGTAAGAAAATGGGAAAAGAGGGGAGGGGAGGTGAAGAGAAAAAAGGGAATCATTTCTTAAAAGTTATTCATAGTTAGGCTAGAGAAAGACATGTAGGCTTGGTTTGGAATGAAGCACATTGAATGATTGGATGTTGAAAAATCTATTTATCAGATTTACATGGAAACCATTATAATAGAAGTTTAAATAAACAGAAACAAAGCAATGTAATTATCAATCATTTTCCTGGTAATACAGTCAAGCTGCATGACTGCTGTTTAGTTAGAATAGAATAGAATAGAATAGAATAGAATAGAATAGAATAGAATAGAATAGAATAGAATAGAATAGAATAGAACGCTTTACTGTTGTTTAAGAAGGAGCATGATGAAATCCTAAATGTGGGAAACTAAACAAAGCAAAGGTCAGTTCTTCCATTGTCAAAAAAAGGCAAAAGAAATCCAAACAATTTTACAAATGACCAAATTATATGCAACAATCATTTGTCTAAATACTGATACAATGATTATTCATTTTTTAAAATTTATTTAATCCATTATTAACATTTTTAGAAGGCTGTTTGCATGATTGGTAAGTGCAGAAAGTATTTGCTCACCAGTGCCAACAGAGTGACCCCAGCTCCAGCAAACGCAGCTATGTACAAGTCATAGGTCAGGTGGAACTGGGGATAGAACATAACCAGGTCAACAGATGCCAAGTAAATCTATCCCTCTGAGGTTATTACCATTCTCTTCTATTATAATGCATAGTCATATACACTTACTGCACATATACTAATATCTTAAAGCAGATTGGTAAATATTCTTCCTGTATACATCTACTCACTTCGCTGGTTTTGCAGATAGATGCCAGGGTCATTCCACAGCTCTTGCCTGGCACCGCATTCCAGGGAAGCAGACCTTAATAAAAACATGACGCAAGTGAGCAACGTCTTACTGGTGATGAATCAAGAGCGGATGACATATGTGGGCTCCAGCTTGCATATGAGGGAAAGAGCAATAAAGAAATTAAGCTGCAGTCATCTTTATTATTTCATAGCTAATTTAGCCATCAGTCCTGCAGCCACTCCCCTCTGATTAATTCAATGCTCTCAAGGACACATTAACATTCTCATCAGGGGGGCATGCGGTCAGTCATTATGAGAGCAACCCACCATACTGCCTCGCGTCCATACAGATCCAGCTGTGCTGATTAATGCTGGCTGTCGTCTCAGCCAGGAGGTTGATGTTGTGGCAGGTTTGCTCCATGTTGAACAGAAAGAAGACTGGGATGGCACTGAAGGCAAACACTGTGAGCCAGATGAAGGCCAAGATGTATGTCACTATGATAAACTGTTGAAACAAAAAGGTTGCAGGTTTGTCAGTCTTGATGCTCAGGTGTTTTTGTCACTGAATTTTTCCACCATAATTTATGTTTCTGGAGTAATCAAAGAATCTTTCATTATCCTAAAATATTTAAGACAAACCAGCATTTAGAATCTTAGCAATGGATTGACATCATCTTCACCCCCCCTCATGATCTCCTTCCCCAGACATCTCCTCACCGTCAGGCTGAGGCAGCGGCCACACTGGGTGCTCCTGAACTCGCCAAAGGTCTGCTTCACTGCACTTGTGGCGTAGAAACCCTCAGCCAGCAACAAGAGACCATAGAGAAAGAAAAAGGATGCCAGGCCGTAGATAACATACTGGAAGTACTTGATGCTGGGATAATTAGAGAGAGAAGTCAGTTCAACTGTGAAATCAAACTCATTGTGAAAGTTGGTAGCTGAGGATTACTCACAAAGAGGCCATGACCACGTAGTCCTGGACATTCCGGGCAAAGTAAGTCTCAACAAGGACTTCAGTTTGGGTCAGCGCTTCATGTCCACAGCCACAAAATAATGCCATGCCAATATAGCACAGCAGGGTGGCCACCAGTGACGGGTAGGGCACTGCCCCAATGCACCGGATACAGCAATCATAACAACCTGAAGGGGCATAATATATCAGCACACAGGCGGCACATACCGCACAAATAACCACACAGCACATCTATGCCACGATGCAGGAGTCTTTCATCTCATTCGGGGTGCTAAGAAAATGGGCTCGCTCAGCCTGCAAATCCATGAGCGTACAATAAAACCCCACCAACAGGCAAGAAAGCAACAGAAACAAATTAGACAGCAGTGGCAAAAAAGAGTTCAAGCAGCAATACCCAATGAAGCGTCCAAACAGAAGCAGCCACCACTGATTTCACAACAACCTCATGCACTTCTTCCATATAAGTGGGGATGCTGAAGCTGGGAGCAAATATCCAATTTGTTAATAAATGCATTGCCAGAAATGGGATAGAGGAAAGCACCTAAGGCTTTGCAAAGCCAAGGCTGCCTGACCGGAAACATTTGCTTCCTCTGATCTTGTATTCCACAACGAGAGAGATCCCGGCGCCAGACTGTGATGATCTGAGCTGCCTACAAAGTTTGCTACTGTTCAATGAGCCTCTCTGCGCTGATTTCATCCGCATGTGAAACCTTGTCTGCTTGTGCCAACACCTCACAGCGTAGCCCTTACTAATTCCAGTCCAACCCTTTTTCTTCAGTGGTTACAGGCGTCACCAAGCCACTTTGGGGATGGGGCTTGAAGAAAGAGCTTCTCTTTGTGATTGCAGATACAATATCCATTGTGTCTGCATCTATCGGGGAGCAACAAAGGGCAGTGATGTCAAACAAAGACAATCAAGTCACAACACACACAGTGTAGTGTGTGGCAATGGAGGGGATCACCGGGACATCTCAATACCAATACAAGTGTAGTGAAGCCACCCACAGCTGGATGAGGCTGGTACCATGGCACTGAGCAACAGTGGTGGGGGCTCAGTTCAAGTATTTAAAGAGTGGGTGGGGGCAATTTGAATATCTTCACAAGGACACCAAGCCCACTTAACAATAACATTTTTTCTAATAGATATTAGTAAGAAGCCTAAAATGTTTTTATCTTGATGAAATCTTAAAATTAATTTGCAGGTATGTTTATGACAATTTGAGTGTGCGTGGACAGACCTCGCCCCTTAAAGATTTATTATACATCTACACATTACAGTAATGTAACGTCCAGCAGCTTGTTGCTTGTTGCTTTATGATGCTTTATGATTTTAACCCCCCATAATCATCCTCCTACCCTCACCCCAACATCTTCTTCTCACCTTCTCTCTTCTTCCCTCCTCTTGTTTTCCGTCCGGTCCAACAGAAAACGGTTACAAACAATTAATAATATTAATAATAAAAAATAAAATAAAATAATTATTATATTAATAATAATTAATACTAATTAATATGAACAAAGTTTAGTCTAAATTACAGATGGGTTTATTCAAATATACACATTGTATTTCAGAAGATTCATAACCCCATGTTGTTACAGTAAAATGTGTCCAACACAAGAGACCTTCAGCTCTCTTCTGTTTGCTCAGCTATTAGACAGGAGAATTACAAAAAAGTTTTTTTTGACACATTTTCTTAAATGGTTTAGTTGGAGGAAGGAGACAGCAGTGTTGTAAACAAATCTGTCTGCAGAGTAAAAATAGTAACAGCAGGAAGCCTAATAGTCCCAAAAACCCAAGGGCTTGCAGACGCCCACACATCAGCAGGAGCTGCAGCGGTGGTGGTTACAGTGATAGTGAGAAAAATGTCATTATTGCCTCCATTTTGTACTTGTGCAAAAGAAATGAATGCATCTCACTTATTGCTGGATGAGTAATCAATATTTCAGTGGCTGAAAATTTTTGAAAACCAAAAAGTCCTCAAGCTCTTTGCGAGTGACAAAAGATGGAAAGAAATTTAGTGGCTCTAAAGTTCTGATGGGAATTTGCAAATTTCTGCTGTGCCACATGTGGGAGTGTCTGACCCCTTTCACATGAGTGACCTGGCATGGCCCCGGCATGATGAGAGTTGATGCCCATCTCTCAGCCACTTTGACTTTATAAAACTGTTGCTAAAAAGGATTACAAATGAGGACTTCTTTTTTTTTTCTATTCAAAAGCTAACTTTTATGATAAATATCCTGAAATTCTTTTTTTTGCGCATTGAAGAGAGCTGCATGTTAGTAACAAAAACAAAGGGCAACGCAGTAGAATTTCAATGTTGTCTAGTCATCTATTTGATGAAATAAAATGGGTGATTTATTAGCGAGAAGATCATTCCCACATTGCTCAAGAATGATATTAAAGCATGGAAGCAACATATTCAAATGCAGCAAGTTATTAAAATCCAGTTATTCAAATGACACTATTAAGAAATGATAAAAGTAATTACAAGTTGTCTGCACTCACCCATGTCCACAAAGAAGTGTGGGTGAAAATGAAGTTTGGCTGGATGGCTTTGTGACTGCGATATGAGGATATGAGAAGTTATTCCCCGCCACTCCTATATGAATCTGACTTGAGCTTTTGTCCCATCAACAATAGATAGACCACATCTCCCCGAGTCACATCTTAAAGTCACAAAGCCCCATTTCAGCTGCCAGTCATTATTTGTGTAGCCACTGGATTTTGGACAGGGGGCCAGCAGAGGACCAAAATCCTCATCTAAACTTTTATAATTTTTTTGAAGCTTTCAGGAAGCAGTTGGTTTTTGTAAAGTGCAAGTTTCTATATGAAGTGTTGACACAAGATATTAGAAATTAAATGTCACACCTGTTCTACATTATTACCTGACTAAACTAAACATTCTTTGTATTTTGGTGCAAACAGCCCAAAATTCATCACAAAAACTTTTTCAATGTCCAGGCTTTAGGATTTTCACCTTGTACTGCTTTTATTGCCTCTAATTTACATTTAATGCATTCATAATAAAGGATGTGTTGACTGTCATAATGCACGTGTCTTATGTTTGCATGCTCCATGTGGCGGACTTTATCACAATACAGACGCTGTCTCAAAAGCAGCTTGTTCTGAAAGACAGACATAAAAAGTACGCACAGACAAAGATGAGAAATAAAATGAAAAAGCAGGGGCTGACAGTGATTAGGTTAACCAACAACGGTGACATTGATGGTTGGGTCCAGCTGCCGTCCTCTACCCCCCCCTCCCTAGTGTTTGACCCAGTTGATGTCAAAGCTGGGTTCAGCACAAAAGAGCCAGTGTGAAGCAAGAGAAAACCCCCTGCTGTTGAGGACAGAAGAAAGCAACCATCCTCTTTTTATTTTTACGTTTTAAGATGACAATAAAAAAAGATGGATGTGATTGATGAAAACATAATAATAGTGCAATAATATTGTACAAACTTCCGTTTGTATGGCAATGCCATATCCTAAGTGTTATAAATCTGATGCAGCAGACACAAATTTCACCAATTAGTAACTTAAAACATTTAAAATCTGATGGTTTTTAGAGCATAAACTAACTAATTTGAATCAATAATGTGTTTTAATAAGAACAGAATGAATGACTCCTCTGAAACATATGAGTTTAAACAAAGTATATCAATTACTTGTACACACTGAGTATATTTACTGTGTGTGTTGGATTCTGTTATTCATTTCTCATTATTTAGGTCCTAAATACAGACAATCATTGGGCATATGGGAAAAAAAGGTTTTCCAGTTTTTTTCCAGCAGACATCATCTTCCTGAAAGAGGCAAAAATGTTTTCTCTGCAAAAAAAAATGAAAAAAAAGTTCAGCGCAGGTTTTTTTTAGGAGGGCACTAGGTGATGATTGGCTTCCATCATTAACTGTGCCTTTGTGCTTTTAAAGTTCTCATGACTTATAATTGCATGTCGTATCTGACAGACATCCAAGATGGCAAGGTGGTAAGTGGTACAGATATTTAATGCAAATGGACAAGTGCTAATTGACAAATTGAGAGTGCGTCCGGCCGTCCGCACAAACTGTACTTTATTCATCTTATCTGTTGAATTTGCTTTCACATTTGTCAAAGCAGAAAATGATATTTGACATTTTTTTTTATTAGATTTGAAATGATGATTAGGAAATCTAAAAACCTCTTTAAGGTTGTGCCTGAGCTTGTTGTGTGTTAGATTAGCTGGCTTACTGTTAGAGGGATAAATTAATTAACAAGAATACTGCTGTTTTGCAATTCATTTCAACACTATTTTTTAACAAAACATTATATTTAATGACTAAAGTTCAAAGTATAACTGATGCAGGATACTTGTTGTAATGTGGTCCCTCTATTCTCTGAGCCTCTGAGTAGAGCATATCTGATGTGATCAGCTCAATTACCCTCAGCTTCAGGAGTCACGGCAGCTGCTGCCAGGCTCTCTCATTAGTTTGGTGAAAGTCAGATGGGCAGCTCTGCTATTACTTTCATGGTGTCAGTTAGGTAATCCACGTTTTTCTCTATGTTTTGAAATTCTTTTGGGTGTTTTTCATCATGTGGTCGTTGAGGAGCCTTCATTTACAACTGCTGTGTTCCCACCGCTCTGCCAGTGTCAGTCATTCGGTTAGAGATCTGAAACTCAAACCATACTCTGCTGGGCTTCACAACTTATTTATAGAGGACATCAGTGACTCAAACACAATTACCTTTAAAAAAAACCCAGCCTTACTAAATGTTCTTTTTCATGAAGCCAGAGTCCCCAGAGAAAACCCACACATGCACAAGGAGAACATACATAAAGGTCCAGCATTGGTGTTCTGTTCCAGGTCTCCCAGGAATTGGACTTGAACTGGGCGCCTTCTTGCTGTGAGGCAAGAGCGCTAACCACTGCGCCACTGGAATAAGTTTAATGATATGGCTATACCTCCCATTGTCCAAAAACATGCTTCATTGGTTACTCTTAATTGTCACTAGGTGTGTCTGGGTGTGTGATTTGTGGCCCTGCAACAGACTGATGACCAGTCCAGGATGTTCCCTGCCTTCCCCCACTAGTGGCCAGGAAAGGCTCTAGCAGCCCCGCGACCCTAAAAGAGGCAAAACGGATTTGGAAGACAAATGAATGAAAAGGATTATTCCAGCAAAGGGAATTTATGTGACCCTAAAAATGTCACGAAAACACATTTAATGCCATAAATTTGAGCAAAATTAAATGCTTGTTCTTTCAACTCTTGTTTTAATAGTATCACGTTCCTTTTTTGGTACTTTTTTAATAATAAAACATTTCAAAAACACCTTAGCTTTAGTGACATTTGGCAGATTTTAGCCATTTTACTACATTATGTATTTAAAGCCACTATGAAAATGTGAGATTTTATTGTTACCATTTATGTATTTGACTGCAGAAATCAGCACCTTTTCTAGAGTCCATCAGAAAACCATTTGGACAATCTTTGGTGTGCTCCCTGTGAGTGCTCATAATAAAGACCATTTGAATGAAATGAATTATTGAAAAACTGCAGACAGGTTTCATCAATCATTTAGCTCAACCAAGCAACTAACACCATTAAAATGAAACAAGATGAAAACCTGTGTCTGTTGTTTTTACTCAATTTTTAATTCAGAAGCATCATGTTCAGTCCAATTTCAACTCCAAACACTATCTGCTGTCAAGCTTCGCAGAGCTTTACTGCACACCATTCGGGAGACATCTCCCTTCTATAATGTTGCCGGACATGCCATGGGAAATGCACATAATCAACATTTATGGCACAAAACCATGTTAATGTTGCAACAGTTTGGCGTGCAAATTCCCGTTGGTACCATTGGGATTGTATGCAAAGCATGTGATTTCACATGAGACAGGAAGTGAGTGCATCATGGCTGCATCATCACACAGCTTCTCAAATGTCCCTTTCTGACCTTCATCTATCATTTCCAGCAGGCTTTTTTGGGTGTGACTTAGGGTTGATCAAATTCCAATGTCAGAGAAAACCCACCTTTAGTTTGAAAAATCTTTTAATAATTTTTCATTTAGATAAAACAATGTTATGATAAGTTCAAAAGAAACAAATCAGATCTCCCATTATGTCCAGTCAGTAAAGGACGTCCTTTAGATTTATGGTTTCCAGGGTCCAAATCCTTTGAAGTAGAAGTCTTTTCAGTCTCTTAAAACTTCATCATAAGAGTAAATAACTGAATTGGTATATATACATTTAGAGTAATCTCTCCTTACAGTATTGGTAAACAAACAAGAAATTAAATATTGGGCTAAGATTATGCTGTACAAAGAAGGAAAGGCAAAAGAAAAATATGAGTTAGTCAGTGAAACACATCTTAAGTAATTATTTTTGTCTATAGTGAGGCAAAAGTTATATTACTACAGTGTACTTAGCAAAAATCATGAGCACATAAAGCTAAAATATAGCAAGGATACTCAATTAGACTACAATAAGTCACACGACACTACGTGATGCAAAAGTGAATAATTCCTTTAAAAAAATGCCTAATTTACATTTTAGAATGTAATTTTTTTATCCCTCCACCAACTCCCCCATCCACAGACCCCTACCAGTTTCAATATGACCAGATGGAAACATTTGAAATGATTTTTACAGTGTTTGACCATTATCTAAGTGAGACGTCCATGGGTTCTGCTATGATTCCACTGTAACTCCTGTTGTAAGCAATGTACAAGACATTTTAAAGCAATTACAGTAAAAATACATTTCTATAATAAGCAATGTCAAATGAGAGATATGTATAAAATAGCTTGAATATTGTAATCATAATACTACTTTTTTACACTTTTTTTTCCAGAACTCATCTCTGTCCACCACAAATTGTAATGTCACTTTGTCCCACAAGAGCAAAATAGATATCACATAGTAAGAAAAAGCTTCTCATACAAATCCAACTGTATAAACATTATACTAAGTTCTTGCAGGGTAAAGTTCCAAAAAAGCCAACGTGAAAAATGAAATGCACTTTATTTTTATTTTTTTACCACCATTGAAACTGGTTATTATAAAATGACTAAGCAGTTAGATTTCCTATCACGAGAGAGCAAAGGCAGGATGTTGGTGGCGTAACACCTTTGGAAAAGAATGAATAAACATCTTCAATCCTTCTTATTTTATCTACACATCCTAAATACAGTTTTACATTTCACGTTTCGTGTATACAATATTTCTCATCTCCGTTGGCTGTGAAGCTATACCCGTGTGGTTGAGTGGGTGCTGGGCAGACCAGCCGAGCTGTAACCAGCAGGAAAGGTGCTATATGGGCTCATGTTGGAGAGGCCCATTAGGGAATTGGGGATCATGGTGATGTTGTTGGGGGTCATAAGAGGGATGTCATCAGGGGAGCGACGCTGACTGATGGAGTAGCTGGGTGAGACGTGGAGAGGATTGTGAAGGGCCTCACACGGGTTCCTTTGCTGGGATGACAGGGTCTCATCCACTGTGTTGGTGTGACCTGCACTGTTGCCTTTGCTCTCACGCTGAGGACTGGGCTGCTGGGATGTTTCCTGGCGACTGCGCTTGTCCTTGCGGTAGTACAGTGCCGCAAAGGCCAGAACATTGAGGAAGAGTAATGACGCCCCTACAGCGATGGTGACACTCAGCTCTGTGGAGTAATCTCTTGGGTTCGGCATGATTAGAGGACCCATCTCACCGCCCCCTTCGCCGTGACTGTTGGCAGTAGATATGGGAGTACGTCCGGTGCTGCTCGACCTCTTGCCATTGGACTGGGTAGGATCCAGAGGGGTGACTTTGGTGGTAGTGGAGGAGTAATGGAACATGTCATGGAGGTTGTACAGATGGGGCACCAGATGTTTCCAGAAGGCCACTTTGGTGGCACGGTAGTGGTCACGAATGCGAGGCTTCAGACCAATATGCAAATACATTTGATCATATGGGTTGTATTTAGACCAGGCCACCTCTTCGAAGCGGTTGGCTTTAGTGTGGATGAACTTGGTGTCCTGTGGCACCGGCTTGTTGGGATCCCTGTGAACACAAAACAGAGAACTTGAGTCATTTAAAGTAAATTTTACAAACCAAGGAAACTCACACATTTCATCAAAACTTGTGAACTTTCAACAGAGATATTGAGATTACATGATTTGTTTTTATTTCATTACTTTGCTGTCAAATTGACCAGCCTATTGTTATAACAAACCTGTGCAATCTAAACTTTAACTGTGATTTTTTTAATTACCCTATTTCTTTGCCTTTCCTACCCACTAGCATAATGACTCTGCCTAAAATCAAATGTAGGTAGAACATATTTCTGTATCAGATGTAATGGAAAATTAAGACTTTGTTTTCTTAAAAAAATGGCAAAAAAAAGAAAAGCAAACATTCACAGATGGAGAACAAAATAAGTTAGAACACATTGGTATGTCCCCATCTTTCCTCATGGTCTCAGCATCTCCACATATCCACAAAGCGTGGAGTCAAAAGACAGGCACATATTGTCCCTGTTAACCGTTAACCCCATTTCCCTTTAAAACAAATCATTGCATATAGACTTGTAAACCAAAAACACCACAAAAAAAAAAAAAAAAAAAAAAAAATATATATATATATATATATATATATATATATATATATATATATATATATATATATATATATATATATATATATATATATATATATATATATACCTTACTCCTTTAATGTGAATAAAAACAAAAATTTGCTGTTACTTTTCTCTTTATAATAACAAACGTGTCATTTATGAGTAATGGGTTTGTCAGATTGGAGGTGTGGAGCAATCAAGTGTGCATTTCAATAATGCAAATGACAAGAAAGCTTTAGCAAAAACATGAAGAGAGCAGTTGTTTATGCCAATCTGTCCATCACTTTACAATAAGGAAGATAAAATAAGTGGAAAACATACAAGGTTTAAGCCTGGCAAAAACAGGGCTGTACAACAACAACACAAGCAACCAGAAACCTTCAACACAATGTCGGAAAAGTAAAGAATTAAGCTATTAGAATAATATGTAAAATGAATGTCCTAGTGCTGCATAAGACCAGTAAAAAGTAGGCCAACCTACAAAAACTTAAGACACCTACTGTAGTTTCTAATCTACATCCTTGATTTATTTACGGTTTTCAACAAAGGAATTTTAAATTTCCTTTGTTATTATACATAACTTTTGTATTATCTCACAAACTTAGTTAAGTATGAATACAGTTTGATCTTTAACAGAGTTTTTTTTACACTTGACCTAATGATGAAATATTAGGAAATTTCGTTTTTAATAATAATAAAATACTAAAGAGGACTTGACATAAAAAGGGAGCTATGCTTTGTCAAGAATTCAATCATTCAACTAAACAGAAAGTATTTGCAGGAATAAGTATATACATATCTTTAAAATATATGTTTTGGTTGCTCAGCTTTTATGGTGATTCACTAATATAATATAAGAAACAGACTAAAATTATTAAATTGTCTGTTGTGTCTGAATTCCTTCACTACTCACTAGTGCCATCATGTAGTGCTGTCTTAATTTACAATACCAAAATCTTAAAAAAATGTCCCAGAAGTTTCTGCAACAAAGCAGTGTACATCAGTGCTCACCAGATTGGCAAATATAGACCACAATGCATTGCATTTGAACAATGTTTCATGTGAAAAAAGTTTATTTTATTTATTTTTATATAAACCATCTGAGTTTTCATCTTAAAAATAGAGAGGATTAACAAACCCGTCCATCACTTGCGGCTTTTCCCATTAGGGGTCGCCACAGTGAACAAGTCGCATGGTAAGCTTGGCAATGTTTTACGCCGGATGCCCTTCCTGACCCTCAAAGCAACCGGGCTTGGGACTGGCACAGAGGTAGAGAAGGGAACAGGGAGCAGCCCAGATTTGAACCCTGGTTTCATGAACGGAAGGCACTGCAAACCAGCATGAGCCAAACCGGCTCCACCAAGAGGATTCTCAAACAATCAGTGTAAAATATTTATATTTATTAGGTTTTTACTTCAGAAAATAGGGAACGCTGTATTTGCTGTTTAAAAATAAAAAGTAGAGAACACATGGTGTTCGAACCTCTTCTACAATCTAGGGCACTTAGATTGTAAAAGAGGTAGTAGTTAGGTGGTAGGGAGAGAATCTCGACATCACTGTCATGTATCAGAATAAAGAGTATCTAGGCAAGTCTACTGTATGTTCATTTCCTGTTTTAATAATAAAATGGATCATACAACAGATGAAAAGAGCTTTTTTATTCCCTTATTAATCTAAACTGCTTTTATTTACTAATATGCTTCCACTCTGTGTGGGATTTTAGGCAGTTAGTGGAAAGACACAAATATAAAAAATAAGTGTGTGGCAATGATGAATTTCACTATTACTTTTATGTTCAAAATTGGTGACTGGTTTTGTGCTGCCACTCACCCGCTCTTTGCAAAGTTGGTCCAGTACGTCATAACTACAGCACTGAGCATGATGTCATTCCTGGAGAAGTTACAGGGGAACAGATCTGTTGGGCCCACCATGGGAATGCCAAACACATATGGCACCTCATCTCCATGGGCTGAGTCCGACCACACCGGTTTCATAAGGCTCTGGCAGTGGTGGTAGAAGGCGTAGAAGTAAGTGGGCGAGCCATAGCGGGCATGTAGGTCTGCTGTAACAACTGATGGCTCCACCCACTGGTGGTCAGTGAAGAGAGCAACAAGAGTCTTCCTTCTGGTCTCTGGGTTATCTTTGTCGGCCCAGTCTGTGTACATAAATTTAATTGTCTCCCTCAGCGTGTCTTTTCCCTCTGGATACCCATACAAGCTGTCAACAAAGTCTGACACAGCAAAGTCAAAGTCACTGCCAGACACGCCATCCTCCAGGTCCATCGCATTCTCCACAAAGCGCAGCCCTTCACCCTGGTTGACACCCAGCATTATGTCGTAGTTGAGGAACTCGCCCTGCTCCATCAGAATCTCTGGGTCATCAGGGATGACGTCACCGTCAATGACGGGTCCAAACGCGACACGGTAGCGGGCAGCCTGGATGTCTTGTTCAACAAGTTCCTTGGCGCTTTTCTTCTGCAGGCAGGACACCATGTCCACCGTGTCCAACACATTGCAGCCCACCCTCTCAGCCAGCATGCGGGTGTACTTGACTGGCTGGTAGTTGACCGCCCAGCTGGACAGTGCTGAACCACTTTGAATGATAGCTCTGTGGAAGAGACCTTGGGAGACAAAAATTTTGGACAAAAAAAAAACGTTAGAGTTAATCAACCTAATATTCAGAACAGTGTCTAAATGTTACTTTGAAGCTCTTAGCAGTTCAAAACGTGGTATATAAAAGCAAAAAGGTACACGCATTATACTGTTTAGATAAAAGTGTAGAAACATTGTTTTTTCCTGCCATTTTGTTGTTTTATACAGCATTTCTGAGGTTAGATTTTGTTGCTGGTCAAGAAGCTATGGCTCACAATCCCTCTTTCAACTTCTCTTAAAGACATTTGATTACATTAAAAAGAGGAGGGCTCTGTGTGTGGCATAAAAGCTCTCCCACAACAAACTCATCCAACCATATCTTTCCTTTGTGCACTGGGGCACAGTCTAGTGGAACCGAAAAGAGCCCGAACCAAACTGCTTTCACAGAGCTGATAGCATAGCTTTGCCTAAAATGTCTTGGTATCCTAAAGGATTAAGATTACTTTTTACTGAAAGTAAGGGGCAAAACCCAAACCATGAAGAAAAGACCTATACTGTAACTCATCCACCATGAAATTCTACACATGGTAAAATGAGGTCAGGCAGAAAGTTCTCCTGGCATTTGCCAAAATTAAGTCTCCATCCTTTTTTGCAGCTGCTGCAAAGATTTTATATTTACATTAAGGTTGGTGGAAGTTAGTCATTTTTCTAAAATAGAATCAAGAAAAAAGTGTTACGTTTTCCTTAGAAATCATAGACATAACACAAACTTTCGATCATCTTACTATTTGGGTGTACTCTGTTGTACGTTTATATTACACATGAAGGTGTCTAATATTATATAGCATATTTTATTTGCTTTTAAAGCTTTTATTTTTGCTTTCAAGCACCAATCTTAATATGCTCTCTTTCAAACCTCTGCTCTCAATCACAAAAAGTCACAGTTTGCATGTCAACATGTTATGCTCCTCTTCATGGCAGAATGTCTGCTCTGAAATTCTGCTCTCAGATGGATTCCCTTCCCTTTACTCTCAGTTTCACAAAAGAAAGGGAGTGCACTATAAAACGTGTGAACCTGAGTTCAATGATTTATAGGTGTGCCACAGTACTTTTTTTCTCCAAAGTGCACTATAAATGCTGGTTTGGACAATAAATCAGTAGAAAGAACCATGAAACCAAAGTCCATAAGGAGCTGCTCAAAAAGAGCAGTGAATAGTGATGAAACTTTGGCTTTTTCTGTTGTTAAAAAAGCTGAAAAATTTCTGAATCCTCTTGTTTGTTTCATGTGGTGCTTTCCCTATGCAGATGACAGTGGGGGCATATTTAACTAATGGTCAATTTGCAGCACTGTTTTAGGAAGAAGAGGCTAATTTCCCCCCCTAGTATTTGAAGAATGCAAATGTAGAATTGTTAATATGGTGTGTCTAACAAGCTGTGCAGCTGCGCAGAGAGCAGAGGATGCATTCAAATGCACCCTTGTATGTTGATACAGCTAAAAAAAACAAAAGCTTTTTAAAGTGTTGGCATGCGGAGCATCACTCCTGCCTCTGCAGATTTTTCCTCTTCTGCAAATAAAGTAATAAATGATATACATCAATTCCATCCAAATTTAAGAGACAAAAGCTCTTTGAAAAATACTACCGCCCTGTGTTTAACCTAAATATGTTGGCAAAAACAGCAGAAGACCTTTGTCTATTTGCCGTAGCATCCTATAAAAAATGCACAAAAGCAACTGCTGCACCATTCCTGTCATTGATTGAAATACAGTTTATCTGTTTGTTTTTTTTTGGTAATTGCTACTAATGTAGTTTTTAAAAAACCATAAATCGATTTTCTTGCTACCCTATTAGGATTAAAATACACACACACACACACACACACACACAATCAGTAATATGTTAATTTGCCCCAAATGTGTAATTTTTATTTGCAGCCTTGACAAAATGATTCCACTCTTCATATTTTATTAAAGCATGTCAGAACCTTTACCCTTTTTTCAGTCTTGTTTCTTCACATTTCAGCATTTCTAATTGTTCACTTTCTTTCCCAAGTTTCAGGACCAGAAACATCAGCTCAGTGAAATACATATTTATTTTTTAAAAAAGGAAATCTTTTTAGATATGAAGTAAAAATAAAGTTAAATCAACCGTTATAAAATATGTTATAGTCACAGGTCCAGCTCACAGCATGTTGGGACCTTTATAATGCCAGTAGGCTACTTTTAAGGGCTTCACGTTTTCAAAGGCTGAGCTTTTAGCCTGATTAGACTGAGTAAAGGAACAAAAGCAATCACTTACTCAACAAATACCCCCCCTTTTACACTATACCCATATCATAACACTTCATCTCTTAGCCTGACCGTGTGTAGCTACACTTTAAACAATGCATATAATTCCACCATAAAAAATAATTGGACAAACTTAAACCTAGTGACTAGTTCTTACCCTCTGAGTGGTGAGAGAGTGTCAGCAGACTGACACAAGAAGCACCAATCCCAGATCCAAAGACTGTGATGCGACCTGGGTCTCCTCCAAAGTATCCGATGTTTTTACTTATCCAGCGGAGAGCTTGAATCTGATCCAGGAGTCCATAGTTGCCTTTTGCTGCTTGGTCACCGGTGCTGAGAAAGCCTGATGTGTTCAGACAGACAGCAGAAGCAGATCTAAATTTGAGCTCCACAGTACACATAACAGCTTTGATCTAAAGCTGTAGCCCAGCAGGGCGTCTGAAAGAACTGACACTATTCTCCCTCAGGTGTAAATATGCCTTCGCTCTCTCCTACAGAGTTTCCCTGCTTTAGTCTTCGAGCACTTTGCGCTTCCCCCAAAGAAAAGAAAAAAAACACAGATTCTGTTCATCAAATCTGAACAACTTCTCTTCTTTGATAAGTTTCATGAAAGCAAAGTATTGTCTCCCATGATGAATGCAGAGCTCATGGGTGAGTTTAAAAGTTTCTAAAACATGTGTTCAGCTTTGCTCGAGTAATGTTTTGAATGTTAAACTGAAATAAAAAATAGCTCTAAATCCGTTAATGCTTGTGACAGTCAGTGAACCATTAGTTGTGCTTATAAGTTTGCATTCACTGACAAAAAATATTGTTTATTCTCTTAACCATAACACAATTGCATATGCAAAACTATAAATTATAACTATGAAGTGTGACTTTAAAAGAAAAATGTGAAATTACCCAAACAACACACTGCAAAACTAACACCATCCTGTTTGACACTTTGGGGATTAATTTGTTATAGGAGTCAAATGTCTCATCCGTTATACACTGATTTAAATCAGTCTTTATCTACAGACAGTGGGATTCTCAGCTCTGCCAAGACCTCTTCACATGTCAGTCAGGATTCACTCACTTTGATGTTACTGAGTCGAGAGGAGAGCAAAAGAGATTTCTAAAAGAGTAAAGGCTGATGAGTTATGTAAAGCAGCATGGTGTAACAAAAAGAAACCTAAAGATCAATTGTGCTCTAAATCTGATTTAAAAAGAAGCAGAGAATTTAGAGGTTCTGTTGAACTGCAGTCAGGTAGATTTTAAGCTCAACTGTCAGAAAAGTTTTTCAGGATGCCCGAAAAACCCCAAACTTTTACCAGTTTTAACAAAAATATAAGCATAGATAATACATGCTTTTTTTTATTTGACACAAAGTTTCTGCTTAAACTTGCAATGTTGTCTCTGATCATGCAAAACACATAACTAATATTTTCAAATGTTCCCAAAGTACTTCAATGAATAAGCACAAACATAAAACAGCCTTAGTTTTACAATGTAAAACTATTTTTCTTTCTGTCAAAAAAACCAAACATTTTTCTTCCTGTCAAAAAACAAACATACCGGGACTGACATCTGACATTATTAATCAGAGACAGATATTGCATTCAGAGACAGCATTAAAAGCTCTTATCACCTAATATTCCAATTCTGTAGTTGAGTGTGACGACAATGACGTTCCCATAACTGGCCAGAATGCTGCCGTCCATCATGTTGCCGGTGCCCTCCATATAGGAGCCTCCGTGGATATAAACCATCACAGGTCGGGCTTCGGAGTCCCTTATATCTGCAATGTTGACACAGACACACACACAGACAAACACTCTGGATGAACACACAACTGCAGGGACAACAGTAATGAAATGGAGCCTTAATAGAAAGCTGTTTTTAAAACGTAATATCCGACTGTTCTGCATGAAGCATGAAGCTTTGAAAATGTGCTTAAAAGCAAATTATGGAGGCAGCCCTGTGGTTTGAATGCTGTAACAACAGTCAAAATAAGAACAGAAAATTCACTGTCAAGGCTTGTGAACATAACCAGAAGTTGTTGGGGTGCATGGAGGTGTTGTTACTTGTTTTTTGCACCAAAACTATAGAATCCTGTAAGCTACACACAGAGAGATCAAATTATTTTTGATCCAATCTCGATTTTGAAGATTTTTCACTACAAAACTTTAAAGACCCACTCCAGTGAAAATTGTGTTTTTGGTGCTTTTAACATGTTCTTGTGATATTTTTCTGATGATGGAGCACATTTATAATGAAATTTAAGCTTAAACTTTCTGGGTGTTTTTTTTATTCAAGTTATTGTGAATCAGGAGCAGACAAAAAATTTAGTTAGAAAAAGAATTTATTTGTGACGTAGAAAAAACCCTGGATGGGCCACGAGCTCCTCTTCCCGCTGTCAACAACAGGGAGGGGAAAGGGGGCGGAGTTGCTCTGTGCCAAAAGCCCCATCCATAACTCAGATTTCTCAGTAACTTCGTCTTAGAAACTGACACATGTTTTTTGATTTAGGGTAAAAACAGCATAATTATAATTAAAAGACCACTGGAAACGCTTTTACAACAAGACGATTGGAGCGGAATTTAAAGTTTTGAACTGAAACATTGTACTTTTAACTGAATTAAATGAAGCTGTTACAACACGCCAAAAATAAATAAATAAATAAAAAATTTACTATATTCACAAAATTCAAATTAATCTCCAGACTGTAATCTTTGGATCAGTGTTCAAGTGAGATTGAACTGCAGTATTTGTAGACATACAGTATATTAGATAACAGCTGATCTCTATTTTCATTCAAAAGAAAAAAAAAAAAGATCTGTAAAGTCCATTGAGAGAAAATATCTCAAGAAATACAAAATCTTGAAGAATTCAAAAAGACTCCATGCATCAAGACGGAGCTCTTTAAAAAATACCTTCGGATATATGAATCTCGGCATGTGAGAAAGACGCCCCCTTTTTCCTGTGTTGGCTTCCTGGGATTCACATGGAGGGAAAAAGAAGTAGAGAATTCAAAAAGGCAGAGTAAATCTGACTTTTTTTGCGCAAACACAAATGGTTAAGGAGGAAAAAGATCCTTCTTCTCATAAAAAAGCAAATTAAAAGGTTATAGATTTGACCCCCAAAAAATATGTATGAAACTTTTCTGAAACTACAGCAAATATTTACAGTGCTGATTCACTCAAGTGTACAAATGTTCTCTATTTGACATAAGAATTTGCACACACGCACCCACACGCTTACACACACATCCTCTAATTACTTTGAATAAAGTGATTTCTACTTGATGATTAATTACATCTTTGTCTTCACCTGTCAATTCTTTTGGTAAATGCCAGCATGATATATATTGGTTCATAATTAACAGTTAATAAAATCTCATTTTGCTTGAAAAGATAAATTAGAGTAGCTCAAATTTCCAAAACATTCTTCTTAATTTGGTAAAAGATAGCTGGAGATAAGAAGACATGGTGATACCCGAAGAATTAATTAGTCAAAAATGTCTCACAAGGTTTCTTTTTTTTTTTAAATAAAGAAAGAGTGCAAAAAGAGAAAAATGTGAAGAACAAAAGGGGTTTAGTGACTGCTATTGAAACAGATGTGTAGCAGTGACATTTAATTAACTTGTATAGGTGCCAGGTGCGGCGGTCTGCAGCATAGGCGGCCATCAGGCAAGGGGCTTTAAAAAATGTGGGCTGCACCATTTTGGACATCCACCTCTCAGGCAGGCTGTTTGTCTGTTGTTGCTATGCTACCACAGTAAAAAAAAAAACATCCTCTAAGAGTGCCGTGTTACATACACAAGCAGAACACAGGTCGACTTTGAATGCTGAATATTTTGTGTTGCACTGAATGGCAGAGAGGGAGGCCATACACTCTCAGAAAGCAAACCTAATTAGTTGAAGGAGGCTGAATTAAGGGAAACGTGTTAGTTGTCAGTGGATCTGTGTCACATTGTTCCGCTAATCTACAGATCCACACATAAAAAGGTTCCTTCGTTGATTAATCCTACAGATCAGAAACAGAACGGAATTCAGCTCACGATAGACAGTTGACTCTTCACTAATTGGCCCCCAATCAGACACACTGTCTGAACAGTGACTCATTAATAGTGAATTTTTAACAGAAATTCAGCAAAGCCAGTTTTTTTCTGGCCTTTTTTTATGTTAAGCCGATGCTGCGAGAGGACAACATAGTGTGATCGCCATTTTAAACATTGCTGCCTTGTTTAAATAGACCTGTGTGTCAACACTGCCCAAACTCAGTAATAATTCATTGGATGCCTCTTGGTTGGACAACAAGCACATACCTTATTGATTTTTTCTTTTTTTTTTGCTTGCGTTGCTCAATGTGAATCTACACAAAACATCAATTCAGAAGCAACAACATCAAACAGCAGCTGTCAGATGAATTCCTGCACACCTGCATAATGGCAGCAAAAAACAAAACAAAGATGGCATTGCTTTGAATGGAATATCAGCCTTGGGTTGGTAGCAACAGTACAAGCACTGATCACAAGACAATGAGGGCATGATGGTTATGAAAGGTCACTGCTACCAAACTCACCATCATCTGTCGGAGCATAGATGTTCAGATACAAACAGTCCTCGCTCTGATCCTGAATGTAAGTTGCTACAGTGTCCAGGTTGTATGTGAACCATATGGGCATCATGATCTCTGGCACTGTGCTGTGGATGTTCTGAGGGCACACAGGCATGAAGTGGGTAGCATTCTTTACACCTGACCAAGACGACGGCTGCTCAGGCGGCATGAAACGCTTCTCGCCTACAGGTGGCGCCGCATAAGGAACCCCGAGGTATTGATCAACTGGCCTGAGAACTTCACTAGGCACAGGAACCCTAAGGCCCCGCAGCTTCCCAAACTGGGTTGTCACCGTTGGGTAGAATTTCTGGCTTGTTGCTTTGGTCAGTGACCAGCAGGAACATGATATCCACCAAAGAAGGGCACAGTGGGCGATGGTTGTGGTTCCTTGCTGATGAAGCAGGTGTGTAGGCAACAGATGGCCTCTAAACGTAGCCAGCCACATGGTCTGAGCAAGACGGTGCCCTCACACAACACAAATGCACACTCTAGTGTCTGTTCAGCCTCTTTGCACCGACTCTGTCAAACGGGCATCTCTCAGTGTGCCTTTAGATCAGTTTCCAAATCCAAGTTCACCTCAGCCAGGTATGGAAAGCCTCTGCTCCCTTTTTTCATTGCATTGTACAGAGATCTAAAAGAAAAACAGTAAAATTAGCACAAAAAACATCAATTTTATTAAAAAAAAAACATAAAGAAAGGTACGATACAGAAAGATAGGATGTAGTGAACCTTATGTATAAAAAACAAAGAAATAGTTGAATTTGCATGACTAAAACAGTGGAATATGAGATGTGACATATATAAGAAATCTCTGAAAAAACATGGCCTGCTTTACTCTATTACAACAGCTTTTCAGGGGGAAGCTTACTGTATGAGAAGCAGTGTAAGAACAAAGCCTGTCCGTGTCAGAATGAAAGGAATTTGGGGATTTTGTCTGGTGCAGTACATCACAACATTAAAGGAAGCAGAGAAATCCTGAGAAATCTCCGTATCCAACAGGGAAGGAGGAAAAGCAACACCGGATGATCTCCTAACCCTCAGACCACACTGGGATAAAAGCTGAGATGAAGTGAAACTCTCTGCATGGATGCTGAAGGACTTCTTTCAGTGGACATCATTTAAAAATGTATAAAAATTCCAAAAAGAAACTTTTTTAATGCGAACAAAAGAATAATCAAAGCATAATTTAATCTTTTGTTGCTTCTCTGTGTGATGTTGATTTGATTTTGCCTACATGTTTTGCATGATGTACGGAAGTGGTTATAAATAGCAGTAATTTAGGAGTATTTTTAAGTGTAAGGCCCAATCTGTGAAAAGTAATCCTAATTGCATCTCTCTTTGAATGCAGATTCTTATGTTTCACTTGAAGTTTAATCTGAAAAGCACATGTCTTGCTCTCCATCAATCCAAGCTCAGTACAAAACGCACACAGCAGTTCTTCTTTTTCAGTGAAACCTACAAAAACATCTAAAACAAATCTTCAAAGTTCAGGATAAAAGAGGACAAACTCCTGTTGAATCAAAAGTGTGACCTGGTTAAGTTTTATTGTTTTATTTCAAAAGCACAGCATCACAAACCGAGTTATCCCTGCCAGTACAGCTCAGTTTAACTGTCAGTTACTGACATGAAAATGCATAGTGGAAGCGTTGCTTGCTCCCAAAATAAACATGTCTGATGGGACCACAGACCCTCCACATATAGGAAAGTAATTACAGTCAAACTGGAAGACGAGGAGGAAGAGACAATCCAAGCAGAACTCTGTTTTATTTGCAGTTTACCCCTAAAAAGATTCATAAAATCCAATATTTCCACAAGATGTCTCTAATACAAAAGGTGAGAAAAATCAAGGAGAAATGTAAGCCCCTTTTAAGCTGTTTACTTAAATTACTGCATGAGTGCTCATCTGCAAATCAGAGCCAGGCCAACAATTTCTTTCCTGTTGATTCCACACTGAGTTACATTTTTGCAGATTATGGAAACAATCCAGTAACTGTAGGGTTTGTCGCAAAGAAATGCTGTCATGCATGTACATAATCTGTCTCCTGATTCACAGTTTTCAGATTAAACAGCAAAAAATTATTCAAATGAGCAGATCGAAGTATCAAGTACCTTCTGCCTGACGCCTTCTAATGTAAGATCTAACAAACAATATATCTCCTTCTATTATACCACTTTGTTATTTGGAATACATCAGGTCCTCTCATTTGCTTGTCATTGAACAAATTAAAAAACAGGCTTGTTAACCTGAGTAGATTTATTGATGTGCACAGATCTCGCTTTTCCAAGGTTGCAGCTCCATTTTTATCTATTAGGACAGTGGACAATGCCTTACTGATTCAACACACGTGTCGTCCCTTTAGCTTTTCTCTGTTGCTGCAACATTTCGTTGGCAGTGGCAGGAATTCAAACACGAGTAAACACAGCTCCGTCCATCCATTACAGCAGTAGCACTTTCCTTATATTCCTGAGCAACGATGCAAATATTTCATTCTACCACTATTACAAGGGGTCATCTGAGAAATATGAGACTCGTCTGCCCCAGGCCTGCTTTGTCTGATTTAATTAACAATTATGCATGTTCCCCTAAGCCAAAAAATGTACAAGACGTGTTCTGTCACCAAAGACGTAGCTCTCCAGAGGTATTAGTATTGAAATGAACCTGATTCCTGCTTGAGATTGAGGAACATCTGTTCTAAAAGTGTTCCAAAACAATTTCTGTTTTGAGTTAATCTGGAAGTGGAAGGATAAAAACATTAAAAAAAACTTCAGTTAAATCACTGTCAGCTCTAAAATGTCAGTAAAAGAGACATCCTTCTGATTAGTTGTCTAAGCAGCCCTGACATTTGATAAAGAAAAAAAGAGAAGGAGGAAAAAAGCCCACAGCGCTGCCGTACATCACAGGAATAATATATATTCTTAAAATGAGAGGCCTTTCCTTATAAAATAAACATGTGTGGTGCCACAGTGAACACATTTCTTTTTTGCCTGGGTGAGATCAGACCTCTGATTTCATTGGCTGAGTAAAAGTAAAGCTTCCTTTAGAGGTGTACCTGATAAAAAAATATAACTCCTTTTTTCCCCCTACACAATCAGGGCAGTTATAGACTCCCCTTTTTTCAACCTCTTCAAGTCTAGGACAGTGGAGATGTGGATAAAAGCTTTATAGCTTAAACCAAATGGGCCATGTCATAAAAGTGAACCATCATTCAGTCATGTTTGATACAGGGCAAGTTATTGGGCAATTTAGACTGGCAGCATGCCTAGAATTCAGTAACTGATATGTGCAAACTCTTAGTGTTTTACAACCAGAAGTGTTCTGTTCTGCAGCAGTCAGATCTTTAGGATGATTTGGGCAAAGAAGATCACCTGACAATAATCTGATCCTAGTAAAAGACCTATTAAAATGATTGCTACAATTTCACTCCAACCAATATCTCCACACACAGCATTGACAGGAAACAATTCAGCAACAATTCAGCTCTAATAAAAATCTCTAGCACAACATCTTATCGATTGGGGTCTGGTAGCCTGGGGGGCCCTTCACACAAGAGCATCTGGAGAAAAAAAAGAGTCTTGTATTACAGACTGGGCTTCCAGTGTCCTTGTGATTCGACAGCATCTTTGGAGAATAATCCACGCATCCCCATTAAAGCAGTAAAATAGAGAGGAATACCCTCAACATGTAGGGAGCACTCAACACGATGATCACAGTTTCATTAATTATTGCAAGGATTCACAGAGCTACCAAGCCACAGCCCACGAAGCGTCGACAGGACCGCTGTGGTGTGTGCGCCTGAATGGGAAGCTTGTTTAATTTAGGTCCGATATGGGATAATAGCTGATGGGGGGGATGAATATTATCAGAGAAGGAAATCGTGCATTCTAGCAGTGAGCTGACGGGATGGAGAGAATGAGAAGAGGGGAAAATAAATGTATGTAAATAAATATCTATTCAGCCATTAGGTTAACTCACCTGCTTTTACAGAAGAAGCTGGACCGCGCTTCATCCCGACATTTCCTCCATATCATGCCCGTGTGGCTGCAAAACAAAGGGGTGTGAGAAATATTCCTCCCGGCGTCGGTATCAAACGCGCAGATCTTCGCTCTTATCTGCTCCTCTGCACCGTCTGTGTGCTTTGCGCATTCACGACGCCAAGGTCAGGAGCGCCAACGGTTTTAATGGAGCGCCCACCATAGAGATCCTTCTACGGCGCCCACTGCCAGCGCGTTACTAGGCAACCACTGGGATACGCCAGTGCAATAAATCCTCCATCCCCCCAAAAATCCCGACAGATTCCCCATTTAGAAGCCATTAACTAACTACATTAACCTCGTGCGCGCACAAACCCGTCCTGTTTTGACCACAGGTTAGAGTGAGGCTTATAGGCATGCAGGCCTGCAGAGAGGATATGCGGGATGAAGACACATTGCACTGCAAAAATCCTACCAATATGGATTTCAAATATGTTGCAATTGAAATAATCGCTTCGTGGAATAGACTGAATGTACAAGTAAAATAAATTAACCAAATAATTTAAGATTCTTTAAAAACATTTGAGCACATTCAAAAAATCACATAAAAATAGAAAATGTAAGCAAAATCCAAAACTTTTCTTTTAAATAAACTTTCATATAGTTTAGGAGCAGATTTTTTTTAGGTTATGGGGTTTACATGAAATATTTTGTATATTTTATTGAATAAGAAAATCCTGCAATGATCCCTGATCATTTTCAGCGTCTCCTAATTCAGTTGTCTTTTGAAGATTGATGAGTATTTTAGATTTTCCAAAATGTTATTTTAGTAGTAATGATTAGTTATTATAGGAAAAAAAACAGTCTTCCTGTTTCCAATATTTACTAATGCTTATATGCCAGTTGGGTGGATTCCAATTCAGTGTTTGGTTTCAATAATGGGTCCAGCCTTTATTCTTAATCTGTGTTAAAATGCATAAAAAGTCATTAAAAAGTCACAGTAGAGACTTGGCTTGGTTGCCCCAAAGCCCCCTCTGATGACCAGTTCATGTGGTTGCAGTTGCACTGTGTAATGGGCCTTTGGGTGCTTTGTGTGCTGCTGTTGCTGTAGCGGTCTGCCCTGTTTTCACCTCTTCTTGATTATGTGGTTGACCAATCTCCACAAGGCTGTAAATTGGGAAGGGAACTGTACAATTGCCTCAGCGGTTCTGAGGTTTGTTATGCTGTTATGATTTTAAAACTGTGATTGGGTGTTTTACTTTTTTTGTTCATTTGCTTTATTATATTTTTTCAGGAAAATCCGCCTTACTTTAAACTTGTTTTGCTTGTTTTGTTGTGGTAGATAGTGGTTAGGTCTGTACATTGTATTTACTTTTAGATTACAGATTTGTTTTTTTACTTTTTCTACAAAAATGGTTAAATCAGTCTATTTTCCTTTCCTATTTACTATCACATGTTCATCTTGATCATGTTGACAAGTCTAATTTATTTTCACTTATATGTTTTCACATTATTATAGAACTTCACCTATTTTAAATTTTAGCAAAACCCTGTGCACCTGATGAATGACTTTTTCTTACTCCAGTTTTGGTTCTTATTGCAGACATTTGTAATTTTCTTTTACTAATCTAAGCGCCATTTGTGAGAAATCACTGTCATGTTTTTTTTACATACTAATAATTTTTGACATTTAAAACTCACAGCAGCTATTTAGTTTCTTTTCTTTCTTTTTTTAATTTTGGAGCTTAAATTTAAAATTCATTCATTCATTCATGTTCTAAACCTTTTTTTTTTATCCCTTTCGGGTTCACAGGGAATTTAATATTATGATGGAGAAACACTTAATTGCCTATAAGCCTTTTCTATAAAGAATTCTTGTGAGGATTTTCAAAATAACAGTTTTGTATAAAGTAGGTCCCCAAAGAAAAGAGATTACTCGAATGCATTTTCCTTCTTTCATTTTGGCTTCATTTCAGCCACATGAATAATTTCTCTATGAATAAAGGTATATTATTGTTTGCCAGGAGTTGCACTTAATTAACATCAGGACAGACAATAAAAATAAATAAATACTGTCTAGAAAACATTTGAAAACACATTGCAATACGAGAGTTAATTAGGATATTAAATATATCTAAAGTTCAAATTTTATGTATCTTAGATTTGAAGTCAAATAAATTGTGTTATTTATGTTATGACCAAAATTGAAAATGATAATTGTTTACAAGCAAAATTTTTAAAAGTATACTGTATATTTTTTTTTACATATCTCTAACCTAGATTGTGTAATTCTAATGGGATATTTAAAACCTCGTTCTGTAAATGAATTAGATTATAAGGAGAGGATCTCATGAATTATCTCTGTCCATCTATTATAATTGATAAAGCTGGTAAAGTGCCTTATCTGGTATACTTTTGATATTTTTCTGCTAATTTTGTGAGAAAAGACCACTAAAAGTATTTTTATTCTAATTATTGAAAAAAATAACTACATATATCTGAAACAGAGAAGTGAGTTGTCCCACCTTAAGACTGACAAAATCAAAGTAATTTATTTATTTAGAAAAACGTCATTGCAGTAATAATGGTGTTGGTTGCAGTCGTTCCACTCTGGCTCACAGTGTATTGTCAGGATAAATATAAACTTAAAACATGAACCTAGAGGAGAAAACTGTACAAAGTAACTTGCAGAATAGCCTGTGAGATATTGGGTGAGACACATTTGCTGACCGAGCATGTTTGTTCTTAATAATGCTCAGTGGCCATTTCAGCCATTTAGGTGAGGGCTGCTTTTTATGGTTATTGTGAAAAATGCTGCACAATGATGTCTCTTTTAAGTGGAGTTACCAAGTAAAGCTTTTTACAGAGACCAAAGTGGATATGTTCTTTTGATGCTCATAAAGGCTAATTCTGTTTGAGAAATGGAATAGATTTATAAGATCTCTGGTACATAAAGTGTGCTGTGGTTATGCGTGAGGATCACTGAAGCAAGTTTAGCCATGTATCCCCCTGTGATTATGGACATACTCCAGATGTTAACAGTGGATTGTTCCCCTCTCCTTTTCACGGGTGTATAATCTGCGCTCTGGTATCTTTGTCACGTTTAAAAGACCAATTAAACTTGCATTTTGGAGATATATTAATTAAAAATGGACTTTCCAGACCAGATCTTTGCAGGGATGGTTTCTCCACACATACCTTAAACATAGGCTGAAACAGCCTTGTTAAGCATAAAGTTAAAGTAGCCTTCTGTGCCCAAGGGTATCCTTTGGTGGAAATGAGACAAAGCAGGTTTACCTCCTGATACTCCTCTTCACTGGAACGTTTCACTATCCTGTTTCCCTATCCTGTTTTCTTTAGGAAGACATATATTTAAATGTGCATAAGTTTTGATACTTATTTTTCTGTGGTACACTACACCTGCTATTAAAGTTATTTGAAGTGCCCTTTAAGTTCTTAAACAGTCTTCAGCTTGTTCAAAATGCAGCAGCAAGATTTTTTTAGCAGAAACTAGCAGAAGAGAACACATCACTCCTGTTTAAGATTCACTTCATTGACTAGTTGAATCTAGAATCAAGTTCAAAATCGTCCTGCTGACCCATAAGGCCTCAAATGGTATGACCCCATCCTACGTTAAAGATCTCATTGTGCCTACCAACCAAACAGAACACTCCGCTCGCAAATGCAGGTCTGCATGTAGTTAGTAGAATTTGTAAAAGCACAGCTGGAAGTAGAGCCTTCAGCCACCAACCTGTCTTATGGAATAAGCTCCCAGCTCATGTAAGAGAGGCCAACAGAGTTTCCACATTCAAAGTTAGGCTTAAACACTTTGGACAGGCTTATTGCCAAGCTAGCTAGTGATCAGAGACTATTTAACTTAATTTTAACATGTTTGAAATAAATGTAATTACAATAACAATTAGTTGTTAGTAGGCTGCTAGAAGTTTGAAGCTGGGAAAAGTATGGAGCACTGGGGTTCTTTCCTCTTTTCTCATCTACTTCTCCTCTCCTCCATTCTTGATCATGTCTTTATCATTTAGTTCTCCATGCCTCTGTTTGGTGCAGTATGATTCATGTACTGTCCCTCTTTCCCACACCCTTTTGGGAGAGCGGGAGTGATTCCAGATTCTAGTTTGCTCATCTGTGCTCCTGTCCTTGACCGTGGTCCTCACCTTTGGCTCATGCTTCTGCTCCTGTACTTGGCTGTGGACCGTGCCTCTGGCTTCTCTTGGGCCCCCAGCCATCCCCCAACTCCATCTGGATGAAGCTCATCTGCTAGACTATTTAAACATGTAGTTGTAGAGTTTGATAAGCGAATTATTCTGTCAGAGTTCTGGTACATCGCAGTACGTACATCCTGGGAGACAATCTCTCCTTCATATGGACATCCCTGAGGTTCATTCTTTTTTTCTGGAATCCATCTTTTTTGTAGGAGTTTTTCCTTACCGAGAAGGTGGGTCTAAGGGCAGGGATACCATTGCCTAGTCTGTTTAGATTAGTTTAGCCGTTACCTACTGAATTCTATAATTTCATGTTCATTATACAATTATCAGTATGAAGCCCATTAAGATGACTATTGTTGTAATATTGGGCTACATAAAATAAAAATGAATTGAAAATGGTGTATACTTATATAGCGCTTTTCTACCTACAAGGCCCAAAGCGCTCTACAGTCACAGACCCATTCACCCAGTCACACACACATTCACCCATTCACACGCACTGGTGGCAGCTCCGCTGCCAAACACTGGCACCAACCTACCACCAGAGGCAAGGTGGGGTTCAGTGTCTTGCCCAAGGACACTTCGACTCATGGGTGTGCAAGGCGGGAATCGAGCCTGCAATTTACGATCATGGGTTGACTGCCCTACCGCTGCACCACGGCCGCCTACCAATCCTAATAAAAACTTCCAGAGTATTTCTCCTAATTTTTATAAGCATGAAAGGCAAATACCTTTTGAATAATGGTTTTCTCCAACAACTCATAGCATAAATATCAACAAATTTGAGGAAAATTTGAACATGCTATTAATGGTTCTCCACAGAATTATCCAGTTTGTGGGAGAGAGCAGGGTAAAGTAAGAGCACTCTATAGGGCCGTACACACCGGGACAAATATCGGTGCACGTTATTCGCTAGCGTTTTTCAACACGTTTTTTGCGTTCACACCCAAGCGATTTTTGTTGACGATGAGCCGAGTGAACATGCAAATTCATTCCCTGACATTAGATGGCGCTTAATGTAAAACAGAAATACCCTCTGTACACAAGGTGGCGCTGCGCAACTTTACGCTTCTTAAACTCGCTTTTCACTCCGAAGAACAGAGCCAGTATTTACACGCTTGTCAGAATCATACAAAGAAAACATGAATATTTCAAGCACCAGTAGCTCCAGCTCCAGTTCCAGCGATGAAGAAATTATTGTTCTGTTGAATGATGAAAGATGGCGATTTTGGGTACATCCCATAATTAAGAGAAGAGAAGAACATGGGGAGTTTTATCGACTGGTACAAGAGCTGAAAATGTATTATGAGCGTTTTCGGGGATATTATAGAATTTCTGTCGTATTTCTTTGCGGCAGTGTAGACGCTACTTGGCGTATATCTTCTTCGCCGTTACGTATGTGTGCTCAGAAAAACAGTTTTGTGTTTGAGCGCCCCCAAGTTGTGTTTTACTGTAACTTCAGAAGCTCCAGACACGTGTGCAAAAGGGCCATTCTCATTGGTTGTATAGTTTATGACGCGGTGCATCAAACCAAAAAAATGAACCCGAGGCGTTTTTAAAAAAAATGACGCTTTTACGCGTGCCGTTTTTCGCGTCGGTGTGCACACATTGGTGCCCTTTGTTTAGTCAAGAGGCGTTAAACGTCGGCAAATATCGTGCGCGAAATTCGTCCCGGTGTGAACAGGCCTTAAGGGTGTTATAGTCAATGATAACATCAATTTTAATGCTAGCCTTTGTTTTCTTGGTTTTCTGTTTCATTTGTGATACTAAACAAATGTTCAAAAAAATACAGTAGTGCCAGTTAGTTAGCCTTTTTTAAACCATCAATCACGCATTTTCATGTCTAAAAAAAGAACATCATTGTCAGAATGTTAGAACACTTTGAATCACTATTGATGTAAAAATGTTATTTATGTCATTTTGTTGAAATATTTGTTATTAATTAGGAGTGAAATTCACTCAGATTTTTATTAAACTTGTTAGTTTTCTTTAAAGGTTTATGCATACAAAGACTCATAATGTGAAGATGAAAAGTCTTATATATAAATAAATACAAACACATTTTCAATAATTCTCTTTAATGTTTGCAGAATCATAGTGAATATTTTTTTAAAGGGAATTTAATAACAAAGGAGGATCTGAGTCATGACGTTTTACTAAAAGATAAAAGCAACAAATATAAATTATGAAGTATTAAATGTTCCCAATACTTCGTTTTTGCCAGTTGGCCATGTAAAGCAGAAATATTAGTTGAAAAATGAGCCTATCACTGAGTTTTTCACACTTACCCTTAAGATTCCTTTGTTTCCAGAAGCCGTGAGCACAAACTTTTGCCTTAATGTTGCAATAACCATAACCTAATCTTTTTATCATCTGTGATAAGTCTTTTGAGGTTGAATTTCTGTTTTCAGATGTTTTTTTTCCCCTTGTTGGTAGTTACTTTCAACCTACTTCACCCATGCTTTATTGTTAAGAACTTTCTGTGAAGTATCATGCATCAAATAGGTATTATATCAATAAACATACCCAGTCTGCATGGTAAAATAATGTGCAGTACTCCTTCTAATCTATTGCTCTTTCAATATTTATCAGATTCACACCCGACCATTCTTGTTGCTGCATAATCTTTCTTGGCATGCGTCTGCTTTGTTGAGACAACTGGGTATCCATTTTCACAATAATTGACATCCTATCATTGTCACCTTGAATCAACATTTGATCCTTTATGTAAAGCACCAACATCAACATTTCTTTTGACACCATAAATAGATTAAATCAGATTAAAATTTAATGAACCCCTGGGGAAAGTGGGTCAGAGCTGCAGCAACAGAGTAGAGGATTTAATATACTACAGGTAAGAGCTGGTTTGAACAAACATGAATTGATGCCACAGATGCTTGAGAAAAATGCAGCACAAAATTCTTTACTGTGTCAAGCAGACAGAAACATATGGTAAACACAATTTATGGATTTTCATCATCACATTTTTAGAGGAGAACTGTTCAAATGGCAGGAAGAACAAGACTGATGCAACATTTTTAAAATATAAATGTTTGTTATTAGTACTACAGTTACAATTTTGCAGCTTTGCTGTTAAATTAAGGAACACAACCTTGTAAGTATTTGCAGAAATTCTGTATCCAATTATCTGGAACACAGTTTATTTTTCTTTTCTTTTTTTAACTATTTTTTTTTAGCCTGCAATGTTATAAACTTCAAAACGTCTGTGGAGAAGCAAAAAGTATGTAAACGAAGAAGGAAGAAAAACCTTTGAGTCAACATTTAGGGCAAAATCACGCAATCTCTTCAAACCGTCCTTCCATTTTCCCATGATGCAGTGCGCAGTTTGGGTATTTTGTTAAATTGTTTTAAAAAATCAATACATTTCATGTATCTTATTTTGCTTTTTTAATTAATTGAACTAAAAGTGTTAGAAATTAGCAAACTGTGCACGTTTATAGTTGCCGGAAGACATTTGTAACAGTAATTAAGGTAACGAAAAGTGACGAACAGACTCATGGGAACGTAAACAGTGTTCTCCTTTTTTGAAGGCACAATTTTGACCGTCTCTTGCCTTTTACTCCCAGCCGTTAAACATGGAGAGGAAGAATATCGTCAAGGAAAAGCTAATAGTTCCTACGGACTTTATTTCACCGGCGCATTTAAGTAAGTTAAAGTTTGACAGCGTGAAACCAGACTTCGAGGTAGCGTTAGCTTCACTTTAGCTTAATGTCTAATTTTAAGTTAAGGTGGACTAGTAACCTAAGTTAATGCTAAAACCAGGGCCCTTCTTACCATCATTTGATACCTGTAATGTAAGCATGTCTTTGTAATTTTATACGCAAAAAAAAATAAATAAATAAAAAATAAAAAATTAAAAAAAAAATAAAAAAAATCATTGGAACCAAATACACAGTAATACACGTATCGTTGTTTTTGTTTAGCCAATGTCCAGGGGGACCACCTTATGCCTCCGTCGCACTTTGCATCGGGTGTTAAATCATCTGGTACCCACAGAGGGGTTCTAGTAGGTCCTAAAACTTCACCTCAGACTGCCTGGAGGAACCCAGTTCCGATGTCAGGACCCAGGGATCCAAGTCTTGCCGGTCCATGCTTCACCTTTCCTCAGAGTCAACGTGAAGACAATCGGGAGATGATCCTGCTACAAGGAGACTTAAGAGCAAAAGAAGCTGGGGGTCAGCCTGCAGCACACAGGTTGAGGTTATTTCTGATTTGGTGGTCTAAAGGAAATTTTCATCTTCTCTTTGTCATTAAGATGATTTCCTTGAATACAGATTTGGAGAAAAAGGAGAGCAAAAGTTCACTTTGGAGTCACAGTACCAGCTTGGGATGGAAAAACACAAGGCTGAAGCTGAGAGGTTAAAGGGTCAGGTGGAGGCCCTGAAAGAAGCTGCAGAGAAATACAGAGAAGAAATGAAAGACAGAGAGATCACCCTGTGCAGGTTATGCACTTTTTTCACTCTGTTTTGGTGTCTGATTATTTGATTTTCATATTTTTCTGCACAGCTTACCTCTGAAGTGGATATTTAAAACATGTCAGGATGAACTTGACATAATCTTTGTGCAACAGGTGCACCCATGAGCTGGAAGTAGCTCGTGAAAATGCATCAAAAGTGAAAGCAGAACTCAGTCAAGTCAGGGAGGAGCTTAGCCTCAGCAGGGGACAGGAGGAGATGATGAGGTTGCGGGTAATGATATTTACTCACAGAACATTTCATTTCCACACCGACTTACACAAGAGTTGCCCCTGGAGTAACTGGCATCGTCTAACTCCTTTTGTCAGTTTGTGATCTGGAATTTTCTCCACAGATTGCAGTGTCCCTTTTAGCTTTTAGGAACATCCTACCGTGAATTATTCTCACAAACGCCGAGTCTTCTGTGTTTTTTTCATGTTTTTGTGTTTTACAGCTTGAAAAAGTGAAAGCAGAGTGTGGAGAGGAGATAGCACAGCTGAGGAGATCTGTGGAAAAAAGCAAAGAGGAATCCAAAGAGCTTGCTCTTAAGGTTGAAATGAGTAGGCTGCAGGCTGAAGAGGAGGCGAAAGAGCAGGCTCTCAGACTCTCCAAACAACTGGAGAAAATGAAGGAGACGCAGGAGGCACAGGTTTGTGGCGCAGCCTGTCGCAGCAAGATTTTATAAACCTTTTATTTACTGATTTTATTGACCTTCTGTCAAATAAAGGGTTCACTTCCAAGAACTCATGTCAGCTGGCATCAGTTCTGCTGAACTCTTGATGTTTTTTCTGCAGTAAAGCAAGTGTAGTGAGACCCTTTGCTCGAGTGGGATCAGTTTGGATTCATTTTTCTTTTTTTTTTTTCTTTCCTTACTTTTAGTTGCACCATTTAAACGCATCGCACTATACAGAGTTGGATACAGCAAGACAAGCAAACTCTGAATTACGGGACAGGCTCCAGTCGATGTCCACAAAAGTGCTGCAGTTACAGAGCGCTCTGATGGAGGCGTCAGCTGAAAGGGACGAACTGAAAGAACATTTAAGGTGCAGCTTTACATTTCAAGCACTATGTGTTCACATTTGCTATTGTTTCTTAGTTTCTTTTTCTTTCACTGCTTCTTTATTAGTGTATTTTTTACTTTCAGTCACGTGGGACAAGCCTTCGAGACCCAATCTGCAACACTGCAGAGCCTCAGAAATTACATCGGCCAGCTCACCCCAGAGAGAGGAGAAAAGGAACAATTAAAGGAAACTATTGAGGTTCAGACTAAATAAACTGTACTGATCAAAGACATCGGCAGTAAATTGCAAGCGCTTCTGTTCACCACACCATAGGAAAAAAAACATTAAGCAAAAGAGAAACTATTTTTTGTTTCTACCGCTAATCTTTGTACATTTTACAGAAGCTAAACAAAGAGAAGGCGGCTCTTCAGACGACCACTGAGCTTCTGACTGTCAGACTTAATTCTGTAAATGAGATTCTCACCCTCCAAGAGGAGAAGCTGGTTAAGAAGGTGAGTGTTTCAAGATAGAAGTCTTTGTTTATTACAGCCAAGACCTCGTCTGTTTGGCTAAGCTACTGATTTCCCGTTTAAACTTTAGGCGGCTTTTATACATTACTAAAGTAGCATTTCTTTAAAAATTGTAGAAAATTGTCTAAAGACTAATCTACATCATAATCACTGACCCAAACACATTTCCCAGTTTTACTTTTAGTAAATTCAGAAAACCATCATCTAAGGAAATGGGTCACGATCACACCTTACTGTGTGTTCTCCCAGGATTCTACTAACGTGGGTTGGTTTTACTCACGTCTCATCCCGACTTTGCTTAAAGGAAAAGATCGGTGCTTAGTTGGTCATGCCTCTTAGTTCACTGTGGTCACATTTGAGCTAAATCATGTTGCAGAAACAAAATCCAAAAAATGAAAAAACTACAAGATCATTTAGATTAAGTCATTTTTTCTTTTTTTACTACATATTTTTTTGCTCCCACTAAACTGATACGTTTGCTGGGTGCTGGCCCATGTAAGTGGGGCAGGTATGAAATATTTTATCTCTATTTATCAAACAATATCTTAATCCTGTCAGCTCATATCCTGAAAAACTAAACAGATTGTATGACTTATAGCTGAAGTTGAATATAAGCAAATAAAATTTAAATCATAAACAAAATGTTACCAATAGTAACAGATTTCTCTTCTGTTCAGATGCTTTAGGCACCTGTCAACCATTTTTGTCCTTATAATGCTATATAGAATTGTTAAACAATCATCAATAACACTCACACTTTCATATTAATAAATATTTATTAGTTATTTGAGTGAAAAATGTATATAAAACCGAATTTTCTGCAGGGGGGAGTTCTCTTCAAAATATTTTCAATACTGTGTGTATATTTACACCTAAATATTACTGATTGTAATGTGGCAATGTTGAGAGTTTTGGTCTATTTTGGAGATTTGGAGATGAACATTTAGGATGCTTTGGAAATGTGTTTTTAAATTTAAACCTTATCTGAAGAAAGTATGTGTGTTTTATAGCAAACCTCTGCAGATCCTCTCCAGTGGAAGGGACCTGACATCCTTCACGTGCTTCAGCTGTGGAGAGAGAAAGTGTTCAAGTTGTGCGTCCAGCTTCGCTCTAAAGACATTGAGATGAGAAGAGAAAAAGACAAAGTTCTTTTTGATGTATGAAAAAAGTCATTTGTTCTTCAAACTCTGTATATTTCATCAGTGTTACTTTTAACCAAAAACACGGGTTCTGTCTCAGGTGAGATCCACGGCGCAGCAGCTCCAGCAGGAGCAGCACCAGAACCGTCTGCTCCAACACAGTCTGCAAGACAGGATGGCAGAGCTGGACCTGGAGAAGGTACAAAAGGAGGTTAGCATCAGAACGTCTGAGCTCATAAAGACACTATAAAGATGTGTCTTCATGTCGCTTTTGTAAACATATGTTATTATCAAACTAGACACTGAGGGAAGATTTAACAAAAGTTGAGAGAGAAAATGCTGAGCTGAAGTCACAGAACCAGAGAGCAGAGGCTGAAATCAAGATCCTGATAGAAGCTGTGCAGAGGTAACTTTTATTTAACTCAAATTGATTTTCATTTCTGTATTTCCTCAGTGGTATTTATTGCAGTTTTTTCTCAACAGGTTCCAGAAGGAATTTGACAGCAAGACAGCAGAAGTAGAGTCAGCTAAAGCAAAGCTAAACACTTTTACCCAGAGGCTCTCTTTTGCTTCAAGAAGAGTGGAGACCATCCAGTGTAAGGCTTCTGGGGTTAGCTTGTTGACAGAAATTCTTCCTCACAGACGTGCATACAATATTTCAGTGAATACTGTTTTGGTTTTGCAGGTTTGGTCATGAGGCGAGCGGCTCTGCAGAAAATTGAGCAGGCGTGTCAACAACCAAAGCAAGAAAAGAACAGGTATAGGTACACAATCAGATGATTGTTGTGCACAAACAGACCTGATTGGATAATTAAAAATGGTTCACATGAGTTTTCCCCTTAGATCTTATTTAACTAAATAAACCCAGTTCAAATAAATATTTGTTGATCTGGGACACTTCTAGTTTTGGGCACAATGCCATCAAGCACTTTTATTGTTTTGTGTATTTTTTACGTTTCATTTAAAGTGTAAAGAGTATTTGCAATAATATTTTCTATTTGTCTAGATTTATTATACTCACAAAAATTAGGTTCTCAAGTATTTTTTTTTTTTATTCTGTGGAAACAGTAATCAGCGATTTTGAACAAAAAAGATCTTCTCAATACCACTACATAATTTAAGACATCATTTTTCACCAAAGCAACATTTCACTTCAACCCTTTCAAAGATAATGATATTTGAATTAAGAAAATGTAAGAATTCTTTGAAAAGGGTAAAAACTATATTAATAACAAGTTTATATGAACTTGATTGTCTTTTTTATTGATATTTTTACTTTGCAATTTCTTACAGTTTTGTCTTCTTATAGTATTTTTTGTCTTGCAGCAGCTTGACAAACCTGCAGACAGAGTACAATCTGATTTGCGAGGAGCGAGCTAGACTGACTCTAGAGCTCAAAAGAACCCCAGAGCTCATTGAGAAAGCTCTCGCCGATCTGAAGGAACAATGTGAGATCATGTTTTGATTTATGACTTTTCTGGAATCCATGATTGGGATTGGACTTTTTCTGTCTGCAGATGGGAGTAAAGTCAGGCAGCTGGAGCAGGAGCTGGAGCTGAGCTGCAGGGAGGTGAAACAGGCTCTAGCCGGTAAAGAGAAGGCGGAGCAGAGCCTGCAGCAGATCCAGGCACAGCTGGATGAGACCAACATCAGCTTGGAGACACTTCGCTGTGAGCTGCTCCACCAGCAGGAGCGAAACCAGCAGGGTGGGGCAGCAACTTCACTTTGAACGTAACCGGCCTTTTCCGGAAAGGTCCTTGTTTTGATGCTTCAGCAGCCTTACGGGGATCTGGACACTTTGTCTCCAGCTGATCAAGTGGAGTCAACCATCTCAAACTTTTGTTAAAAACTGATCAGCTCTGAGAAAAAAAGATAGAAAGAACATTATTCACATTCTTATTGTTCATGTCCTCCTGACTACCAGAAATTTAAATTTGTTCACTATAGAAGTTATTTTAAACCCAAATATTTCCCAACCTCTCTACTACTAAATTTACTCATTTGGTATCTAAGAGGACATTTAAGGCTTTTCAATGATACCAAGTGGGAAAGGATGGGGCTTATGTTTTTTCTCTGGTAGTCGGAAGAATAACACTTCTTTTATATATCTGGAGTTAACAACAATATTTTGTGTAAAATGTTTAGGATTTGTCTTAATGTAATGTTTTTATTTTGCTTTTTAATTAATAATGTATCCAAATTTGTATTATTTTGTATCAAACTTGGTAAAAACTTAAGACTACTAGATTCCTTAACTTCAGTTCTTTTTATTTTCCATATTGAGTGATGATGCAGGCATCACATTTACCGTACATATGTGTTTAATTGCCTTTAGAGGAATTTTTTTTATTTTTCTTATTTGGGTAGTGAAAACAGTCAAACATGAAAAATAGAACATCAAAATGTTTACAAACCCATATTTTCTTTTTAACATCACAACCTAACATAAACAGGCAGCAGTTTAAAAAGTAAAATTATAATTAAAATAAATAAATAAAAAGAACAAATCATCAATCAACCCTCATCACCAGCGTCAAAAGGCTATTACAGGTTTTTTTTTTTTTTTCTCTCATGTCACCAGAACAGAGTTCAATCCCAAGAAAGATTAGTCTTATCCAGAACTGGTTGCCAGACTTTTTTGAACTCCTCAATGTTGTCATGAAGGGTATGCTAGAGGAATTTTTTATTTATTTGTATTATTATTTATTTATTTGGTTATTTATTTTTATTTTTTTTTACGCAAATATCACCCAAAAAGGAAAAAAGTGAAGAAAAATACCACAAAACCATCCAACTGTGGAGACTAAAACCCAGATATAGAGTGAAGGAAAGCTGAATCGTGATTCTCTGAATCATTTAGGATTGTGTTGGTTGAAGGCAGAGGGCTGAAGAGGGTCCCTGGAGGATACAGATGTGCAGTCATGGCTGGATGTCTGACTGGCAGATCGGCATGCAGGCATCCACAATAGTTGGAGCAACAAACAATTGATGAGTGGATGATGATTTTGGCATGACACACTGCTGAGTTGATGAGATGAATGATTGCAGGCAGGTGTACAGCCTGAGAACCTGCCAGGCAGCAAAGAAGGAGAGCGGAAGAAAGAATTACACCCAACACTTTGGTAAACAGGCAGAAAAAACCTTAAGGGGGAAAAGAGGCTGCAAAGACACTACTTTTTTTCCTTTTTTTTTGAAAAAGTGATCAAAGGGTCTTTTACTTGTTCCTTTGTGCTGTTTCATTATGTTGCACTGGAAAGGAGAATTGATTCATTGATGCACTGAAGTTGAGTTCAGCCCCTGAGGTGCATTTGTTCTTCTCCTCCAGCCCTGCAGGAGCGAGTGTCTGCGATTGAGGCTGCGCACGCTGAGAAAACGAGAGAGCTGGAGCTTCAGCTGCACGCAGCCCGCAGAGAGCACACCAAAGCAGGTAGATCCTCGCCGCTGCCTCCAGCCACCGCAGCTCCACGTCAGAGCGCAGAGGTTTATTACGGATGCAGACTATAATTTAATATGGTCGAATCTGTTTGCACAGTATATTAGCCGTGTGATGGAAGATCATGTCCCTGTGGCTTCTGATGTGTCTGTTTTGTCTGTTGCAGTAATGACTTTGCTGCAGTTTCAGAGACAGGCAGCAAGACAACACGATGAGATAAAAGAAACTCCAAACTGGGGGGGTGAAAACACGAACCAAAATGTCCTGAATAGACACCTAAATGAGATGGAGGGGAGCAAAAAGTTTCTACATGTAAGAACAGACTTTAAAACAAAAATGCTGTTCTAGAAATGTGTGTGTGTCTTTTAACCTGAATGTGCTCCAGGTCACGACCTCTAAAGAGGCCCCGATGGCAGAACACGCACAGAGTCAAGAAATTCCTTCAGAGAAGAGGACTTCTGTTGAAGCAGAGGTTCACCTTCCTGCAGGTGCTGAGAGTTATCCTTAATCTAATCGTAACCAATATTTGAGACCCCAACATTCACACAGGGTTTACTCTGTTCTCCCAGAGAGACTCCTGAGTGTTTTGGAGGAGCTCCACATGCTTAGCACTGCTGTAGTAAACAGCTCTGAAGACTCCTCAGAGGAAGAACTCAGAAGTGACGACAGGAAGACTTCTGCAGACCTTCTGGACAGTCAAGACCTGAAGAACTGAAGAAGTTAAACTACTGATTAGAAATGTAAAACAATAGCCCTTTTTTACTTCATTAAGTTGAGCCGTAAAGGCTGGAATCACTTTCATGTTGACTAAATAAAATGTATAATATTTTACATAATCTATTAGTTATTGTGACTTTTTAAATTAAAATCAATAAGAACTCAGGAAAGAAAACAAACACTCATGAATAGTGGTGCACAGACAGACAATCTTCAATAATGTACTATTTCTTAATTATTTTACTACTTTTTAAAATGTTTTTGGGTTATTTAAAGGACAGCCTCGTTTCCAAATTTTATTATGTGGTTTAGCTTAAGTAAGGATTTCCTGCAAGATGCTTTTGGGAGTTGCCGTCAAGTGTTTTCTCGTCACACACACATAGTCTTTCTTTTCAAATTTCATTTAGGACCATTGGTAAAGATTTTCTACTGTAAAAAAATCTATATTTTCTATTTAACACTCCTTTATAGAGCAGTCATAAGAGCAATGAGGATAAACACCATGATGAAGCAGGTAATTGTGCTATTTGTCATGCTGTCACCAGTGCTGATAAATTCAGGAAAAGTTCAAAGTTTTAGGCCCTTTAAGTAACAATTTAATAGTGTTTATGAAGTGCAAAAAAACACTGATTTTTACTCAAAGCTCTGACCGCTGGGGAAGCGATTCATCATTTTAAACTGGACATTAACTGATTCAGCTTTACTGTTCTAAAAATAAAAACACCTGGTTTCGTACCAATCTTACTTTTACTGTATATGGTCTAAGAGACCCCAGTGAAATTTAGTTACAAAATTACAGAAGTTGGAAGCTTAAATTTAGGTCACGTCCTGTTGACACACCTGAAACTCATTTTTTAATTGTTAGTGTTTTTTTTTAAAAATATTATTTAAGGTTATTTGCATCTTTTGGTTGTTATGTTGGTGAATTTCTTTTGAATATTGAAGGCTACTGCTAGCTTTTCTTGCATTTTTCTCTGCAGCACCTTGCAAGTGCACAGAATGACCAACAGAGGGCAGTGTTGTCAAAGCTGAGCTCAAAGTGAACAGCCCTCTTTAAAGGAGGAAACAAAAATTAACTAATGACGTTAATCATCCAGGATTTGTATGAATAAGAGGACAAAAAGGTGTAGACTATATTCTAATATTATTTATTTAAGACATGGTGAAAAATTGACTGACTCAGGAGAAAAATCTAATGAATAAAGTAAAAAAAAAGAAAAAACTGGTTGTGTTTACTATGTAGAACTAAGTAGTTATGAAAGTTATGAAAACTAAATATTGCAAATATGAATCACACACCTGGGACTGATCTTCAGTCAGCTCTACCTGTCTGGCTTCACTGGCCTGTTTAGTGCGGTTGACTGTGCAGCATTGTTGTGAGAACCAATTTTCCCTCCTGCCTGTCAAGTTCATTGGGTCTTATCACAGAGTGCCGGGACAAGCCCAAAAGTCTTTTGCTGCCGTCTCTGCTTATCATCAGGTGTTTTTTTTCCCCTGTCTCTTCCACCTTTCCTAATTGAGAGTGATCCAGTGATATCAAATATCTGTGAGTCAACGCACAAAAACTAATTTTGAAACTCAGAGTTTTGACCAAAACCAGACGACATTTTTACAGGCAGATTTGTGAAAATTACATGCCTTACCTTACCTAATAGTGTGAATATATTAGATGTGTATTTTATTGTGTGGGGCTTATTTAATTATTTTATTACATGAATAGGGATTGGGGTTTTCTGCATTCTTGTTTGTTTTTATGTACAGCACATTGAGCTGTTTTTTTTTACATGAAAGTTGCTATATAAATAAAATTAATTTTAATTTGAATAAAACAGAATAGTTTTTGTTTTAGAAAAAAAAAATCAAAGGCTTGCTGTGACTTCCTTTCACTGAAATGAAACAAAGCATCATCCTTGCAGGATGAGTCTCCTCCTGTGTCAATCAGTCACCTTGTTGGTTTTTTACTTCAGACTTGGGGATGAGTGTAATTTAGTCATCAGTGGTATCAGATTAATCACATTTTGCTGGAAGAACAAATGAATAAACAAGAATAGATTACATATTTTTAGCTGACACACAAGCTGACAAGCCTGGAGATTTGAAGAGAGAAGTAATTTGCTCTTCTTTTCAATTGCAAGAATTGTTTGAGTTAACACTGAAAATAAAAACTGCATGATACATGGTATGGAGATGCTCAAAACGTTTAAAAAATACATTGACTGGCTTTCTTAAGTGTACTGTAAGGAAAATAGTTTATTTTAATTAGGTTTCTAAATTTTTAGTTCAACAGTTCATTTCAAAAAGCCTTTTGGGTGACCTTGTAAGAAACCTAGGTCCACATGAATTAAAAATCCAATCTTTATTCAGAAGTGACCAGTTTTTTCAATAAAAGTCATCTTTTTCTTTGTGAAGTTATTGCAGTCATCTTTAATTCATCTGCTTACGTCAACTGAGCTGTCACATCACAGGACAGTGATTCAGGTATTCAGATATTAATAATACGTAGAAAAACATCAGTAAGACTTGTGAGATGGAGAATAAACTCACTTTTTGGTCAAAAACAGCTTCTAAAAATTAAAAGGTTATGAAAAATTACAATTAATTACTTACATTAGCCCATGACTAAAAATGGTGAAAAGACCAACTTAAAAAAAAGATTTTCTAAAATATGAATATTCAACATGAAATGATAGAACTAAAATCGAATTGATTTTAATTCTGTTCAATTGTGGTTACAATCCAATAAACTTCTACTCAACAAATCTAAATCCTATTTTATGTTGTTTCAAAAAAGACTACGTCCTGTAGCTGCAAGTAAAATAAATCTAACTTACCTGGACGTGTCACTTATTTCAGTAGCAGAAAAATTCAAATACCTTGGTTTGTGGCTTGACTCCTCACTCTCTTTTAGTGCCCATATACAGTCCATTGTCCACAAAATTTCGTATCGTTTAAAATTACTTTATCTGTCAATCAATTGTTTTAGTCTCTCAGTCAGGAAGAAAATCATTTCACAACTGATTATCCCGACTTTAGATTATGGTGACATCATTTATCAAAACACTACTCTCACTAACCTCCGACAACTGAACGTTATTTATAACAGCTTGTGTCGGTTTATTCTTCGTTGTCCATTTAGAACTCACCACTGTCTTATGTTTCAGCAACTGTCCTGGCTTCCTCTATCCTCTCGACGTAAATTCACTGGCTATTGTTCATTTTCAAATGTATTAACCTTAGTTATCCAGACTATCTCAAACAATATCCAACTCCTTTTCAGTCTTCTTATAATTTACGTCATGCAGATCAAATCTTTTTTGCTGTTCCAAGAGTTAAAAAACAAATTGGAAAATATTCATTTAATTATAAGGCACCCTCCGACTGGAACAATCTTCCTCCATCCATTCGCTCTTTAACCTCATTCTTTGCATTTAAAAATGCCTGTTTAGTTCATCTTCAACACTCATGTAACTGTTTTTGATTTAATTTGATTTCTTTTCTGCCTTTTATTTATTATTTTATTTCCTTACCTTAAAGTAATTACTAGTAGGTGCATTGAATGCCTATGTTTGTGTGTGTGTGTGTGTGCCTGTTTGTTGTCTTATAAATTTTAAGTTCTTTTTCGTCTTGTTTTGATATATGTAAAACTTGCTCAGCTGTATCTGTCGGTTATTTATTTGCTTGTTTTGTTGTATTCTGAGGACCCCCTTGAAAACGAGATGACACATCTCAAGGGGCTTATACTTTAAACACATAAATTGAAATTAAATTGAAAATTGAAAATCTCAAAGGTGCTTTGAATAAATTATCTGCAAGCATATAATGTAATCTGACCGTTACCGTCATTTTACAGTCATCATTTTCTTTTAAATCACATGTCAAGGCTTAACGTAAAAAGTCTTATCATGTTAAAATCTTCATCTCTTTTTAGACTTCATTCAGTTTAGAATGACAACCAGAAGTTGGAATCTCCGCTCAGATTTCCTAAGTTTTCCCCATGTGTTGAATTTTACACCTTTTTTAATTTAACTATTTCTGAAGCAAAACCCATTGTTGTCACCAAGCCATGTCTTGGATGTTGCTTGTTGCTATGGTGATTACCAGGCAGCAGGGGTGTGTCTAAACATCACATTGTGAGGTTTATTAAGTATTTCTGTCATTTTTGATGGTTTTTAACACCCACATTTACAGATTCCTGCAGAATCTGTATCCAAAAGGAAAAGCAATACAATACAGAGCAGGTTTATTGGTATAACATAAATAACGCAGAAGCACATTCAAAGTGTTACAGACAGTAGGGCTATAAACAGATTGCAGAAATGCAATCTTCTCTTTTAAATTAGGTATTTTATGTATTAAGGTTCATCTTAGATGCCTTCCCTCTTCAAATTACCAAATGATCAGTCTTTTATTACATATCAGCACTGACCTGCAAAGTAAACGTTTCTTTGGATAATTATGTTTACCAGTCAATCTCTGCATCTCCGTAAGAGCATGAATTGTGCTATAATGCTGAAAAAAGTGAGCATGACTTGTAAGGAAGCGTATCTGAAAAGACAGGCAAGAAACATGAGGATGTCAATCTGACAGAATGCATCATATTTTAACTAAAGCACTGGTCAAGATTGTTCCACATCTCTCAACAATTTGATTCCTTTGCATGTAAAATATACCAAAGAATAAATATCCTAGTTCTGCAGCACAAAGATATTTACAGAATAGAAGATTCAGAGTGAAAATACTTTCTTCAAAAAAATTCAAACAATAAAAAAAGATGTCTATTCTCAGTCTTATTAATGTTTTTTCTTTCGATCTCCCATGAAAACAAAATGACCATCAACATGCACAAAATAGTTCTGTTTTAAAATAATATTTCGGGACAAAAAAACAAAAATTTATTCTATCAAGTACAGACAATAACCTAGACAAAAGTTAGCTTTTCCATAAAGAGAAATTCGAATAGGATGCAGACTTTAACAGTTTATTCGGTTTAGAAATGAAAGCTGATTGTGTACTTTTCAGCTAGTCGGAAAATGAAATGAAAACTTGAAACGGTCAGCAGTGATAATAAACTCAAAGAACTTATTTTTCGCAGTATAAGTTGCGTTTTTTGGAATATAAACCCGGAGTGCAACTTATACTCAGGCTTGACTTGTATGTGACTTCTGAAAATAAAATAAAATAGTAACAACGATTAGAGGGTTTTGTAGGTGTGTTTATCAGCATTTGCTACTAACAGCAACACAGAAGAAGAAGAGCTGCTCAGTCTTTGCGTTCTTAATTGAATTGTTCAAATACGACACAGATGATTAAAAAAATTCAAATTTAGTTGACTTGTTAGCATGCTCTTTATGCTTTGGTTGTCTGAATCATTGTTCACATGTTAGTATACTAAATTCAAAGTAAAATACTAAATTAATATTTAATGTGTTACCATGGTGAAGCCTGCATATATTCAGTACATTATTGTTATCTATTCTGTTGTTGTGATTTGCCTTTCAAAATAAAATGTCTGTTCTTGGTATTTTGTTAAAAAAAAAGTCTCCCAAAAGTGTGACTTATACTCCAGTTCAACTCATATGTGTTTTTTTTCCTCTTTATTGTGGATTTTCTATTTTTTTTTTTTTTGGCTGCTGCGACTCTGGAGAAACCTATAGGTCAAAAAAACAGTACATCATCTTCAAGTCCTCGCTCACTTTAAATTCTGCTCTGAGACTCAATCTGCACATTTGAGATTTATTTTAAAGACAAATTATGTATTATTTTGTCTACTTTAATGACTTAATCGTTGCTAAGATGTGTCTGATTGCAGCTGCGTGATATGTGATAACAGTGCTAATCCTAACACTGGATGTGCCTTTATTTAGGCCACTTGACTGCCTCAGGCCCACAGTTGCATAATTCTGTGGGTTATTACAAGCACGCCATTTCTGAAACAAGGTTAGCACTTTCAGAAACGGACAGATCTATATTGAAAGGCATCTTCGCAGCAGACAGTGTGTTCTGTGATGGCTGTCTCTGCAGTGGGTAGAACCCACAGTGACTCAGCAACATGCTGTGACTTATCACAGCTTCAAGATTTATCCTTACATTGGTCTCAATGAACTCCTTTATTATAGCAAAAACCTACAATTTTTCTCAAGCACCTTACAGTCAGTGTTTAATACACTGAATTGTTTCCTAATCTCTGCAGGAAATGCTGGAGCGGCCACTCATGTGAGCTATCGTTGAGGATGTGGACCGGCAGGGGGAGAAGCTTCCTGCTGGAGCTCTTTTGCTGTCGAGCAAAGTGGGGAGCATGTCCACGGTGCTCCGTGGAGCAGGGAGAACCTGAAAGCTCACCTCAGCACTCACCATTATTGAAACACTGTTAGATGATTGCCTAAGAACTCCTGCTGAACCAACCACTGACTGCTTTTGTCCAGATAACTGCAGAATGAGGGCACAGCAACAGAGGCTCAAAGTCACAGATGCTCGAATTAGAGCATCAGCAGAGCCAATAAAGGGACCAGCAGAAATGTACAATTTTTATTGTAATCATTTTAAAATTGCTTTTGGATTTTTTTTATTATAGTCTCACTCATTTTAAAACAAGATTAGGCGAGATTGGTGTGTTTTTAATTTGTCCTTTACTATTAATCGTGCTCATTTTAGGTACTTTACAGATCTATGAATGTCTTTGACCTTGTTTTTGATCATTTCTTTTTTTTTTTTTTCCTCAACAATCATGCATTAGAGTTAAAAGAGAAAACAAAAGTAAGCAGATCATTCATAGGCTCAAAACTCAACACAACACTGACTTTGTAAATGTAGAAATTATAAAACCTTTGTCTGGGTTTGTAGTTCAGCAAATAGAAGCTGAAGATTTTCATGATATTCATGATTAATGTAACACCTGAGGGTTGTGAAGAATGTATAGGAGATGTTTGCATGTTCTTGCTTCTTATCCAAATAATCACAGTTTTTGTTCTAAAATCTTGATCTCTCTTTAGCTGAAGCTAAATACACAAACTCTAAGGAAAATTCATTGTCATTATTGTGTTTATGCTGGAAATCAACATTAATTCCTGAACAAGAATAAAGTCCTTCTGCTTGGAGACCCTTCCTTTTGGGCAAGTTGATTTCTTTTTTCTGTTACTGCTGAGAGGTAGGAAGCAAAAAACATTGATCATACCGCACCAGCCAATAGAATTTATCCTCTCCTTAAATCTATCATTCTAACAATACTTGTTCACCATTATCAAGCTCAGTTGCATGACTTGTGTTGCACATGAGCTCCAGGATTTCAATTGTTGCTTGAGGGCACTCCTTTTCTTTTTTCTTTGCAAAATCTCAGAATTTAAAACTCAATTAGAGGTCAAGCAAACGAGGGAACGTATTGTCATTTTATGCAGAACGAAACCAACACAAACAATGTTTAAAATGTCCTAAAGCAGCATAAAAAAGGACAAGAGAGCCCTCACAGTGGATAAATGTTTGGTGTTCAATCCGCAGAAAAACAAGTGTTGTGCAAAATCTTCCACACGTTTTTGTATTCAGCCACACGCGACTCTTTTCTGGTGTAATATAGAAAAACATTCTGTCTGTCTGAAGCTAATTTAGCATCCCAACACATTATTTTGCACAGTTTACAAAATTTCTTTTTGCAAGAATTTAACTGTCTTTCCAGTTTTTTTTAAAGTAAACTAGAGTAAGACAAATTCATGTTTTATCAGTGAAAAGGTCGTGCTGCCCTGATACTATTTTTGCTAATGAAATTGAGCTTAATTATGGTGCAGTCGCTCTCTGTGCTTCCTGTGAAAGATAATAGCTGTGCTCAGAGCATCAAATCACAACCAGATCAATAAACACATGCTGTGTTCACTGCTTTGCTCTGCAGCTTGTGCAGTGGTCTAAATAGGAAGATCTCGACACAGACGTTATAAATTGTGTTCTGCAGCTTAAATATTGGATCACCACCATCTCCCTCAGGTGAGTAAGCAATTCTAGAGCGAATAAAGTAATTTAATTCTCATATCATTGAATAGATGAGTGACTACTCAGACTAAACTTCAGTTTAAAGAGTTCAATATCTGTTCTTCAGGAGAAATTGCATTTATAACGTCTCTGCAGAACAAAGCACAGAATGTGGGGAAAGAAATTCTTGAGCATAAAAAACGCTTAAGTTTTGTATGTAGGCTCCTAAAGTGGTTCAGATGACAGCTGCCTTTATGTTCTTATTCAGGAAACAATCTCTGTCTCTTTTTTTGTTTTATGCAGATTGAGCTCACATAAAGAAATAAAACCCCCATTTAGGGGTGCGATGACCTAAAAGACGGTTTAGTCAAGCACACCTTGATCTTGTCTGCTGTTTAAATAAACCAAAACATTACAGTGCTTTGTCACAATCACAGGAACTTTATTTATGTATTTTGTTGTCTAGGATCTTTGATCCCCCTCAATCATTCTAGCAGTTCCAGTTCTGCATGAAATTAAAAATATCACAATATTATACATCTTGAATGAAATCTCATCTTTATTAACAAACAAAAAATATACTTTTTATTTTTTCTTAGTTGGCCTGTTTTCTATACTCTTGTATTGCAGTCTTTTCTAAGCACCTCAGGTTTGTGTCAAGAAACTGTTTAGCAACAGTTTAGCCTCCCAGTTGGACCTGAAAGCATCAAATGTAGGGCAGCTGTCTTTTAGTTTGATACAAGGTTTTTTCAATGTTGCATTTCTTCCTTTTCTTACATCTGGATTTTAAAAGGACAATCTAGATGGTAGCAGGTGTTGCTTCAAACCAGCATTGTTCAGAAAAATGTCCACTAAAGTTATCCAATGTACACTAATTGACTCCCATCCTAACATAAATGCTGGATTTGAGCCACACAGTTAAAAAAAGCTTCCAGGCAAACAAACTACGTTTTCATGACTCTCCATTGGTTATTTGAATAAAAATAACTTTTTGTCTTCAAATAATGCAATAAGTCATATTACTGTGCAATGGAATGAGAAATGCTGTGACTTTGATTATGGGTGGAGGGGTCCTTTTCTGTAAGCTGTGCTTCAAGAGAGAAATCATCCTAAAAAGCTAAGATGAAGATAACTTTTTTTTTTACATGTTTATTCATTATATATTATGTGTATTTTATATTTATAAATGCAATATAAAAAATATGCGAATGTGCATTGGGATGTTAAGAAGTTCTTTTGATAGTTATTTTCTACTTTTAAAGAATTATTTATACAGTAAAACTTTTCATTATCATTCGTTCCTCAAGGCAACACTTGTCTGTGGGTTTTCAGGTAACATTAGCATGTGTGTGTAAACATGCGTTTGTAAGCATGTATGCGATCACAGTCGATGTTTTAACTATACAATCTACTCACCATCACAGGAAATGGACATAAAAACATTTTATGGAAGGAGACCTCGGGAACTTACAGTTAGAGAGACCCCCCCTTTAGAAAGTGCGGACAGAAACGTTTCAGAAAATGAAAGTGAGGAAGTAGAGAAACAGATTCATGAATCAGGTTTGAGGGACAGTTGTGAGCTCAGGGTTCAACAAGGGATCAGTCGGAACAGTAATTGTATGTACGGGTCTTGTAGCAATTATTTGTCTCTTAGTATATATTTTCTTTTTTGAGCAGAAAATCCAATTTACCCCTCTGTTTAACACCTGATTGCAACTGCTTCCTGAAATTCCAGACTGAGTTAGATGATGAACCCTTGAGAAATTGCAAATAAAGTTTTTGGATATATTTTGTTGGTTTGATGTTCCATGAAATGTTTACATAGTTTATTTGCTGTTTGTTTGTTTGTTACTTCATGTTTGTTGTGTTGTAAAATTCATTTACAATACAATTGATAATTATCTGGTGTTTTACTACTCTAGTTACACAGTGTTGCCTTGAAGCAATAAACCAATATCTGCCTGGGGGGTGAGGGGTGATCAATTTTACCATTGATATTATATAAGGGACTCCAAAGCTACCCAAACATAGGGTGAAATATTTTTTTCTCTCATAATTAAAAAGTCATGCTGCAAAGGGTTATTCAGACGTTATTCAAAATAAAATACAACTCTGTTTACCGTAATTGGATCACATGAGTTTTCTGTGCTGTTTCTCTTTTCATTTTTCAGTACCACTAAGCTTACATGCATGCGTATTTTTTCACTTTTTCTCTTTAAAAAGAAAAAAAGCATCACTTTTACCAATTGTGATATGTGTATTATGAGCAAGTAACAAGAAATCAATTATATTTAATGAACATAAAATAAATCTAAAATCTTAGAAACTTTGTGAAGTTAAATTTGTGCTAAAGCAGCAAAGGAAGCCTTGATGGTATTTGGGTCAGGGTCAGCTTTGAACCACACAAACAGACCGCAAGATTAGATCTCAGTCTTTTAACATATTTAAATATGCGTAACACATACAGTGGATTAAATTTGTATTTGATCCCTTGCTGATTTAGTAAATTTCCCCACTTAAAAACAAGTCTGTCATCTTAATGGTAGCTTCTCTTGAGGTCAAAGATGGAAAATCACAAACAAAATCAAGAAATCATCTTGCATTTCATTAGGGAAATAAGTATATGATCCCTCTTGCCAGAAAGACTTAGTACTTTGTGGTAAAACCCTTATTAGCAGCACAGAGGTCAGACGTTTCTTGTAGTTGATAGGTTTTTCTAAATATCTGGTGGAATTTTGGTCCACTCTTCTTTACAAATGACTTCCATGTTATTAAGATTTAGCCACTCCATGACCGTGATCTGCTTTTTCTTCAGTTGTTCTTTGGCTGCCTTGCCTGAATGTTTTGGGCCATTATCCTGTTAGAAGAACAAATATAAGCCTCCTAGGGGAGGGAAGAAGGTTTATAGTCCATTCCAATCTTGTGCAGATCAACAATCTTCTCCCTTAAATCCACTGAAAGCTCTTTTGTCTTTTCCATGTTGGAGAGCTTGGAGTCTAACTGACTGATTCTGTGGAGAGATGTCTTTTCTACAGGTGATTAGTTCAAACAGGCGTCTTCAATTCAGGTGACAGGTTGATTAAGAGAGTGTGAACCAGATGTCTAGTAATATTCTTTTAAAATATGAGCCCTCGCGGACCCTGAGGTCCTCCAGTGCTGGCCTCTTAGTTGTTCCTAAAGTGAGGACCAAAACTTATGGTGAGGCTTCGTTCTGCCATTATGGTCCTCGCCTGTGGAACAGCCTGCCGGAGAACCTCAGGGCCGCAGAGACTGTAGAGGTTTTTAAGAAGAGGCTCAAGACCCACCTTTTTAATTTAGCTTTTAGTTGATTTTAACTGCTAAATTATTCTATTAGTTTTATTATAGGCTATTTTATGTATTTCATTTCATTTTATGCATCTTATTCCCAGTTTTATGTTATTTTTATTTTTTATTTTTTAATAAATCTTATAATTTTAGAATCTTATAATGATTTTAGCCCCAGTGTTTCTTGTTTCTTGTGGGAGTCTTTTCTGCCAGGGTTGCCGGCTTGCCCGGTGGCTGTTGCTGCAGTTCTTGCCCTTGCTGGGGCGGCTGGGGTTTAATTTTGCAGCCTCACGGCTGTGAAGTGGACCCCGGTGCTGTCCCGGTCTGGGTTGGCGCTGTGGCGATGCTCCCGGGGCTGGGCTGGCTCCTGGTATGAAGAGATTCCCAAATACTGTTTCCTCACAGCAGAGCCAAGCCATACTTGTTTGTTTGTTTGCTTATTTATTTATTATTTATTCTAACTTTCATTGATAATCAATTTTCATTGTCGTGGGTCATGTGTTTTAATGGAGGGGAGTGGGAAGGGTGAAGGGTGGGTTGGGTTTTTACTGTAATGTTGCGTGTTTTTTTGTTTTTAATGTTAAAGCGCTTCGAGCTGCACGAAATGCATGATAAGCGCTATTTTATAAATAAAGTTTGATTTGATTTGAACTATGGAATCAAATAGTTTTTTCCCTCAGTGAAAACAAATACATTTGTGTAAATTCTTTAAAGTAGATTTGTTGATTTTCCTTTGTAATATGTTATCTCTCACTTTTCAAATACACCATTAGGATGACAGGTTGTCAATTTTTTTTATTAGGGTAAACCTATAAAATCAGCAAGGGATCACATACTTATTCATTTCACCGTATTTCCAAACATCTGAGACAGGGTATAGATTGTTAATAGGCTTCACAGTCGTCACGAATGATTAAAGGTATATACTTGTTTTTCTTCTGCAGAACGTCTTCCCACAACTCTGTGGGACAAATACGAAACATTCAGTTTGATCCTTGGATTAGATGAAACTGTACTTAGTGCATTGGAGTTTGTGCTCTCCAAAACCTGCAGGGGACAGCGTAGGACAGAACTGGCTCTACAGGAGTGCAGAACCAAACTCACCCACACACTCTAGGACAGCAGGAACCGATGCTGGCTGGCTGGATGGCTGGCTGGCTGGATAGATGGATGGATGGATGGATGGATGGATGGATGGATGGATGGATGCATCCTCCTAAGCCTTCCATGTGAACTCCAGTCAGCAGAACAACTGACTTCATCCTTGTGATGCTCAGTCTCTGCACACACACACGCACACATCAACACCCGCCCCCCACCAGCACAGACTGCACCTCCTCAACTCTGCAGTGACGCGCGGAGGAAGAAAGGAGGCTGCAGTTAGACGAACGCCTCCTTTCCTTTTCCCCCACATTCTGCTCTCTTTCAATCCGCTCTTCCCTTTGGTCCATTTCATCAAGAGTAAGAAGATCCCCCCTCCCTCCCAACTCCCCATCCTCCTTCACCACCATCTTTGAGATAAAACGCTGGTGCTGGGGCTCCGGCAGCAGCAGAGGCAGAGGCTGGCGCTGCGCTGATGCGCTGCAGTTGCGCTGGCACAGATTCAACGTGGGTGCGCGCAGTGAGGGGGAGAGAGAGGGAGAGACGCCGCATCTTGTGGATTTCTTCCCCCGTGTTCATGCTTCTCCTCGCTCTTCCTCAGCCGGATCCACAGAAGGAGTTGATTTCTCGCTGACAAAATGTGGATTCGCATAGTTGCGACAATCTTCGCAGTCTGGAACCTCTCCGGGGACTCGCAGGCAGGCTTTCCCAACCAAATCAACATTGGTAAGTTCAAAGTGAGGCTTTGGATGCATCACATTTCTTTGTTCTTGCCTCTAGTTAAGATGGCTTTTGCTGAGATTGTTGCCAACTTACTTCTGATCAACCATGTGTGTGGGTGTTTGTGGGCAGTCTGCTTAAAAACACAGTTGATCCTAATTGTCAGTTTCAGGAGCTTTGTCAAGAGGAACACTTTCCAGGAGATGCCTAATAATGCGCAAATTCATTAAACATTACTGCAGTCTGACTGAAAAAAAAATCAGGTCTTTATATTTTGCAAAAACGAAATAAAACATTTATTTTGTTATGAGCAAATTATAGTGAACATGGAGTAATCAGAGCATCTTCTCTTGTGTGTTTTCTGTGCTGCAGGTGGACTGTTCATGCGCTCCACAGTGCAGGAGCACAGCGCCTTCAGGTTTGCTGTTCAGCTCTACAACACCAACCAGAATGTGACGGAGAAACCCTTTCATCTCAACTACAATGTGGACAACCTGGAGTCCTCCAACAGTTTCTCTGTCACTCATGCCTGTGAGTATCTGCTCCCTCTGCTTTTCAAAACAACAAAATCAAGTTTTTATCATAAAATATTCCCCCAAAATGCATGTTTTTACACACATGTTTTTCATGTCAGCCATACAGACCAGAGGTTTGACATATATATTGTTAGTTTTAAATATGCAACTCTAAAGATGCCATAAAAAGAGTGAAACTTTTTCTCAAATGCTAGATGTGCCTCTCCATGACGGACTTTGTACTGTGGCTGCTGTTATATCTAAAGGTGCTTTTATTTATTTTTTACATGTTTTATTTGACCATTTTAAGTTGGAGCTGTGGCTTTTCAGCTCTCTGATGAGTGAGGGTATCATGACACAAACCTGTCTGGAAGAAATGCCTCAACTTAGATCCATCAAATTTAGATTAATTTTATGTAGAAAAAACATAATCTGCCCTAACTTTCGGTCACTTTGGTGCACCTGAATGGTTCATTTTTTACCATTTTCTGATGATCTGCTGCTGTGCACCGGATCTTCGTCCTGTTGCATGTCCCAGTTTTGACCACGCTTTAGATGTCAAACAGATGGCATCAATTTTCTCTTTACAACACTCTGCTCTGCTCAGGGGGAATTCATGCTAAACTTGGTACTTCAGGAGAATCCCAAAATATTACACTTCTTCCGCCATGCCGGATTCTTTTTAGGTGGTGATTTGCTAAAGTCCCTGTGGACAGAAATAGATAGATATTGTTGCCAATCCATGAGATGCCGAGTGGTTTAGTCAAATGAGATTTTTTTCAGACTTATGCTATGATTTCATGCTTTGTGAGGCATAAACCTTTCCAAACAAACCCATTTTGGTCAGTTTTCCCCATAAATGTCTTTATTTACTTAATGTTCACTGAAACCCATGGAGCTTATGACGTAGCTCTTGGGCTTTGTCTTGGTCTCTCAGCATCATACAGTCTGACTCTGGAATGATGGAAAACTGATAAGATTGTCAGCAGGTCTGCTTCCCATTTGCTGTTAGTCTTTCAAACGAAAATAATCAACTTGAATTGTTTGGAAGTTATTTTACAACCCTTTTCTGATGTAAGGAAAATATGCTCCTACAACCTGACAAACAGAGGTGCATCTCCTGATGATCAGATCATCAACTTCTTCTCCAAGGTGTTGAGTATCTCAATAGTTGCTTTTTTATGCCAACCAGGTTGATTTTGTTTTTTGTTGTCACCATTTCCTCTAAAAAAAGAATAACTGTTGACCTTATTTGCTTCTTCTGTATCTGTTTTGATGACAGTTTATTCCATTATCCAAGGCTTGCAGTTACTTTATTGTGAAAATCCATGTAGCCATCTCTACAGACTTGACGAATGTGAAGTGTAGCGACATGAAGTGTGAGATGACTCCATGATTGGTCTGCAGTGACTTTTGCTGTCACATAGGAGATGAGAAGACATTCTCTCTGAAGAATTAGCTGTTTTTTTTCTTCCTATGAACCACACTTCATGCTTGGATATAAGCCACCGCTCCTTGAAACCTGTCAGCTGCCAAAATGATAGCAGTGTGACCCAAAGTGAGAACAAGGCTACTGAGAGAAAGTATAGAGTTGAATTCCTTTCAAAGTATTTTGCAACTGCAAAAAAAAAAAAAAAAAAAAAAAAGAAAAAAAAACATAGTTTCATAAAATGTATTTTCCAACAGAATTACAACTCATGCCTTTGGCCCTCCAGCGGTCCTGAAAGTGTTGTGCTCAAGTGTTGTTGGTGCAACACCCTTGGGGAAAAGTTACATGCGGGGGAAGGTTTACACTCACTGTGCACTCACACCCAAAGCTTCGCTGTGCAACTGTAACCTTGGTTTGTTGGCAGTTGAGTAATTGCACTATGGCAGCCTAGGGGGTCAGTGGTCAGCTCAAAGGCACTTCAGCAGTTGGTGCTTAGGATGACATGCATATTACATGCTTGGATTGTCCAGATCAGGGCTGGAGCACAAATTAGTGAAGCTGTCCAGAGCTGTAAATCGACAAAAGCATTGTCTTTGAAACAAGCTCTTGGGTTTTCCTAAGGGATCAGAAGAATACTGTGATAATCTGAGGGATTAATTTCAGAGCAATAAAATGATGCAAGCCGAGCTCAATAACTGACAAAAAGCAGTAAAGGGCTCATTATGCAGACTAACCAGGTCAGCTTGTTCCAAAGAACTTGCTCAAAAAAGGCCAAACTGCCTGATTGTTGTCTGGATTGCATAATATCTTTTTTGGCTGCAAATAATGCAGCATACGAATGTGCAAATCGGAATATGACACTCCCTATCCTGGCATTAATTGCAGATTAGTCAGCTCTTTGCACTCCCAAAGCACACAGTTCCCGTTTAGAAAAAAAATTCAAATGTTAAAATGACTGAGATATTCAATTCCAGTAGATGTGGTTATGTTTGGGTTTGTGCTCCTCTTGTGTCCCTTCATGAAATCAACAAGCTTAGGAGTAGAAAAAAAAGGACCAGAACAATTACCTTTGCAAAGTCCTCATCTGCTGCTTGGACTCCAGCCGGAATAAAGCAGGACAGCACAGCTGTCTTCCAGCTGGGTCAGTAATGGTCTTTACAAATCCCTCATGGCAAATGACTGTGTTATCAGCAGTGACAATCAATAGGTGGAAAGCCGATGTCCAGCAGCAGTGTGTTTGTGTATGGCTCCAGTTTGTTCTCCAGCATGGAAAAATCAATCCCCTCCAAACTTTCATTCTCACTGTCTCAGTCTCCTTCTCCTATTACGTGGCTGTTTTTCCAATTTTCCTAAACAGATTCTCTGAATTTCTGTCTTGACAATGAAAATGAAAGTCAATAAACAAACTCGTAGGCCTTTAAACAGCAATTTCACAGCAGCCAGACATTTTCACTTATGATTCAATTGATCTTGATAAAGAGAACTTGGCTACATTGTCGTTTTTATTATCTCACCAATTGACATGTGTGTGTGGAGAAGAGCTGCGGGGTGTGTTGATGCGGCACAGCGCTGCAGGACAGGACCGATCGTGTGCACTAATGCAGACATGGGAAGGTCACATCCATTAAAGCTGAGGTCAGGGCAGCAGGACACAGTAGAGGCAGAGCTCAATAGAAAAGATGAACTCAACTACATGATGGGACTTGAGCGGTGACAGGCAAGGATTTATTTATTATTGTAGAGTTTAAAATTGAATTTCCTGATCTTTTTTTCACCTACTTCATCATCTGCACTGTTCAGTGCTGACCTTCACATTTTAAAGAATACCATTTGTCTTTGTGTTTGTTATCACTGTTTATTTTAGATATTTATCCTCCTCCTGCTGTGACGCAGTCAGTGTTATGATTTTCAGACAGAGGCTAATAGGGTTCTTCTTGCCTGTGTAGGCAATGGACAGTCCCCCAAATGCAGCACAGACCAGTTCGTGTAGCTTCTTTTCCTTATCTGCATTTCAAACCCTAACTAACAAACATGCAGCAGACAACTACATTTTTGCAGTGCTTTTGTCCAAACGAGACTTTAACCTACAACTGTTTTATTTTTTATTTGCAGACAAAGTATTTTAAAACAACACGAGTTGCTCAGGACATGTATGAGAGCTGTAAGACAGTGTTAGGGTGTGACACAGCCTTTTTATTTATTTATTTATTTATCACAAAACAGTTACAGCAACAAAACATTGCAACAATCAAATGTTTTTTTGTTACAATGACAGTGGAACAGAAGGAAAAAACATTTTTTATTTGTGCCTCTTCCTTAGTTTAAACACATAATATACCAATAAAATGCAGACAAAATAAACCACATTTCTTATTGTTCACCTTGATTTGAGTTGAAGGCGGAGGTGGCACTGAGGATCAGCTTTGAGCTCCTTCTTGTTTGTTGTGGTGATAACCAGACAGACAGATGAGGTTAGAAAGGAATCTTTGTGGATCATAATGTTTGCAGATGATACTGTGGTCTGTAGTGAGAGGAGGAGCATCTACAGAGGTGGATGTTTGCTTTGGAAAGCAGAGAATTGAAGGTCAGCAGCAGCAAGACAGTGTGTAAAGAAGATGGACTTCAGTGGAACAGTAAGATGTAGAGCAGAGATGTAGAAGGTGGAGGATGTTAAGAAGTTCAGATAAACAGACAAGAGCAAGAGAGTGTAGGAGGTGAGAAGGCATGGGCTGTGTTGGTTGTGTTTCTGGATATTGAGAGAGCCTATGATCGTATGTGGAGAGGAGGTTTATAACTGAAACTACATAAAGCTGGTGTTTGTGGCTGTGAAATGTCTTCTTTTTGACTGCTGTGTGTTTGGGGGCGTCCATAAAGTTAATTTTATGACACACGCTATGCGAGTATTGGAACCTATAGGAGTAAAGAGAGACTCTCTGATTGAGTTGGTGTGGCCTCCCGTGATGTCTACCAGAACTGGATGTGAATATGAATCTGCTTGGAATGGATAAAGGGATTGCATGTCAGCAGTTGGGCTTATATCTTAGCGAACAAGGGGAGGCAGTAAAATGAGAGTGGGTCACAAAACACTGGGTTTGGGGTGTTTATTGATGGGATATAGGACAGTATATGTGTCAGAGTAACAGACTGCCTATCTGTGTTCTTTGTTGAACTTTTGGCTTTATTATGGGCTTTGTACTGGGTGAAAGACCATACTCCTGCATGTGTAACCATATGCTCTGACTCATCTTCCTCATTGCTGGCTATTCGTCATAGGGAATCGGAGGTCCATCCCGACCAGAGTTTAAGAATTTTGCAGTGTCTTTTATGAGGTGGAGAGCTTGGGGTGCAGTGCTTTGTTTGTCTGGGTTTCTGGCACATGTTGGGATTGAGAGAAATGAGAATGTTCAGGCTAAGCTGTCCCTTTCTAAAGACAGTGATGATGTGCTAATACCTTCAGGTAAATGTGCATGCCGACCAGCACCTTTCTCCTGTCATAAAGATGAGGTGGTAATCAGCAGAGTTAGGCTGGGACACTGTGGTCTGGCTGACTGCTTATTTAAAATCAACAAGCATGACAGTGGTCTTTGTGATTGTGGGGAGTCCATTAATCATGTCATTTTCTTGCAATAAGTATAGGCAAGAAAAGATACATTTATATGGATGGTTTAGTGATTTGAACATTTCCACCTTTTCGTTTCAGTCCATTATGTCAGTATGTGTTTCTGATTTTTAGTTAGACAAGCAGTCATTAATTTCCTCCATCAATCCATATTGTAAGATTTGCTTAAAATCTGATGAACATGTGGGGGGCAGCTTTACACTCAAATAGTGTACAGCCTGCTGGAAACTATTCAAAAAGAAGAAGACTGGCTCTGGCAGCACTGTGACCCCGAATGCATTTGCTGGACTATTTAAATATGTAGTTGTAAAGTTAGATAAGTCAATTCTTCTCTAAGAGTTCTGATAATTTGCCTGTCTGTCCGGGGAGAGGATCCCTCCTGAGGTTTCTTCGTTTTTTTCTGGAATCTGTTTTTAAAGGAGTTGTTCCTCACCGCGAAGGAGGGTCTAAGGACAGGGATGCCCAGTTTAGTTTAGTCTGTTTAGTTAGTTCAGTTTAGAACTTTCCTATTTAATTCTATGTATTCATCATACTTATGATTTTATGTTTACTTTAAAATTAGCAGTATGAAGCCCATTTAGACGACTGTTGTTGTAATTTTGGGCTATAAAAATAAAATTGAACTGAATTAAATCGAATTGTTTCGTTATCCTATTTTTATCAACCAAGTTTGACAATTTAGCGGACATACACCTTTTTTTTATATCCATCTAATGAGTAGAGTGGCATAGGCCGTTGTTTACACGATGAGATGCTAAAGCCTGGCACAGAAAAACTTTCCTTTTATATTTCAAACTATTTAGTCCATCTTATATTTTTCTAGTAAACATTGTAAGAAGCCAATGTTTATTCATTCTTCTTCTAAACCCGTTTTGTCCCTTTCGGCGTCATGGGGTTCCCGGGGGGGCGGCCGCTCATGGGCAAAGGCAGGGGACATCCTGGACACGTCGCCACTTTGTCACAGGACCGCAAATCACACTCCCATGCACTCCCACATTCACACCATGGGACAAAAAATAACCAATGAACCTATGAAGCATGTTTTTGGACCCGGGGGCCTTCTTGCTGTGAGGCAAGAGTGCAGCGCTAACCAATGCAAGAAGCCAATGCATTTTTTTTAAGCCATTGGGTTAGTCCACAAATTCACAGGAGTTTTCAGTAGAAAAATGCCCATTTTAGTAAAGTGCAGAATATTCTTTGGGAAATGCTATACGGTCTACAAACCCCAGTTTCTGTGAGCCTGCTTCTCACTGTCTTTGAGTCAACTCCAAAAGGAGTCTGCTTCTGGACTGTAAAAGACTGAGGAGCAGTGATGATTAGAAGGAGAGTCTCATACAAGGTTCTGTTATGGGACCCACATAACACCAAAGGAAGATGTTAAGAATATAGACATTCTCTCTGCAAAAGATACAGGATTTTAGTTTGTATTTATATCAGAGATTTCTTCTCTACTATGTTGCGATAAAATGTAAATGTGTAACAAAACAGCTTAATAATTACAGATTGTCTTACTAAACAAACTAAAACTAAACAAAATGAGGAGACTGTTTAGGGTTATGGGTCATTCTACTGTTTTTGTAAATACAGTAAATTGAGGCTGCAACACTGACATATTTTAGTGGATGCTCAGCTCTGGTATATTTGTTAAGACAGTTTTATTCTTTCCTTTGTAGAAATGTAAAAAGTTTTCTCCACAAGGTTGTCAGAAGTAAAAACATGAAACGGCGAAAATCCTTTTCTTCTCAATGTCAGCGACATTCAAAAAGACAAAGCAGCAGTTGGAAAAAGGACATAAATTGTTAAAATTGCAGTTTAATCCTTGAAAAAGAACATATATTTCTCAGTGCTACATACCAGATAAGCACAGGTCCTGAAATTTCCCTTGGTATACTATGAAACAGTCTTTACTTTTGTAGTTACTGCAAGGGGAAAGAAAATGACTCATTTGAGAGTCTTTTTCTTCAGTTAAATCATTAGAGTGTTAGTGCCTGTTAACATATCGTCTTACTAAGTACAAATGTCACTCGGCAGTGATTTGCAAAATATTTTTAATAGAACAACTGAAATACAACAAGCAGGAATTTGAAAGGGGTTACCAGGAAAAAACCTCAGCTTCTTCGTAACAGAGGGAAACCTAATTAATCCTTCCTCCGGATAACTTCAGTACCCATTCTGATCAGCATGATGTATCTTTATTCCTAAAAAAAAAACATTAGGTCTTCTATTTAAGTATTTCTCAGTATGTGTTCCTGATTTATAGTTAGACGATCAGTCATTATTTTCCTTTGTTGAACTGGTCTATATCGTAAGATTTGATCAGATGAACACCTATGGGGGACAGCTTTACACACAAATAGCGTACAGCCTGCTGGAAACTATTCAAAGAAGAAAAAGACTGGCAGCACTGTGACCCCAAAAGAGATATAATGCTGCCATTAAAAATCAGAGGAAAGAGCTGAGATTTGAGTTATCAAAGTGTTTTGAGCATAAAACCGGAAGTTGATGTTAAGATTTTGGTCTTGAAACACAAAGCATCCCTTTTGCAAAGGCATTTTCCTTTTTATCAAGATGCTCCCATAAAAATGTCTAACATGCTGTTGTGGTCAAATAATCATCAGAATTGTGACCTACATGGTCACGTTTGTCATGTTTTTAGGGAAATTGTGCACACAATGCCTACAAGCCAGATGGTTTGAGCCCTAACTCTAAAGGACATGACTCATGTGCCATAAGTCTGTGTTTCCATAAACAGATGAGTCATGCTAAATAATTGCCCTTAACTTTAAGAAGAGCTTCCTAATCCAAGGATGAAGTAAATGTCAGTCAAGTTCACAAAGTAGCATGTTTGGTAAAACAACCTCAAAGGTTCTTTATCAAAAATAGCTCTTTGAGTTACTTAACCTGGATGATCATTGGGTGAACATGTGGATGGCTGGATATCAGAATGTAAGTTATATGTATTACGTTGAAATGGGAGCGTTTGCTACAGACATTACTATAATTCTGCAGCAACAACTTCCTTTAAACACAAAAACTCTCAAGAAGCACAGGTTAATACAACAAATACAGATAGAAAATTGCAGATAGATCTTAAGAGGATTTACAGAAGCTGCACAGCAAAAAAGGCCCCTTAGACATGAGTCAACAATTCTTACCCCATTGAGAGATTTTCTTTAAAAAAGCAAAAGAAATCTGCCAATGGGGTAATAAAAATGCCCTTACAATTCTTATTTTAAGAAAAATATTCAGGTCACTAAAACATGTTTTCTTAAATTATGATTATTTTGCTATTTGAAAACTTTTGATAAAATTATTTTTCTTACAAAACAGAAAACCACACATTTTTAAACTTTCATAACATTCAGTTATTGCAGTGTGTTCATTCTTGAAGTAAAAAGTCCTTTTTTTGTATAAGAAATACATTTATACCTGCATTTGTCTGGCTAACTACCGTTTAGGTATTATAATATTCACATAAAATGCTTTGACACAGCCTAAGTTTGGACTTACAAGACCTAAAGTACCAGATATACTTCAAAAATTTATAATCAGCTCTGAAACAGGGGGTCGTAGGTGGGGAGGCCAGGATTGAGGTCATGTGATGTCATGATTTAAGCCTCAAAAGAACCTGGCTGCTGCGTTCTGAACTTGTTAGAGTTGAGAGGGATCCACCACAGATAACTGTCAAGAGTTTTTTTGGGGGGTCAAACTGGATGGTAAGAATGAAAAGTCAACCTAATTCAGAACTGACACTAGAATTTCTGGATTATAATTTTTTGATTAATTAACCAAATCAGATGTTTTAACCAATAAAACATCTGATTTGAAATGTTGAATTGTGCTATCAGCATGACAGGTCAATAGAAATAGTTAAAGTTTTTTATCATCTGCATAATAACGACAATTGATCCTAAAAAATATTTTCATAAAACATGTTTGATGTGCTTTAAGAATGTGCTATGCAATAACAACAAAGAATAAATTTTATAGTTCAAATTATTTAAAAATGTTCCATATGTATTTAAAAAAAATAAATTAACATCTAAAAATAAAGTAGGGTTAAGTAATAAAAAATTGGGTCAACTAAGTGGATTTTTTTTAATTTAGTTTTAAGCTTTTCATAGTAAGTAAATGGGGGGACATATTTATCGCTGAAATGTGATGACATGCCTATGTTCTATTAAACATGAAATTAGAATTATTTTGAAGTGACCAAGAGGAAACCCCATGACTTCTAGTTTGAGCCAGATAGTAATTGGAGCAGGGTTAGTTCACTAAAAAAAAAACACACCAGATAGCTGATTCTCAAATAAGGCATTCACTACTCCACTTTAAAACTGGTAAAAAATAAAAATAAAAATAAAAATGTGGTGCCTAGAATATAGTTTAAGTTTTTTAATGACTTCATCATTTCTATATTGGACAATAAGTTTTCTAAGCCCCAACCAAGGGCTTAGGGCTTAAAAGCAGTGATACTGAAGTACTATAATGTTTCAAACTGAAGTCTTTCTAAGCATTCTGTGCAGTCTAACCCCAACATGAGCATCCTTAGAGATCCTCCATCTGGCTTCTGATCCAATGTGGTTCCACAATTTGGTGAGTCACAGCTAAAAATTTCAGTTTTAGTCTGACCATATGAGCCCACACACAACTTACTCATTTTTAGTTTGCATTAGGCAAATATTAAAATGTTCTAATCTAAATAAAATGTCTTAAAGATTGTGAAATATCTTTTTTTAAATGAAATATTCAGATCAAACTTACACAAAGAAACTATTTAAGAATGGGTTTGGTACCTCGTTGTAAATTATTAAAAAGATCAGTACTTAAACATGTTGTTTTTGGGCAAGTTTCTGCTTGTTCCTTTTTCTCTTTTAATGCACACATGGATTTCATGACTCATGACTTCTCAAAAATAGATTCAGCCGTGATGTGCCTTCTTCTGGTAGGACCCAACCTTTCCTATGGATTTAAATGGAAGAATTAATAAAAAAAAATTTAAAAAAAGAAGAATTTTTTTTAATGACGATTTTATCGTATTTCGGGCAGATACTCGTAGCAGTGTTTACAGGTAAATACCTTAGGGCGGTTCAGTCAATTAACTCACCTGCTCAGCGTCCTATTTAAGCCAGGTGCGCAGGCGTTCATTCTCTTTCTTACCTTCAGCGCTCATTCTTCGCCCCACCCTCCTCCCCGGCTTCCACCTGTGGGCTCCGTAAAGGGGGTTTTGTTACCCGAAAGTTTTATGGAAATCTCTCATGGAATTGAACGGAGCCTTATGCCAAACGAAAAGATGTGAATGCCAACTAAAGTATGTGGAAAATGTCAAATAAATATTTCTTACTGCAAGAGTTGTCTGACTGAAATAGTTGTAACTTCATTTGTCAGAACAAAATTCTTTTTGGGAAGTTTTCAGTCACAAAATACGTTGATTTCCTGGATTCATATAAAATTCCTCGTCATTCCTGTCATGTTTCCCTCACAGCCCAGAGTGTGTTGTTTCTCTCTGCCTCTCACTGTAGTAGTCTTTAGATCATATTTTTTTGTAAATGCAAAAGATGCGTAGGTGGAATGTTTGCAGCACTTTAAGCGTCTCACAGAGACATGTTCAAGTCTGATTTACTTAAGAAAACTCCTGCAACCACAGGCCATGTCTACAGTATGTATGGCTGCTGTAGATTTCTCTCCATAGTGGTGCGTCTGGTTGTATTTTTCACATTAGCACTAATCCAATGAGTGCTGCCCCTCTCCCAGTGCATAATGAGTATCTAGAGGGAATAACCCACTGGAAGAAAACATGCGCTTTCACAAAGCTGTAATCGGGAACTCCAGCCAATATGCAACAACACAGCCTGAGGAGAAACACCTACTCAGCCTTCACTCCATATATGCCCTGTGCTTGGTCAAGCGAAGCAAATTGTGCAACAAAGCATGGTTTAATGTGGATAAAAACAAAATGTTTAAATGTCATTACACAGGAATCATTTCAGCCACACGCCTTTTCACTTTAAGTCAGATTTTACCACCAAACATTTTATACCCAAATGGATCAAACAGATCTAAATCTTTTAGCGTGATTAAAATAATCGGTTAAAAAAGGACAAAAGATTATTTTGAAGCTTGAGCAGTTCGGAAAGTGCAGACAAGCTGAGCTTTAGAAGGTGTTTTAAATTTTCAAAATGTTTTTAAGTAAGGTGCGTTTGCACTGAATTACCATCTTAACAAGTACAGATGTTTATACCAAAGATTTTATCCCACACAACTGCTCTCCTCTTTATGGGATTCTGGGATTCTCATTGTTTTAGTTTTTTGTTTTTTAGCTATTAGAATTTACTTATTAACAGTTTTTTGGCCTTCTCTTTTATTTTAAATAACCAGAACCTCCTGTAGATGTAATAACACTAACCACTGTCGTATTAACAATAGATTGTTATGAAAACATCAGTTTTATTTTAAATGTAAAAATTTAAGCTTTGACCTTAGAATTTATGGGAGAGAATTGTCCATTTTCTATATTTATCCTTTACTCTTGACAAGAGCCTGCCTGTGCTGTCTTCAGGGTATCCCTGATGAGGTCACCTCACCATCACAAGGCCATCTGTGTACAGATGTATACATAAATGCTTGCAAAAGTGTGAGCTAATCTAAATTAATTTGTTTTTTGAAATTTTAACAGTCATAGTTTTATGTTTTGGTTTGTAACCATCGATTGCTGTAGTTACATCAAAGACCCAGAGGTTGCACCTTTCTTTACCCTGAATATGTGTATTTGTCACATTTAGTTTCTCATCTAGAACACATTCTCCCACACTTATCTGTGTGGCAGGAAAAACACCATTGCAGACTTTTCATCCTTTTCTATGGACGATTTCTTATCAGGAGGGTTGTTTCTGTTCAAGTCCCTGCACTGATAAAAAAAAGATCCCAGTGAAGAATCAACGTACAATAATGCAATTCCTTTTTTAAATCTGTTCACACAATAATTTCCTGATCATTGCAGCCTAGAGAAGCAGAATTAGGAAAAGATACATAACTTTTGGTCATTTTTGTGAGGCTCACAATGACTGGGTGATAGTTGACAGTGATAAGGTTAGAAATTTTTGACCAAAAAGATTGTGCTGCATGTGCTATTCACCTAAATACAAGAACCGCTGATCTTTGTTGTTTATTTTGTCACCCAACACTCTCATCAAGAAAACATGTTTTCAGTATTTCATGGCATCTTATATTCAACCAAGAAATACTATCTCCCTTAGTTATGTCTCAGCCACATATGAGAGAAGAAATCTGTATTTTGCAAGATTAAGAAAAAAATAGGGGTTAATAGACAATTTATTTAAATCTTGTTCTATCATAGGTTTAAATTGTCATTAGCATGACGTTAGGTGATAATAAGTAACTCCATTTCGTTATTTGATCACTTAATGGTGACATATTATAACAAAACTAGGAAAATATTATCATTTTGCCACACTTTCTAGATCCTATTTGTTTTGTTACATTCTGTTTTGCATAAGAAATATTTCAACCTCCATAGCTGAGATACATAGCATCAAGTGAACGTAACAAAACTGCAGTCCATGATAAAAACTAAAATACCCTGTGTGTGCAGAAAGGACCCAGGGCTCCCTGGACTTCAGCTGGACATCAGATCTTCTCTGAACTGAAAGAAAGAATATTTCAGTGTGCGAAGAAGTCACTGTCTTTTTGTTTTTTGAAAACACAGACACAGATAGAAAACTGATTGTTGAAGCAGCTTCAGCGAGAGGTGCAAATGTTAGCAAGATGGAACTGAGGATGCAGCAAATATATATGAAGCTTTAACTATTAAGATTAGATTAGATTAGATTAGATTAGATTAGATTAGATTAGATTAGATTAGATTAGATTCAACTTTATTCTCACTGCACATGTTGATACAAACGTAAACTTTACACAAGAAAGGTTAATTTACAGCTAAAGTTTTACCTGATAATAATGTGTACAGTCAATGCGTGTGTGATAAAGCGTTGAGTGAATGTGTGCGTGACTGAGAGAAGACTGAGCTCAGCAAAGAAACAGCTGTGGGGAAAAAGCTGTTCCCAAACCTGTTTGTCCAGAGCTGGAGGCTCCTGTAGCACCTCCCAGATGGCAGGAGAGTAAAGAGCCTATAGGCAGGGTGAGAGGGTCCTTGATAAGTTTGCGTGATCTGTTAAGACAATGCTTCATGTAATGTCCTCCATCTTTGCAACTGGAACTCCTGTGATGCGTTTGGCAGTTTTTACCACCCTCTGCAGGGCTTTCTGCACAGACATAGTCCAGTTCCCATAGCAGACATTGATACAGTCAGTCTGGATGCTCTCTATGGTGTATGGGTAAAACTCAAACTCAAACTTTATATATTAATATAGCGCCTTTCATTTTGGTTAAAAACACAAAGCGCAAAGTTCAACATGGGGTCAGAGGTGACATGATTCTTTTTCAAAGCCCTCAGACAGAGGATAGCTGGTGAGCCTCCCTATCTAGACTGCAGTTGTATTGTTATGAGCTTCTATTACCTGGCATCTCCATCATGGTCCACTGTCTCTAAAGTCCACCAAGAGCGTCTTTGTAGTGTTGAGCAGCAAGCTGCTACCAGCACACAACTCCCCTCAATGGTCCCCCTCTTCTCTAAAAGCTGATTCATTGTTGTTATTGATGAGTTTAGTCACAGTGATATCATCTTCAACTGTGTTAATTGTGTTGGAACTCTGAACTGGTTTGCAGTGACAGGGGAAGGGATACAAGAGGAAGCGACTCTGCACACAGCCTTGTGGCATTCCAGTGCTAAAGATGATGCCGGAAGAGCACCAGGGATTAATCAAAACATTCTAAGCCCTGTTTGTCAAAGAATCCAGGAGCCAGATGTATGTCATAGTAATGTGGTAATGCTCAGGTCTCCTGGTTTGGTCACTAACCTGGAAGGCATGAAAGTGTTAAACATTGTTGAGGAAAAGCACTCTGGCACAGACGTCTTAACAAAAACCATACAGATGTTTGGAGGCATACTTCTTCTAACTCAATCTTTACCTGAGATGTTTCACATGGAAAACTACAGTTTTAGGTTCTACCAAGTGCACACATGTTCTCAACTGACCTACCTGCACTCAAATTGTTGCTAATTTAGCATTCTGTCTCTGCAAGCTGATGCTTTCGTTGAAGTCAGTCGTCCTTCACTTATTACCATTTTTTGCATGTAGTTGAAGGTAGGAGCCAGATGGAAGATGAGGAGTCAGGTGAAAGTCAGACATCCACACTAATGCCAAGGGCAAGAGTTCACACTTGTCAAAAATATGAGCAGTAAAAAAGCCACCATCACCTATCTGAGTAAATGATCCTTTCATTCCTGACCATGGTGACTTCAGGATATATCTGATTTCACTGCTCCTCCAGGAGAACAAGCTGCACATTTGAGCCTTGACAGATAGAAGAGAATGTTTCTGTGAAAAGAATCAGGTGATGCTGGAGGAGCTGGCAGGTACTCACTTGTGGTTAAAATCCACCTTGAAAGGTGCCCTTCATCTGAGGAATGGTTGTGCTGCAGCCCATCGAGGTTTCTGCCCTTCATTCTAGCATGATGTCAAACAGATGCATTTGTGTCTGTTCTGTGACTGCATGTTTTACAATTAAAACAGTCCTGCCCTTTAAAAAGACACATCAGACAGTTGCTGACACTTGTACTAAAACTAGAAGAAAATACTTATAATTAAAATATGAACTAATCAAGTATTTTAGTCTGGAAACAGGAATCCAATAATGTCATGCTCGTGGCTTGTATGTGCGTCCACAAGAGGCCGTTCATAAATAGCTGCTCCACAGCACTCTCAGAGGTCAAAAGCCCCACATGTTGCCTATAAGTAATGCATAAGTTGTAAGGATTTCATGCATCAATACATGCAGTACTGTAAATTATTTTCAACAGAACAGGCCACCAGCTGTGTGGCTGCAGATAGACGGAATGGTTTTAAAGGTTTCCGTCCAAATTTCTAGAAGTCTGGAATGTGTTGGATCTAACTTTTAGTTAAATATGTTGATGTTAAAAACAAGTTAAATAAATAAATAAAGATATTGCTGCTATTGTTAATTCCAATTAATTTTAAATGGTTTTTAGCGGCTATGTCACTGCCTTTTAAGCTCTGTATTTATCAGTTCATGTTAAATTGGTGCACCGGGAGGCTCGCATTTACAGATGCAGTGTCACAATCAGGCCTTCCTTTAGGATGCATTTGCTTTCTTTGTCATTTTATATCATGAAACATATGAATCACCCCCACAAAAAAGGGAAATTGAAAATGTTTTGTTTGGGTTTCTGAGCTAAACTCATTTTCAGAGTCCCACAGGTGCCTGCAGACAGTTCTTATTATGAATCTTTCATTGTGCAGCACAGGACAGTGCTGGAACATTTATGTTCTGGGGTATTTGTTTTAACTGATGTGGCCAGTGCACTGACTTCCCAATTACTTCTAGTTGATTACCCTAGCAGTTGCATTTACAGCAAGGATAAGTGAAGGGCAGTGGGCAGCAGGGCATGTCCATGGGGAACGCACATCCTACAAAACACACATTTATACCGATTATCAATGCATTTCTCACACGATTTATTCATTCAGATTCCAAACTAACATAAAAGTCAAACTAATTATTTAAACAATTTAATTTATTTAAAATGTTCTTTAAAAGAGCATTCTAAGTTGATCTGAGTCTACCATTTTTTGTGTCACCAGTCTGCTCCCAGTTCTCCCGAGGAGTTTACGCCATCTTCGGATTCTATGACCGGAAGTCCATGAACACGTTGACCTCCTTCTGCGGGGCTCTGCACACCTCCTTCATCACGCCCAGCTTCCCCATCGACACAGACGTGCAGTTTGTCATCCAGATGAGACCCAGTTTGAGAGGAGCAGTTCTCAGCCTGCTGGACCATTACAAGTGGGAAAAGTTTGTCTATCTGTATGACACTGATAGAGGTGAGAGTCCCTCCCCCCCCCGGGTGTATGTTGAGTTCACTAAAGCAAAGTAGCATCATCTACACTTACAGTTGGGAAAAGTAGAGGTACAGAAGCATACTCAAAGATGCTCTTTCATATGTAAATCTTTAATCTTCATTCTAAGTAGTCTGATACATATTAATCTTTGTCAGTAATGATCCTTAATAGCTTCTCTATGTGGGTGAACCTTGCTCACAGAAGCACTCAGTACTTCCTCTGCTTAGAAGTGAGTCATTCACAGGTGCTGCTCTTCTGCTTTCATGCTGTGACTACAGCTGCTTCTTATCTTTAATCCCAATCACTTTGATTATTATTTAGCTCTAATTGGATTATATAAATACAGTGTATGCAATTTCTCTAACTCCTCCATGTTTTTTTATAGCCCAGGCCTTATTTTATGCTACATAACTGTTAATGTAACTGGAGGGTCCCAGGGTCAGAATATGTGGGTGTAAAAAAAAGCTTAACGATCTATATGGTCACAGATCACCTGCAGCTGCTAAGATACTAAGATGCTGTTTGTTGTTGGAGGTCTGAGGACTAAACATATAAAAAAGAGGCTTTGGGTCATTTGCTGCAGGCATTGTGTTTGAAAACCAGACACTTCTGTTTTGTTTAATATGATGTTCCTATGCATTTGCACACATAAGCTATTTGAGGATGTTCTACAAAAAAAAAAAAAAAGCTAAATTACTTGAAGTCCTTTGTTTCATTTTTTCCACCTCCTTGTTTTATTTATGACAATCAGCTTCACAGTTCTTGTAAATTGAACCTTGGCAGGCTTATGAGCAGCGTCCTGTGTGAGTACAGACTTTTTTGGTTGTTTTGGACAGGGTGTGTATTACTATTTGATTTAGTAATTATTTTCAGGTGTTATCATCTTTCTTTTGAGTTTTCGACCAGTCAGAAGTGAGTACTTACTGTTTATGTCACACCGAGGGAGAGATTTTCACAACAAACTCTTGTTTCCTGTTCATATCCAGTTTTTTTTGTATTGCTAATGGAAAAAGCAGGAAGACACGTGTGATTTTAGTTATATTATTCCTCAGAATAACTGTTATCCTGCTGAATAAGGATTTGCATCATTAACATCTCTGAGTTTTAAGGGATCTTCTGCATCTCAGTGATGAAAATGCAAATCTATGCTAATATATCTGATGCTGTGGTAGCAAGGTAGCATCAAACACAGACAAAATGTTTTGGGCAAAAAAGGCATTTAAAGGCTTTCTTAATTTTATCAACAAATAATCATTTTCTCCAATGATTTTGAATCCTTTTTATTATTTTATTTTGAAATGGAAAACTAAAGTTAAAATGAAAAATTGGTATACATGTTTCTTTTCGTAAATTTACTTGGATAGAGATAACAGAAAAAAAAAACCTCAAAAGGAAGGTTGTGTAGTTGACATATTTTTAGACGAAGATATATAGGTGAAGTTTAGGAGGACTGCTTTAAATACTCTTATTTTGTTGGAACACAATAATCCCCCTATTCCCCACTACTATCCTACTTAAAATCAGGGTTCAGTCTGATTAAGATCATCAAATAAAACCTTTGACAGTTGCCTATCAACATATTTAAATGGACATTCAACAATGGTGGCAAGAAAAAAAACTTTACGAAGAAAATACAAGTTTTGATTTTCTTACAATTCATACCAAATTTCCTAAAATTTAATTTGTTGTAATATTGATAAGGAATATTTTAGAAAGTCACCAAAGGCACAACTTTATTGATTGAAATGCTATTTCAGAATCAATGGAAATGTGAATTGATTCAAATGTGCCTCAATATTCACATCTGTGAGTAGCAAGTATTTTTAAACTAAGCATTTCTGGGATAAACATGCTTATTCTTATATACTTCCACTTCTTTATTTAACCCCAAAGAACCCGAGAGAAATTTTCCTTTGGGGTATTACAGTAGAATTAATTTAACACATTTATTTTGTTTGTTTATTTTGTGTCGCAGCAATTAAGAGCAAGAAGAAAGAAATCCAATAAAATAAAAATAAAAAATAAAATACAGCTAACAAATACGACCATGTGAGCATGTTTGCTAAGATTAAGCTTAGTTTGAGACAAAATAAGCTTTCCCTTATCTAATCTATAGGGAGGCTGTCCTAAAGTTCTGTCTTATTGGGTTGATAGAGTTCCATCAGGCCACCATCTGTAAAGTTTGACCCTTCTGCGTTGTGTGGCACAGTGGAAACGCTGGTTTAGGATGGACTCTTACACGCCGCACAGCCTGTGCTCGTTGGAGACTTGTTTGTTATTTTGGCCCAACTTGCTCCCCCAGTGGAGGGTAATGAGTGGTGTGGCCACCACTCATCCATATGTCACTTTAATCTTCATTATGGAAAGATGGCTCTATTTAGGGACTGAGAGGGACTGGCAGGGAGTCCTCAAGAAACGCTTATGTGACTGCTGTTCTTTGGCCAAACAAAATGACAGTAATGTGCAGCAGAAGCCTTTTACAATAAGTGAATTCTGCCTCTAAACAAGACAAAGAGCTTCTACTGAGGGAAAGCAAAGGGATCATGAAATCCTGCAGAAATCGAAGAGAACTGAAAAAAATGGTCAATCTCAAAAATGGCACCTCTAGTGCTTGAGGAAGTGAATGACGGCCATCTCTGTACTTGCCACAAGAGGAATTTTTTCAATTTAAGTCTAAAGGCACAACTACTCCTCAAATTTGTATCTGCATGACAGGATTTGGGCTGTAACGGAAAATGAAAAACCCACAGAAATGCATGCATGAACTTTTTATTGAATTGTTATAATTTTAAACAATATTGACATCAAACAGTTGCAGCTTCTCTCTGAAGGTGGAAATAGTGTCCAAGCTAAACACTTGTTCATAACTGACATACTCACAACAATTTGTGAAACATGGGCAGAGGTTTATTCCAACATTTGTCAGACCGTTGATTGCTTAAGAAACCACATAGCGAGAGGTAAAGCTAAAACCTTGATGAAAAAAAAATCTCCTTTACAGTGTGGGACATAAATTGTGATTAAATTGACATCCCGCTGCAAAGCAACATCACTCAGTTTTCCTAAACGCTTTGGTTTTTAATGACCTTGTTAATTAGACTAATGACTGCTGGAATAAAAAGACCCCTTGAACTGAAGAACATCTGGGTAGAAGCAGCTGGCTGTAGGGAGAGGTCGCTTACTGCATTTTTTCATATCTATTTAATCGATTGCAAAATGCATGGAGTTTCAACATTCTACATGAAACGCAGTCGTCGCATTGAATTGAATCTAAAAGGTTTCTTTCTATAAAGATGTTTGGCAGGTTATTTAAAATTGTTATAATTATTCAGTTCCTGCTGTCTCAATAGGGAAGCAATTCCACTGATAGAATTCACATGTTGGTTCGGGAAGTTTTCTTTTAAAAAATCCCTAACCTTTAGAAGGATATACTGTACTTTAGAAGTATAAAAAGGGTAATGAAAGGTCAATATGCAGACTATTTTTCTTAATTGAATTTGTGTATGATTTGAGTTTTGCTGTAAAATGTGGTGCATGCAGCAAATCCCAGGCAAATCCAACCTAAATTTTTGTGTGTTCAAAAAAATCGAAAAAAAATAAAATTGGACCACAGTCAAGTCGTACCAGTTCCAGATAACCCGTTCAGTAGATGACGCGTGAGTTCCGTAAAACATAAGCATTTGTACATGGGATCTAGTGGTCTCAATGTTGGATGTCGCAGATACGGCGTGGAGCAGGGAGCTTGTGGCCCACTTTTCATGTCACAGCTACAACCTTTTTTAAACCCCATTTCTTATTGTGCCCCTGATTCAAAACAATTTGAAATAAAGACATACTCAGAAATGCAATGTTAAGTTTAATTTTCTTTATATACATCCTCCATTATGAGAAAAATGCCACGATAACATGTTAAAACACAAAAAAAACACTATTTTCATTGAGTGGGTCTTTAAAAGTAAATGTGGTTAACAATGAGTCCAACAGTTTTATGTAAAATTCAGAAGAGCAGTTCAAGATTGATACTTGCAATGAACAAGTATCTTGAAGCTAAAACTAAAAACAGTGCTTGAGTAACTGCACCTGTGAGAGATCTTGTTGTGTAACCTAATGTTCAAGCACTTCAGCCTTTTTTGTTACAGCAACTCAACATAATGAAAAATAGATCCTTTACTGCTCTCAAAATGAAGGAGAGCCATTTACCAGCATTAATGGCAGGCTTTCCTGCAGCCTCCTGCAGTCGTGACGAATGGAGACAGTGGGGTTGGTGGAGGATTTGCATTTGATGTGTAATCACGCTGCCCTGCTGCTCAATGTCTCTTTGGTTTTGTCTCTGCAAGGAAACATCAGATTAATTGCGCACGGCTAAAGAGCTGCACTCAGCAGTCGTGTGCGCTGGCTCGTTAACAAAGGAAGGAGAATGGCACTAAGCAGCTGCAACGCTCTGTGAACACCTTACTGCAACTTCACTTCAAGATAGACAACTATTAGCAGGTCTTGACCTCTCCCTTACTCCCACTCTTTTGTGTGCACAACATTTTCCTCCCAGGCCATGATATAGGGATTGAGGGAGTGATTCATCTGTCAAGCTCCTCTATTTCCTGAGAGCTGTTATCCTGCCGTGCTCAAGGACTCTTTTAGGTCCAGTAGTGAACATACAAAGAGAAACTGAGAGCTGCGATGTACGCTTAGCTGATAAGTCTAGAAATGAGAATTGCTTTTCTTCCAATCTAGCAGACAGAAAGATTCGGGAAGAAAAGGGAAAGGCTAAAAAATAGACAAACGGTTTTAAATAGGGCAATGACTTCTGTTAGTCAAGGAACACAGCATACTGTAAATATATACACATTAATGCATTTGTTGGGCGGAAGTAGCTCAGGAGGTTTTGCAGGTCGTCCAATGATCAAAGGGTTGGCGTTTCGATCCCCGCTCCCCTCAGTCAACTGTCGTTGTGTCCTTAGGCAAGACAATTCACCCTCTCTGCCTCCAGTGTGGCTCCACTGGTGTGTGAATGCGTTTGAATGATGGTGATGGTCAGAGGGACTGTAGACACAAACTGGCAGCCACGCCTCTGTCATCACCAAGTATACATGAGGAGTGAATAAATAATGGACACATTGTAAGCGCTTTTAGGGTCTGGAAAATCCCAGATAAATCTAATCCATTATTAATGTGCTTTCTGACAAAAAAATCATGTTGACATCAGATTATTTTTAAAAGTCACTGCAAGTGAAGTGTGTTTGTAAAAGCAGTTGGAATGCTGCAAAAGTTTGTGGGCGTGTGAGTCTGTGGGTGTGTGAGTACGGTGACCTTATTGGTGTTGTGCATTCACAGAGAGCGTGCAGCTGAGGCGTTAGCTGACTCCCAGCGTTCCTGCACAAACCAAACCTCCTCTGTTTCAATACACTCCATCCACTCTGCCAGACGCCCAAAATGGCACCAATTGATCCATGAACATCCACGCATGCAGAGGCAGTGCCAGCCTAAAAGCAATGAAACATGTAAGCTGCAGATCCTCTGCTCTTTACTGCAGCACTGAGCTCTTTTCAGCTCCCAAATCGTGTTTGTGTGTCAAGAACACATTTTTCACCTGTTTCTAAAGAAGATTAATTTAAACTGATGCTTTTGCTTTTCAGCACAAACAAGCTGTACTGCAGCCTGGGATATGGGCATTCTAGATTTCAAATAAAGGCGCACTTCAGGCACATTTCTGCCAAAAAGAATGACAGGTTTACTTTAGCACACATGGACTATTTTTTTCAAAAATACAATTACAGTCTTGGTTAAAGCATTGTATTATAAATGAATAAAAAATGTTAAAGTTATTTCAAATGTAATAGCCAATGTAATCTTTGTGAAAAATCATAGTTTTTTTCAGGCTTAACAAGGCTTTAATGTGAGTTATAGCACAAAACTACTCTCTATTTCAGCACCATGGACAGTTCCTGCTGCACTTGCCTCTTTTATTTGCTTCCTGAGTTTGTTCTCCTTGTGTTTTTCTTAGAATACATTTTCTCTCATTGCCTTTGGATCTAACATGATACATCTGAAGAAAAAAATATATATGTTTATATGGTGTGAGCTTTGGTTGCACGTTTTGAACTTAGATCTACTGTGTACTGGAATAACTATGTACTGGAATAGTTGCTTTTGATGGTACATCAAGACCTTGTACACATTGAATTTTTACAAACTGGTGGGTGTCAATGAGTGTATACACAGCATAACTGAGGTACAGGTAAATTTTGTATAAATTCATTAATGTATTTTGTTTATACGAAATGACATAATGTCAATTAATTTTTGATCCAAATTTTTAAAAAGTTCAGAAAAATATTGACATTAACCACAAAAATCTGTTTTAGAAACTAAAAAAAAGTAAATAAGTCTGAAACAAAGGAAAAAAGAAAATGACAGCTCAAATATAAAAAAGATATCTTTGAATTGATTCTGTTTGAGCTCTTAACATACCTGTTCAGAGCTGATTATTCTTCTAAGTGACATGTTTTTTTTAACAAACCTAAAAATATGATCAAATTGTAGGTAACCTGAAAGCACCAAAGAAAGACATAATTGTGTTGTACTTTTCTGGACGTTCTGGACAAAGCATTTACGCAAATAGGACATTGCCCTGTTAGTTTCCATCCATAAATAAATATTTTTTTTAATTAAATCCCCTAAATGATTGTTCTTCCACCAAAGACAAGAAAAGACATGAATGCATTTAAACGCAGGTAAGACTGACTGGCTTTTCTGTGAGGCTTAAGAATTGTTCTTTTCCTCTGCAAACCTAAAGGGTAGCCTAAGCTGTTTACAGACTGAAGAATGGAGGGAAACTGAAGATGGGCCTTTCGTCAAACAACTGCAAGATGCACAAAATCTTTCAAATTCAGCAGCATTTTTTTTTCTGTCAGTCCTGATCGTCATTTCCAATACTCCCTCTTTCCGTTACCCTGACATAAGAGCAGGCCACTAATAGAAAGTGTGTCTGCTTGATTATTTACTCTGTGCCTCTGCACCTGTTTCTGCTCAAATTCTAATAATCTGTTTTGGAACACTTGCTTTCAGGGTTGTGATGAGTCCTTTCTACCTCCAAACATAGGAAATGATAATTCATGAATCCGGTTGTATTTGTGGAAGAGATGAAAGTCAGGCAGTTAGTGCAGCTCTCACTGACAAACCTTCGTTTTATTTCCAGTGTGTCCTAAAAAATGTTTGCATTTATGATTAAATGCAACCAAAGTTGTGTCTAATATTTTTTAGAACCTGCACAAGGAATAAAAAAAAAGAGCCAGAGAAATTTCCCAGAATTCTGTTAGCTACTTAGTTGTCAGTGGATGAGAAATAATCAGTTTGATTAGGACTGATAAAACATTTGGCAGCAGTGGATGGTGTGGAGCCGCAGGGCTCCTTACAGTTCATGGATCAGAGAGCTCTCAGCTACATTGAACTGCATTCAGAAAGGGTGTCTTAAAAAGAATTGTTTGCAAAATAATTTCTTTATAATAATTTTGCTAATTAAATCTTATATCTTCGCCTACGAGCCTCTTTATCTTTTGCACCTCAGCAAGCAGTCGTCTTTGGAAAGTCACATTCAGAATTTGAAATTTCTCTGAAGCGGATTTAGTGACTTTTACAATTTTTTTTTCTTGAATCTTGCCCAGCTTTGAGCACATTGTGACAACGTCGCAGTCAGATGCCTGTGAGAGAAATTTAAAGAGGTCACCTTCTCAAGGGAGGGGGGGTGGGGTGACTGAGTCACAGTTGAGACTGCACACCAAGCTCAGCCGTCATGTGAGCCCCAGCCTAAGACTTTGGAGAAGAAACACAAGCCCAGCTGCCGAGAGACTGCCTCTCTTTCTCCCAGTCAGTCACAGAGGATGTAACTCTCCTGGTATTTCTAAATTTGATCAAATAGTTTTCCTTCCAGATTTAAAAATCTAGGACTCATGTAAAGTAATTTAAGAAGAATCAGAAAGATATAATGTATTGTCTTGCCACAAAGACAATGTTCTACTTCCCAGTCGTGTCAGAACTCAAACCCTTAGTCTATTGATTGTCTGTGTGGGTTACTGAGTTTGTATATTTAAAAGAATCCCACACGCAGGTCACTTCTGCTCACAAGCAATCTGTAAACTTTTCTATAGGTGGAAAAATGTACAGATATGTTTAGTCCGTGTTTGCAGACTTACAGACATAATGCAAAGAAATACCGAGATATGGTCTGCCCTTGAGAGCCTTAAAGATCTAACAGCAAAGTAGTGTTGAGTCATTTGTTTAAAAGGCTCCTTGAGGATTGAGGCCACTTCCTGCAACACAGGGAACTGTTATATGCTGCTCAGTCTGGCCATGGCGCATTCTTACCCAGCAAGAATACCTTCATGAATGTGACATTGAAACATTTCTGGTAATGTTGCTGAGGAATTGGCCCAATTCCTGTCAACAGACATGTTTTCAGAGTCCCTTTTTATTTCTCTGCAAGCAGGAGCCTTGAAAAAGTAATTGCATTTGTTACTTGATTAAAAGGTAAATTGCAGATTTACCTGACACTGCAGAATGTTTCTCTGAACAAACACAGGTAACATTAAAGTTTTTGCAAGCTGATGTTGTACTTTTGATTTATGCATCGCTGGCTTCAAGTTATTTTTCTGTTTCTACAGAATGTTTCGGTTGATGTGGTAGTTATTTTGTTTGAGTCATATATGTTATTTTTAGTACTTAAAACCATTCATCTTTTATTTTGGTTACTTTGTATTTTTCACAACATAGAAGGCTCAGTGAAAGATAGTCATGTATTTCAGACTCTCACAGCCTCACTTCATGTGCTGATTACAGCACATATGGTGCAAACAAAAAACATCAGCATTCATATCTGAACATATGTCCAGAAATGTTTTTGTCAGCCAATTCATTTAGGATTTGAGTTAAGGTGGACTATAGTTAACAAAGAAAGGGCTTAGTCCCCACAATTTTTGTTTATATTTCTTTGCATATATATAACACCTAAAGAGCAAATGAAATGCATGTGTTTGTATGATTCATATAGGAATCTCTAAATGCCCAAAATGCACACAACCTGGTCAAAAGTACTTTTTTACTGTTGAGTTTGCAGAGGTCTCCTTTACTAGTTAAAATCTGCAAATGCTGACCCAATATGGAAAGGGTTTTAAAATAGAATATGATAAATAATACTGCCCACTCAAATCATGTAAATATAATTTTATTGACATTTTACACTAACCATATAATGAATATTTTGTTAAAAAACTCAGGCATAAAATTGTGAAAAAAAAGTATGAGGTATGAGGCAAAAAACTAGCAGTATGCTTTGAGTTTAATACCAGAACATTGTACAGCAGAACTTCAGTCTTTGTTAGCATAGCATACAGTAGTTTGTTTAACATAAATCCACATGTGTAAATGTGCACAAAAACAAAGTGGCTTAGCTATTTGCTGAACAGTGTGTTCAACACTGAACCACATGTTCCATGTCACATAAAAACACATTGTCATTTTAGAAATAGTAAGCTTTAGATATCGTCAGCCTAATAGCATATCTGCCTAACTCATTTTTTCAGGGTTTTTTTAAAAGAAGAAAAAACACCTTTTTTTCCACTACTCACAGTCGAGTTAGGCCAATATCTCAATTCGGCAAAAAAATGAGTTAGGCAGAAATGCTATTAGGCTGACGATATGATACTTATTCCTTTTAACTTCACAAAAGGGCTTCCACCTGAAACAACATTTAAACACTTGTAGCCACAAAAGTATTTAAAATAAGAAATTGACATTATGATTGAATTCTGTGTCAAAAACATTTGTTCCCATAACACTGTAAAGTCCTATTTCTGATTTCCTCTGGAAATGTCATTCAGAAAGGTGTTGTTATTTATTTATTTTTTGTATTAAGGACACGTCAGCTGTGCGTCATGTGACTGACGGTACGGGTGACTGAGGGGATAAAGAGAACCAAAGTAAGGGGGGGAGGGGCTCATCCTGCGGTGACGGGAAAAAAAACTTCAGGGAGTCTACGAGAGACCTGGAGAAAAAAGGAGAAAAAGAAGCGCATCTAACTCCCGAGGCATCGGATTCCGTTTTGGGGATTTATTTCTGTTTGGACAAACTTGGACAATCAACCCTTGGGTGAGAGGATTCCTTTTTCTTCTTTCGTTTGGATGGCGTTTCATTGTGGAGAATGCCTACGTGTCGGGAGTGGGAGCGACCGTGAACTCTGAAAAGGAAGACGCTGCAGCACGAACATTAACGGGACACTTGAAGAAAACAAATCGGTTCTGAGACTGAGGAGTATTATATTATATTATTTGGGTTTTTTTTTTGTTGTTTGGTTAACTTGTGTTACATAAAAAAATCTGAAGAACAAAGAGTAAAATCTGTGGTGTGTAAAGATATCTATTTAAAAAATCTAATTACCCTAAAAACGTAATGAGCACTATAAATAAATAGATGATCGTTACATATGGTGGCACGGATGGGGATAGATTTTTTTTGATATATGTATATGTTTTGTTGAAAAATCATGGAAAATAGAACAAGTGCGGGTTTGAGTGGCTTATACAATCCAGATGCGTTGAGAGATCCTGAGTCTGGTGATCCAGATTTTACTGTTGGTCAATTTGTAACCATAAGAGAGAAATCTCCAAGTGAAATAACATCTTTGTTGGGTTCATTATATTTGGACGATGAAGACGATGAAGATGAACGTATCGCTCCTGAAGACATCAGACACCGGAAAGCTAAAATTCTAACCGATGTTGAGGTTGTTCAGGCTAATGATGATGGTGCTAATGCAGAGGATGAGCAACAGTACAGAAGATCAGAGGAGCAGGAGGAACAGAACATGAAAGATGACCTAAAATGTGTAACACATGATGTTGCTGCTCTAAAAGAGCAGGTCCATGACTTAGAAGTAAGACTGAGGGATTCCATTACAAGTTCTATCAATCGAGAAAGTAATTTCAGAGAATATATTGATGTCTGTTTTGCAAAAATGGAAAATAACCTCATATCCAAGGTAGAAAAACTGGAAAAAGATGTGGTGAATTGTATGTTAAGAAGGGATTGAAATGGAAAAACCAACTTAAAAATATTAAAGCAGAGAGCACTCCCATTGCCCAAAGGTCCATAGCCATTTCTACTGAATTACAGGATTCAACTCTTTCTAATGAACCTCGCCTGATAGTGCCTAGTCAGCCTGGTGCCACCCATTTCTACTCCACTCCTACAGTACATAGTCAGCCTGGTGCGACCCCTTTCTACTCTACACCTCCGGTTCGCTTAGACTTTCCCACTTTTGGAACCTCCAGTGAATCTTCAGATGTTGTCAGTTTCATAGAGCAATGCGAAAACTATTTGGACATACGACCATTGTCCAACCATGAATTGATGGGAGCCCTGGCTGCAGTATTGAAAGGACCCGCTCTTAGTTGGTGGAAAGCCACAAAATATCAAATACATGACTGGATGTCTTTTAAAAATGCATTTATGGCTGCCTTTCTCCCTGCTGACTATTTAACAGAAGTAGAGGAGAAATTGAGGACCACAGTCCAGAAGCCAGATCAGTGTCTAAGAGACTTTGCATATGACTACAGAGCTCTATGTCTTAAGTGGAAGCGGGACATGTCAGAAGAGGAGGTTGTGCGACGCATACTAAACAATATCAACCCAAAAGTGGCAGGATGTCTGAGGGGAACGGTCTCTACAGTTGCACAACTTGTAAAAATTGGAGCAATGGTTGAAAAGGACTGTACGGGAGCAAAAGATTATTGGCAGAGAGTTCATGCGAATTCGGACAGATTCACTAAAAAACCTCCTGACAGAAAAGCTAACCAAAAGGGTACAGTAGGGGTCACTGTAGTTCCACAACATACCATTAGAGAGCCAAACCTCTTAATGGTCCCTGTTTCAATCCGAGGGATGCAGGTGGAAGCAGTGGTTGACACTGGTAGTACCTTTACTCTAATAAGAGAGAGCTTGTGGAACCAGTTGACACGTCCTGAAGAAATATTTCAACTTACAGAAAGACAAAGATTTGTTATGGCTGATGGAACCATTCACCAGGAGTTGGGCCAAAAGACTCTATGTCTGGAGTGGCATCAGGATCAATGGACAATAAATGTGCATGTAATGGAAGACCGCCACTTGGCTTTTTCTCTAGTGCTTGGACTGGACTTTCTATCAAAGTCGGGAGCAATTCTTGATATGTCCCGAAACAGTTATGGAGTGAAAACAGATCATGGTTATAAATTCCATACATTTCTTCATCAGACAGGAGATTTCAGGGAGTGGAAAAAATCCACCATCTCCTCTTGCCTTTCTCCGGTTAGTCTCTACTATGCACTCCAACCGGGGGAATTTCCTCCTTGTGGGTCAGTTGTGACTGCCACAGACAGGGTTCAAACCCGTGACACTGATCATCCTGACAATTCCAGACTTCTACATAAATTGGTGGAGGACTGGCCATCAGTTACTTCTGGCATTCTGGGGAGAACCACCGTCGAAAAACACAGAATCTTCTTGCAAGACGAAATCCCAGTGAGATCAAGAGCCTATCGGGTTTCTCCTTTTAAAAAAAATATAATCGAGGAACATGTGGCTAAAATGTTGAAAGATGGCATAATTGAACCATCACAATCAGCCTGGTCCTCTCCTGTAGTCCTTGTAGACAAGCCTGATGGATCCTATAGGTTTTGCGTTGACTACAGAAGAGTAAATGCCAAGACCTTGCCTGATGCTTATCCCATGCCCCTCATTCATGACATCTTGGAATCCATGGATGGGGCATCCTGGTTCAGCACTTTGGATTTGCAATCAGGATATTGGCAGGTGGCCATGGATGAACAGAGTAAGCCACAAACGGCTTTTATAACTTCTATTGGACTTTTCCAGTTCAAATGCATGCCGTTTGGATTACGGAATGCTGCAGCCACTTTCCAACGGCTTATGGAAAAAGTGTTAGGAGAAATAAAAGGGAAGTTGTGTTTTATATATATAGATGACATCATTGTTTATTCTAAAACACAAGCAGACCACATGAAAGATTTGGCAGAAGTGTTTCTGAGACTCCATAGGGCCAACCTCAGTCTCAACATGGAGAAATGCCATTTCTTTAAAAAACAGTTAAAATTTCTTGGTCATGTTGTCTCAGGAAAAGGAGTAGAAGCCGATCCAGCGAAGACACGAGCAATTGCAGACTTTCCAGTACCAACAGATATAAAGTCTCTTCAGCGTTTTCTGGGGCTTGCAGGCTGGTATCATAAATTTATTGCAAATTTTTCTGCTATTGCGGCTCCTCTTAATCACTTGAAGAAGAAGGGGGTAGAGTGGCACTGGTCTACCGAATGTCAAGCTAGCATGGATGCTTTAAAAAAAGCTCTAACCTCACCACCCATACTAGCACAGCCAGATATGTCGCTTCCCTTTCAGGTTCACACAGACGCCAGTGAGGTGGGCCTTGGGGCTATTCTCTCACAGGAGACGAAAGATGGAGAACGGGTGATCGCGTATGCTTCCAGAGGGCTTCGAGGACCTGAGGGGAATTATTCTACCTCAGAAAAGGAATGTTTGGCTGTCGTCTGGGCGGTTGAGAAATGGAGACACTATCTTGAAGGGAAGGAGTTTTCTGTCTACACAGACCATGCTGCATTATCGTGGGCGTTCAATTGCCCTAAAACAACATCTCGCTTGACGCGCTGGATTTTGCGGTTGCAACAGTTCCACTTCAAGGTCCTCTATAGAAAGGGTTGCCTCAATGTTGCACCAGACGCATTGTCTCGAGGATATACACCCTTGATAATAAAGCCATCTCCTTGCTTTGCTGTCACCCTGAAGAGTCCTTCAGATCTTCCAACCAGTTTAGCAGAAATCGCTCAAGCACAAGATCATGACCCAAAACTTAATGAAATGAAACGGACTCAAAGTGGCATCAACACTTCTCCCCAAAGGATCAGCTTTGCAGAACATCAGGGTGTTCTGTATCGCAGAATTCCCTTGCAGAACCAAGGAGAACGGTTTCAATTGGTAGTGCCTCAGGCCCTAGTTCCGGAGTTTCTCCGTTACTTTCATGATAATCCTTTGGGAGGCCATCTTGGGCGCCTGAAAACCCTACTGAAGATCCTAGATGTAGCTTGGTGGCCAAGCGTACGCAAAGATGTCTGGGAACACACCAAGAAATGTGAAACTTGCCAAAAGTACAAACCTGGCAATTGCAAACCTTCGGGTTTATTACAAAACATCACAGTCAATAAACCTGGAGAGATGCTCGGAATAGATCTTATGGGGCCCTTCCCCAGGAGCAAGAAGGCAAACGTATTTCTTCTTGTGGTGGTTGACTACTATTCAAAGTGGGTTGAATTGTTTCCCTTAAGAGATAGTAAAACACCACGAATTATCAAGATTCTGATAGAGGAAATATTCACTAGGTGGGGCGTTCCTCAGTATCTGGTGTCTGACCGAGGTCCTCAGTTTACTAGTAGTCTTTTAATTGACCTTTGTAAGACATGGGGGGTTGTGCAGAAGTTAACGACTAGTTATCATCCACAAACCAACCTCACCGAACGGGTAAACCGAACATTGAAGACCATGATTGCATCATTTGTGGGCCAACATCACCATGCTTGGGATCAATGGTTACCTGAGTTTCGTTTCGCTATTAACACCGCCCAACAAGAAACCACAGGAAAGACCCCAGCGGAGCTGGCTCTGGGACGTAACCTCTATGGCCCTCTGCAGAGACTGATTTACAAACCACCTTCTCCACAACAACAAGCAACCTACAATCTAGTTGAAAGACAACAACAACTGGCTGAGGAGGTTAAACGGAGAGTGGGTGTGCACCAGGCTAGAAATGCTAAGTATTATAATACCCGTAGAAAAGATGCGCACTTTCTGCCGGGAGACTTAGTCTGGGTCAGGTCACATCCCCTTTCTAAAGCTACTGAAAAGTTTTCAGCAAAGTTAGCGCCGAAGTGGGAAGGACCAGCAAAAATAATAAAGAAATTAGGGCCAATCAATTACAGAGTTATTTGGGGAGACCCACAAAAGAAAGAAGATACTGTAAATGTGGTAAACCTAAAGACCTATCATGGTGTTTTCCCTTAGAAGCCTTTGGCTGAAGGGGGGGGTATATGTAGCCACAAAAGTATTTAAAATAAGAAATTGACATTATGATTGAATTCTGTGTCAAAAACATTTGTTCCCATAACACTGTAAAGTCCTATTTCTGATTTCCTCTGGAAATGTCATTCAGAAAGGTGTTGTTATTTATTTATTTTTTGTATTAAGGACACGTCAGCTGTGCGTCATGTGACTGACGGTACGGGTGACTGAGGGGATAAAGAGAACCAAAGTAAGGGGGGGAGGGGCTCATCCTGCGGTGACGGGAAAAAAAACTTCAGGGAGTCTACGAGAGACCTGGAGAAAAAAGGAGAAAAAGAAGCGCATCTAACTCCCGAGGCATCGGATTCCGTTTTGGGGATTTATTTCTGTTTGGACAAACTTGGACAATCAACCCTTGGGTGAGAGGATTCCTTTTTCTTCTTTCGTTTGGATGGCGTTTCATTGTGGAGAATGCCTACGTGTCGGGAGTGGGAGCGACCGTGAACTCTGAAAAGGAAGACGCTGCAGCACGAACATTAACGGGACACTTGAAGAAAACAAATCGGTTCTGAGACTGAGGAGTATTATATTATATTATTTGGGTTTTTTTTTTGTTGTTTGGTTAACTTGTGTTACATAAAAAAATCTGAAGAACAAAGAGTAAAATCTGTGGTGTGTAAAGATATCTATTTAAAAAATCTAATTACCCTAAAAACGTAATGAGCACTATAAATAAATAGATGATCGTTACACACTGAAGAAAAACTCAACCTTCAGAAAGTAAAAATACCTTTTTTTTCAGGAAAAAGGGCTTATTTTCAGTACTAGCTTTAAGTAATAATCACGTGTAAGAAAGTTTTTCTGGAGCAAAATAATCTTAGTTTCAGAAACATGTCTCAGTAACTGGAATTTTTTTTCCTAAAATAAGAATTCTTGCTAAGACCATTTTTCTTACCCATTGGCTGATTTAAAGCAAATCTACCAATGGGGTAAGAATTTTTCACTTCTACCCAAGGGATCTGTTTTTGCAGTAAAGTCGTTTAAAATGACTAAAAGCCAGTGCATGGAGTGTGGGAGTGGAACTTTTTTTGTGTACTTCAGGATCATGTTTATAAAAAGCTGTTGTGTGTTTAGAAATGTGCAGTTGCACCACAAATGTCCAGGCTGTAAAATTAAACCACTAACAGGAACTAAAGGCTCTGCAGAGGTGCCAAATAACTTTGCTTTATCGCTGACATTGCTGAAAACTCAGGTACGTCCCAGCAATGTGGTTGTTTAGTGAAGTATTACATTGTCATGCATGTGATGTTTGATTTTTCTGTCTTTATATTTCTGCACCAGTGTGCTTCTTGTTTGAATATGCATCATTCTTTCGGTCAAAATTTGAATAATTGGCGGTAAAATGCCCTTGATGGTGTTCCTGCCTTCTGGTTGGAGCTAAAGGTACCATCTGTTTACAAAGTCAACCAAGACTGACTGTCAGTTGTTTGTGCACTTACTGATAAGAGACTGAGGTGCACTTTGACCCCAGTATTTCAAATGAGAGTACAGTGAATGTCACTTTCACATGATTATCTCAGTTTGGGGCTTTTGAACCTGTCTAGCATTAACTGTAACTTAACTTAAGAGCTTAGCATTAACAAGCGTTAAAAATGTTTAAACCCCGAATATCCAGCTTAGCTTAGAATGACAAAAAGACTGGAAAATAACCCTCTTAAGGCAATATCTAACATCCCCCTTAATCCTTTTCTTTGAGCAGCTGCTAATACATTTCCAAATATCCTCCACACTCCAGCTTATGATGTTCAGTGTCACCTGTTAGAGCAGATGCTCAGTTTCTCTTTCTTCCTCTAGAGAAATGAGGTCCTCTTCTCTGGATTTATCTTTTTGAGCTGATAAAGAAGTGTTTATTTAAAGTCTGGACACTGATGCACCCAGACATCGGTCATCTTACCGTCTTCTTATCAACCGTCCAACTCCGTTCCACGCCAGCCCTTTTGAAATACTCAAACCCTCCGAGTGCAAGTCACAGGCGTGCTCCGCTCTCTGTGGATCCCTGAGCGAGTAAAGTGGTGGCGCACAGTGAGGACCACTTGTCTTTAAAGGCCATACCTGATCTGAATGCTATCTGCTGAGCACTTCACTGTGAAGGTCACCAGTGGGGAGGAGGAGGAGGAGGAGGAGGAGGAGGACGAGGGGTGTCAGCTAAGTCACTGTGCTCTGAATACTTAGTAGCTCTGCTGGGGACATGTCAGCTCCCATGTCTGTAACACTTATCAGCAAGTGGCTGAGCCATTTGACAGCGACCAGGTCTTTCTGCTGTCGGAGCACTTTTTGAAAAGCATGGCTGGTTAAATGATTCATTGGTCGTATAAAAAAATACACGTGCAGCTGCACATTCTCACTGCAGTGCCATAAGATTATCCTCAACTATGAGTGTTAAAGATATTAACAAATTCATGAGCAGTTCAGCTCTCCTTTGGAAATTATTTTCCAGTGTAACTAAAACAAATGATGAGATTTTGGGCAGAAAATGTTGATTTAATGCACAGCTTTGTTTTTTCTTTTTAATCATGATAAATGACCCACAGTGATAAAAGTTTTCTAAGATCTTTTGAAAGCTTCCTTAAATGAAGGTGAATTTTGTCGAACAGATTATGTGCTAATAAAGGATGATGAGAATGAAACCCTCTATTGAGTCACATCAGACTTGTGAAGAAAAGCAGCGTGAAGGTGTGTGCAATAAGTCCTGAACAGTCTGTGCTTGTCCTCTGCATTTTTAAAGAATTTATGATTACAATTTCAAAAGGTTGCAGGATTTCCACAGTCGTCTTTCTTCAATGAATTTAAAATCAGCTTTGGTTCTTCTGGAGTTTGTTCTCAGAAGTTTATAGATTCTATGCCGAGTCAATAAGATCTCTACAGACAGACCATCTGCACATGTTTTTTTTTTGTTTTTTTTTTGTTTCTGCACAGTGATAAAAGAGCAGAAATACTTCTAAAGCCAATGGAGTGCTGTTTGATTGCATCAGTTTCATGCAACGCTCCGTTTCATTGAAGAAAACGACAAAGAAAAAGGCGCTGGGAGCTGTTCAAACAACTATTAAAGAAGTTTGGCAAAGTGCAGCTGGACTTGAGGTGTAGCTGTGCTCTAAAGTCAGTCACTGCACTTTTAAAATATTCCATGGCAACAAGACCATCATTTATCAGAGAATTATAGAGATCATACACAATTATATTGCTTATATCAAAACTACCATTTACTGTATGAACCAAGTTAGTTTGAGGTTACCCAGAGAAATTGGTTTTCTTCTGGCTCCAGTGAAATGAAGCCAATGCAGTCGCCATTTTTTCCACAATATTGACGTCACCATCATTGTGTGAAGGTGTTTGTATGGGTAATTGATACTGTGACCGTAAGACACTTTGGGCCTTCAGAGAAGGTAGTAAAGCTATATAATTAAATGCTATTTACCATGTTGGAACCAGGCGTCATCAGATAGGTCCACGTCGGTCCAGGGGAAGATTTCAATGGCAACCACTCCAGCCAATCAGGTGTTGCAAGGTTACACCCCTACCACTTAAAAATGGGCTTAGGAAAATCTGTCAATCAAACGTTTTCAAACATTGGATGTAAGAACGCACACTTTTATTAGGGGCATCTGATTGGTCAGTTTATAACTTGAATAACTTGCACTATAGAAAAGAATTCATTTAAAAAAAACTAAGGTAAGCAGAGGGTAAGCAACAACAGGGCAAAATTTGTTGTTTCCTTTTTAATTATTTAAAATGACAGTTTCCCACACATTGAAGATGCATATTGGACAGACAGGTTTTTGTTGCTAAAAATTCTGATAAATACACATGTTTCTGTTTGAATGTTAAAGAATAATGACATAAAGTGAAGCAGCAAAGTGTCCACAACAAACTTCTCTAAAGTTTCTGATTTTGAGTGCAGCAGCAACAACTGCTAATCCTGTCAGAAACTGCTTGGTTGTTGTCTTATCTAATAAAAGTAAAGGATTTTCCCTCAACTATATAATACAAAAACCATTCTAGTATAACCCAAAATATAATAACCCATCAAAAAAATATGCTGTTCTTGCTATACGCTCTCCTCCAAGAGCAAGGATCTGGTACTGACAAAAAAAAAAAAAAACAGTGTACATGGGTTTTACACTTCCTCATAAATCACCAAGAGTGATGCAGCATGTGATACTTTTAAGTTAGTGCTGTCAGAGTTAAGAGTGCTGGCTCTGCTCTAAACAATATTTATTTTTGCCAAGATACAATTCAATACACCCCATGATGTGTTTCTGTCACAATCCGTTTTCCACAGCCTGAAATATTTAGCTCACTGTTTTTTAGATAATGAAGCTGTGCAAACATCTGATTGATATCATTCTGTGGTCACCCATCTTCTGTACTCAGAGTTTTCCTGTGAACTGCTCTTTATAATTTATACCCAGCTAAAAATAATTAAATAAAAGTATGAAACAAACGTATTTGTGTTACGATTATATTCATTTAACGATGTTGTGACAAAATGCATTCTTCATTTAAATGTACGCTTAAACGCTGAGAATAGCCTTTTTCCACATATTTTTGACAGAAGTAAACTGGTATGTAAAAGGAATGAGATTTCATTGTTTTTAATCAACACTGTTCAATAGCACTAACTGTTTTTTAAAAGAACTCGCTGAAACCCATACATTTTCCTGTGACTACAGCAGAGGAGTTGCTCAAAACATGGAACTCTTGCTGAGAAGAGACATTTTAACAGAAGCACATCATGATAGAGCAGTGAGAATAATAGATTTGTGCCCTATAGTCATATTAGACGCCCATTCTTGCCTAATATACAGATATAGGTGCCTGTTCAAAGCTGATTTGGATGCTGTCTGTCAGTGGCTGACAGTAAATCCTGAACCTCATGAGTAAACAGGACTTTTGGAAGTCCCTCAGCGGTGCTTTCTTTCAGTGTCACCGCTCAGCCAGGTTACCGTCTGCTCAGCTTCTTCCTTTCATATGTCTCATGCACTGATTCATCACATTGGGCAGTGAGCTCTGCAAATACACACAACAACCCTCAGGAGTCTGAATTTACCGCAGTGCATGTCATGCTGTTATGAGATATGCTGGCGGTAAATTTGCACGTTTAAATTCATCTGTCAGGCTGCTGAGAGTTGTGACAGTCTGACAAAGCACCAAAAGTAATGACACATAAAAAAACACATAAAAACATCTGTTGGGTCAAAATTTACCAAAAAAAAAAAGATAAATATGTTTTTATCATAGAATTGATACATATTCCAGTTTAAAATTGTTTTACCATAAGCCAAAAAGATCTGCAAAATAGGTTGTTTAACATCTGAAATGAGACATAAAGTGCTGCTCCAGTTCGGTTAAATTAAAGTGTATTCACATACACATTTTTATTCCATTGGACATTTTTTCTTAGTTTTTGTCAGCTTGATCATTTAAAAATGCCCAAACACAGAATCAGGAAACTGCTGTTTACTTTTTGAATTTCCTGTTTGGTTGCAGCTTTTGAGCATTTTTTTTTTGTTGGTTTTCTTTAAGATTCAGATCAATAGTGGTGTGACTGAGCTGTTCCTCCTCTAATCCCTCAGGTTTCGCCATCCTCCAGGCCATAATGGAGTCAGCTGTGGCCAATAACTGGCAGGTGACAGCTCGCTCTGTGGGAAGCATTGTGGACCCCACAGAGTACAGACGCATCATCGAGGAGATGGACCGCCGGCAGGAGAAGCGCTTTCTCATCGACTGTGAGGTGGAGAGGATCAACTTGATCCTCCAGGAGGTACTGAGCCGGCTCAATATGATTGTTTAGCTTGCTTGGATTGAAAGAAGTTACAGTTTGGGAACAAAACTGCCCTTTACCAGATCCTTAAAAAAAAAAGTCTGGTCTTTTCTTGTGTTATTTTGAAGCTGCATATTCATTTTCACATTCTCTAAAGTCCGACTGCTGGATTTTTCTGATCCATGCTATTCATTTCCCTCTATTATCACCCAAAGCTCTCTGAGAGATGATCCCATTTGCCCAAGGTGTTATCAACATTCTGATTTTTAATTCATAGTGAAACAATCAGGAAGGCTTCATTAGACAAAGGCTTGTGATGTCTGCTGTTTTTTGTGTTCCTGCATGTTGTGGGAGGTCACATGAGGCTGATTCACATGCTGAAATTAGACAGCCTGCTCATTTCTTGGATAATTATCAGTTCTTCTTGTTGATTGTTAAGTGTGCAGCTTTGAAGCTGCAGAGAGAAAAAGACTATTTAGGTTTTTATTAATTTATAACATTTGGCAAATGTTTGCAGAAAAGATGTGTTTTAGCAGGGTAACATAGAAAACATGCAGGTTGGTGGGCCCTAAGAACTGGAGTTCAGAAATCCCAGTTTAGACTCCAAAGCTTAAATTAATTATTTGTGAATTGATGTCATTATTTGTCTTTGCAAAGGTTGTTATGTGGAAAAACTGTTTTGTTAGTAAAATGTGCAAACTCCTGAAGCAATTTATCAAGTTACTAGCTTCAAATAATCGAGTCAGGGTGAGGATAATTTCACACCTATTATTTTTCTTTGCTTTTGCTGTTTTTCAACTAACATTTTTTAACTAAAAGGAACTGTTTCTGCCATAATTAAGAGGCTAAATAAATGTTGTAATTTCCCAGTAGACATATAAAGGTATTTAAAAAATGTTTTTTAAGCTTTTATCAACATTTGTTTTAAGTTCTAAATGTGTTGTTTTCAGAAAGCTTTATTCTTTTCTGATGTTTTTCACTCCAGTACAGAAAACGACGCAAATAAAAAAAATCATCAGGCTCTCTCCGATTTAAACAAAACTTTATTTTTGCCTGAAAACCTACTGCCATGTAAACCTACCCACAGATTTAAAATGCATCTATTTTTTCTGTTTATTTTGTCCCACACTCTTCCATAAAAATAAAAACAAATCCCTGCAGAAGAATTCTTTCATTCCTATTTCAGAGTGTAGGAGTGGCATCAGTGAAGTGATGCCTAATGCTAGTTTCATAGGACACTGCCTTCTGAGAACAGTTGCTGAACCGCTCAGACTGTTTAGGTGAATACTGGCAAATACCCAACTGCTGTCAAGCATATTTTAGTGCTGAGTGCAGTTTACTTACTGTAAAAACAGCCTGATTGGTAAAGTGCTGCTCTAAGGCTTGTTCTTCTGGACCATTTCCTAAAAACACTCCTTGATCTAGTTCACTACCAGTATAAAAGTCAAATGTTAAAGTAAAACCTTTATTTTGTTTTCATTCTGCATTCCATTGATAAGGAACAACCTCTACACTCCATGTTTAAGATTGTGCAACTTTCAGTACATTAATGACTGTCTTTTATTTATTCCATTAAATAGTATAGAAAAATATTACATTCTTATCCAAATTTAAAGACCCATTATGATAAAAAAAAAATTGCATTTATTCAAATTTTTGTGAAGCAGACGCAGACAAAAATACACTTAAAAAAAGAAACGTAAATGCTACTTTAAAACTACAGTGGTTGGGCCATAAGCTCCTTGCTCTGCTCCATTCTGTCTTGCAGACAAATAGATCCATGTACGTCTTTGTTTTTCTCATCTGAGCTGGCACCTGACTCAAAACTGTACGGCTGGATAGCTTTGATTTTGCTTGCCATTTTTGTTGGACCAGTAAAGTTATGTTGGAGGTGTGAGGGGCTGTTAGCTAGAGGGAGAGTGTGTAAACGGAGAGCTCTCAGCGAAAGGGAGATAAAGGTGGGGCAAGGATGCTCTATGTCAAGAGTTCTGCCCACAACTTAGAGGCAAATTCTTAATAAACTCTTGCCACTCTGCAGAAACGATGTCCAGGAAAATGACACAGGTTTTTTATTTTTTGGACTACAATCAGCAAAATCATAATTAATAGACCACTGGGAAGCTTTTAAAATAGCTCAAAATATGATCAGAATGGGTCTTTGAAGCTTGACATGATCATAACCTGTGGTGGTACATATTTTTAACTAACATTCAACTATTACAATTCATATGAAAATCTTTCTTAAAATTTGTATCCAGTTAATTGTAGCTTTTCCACAAATTAACTCCTGTTAAACATAAAAATTTGTAGTACGAAATTTGATTCATTAGATCTCTGCTGTTGAGAGATCTCAAAGGATACGTGCAATATGGTGTATAAAAGTGGCCAAATAAAAAATTATTAGGTGGGGTTTTGTGATGTACAGAACTAAAGAGAAAAGAATTTTCTCAAGAACAATATTTGCATGATTCATTTGTACTTGAAACCCTTAGATATAAGTAGATCCTATTTGTGGCTCTTTGGAAAGAAGTATGAAGGCTTTGAGCTTTACTCTATAGAGGTGTTGTTCTGTCTCCTACCCAGAATATTTTTGAGGTCTAAATGTTTGCCTTATATAGTAATATTTCGTATTACTTTAACACAGTTTTTTGCTTAAATTCTTCTTAAAGTGCCCTGCTACAGACTAATGACCTGTCCAGGGTGAACCCTGCCTTTGCCCAACAGTAGTCAGGACAGGCTCCAGCAAACCCTGTGACACCCGAAAGGGATACAGTGGGTATAGAAAATGGACAGATGGATGGTCAGTCTGTGACACATCAGGTTGTGTAAATCATGATCCCTTTATCTGCCACAAATGAACGTGGCATCACAGACAGCATCTGCCTGCCAAGAGTCTCTCCAGATGCTCCAGAGTGAGAAGCCACACCTCACGTCTCTTGAGAGTTATTCTCTCATGCAAGCTGGGGCATCAACACTTGCTTTAGTGTAATATCAGCTCCAATGTAAGTAGGACACACTGTCCCATAACAGCAACAACAATGAGTCTACTATAAATAGCCTACCCTCCTAGCCAGAGGGAAGATCTCTCGTGAAGGCGGAAGTGAGCAAACATAACCGAGATCACTCAGGCATCAGAAGGTAATACATATTCACTTGATGTTGCTTTCAAGTGCACGAGATTATCTCTCCATCTCACTTGATATGGAGACAGTCATCATTCAGGTTTGGATGATTACTCATCTGCTTTTGCTTGTTGATGAATAGGTTGTGAGCATTTCTTCTACTGCATCAAGTAAAGTAAAGATGGAGCGACAGCACCTTTGAGGCTTCTCATCAATAATTGAATCTTGGTAGATTTGTTGTTGCCCCCTAAGAGGATCCGTCACCTCCAGCCTCCTGCTGCACGATGGAAAGACAGAGCTTTGATAGCTTGTGGGGTCCTCAGAGTCTGGTTCTGTAGAGAGAAATGAGAGCTCTGCTGAGACCCCAGTGGCACACTGATTCCACATTCAGTAAGCATGAAAGTAACATCTGATACTTCATCATGAGATCACATGATGATCCTTGGAGTCAAAGATTTTCTGGCATTTGTTCACATCTGAGGTCTTTACAGCTATGGAAAATGCTGCTGGTAGAGCTTTTTCTCAACCCTTTACATAAACATTTAAGCAAAAATACACAACCAGAGGACCACAGCCAACCTAACACGCATTTGCTGCTTTACTGACAGTGCTAAGCACCACACCACTGCGCTGCCTAAATCAATGCCATCATCTCAGATAAGAGATTCAGATTTGCTGAGACAACTTCAAACCTACTTCCCTTCCTGACAGCCTTCACGAGAGCAGAGAAGCCGATAAGCCTCCTCTTGGAAAAACTGTCATTTTGAGCAGCTTTACAACCTGCAACTACAAAGTCCTTTGATTTGGAGCACTGACATCACCAAATAATCCAGACTCTCTTTTAAAAAAAACCTTATGTGTGTATGTGTGTGTTCTGTTTGCAGTTTTCCTTTCCTAGGAATAATATTTAAGAAACCATTGGAGTGTGACTTGTGCAGACTCAGGACGGCGTGGAGGAGAGATCTTAGTATGGTTGTCTTTTTGTTTTAAAATCGTGTCACCCATCATAAAGTGGAAAAACTCTTTATTGTTTGGACAATCTCAAACATAATTAGAGGAGCAGTTGATGAGTCTCAGATGATTTTGACTTGTCACATGAAAGACTGGAATTCAAATCACTTTTAATGAACGTTTGTTTGCCTGCTAATTTTGATTAAAAAAACCTTTTTTTTTTCTTTTACAAATATTCTAATTCGTAATGTATTTTTACTGACTGTAAACTTAATTTAATTTTATTTAATTTCCAAGCCAGAATGTTTCATTTGAACATCCAGGTATTTGTTTTCTCTCGTTCATCACATCCTTACAATCTGCAGTCATTCTTACATCTTGTTGACATTGAATGTGAGGACATCAAGCGTGCCTCTGGTCTCCGTTACTTTCTTATCACTGATACAGTCAACAATGGCAGTCATCAGAGTGCAGATGACAGGACTCGAAGTCAGATTGAAACTACCTTGAGGTCCTCCCCTACTATCATGGCCTTCTGTCACTTAAATGAATGTGTAGCATTAACCATCATCAAAAAGCAATTAAGTGCTTTAGGTTCAGCAGAAGCTTAGGTAGTTTTCCATCTGCCTAGAGACAGAGAGCCCCACAAAATGACGTCATCGTGTTTATTGTCACATGAAGAAAGCTCTGCAAAGAAAGACACAGCGAGCGGACTGATGAAGACTGTTGACATGTTTAGCGCACTTTCATGACATCCATCAGGAAACATGTCAAAAAGAAAAAAAAAAAACTTTTTTTCCTCTGGTTTTAACCAAGTCTAAGCATGAACCTTGGTTATTATTATTAGCACAAAAAAGGCATAAATAATTGTTTTTAATTTTTTTTAGACTTAATTTAACCATCATTAAAAGTGTGAGATATTATTTTTAGAATAAGTGTCACATTTGTTCAGTTTATTTCAACTTACGATTTACAAAGACTACTGATCCCTATTGGAACATCAAACGTTAATATCAACATTTATGTATGTTGACACTGAAAGCATGATTCTTTCATCTGCCTCAATTATCACTCAATAACTACTCTAAACTGTATTTGATAAATTACATATGAAGGAGTGGCTTGAAAAGCGGGATTATGATGCTGCACCTTGAACTATGTCACATTCAACAAACAGTATTCTCCACCGCTAATTAAAATCATTTCAGTTTTTTGTTTTCACTTTAGCTATTTAAATAGGAATCTGCATTAGAAAAGAAAAATCTTTGGTCTCATAAATAGTACGGTTTTGCTTTATGTCAGCTTGTTTGTTGTGCAGGAATCCTAAGGAAACACTTAAGAAAACAAGTTGAAGAAGACACACATATAACTGCAACCCAGAATATTAAAATTTTATCAACCTGTTTTACTCACTAAAGCTGCCAGTCAATAAAATAAAAGTACTGAATTCCAACAGTATTTGGCTAGTAGTTGTGCATTCAGACTGCTGCTCTTTGTTGGATTATTGATTTTTGTGGCAAAGTTTTGCAGGAACATTTCTCTGATATCCCTCCTTATTCTTCCTCATCATTAACCAGATTCTTTTTCTCTATACTTTGTCCAGTTTTGAGTACTAAAGTAATAATTAGCTGTATAAAAGGACAGTTATCAGCTTCAGGATTTTGTGTCCTACTTCTGAGGAAGGCACGTGACCAGTCACTGTGAGGAAAAGAAGCCTTCATCAGTGAGGAGTGAGTCAAATCCTCTTGAAGGCACTTGGGCAGACATCCAGCTCTGCACAGGATTGTGGCTTCAGCCTGCTTAATTAGAAACTGTTCCCCTGGGAATTTTTAGGCTGATGCTCATGCTGCTCAGCTTGGCTCAGGCCGGCCAGCAAACCTGCTCCTCCACAGTGGCAGGAGGACAGACAAATACCTGTTCACAGTTGGCTCTTTTTCTAAAAAGACTCACCTTCAGCTCTGATTCTGCCCACAGCAAAGACATGAGCACTGTTTTGGTGTTTAAAACTTAAATAAAAAAAAAACCAGAAATGAAAATAGAAGCTGAAAAGGTTTAATCCACATATCTAAATGTTTCTTTTATGTATATGAATGTTTTTTTGGCTCTTTCTGTGGCTTCGTCTGAATATGATATCATAAAACCATGACCTTTCTGAAAATAGGAAATAGATGAGATAAAGAAACCCTGCAGTTATTGGAACCGACTCAACACGGCCATTGAAGAGCTAAACATTTGGCAGCTGCCTGTCAGTCCAACCACTAAATGATAGCCCCATAACAGTTTTTCTGATTATACAAAAAGACATGTTCAAACCAACCTCAAGTTAGACAATTTGATATTAAATATTAAAAACAAAGAATTACTTGTTTACTTAACAACTCAAAACTAATTGCTGATTTGCACCTGGCTCCAATCACTTTTCTATCTCAGATTGTGCTTCAGTCGAGAAGTTAAAGACCCTCTCTAAAGAAAATGGGTTTTTGTTTTGTTTTTAACAATCAATCATTTTTCTGATGATGGGGGAAAATTAAGCTCGAAATTGCACTTCTGAGGATGTTTTTATTAAAATAGTCGTGAATCAGGAGCAGATGAAAAAATGCTGTTTGAAAAATTATTTGTGATGTAGAAAATGCGCTGGGTGGGCTTCAAGCTCCCTGCTCCGAGGTCTCAGCTATGGGGAGGGGAAGGGAGGCGGGGTTGCTCCATGCCAACAGTCCCGCCCACAACTAGGGGGCGAATTTCTAATTAACTACTGCTGCTCTGCAGAAACTATGTCTTAGAAAATGACATTGTTATTTATTTATTAATTTATTTTTAGCTAAAACAAGCATAATCATAATTAAGAGACCACTGGGAATGCTTTTAAAATAGATCAAAAGATGATTAGAGTGGGTCTATAAAGCTTTGTTGCTAGAGTTCAACACAAAAGTAATTTTGGATTTTTACTTAATGTAATTACAACCACATTTTTCAACACTTAAAAATGACCCTTTTCTCATTAGAGCTGATTTAAGCCATATAAATTGTGCTTTTTTTTATTTGAAAAAAGAGCAATTTTCTTAATTTCACTTTGCTAAAATTCAATTTCCAGACATGCTTTCCTTTGGTCCTGTTCATTTTCTTGAATCCTAAGCCTCTGTTCTCATAACACAGACACATGCTGTTGAGGATTACAGCAAACACCTGTCTCCATTTTCACCTGGTGGTTTCACAAACAATCACCAGAAACATCTGGGACTGATGAAAACCCTACTGCCACACTTTATCATTGCCAGATTGACTCCCCCTCTCCTGGTGTGTTTCCATCAGCCCACAGCTTGACTGCATGTAGATTGTTCCATTGTCTGTTTGGGAGGATCTTCCTCATAGATGTTGATTTTAAGTTTGTCTTTTCTAGTTTTGCTTTGTGGAAACTCAAAATGCCTCTGCGTTTCTGTCTTGCTCTGACAGTAGTTGAAGAAAAGACTTTATGGCACCTTGACTTTAGTTTCCATTCGATGAGCATTAATTATTTAAAAAAGTCAGTTTGCTTGTCTCACTGCTTTTTACTCTCATGTATTAAGTTTTACTTTTCCTTCAATTACTGAACAAGCAACATGTGAGACACAGATTCTGTGGAAAATCTTGTCCTAATAAGTTTGATACTTTTATCTACAGTAGTGCCTGACCTATCCCAGGTTCCCTGAGAATGTGCGCAGCAACAGAAAGCTGTTATCCCAGGAGAAGCTGAAACTGGAGCACCGAGATCCTAAAAATATTTGTTATGCCCACATGCTTTTTTTCTTCTTCATATCAGAGCTGCCAACAGAGGAAGCAGTATATCCACTGGCAAATTGAGTGTTGCAAATTTCACATGGAAATGAGGATGGGAGTAGATTAAACAATAGTATGAGGGCATGAGATTACCAAACTAAAGACTTTTAAAAGACATTATTTATGCTATCAAAGTAACTTTTAAAAGCAGACTGAAGAGCAAAATCAGCCAAAAAATGTATCCTGATTGCAAAATATGCTCTTAATGCCAGTTTACGAGTCTATTGCCTCTTCAAAACTGGATATTTGAATCTTCACCTAATTATTTTACTTCCTCCTTCAATTTGGGTAACATGGATGTTAAAATTATAAAATAATGAGCAAAAAAGACTAAATTTAAAAAAATTAATTCTCATTTGATTTTCATCAGTGTATTGTTATTCTTATCCAGGGTAACAGAAGACTATCTATCGGTGGCAGCTATTGCTGATACTGAATAATGGCAATAATTAATTTAAAAACCCCCCCCACATATTTTTGTACCTGGACACCTTTTCACCTTTTTAATCTGAAGCTAAAGTCTGTCTTTTTGGTGATTGCATTAAGTGTAGGCTCTCATTGTTTTAAATTGTGTCAGAGCCTGCAGATGAAACCCAAGACAAATCCCTGACTTTTATCATCTTATTGTTCTTTTCTCGCTTTGGGAAAACCAAGTTTTCAAATGGGTCTTTTTATTTTAGAACAACTGTCCCTTGCAACGCTTAATGCCCACTCACACATTTATGATTCAGCTGCCAAGAGATTCTGTCTTTTATAGAAGTCAAATATCATTCATCTTGAAAATAAATACTTGGATTAAGTGCAAAAAAAAAAGCTACTGAAGCCTTTAAGATCAACACAGAGCTGCAGTTTGGTACTGCTTTGGTTTGGTTTAGTGATGCTCTAATCTGTAGTGAGCATTATTGTCTTTGTTAGATGTACACACTGAATAAATCATCAGATGTTACTTATTCATACTTTTTCTCCCATCTCACAGAATAGACGTTCATACAGAAGCGTGAGCTGCTTTTTTGCTCATGTGTGTGATAAATTCAGATTCACAAGTTCATAAAGAGCCTCAGGGTGAATCAAACCACTGAGTCCCGCAGCCAGGCATGCCTTTATTAGTGTTCAACTACTTGTCCTGGAAAGATGTTATGACAACAACATTCTGAAAAGAACGTCATCTTGGCTCCCTTTTGTGGTGAGTTTAGAAGGATGCTGAGATGTTCCAAGGTTTACAGATGATATAATAACTGTAGTCATTGCTGGACTGACTCCAGCAAGCTGCACATCTCCATTAATTCACCTGAGACTGTTGCCTGTGCCTTAGGAGTTTAACGATTGATCAAGAAATCAACAAATTGATTTATATTCATACGATCAAACCAGATGGATCTGTCTGAGACAAGTTGTTGATTGTATCAACCTATACCATTATGAAATCGTTTCAAAATTGAATAAGTAGAATTTAATCAATATAGGAAAATACAAGTTAGATTGAGGCCCGATGGGTTTATTTTGCTTTAACTTAAAAATGACCAGTGCCATCATAGTGGACAACACACACGTGATGGCAGGAAAAAATAATCAAGCCATCATTACAGTCCAATGTGTAGAAACACTTTGAATTTTACAAATAAATTATGTGACCATATGATTGTTATCAAAAGGTTTTGTTTGTATTCATTTTAACAGTGGGATGAACTTTATGAAACTAAATGTCACAAGAACGGGCAGACTTCTGGTTCCAATTGCAGCAGGTTTTATTAGCACAGCTAAAAGTCCACAAAGCTGAATCAGGGTCAGGCAGGAAGGAGTCAAAAACGAGCATCAGAGAAAAATCTGAGTAGTAGTCAGGATCCAGGCGAGATTCAGGGCAGGCGGCAGGCAAATGGAGTCAGAGACAAAACAGGGTCAGGAAATCAAAAGATCGGGTCTGGCTATAACACTCTGTGATGCAGGCAGCGTGGCACAAACAATACTTTACGTTAAGTGAGTCAGTATACTGCTTAAGTATACTGTGAGTGATTGGAAATGAAAGGCTCAGTGGCTGGCTCAGTTTTAGGACAGTGTATCAGATCGTTCAAAATGAACCAATAGACATTGAACTGTATTAATAACCACAAATAATGATTTAAACCAAATCAGTAAAATGAATCGTTCCACACCTACTGCGCATCCATGTGCTATGTTGCTACCTTCTCCCCAGGGATAAAAAAGAAAGCAAAAACTAAAAGTCTTTATGTGAGATTGTAATATTAAATTGCAGCACAGAAAATCTGAACAGAAATGAATCAGTTTGAGAATGTAACTGGATTTATTGCTCAGATGTATAAACCTGTCTCCGACTCAGCCTTGAGGCTTTGAGAACCTTCTCCCTTTGGAGGTTGTTATGAGCCCGTAAGGCAGAAGTAAGCAGAAGGCTTTAAACTGAATGACCACAAGTGAAAGCAGTGCACAGGGAGGTTTCTGCCTGTTTGTGTGAAACCACTAACTGTTTTCAAGTCAGACTTGATGAAAAGGAAAATAAAGACTACATGGATTTTTTTGTTTTGTTTTAATAAAGTGCATTGTGAGAGATATCACTATCTCAGTGGACGATTTCTGTGGCCGAGTGCTCTTATCAAGACTGTGGAGGAGTGTAAAAAAATAAAGAGCGGAGAGAATGAAGAAAAAAAAAAACTCTCCACCCCCACAGTTTCTTTTTGAAGCTGCGTAGTCGGTGATGGAGAGAAAATGAGTTTTTACCAGCACAGAAGTTGAAAGAAAACAGCAAATGGAGCTCTGTCAGTTTCTGCTGCTTCCGGCAGGTGAAGTCCAATATTTTTTGGGTTTCACGATGACTCGCGTGCTGAAACTTGCAGATCACCGCTGCTTTGGAAGAAGAGGGAGGTCTTCCAGAGCCATGACCTTGTTTTATATTTTGAAGTTAATGAAAAGGAACAAGGCCTGTCATTGCAGTTTTTCCCAACTAGATGTGTGTGTCTCTCATACAAACACACCAATGAACAAATGTGCTCACATGCTCCTTGTGGTCCGTGCAAATGCTGTGCCTTCCCTAAATATTTTGACTCTGCAGCTTTTTGTTGACGCTTAGTCGTCTTTGCACTCTGACGGATGTGAATGTGACTCATCGTGTCTTCTGCTCTAACTTGTAGGTGGTGACCTCAGGAAAGAACAGCAGAGGATACCACTACATCCTTGCCAACCTGGTGAGAGCAAGCAACAACTTAACACAACAGTAAAAAAAACTAGTGATGCAATTTGGTGCAACATTCAAAGCACACAAGTCAAACAAATAAGATCTCAGTGGACAAATTGAAGCCCTTTTGAGTTTTTACAGATCTTTTTTTTTTTACTGTCAATTCGCTGTTCTCTTTGCTCTTAGGGTTTTTCAAACGTGAGCTTGGACAGGGTTTTTTCTGGTGGGGCCAACATCACAGGATTCCAGATCATCAACCCAGACAGCACTGTCGTCCAGCAGTTCCTCCAGCGCTGGGAACGCTTGGATGAAAGAGAATTTCCAGAAGCCAAAAACACTCCGCTGAAGGTCAGTGAAGCATAGCTGCTGATGATGCACTTGATGATGCAAAGACTGTATCTCAGCACTGTTGAACTTTTAAAGTTGGAACCCTCCTAAAACAAGAGGACAAATATCTAAGTCTTCCATGTTTATGAAGTGTCTTTATCATCACTATCACATCTGTAAAAGGAAAAAGGATGTGCTGCCATGACTTTGTTGTGTTGTACATGTAACTAAATGTAATGAAAAATAAATGTAACTACTCCTTAATGTTAAATTACTCATGTACTTATTTATTATAACTTTTTAAAGCGACAATTACAGTTGCATAGAAAACATATATTCATAAATCCTTTTAAATTTGATTCTGTCCGGTTAGGTTATATGGACATTGTTTAAGTCCTAATTAATAGCTGCCAAATCCGATATTTCAAGTCCGATTCCCCCAAGATCTGGATGAATACACACTACTTTTTATTTTAAGAAATTAAAAACTTTTATGCTCCCACAGGCTACATAAAATGACATGGCGGGCCACATTTGGCCCGCGGGCCTTGAGTTTGACACATGTGCGCTAAGGTGTTTTGGGGATTTCTTGTGGCTTTTGTTTCAGTATACATCAGCCCTGACTCACGATGCCATTCTTGTGATTGCCGAGGCCTTCCGGTATCTTCGACGACAGAGAGTAGATGTTTCTCGCAGGGGGAGCGCTGGTGACTGTCTCGCGAACCCAGCTGTGCCCTGGAGCCAAGGCATTGATATAGAGAGAGCCCTCAAAATGGTAGGAATAACTGTCTTACTTTGGAATTTGGACTACAGTAGTCCCTCATTTATTGTGGTAGTTACATTGTAAAATTAACTTGTGCTATAGGGGAAATCTGTAAAGTACAATCACAGATGTTTTAGGGCTGTGTCTTGTTAAACTCTCAAAGTTCTTTGAAAAATAAGTCCTGAATTACATTATGAAAACAAAGATCTGCGCATGATTGAAGATTTATGTAAATTCTATGTACGCATTCTTTATGGGATGCACAGCACAGAGGAGATTAACAAGGCCAACAGCCAATGAGGGCACAAAAAAAAATTGAAACGGCACAGAAAATATACAATAAACATCAAAACTGCAAAAGCTGAATTACAACATAGCGAGGGAACACTGTAGTTTAAAAGCACATGAACTGTTTGTTCTTTTTCCAAAAATCAAAGTTTTAAAACAAATTTTTGATCACTGTGTGCATGATGTTCAGAAACTCAGTCCTGTACTGTACAGATTTAGTTTAGAATAAACCAATAGCATTTATTGCCATGCAAAGCTTTTGCTCAGGTGCTGATGCCTGACACACACTATTCTTCTCTTTGCACACGGCAGGTCCAAGTACAAGGTATGACAGGAAACATCCAGTTTGACACATTTGGGAGACGTGCTAATTACAGCATTGATGTGTATGAAATGAAACCTGCAGGTCCCAGGAGGGTAAGAGCGCCCAGCCTTGAGAACATCTGTCATAATTTAATTATTGTCCTTAGCAGGTCCTGCATGTGATATTAATATCTTTATTTTTTCTTTTTTAGCTCAATTTAGAAAAGACAGGAAAGCTTTTCTTTTTTCTTTAAATTTCAGCAAATTAGAGGGTGCACATAAATGAATAATACAAAATTTACCAGAATGATGTCATTTTGTTTGTCATTGTAAATGTTCTATCTCTTTTAGTTAAATCTAAATTTACTGTTTACGAATCACAGGTAAAAAATAGTATTTTATACCTGTGAATGGCTCATCTGTCTGGAAAATAGATCATTTTCTGAGCTTTTTTCCCCCAGAAATTAGCATGTTAAGAACTAGAATCACATTTGTACTTTAGTTTTTATGATTGCAGCAGAAACAGGAGCAACTAAAGTGCATAACATGGTAATTTAATGTGTCAGCCTAAAGGTGAGAACTGCATGTTTTAGAAAATATCAATTATTCTTTGTGTAAAAGTATACAAGCATACTAATGTAAGCATACACATGTGGTTTAGGCTTAGACGCAAAAAGAGAAGAGTTGCTAACATTCATATTCATCTTGATTTTGCCTTTAGGCGCAGGCACATGCAAACAAAGAGATTTTCCGTATGGAAAAAAGGGTTTGACCACTTGAATGAGGCATGTCTGCATCAGACTGTCTTGGGTCCCCAAGTTAAACTTTATAATAGTTTTTAACACACTGAGGACAGAAACCCCACAGTTCTGTCTTTTGGGAAGGATTTAAAGTAGTTCAGCTCATTCAGGTCCTGTGATGGGTTTTTGTGGGTTACCCGTTTCTGGTTAACTAAAAAAAAACACACAACTTTTTTCCTTTTAATTGGGCAACTCATACAGAGTTAATAGCAGTTAAGCTTTTGTTGCCCCGGAAAGCGTTTTCCGAGGACAACCCACTCCACTTTGTTAGAACACTTTACCCCATCCTGCCCAAAAATGTTAGGAGTGAAACATGTGGTAAATGTACAGAATGTAACATAATCTCATTTCTTATTCACTATAAATTAGTTACAGCCACACACCCAGCAGAAGTTATCATATTCATTCAATATAATATGGAAACACTTGCCTTCATAAAAATAAAAGAAGCTGCTGCTTTTATTTTTAAAAACTCTGGCTTATAAGCATGTCTTGTCTAGCTTGTAAACTAAACTTAGGGCACATCCTGCTAACAGTCACTTTGTGAGTTTTAATTGGACTATGATATGTGAATGTATCTCCAGTTTCAAAATTCCACTGCTGTCAGTGAGATTTTTATAATGGTGGGTGCCAAAGGCAAACTCAAGTCTAAAACATGTGCATGCTTCAAACGTGACCCCAGCTGGGCTGCAGAAATTGCACCACCCTAAAGTTCTCACAAAAACTGACACCCAGGCGGCCCCATAACGTCCGTGCAGCTCAGCTCACGAGGCATCATACATCAGCAGCCCACATGTCCAACCTCAGTGTGAGACAATCTGCGGTGGCAACAGAAGGATGAGTTAGAGCAACCAGAAATAGGAGACTTCTTTTTGGCTGAAAAAAATTAGAGCCAGGAATAAACATAATGCAGCAACTGGAATCCTCTCGGGGTAAGCTGTTACAGGCCAGTTTTTGGTTTATTTTCTTCTCCTTATATTAATGAATTAGTAAAACATGGCTAGATGAAGCACGTGTAGAGTTTTGTTCCTCCTGGTTTTTTATTAGTCTTCCGTGGGTACTACCTGTTGTTATGTAACTGGGGATTTTTTGAGCCAGGAATAGATTACTCCTACTCTGCGGCAGCGTGGTCCAGGTGAAGCGTCAGGCAGCGCTACACACGTTTTTATTAAATCGTATATCAGGCAAAGAGTTAAAGTGCCTCCAGTTGCACCGACAAAGCCAACTCACACACACCTGGAGAGTCTTCTGTCAAATGCTTTTGTGATAACTCTGAGTCTTTGTGTTGTTTTCAGATCGGCTACTGGAATGAGTACGAAAAATTTGTATTTATAATGGATCAGCAGGTCACCAACGAGTCCTCTTCTGTGGAAAACCGAACAATTGTGGTCACTACTATTATGGTACACTCTCAAGCAAGTTTTAAGTGTTTCACCTTAAGATTTCTGCCACTCAAGGTCAAGGTGTCCATTGTTGCAATCTGTCCTGGGAGGGTAGAATTATTTTATTTTTCAGTTGCTTTCCATCCACTCACTACATGTTGAAACAGTCGATTCACAAAGAGTGTTTCAACTGTATCCGTGTGGGTGCCAAAGCATTTTGGTTTTTTTATATTCCAGAGGGCTGTTGTAGTAGTGACATCACAATAACGGCTTTGGTAACGTTAACTGTAGACATAAACATGGTTTTCACATTGAGTGCGTACGTAAGTAAAAATCTTTCCCTTTCATGAAGTAATCTGTCAGTGACATTCAAATGAAATGATCTGCAAACACCAGGTCAAGGTTCAGCCAGCACCAGTTTGCCAACACAGCTAGATGAGGCTGGAGAATAGAGGTCATTGGCCACCCTTAAATGTAAAATAAGGTGCGCCTTATCTTACATTTAAAACCATGGCTCTGCGTTCCTTCTGGCTTTGCCTATTATGGCTTCATCTTAGGCAAATTCAGAATGAAAAAAATCATACATTCTCATTTCAGTGTCTGAAAACTCACTGCCATCACCACCAGGCTGGACAGAATAGGGAGAAAATAAAAGTAAAAGCATCTTTTTTGTTGTTTTTTATTCACCAGACATACTTTTAATTTTTCACTGAAGACAATAATTATTTTAGCCACCTCTCAGTCATTTCATTGACTTCATTTTTACTTATTTATACCATTAAAAGGGGTCTCATTGATTGAGAGACACCCCTTTCATTTTGTCTTGAGTAACAACTGTACATGACTGCTGAGTGGAGGAGACATTAAAGGTGATGGATGCGACTGGTGTCGCACAACAAGCGAATACAACTCTCCTCTGAAGATGTGAAAACCATTGAGGCTTAAGCTAAACAAGACCTGGAAAACATGTACGCCGTACGACAAAGTGAAACCCCATTTTTCAAACTCTCAAGGTGACATTGATTCATGTTTAATGACACATGTTTTACATTGTGGAGATGATGTTTCCTTAGAAGTCAGGCTGGTGATGAGTATTGATCTAACCACATAATCAAAGGGAAAAAGCAGATTATTTTGTTATTTAAAAAAAAACAAAACAAAAAAAACCTGTTTGAATGACTTCAATCTCTCTGCTGTCACTGATGTTTACTTGATGAACTTTATTTGACTGTATGAACTGGAAAAGTGCTCCATTTAACTTTTCCTTCCCCCCTCCCTTGCGCCACAATGATGCAAAGTACATTTAACCCCAACCCCCCTTCTTCCCATTTTAATAGATTTAGATTTTGTTCGCAGATAGCATGAGGGAGCTCGACAGCCTGCTTTGCCTACTTTACCTGTCAGAGGCTTTGCTGCTTCTTCAGTTTCCCCCTTGTCTGTCGAATTCCCCAATAATATGGCTTTAGTTTGTTTTCTCATGTGTCCCACATCTAGCCTTTTAGTTTTTTTTGCTTATGGAGTTGGTGGGTGGGAGCATCCCTGCATGTGTGCATGCCACATTATCCATCGTGTGACCTGTGATATCTGGCCTCTGTGGATATGCTCTTTCTTTTTTGCTATAAACTCAAAATTCTGTCTAATTAACAGGAAGCTCCATATGTGATGTACAAGAAAAACTTTATGCAGCTGGAGGGGAATGACAGATATGAAGGCTACTGTGTCGATTTAGCTTCTGAAATTGCAAAGCATGTCGGGATAAAATATAAGCTGTCCGTAGTGCCGGATGGGAAATACGGAGCCAGAGATCCGGAAACCAAAACCTGGAACGGGATGGTGGGTGAACTGGTTTACGGGGTAAGTACCAGCAGGAGCCTTTAAACAATTGATGGTTCAGGCATTAAGAGAGGCTACATAAAACCTCTTTATTCATGTCTGTTCAAAATCAAATCTAACACTTGCAATGCTTGATCATTATTATTATTTTTGTTAAATGTCAAGCACTGTGCAGTTCTTCATGAAATGTTTGTTGAAGTCTAAACTTAATCTCATTTAAAACCGTTTTAAAACAGTTTAATCCACTTTGAAGGTTTTATCATGCTTGATTTTGATAACTGATACTAAGGCTGGCTCTAACAAGAGGTTATGCATTTTTTATGAGATCTCAGCTGCTGAATGAGTAATGGAAAAAATAACTCGTAGCAGGAAAAGAAATCAGCATGCAAACTGCGCATCACTGCAGAATTTTGAATCAGAGACCTGTAGTTACCCACTGTAACAGATCGCAGATATGATCCTCCTCATTTCTTCTGTGCTTTAAAGCTCAGTTAAAAGAGTAAATGAAAATGAGTAACATGAAGCCCAAGTATTTGTCGACGCATGTCAGTGCAGTGTGACGCCAAGTGTTTCTTTGTTGGACACTGCAGAAGATTTGGTTGAGGTGTATTTCAAAAGGCTGATTCGAATTTCATGAACAGCTTGCATAATTCCCTCCATTTCTTTCTTGCAACACTGCTCGATTCATTAGGTAGACAAAGATTTCAGCCAATCCAAATGCAAAATGACTCATTTTTAAATGCCACATTTGCGTGGTTGCTTCATTATTTATTTTAAGCAAAAATGCTGCATTCTTGAATATTTAGTCTAGTGCAAAAGTTAGTATCCTTACTTTAAATACTTAGGTTTCAATGTAAAAACATCAAAAAGAATAGTTGATTAGTGCTCAGCTTATTATTCAAGAAAAAGGAATAAAGACTGACAGTGTATGCTAAGGCTGTCTCACTGTGAGAGGATACCTGCAAAACCCCAAAAGGAGCAAATGCTGCTCCTTAAACGTTGCTCCTGTAAATAGCAAGATTGTTTATTTATTAGGGGTTTTGAGGTTACAAAGTGAAAATCATCATTAAGAAAAGGTAAAGTACTCCAAACAGTTTTCGGTTTTTATTTCCAGACTGTTTTTTTTAAAGTTAAAAAAATGGAGTTTTTAAATGTTTAAGTTGATTAGAGCAAATATAAATTAAAAGTAACATAAACCTCTCAAAGAAGTTCTAGTTTAGGGTTGCATATTCCTGCTCCTCCAGGTCTAGAGTTGGGCAGCTGTATTCTGACGCTCAACACTTTACTGAATGATAAGATTTTTTCCTGAACCCCTAGTGTGGTGGAAGTGTGATGATTGGGGTTTGTTTCAGAACCACCAGACCTGATCATGCATTGTCTATGAATTCCTCTGTAGAGGTATACTTGTCATATAGAGGTATAACAGACATGGCTTAAATAAAACTGGGTATATAGCTTCAGGACAAGGATTTTAACCTCAGCAGCAAATCAACAACAGAGTTGAGAGAAAATCAAACAGTATTTATCCAGAATTGATTTAATCAAAGTCCAGAGCTGTCAAACTAATTGAAAACCTTTGATGGAACCTCAGCGCAGCTATGCATTAATAAAAGACTGAAACATCAATGAACTAAAGCAATGTTGTTAAGAGGAGTGGCCAAATGTCATCCACAGAGATGACTGACAGTAGCCTCCAAGCTGTCAACTTTGACCAAAGAAGGTTTTCTATGTTTTGTTTAGTCTAAGACTGCCTTAATGTGTTTAAAGTCTCACTCCGATCATCTTTTTATCTTTTCTAAAAGCATTACCAGTACTCTTTTTATTATGAATATTCTGTTTTTAGCCAAAATATGTCATTTTCTAGGACATAGTTTCTGGAGAGCAGCAGAAAGAAACGAGAAATTCACATCTGAGTTATAGGCAGAACCATTGGACCTGCCCCCCTTCCCCTTCCTGTTGCTGAGAGCTCAGAGGAGGGAACTTGTGATCAACCCAGCGTATTTTCTATGCCACAAATGAGCCCTTTTTAAACAACATTGTTTTCATCTGCTCCTGATACACATCAATTTGAATAAAGATATACTCAGAATTACAATTTTAAGCTTATTTTTTAAATATATGTGCTTTATCATCAGAAAATGTCACAAGAACATGTTAAAACCACGATAAAAAGGATTTTATTCGGAGTGGGTCTTTAAATATCTAATATTTAACGTGTTTAAAAAAATACATAAAGTATATTAACTTTTGCCAATTATTTTACTGTTTGTAAAACTGACCTGGTTTGATTTTGGATTCACCATCATTGGATTCATTTATTTTTTTTATCAAACTTTGCTTTGTTTCTTTTTCAAAACTAACTCCCCCGTGTGCCTGTTCCCATTTTCACAGAGAGCTGACATAGCTGTGGCTCCACTTACCATTACATTGGTACGAGAAGAGGTGATAGACTTCTCAAAACCCTTCATGAGCTTGGGCATCTCCATTATGATAAAGAAACCTCAGAAGTCCAAACCAGGGGTGTTTTCTTTCCTGGACCCACTGGCCTATGAGATTTGGATGTGTATAGTTTTCGCCTATATTGGTGTGAGCGTGGTACTCTTCCTGGTGAGCCGTTTCAGCCCTTATGAGTGGCATCTGGACGAGAACGATGAGGCCAAAGACCCTCAGAGCCCCCCTGACCCTCCAAACGACTTTGGGATTTTTAATAGCCTGTGGTTCTCCCTGGGTGCCTTCATGCAGCAAGGATGCGATATTTCACCAAGGTTGGTTGTTGTGTTCATTCTCCACCACCTGTCAGACGTCCTTGTCATCTCTCTGCATTTTATAGTCCCATAAACACATTTCCATCATGCAATGGTGAATATAGGTTATTTTGAGCTTTTCTCCTGCCCACCCAGCTTCATGCTCCACTGTGCTGCACGTCCTTCCCTTTCTCTGTTCTCTCGTTTGTTTTGAAACAAAATAACGTATATCCACCATGCTGAGAGCTGTAAAATGCACTGGGGTCAGCACATTTCCTAGCATCTTATATTCCTCATAACTCTTGGAGGGCTACCGTGTTTTTGCTGCATGTCCCATTTTATGGTCATCTGCTGGCACACTGAATGCGTTTTGCGTGGAAAACTAACATCACGTGACACCATTATGCACATTTGAAAAACCAAAATCATGCCACCTTTCATCCATTTATCAATCCAACTACTCATCTTTTTTGCTTTACTGCTTTGTTATGTCTTCTTTTTGCTTAGATCTGCAGGGAAGTTTTCTTGAGCTCTCACAATTCTTTAGTCCGTCTGGCAATATATGGTTTTCTGCCTGAGCTGATATAATCAGTGCAAAACGTTCACAGTTCTGTCTTTTAAGAGAAGCACATTTAGTGACAAGGTATATTTAAAAGATGGAGATGAGTGTTTGGAATTGTCTGGATTTAATGTCAAATCATCAAAGCAAAATGAGACGTATGAAAGCATTTGTTTAACTGAAAACATACAGTATGCTGAGATTTTTTAGTGTTTCTTCATTCATTTAAAACAGTTTTTAAATGTTCTCCAGTAAGTTGGTCTGTGGTTCAATTCCCAGTTCCTGCCAGTCTGCATGTATCCCTATGTGATACCTTCAACCCTGTATTGTTCTAGATGTCATCATAGGTAAAACACAATTCAAGTGGTCAAATAAAGCAGAAAGGTGACTAAAACACACACCTGTCTTCAAATAGTGAAAAAAAAAACAAATAAATATTTTAGAAAGTGCTGGTGTTAAAAAAAAACGTTATATGTTGACACATGTTCTTCATTGAAAAATATACTGTAGGTCATATCAGAATGAATCATAATTTTAGATAATAGATGTTGATTGATTCTGTTCAGTATACATGCTAGTTTTTCTGTGTAAAAAATCACAAAATGGAAACACATACAATGTTATCTGATAGAATGGTGTGTATAAAACAAACAGTTTCTTTGAACATGTCTGGGTTTGCAAATTTTAAACCTTAACATCTTAAGACCAGAGCTTATATTTGACTTAACCCTCTAAACACATAGTCAAAGTTCCCAGTTAAGGAAAATGTCTCACTGTGGGAATATAACTAAAAATCTGACATGGATTCCAGGTCTTAAGAGGTTAACCCAAACTTTCCGGCAGTGCCATTTAGATTGAATGTTGTTCATAAATTGTATTGCAGAAAAACTAAAGATGCTAAACAACTCAGCACAAAGCAAATGTCATTTCTTCAGGTAAGAACGGTGGCTCAGAAGTGCAAATCGACAAATCACTTAACCTAAAACATATTAAAGATCACAACAGCAATTAAAAAAGATAACAAAAAATAGAAAATATTACATTTTAAAATTGAGCAAGCATTTTAAATTCTGGAAATGACTTTATTTTCCAACACCTTTTCTTTTTATTTTGTTTTAATTTTTGGAACTGTGTTTTTATTGGGTTTGGTCTCTTTCTCGTTTTTAACTTGATTTATAAAATGTAATGAGGCTTCATTATAAATGTTCTGCTTTTTAATTGTTGTTGTGGTCTATATAGTGCTTTTGCATTGAGTAATTTGTTGGTGGGAGTTGTACTTCAGGGTCACTGTAAGTCGGACCGGAAGTGATGTCAGAAAAGAACAGGACGTTTCACATAGTCATCTATAAACATACAAACTTTTTATTGTCATCTTTGCACCACATTAGAATAGGTGAGGTTAGAGTTTTACTGTTACTTTTCTGTTCAAAGTTTGAGATTGATCCAGAATATTGTGCAGATGTAACCATGTATTGTTGGGTTCCATTTATTCAACAGTTCATTTTAATTCTAAACATAATTTTAATTCTTATTCCAAAACCTCTTTTTCATGTTTTTTTGTTAAACTTGTTTTACAAAATAAAACAAAAAACAATAAAGCGTCTTTTTCCACAGACCAGAATCAGGAAATTTAAAAAGCAATAAAATCATTGTGTGATTTAAAATCTGATTTGATAAATCCAATAAAAATATGCAAACATGTGTCATCTTGAATAAAACAAACTTGGAAAGATATGTAGAGTTTTAGCCTTCTTGTCTGTCTACTGTTCTGCTAAGTTTCTTCAGACACTAAATAGCTAGATTAAGTTAATGAGGCTTTAAGTATTCATTTTAACGAACTAATCATCTTTATAGACAGATAAATGAGGCTAATGAAACGTCTGTTAAATTATTATGATAGAACGGATCAACAGGGAGACTGATCGTGTTCCTGTTTATTGGTTTATGTGCTGTGTGGAACACATTTCCCAAAGAATCAAACTAAACAGCCACGTCTCAGCTGACAGGATCCTCTCATGTCGCTGTCTGCTCTTCATCCATCCTAGGTCTCTGTCTGGTCGTATTGTTGGGGGCGTGTGGTGGTTCTTCACCCTCATCATCATCTCCTCCTATACGGCAAACCTGGCTGCCTTCCTCACCGTGGAGAGGATGGTCTCACCCATAGAGAGTGCCGAGGATCTGGCCAAGCAGACAGAGATCGCTTATGGCACGTTAGACTCCGGCTCCACCAAGGAGTTCTTTAGGGTAAGTGTCTCAGCCAGCCGTCACCTCATTGCATAATGAGTCCTGTCCGGACTCTGTCAGCCAATAGCTCAGACATCAGCAAGTCTCTGGAGCCTTCCCGGCGTTTTAAATTTATTAACTGCAAACTGACGGAGCGATCAATAAGCCAAGCCTGATTCTTGATCTTTTCTTTTTTTTCTGATACAGCACTTCTAAACCAACAAAGTTGAGCAGCAGATTTTAATAGCTTAATTTACTTCCTTCTAAATTAAAGACGCACTTTGTTTGGGACGATGGAATTAGGTCAAAATTAAAAAGCTAAACAACTGAAAGATGTTGCATGTATCTGTCTTGATCAAGGGTTCAATGGGATGGATTTTTAGGAAGCGCTTAGAGCTACTGAAATCGTAGTACTTTTGCAACTAAACTATGCAACCATCATCAAGCATAATGAACTAAAGTGAGACATTAACCCTATTTATTGATTAGAACATCAGCACATTGGAAATTTATGAAGACAATTATGAAAGTTATCTAGTTTGAAACACCATCAAATTATGCTCATTTTAATCTGAAATGAGATGAAAATTCAAGATTTGACTGAATTTGATGTTTGATGATTTTAGACATATTTTCTGTCCTCCTTTCACAAATCTGCAGCCTCATAAATGAAATAGAAATGAAATTCACATCCAGTGTCCTGCTTTGAGCTGCTTCTATTTTTAGACCAAGTCATTCTCTTGGTGTGAATGCTCAGTCTGAACCTGAAAACACCAGATAAATACAAAACCCTGCTCTCCTTCCATCTCTTTTCTGGCTCAGCATTTGTCCACCAGCATCTATGGAAAGAAAATCGTATAATCTCATCTTCATTTTAGGAACAGCAAACGTGGAGCAGGTCTCATTTGGTTTTATGATGCGCTGCCGGCAGGAGAGGGCTTTTCGTGTAAAGACGCAGCCAGCTCAAGCATATCAAAATCAAACCATGCATGCATGAAGGAGACAAGGGCGACCACATTTCATAAAGAAATGCCCCTAATCTTGTTTAACCGGCTTACAACAGAAACGACAGGCAGAGATGTGCCCCAGTGTTTTGTGATTTTAATGTTATAACAACGTATTTAAGCAGAACGAGCTGCTGTGTTAGAGCAAATAAATTCTGACCTGGCTTATTGAGCCACATTTATTGACACTAAGATGAAATAGGAATATAATGTTCACATTTTATTAAAACTGTTGTGCTTTGAAATGCGGGATGCAAGAAAACCAGACCAAATGTTATTAAGATACACGTAGGTTTTGTGTTTTCTATAACTGAAAAACAAAACAAATACATTTAAGTCACACTCTATTAAAGAGCAACAAGTCAAACTCGATATATTGGACTAACTAATGCTTGGACTGTTTGATCAACTGGCGTTCATTGGAAAGTTAAGTCATTTTCAAATAAACATCATAAATTAACATCATAAATAAACATCATAAAAAAAATCTTTTTTTTTTTACAATATTTTAATTGTCATTTGAGTGCCATAGCCAGTGTGACTTTTTCTGGATTTTAGTTAGTCACACAAAAAAGTATCAGCAAATCTGCTAATTAAAAGCTAAAATGTGACATGAAATGATGCAATGCTCATGGGAGATTTTTCAAACAATTCAAACCACATCTCCTTTTTGGGTTTATTTTGATTTTTTGTACTTTTTATACATTTTATACATAAAACTTTGGAGTTGCAATTCACAGATGGTTTTAAAAACCCTTGTTTTCTATTCCCTTAAATTACAGGGTGTTTTTCTTAAGTCAGCAAAATGACTCAACACTCTTGTTAGAATAGTAAGAGCTTTTTTTCAAAGAATGTGTTGAATCAAATAACCTCACTCACTCATGAGAAAACATTAAAGGGAACAACTCTCAGTGACAAGTTACTTTAAAGCTGGCCTTTATAGAAATATTACCTATATATTTAGGTAATATTGTATATATACTACAGTTTTAATCTAGGGCACCTTATATGTTTGTAGCTTATGGGTTGCTAAGTGACTGTAATGATTAATTTTTATGTAAAATTACATTTCGAAGAAGGAAAGTAACAAGAACACATTCATATGATGCTAATTAATACAGATTTACATTTATTGTCTCGTCGATAGATTGTACTTGCAAATGTTTTAACTATTAAAGTCTGAAGAAAGAGAAGGACCTGTTATAGTGTGGTAGGAAAACAAATACAAGTGTATTTAAGAGGAGTAAATTGGCATTATATTTGCATTTTATGAGCACATATTACCATTTTGTGAGCACAAATAATTATTCAAAAGATTGTATTTTTGTGTCATCAATTCCTACTGCTATTTTGCTGCCACAAGCGACTAATTTGTGCGCACAAAAGGCTATTACGAAAGCACAAAATTCAAATTTTTGTACAAAATAGGCTAATTTGTGTACAAAACATGCTAATTTGTGAGCACAAACTTCTATTTTGTGTACACAATTTGTTCATTCGTATGCACAAATGCTCATTTGTACCCACAAAACAGTACTTTGTGGGCAAAATCTTAATTTGTGGCCATAAACTATTTCTATTTTTTATGTGATGCCCATGAAATACAAGTTTTGATGGAACACTGCTTTTTAAGAATTGAACCAGAATTCAACTTCTTTTTGAAAACAAAGTAAAAAAGTATATCTTGTTTCTATGCGGGAATCTATAATTCTATCAGTGGCGGTGAAACAAAATTTGGGCCGTGAGAGTAGTATTCTGAAATATTAAGTTACACTTGCTGCTAATTTGAACAAGACTTTTAAGTGCTTTCTTTCCCAAACTGTCTCTACAGATAACATAAACTGTTGGCAAAGACATGGTTTTAATTGGTAGCGATACAGTAACGCAGGAGTCTGTTACATAACTTGGTTTCAAGGCAAAAGTAAAGTTTCGGGCATAACTGGAGACAGATGGGAATGGTTTTAATTAGGTCTCTACTTTGAGTCTTAATTTCTTAGTTTGTTTGCATCAACATTCAGTATGTGAGTTATAATTTCTAATTAACGATGAATGTTGCTCAACATTGCTTGCAGATAAATATTAAACTTCAAAGGGAAGAAGCAGGCCTCGTTTGGTTTGCAGTCTGCGCCTCAGAGGAGCAGCCTGACAGACATGCACTAAGATGTGAATCAGTCTTACTTCTTTAAGCAGCTGACTGACAAAACTGATGGCTGCACAAATGTATTTCTTGAGTATTTTGGTCTTCAAAACAAACCCACCAGTCTGACCTGTTGGAAAATGCATTGCCTTGTTTTCTTTTGATAAACCTTTTTGTCGTGACGGCTGTTGGGTGGTGGTGTTGGTCTGGCATCAGGAGTCTCACAGATTGGAGCAGAAATGACCAGCCTGCTTCTGACAAGCCTGCGTCTCTATGTAACCCAGAAAAGAAAGGCTTGTTTTCACACCATGACCAGGCCCTGTCATCAGCCATTATTGTCATGTGAGGTGTGTTTACACGAACACTCCACTGAACTGAAATCGTGCATATGTCAAGAATGATTCACTTACAAGCCTGAGCTCACAATCCATTACATCCCTGATGAATTATTTATGCTGCTGTATATGTTGCGGGGCCTTGCGTGGTCTTAGCAGCTCGTTTGTTTTCATTTGTTTTTGCTGACAGCGTGATGTGCCGGACAGCATAAAGAAAAGAAACAGGAAGACGTCCACATCCGAATGCTGAGCTCAATTTATCACAGAGCACATTTTGGATTATGTCCTCATTGGGGCACAAAAATTGTCCCGAGCAGCTATTGTGGAGTCTCTGGTTCTGGAGTCTCTGATTCTATAGTGATTTATGCAGAACTCACTGTAGTCCTGCATTTTGAAACAACCATTTTAGGGTCTGGTTGTAATGTGATATTTGCAAATTTCATTGCACATTGCAGGAAGAAGAAATTTGTATGCATTTTGCTGCTACAAAAGAAGGTGATTTTTTTTTTTTAGTTTTGCTAGTCCTTTTTCGTGCTCAGATCCAAGAACAGAAAAGGTTACATTAGCCCAGTTTCATGCAGCCTTCGTCATTTTCTCCTCTATTGTAGACAGCTGTGTACTTGCGTTCCCCTGTGACCGGCAGTGAGCCTCTGCTGGCCATTTTTAGCAGTGTCAGAGCGGGGCTGTGCTGTGGTCGTCTGCTCCTGCTCCATCTGGCAGCTGACTCGGCCACAGAGGTAAAGCCGTCAGTAAGGAGGTCAAACATGTTAAAGACAGTGGCCTCGGAAAGCACTTCTGTATCCTCTCACACAACAATAGCTGCATTTTAAGCAACAGCATCCCGTGTTTAAACTGACTGTGGCTTTTCCGTGACAGGACAATATGGTTTCAGACCAGAACCACGTGACATTTGCACCAAATTTTACGGTTCATGGCAAATTAGACAAATGAAGTCCCTGAAAAGTGTAACTCTCCCTGAGCATGTAAAGCTGCCCTGGTATTCCTGCGTTTGCTTTGGAAGTTTCCTCAAAATCTGTTTCTCCTTTCAAGGGTTTTGACTCTAAACACTTTAGAACCATCAGATACTTTTTTGCTCCAATTTTCTGTCTCTTTGTGCATTCCAGAGCTTTCTCTACTCTGCATCCCACTGTACTCCCTGAATATTTAGAAATATAGGAATCAGACACGTGAGTTCAACAGGACAAACCCAGAATGCCCTTACACTGACCAAAAATACAAACGCAACACTTTTGTTATTGCTCCCATTTTTTATGATATGAACTCAAAGATGTGAAACATTTTCCACATACACAAAATAACCAGTTCTCTGAAATATTCACAAAAAATTCACAGCATGATTATTGCACAGGTGTGCCTTAGACTGGCCACAAGAAAAGGCCACTCTGAAATCTTCAGTTTCAGTTAAAAAGAATAAGACAACTATATAATTTTTATTTGCATTTTTGTTTAAAGCTTTAATATATCGTGTTGCATGAGAACTGTGATGCAGCTGTGGGGCAGTGGATCTCTGATCGGAAATTGGAGGTTCTATTTCCGCCTTGCCCTAAATGTGTTAAAGTGTCGTTGGGCAAGACACTGAGCCCCACTGAACATTGCCTCTAGTGGTTATGGGTTCCCACCAGTGTTCGGCAGAGGAGCTGCCTTCACTGTGTGAATGCGTGTGTGTGAATGTGTGAATAGGACTACTGTAAAAGCGCTTTGGGCTTACAAGGAAGGTAGAAAAGCACTATACAAGTATACCCTATTGACCATTTATCACATTGCATGGGAAGTGGACCAGAAAACTGAGACATTAAAAAGGGAAACATTACGAAATTTGAAGCTAAATATAACCTTGAGTATAACATAAATAGGTGTATTATTGTTTCACATCCGCTGATGTACAGCAGGTCTTAAATGCACGTATTACACACTAAGAAAGTTTTTATATTTTGACATTTGGTGGCGCAAAACGATTCCCCTCTTATTCTCTAAGCAAAGTGTTTAATTCATGGGTAAAGTACATAAAAGCAAACATGCTGTGTGACAACTGTAGATATTTATGAGCATGCTGGAGGCAAAGGACTCAACGGAGCTATTATAGCATATAATGACTGGAACCAGGTGTGACCTGCTGGTAGGAGCACGAACAGAGAAAGAAAAGGTCATGTCTGGCCAGCAATATTGATACTCGCTTTACTTCTGCTGAGCTGCCAGATTGTCTGACTTCAGGCGGCTGGCAAAAAGCCCACTCTACCTCAGCTGAGCTGTTTGTGTATGAAAGTGGGGATCCATGGCGAATCACAGGAGGTGGAAAGCTGTCAGTGTGTCGTTAAATTGTGCAGAAATGTTTGAGGTGAGGTGTTTGATGATCCAAAACACCTTCTGCAATGCTCCTCCCCTGACAGCAGTGGGTCAGTGACAAGCAGCAACAGAGATTCAGGGTTTGAGGAAAACAAAATGCGTGAGGGGCCACAACTCTGCTCTGTGAATAATCAAAGCTGGTAGTTTTGAGTTTGTTTATGCAAGAATCAGCAGAATCAAAGAGCCTGTTCTGTCTGAAGTGCTGTGAGACCTGAGGAGGGTCAGGTTTTTCTTTGTTTTTTTCTGACATTTCTTTCACTTTTTAGATGTTGTTTGTCATAGAACCAGATTAAAAATAATTTACGGAGCTGTGATCACCAAATTTCTCGTTTTTGTTGTGTCCTAGCTGACCTGTCTTCGGATCCTGTTCATTAAATCTGTGGCAGCTTTAGTTCTGTTAGCATCATTTTTATCAACACAAAAACTTTCAACTATAGTAAACAATATGCATCTTTTCTTAAGACTGAATTTTTACTGAAGACCCCCAGAATTTTAATAACTAGAGCTCTGATAGAGTTAAACCTTGAGCTGCCATCAAAAATTGATAAAGCTTCAAAGACCCACTCTGATTCACTTTTCAGCTATTTTAATTATGATGATTCCGTTTTTAGTCAAACTTTTTAAAAACCAGTCCTTTTCTAGGACATAGTTTCTGCAGAGCGACAGTAGTTTATATGAAATTTGCCTCTGAGTTGAACTATTGGTGAAGAGCCTGCTCCATTCGTCCTTCCCTTCACCCATCTGTTTATGCGCTCTCCTGCTAGCTTACAGCCCCTCAGCCAAATATTACTGCTGCAACAAAAACAGTGAGCAATATTGGAGCTATCCAGCCATACAGCTTTAAGCCAGATGCCAGCTCAGACAAAGAAAAACAAAGACGTACATGGATCCATTTGTTTGCTAGTGGATGTATCAAAATACTCAGAAAAAAGCCACAAGAACATGTTAAAAACACCCAAAAATACGGTTATCATTGGAGTGTTTGAGAAAAAGTTGTTTATTAAATTGGTCATCACTAAGGTGTTTCTGTCTTCTCTCTCTTATCCACAGCGCTCCAAAATAGCTGTTTATGAGAAAATGTGGTCATACATGAAATCCGCCGAACCCTCAGTGTTCGTCAAGACAACACCAGATGGGGTTTCCCGGGTGCGAAAGTCCAAGGGCAAGTTTGCCTTTCTCCTGGAATCCACCATGAACGAGTATATAGAGCAGCGGAAGCCGTGCGACACCATGAAAGTGGGCGGCAACCTGGACTCAAAGGGCTACGGCGTGGCCACGCCCAAAGGCTCTGCATTAGGGTGGGTGGGATAATATAACAATCTCCATGTTGTTATAGTATTCCACCCTCCCTGATGTTTCCTTTTGTCATTCTCTTGTTTTTCCTTTTCCTTAATTCATTTTTTTCCAAGTGCGAGAAATGTTCTTTTTGAATTGAATCGAGACATTTTTGTTTGTGTTGTGAGTGCTGATCTGTTTGTGTTGTTCTTTCTGAAGGTCACTGGTATTTTTCTCACACTCAGGATGTTCGTTTGAATGTGGATGTGGACTGTCACCCTCTCCAGCCTTGTTTGTTTCGTTTGTCCTCCCCCCTTCACCCTCCTCTCCTCCTGGTCTCTGTTGTGCCTCTCTGCATTACTGCTTATTTCAATTATTCTTGAATTAATTTGCTAGTTCAGATGCTGCTCTGTCAGTTGTGATAAATGTCAAGCTGCATGCCAGTTTGTACTTATTTCCCATTTAAAGATGACAGAATGTCCCCATCCCGCACACTTCAGTTATGAGCAACCCTCCATGCCACCTCTCAAATACTTAATATTTTTTTCTTTTTGCTGTAAATTTGCTTCTTGCCTTTCCACTCCAGTGAAATTTTGTACCAATTTGTCCCTCCCGTGCTCCCCTAATGAACCATTGATATTTATGACCTATTTTTTACTAATATTCCATATTAGATTTCTCACGGACCTGTTCATTTTCTTACAAGTTATGTTTTATCGTTTCAAGAAATGCTGTTAACCTGGCAGTGTTAAAACTGAATGAGCAAGGCCTCTTGGACAAATTGAAAAACAAATGGTGGTACGACAAGGGAGAGTGCGGCAGCGGGGGAGGTGACTCTAAGGTCAGCCTCGATGTCACCAAAGTCGGGTATCTTAGATCAGAGTAATCGGCAAGGCTGTTGTCACTTTGGAGCCTGAGGCTGACGGCCCCTAACAAGCTACTGAGGCACCCGTATGTTTAGCCATTACATTAACAATGTGATCAACTGGGAACCCTTTACTAGGCTAATAGAGGAGATTAAAATCATTTAGACAAACTCAAAGTCTTTGATCTAGATGTGGGAAATGCAGCATTTGTGTGGGAATAAATGTTTGGCTTGTGGCTATGAAACACAGGAACTTTTCCACTCTGGTTTTTTGTATCCACAGACCAAAAGTGAATTATTTTAGTCGAATAATCCCAAAAGAGTGTGTGCACTCTCTAGTGTGTCAGACAGGGCAGGCACAGGGAACAGCGTTGTCTTGAGGGGACTAAGCATCGCAGGCAAACGTGAGAACTCTAATGACAGAGTGACCTTTTCATGGGCCAATTTTTTATCCTTTGATTTGTTTTTGATTTTTTGTCTGAAAAAAATCCTTCTCTCACTGAAATCCAATGTGCAACTGATTAAAAACCTGTGCTTGGTCTCGATTTGAGGCCAGTCAAAGATTCTCCCCCCCTGACCTTGTAAACCCCACATGGACTAAGAAACAACCAGGGGCTCCATTTCCACCAAAGGGTCTGATTTGGATCTAGACTTTTCGGCCACAAGATAATATTTTTAGAAACGATGTATCTTTTGGATTTGATCAGAAGCTGCTGCTGAAAGAGGGCACATTCCGATGTGTTTTTATATTAACACAAATGTGTTTAAACCTGCAGAACTGTTTAAGCTTTTCCAGGTAAGCAGCTTTAAATACAAATTATTCACTTTTGTTTTTTAGGTAACATGAGAAGCTAAAAGTAAAACTGTCCTTGATGAACGGCATTTATGTTGCAGCACAATCTCAGCCCTGCAAAGCAGCAGGGACGTGTCTGATCAAGACATCTTTTTGTCACTACCGATCTCCAGCCGCAGACAGCGGGGTGTAGCAACTGTGGATCCATGTCAGACTCTGCTCCCCAGCTTGCATCATGTTCAAAGAATTACAGTGTTGTTTTAGGTTGGAGACCAGGTCAGATCTGCTGTTACTGATTCTGGCCTGTCATTTTTTTAGTAAACAGGGCACCGATGCTACTAAAGGGGTAGCACGAAAATTCTTCTTCTACTTCTTCTTCTTCTTCTTGCTGCTGGTTTGCTTTCATCCATTTAGGGCTGGTTAGAGAGAAACAAGCGCAATGAAGCAACATCTTCATGTCTGACTGCCACATTTCTCTGTCCTTATTTCTCTGTCAGAAAGATGCGTGCGGGTAATCCAACAATGAGATGCAAATATGTTGTATGTAACGACCACTGGGGAAATCTGGCTTTCAGAGAAAAACATGCAGACCCATAAACAAAACAAATTAGTTGTTTTCATATTCCTCTGGAATATTTAAGAAAAGCAGCTTCACATTTTGTTTAAAAAACAAAACAAAAACAAAGCTGCGTGGTTTGCAATATTCTCATTTTTAATCTTGAAGTGTATTTTTTATTTCTTATCTCATGTTGTTTTTTAACACAACTTTGCACTCTCTTTCTGCAGGCATCCTGAAAGGTAAAGTTATGGCTGAAAAGAAAAATAGGGTTAAGAAATCCTTTATTTTACAGTTGCAATTGTAGTTTTACTTATTAAATTCCCAAAATAGGAAAAAAAAAAACTTAGGAAATAGTGGATTTGTTGTTTGATTCTACATGCACAGTGCAGTTTGCAGGTGCAGTCCTTATAGGTATTTAATAATTGTTAGAATAATTAGCTTGAACATGGACAAAAATGACCTTAAATTGAACAATATAAGTAATTTTAATGCTGAAATAGTGCAGATAGTGTGGATAACTTGCAACTTATTAACTTGCTGTAAAAAATTCTACATTCAACATTGAACAGGTTTTTATCAACTCGTGAAGATGTGAGTTAGAGAGAAAAAAATCTAAACAAAAATAAATGGAATTGTTTCAAGATGTACTAATAATTTCCTATAGAATAACAAAAGGGGTAAAAAGAAATCCTGTGTTGTCATCCTGTTGCAGCATAATGTTTAGTTTCAGAGCTTTTTTCTTTTTTAACACCTCACAGAATCCCAGACCCCTTCCACCTTTGCACCGTGGCTTTAATTCCAGGGTTTGTGGCAGATTTGTTCTCGGATCAATAGAAATAGAAGTGAACTCGGGTCAGATAAATCATCCAATTTCTCAGAGGTTACTTGCTGCTGTAAAATTGCTTCTCCTTCAGATTTTGGAGCAGATTGTAGTGTTTTTCTTTTTGACAGTTGTGTGCAGGTGGAGGTATTCTGGAAAACTTATCACGAATCAAAATGACTTTGCCAAGTTCAGGAGGAACCCTTTTCTGGCCATTTTTCTTTCTGTTATCTCCACTTGACCTGACAGCCATTTCTCCTCTGACTTCTCTGTAGGTCAGAATAGATGATGATAAATCACTTCACTGATTTTTGAAAGAAGGGCTCTTTTGAAGATGAAAACTTGGATGTCTAGTAAAAAAATTAATTGAAACACATTTTTTTACATGCAAATTAATTTAAACGCAATGCATTGTGGTCTATATTCTCCAATCTAGTGACGATCGATGAAATCCCAGAGACTTTTGAAAAATTTCTAAGTCACTGGATTTTGGAATTGTAGATTTGGACAGCATTACAAAAGGGCACATGTCCTCTATTGTGCAAGAAGTAGTGAAGAAATTTGGACACATTTGAGTATTTTACAGAACTCCAGCCCAAACTAGGGTCATAATAGGAAAAACAATGAAAATATAATTCAGTGTAGGATGGTAACTCAGTCATCTTATGTTCAAATTAAATTGAAACCAGAAATTTATGAATTAAAAAAAAAGATGGAATCAAAGATGAAAAATTACTGAGCAAACTGTCTTTTATTGGACATTGCCAATAAAAAAAAACACATTTACCCTTTTTAGCTTCAAACGTTTCTACACAAATAGCTCAAAAATGCTAAATTGCTACAGTATGTGTCGTTAACACTTATCTTCCAAGCCTACCTTTTGTTTTGCATGATTTATTATCCTTTCTTGGTGATTTCTTTTTGTTTTTTCTCAGTATGCAGTAGAATTTCTGTTTTGCATTTTGTTCAATTTGTGTTTCATATTGCAGAGAGGCAGATCTTTTCACAGATCTTTTTGCTATTTCTGTTGTGAATTAAGAGAATTGCATATTTTCACTTTGCAGTGCTCTCAGTGGGGTAAGGCTGTCCCCAACAAGCCAGAGTTTGAGAAACTCAGCAAGAACATTTTTAATAAATTGTTACAGTGTATTCAAATATATACATCTAGTTTTCCAAGCTATAAAAACTGAATTAAAAGCCTCTAAAGGGAGATGTATCACTTTTTTTTTTGCATAAAGCAAAAGTTTTATTTCTGTTCTCTTTTTGCTAAAATAGAAACAAATCTTTGCCTTTCAAGGTGCCCTAAGTTCACCTCATCCTCTACATTTATTTAATCTAAAACTCAACTTTTTGGACACACAACTCAGTGGTGAATACAATATATTTGACAATGTTAGATTACATCCACTAATCGTTTCTAAAAGGAAACAAGCCTGGAAATCTAGCAGTCAATTAAAGTGAGCATAATGTGTTGCTAAACAGCCCCCCTCAAATGCAGCAGCTACAAGCTAAATTTCCTCCATCTTTTCTGGCTGCTTCATTGCAGCCAAAGCCAAACTGCTGATCTCGATGGTGGCCAAGCTTTTTTTCAAGCAGCTCTTGTCTGCTCTGTGTTTGAAGGGGGAACCTGTGATGAAAGTATGACGCTGCTGTGTTTGTCTGTTAGTCAGGAAAGGGTTCCTATTAGATCCAAACATCAAAATGTACCCAAAAAAAAAAGTATGACTATTCTTTGACAGCTAACAGAGGCTGCTTTATTTTGCCCTTTGAAAAATTCTTTTTGTGATCAGTGTGTGCCGATTACTCAAAGCGATAAAGGTGGGGTCCGGCATGTTAGGACAGCTCTGGATGTTGAAAGTTTTTACTGCCTGCTTTATGTGAAATGTTGGCCTGGACCCTACTCTATCGCTTTGTACTGTATAAAGTAGTTTAAAGTTGAATAACATAAAATAACATAATACAATGTTATTTATGTTATTTCCCACGTGAAGAACTCCTGTAAACCTTGCAGTATTGAAACTCAGTGAACAAGGCATCTTAGACAAGCTGAAAAACAAATGGTGGTACGATAAGGGTGAATGTGGAACCAAGGACTCTGGAAGTAAGGTCAGTCGCTGCAGGTCTTTTCATACTGATGGCTAAACTGCATTTTGACTTAACTGTTCATATGCAAACATCTGAAGCATACATTTCTCTCAGAAATAATAAGCATGATATCCTTTTTTTTGTCTTCAGATCAACACATAGACAACTGCAGTAGTTCTTCCACACAGTTTACTATTTCAAACATGACTCATTGCATAAACTCATCACCACTGTATGCAGACAACTGCAGCATGATGACACATACTTTACATTCATGCCATACAGTTCTGAACTGAATTGAAACCATTATACTGCTAATTTTCATCCAAATCTTTATTGAAATTTAGTTTATCGTTTGTCTTATTCATTTGTGTCTGCGCCTGTTGTGCCAAAAAAAAAAAAAAAAATACAACTGTTAAAAGAAGTTTAAAAATTCAAACCATATTTCCAGCGGTAAACAGCGCATGTGTCGAAACAAAAAAAACTGGATAAAGAAATATGATGAATAAAAAATCCCAGCATTAAACCATCATTAGAAAATGTTAGTCTTGATTCATTGAGAAGATTTCCTAATCTTTATTTGCCAATTGTAAATAAGGGCACTTATAAACCTGCAAACAGATTTTGACTGATGGCTGAGATCTTGATGGAGTCATGCTGGAATTCATCATCAAAGCACGACTTTAAAGATAAAATAAGAAAATATTCATCAATATTAAAATCTTGCAGACGTGTGAACTATTTTTATTTACTTTTTGAGTACCTGTGGAATTGCAATATGTAGTTTCTTTAACCTAATGATAGCATGCAGTACTAAAACTTCCCTGAAGTGTGATTAAAAAGTTTGTCTGTTATTGAGTCTGAATGAGAATCCTCACCAATAAGTTTAAATTTAATAAACTATTATTAAATATGTAAGTCTGGGTCCTCCTGTGCAAGTCCCTTGCCCGGGGAAAATACAGGGTTGTGTCAGGAAGGGCATCTGCCGTAAAAATCTCTGCTAAACCAAATGTGTGACTCAGTAAAAGCTTATTGCTGATGGAATATGCCGAAAGGTGAAAAATGACAGGTGGAGTTTCTGTCTTGGAAAGCAGATTTGTCTTTGAATTGTTGCTAGCGAAGAAACTATTAGTCTGTATTTTTGTCCTACTATTGCACATTTGTGAGAGACAAAAAAAAAATAACAAGAAAAGAAAAGTTACATGATACAAACATGTTTTTTTAAATCCACTATTTCTTTTTGCCAGACAATATGTAAGGAGTGGAACAAAAGCATTAAACCAAGACTAAAACTAACCACTTTGTCACTCACAAAAGCAATTGATCAAATTCCACATTCTGCCCCACAAACCGTGTTTTTTCACCCTTACTGTAAAGACTCATCCATGGGCTGTGGGAGATGCAGCTGCTTCTGCTTTTGGGTGTCACCTGACTCAAACTTTGCTCTTATGTGCTGTTTTCTTAAGGAAAATGTGCTTTGGATTTTTAAAAAATCTAAAATCTCTTCATCTTCAACAGACAAAATTATTTTTTTTCTGTTAAAAATAGACATTCATTGCAAAGAACATATAAATGACATTGAAAGTTAAAAAAAAAGAAGTAAGTGCAAATGGTAAAACTCACATAAATGAATTTCAATACGACTGTTTGGCTTTGAATGGCAGCAAAATGGTTCAGTTCACCGTCCACAGCTTTGATTGTTTAGAGGAAATGTTTTGAGGGAGAAGTTGAGCAGCTATGCTAGACAAATGAGATTTAATATGTAGACCTGTACGACCACGACCACCTTCCTCTCTGTGTGGCCTCGTAAAGAGGCCAGAGAGCAGGATAGACAGTAAGTCTCTCTACATTCACCTTGTCAGATCTTAGATTACAAAGGACTGGTGAGGGGAAATTAGACTCTTCTCATTCTGTGTAAATCTGTTTTCTCACTTAAAGCCTAAATTTAGCAGCTGTAGGTTCTAGAAACAGTCAGCTACCTCCAGTTTCCTGATAGCTCAGCAAGATGTGAATGTAGGCTTTGTGCTTGTGTTTTGTAATGTGGAGTTTGCCTTATGGTGTTATTCCAAAACTCTTAACAATGGTCTTTACCCCCCCCCCCAGGACAAGACAAGTGCACTAAGCCTGAGCAACGTGGCAGGAGTCTTCTATATTCTGGTTGGAGGCCTTGGCTTGGCTATGACCGTGGCTTTGATAGAATTCTGTTATAAGTCACGTCAAGAAACTAAAAGACTCAAGCTGGCAAAGAATGCCCAAAACTTTAAGCCAGCCCCTCCTGCAAACGCCCAGAACTTTGCCACGTACCGTGAAGGCTACAATGTGTACGGGACAGAGAGTGTTAAGATCTAAAAGGTACACCTGACATTCTTTCTATTTACAGTATGTTGTGCTTTGTGTTTGTTTTATGCTCAGATCTTATTGTAAGTCAGAGTTAGATAGGTTCAAATGTTACGTAGACAACCCCCCCTCTGTCCTGACGTGACATTTTGGGGAGCACAAATGCACCTCTGACTTTTAAGTAGTAAATCTATCAGTGACCTGATGATAGGATAGCCTTTAATGTAAATTGGAATGCAGCTATGTGCTCCAGAATGAAGGATTTAATGTTTAGACCTGCATTTCCTGTTAATGTGACCTTGTAAAGAGCCTGGAGAAAGGCGAAAAAGTCCAAATTTATATCTGCACATCTGAACAGAAACCTTAAATCTTTCATGAAAACTCTGTAACCAGTTTATTAAGTGTTTGACTTTCTGAAACTGGGCAAAGAGGCGGGGCTTAGTTGGTTGTTGATATTACAAGCAAGACCGTCTTAAAGTTAAGGTTTTGACAATTACCTTTCATTAAAAAGAAAATTCCAAGAATTTCTACATCCTTTTATGTTAAAATATACAACAATGAATACAAATCTGAAATAAAATTGTAAAGTACACCCTCCCCACCCCCACCAACATAGTTGTTACGGCTTAAAGTGGTAAGAAAACAATGGTTCTTTAATCAGTGTTGGAATTATTCTTTTTGTTGGATCATTTTATTTTGAAGTCATGAGAACTGTCACGGTCGTGTAACATGGAAGTAGTGGTTACGTTTTCCAACTGGAGGTCAAAGGCTTTTATTGCTCAGCAGTCATTATCAGACAGGAGCAGCTGAACAATGAAGTACATGTGATGATTGTGATAATCAAACAAAGACCACATAAACCTGTTTACTTGTGCTCATGGAAACGGTTTATGCGTGACAAGGAACTCAGAAGTCCTTCTAGCCTGGGTTTGGTTATAGTAGGAACTGCCTTTTCATTGAAGCCAGGTCCAGAGGTCCAGCTCTTAAGCCACATGTGGCTCTTTCTACCCTCCATTGTGGCTCTTCGATTAAAGAAAGATAAGTAAGTAATTAGTAAAGCAAAAGAATAAACAAATTCAAACTTTATTTAATTACTTCACAAACATTTAAAAGGACAATATGTATCACAAGTTGAACTAAAACAGCCGTTCACTGCAGAGAACTGAGTGGAGGTCAGTAAGCACAACCAGAATTTAGATGCACCAGGCTACAAGGGTTATAAGCTTTTCTATTTTTGAGCAAATTAAAGGATTTTAAGTGTGCCACATGGTTTGAAAAATATGGTATGGCTCATCTAATTATCTCTGATGACATTTTAGTTGGTTACATTGAGAAATTTCTCACTAAAATTTACCACAAACGGTAAAAGAACGTTTTTTTTTTTTAAATCAATGCTTGTATTAAACTATCTACAGCTACGTTTGCTGCATTCAAATGATCCTCTGTGACACAGGCTGTCTTTTATTTTGCAAGGAAGTCATGTGAACTTTTTTTAATAGCTATAAACTATTTGTTTTTGTTTTTTTTTTTTAAAAAAAGGCTATTTTCTCTTAATGTTTATGCCCAAAATAAAAAAAACAATAGTGAATTTACATTTATGGAAATAGTAACAATAATATAAAAAGAAATGAGTGTCTTATTTTTTTAAAGGGTGAAATAAGACTTCGTGCCTCCTGCTGGGTTGTGGTCAACCTGAATGCCTCTTTAAGTGCTGAAGGTTGCAGACCCCTGATCCAAACCCTCCCCAGTAGATTCTGGAGTAGGTTCTGGAGGCTTCTGTGCGCATCAAGTGAAAAAAAAACTGCATCCAGTCGGAACCTCCAATGTCCAAATGTTCCTCCCACACTTGTGAGTAATCAGAGAACCAACACCTCAGGCTGGGCTGAGGGACGGGCGTTCACTTCCAAAGAGAAGTGACAGGAAATACTTTCTTTAAGCTCATTAAATGTCTTTTCAAGACTTTGTTTTGAGTTTCCCAGCTGCTACGGCTCAATACAAAAACACACAAATATTTGTTTAGTTTTTTTCATGTTTTTGCCTTTGCAGAGGTGGTACATGAATCCCCCTGGTGGATGGAAACAGCACTCGGTGTGACCCCAAAATCCCTCTGTGGACGCCCTCGAGGACGAGGGTGCCCTGTCCTCAGCTTGGACAAAAGCCTACAAGTCAACAAGTGCTCATTGTGGGTTTCAGACCTGTCACACTAACAGAGAGCAAAGACACAGCAGGACTTGTGCGCCTGAAAGGATTTGCCTCTTGTAGTGCCTTATGGAGCATTTCATGGCAATGCAATTAAGACTAAATTAACTTGAAAACAACAGGAAAAAAAATCAAAGACTGAGAGAATTGAGATGAACTGATGGAATGGTTGTTTTATATTTCTAAAGGAAGAAAAAAAAAGCCATGGTTTTCAAGCAAAACCTTGACAAAGTCATACGAGTCATTTAAATACATATTTTTGTGGTGAGACTTGGAGCTGGATAAATGTTATATTAAGTCAAGTAATTTTCTTGTTTTATTCTAAGGTTTTTCTTCTGGATATTTAGGACAAGCCTCACTCAGCCTGTAAGGTTAAACTTTTGAGAAAAACTTCCAAAATACATCAACTTCTGATTATCCACTGCTTTTTAATACCAGTTTATTCCAACTGCCATTTCAATTGTTTAGGGGGGGAAAAGAGCCCACTTTGTATCATTTAGTCCCATGTTTGTAAAATCTGAGTGACAGAAAAAAAGGCCCCTTTTCATAGAATAGACTATTCCAATGTTAAGCCGAGCTCATGGTTTCTCCTTTGTTCTGATTTGAGTGCTGTTCTGCAGCTGCGATTCTTTTCTTGGTGACATTTCATAGCATCTTGGGTTGTGATAAGCTTTCTTTGCCTATGCATTTTACCGAAGAGGAGCTGTACAGCAAGGAAGACAGCAGCAAACGCAACACTCGGCTGCAAAAAGTGAACTTTAGTTCCCACGACACGCAGGACGAAGCCAAACGCCGCCGACCACGCGAGCCTACATCTGTTCCATCCTTCCTGCCCCCAACATAAAGTGCATGTGAATTTGGTGACCATTAAACGAGCTGCAACTCCAAATGGATCCTGGTTTAATTGACTTACAATGACGAGTTTTGGGTCTGGTTTGTCTTTGTAACGACTCCTTAACCAGGTTGCATGTGTGGAATCAAGAAACCTCTGGAGAGGTCATGTACAAAGTTTTATTACATTTCCTTAATAAAAAGCAAGTTTATATTATTGGGGCTTTGTTTTTTTCCTGTAAAAAAAACCTATTTTAAGGAAGTTTATAGTGTACCAGTAGATATATTTCATGTTTGTGGAGTTTCAAAGAAATAAAAAGAGGAGACGGTGTCAAAGTTCCACACTATGAAAACTATCATTTATTAAGTTGACTTTTTTTTTGTTTTTTTTTTAAAAAGAAAAGCATACACTCGAGTACAGCAGATAAAATCTCCAAAGTCTTATTTTTGAAACAGGTGTATTTGGAATACAGAGCATCAGAATTTTTTTGAGCAGTTTTATTTTACAATTCTACATTTGAATCAAGGTTGAACGGACAGATAAATTATGTAAAAACCTGATTAACAGAGAAGGAAAGTATCACAGGACAGTATGAGACATTGAAAGAAAAAAATGAAAAAAGAAATAACATGACATTCCTTTCATGTTACTCTTTATTATTGTACATAATATACAAACTGGTCCTTTGTTTTGTTTTTCTCACTTACACTTCCCGTGTGATTAAAAGGGAGCTAAATAAATAAAATGTGTCTCAGAAGGACATGAGGTAAGCGAGTATGGAAAGCATGTTAAATCCAATAAAACAAGCAAAAAAAATGGTACAAAAACAATATTTTTGATTCCATGACCAGGTCCTACAAAAACCATTTCATCCATTAACCACAATGACAGAGAGAAGCAAAATACTGTGATTACAGCAGCACAATGCGCCCGTTTGGAATAGGAACAGAATATAGATCAGTATTGCAGTTGGCTTCCTGTTTGAAATGGTCAAAATAAAGGGGCTACAGCGAGGAGCTTAGAAAAAAAAGCCAAAACAATAAAAGTAAAAGAAGGGAGTCGCAGATGTCTGTGGATAAAAGCGCAGCTTCTCCAGTTCTGCTGAAGCACACGTGGATCCCAGAGGACAGAAAAATAGATCAAGTGCGACTCGTGGGGCCGATTTTAGAGCCCAGAGAGAAGCTCGATGGTTCTTACCTCAACTGACTAGTGCACATTATCTGTGCTTGTCACAGGATTTATGAGTGTGGCCGTTAAGGGAAATGCTGAATTAGAAAAAAAAAAAAAATAAAGATCAAATTGCTGAGAGGTGAAGTGTCGATTGTCAAAAACTACTGTCACAGCACAGAAATGCCTCTGAGCATCTAAAGGCAGGAGAGGATGCAAGAAGACAAAAATACACATTTTGACCAGGACAAGTGGAAAAGTTTAAAAGACCAATACTGTAACTGGACCAAAAACTATTTTTAAAATACCTAAATGCAAGCAGCTGAAAGGTGGCGAATAGTTAGCTTACTGTTCACTCAAAGTATTGAAAGAAGCTTGGTGCTGTGAGCAGCTGAACTGGAGACGTTTCGCGACACAAATGTTTTTGATATTTAAGTCAAAAAAGTGTAAAGAAGCACATCGTGGCCACTGTTTTGGCTTCCTGTTATGTCAAATGAAGTAAAAAAAAAAAACATTTAAGGATATTGCTTTTTATCTTCCTTCCCTCCACTGCTGTCCCTCTTCTCTTTCTTTTCAGACTTGTCTTTGTCGTGTCTGGACTCCTGCGGCAAATATGGAGACGGGGGGGGGCGGTTAGAATGATCTGTCACTCTAAAAACGGCTTTGATTTCACCCAACATGAATTGCAGGAAGCTGAAATGGTAGAAGGTAGTGAGCTCAGCCGACCTTTTTGCCTCCAGAGGACGTTCGCTCGGGTTTCATGGACTCTGCTTTTTCTTTGCTGGATGATTTGGATCGTTTGCTTTTCTCTTTTTCGGCTGACAGCGGCGAGTCGCAGGTAGGACTTGTGCTCTTGCCGTTTTTGGAGAAATCTGGTGCAAAGATAGTGCATTTTGTTGAGTTGAAACGTCATTTCTTTTTTTTTTTTTTTCAGAATAGGTTACTAGAATTTGGTGGTACCATTCTCATCCTTCCTGCGTTTGGATTCCAGAATCATCTCATGATCGTTGATGATGTGGTCCTGAAAAAGCATTCATCCACACACCAAAACACCATCAAATGAAAGCTTTAAACATAGAAATTTACTAATTTGTTGGAGAGATCTAGAAAACCAAAACACTCACTCTTTTCCTTTCCTTCCGCTCTTTTTCTTCCTTCTTCTCTTTGGATCGGCCCTGAGCGTTCTCTGTATCTTTCTTCTCCATTTCCCTCTCTCTGCTCTTGGACCGGGCAACTGAATTAAAGTTGGGGTGGTGCTGAAAGGATGAACAGAAGGACAGAAGCGTTAAGAAACCAAGAACTCCAGATTTAGTCTTTGTGTTTCTGCATCCTTTTTATATTTTCTCCAAATATCAAGACGAACGTCTGTCTCCAGACTTCCAAATATTTAAATTCAAGAAGTAGAAAAATATATATGCACTGTATGAAAAAAAAAAAAGCTTAAGGTCTTAAAGGTGACGGGGACAAGAGGCTAATTCATCAGATATCATTCCTGATCACTAGTAAATGGTGCGGAATGACGAAAAAAGAAAAAACTCGACTGATTCAAATAAATATAAAATAAGCAGCCTCAACTGCTGGTTTCACACTGAGGAGATTCTTACAGTGTCTGCATAAATCAGAAACTACAATAGAACCTGTTGAGGTTTCAACACAAGCAAAGTGTATAATTAAAAAAACCAGCAAACCTCAGGTTTAGCGGCTGGATTAGTGCTGTCCTTTCATAGGAAGATTTTCAAAATCATTTTCAGTTAAAGTTGATTTTGTGGCAATTTAAGGAGTACAAACCTAAAATAATAACTGGATGATTAAGCAACTAAGCGTAAAAGAAGCAGCTCGGTTGAATTTGCTCATTTTGTAATGAACAAAGGAAGAAAAGCACAAAGTGTCTTATTTTGTTCTGCTTTAAGCAAGTGTTTTTATTCTGACATTCATTTTAGTCTGTCTGCCCCTAAATGAAAAAATTAAAAGAAAATTTCAATATTTATTCCAGGTTCGCTCTATGAATTCCTTTATGAACAGAATAGGCCAGTACATTATACCACAAATTTATCGTTATCGCAATATCCAGCTCTGCAATATGCATATCACAAAAGACGGCAAAAATCGCAATAAATGGTAAACCTTAAATGTGTTAAAACAATCTTATGGCAGCTTGAGGAAGCAAATAAATAAAATAAATCCATTTATGCATTTGACCAATCGGATGGACGCCTTCGTGTTGTTGACCAATCAGATGGAGGCCTATTATGTTAGAAGTTTGTCACCTATGTCGATGAGTGTCATTTGGAGTATAGTTTTTTAACTGTTGCAATGAAATCTGAATAATGTTTTTGGTTATTTTGCTATTTCTTTATACCCTTGTGCTATCCTATGACCCCACCCTTACATTGACGTGTTCTTCCTACCATAACAAAGGTGGATAAAGGTGGAGAGGATTTCATGTCATCCATGGACACCAGTGAAGATCACACATCATTGAAGAAAAAAGGTTCAGAGCACTGTTTAGTGGGGTCCAGATGACCCAGCTCCCAATGTTAAAGTGCCTAGGATAGCACAAGGGTTATATACTACAAATTATATCGTTATTGCAATATTATCACCAATATCGCATATTGTGAGTTTTCCTCATATTGTACAGCCCTAGAACAGAATATGAATATGATACTAAGAGATGAAAGTTGTGAAGGATGAGTTGGGTCCAGCTGTCACCTGTTCACCGTCTGTTCACTTCAGTGCATGTGAACAAGAAAGAGGAAACTGCACATTTGTGCTAAATGTTGGCTTGTCTAAACATCAATATGATGATCTGAGAAAACTTAAGTCAGCCAGATGACTTAAGCCTTTTGCTATAGTAAGAGCCAGTTACAGCCTTTAGGGCATTTAGAGGAAGAAAAAAAAAAAAGACAAGTCACCGTAGTAACTCAAAAATATCAGTAGGAAAAACAATCTGCTAGTTTCTTGAGGACAATGAAAAAGGCAGCAGTTTGTTGAGGAAACAGAAGAACGAGGGGGTCTTTGGAGTTTGGGCTCGCTCTCTCAACCAGCGTTTCACATCAAAATAAAAGTATTCTGCAAACAGCTGACATGACACACCTCCATCATTTGATGAAGGTTTTGCTTTGAAAGACACCAGCTAAACTTTATTTTGTTTGCTCTGATAAACTGATCAGAGCTCGCCGTAGAAAGCTGCCCTTTAGTTATCTGGAGGTTTCATTCCATAATTTGTGGATGAAAGTGGTTCAGGTATGGATACTGTTCAGGTATGGATACTGCAGCCAAACTGCATCAGAACAACAGGATCCCCCCCCCAAAAAACACTTTAAGACAACAGTAGGAATACTATTTTGAGAAGACATCAGGATATAAAACCAGTATACCATTTCTAGTATGCATAATTTCTCTGGTTATGAGTTTATTTAATAAAATTACAACTAAATGTAAAAGAAGTTAGCATTATTAACAAGACCCACTCATGTGGAAATTGTTTTTTGTTTTTGAATATATTCTTGTGATGATAAAGGACATACCAAAAGATAATTAAGCTTAAAATTACATTTCTGAGTATTTCTTAATTTCAAATTGTTGTAAATGAGAAGCAGACAAAAAAAAGGTTGATTTGTGACGCAGAAAACACACTTGGCGGGCCACAAACTCCCTGAAGCCAACAGTCCACAACTCCAAACTTCTAATGAACTGCTGCAGCTCTGCAGAAACTACGTCCTAGAAAATGACAGGATTTTGGATTTTGCCTGGTAAAAAAAAAAAAAAAAAAATCAACATAATTACAATCAAAAGACCACTGGGAACGCTTTTAAAATACATCAAAGGTAATCAGAGTGGAAATTTGAACTAAATATTTAAAAGATTGCAAAAGTCTAAAACCTTTAGCTGGGTTGTTTTTACTCTCATCAAGCCAACAAAGACAAAAAGATTTTTTTTGTCTGCTTTATATAAATGATGAAGGAAATCTAAAAATGTGATCGACAGCTCAATGAATGAATCATTTCAAAGAAAAACAGGACAAAAAACCGGAAGTTATTCACTTTTATAGTTAAATCCCACAAGTACTGAGCCAGTTAATGCTAGGCAGCTCCAGCTCATCTTGTTTGTCTTATTTTACTTCAAATAGGTCCTTTGAAAGTTAAAGTAAAACCTGCAGAACACAATATTAAGACTAAAGCTCTGTAGTTTCCTGATGTGCAGCTAAATGAACTGATTTTCAGAGGCACAGAGGTGAATCTCACAGAAAGTAGTAGAGTGAGTTCAAACCTTGGGTGCGGACTCCTTGGGTTCGTTGCTATTGTCCTGTAAGGATATATGGAGATGACAGATGAGCTGGGAGGGGGTGGGGATTTGGGAGGAGGTTGTCAGACAGCAGTAGAGATTTGGAAGAAGGGGGTGGGGGTGGGGGCCGAGGCTGGCCGGACCAACAGCACACTCCTCTCTTGACCTCTGACCTTCGAGAGCTAGGCTTCGACAAGGTTATGACATAGAGGAGAGTTCAAATGCTCAACATCTGGAATGTCAGTGTTAAGAAAATGTGGAAAAACTACAATAGAAAAGAAAAAAAAAAACCCTGAGTATTTCTTCCATGACTACAAAATGTAGGACTACAAACATGTCTGCAGAGTCAGGCAGCATCATGTAAAGGCCTACAGCACAGCTGGTGTTTAATGCCTTTAAAGTGCAGGTAAAGTGAAGAGGAGGGTGTGTGCATGTGTGTGAGACAAATCACTCAGTTAAATGTGCTTGACTGCATCCCTACAAAGGTAACTGTTGCTGTCACTTACAGTTCAGGAATGGGTAAGACACACGGAGCATATTTCTCTGGTGGAAGGGTAAAACAAAGACCTATCACAAGCTTCCAGCTTTGGGAATCACTCCAGGTGACTCTTCTCCCTCCTTCTATGTGTGGAGACAGGCTTTTTCTCTTCTGTATTTTTGGCTGATTAGAAACTCCAGCTTTCTTCCTCTCTGTTGCTGGTGTATTCCCCCCCCCTTCCCGACACTTGACGGGAGGCGGACAGACGCCGGCGACTGTAGAAATGGTGCAGCGGGGGTCTTGGAGGACTGATGGGACGGGCCGTTTCCTGAAGCGGGTACAGCGGTGGCGTGGGCGACTTGAAGGGGCTTGTAGGGAGGCACTGTTGTTGGTTTTCAGCTGCATTGTGGGATGGTGAGGGGGCGGGAGGTGGGTTGGGGTGAGGAAAACGTGGGTGGTCTTCTCAGCTCCAAGATGCAGGCAAGAGCAAAAAATAAAAAAAGCAAAAAAATAAAAAAAAAGTAGCAAATCTCTGGCCACCGAGGAGGGAAAAATGCTTTCAAAGGCTCCTTTTTGCCAAGAACTGAACTTCAGGTGAACATTTTTTCACCCAAAAAAAAAAAAAAAGAATAAAATCCACACGAATATAGAAATGCCTAAAAAATTTCTTCCCAAGGCACGACTGCTTTTAATGTATAAAAATAGGCAAACTTTCGATATGAAAATATTTCTATACACAATATATTCTTGACTAAGTCCTCGGGGGGAAATCCTTCCATTCGTGGAAAACATTATGCAGATGTCCATGGGATGACTTCCAACTCCCGTGTTACGTTTGGGATCTCCAGATGTCAAGCCTGCGCGTGTGGAAAGCTCTCCGCAGAGGATCTTCAGGGCTGCTGAATGTGCAACGGCAGGGAATGCTCCGGCTGACAGAGAAGAAACGGGCACCGTCTTCCTCAAGCCATACTAACCTTAACAGATGAAGAGTGGGATGGGGAAGAGTGGCTGTCGATCTTTCGCCTTTTATGATCTGAAACGAAGAGGCAAACATGTTAAGAAAAATGGAAATATTCTTATTTTAAGACTACTAGACATTGAGACATGTTGAGTCTCCAGAAGCTTTAACTAACAGACGGCTGTTCCTCTCACCCCGCTCAGATTCAACAGAGTCAGATCTGGGAGTTGGTGACTTGAGGGTTGCAGCTGCAGCGCTCCTGTCTCCTTTCTCCTTGCTCTTGGACTCCTTGATGACATCTCGCTCCCTGGACAGCTCCGTGGCATCCCCGTTTCCAGCTTTGACCTTGTCGTCTTTGTTGATCTTCTCCTCTGGCTTCACTTTCTCCCGGTCTGTCTTGGGGGTCTTCTCCTTACCCTCGCGAGCCACTCGCTCCTCCTTCCCTAACCTTTCGTCTCTCTGCTTCTCTCTGCGGTTCTCTGCCTTGGTTTCTGGAGTGCTACCTAATGCCTTTTCCTTCTTTTCTTTCTTCTCCTTCCCACTCTTCTCTTTCTCGTCCCGCTCTTTGACGGCTTTGGTGCTGCAAAGAGCAAATGTTGAACCCTTTAGTACACTTTAAAAAACGGAACCATAAGTGTTGCATGGTTCCACTGTGTGCATGTTTTGACTCCTACCTGTTGACAGCACCGTTCCCGTTGCTGGTGGCCACTTTAGCTGCTGCACTGTTGGCTTTGTTCACTGGCTTTACAGTCCCCTGAGATTTATCTTTTCCCCGATCTGCATGAAAACACAGCAGTGTTTAAGTGTACAGCTTACCTTCCCTTTATAGATTTTTTTTTATTTAAAAACAAAAAGCAGTTTTATATTACATAGTAAAACAACTTTTATGTGGTCGTTTTCACTCTGTTTGTAGAAAGTGGTCAAAAAGTTTCTGCATATTTGAAGAGTTCTTATGTTTGTAGACTCACCACCGTCATCCAGCTGCCCCTCCTCGGTCTTGACCGAGCTGGCGGCAGGTTTCCCGGCGCTGCCAGGACCATTCTGCTGGCTTGCAGGCGTGGCACTGCGGGCTTGCTGATCCTTGTGGTGAAACTCATTTTCAGGAACCATGTGTACCTTCTGGCTTTTCAACCGACCTGAATAACTGAAGATGCATAAAGGGTTTGTAAAAAGTAAAGGGGAAACCTCCAAACAAGACTTTTGCAAACCACACATTGAAGAGATTTTCTCAGAACAGAAAAAAAAAAAAAATGTATTTTTTGTATTTAGATTCCTCTAAAATGAGTCGTCTGCATCTTTAGATAAAACTGAGTGGAGATCAGAATTACTGTTATTTCAGCTATTTCAATTGTAACTAAAGAAGAAAGGGCAGATTCCTGGAAACCTTATATGTCTGGTTTTTGCTTTTGCCGGCACTACAACTGATTTCAATTTATATCAAAATTTAATTTTGCCAAAAGAAAAAAAAAGGAAGTAGAAATAGAAGAATAAAATCCAAATTTTTTTGTTTAAATCTACATTTATAGAAACGGCATGACATATGGTATGGCCTGTTTTTTTTTCTTAAAAAAGAAATGATATAAGAACAAAACCATTTTTCTAGCTTTCCCTTCATCTACATTTTGGTCCAATTTTTTAATGCAAAAATCTAAAAAGACATAAAATAAATGCTTGTGTGGATTTAAAACTTAATAGTAAACAGTTATTTATGTTTATTTATGTCTGACATTTATGTTTAAAAGTCAATATAAATTGAAATCGTACGGGTGTGCAGAATTTAAAACATAAGAAATAATTATTTTTCTTAAAGTTTTAAATTCTATCAGGGTTTTAAAAAAGTACTTATTTGTGTCTCTGAAGCACAAATGGTTTTCTAGCGCATATTGAGACGTTTACTGCAATGCTCCACAGAGAGCAGCAGACAATGCTGTGTTACCCCATTGCTAAGGCATAGAGGTCTGGTCTCTTATCCTTCTCCTCGAGGCAGATCTTGTGGACGCGGCACTCCAGTGCTTGGCCCAGGTTCAGAACCTTTGGGTAGCAGGGCAGGATCTTGGTGAGAACTATAAGAATGTTCCGGATGTGGGTGTAATCTCCGGTCTCCAGACAGTGAACGGAAGCCTGGTAGGGACAAAAATAGAGGATTGAAAATTGTACACCTTGGGATTTCGACTAGAGATCTAAAAATGTAAGAAGGCTTACCTTAGTCAGCATGTAGTGCCACTTGTGCACCACATGCCTGAAGTTTTCGTAATCTAGCTGGTCAGCTTTATTCCCCCCGTCAAAGCCTGTAGCTCTGAAGATGGTCAGGAAGCCAGGGTAGTTGACGCACTCCTACAACACAAAGTGAAAGCTACTGCAAAACCTGCTTATAAGTTGCGCTTAAAAAACACGAAAGAACCGGACTGAACTGAATACCTTCTCATATGTGGTGCGATTGCTGTGCCACCGTGTCACGGTCTCTAACATGCAGCAGAGGAAGCGTCCGTAACGGTGCGACTCGTTCTCTGTGCAGCTGGCCACAGTGTAGATTATGGCTGAGAAAACCTGCCAAGAAGAAAAAATGAGTCCATCCAAACTAACACCTTCATGTTAACGCCTTTGAATTCATGTTTGTTAAAGAAAACAAAAGAAAAAAACAGGAAATTGAAATTTGTGTTCCTTACCCTGTCGTAACAGAGAAGGGTACAAAAGTTGGGCGTCTTCTGCTGGTGGACCAGCTCCACAAAACGGGCGCAGTACACGGCATCAATGGAAGAGAAGATGCAGCGAGGAAACAGGCAAAGCTGCAGGAACTTCGTGATGGTCTCGTTCTTTGTGGATTCTGTTGGCAAGATTTTAGAGATGAATGAGAAATACAATAACATCAACCTAAACATTAGGCTTCTAAACTGAGAAACTAAACATCAATTTAGTGTCTCATATTGCATTGGAAAACAGCAGCAGTAACTAGTCGGCGTGAACTTACTTGCCAACAACCAGTTGTCCTTCTCCAGTTTGAGGCGGTGCAGAACTCTTTGGACGTGATCCATCTGCTTCTTCTCTTCTTCCTGTAGCTTTTCCTGCAGAGCAGTGCAACGCTCCTTCTCCTTCTTTTTCTTATTTAGGGGCTTGATTAAGACGAAACAAGGGAAAGTCACTGTTAAATAGCCATAATTATTATTTCACATATAGTTTGTTGATATTTTCAGTCTCTCCTGTGTTGTCAGCTATTAATAATCCAAATAGACATTCCTGGATTCCTAATATCTTTGATATGACATGTTAAGGCTTTACTCACAATCTCAGGGTTATCCTCGATGGCTTTAATCTGAGCTTTGAGCTTGTTGACCTCGCGGTCGTAGGCAGAATGCGGCACGGCCAAGTCGTACATGGTGAGAGACCAAAATGTGGCGTAGAACTGAGGGCGGAGATCATCCCAGACCCGGGCCGGGTGGAGAGAAACCACCGCCTCATGCACCGGCGTCATGACCTGCTCACAGGCTGACATGTATTTGTGCACCTTCTGCTGCTGCCGGTTGCCTTTTTCTGCTTTCTTTAACTCGTCATACTTGGACTGCAAGAAGAGTAATTACCATTAATAGTTATTTTAGATGATTTCAAATCTTCAAACATGAAACACTTCTGAAATTTGAAGATTTAACAGAACAGCAAACTTCATTAGGCATGCTTGAGGTGCCAGAGAGCTTACAGAAGCTATTTATTTTTACTTCAGAAGATGAAAATCACAGGAGAAAAAACAAAAAAACAACAAAAAAAGTAAAAATGATTCCCTCACCAAAATCTGATGGGCGTACATTGGCCGAGACAGAAAGAAGGCGGCGTCATGAGGAGTGTGAAACTGGTTACAGAGAACATCAATGGAGGGAACTCGTTTGATGTAATCCTCTGTGCTGAGATTCGACGCCAGAAATCCACCAAACTGCACCAGTGTGTCATGGCACTACAAGAACACACAAAAGAAAAGACAGACTGAGTTTTGGAGCCTGAGATATATTTTGCTTCAAATAAAAGTTGTGGGAAGATTTCAAGATAATCAGTAACATTCTCTTCTCGTCTAATCAAGCAGTAGTTGTGCATACCTGGTCATAGAGATGTCCTACAAGTTTAAGGTGTTTCTCTCCCCCCTCTAAGAACACAACACCATTTCGTTGCTGAGCCATGAGCAAACATAGTGGAAGAGCCAGTTCATGGTCCAGCAGTGCATCCTTCAGACGCTGTGAAGACTTTTTGGTGTTTCTGATCTGACCAAAGTAGCCCCCCTGCCAAAAACACATAAACAATCAAATGAGTCACACAAACTTAACTCAGACAAACTGAGTAACACAATAATGAAGTTTTCAAAATGTTAACCTCTGCTTTGAGTTGCTCTCCTCCCGTCATGGCCTCTAACTGCTCTGAGGTCATCTCATCTGTGATCTCAATACCAGCCATCTTCTGCACAACTTCCTTCAGAATCAGGAGGTCAAAGCTGCAGAAAATGAGCACAAATGTAGAGACATATTGAACTAAAACTCTGAGGAGAGGTTGTGTTTCATTTTTGCTTTCTTTCATTTTGAAATGTAGTTTGATGTATTTTTAAGGGACAGATACCATATTTGAAAGGACAAACTAGCTGCTCTGACTGACAGCACGACTTCTCTAAATTACAAGTGAAATCTTTTCTAATTTGACTCATTCTACTCCCCACTTCCAGTATCTCGACACTTTACATTATTTAATGTGGGACATGACCTGCAGTTCAACAGCTTGTCCCGGAGAATTAATCTCATCTTTGTGTTGCTTTGACAGCCATTGCATTAAAATGTCACCTCTGATTCCTCTGTGAAGCATAATCAAATCCCAAATGTCTTTCATTTTACCATAAAATCTCAATGACGACTTTTGTTCACTCCAAAAACGTCAAGCAGCTCCTGTATAAACCAGGAAAAGCAGCATGTAACTCCTGTAATGCTAAAACTTCCTGTACAAAGGACAGAAATGCTAAATCGGAGGTTAAAGTCCCACATTAGGCAGGATATCATTCCTGGCGTTCCACTGGGAGCGCTCACTTTGATGGTTAAAACCCGAGGCAGATTAAAATAAAAGCACAGGAAGCTACTTTCACTCACAAGAAACCCAACTGATGGATGCAACTTTTTCCATCAGACTTTAGTGGCAATCACAGCCTGCTATCAAACTTGATGTTTGATATTAAAATTAATATCCTATTATCTCAGTTCATTTATTTTTCACATTAAACTGCATTAAACCTTCATCTTCTGCTCTCAACTCATTGTTTTTTCTTATTTATGAAGTAGATCTTCTTTTATCATCTGTGCTGCAGTGTGGTTACATGATCTATGTACCAATGCTGATGAATTCTTTTTGTTTAACATCTCAAAACACACTTATGGCTGAAATGTCTAAAGCAGCCAGCAGATGTTGGTTTCCCTGATCCTCACCTCTTCCCTGCTTTCAGCTGGTTGGTGACATACTGAAGGAGGCCCGCCAACTCAATCGGGTATTTTCTGAACACGGCTCCACACAGACTCGCCAGACCTGGGTTCACAAAGGGTCACACCTTCATTAAAGAAGTTCACCTCTTTCAGCGTGTAAATGGATGATGTAACCGCCCCTTACTCTGGAGCCACGAGGAGATGGTAGTGTCGTCATGCTTCATCTTCTCCTTCTCTGGATTGGCCAAAGCCTCAATGATGCAGTCTGAAGACAACGTTAAGTGGAGCAACGCAGACATGTGGAACCTCTCCATATTTAGAGCTCAGCCTACTGCAACACATCCTTTAAGAGCTTCAGAGTTAAAAACATGTGATATAGGATACAGGCCAGGACATCATAGTTGAGGGACGTGAGGTATTTCAAGGAATCCACCACAGGAACAATGAGGTTGTCGTACCATTGGATTTGAGACAACATCTGGCAAAACAGAGGAGAAAGACTCAAAACTTCTTCAGGTTAGGGCTTTCTGACACATGTCTATCAGCAAAAGAACTGAAAAAGTGTGAAGGGTTGCTTCACAAAAAAAGTGATACTTTTGGTGTTGAAACTCCAAGTAAAACATATTTTAAAGCAACATTAGAACTAGGATCTACAGCCAAGTCTTTTTGGTCAGACTGTTCTGCTAAAGCATGATTTTACACTCAAAAACACCAGGACAGACAATTCCCTGACCAAAGGAAGGTGGTTTAGGGAACGGCGTCCTTCTCCCATAAAGACCCAGCAAAGACAAAAAACACTTTAATTCTCCTGAGAACCTTTGGGAAGTTCACGAGGGAGAAAGTTCTCAATCACAGTCTAAATTACTTTCTAAACATCTTTTTTTAAGACAAAAATTATCAAAACTATGCCAACCTAAATTCATATGATCAAAGCTAAACTCAAGGGCGGCTGAGTCTAATATTTGAGCCACTGCTGCAAAATAAACTGCAGTTGCAGTAAAATGTATTAAGGTGGCACCCGAGGCAGCAACTGATATTACAGCATTCACAAACTAAGAGTTGATGTTTATCAGCCGTGTAAACAGGAATAAATGCGATAAGCATAAACTATCTTTTATTTTCCGACTGTTTTCAGATTATTCGTAGTAAAAGCTTTACAGTTGTCGTATCTACTACAAATGGGTCAAATAAACTAAACCAGTTTATCTGTTTATTTCACTGATGTTTGACAGTATATCACTAATGAAAGACATATCTGAACCAATCCAGGGTCCTGTACTGCCAGAAAGAATCCCAGATAGTCCGTCTCACCTTTTAACATAAAATAATCGGAACTTACATAATCAAACAGGATGGTGGGATTGCTGTGGCTCAGTTTGCCAATCTGCCTTCCAGACTGTTTCACATTCTCTTTGGTCAAACGCCTTCAGAGGAGAAAGAAAGAACAGATTTTAAGACGAAGAACTAAACTAAGAGCTGGTGGACTGGTGCTGGCAGCAAAGCTGTCACTTCTGCCGGCTTCACAGCAGATGGGAGATGATCATATTTTCATTTTAGAACAAAAAGAATCAGAATACTTTTCTAAAACAATCGTCTGTCTGTAAAGGTCATACAAACCAAGTACATAAAAAAAGGTTAAAAGGTTCAATATGAAACAGTTCAAGCAACAAAGGAAGAAAAAAGTCATAATAACAAGTTTACTTCAGTTAAACTGGGCAACCTTGTAATGATTTGACAATTTTAAGAGTTTTTCATGGTCTATTTTTCTAAGTGTGTAAATATTCAAATCTGTTTGAGAAACGTGTATAAAGTTTGTAAAAAGGGGTTTTCCAGCCTCAAAATATCTAAAATAAAAGTAAAAATAAAGATGACTACTTCGCAGCTTTTTTGCCTGCAGGTAATTTTTAAAACATGACTCCTGTGATTATTGAAGCTCCACTGTGCATTTACACAGCATGTTGAAATAGTTGGGGACTAGACTGAAATAGTATACGGAATGTGATTTTATGTAAAAAAAACAAAAAGTCACAGAATAAAAAGTGTAGATTTCCAGAAACACTTCAGGGATCTAGGAACAAGCGACTTACTTCATGATATACTTTGCTCTTTCCACAGTCTGAGCTTTGACTTTTACCAGCAGCGGATGGCTGGAATACGTCTCATTCTTCCACTGCCCGTACAACCGGTACCTTTGGTCGACGAGAAAAGAGCAGAGGTTTCAGCTGCAAAGCTTTTTAAACTAACAAGCTGGTAACAGGAACAACCAAGAGCAGTTATAAAATAATAGTGATTCCAGCTTAAAACAGTCACAGACTGATAACGCAGCATGTCAGTTTAGTCTGCAAGAAATGACCTAGCCATCAAATAATCATCATCAGCCCAAGTATGATTACCTAATTATGTGTCACAGCGTGCAGAGAGCAACATCTGTGTGTTAATGTTCTGTGTGAGTGTGTTTGTTCACCTGTGATGATAGGGAAAGAGTTTGAAGAGACCCCAGAGTTCCTCTGACATACAAGCATTACACTCCATCAAAGAGAGGGAGGGTAGCAACACCTGGTCTGCAATGCTCAGGAAACAACTCAACAGTATTTCCTGCAATTATTACAGGTCACATTAAGGTCACAACAAGTCGAACAGGTGCAGATGCTTGGAAAGACCATGAAACTGCTGCTCTCACCATCTTGTCTTTGACCTCGGGTCTGCCGTCACTTTGGTACTGAGGAGCAAGAACAGAGTCACCCTCTGATGCTTGAGCGCAGATGATGCTAAATGGTTTCAAGTTGTATACCTCCTTCATGAACGCCTTTCCCAGTCGCACAATCTTAGCAAACAGGATGGGGTCATGAGAGAGATGGGGGCCCAAGTAGGAGAGCATGCTGAACGTGTCCTTGCGCAGATCTTCAAAAGTCTCTGCGGGCCGTGGAGCCCGGCTGTTCCTCAGTGCGTGCATGGCACTCCCCCGCGCCCCTTTGGGAACACCAACCCTGTGGAGAGGAGAGGCTAGTGTTTGAACTTTTTTTTGCAGCTCTGAATCCACTCTTGGATTCTAGTCTTTGCATAGCTGTGTGTGTCTTATTGATGAACATAATGCATATTATGGGCAACAAGTGGAAGATGAAAATCAGCACCTTCGGTAAAGAGGCTCCACAGTTAGGTGGACCAGTTGGCAGAGTGCCAAAGCGATGGTTTTGTGAGAAGCAGAATAAAAGGAGGGCATCTGGTCCATAATACTCTGGGCGTGTTGCCAGTCTCCAATTTTAAGAAGTGCTTCCAAGAGACCAAGCTTTTGATTATCAGGTGGCTGTGGGACAACATAAAAAAGCAAAAGACATCAAGTAAAAAGGAGGGATTAAAGCAAAACAGATGCAAAACCAAACACAGATGCATCGATGTAGACATTGATGCCTTTCTAAATTAGTTCTTATTGAAATGTCTGTTATTTAAGGTTAAAAAATGATGTATTTTCATTTTTTATCTTGTGAAAATGTTAGTAACAATATGTAAAGTTGGGTTGAGATGAGAACAAAACGCATAATTCTGTTGGACTACATTCTAAATGTGAGAAAAAGCTCTAATACCTTTTCAAGCTTCTCCTCCTCTTTCTCTTTCTCCTTCTCTCTGTCTTCACTTTTGTCTGAGGGAAGCACAACCATCACCAGCTTGCGAGCGATCTGCTTGGCCTCTGAGATTTCCCGTTTGTGTTCTTCAATAATAGTGACATCTAGTGGCATCAGCTGAAATTGCAGAAGTATCTTGAGGTCAGGGAGGGTTTATTTTTTTCTCGGTGCAAATTTACACACAAAAAAACGATCTAAAAACAGTTTTATTGAAGGAACGGACATATGGAATGAATCAAATGATGTGAAAATCTGCAGTCTCAGACTTACATGTACATAAAGGTCTTCCAGCTCTATTAAATTGTGGTGGAGCAGTGCAGCAGCAATGTGGTAAAGTGACTTGGGGGTTTCCTCATTGGGCTCCTGAACAAATACAAAAGTCAATCAATGAGAACTTAGGCGGAAAACATTGAAGATAGTGTCATTATTAGAAAAAACACTCAAATACATGCCTGTCATTGTATTTAAATATGAACTTTGGGTGTTCTCACCTGGTAGAATTTAAACTTGAAGCCCAAAATGTGGCAGAGAGTGAGTGGCTCACACATGTAAGACTTTATGAGCGACAAGAAAAACTCGTCTTGATCTGAGCGACTTTCATAAACTTCAAGGATGATGTCCAAAACCCGGTTAGGGTCCAAGTTGAAGCAGCCTACAGGGGAGGGGAAAAAAAAATTATCCAGGAGGTCACGGTTGTAGTTTTTACACTAAGCATCCTATGAAATGTTTTAATTGAAATTCTATTGGATACATTTCATACTCCGCTGTTCTACAGTATGTTTAGAGCTGTAAATTTGTTTGTAATCAGTAAAGTTGTGGATCCAATCACAATGATTTTTAGCACCAAAAATGACTTCATCTGGAACTGACATGGACCCCATTTCAGTTTGAAAACAGTCAAATAGGAAACAACTGAACTTTTCTGAGCTATTAGTATGAAAAAGTACAATTCAATAAATAATTAGAATTGTATTATTTTATGTATAATATTTTGCTTCTAAAATGTCTTTTTAGAACTAAAACACAAGACACCACCAATAACTTGCAGGTAAAAAAGCCAAACTAAGAGACTGTGGCACAGAAATCCCCAATACTAAGAAAATTCACATATTACATATTTTCAAGAAACACAATAATCATATTTGAGATCAACAGAGGAAGAAGGTTTGAGGTAGTGATGCTGAAAAATGACTCATTATACACCTATGAGGGACTTTATGTTCTCCAAGACGAGGTGGCTGGTGATGTTGCCTGACAGGTCTTGGCCGAGCTCGGTTATTAATTTAGCGTAACCTTCGTTCTCCTCTCGTAGCAAGTTGAACTTCTGTTGCTTGTAACTAAAAAAAAAAACAAAGTTATATAAAAGTCTGACATGCATTAGACAGCAAGAGTACCATCTTGAAGCATGTTTGTACTTACAAAAGTTTAGTCTTGATTTTTACAATCTTCTGGTTAAACTGGTGAGCTTGTTTAATCAATCCCAGAGATTCCAGTGTCTCGGGATCCAGCCTCTCCTTCAAGATGGCCTCAGGTATCAGACTCTGATGAAGTAAAAGCAGTGCATTTGTGGAAATTACTCACAGATAATATAATTAATATAATCAAAAATAATACCATTAGAATCCTGACTAACCCCGACCTTTCATCAATAGTTGCCTAGGCAACTAGAGAGGCAAACCATCCAGGGGGTACTACACAGCAGTGGCTGGGATAGGCTCCAGCAACCCAATGACACCAAAAGGAATCAAGCAGAAAATAAATGGATGGCAATTTGATTTGGTATCCATCCTTCCTGTCTTTCTATTTTACCTCAATATTGGAACAAACATCTCGAGTTCAAGTAGCAGTTGGTTTTTTCAAAAACCCCACAAACTGACTTACAACTAAAACAGGATTTACACGGAACAAATCAAGTTTGTTTGCATCAAGAAGGTTCATCATTATCAGTGATAGTTAGGCCAACATTTGAAAGAAGAAAGTGACATTTTTTTAATTTAATTTTTCAGCTGAGAACAATTTCAGCATCTTTTTCCAAATAGATCATTTTTGTAACAATGTTGCTATATTACGTTTATTTACTTCTATTATTTATTAGTTATTTATTTAAATATTTTATGCATCAAGATCAACCGTTTAGTTTTCCATACAAATGCAGGTCACAGGATGCTGGAGCCAGCCCAAAAACTGTTGGGTGAAGGTGGGGTACGCCCCCAGCAGGTCACCAGTCTGTTGTAGGGCCACATGCACACCTGGGGACAATTTAGAGATACCTTTTAACCAATGATGCATGGACGGTGGGAGGAAGCCGGAGTGCCCAGAGAAGACCCACACATGCAAACTCCACCCAGAAAGGTCCCAGCCCGGATTTCAACCCTTCTTGCTGTGAGGCAAGAGGGCTAACCACTGTTCCACTATGCAGCGCCATACCAAATCAAAGTGATATACATGATATTTTCTGTTTCTGCCTAGAGCTGGCCGAAAGAAAAAAAAAAAAAGTGCGCTCGGCGTAGTTAAACACCGTGACGTATGTTTTAGAGGATGTTCCATTGGCTGATCTGTATGTCAATCAACTGACGTATTACACACCAAGATGATACGCTGACAGATTAAAAAAAATGTAAAAAAAATGTTTTTGTTTATTAATCTTTGATGGCCCGCGATCCACGGGCCTTTGATGCTTCGATTGACGTAATGAGCACCCCTGTTCTAAACAAACCCAACTCTCACACCAGGAAACTCAAGGACGCCGACATGCAGTCTGTGGGAAGATGCTGAACCTTTGTATGTGTGTGAGATCAGAATTGTTTAGCTACTAGTGATTTACAAATGCACCCTCAGTGCGATGATGGGAATGTAGCCTTTCCTCTGTTTGTCACTCAGTGCTGCAAGTAAAACTTTTAAAGTTACGTTTTGACTCACAGTTTTATTGAATCTTTTTGTGTGTCAAGAAGCTTAAGTACCACAACAACTACAACAACGCTCTGGTGAAGTCCATTTTCTGAATTTTCCAAACAAAAAAAGTTATTTGATAATAAACAAATGATTAAGAAATTGTAAAACAAAAGGATGATATTCTGCCACCCCAAAAGGACATTTAACCTTCAGCATTAAACCTCCACAAATCAAGCCGTTAGAGTAATCACTACAGTTCTCTGCTGCACACTTTACTGTTCTACTATGAAAATGTTCTAGTTTATTTTTTCTTGTGTCCTGATATTATTCATGTGCTAAATAAATAACAAAATAATAATAATGCATACACATATCAAAAATTGTCTTACCAAACATGATCCCACCAACTGAGTGTAATGGTCTCGCCTGTTTTTTTCTTCTAGAGCGCCAGTCTCTAAATCTGTTCAAAAAGAGGAAATAAAAGATAAAAGGTCCAGTTTCATCGTTATAGGATCAGATTTCATAGCAGATTTTTTGGAACATCAGACACTTACCTAATATACTGAATACATCTGCTAAAATGGATGGCATGTCTTCTCTGAGGTCCTAAAAACAACCCAAAAACAAAACACCTCATCAAGATGGAGTTTCTCACAACTGCAAATGTTTTTTGCCTCAAAATATAACAGTAAATCTGGTTTTACAGGACTGTTGTTCTGTTGTTTTTTCTCTAATATTATTTGTCACGATGTATATCTACCGTCATGTCCCCGAGGACGCTGGTGACAAGATCCAATTTTAAGTTTCCCTGTATGACATTCCAGCAGAGCTCATATAGGGCAGCCTGTAAGTCTGCAGAAACAGAGAGGACAACACAGTCTCACCAAAACGGAATGAAGACAAGAACACATATTTACTACACACAAGCATATTAACATCTAGATTTGTAAACACACATGGACTAAACCGTCAGTACAGTATTATCAATGTCCAGTCAAAAACAATTGAAGGTGCTTTTTTTGTGTGTTTTTCTGGTTTGCATCATAGGTGTCTTTAAACCTGTAACCAGGCAGTGTGCTGGATGGATGAAAAGTCCCTGAGCAGTTTGTCGTAATAGATTTTTTTTTTGATGGGGGGGGATAAAGTAAAATACAGCCACGTTAAAAGCAAAAGTTAAAGATCATCTCCTAAAAACTTGATGTTCCCTCTGACCACAGCTACATGTGTTGTTCGGAGCTTTTAAAAGGCAGACACTGTCATGAATAGCAGTACAGCCTAAATGTGTTCAACACTTGCTATTGTTGTCCATGTAAGATGTGAAACAAAGAAGGCCTAATTCTTTAAATCCACATATCTAATAAACGATGCTTGACTTAGCTGCCAGAAGTGAAGAAACTAAAGTGTTCTTTACACATACATGACATCTTTAATGATGATGTATCCTAATAGTGTCAATCAAAAATCATAAAATATAGTCTTCTTCCTCTTTAGCAGTCCGTCGATAACGACAATGACGCGTGGAGGAGCTTGTGCCAATGGCGTATGTGGGAGGACATCCTAATTGCTGTCTTGAATGTCCTGTCGCAGGTGTCACACCTGTAGGTCGCTTCAGCAGGTGGAGGTGCTGGTTCTAGTCTATGCTGCCATAAAATATAGTAAGTTCAAAGCAAATCACATCTTTACCGTCTCCCTTTTTGCTCTCCAGTTTAATTGGAAAAAAAATGTTTTGTTTTTTTTTTGATTGGTCACAGAAACTTCTTTTTTATTGTGCCTGTCCTGTTTGACTCCAGTTAGTGAAGGCAGAAGGTCACTCTTACTCAGTCTGATTCTTCTGGAGCTTCACTAATAAGAGGTAGTCTTCCTCTACATAGTTTTCTGGGTAAATGGTAAAGCAACAACACCAAACAGCCATTATCTTTTCCAATCGTGTTAACTTTTGTTGTTGTTGTTGTTGCTCACTTGAGACGGCATACAAACGGCCAAATTTAGACATGTAGACAAGCAACCAGCCAGGCTGAACTTACCTCTAATTTCACTTCCATGATCACTTTTCTCTGTAAGGTCTTTGCAGAGCTGTATGCTGTCAAGAAAAACAAAACAAAACAACAAATCTTTAGTAATCTAGAACAAGAAAAAAAAAAATCATGGAAAAAGCGAAAGACCTTCACTCAGTGATATGATGAATAGACAGTAACATAGTTGAAAACCAGCTTTGAAATGAGTTTTGATACGAAATAGTAAAAGGCGTATACAGTTTATTAAAGGACCTATATCATACTATTCTTAAACTTTTTATAGTAACCAACATCCATGTATGTGATAATATTTTACCTTTGGCATACAAAAGAACAATTTGTTAGGGAAATATTAGTTATTTTCCTAAGGTCTTTAACAACTGGGAAGTAAGACTACTCGATCTCTGAGGCACGTGTGGGCGCCGCCCATTTCATGATGTCAACCTAGAGCCGGCCTCGCAGCGTGTCTGCGTCTCACCCACGAAATTATCCAACATCCAAACTTTTGTAAGATGGATGTGCGTATTATGCTATAAAACAAAGACGTTTTTGTCAATCAACGATAACTCCACGGAGAAAGTGTGTGTGTGGCGGTGCTGGCAGCGCAGACTCTTCCTGGAAGGGGCTATTCTTCACTTTTCTACATCACAATGTGAGAACCCATTCATTTCCATGGGTGGGGAGGGGCTGGTGCTCAGAGCGCAGGTTTTCAAAGAAATACTTAGATACGCGTAAACGAATCAAAAATACCGCTTTGGGGTTTCTTTTCATGAGGAATGAACATTAAAATACACACAAAAAAAAGATTTTGCATGGTAAAAGCCCATTAAGGTCCAATGTGTTTTATAGTCCTTTTCCCACACACTGATGGTGGTGAAGACGCCTTGCAAAGTGCCAACAAGACCACCAGGAACAATATGGGGTAAAGTGTATTATCAAGGGACACTTTGACACATGGGCAGGCATGGGGGGAATCAAACCTGCAACCTTTTGATCAGTGGTCCACTGTTCTACCTCTGGGCCACAGATGCAATTTAAATCTAATTGTAAACCGCATTGTGTAGAGTAGATTTGAAACCACAATCAGCTGATTCTGCATGTTTTAAACGACTTTCTACAAAACTGTGCCGTATTCTGTTTACTTTTACTTCAGATTATATTTAACCATTTCCAGAGCCCAAAAGCATTAAAAAGAAGAAAAGGGGCTGACATTTTCTAGATTAAAAAAGTACAAGCTTTTAATTTTTAAAAAAGTAAACATAGCTTGAAACAAATATCTTACTTGCTGAAACCAGATGTCAGATAATGTGTTACATATTAGCTTGTTTTAAGCAAGTTGAATTTTGGCGAAAACACTAAATGACATTGTTTTTTAGTGAAACTCTAAGCGGCATCTTGTGATAACCCAGAAACTTTCTTCTAATATCCTTTATCAGCCCCAAGCAGAGAAGCTAGTGCCTAACTCACTGCAGGCATTTCCAGCCTGTGGGCCTATGCAGACTGAAGAACAGCTAACAACTACGGGTGTGAGCCTAGTGTGCAACAGTCTGTGTTTCACTACTTACATAAACACACCATTCCCGTTTTGCTAAGGATTTAATTTGATTTACAACCCCATCTATTGTCCAATTCTTAACGTGTATTGTAGGGCCTTTGTTGTTGCTGTGGTGAACACGACTATGGCCACGGTAACGGTGATATGTAAAATGGATGACTCTTATAAGCATGTAATCTGCTGGTACTATTCCTCAAAACTGAACCTAACTTAAGCTTTTGTGTGTGTAACAAGAAAATAATAGCTCGGTGTGTTAACTAGCGCAAAACCTAGCCTAATTTCAGCTTAGCTAACATCAAAGTTGTAAAGTTAGCCGCAGCATCTAATCCTAAAACTGCATCTATTCAGGATTAATTATCAGCATTATTATACATTTAAAATTGTGAAACATAATAAGACACAATCCCTTCCCAATGTAATGGATTTCTGAAAACAACATAAAAGAAACAAAAAAGGCGGCCGATACATACGATAGTACAACCAACACTGGAGCTAGCTAACTAACTTGATGAAACGTTGTTGTAAAATCCATTGTTTCCCTCCACTTGATCAAGTATATCTAATATAAACAAGCACTTCCCCAGACGTAATTCTGCAAATTGATTTATATACGTCTGTTATAAAGATGAGCAGTTATAAAGCTCTTCCCCCCTGTCACTGATTAGGTGGCTGGCTAACACGATGAAACGAGTTAGCTGAATGTATTCCAACTAGCTTAGCTTTGATAGCCGTAATGTTCGCAAAAAACAGTTTGGACATCATGGTTATCTCACAAGAAACGTAAATTAACAGACTCGAGCTTTTAGTGTTTTCTTTAACATTTTCCAGCTTTGCGACACATGTGTATTTACAGGAGTTTGAAGTTAGCCGCTCAAGCATTTTATTAACGTTGTTGCTAACACAGCTAATGCTAACATGGCTGAAGGACTGTCCTTCGCTTGTCGCTAGCGACTTAAATTTTGTTTTGTAAACACAAAGAAACGACTCAATGCCGAGCACCGCATTTAATTTAAACATGTACTCACAACTCATGTTTTCCAGACTTCTCCCAGTTTTTGATCCATTCACCAGAGATAATAAGTGTCGCCATCTTCCATACACACCGCCCGGATGTCTAGTTCATAATCATGGCACACACAGGGTCAAATGTGGGGATGAGCCGCCGTTGTTAGTGTTGCATGGTGGGATTCTGAGGGTTTGGTGCGGGTATCGGAGAACAGGCGTTATACTTAACGCAGTCAAACATTTTCAACGTTTGTGTTGAGAAAAAAAAAACGCAAATGCATTTCAAGATGAATTAGGCTACATAGTGTTAGAAAATAGCAGATCCAAGACTAACCTAACTGTAGGGATCAGACATATACATTTAATTTACCTAGAATTTAAGACTTTTCTTCTTGATATATTTCATCTGGTGGTCCACATCCGATCCCTAAAATGATTCACAATTAAAGTTAGCCTCAACTCTATGGTCATATTTGGCTTAAGTAACTTTTCTGTAGAAACTAAACCTGATGAAATGCCAAAAGTAGGCCAGATTGTGTCTGAAATATGAAATAAACCAGACTAAATAAAATAACTTCCTTTAAAAAAATAAAATAATAGACCAGCAACATTACAAACACTATGACGGACATTTCTAAACGAATCTAGAAAAAATTAAACAGATTTACAATGGAAAACATGGCTATGCTTTATTTAAAAATAGCTGGACTGTCATGCCAAAATGAATACACTTTTATAGAGGGTTTATTTGGCGTGTGTTACAACATACACACAAAATATAAATGGAATACAGTGGACAAATAGCAAACAAGCAAAGATTTAGCAGTTTAAACAAAGCAAACCAAAAAAATTCAAAATGACATGTTGACATGCATTTCTTACATGTATCATTCTTATTTGCCTAAGTATCCTTGTCTCAATTGTGCAGATGTTTAAGGCTACATCCTCTCTCCAGTTGAATTATCTTTTTAATGAAATTAGACTTTAGTTAATAGCAGAAATGAGAATACCATCAAATTCTGTTGATTTCTGCTAACCAATTTAACACACAAATAAAAATAATTCCGGTAAATTTTCTCAAAAAGAAAAAAGTCAATAAATCCATACTTGTAAAAGAGTAAATCAGTCTTCAATAAAAATATATTTTAAACTATATTTGAAACCTTACACAAAGAGCAAATCCTCCAACTTAAAAGAAAAAAACAAAAAAGCACAGATCACAATATTTTACAGGTTTGAAGTCCTATATTATGCAGTTTTCACTATATATAGTAGTCTAAAGACATGGGAGACTTTGGGGTCTACAATAAATATATATATATATATATATATAGATAAAATTATAAGTAATATGTATGCAATGACAGAAACGTAAAACTGTCAAGCAAAAAAATCCTCTGGCGAGCTCCAAAAAGTAATTTTTTTCAAAATTAAAAAATGCATCTGAAATATTTTCAACTTGATAATACATCGACAAGCGATAAAATAAAAAAATAATTGTGATAAAGGACATGCATGTTTAGAAGTCAAGATTTTATATGTGGCATTATGACAATTAACTCTTCAAAATATTTCTGGATGCATAAAATTGTTGTTTAAATATATCTGAACAATGCATAACATTTGCAGTTATTTGCTTTATAGAGATAAGAGGAAAATAGAAAGACCTGGTCGTAACTATAGTAACAGCTTTCCTTTTACATTAAAAACGATTATCTCAATATCTGTAAAATTAAAGGACTAGAAACATTCAATTTTACACATGATTGTCATTACAAAATCTCTATAAATAAAAATGATTATAGGGTACAAAAGCAAATCACATTTTTCTAAAAAAGTATCACAAATCAAAATCTGAGAACGCCATATTATCCTAGTTTTGACAAAGCCTTAGAATAGTTTCATATGCTAGCTCACATTTTACTAGCCCAAGTGCATAAACAGACACATGCCAGACCCAGAAATCTGCAATTTACAACTACAGCAAGTGACAGCGACATCACAGACTCCTTTACATTTGATCGTAGTCTGATAATTCCTGCATTTATGACACTTTTAAATGTTTAGTTTCCTGTTAAGACTGGATTAAAGGCATTTCAGACTCATTATTTCTAGATGTATGGCTGTAAGATCCAAACTGAGTAATTTCACTCTTGTACCAAGTGCAGTATAACTAAGTCTATCAACATATTAAAAAGCTCATAAAAGCAGAATTATTTTCCAGAATTTTTAGATCTCTATCACAAGATCCTTATTTTTTGTGTTTATCCTCCATTAAAATGGTTACTGGATATTTACATCACATATTAAGTGTTACCCTGCGACAGAGTGGCGACCTGTCCAGGGCGTCCCCTGCCTTCGCCCACAAGTGGCCGGGATAGGCTCGGGCAGCCCCGTGACCCCGAAAGGGACAAACGGAATAGAAAATGAATGAATGAAAGAAAAAAATTAATATGAAGTTTTTCGATTTGAACATAACTATAATTTGTTATAATTCAAATAAATGATTTTAAGGTTTTACAATAAAATATTGAGTTTTAGTCTGTTGCTAACGGTACTCTTTGAGCCTAAAGCACAATGAATGCTAACAGATTTTGCTGACAGACAGGCCCCGCCCCCACAAAGCTTTGCACTTAGAGCACATAAACAGAAACATATTCTGACTGACTGCACCCTGATAAGAGTTCGTTGTAAGAAGAGAAATACAATAATAAAAAATAAAAAAATCAAGCAAACGCTATACATCCACTTTTGACAAAAAGAGGCAAACGGTGTCTGACAAGCCATTTGAAGCAGTCCATTTGACTCCATTCGGACTTTCACAGAGAATGGTCTCTCAGGAATTTCAGTGACATACGGTCCATCATCCAGTTCACATTAGAACATTGAAACATTGAGAACCTGGGAAAAAAGGAAAAAGGTTCTAAGAAAGATCAAAAAGAGGAAAGTCAATAATTGCTGATAATTATGTAATTATAATTGGCCTGCGAGAGCATATCAAATGTTCATTAGAGCTGACCTGCTGTATATACTGTACAGCTAATACTACAATTCCCACAATGCTTTGCTAGAATGTTGGCACGCAGTCAAAACCTCACATCGGACAAATTAATTTCACCCTCTACAAAAATGACCAAATGAAAGATGGACAACAAGAGCTTTGAAGACAGGCAGGAGGCCGATTATCTGTCCACGGATTCAAAGGACAGACCTCTTTGTCTTGTGTGTGGAGCTAACGTGGCAGTAACAAAATAATATATTATAAGAAGACTCTTGTCACTTTTGGCTTCTCCCATCAGGGGTTGCCACAGTGAACGAGTCACATGGTAAGCTTAACAATGTCCTTCCTGACGAAACCCTCTCATGGCAACCAGGCTTGGGACAGGCACAGAGGTACAGGAGGGAACAACCCAGATTCGAACCCTGGTTTCACGGACGGCAGGCGCCGCAAACCAGCACAAGCTAAACAAGCTCCCAATATAACATAAGAAGACACTATATGAAAAGGTTAAACATTACACATCAGTTGCAGTTAACTTTTCAATAAATATCGAGTTTGGCCGGTGACTTTACTTCACTGCGTAGTTTTGGCCCACTGTGAATTTGAGTTTGACACCCCTGAATCACAGTGTTCCATTGCAGCCTTGCTGTTTGGTGAATTTCTTTCAGTGCAATTTTGCACGCTTTTTTTTCTTCCTTTTTTTAAACAGCGCTCTGTGTTCTGGGTCCTGATTGGCTGGAGAGCTTGACACTCAGTCTCTCCTGGGCAGAATGCATTCTGCTCTTCAAATCTATATAAATATTTGATTGATTGATTGATCAGATCTTTGTTTTCATTCTATTAAACTGTAATTCTACGAAGGGTTGAACTTTGGGAGTTTAAACTAGAGTGAAAAGAGTCAAAATGTTAATGCCTGTCCGAGAAAAGCCTATGAAGTTTGTAGTAAGTTTTACAGCCTTAAAACATCTGCAATCATACTTATATAATTTCCTATATCACAGGTTATATTTAGAATGTAACCCCTGCGATAAACGAGGGACTGCTGTAATTTCAGCCTCTTTGAGAAGTTGAATATCCTTACTGAATCATCCATGATGGAAGAAGGATCAAAATAGTCCGGCTTTAGCTCAGTCCTTTCTCTGCGATTCTTCGATGCCGGCTGAAAAGTAAGACTGGTTAGAACACAATATGAAGAAATAGAGGACATCATGGTCTGTAAAACCTAGTCAAAGTAATCCTATGTGGCTCATGTCTTTGTATACATTATGGCATTTTGATCAAATTAACTGTTTTAATTTATAGTAAAGAAGATATAGTCAGCCGATTTACATAAATGTTTCAGCAATTACCAAATCAATATCCATGGTGTCAAAATCAATGCCCTCATGGATGGCTTCTGATGACATCATCACATCTTCCACGATGGGTTCCTCGTCTTCCTCCGTTAATCCAGGACCTCGACGGCTGTGAGGTTCAGAACTGAGAGCTGTCAGCGGACCGGGCTCTTCTTTCATGCAGTCAGTGATGCATGCGCTGAAATCTTTGAAGTGCAGACTTACATGGCTTGCTGCATGTGATTTCTGATCTTTGCGTAGTGCATGTTGACCCGTTCTTGGTGATGACGAGCTTCAGCATGTTGTCTCTGGGCCAGCATCCACGTTACCTGAGTGCTGTAGAAATAAACGTAGTAAACATGAGCATTTAGATAACGCAGCAAAAGCAGGACACAGGAGTTTTTTTTGTACTTGTAATCAATGGCAGCTTGGTGCTGATGGAGCGGCTGCTGCTGGTGTTGCTCTGTTGGCATGATGAAGGCAGTTGTGCAGCTCTCCTCTTGCCTCATCTTCTTTGGATCTCTCAGTACTCTGGAAGTGAGGTGGGGCGAGTGCATCATCAGCGGCGTTGAGACGCTCTGCTCGCGGTTCATCCAAACAGCATCACTGCTGTTGCAGCTGTTGTCCTCTGCAGGAAGAGAGGCTTCTTGAAATTTACTGAACAAAGGAATTCAAAAGACTTGAGCGTAGTTTGTGAAAGTATGTTTTTAGCAGGACACTATTTTCTAGCTTTAATGGTTTATCATTTGTACATTTTTAACCTATCTTTTAATCTAAACAGTCTCAAACTATCAGCCACAGTATTTCCTTCCATTTTATGGAAAGCTTTTGTGTTTTATGACTTTTTAATGTTTTAACCTATGTTTATAAGTATATATTTAATGTCGGGCAGCTTGTGCTCTATTCATGTTGAGTAAATACAACAATGTTCTTGAAAACTGTGAATGAGTGCAGTAGTGCAACAAATTCTGGATTTTTCAGGTAAAATTGCACATTCCTCTAACTTCTAATACTGAATATCATTAGGCTTACAAAGTGACAGGAATTCTGGGACTCCTGATTTTCTTTTTTACATTGAGTTGCTCATAGCTCTATTCTCCATACTAACAAAATGTTCTTTTGTCCTGTAAGTATTGTACCATCATCTTCTCAGCTTCCTCTGATTTATTTTTTTAATTGAAATTTCTCCAAACCTGATTTTATCAGAAGCCATTTTGATGGAACCTGCCTGTGAAGCATTGCTTTCACTTACTGTGGAGACACAGTTCACCCAAACAGCAGTTCCAAAGTTCAAACAAATCCTAGCATCCATGCGGTCTGAATCAGTTCCAATAATCAGAAAACTTCTCAAGCTTCTGATAATCCTCTCCCAGCCAAACGTGGTCTGGTAGATAAGAGCTCACACTCACCCTCAGGCAATCTTCTTTTGCTAGCAGAGGTTGGTTTGGATTTCTTACTCCGCACAGTGGACCCTCGGCTACTGATCCCACTGATGACTGACATTGTGTCATCGTCCCCTCCACCCTGTAGGGAGTTCCTGTATGAGATGAGGGGCAGCCAGCAGTCCTCTCTCTGAAGAGCCATCTGAAATGTCATGAATCTCTCCAAGTACATGTGGCTGTAGGAGTCAGAATGACAGTCAATACATCAGAGTGTTGTTAAAGTACATCGTTAGATCTACAGGGCTTTATTGAAGAAACAGTGCTTCAAACTCACACTGTCTTCTTGTCCTGTCGAATTAGTTTGCTTGAAAACTCACACAAGATGTCTAAAAATGGTAAGTTAAGGGGTGGACCACCGTCTCCTTGAAGACTAGGCACTTTGAACGCAAACTCAATTCCATCTCTGCATAAATGCAAACAACAATCATTTGATTGTCTCATGTATGCCTTTTTGGAAGCTGTTGAAACTTAAGGATCTTATTCATACAAAGTTTGATTCTGACTATCACTTACTTGTGTAGCATGGCGACAGCCTCTCTTGTCTTCAACTGGTCCAAACCAAAAGTAAGTGAGAAGCGACGAGCGAGCTCTTTAATCCCACAGAAAGCAGATGATGATCGGTCCAAAGTGAATCCAAATTCTGATAACATTTCATTGAATAACTGCAATAAGGACCACCAAGTCAATCATTGTATTAAATAATATGTATACATAACTATCTTACATTGTAATCTGTGAAACCTGGACAAACATTATTACCTTTTGCAGGCTCAATATGAGCGTCTTTGCATATTGTATTTTGTCAATTTGGCGCGTTTTACTCATTGTTTCCTTGATAATATCACCATAATCATTGTAATACTGTAAAGGCAGAAAAGACAACAATAGAAAAGAGAGAAACATAACAGTAATAATCAAATTTGAAAGTTTGCACTTACTTACTTTTGTGTACTGTTTAAATATATCTGCTCCAGTGTTTATTTCAACAACATTGTAAACGATTAATTTGCAATAAGCAGCAAGAAGGTTCCTTCTTTTGTGCAACGCCTCAATTTTGCTGGCCTCATCCTCTTGCTGTCCATCTAGAAAATGTAAAAAAAAATGGTTAAAAAAATATATCTGAAAAGATAAGGTGTGTTTACATAATGCTGGAATGAGTACCCGAACCTGTGCTGTTGTCGTCGTCGTCCTGATCAATGAAAATATGATCTAAAATGAAGTTGAGAAGCTCTGCCTGCAGAGAGGAGTCTGGCGAATAAATCAGACACTCTAGTTGCTCTCGCCCAGATGATACAATCTGATGACTGAAGATCAGCAGCAAATCACACAGAATGGTGAAGGCCTTAAATAAACACAACACATCCCTTGTTCATGACAGAGAACACAAATAACTCTAATACAGAAGAGAAATATCACTGCCCATGAACCCACCTGCTCTTTGACTGCAGTGTTGATGCTACTAATGAAGTGCTGACACATCAAGCAGAAAGCTCTCATTTGTTTTCTTAGTGTCACCGTATCTCCCTAAAACGCGGAAATGATTAGGGATTCACAGTTGAAACCAAAGAGAGCCCCTCAGTGCAGGAGCCACATTTTGGAAATTGAAAAAGGATCTCAACATCAGACAGTTTTCCTCAAGATAGAGAAGACGGAAACATTTTGAGACCAATACCTTTACTGAACTACCATCTGAGACCTTGGCAAGATGCCACAGGATGATATAGTGTGTGCACTGCATGGCATGAATCACAATCTGTGGAAAAGAAAAGGAGGAGGGATAGATTAGACCCAGCAGTGATTCACTTCATAAGGACAAACTAGTACTCAGGTCAACAATCACCCAAGTTCTCATGAACTGTGGCAAAACTTAATCTTTTTCAAACCTGCAAACATATTTTCAGCTGATGTTTAAGGTCAAACTCATCTTTATAATGTTGCCATGATTAACAACATAGAAAGCACATTACATAATTTTACAAAAACAGGGCAAACAGTACAATGTTAAAGTAAAGACAAACTATGAGATTTTAGGTCAAATGTGTCCATTAAAGAACAGCATTTTTTATTGATACTGGGCAACCACATTTTCTGTCAGTGCTGACAGTACTGACATTTCTGTCAGTACCAGTTGCACCTAATAATAACCACTAAATAGTCCTAAATAAAAACAATATCCCCAGAATTATGCCCAATAAATCTTTTCTAAGGTATTGGCTGATCCTTCTTCCATAACATCATGATATTAAAGTCCCCCTATGACAATTTTTTTTAATAAAGGCGTTCCCAGAGGTGCTTTAATTGTGAACATGAAGCGTTTAATTAAAATCCCATTACCTAAATGTCTTCAAAAGCCATATTTCATGTTTATCTGGAGCCTCTGCTTCCAAAGTCTCCTCTACATGGGCGCGGCCATTGGTGCCTGACCGCACGGACCCAGAGGAAGGGTTAAGTTTAGGATTACGGGTTACAGTTACAGTGTTCACACCAAACGCAATTCGTGCGGTAGAGGCAGCCAGTTCAGACGCGATCTCAGCTGACAATTCCCCCTGGCGTTGTATTATGTTTGGTTGTCATAGATGAAAAAAAAAACCCTCAACCGGCCCCGCCCTCAATACCTGTGTACCCGCCGATACCGTCTGAACAGAGTCTGTCGCAGGACCGATCACTATGACGGCTCACGAGAGGCGAGCTGGCACCCAGAAAGAGACCCGGTGCGGGATGGGGAGCCAGCCTTCTCGGGCCTCCAGAACTTTTTGATATTTTTTTTATTTTCATCGAGGAAATCATAAAAAGGGTCCATTTCAAAAAGGTCCAAAGTTCAAATATAAATACATGCGGGCAACAACAAAACAGATCAGGGAGCTTGTGCAATGCACATGTGTTCCTGGGCTGTTGTTACATTACAAAAGCTCAACAATTCAAACCGAGCATCTTTGCGACAGTTTGATTGACAGAGATTTAAAAGGAAAAATACCAGTACTCAGAAATGCAAAAATGAAATGATGTCTTGTTACATTTGTTCTCTTTCGTTAGAAAAATGCCACACATGTATATCAAAAACTCAAAAATCAGGATTTTCATCAGAGGGGGACAAATATTTATTTAGTATACTTGTCAATGTTCATACTTTGAGTTAAAATGAGCAATTAGAGCAGAAATTGATGACAAAAAACCCTGGGCTTTGGAAACCCTGGATTTATGGCTCAGTGTTGCAGTGACATAGTAGCTATGGAGATGCAAACACTGACATTATCATAAAAGCTAACACTTAGATTTGCATGTTTTGCATTTGATCTGAGGCTTGAGAAGAACTAACCTACTATTTTGCTTACTAAATAGCAACTGAATGCATACACAAAGAACAATATTTGGGAAAATAGTAGCAACTGCACAGGTGTTATGTGGACACATAACACCAGTGCACCGTTTTAATATCTCTTCACACAGTTTTGGAGAGAAGTCCAAGTGACAAAAATGCATAAATGTAGCATTAATGGTGGAAACCTGTTCAGGCATGTCTCCATTCTGCAGACCAGTGTTGAGGAGCCTGTAAGTGCTGGTGAAGAGATCCCACTTTGACAAATCATGTGCACTAGAAATAAAAATATATATATATACATTTGATCAGATTAACAGATGCAAATGTCTCTTTCAGCAGGATTCCAACTGGATATTTTAATATCAAGTTTATTATGTCAATACTGGAAAAAAATAAAAACATAAGCAGCATTACTTGTGAAAGGCACTGATCTTCTTGAGTGTGGAGAGAACCTGGTAGGCGTCATCTTCATCTGGTTCTTCTCCCTGTAAAGAAAGATTCAAACTCCTGATGGCCTGAACAATCACAACCAAGAGGCTGTGAAACTGAGCACATTCAGTCAAACTGGGGTTTGAATCGTTTAAAGAATATGTAAAACGGTTTGGAAAAATAGAGAAATGCTTTGTGCTTAAAGTACATTATTAATAGCATTGTTGGTTGTGTGCAAATGAGGCATCATTTTTTTTTTTACTTCTTGAAGGTAAAGCCACATACTGACCTGCTTGTCAAGAAGCCTTCAGAATTAATAGAAATTTAGGTTGATTTGGAACTTCTACAATAGAAATTATTTTGCGGGCCCAGAAATGTTTGCATAATTGCTAATATTTTCATGACTCCTGCTCAAAGCAAAAGGCTGGTTGACATAATTAGGCAGTTGTCATGCAGGACTATTGTAACAACTAACAATACAAGTTCAGTTTTCAGTTGGTGTGAATGAGGGCATCACAGAGCTGCTTGTTTTCAACCAAAACTCTCCATTCTTATCTTCAATTTGAAACAATCCGATTGTTGCAGTTCCTAAAAGGACCACCGGAAGCTGGTTAAAGAAGCGAGCATTTTCCCATTGAATAATGTTCATTACCCCCCAAAATAAACGTCTGCAGTCTAGTTACAAAAAGGATTTCAGTGTTTAGTGCTTTAGTTTAGTTTAGTGATAACTGTGAGTGGGTGGATGGTTCTTTTTTGATCAAAGCTATTTTAATCATTTTTGATAGATGAGCTAAACAGAGTTCAAACTTTACTCTTTCCTGTCTAAATGGCCATTTTTACAGACAGGTCAAAATGACTGCATTACTTCAGGCTTGATTGAGATGGTTTTTGGTGCTCTGACAGGACAACTACTGTCTGCAGCTGACCTTTCTAGACAGGTAAACCAGCTAACCATTTTGCTACAAAAATGTACTTAAGAGCAATTCAGAAATATGTGACTCAACAACAGTTACCTCTTGAAGAAAGTCCTCCAGGAGTCTGTTAAACTTATCCAGCAGCTCGTCGAGGAGTTGCGAGCGAGCAATGTCCACCCGGTTGAAGATGGTGAACTCCTCATTACAGAGATAGTGGTATGTGGTAGAACATGCTTCCAAGACTTCAGCCTCTGTGTGCTTATACACAACCTCCCAGATTTGTCGCAGCAAAGCATCCAAGTGCTACAAGTAAGACAGAGCTTTACCGCTGTGCATGGAATGAGAAACTGAAACTGGACATTAAGATAAAAAATACTCACAAACCTTTTCTAACCGTCCAGTTGTGTAGATGTCCAGATCAAAGAATTTTGGTATTTGCAACAAATTGGTTACTTTATCAATATCAACGCAGTACTGTAACGAGACAAAAAAAAGTTACGTTTGGTGGTTTGGATGCAAATCTGTTACAATACAAGTCAAAAGAACAAAAGTAATCACCTTTGCTAATAACAGAGGCAATGCGACGGCAAAGATCTCTGTAATTCTTGTCCTATCATCCAACTGCATTTTCTTTTCTTTTGCAGTCAGGACCTAGTATACAAACAAAACCCCAACTTTATGAATGAAAGAAATGAAAAATCTTATTTTTAAATTCAAGCCTGACACTATGACTCTCACCCTTTTCCCTGTGCCTCTGCCAACAGGAGGGTGACATTCACAAGCTTGACGTATGGCGCATAGCATGATTTCCACTAGGGCGGTCTCCTGCCTATCACTCAGGGCTTTAAAGAAAAGATAAATCAATTAATGTTAGGGCATGACAACAAAACCTGCCAGTCAGGCTGTCAGGCCTTCAAAGCCTGGTCTGAAGGCCTAAAAAATACTGGAATCATGTGTTAGTTATATTTTGTCCATGCATAATCATTCCAAATGGTCTGTCTGATCTCTCTTAATGTGTTTATGACGGTTACGCTGCTTCCAGACAGACGTCTTTTCACATTGGAGCATTTAACCAATCGCAACCCAGCTGTCCTTTGCTGCCAAGGCAGGTTAAGGGCCTTCACCATGAGTTGTGAAGGCCTCCTAACGCAAAATCAATGTCGGTCATTCATTTCTTTCAACCATTTAGATTTAGAAATGGTGTCTGCAGGGCCTTCTAGCAGGCTTAGACAACATCATAGTATTCAGACCTTCTGATTGGACAGAAGTTTCAGGAAGTCACATGCAGCCTTGCCCAGTTTGACACAGAGCCGCGGAGCACTTTTTGATCTGTCTCATTTAAAAACAGAGCTGACTGCAATGTGTGCCATGGATGATTTAGCAGGAAATTCTCCCACTGATTTCCTTGACTTCCTTCATCAGAAACATCTGAGTGATATCGTGAAGCAGCCGTACAGATTTGCGTGTTTGGCGCTGTCGAGCAGACAATTTCAAGGCTCTAAAGCGAATTAAAGCTTACGCAGAAATACAACTGGACAGATTTGGCTCTCAGCACTGGCCTTGATGGAATAAAAAAGGACTTCTTGACGGAACTGAAACGCGATAATCTACACGACAGGGTGATCAAACTGTTTTCGAGGAAAGAGAGGAGGATGAATTTTGTCTTCAAATAATCCTATTTTCTGATGAGTGAAATGATAAATATCATAATAAATAATCTTCCAAATGTATGTGGTTGTTTTCAATGTTCTGTGCTGGCTGTAGTTGTATAATGAGATTTGTTTATAGTTTTGTTCATTCTGTTTATGTAGAGGCATCAAAATTGTTAATGAGTGATTCAGACGTAGCACTACTGAAGTGATGCAGTAAAGCAAACACAGCAGACGACAGTTTTGCAAAGACATTTTTTCCAAATGCTCAAAGCAGTGGCTCCTCACCCTCCTCCCCTGGCATAGGTTCATCCAGCAGCAAACTAATCATGGTCTCCCAGTCTTTCAGCAGCTCGGAGGCACAATCCCATAAACTATCAACCAAGTATGCTCCATGTTCATGTAGCTTTAAAAAGCAAAAACATTTCAACTCATCAAGTACAGATGCAGAACGCAAACCAACTCACATGGGTATGGTTTTCACAAACAATGCAATTTAAGGTAATAACTGACACTTTTAAAGATAAATTGATGATAAATACAAACATTTAGTCACCTCACTCTCCAAAAAGAAGAAGATAGTTGTCTTTATGAGGCTGCCATTAAGGCTCTGTCTGCCCCTCCGTGGTAATCCTTCCTCGCTGGGACCTCGATGGCTAAAAAGCCTTTAAATTAACAACAGAAAAGTGCCATCAGAAAAGCCACAAATGTGGAAAACATTTATCAACATTTTATGATTTCCAAGCAGGACTGTTAAGATTACTGTTCACAATGGAAAAAATAAGTTGTCACCAAAAGACAAGAAAACAAGGATGACATTTTGGAGCAATTCAAACGAGGTTATATGAAACACGCTCTCACATTATGGAGAACTTTTCTCACAAAGAGTCTTGATGATTTTCCCCAACAATCACATTTGATGACACATCACTTACTTCTTGAAGAGGAACTCTCCAGCTGAAACAGCGATGGGTCTGTGTGCTGAGTAAACCAGATGATAGACACTCTCGCAGTCCTCTGCAGTCAGAACTTCATCACTGCTCCTGTCAAAAAAAGCATCAAATGTTCTCAGTACAGGCCCATTCCTATTTATTTACAGAATAAATAGATAATAGAAAAAGCAATCCTAAGGCAATAGTATCAAATGCTACAACCTACATAGCAGCCTGACAGGTATGCCAGTGTTTTCTTCTATTTAAGACACAATGTTAACAATTATGACTTTTAAAACATTAAAATAACCATGATTTGGAACCTATGTTTAAGGTCCACACAGTCTGTTTGTTTGAGTTTGTGCTGCAGCACAGCTCCTACTCTAAGGATCCATATTGCTTCAATGCAATTTGAGACATTACTCACTGTAAAACAAGAGTCAACAGTTTAATAGCCTGTACTGCAACATCATATTCCTTGTCCAGAGTCATGGACACAATGCGATCCTGTCAAAAACAAAAAACATCTTCAGGAATACAGTGCAGTTACAACATTCACTATGCTGGCTTTTTATCTTGTATATGACAACTAGTAAAAAAAAAAGGACAAAAATCTCAATGTGTATCTATATTTGCATCTGCAAGTTTTTGCTGTCAGCATTAATAGTTTGCAGCGTTGAATTCATTGAGAAAAAAAAGAAATCAATGATCTGATTTTTACAGAAGTTGATTGGTTTCAGTTTTGTTATTTTTCTCAGTTTGTACTATAAATATTTAATTTGACTAGTAATATCTTTTTATATTGTTATTCAATTATTCAACCCACTGTAATTCTGTTTGTTGTTCACTTGTTTGAGGAACAAATTCCTGTTTTTCAAACTTCTTTATAAAACAATATTTCTGATTTGATCCAGCGTTGTTCTATTTTTTACCTTTTTACATTTCTGTTTTAGAAATAAATCAAACTTTGAACTTATTTTCGGTACTGGACCACATTCCCCATCAATTGTTCCAAAGCAACAGCTTACTGACGTATTCTAGCATGAACTCCAGACTAGTTTGCATATTTGTACAGGTGAATATATCTGCTTTACAAAACCATAAAGGAATTTCTTTTAACTGCGTCAGACTCTACTTGGCTTGTAGAGAAAAGGAATTAGTTCAAATATCTTTTAATTATTATTTTTTAATCAGAGCTTAGGAGAAGTTTCAAATTTGTTTGTGTTTTTTTTCACTTAAAAAAAGATGACTGAAATAATGTGCCAGGCCCGATAGCAACAAGAAATATGTGAATAATTGAGATGAATAATAAGCATCTTCAAATGAGGAAGTGAAGAACATCTGACTCACTTTGAAGCGACTTGTGAAGAGCTCCAGTCGAGAGCCAAGTTCTCTGCTGTAGAACAAGCCTTGCAGGGCAGTCAGGCACTTTAGCCGCACCTCTCCTTGCTGAAATCACAGTATAAATATTAAAAACTTCATGTATTATGATTTTTTTCCCCCACAGAAAGCTAAAATCCTTGTGAACATTTTACAAATCTGTGCAGGAGAGTAAATAAAGAAAAAAAAACATTTCTTTTGGGTGAGATGTTCTTCTTCTAGCATTTAGCTTCTTAAAAGAATCCCATCTAATTTGTAAGTCGCTTTTCTTTCATATTTTTTACTAAAGTAGTTAGTTTCATTTTGTTTGTCTGTTTACTCACTTTGTCGTGCATTGTCCAGCCAACATACTTTAAGTAACTGTCATTGAGGAAGGCATCACTGTACAACTTCATCCACACTCCAATCTCCTCAATACATATCGCTCGGATTTCAGCAATAGCATCCCTAAAAATCACAAATCATGTTTTATTCATTTTCATTACTACACAAACACGTTTATACATGCTTTTTTTCTTGAAATTTAAATCATGTAGACCTAGATAGTGCTGGCAGCAATTGCACACTAGAGGGCCCCAAACCCTCTTTATAAAACAGAGACAGAGAAAACATCTCAGTACTCTGTTTCCTCCAGGGGCTCCACTCCAAGTTCCTGTCAAAATGTACATACCGATATCTGTGAACAAACACCGCCTTGAAAATTGCGTTCATCATGTTTTCAATTTCATCTTGATTCTCTTGAAGCTGAAAGACAAACATCAAACACGTGTTTATATTATTTAATTAGAAATTCCTTCATGACAATTTAAAAAAAGCCAGTGATTCTTTTAACATTCAATATTCATAAGCCTAATGTAGAATAACCATCAATAAATGAATATATAACAGCAATTTAGATGAGTCTCAAACAATGAGCAACCGAGCAGGAAACAGACAAAGCATTAAAAGTGAATGAACAAAGACTCCATTTGAAACCATAAAGTCCAAACACTACAGCAATAATCTACATCAATGTGCTCTGTGTGTACCAGTGCCGACATTAAACGTGACATGCAATCCAATGACTTGTGAGTTGAGAGATTATTGCCTCAGAGGAGAACATCTGTGCCAGTCTTTACTCGCAATGATTTATAGCCTAAGGCTGTGTTAAAATGTAGTCTTACATTTTAAGTTCTAATAACCTTGACCTTTTAATGAGCTGATTAATCATTTATGGAGCTCTTTAATGACAGTAAAGGCGGTTTTACATATCTTTTTACTTGAAGAGTAAACATCACATTTTGTGAGACTTTCAAAATGATTAATCATAACAGCTAACAACCGGCAAGATGGGCTTTAAACTAAGGCAGCCCTGTGGTGAGTGAGTAAACACACTGAGGAGAGCGCGCAGTGAGGCAGAGGAGGCAGATAAGGATGGCTCTGAGAAGAAGAGAGATGAGGAGGAACACAGTCTTCTCTCTTCCAATATAGCTCCCTTGGCACGTGACTTTATCCTCACCTCTTTTCGCTTTTGTAACAGCAGCTCCAACCTGTCATTGGCCCTTTTTGCAATAGCTTTGTTCCTTTCAGCTTCATACTGTCTCTGTGTGTTGTCCATGTTGATGCTCAAGTTCAAAGCAACGTTTACCAAAGCTGTCATCAGTTTCATGGCTGTCAAAGATGAATTCAAAGGAGATGTTAGGAGAAATACCCTCTTCCAAGACTAGAGCATGGAGGAGAAATGCATATGGGTATTATTTAATACTGACCTGCCAGTGTGCTTGTATGTCTGAATGCTCTGACCTGTGAGTCAGAAAGCCCAGTGAGTAGTGAAATGACCGTGTCCATCATATACTCGTCATAAATGATGCTGTACTGACATTGTCGCACAAGTACTGCGATGAAGTCACAAAAGTTTATCCTGAATTTCTTCCACTGTGGTCCAGAGAGTGTTAATGGATAGTCTCCACTGTCCTGTGGAAGCGATAGGATCCAGGTTAAGAGCTTTTCTGGGTCTATCAGACAAAAGAGGCTAAATTTGCCGACAGCTTTCACACAAGACGGATAGGTTTCTATCTGAACACAGCCTAAAGCACCTCATCGAATTCCTCTGTCATTTTGCGGATAATCTCAGAGTTCTGCATGTGTCTGAACATCTCTCCGCTTACAGCACCTGAACATAGAATAAAACAAAAAATCAGCAACAATAGGCATCCTGCTCCATCCTTTCAAACACCCAAACTGCTGAACACATACAGACCGTTTAAAAAAAATGAGAATATCATTGAAAAGTGCCTTCATTTCCATTCTTAAATTTAAAAAGAATGAAACTAGAATATAGATTCAGGGCCCACTGTTTAATTTATTTCAAATATTTATTTATTTTACATAAATTGGGATTCCAGCTCATGAAAACCACAAAAAAAGGATTTCAGAAAATTTGAATACTGTGGAAAGATCTGCTCACATTTAGCAGGAGATGAATAGCAGAAGAGTTTCACCAACAATCATCTACTAAACTCAAATCACTGGTTCTCCACGTCATTACTGTAGTTCAGTTCAGTTCAGTTGTCTCAGTTTGGTTCAATATGAGGAAGAATTTAGAGTTGACAACCAGCCAGAAGACCATCACTGACCCCCTCCACAGTTATGGGTAAGCCACAAAGGCTCATAGCTAAAGAGGATAGCTGTTCACAGAGCGCTGTGTCCAGCAGATCAACAGAAGGAAGGGCAAAATGTGGCAGGAGAAGATGCTCCAGCAAAGGAGACCAGTGTGGGCTTCAGCAGATTATCAGAAAGACAAGATTCAAGACCCTGTAGACCTTCAGAAAGAGTGGACGGGGGTGGGGAGCACCTTCAAGAATCACTACATTCAGATGCATTCGGGAGATGGGCTACAACTGTCAGGTTCCTTGGGTTAAGCCACTTCTGAGGCTGGGCCAACGGAGGAAAAGTTTCAACAGGGCCAAAGAGAAGAAGGAGTGTTCTGTTGGCCAGTGGACCAAGGTCCTGTTTTCTGATGAAAGTATTGTGCGCCTTTAATTTGGGTTAAAGGGTGTTGAGGAAGACTGGTGAGGAGCAGAACCCAAGCTGCTTGAGGTCTAGTGTGAAATCTCCACAGTCAGTCAGAATCTGGGCTACAATGTCCAGCACTGGTGTCGGTAAACTCTGCTTTCTTTGATCAAAAATCCCTGCAACAGTCTACCAGAGTGTTGGAGGACTTCATCATTTTATCTGCATCATACTACCCATACTATTGAAGTACTGAAGATGGACATACCATTTAGAAAATACTTTAGTGTGATGATTGATGTGATCATAATCTCTGTCTTTATCTTTTTTGCCAGACATAAACTGTGATTTCTCTATGATATTGCTATTTTCTGTTTTCATGGGTTTGATGATCTGGAACTTTAATTTATTTAAAAATAAACCAATATTTGAAATCAATTAAACAGTGGGCCCTGAATCTATATTCCATGAAAGTTTATTTTTTAATGGGATTATGGAAATGAATACACTTCTCCGTGATATTCTAGTTTTTGGAACGGGTCTGTATGCCCCACAGATACCTTTACAGCCAGAGCACTGGATGAAGAAGTTGATTAAGCCCAGGAGGGCGCTGTCTTTGTCCTGTTTATAGGCCTCAATCCAATCATCCACAACAGCCTAGAGGAGGAAAAAAGTCACACATTTATGCATCAAAGCCAAACTCAATTTTAATCCAAGTTACTTTAAACTAAATGAAAAAGATTTTGAAGTACAAGGCCGTCGCCCACCTGTGTGGCACTCTTTCCCATTTTTACCATCTCAAAGAGGGTCATCGTCTCTGTCCCGTTCTCCTTATGATGACCGTTCACCCAACCAACACCTTTAGATTTGTCTCCCCCCATCTTCTTCCCTTTCCTGCCTGCCTGCTGGAAACAGAGGTTTTCATTGTTACATTTCAGCAGTAAGCGTAGCTTTTTGAAAAGTAAAAAATAAAAAATTAATATAAAAAAACACACCATGGCCTTTCCTGTCTTTGCATTTCTGCCATCAAAATCCTCAAGGTCAGCATCTGAGGACAACTGAGAATCTGCCTCCCTGATTTTGAGAAAAACAATCATAAAGATTCAGCGGGACTCATACACAACATGAAGCTGTAAGATTGGTCAAAGAACACCCACAAAATAGCAAGCATGTTTAATTTATGACACCAATCAGTTCTGAAGCTTACTGGGGAAACTGAAACTCTGTGTGCAAATCCTCTGCTGCAATCATTTCTTCAACATTTTCCAGAACTAATGGAGGAGGTGCCTGATCCGCTCTGGGCCTCAAGCAACAATGAACGTGGCCAGCAAGCCTGGAAATGACAGCACATTAAGACAAATGTGTTAATTATTGTCATCAGAACCAAAAGCAATTACATTTGATAAAAGGTTCATATGAGAAAGTTCACGTTCAAGACACCGGCAAAGAAGTCAGAAGCCTCTAAACTGAATCCACCACCACAAGTTTTAAAAAACAAAAGATTTAAAAACATTAGGGAAAAAAAATGGTTTTAATATAAAGTGTGCAAAACAGTGGAGATAAAGAGGAGGCTGACTTTTAGGATTAGTAGAGTTCTAGTGTTCTTTTATGTGTTCAAACATTTTTGGGTTTTATATTAAATTTAAAAAAAATAGTTCTACTCGCTACATTCAATCCAATATGAAAAGAAATATTCTTTTTTTTCATAAAACTTTAAATGTTTCTATAGCTTGAGCATCCAGCCAGTTCACAAGTCATTGTTTCTAACAGATTATCTCAATATAGGATCACTTGAAAAACCTATAATACAAAATTCAATTCAGACACAACAGGGAAACACATTAATATTTGTGTTGAATATTATTTACAAAAGACATTAATAAATTGCAAAAAATATCTGTTTTATCTAAATTGTGTCACATTGCTTCCATTAGATAAGTGTCTTAATACTGAAGGAATATTTCTCAGACTTAAAAAAACAAACATACTGCATCACTTCACAGTAACAAGTTCTATCAGCTTAAAAAAAAAAACGTTTTTTCAATTTAAAAAATAAAAACCAGCTGCACAGATCAAGACATGAAAAATGGATCAATAACACAAAGATTCCTCTGAACTGAACTTGGTCAAACTTAAAAGCCTGGCACGATTTGCCGCATTGAAGTCCTTTAAGAAAACGGCAATTAGCAGATGAGGAAGAATGAGCGTTTTCGTCTTCAGTAAATACATCTGGCCTCACAGCTGTCTCTTTTTCAGAAGAAGTGTGCCCTTGGGCCATTCCAGTTTATTCCTTTCTCTTCTTCTTGAAAGAACATGTGTGTTAAGGAATTAATTATTCTTTAAAAGCTGTCTTAGTTGACACAATAAAAAAACTGTGGGACACATATACTGGGAGGACACACACAGTTGCAGTGGCAAAACACCAATGCACATCCTCACTGTTAAAAGAAAAATAAATGTATGGATTGAACATAATGTTGCTTATTTGTGTCAACTACGGTAAAACCCTTAAAAGATAACGAAATAACTGATAAGGCCAAACATGTTGGTTGCTCTAAAAAAATACTAGGTATTATATACCAACTAATTGCCATTTGAGTCCTTTTTGTTGTGTGAAATTGTTGGAAAAAGTGACAGCTCTTCCTAATTCTAGGTGTTTTTGCACTGCTTTGTTAGTTTGTGATCTGTAGTCCAGTGCAGACTTTATGGAGGTGAAAGAATCCTACAAAGCCTAAATCACTGATCATAAAAATAAAGGTGCAAAACGTTTTTCAAGCCATTTTTCACTTTTGTCGTTCTGTTATTTCAGTGAAATGTAAATTTAGCCCAGACTGCACATTGGTTATTTTTCAGGTCAGTCCCTGAACCAGAAGAGCCAGGAGACACCGTCACATAAAATGCTTGAGAATAGCTGCAAAGCTTGTAGTCTGTAAAAAGCCTCTTCAGTTTACCGTAGCATGCAGAAAATATGTTATTCTCCCCAAAAGATCCCCATTCTTATGAAAGTTAACTCAGGCTTTTTATGGAAAATTTCCCTTTTAGCATTGAATTATCTTATATCACGATGGAAATAAACAGAAAGCACCCAATTACATCAGCCATTATTCTTGGCTTTCACTAACCGCTCTAAAAAAGCTCAAACTGCCCAGCAACAAGCTAGAGAGACAACAAAATTACAAAATTAGCCCCAGACAAACCTACTTCCCTCCACTACAAAAGGTTTAAACTGAGCAAGACTTAACTTTGATAGTAGTATCTACACATACAAGACCAACAATTTTATGTTCTACAGCATAGAGTTTATGACCCTTGGGTTCTATAACCACTTCCTTCAGTGATCCCCAAACAAAAACACACTTTTTTATGTGTTAGCACTAGGAGCAGAAAAGCTTTTCTATCCTACACTTGAATCAAAAACAAAATAAATAAATTTGTGTTTTGCCTGCATGCACACCTTTGACCAATACAAGCTATTGTAAAAAACCTCACAGCTAAAAAACAAATAGCTATATTGTCGGTAAAATGTCATTCAGTGCATTTCACAATACCAAGGAGCAAAAATTCAGAAGTTGCTTTTGTAGACCTCACAAAAATCCTAATAAGCTCACCAAAGAAATGCTGGAAACATCAGGGGCTCGTCTAAACTGCAAGTTGTGGGCAAGGACTAGAAAAATAATTGCTGCACTGGAATCATTTACTATCAAATTCAGACTTAACGGCTCAACATGCTTTCTGAAATTTTGGAAAAAGCTTTTTATTCTACAAAAGTTTTGCCAAAAACTCTTTACTTTTACAATGCTTTGAGGTAGAACAATTGACTGCAGCTCAACTGCCCATTCTGTAATAAAGTGTAGACAGCAGCCAGCTTTGCTTCATTCATATTTTTCTCCATAATTGCCTCCATTTGTCAATTTAAAAGCAATCAGGGAAGCTGTGAAGCAGCATACTGGACACAGATCTGTAGAGCAGCAGAACCTGGATGCTTTTCTGCTTTTGTTGCGTCGGAAATCCAAGATGCACAAGTTCACTGTTTGCACGGTTCATCACTTTTGCCCACATTTTTGTTTCATTTGAACTGCTTTTTAAAGAGACAAGAAGACTATGTTTACAAAACTGTCCACTCTCTAGAAAACGGCTGACAATGAATATGCCTGACATTTACTTCAGAGTTCCAGCATGTCACTGCAAAAGCTGTACAGGTGTTCCTGCCAAAGTATTGAGGATACAAAATTTACAGAAAACCGCAACCTCAGACCCTTGTTTGGTCATGATTATACTCAGTCAGTACCAAGTCTCCACACACCGTTCCTGAATTCAAAGGTAACCAGGAAGTGCCAACAGTTGAAGTTCCTTAAGTGATCATAGAAGGCAAGTTGCAAAAAGGAACAATGTCCCATTGATACTTCATTTAAAATGTCAGATTTTACCCCAAAAGAAACAAATGTGGAAACAGTTAGGTATTCAAATGTTATTCAATGCTTATTGCTTTGTATTTTTTTAATACCGACTTTGATGTGGATAGAGCTCTGTTTTTTTTTGCATAAATTGTCTTTTTCTTTTTCTTTTTTAAGGGCAGGTGGGTAAACCCATGGGTGGACCATAAAATGTTTATAAGCACTGGACCAAGTGAGCGTAATGCCTTACTTCTGGCTCCAACAACTTGAAGCCAATTCTGTCGACTTTTTTCCATGATGCGGACGCTGCCATGTTGGAGCCAGACGATAGCAGCAGGGATTGGTTCAGGTCTGTCTGAGTGAACATTCCTATGGCAACCAATCTTGCCAATCAGGCATCAGCTAGTAAAAAGTCCACACCCCTTTACATTTGAAAGCGGGCCCACGAGAATCTGTCAATCAAATGTTTGAAATGTTCAACGTGGGGCCAGCAGGGATGAGATACTTTCATTGAGGCATCTGATTGGCCAGTTTATAACTAGAAGAACTTCCAAACGCTGACTGAACACACCTACATCATAATTCTTAATAGTAAAGAGTGCACAGGCTGCAAAAGCATCAATACGACAGTTGAGGAAAGCCAAGTGGTGTACAAGTGTTCTGCATAGCATTGGGTTCAGACACTGTTGACATGAACCAAACAGACCCGCATTCAATAAAAGATTGGAAATGGAAGACAGATTTGCCCAAATGTGGAGTAACGTGATAGTTGGAAATATTTCGTTTTTATTTCTAGTATTCAAACAGCAGAAGCCTAAAACTCAGGATAGAATCTATGTAGCAGTGACAAAGTTATGCCAACTTGATCCCAAACCATGGTGACAGTGGGAAGTGCTGCCTTCTTTCAATGTTAGAGCCATTACAGAATCCCAGTAGCATTAGCACTTCTGCTGGATCATTGCCAGCAAGAGCAGTGGAAATATAGTAACAACTCACTGTAAAAATAAAACAATAAATAAACAACTCCTGAATTCGTTTTTTTTTTATATTATCACTACATAAGTTTATAATGTTAAGCTGCTTTGCCACTGGATTCTTCAGAATGTTCATTATAAGTACTAGATGTAAATTTAGAAATTTAAATCAATACTGTAATTTTTAAAATATATTTTAGGGCATCTTAGTGCTTAACCGAGGACGACCATCCTTCCTAAAGAAATGCAAACTTTAGTTTACTGTGTATAATAAATTAAATAAACATATAATATTTGTGTTTGGTTGTCATCCTTAGTAATAGTGTGTAGTGGGAACAAAAATAACTGACTATTGGCAACAGCTTGTTGAAATCTAGCCTTAGCCCTTAAATAGCAGTGATTCTCTAATGTTCACCAGTCCAAACAGAAGTAAAGCTGCCCCCCCCCCCCCCCACACACACACACACATTACACACACACATACACACACTCTTAGGGCTTAATATAGCCTATCATGGTGACCTTCAGGAAAAGGTAGGGTACACTCCAGACAGGGTGGGGTCACTCTAAATCTGTGGGGTCACATAAATAAACAACCAACTACACATTCATTACACTCACATAGGCACCGCTGTAACAACTCCATGAGTGCATTCTTATATGTGACGCCTTTCTTTATTTTGACTATTAAATCATATCGACAAAGCAGCAGCTCTGTGTGAACTGTGACAGAGGTACATAATACATAAATTTCATTTCATTGGAACTATTTCCTATATGCCGTGCAATGACTGGTTCCTTTAGGTAAACGTATAAAATATATGGCAGTTTAACGCGGCACTGGGGCAATACATCAATTTTCTGCAACATAGTCATACCTAGAATTATTCCAACCCCGGGGCAAGAATATGAATCATTAAAATAAATAAATATTCTCCTTTTATTGATGTTCAAACACAAAGTAACATGTTCGAAATGTAGCAGGCGTGGTCATAATTTTGAGTTAAACAATAAGCATTACATTTAAGGTTTAAATAGTCTTTGTGTCTAAAAAGTCTTATTGAACAGGGATAGCATTTTATTGGGGGATTGGGATGAATCGAAAGGTACCAAAAAAAAGGACAAAGAAACATTCTTTATAAGAGGCTACCTTTAAAAGTGTTGTCGACACACATTATGCCACAACAATTACTATAAACAACATAGGTCGATTTAAGCAGGCATTACTAGGGTTAGATCCTGGGGATTTGAAGAAAAAAAAATGTTTATGCATTTTAGAGGCCTAGCCCTGTTAACATCACTATGCAATGGAAAACATACTAGATAAAATCTCTGCTTCCATATAAGAAAAATGTATGGCACCTATTTTTTCGTAAATGTAATTTAACACGGACTTTGCTTTTGCAGTTCAAACTAGCTTGATTGGTGGTGACAGGCGCAGTGGTAAACTTCGGAAGTTCAGCACAGGTGGTGTTGTGTTGTTGCTGATCCCTGCAGCTTCTTGGCTCTGACATCTCTGCAATGACAACCGAGCCGCTTTTAGCTAGCATTTATTCCTAATAAACGTTGTAGATATTCAAGTGATATTTTAAAATAATCCTAATTTGATATAACTTGAATGTTTTAACGCTAACCTGAAGACAGTGTCCTGTTGTGGTGATTTTCTCAAGATGTTTGGATATATTCAAAGCATTTCATTTGCTAGCTTGGCTAGCATTACCGTTAGCCCGTGGGCGCTAATAGCGAACAGAAAACAAGCTAAAACAGCGTGACACTTTTTTATGTTCTAGTTGTCAATTTAAGAAGCTATCGAAATAGTAATTACAGATGATGACACTGCTTTTAGGCGCCCTGTCGGTCTCCATGTACAGTCGCATGTATGACAAAACTCCCAGGATGTTAGCTATCCGCCATTTTACAACTTACCTTGTTTTAATTGAAAGACGGAGTAAAAACAAACGTTGCAGATTTTGCGCTACGGGCTTTTTCGTCAGTTCCTCACACACTGTATTATTTCCCCCTCTGTAAAGTATTGAATTTTTCAACGACGATGAATAGCCGCATTTGTGGCTAATATAGCAAGGTACACAGTGTATTTTACTCGTCCTTTATTTTTAGCTATCAAGCGCCACCTGTCGGTGAAGTTGCGCACAGGAGAAACGCCAGATTCTGCCTTTTCCCTTGTTGCCAGCCACATGACTGAGAATTACCACACGCTGCTACCCTAACAGATCCCTACTGTGAGCCGACATTGTGCTAAAGTTACATTTTATCCAAACCAGTTTAACAATTATATTAAGGTAACTTTACTTTACTTAGAAAAATACCAAACAATTGCAAGAAATAGCTATCATTAAACTAAACTACACAATTTGGGGAAGAAAAAAATACATAATCTTTTTTTTTTTTTTTTTTTTAATCCCTTTAGACTTATACTGGCAGTGTAAACTTTAAGTATTATTGCGACTTGCAAACCATTGCAGCTAATGATTTTAGATGACATTTTATTTTTAATCAGAAAAAGATTAAAAATTTGCAAGAGTGAATGTTTTTAGCATTGGTGAAGATGAAAAAGGTTGCAAATTAATATCTTGACTTAACATGATATTCAAAGATAATGTTGCTAATCACATCGTTAATTCTCCTCAATTTGACACTTTTTCTTTGTAATGCTAGTCTGTTTTGTAGAGCGGACAAAACTCCCTCTGAAAATGTTATTATCTGAAGTATTATTTTTTAAAATTTGTTTTAAGATGTTGAAAATATTTTTTAAGCAATGTGTTTGGTGACAAATTCTATAAATTTTCCTGCATACCTGCAGGCGTGTTTAGAAAGTTGTTCTTGTGTAGAAAACCCAGGGCAAAGACCTCTTCTCTTAGACTTCAACACGTCTCAACATGCCTGCGCTCTGTTTTCTGATAATGCAGCTGTGCTTACAGTAGTTGTTTTGTCCCAATGTCCCAATTCAAATTTGTTCACAAAGATAACCAAGTTTATGCAACAAAAACAAGCATCTATTTTTTTTCAGCAGGGTTTTTAGCACACTCGAGTTCTCTGGGAGTAAGGACACTACAGGTAAAAGTAATGATTGAGTCTGGCAGGTGACTCCAACCCTGTTCCTGGTGAGCTGCTGTCCTGCTTGTTTTGCAGCTAACCCCACAGTCCCCACTTCAGTAATTACTGACTAGCTGGATCTGGCAGGAACTCATGAGGAGCAGGGTTTGAGACCACTCAGGATCAAGATATCAACACTTTGAGGAGTTGAGAAAATGTCCACAGAAGCCCTACTGAGTTTCATTTTAATAAACAAATCAAACCTTTTTTTCTTTTTTTTAATGTATGAACAAAGGTTAACAGTAAACCTCAGAACAAAGTTACTTTATTCCTGTGGAGGGGAACCTACTGCTGACAGCTGGTAGTTGCACTGAGAGAAGCACAGGAGACAGACAGAACCAGCCCAGACTTGCCCCAAACACAAAACAAACTGGGGCAAATGTTAGAAGGTTCTTCAGTTTATGAGGCTGATGGTGAACTGTATTTAAATTTCATTTAAAAAAAAAAAGTAATATAATACTAATAATTTTTAATATTATGTTTTCCTTCTATTACAAATAGGTAATAAATAATATGAATGGGCTCTTGTGAGTTAGATGTTTGCCCCTTTGTTGTTGCTCTGAACATAAGTCCTTTCATGTATTGGAAGTTCTATAAGCAAAATTGACAGTGAGTGACACTAATCTATAAGGATGATCACATTCTTAGTGGTTGTTTACCCTTTCTTCCTATAGATAAAGCTTTAATGAACAAGGTCACTGACCTGGCCTTTTAATTGATAAATAAATGAATAAAGCATTCATTTTTTGACAAGTTTGGTAGTCTTCAAACATCTTCACGGTTATGGAAGTAGGAAGAAGGAAATGACTAACAAAAGTAAAACAAATGATTGAAACTGCAAACTCGCATTACTGAATTTGAACAGAGAGTAAATACTACGTGACTGTTGGGAATTCGCCACTTGCAGGAGGAGAAGGGGGGGGCGTTGTGGTAGTTGTGCAATAAAAATGAGGGAAGCCCTCTTTTTTTTAGTCATTTTTTTGTTCGTCTAACCGCATTAGAGCACTCAAACGAGACCTCCTGAGAGTACGGAGATGGATCACTTCCCTAATCAGCGAAGTGTCTTGCTGCAACATGAAATTTTTATCTATTTCTGTTCCACATCAACTGATACTACCTATTTTACGGCATTTTTGAGGTAGCACAATGTAAATTAATAAAAAAAACATACTCTCAATCCATCAGACATTTAAGGGGTTATCTTAGAGGTATGAGAGCTTTTGTTGCTTTTAAGGCAGTCATGTTTTTGAGTTATTATATGTATTTTATCCATTCATTTTATTGCTTAGTTTGGTGCTTAAAATGAGGGCATATAAATTTATCATAATTCATGCAGGTTGTTATGTTTTGTCCACATTGCAGCTTCCTTGGAGTGCAATAATTATGCCCGACTTTTCTTCGAACTTCAGTGACCAGTAAAACCAGCAGTTTCTAATTTTTCAACAGGAAAATCCAGTCTGGAGTCCCTGTTCTAAAAGCTGCACATGTGATGTGTTGATCACAGAAAGTGTGCAAGTTTGCACCATGCAGATTGTGAAAACGTTGCCCAAGTTGAAATGAGAACAATTTCAACATCATTCTGCTAAATATGACAGCATCTAGAAATTACTGGAGTGCAAGAGTTTTTTTTGGCAAGATTTTTTGAAATTTTCTAGATCATGTTTTTTCTTTCATTTTTTGTTCTTTTTTGTGGTTATGATTACAATTTTCTATCTTTTTTGGTGTGCTGTTTGTGATTTCAGTAATATTTGTCTTTTCTAAGGTGGAATATTCTGTATTTTAATCTTCTTGTGGCTTTAATGATGAGGATGATCAGTGTATATTTTCCACAGTCTTACATTGATCATAAAAACCCTGTGATATGATATATTTTATATAAAAAGTCTAATTTTTGCCAGGCTAAGCTGTGAACGACTATGCACCTCGTGACCCAAGATAAGATAGTTGGTGTAAAAAAACTGCATGACTTTGTCTTTTGACAGCTGTGAAGTGCTGTCAGAGTGAAACTGTCCCACATAGATATTTGGTGAAACACCTCCTGTTCCAGTAATGAGGGGTTCTAAGACATTAAAATGAAACAAATTAAAAGTACTTTTTTTTGACTAATTAAAGAACTGAAAATGTCTTGTACAAAAGGAGCAACCCCATTTTGAAAAGAAACAAACCAAGCCATCAAGAGGTCAAATAAAAAATAAAAATGTCATTTTTGACTTTATTTGCCTTCATTGTGACTGATGTTTGGATGAATGCCCTTTAGCTTAATTACTGATGAGTTGAACACATTTATCATTGTTCAAAACGTCAGTAAAGTCTCTTTTTTTTACAAGTTGAATAATTTATTGATAATGCAATCTTTAAAGTTTTAAACTTTGTATTTCAGTACAGAAACAGTAGTATATCTAAGTTTTTGAGAAGTCTGTGAAGTTCATATTAGAAATGTATATTTTCTTTATTTGAACAATGACCTGGGAGACCTCTATGACTGTTGAAACAGAAAAGATGTGTGTGATATTTGTACACCTAAGATAAAAATACTCAACTTGTGTTAAAGTTTTCATTAGTTGCTATTTTGCCTCTTTGTTTCAGTCAGAAAATCCCAGAGCTGCTTGTTAATGAGCTGTTTTCCGAGGAACTTTATCAACAATAGATGTAAATTATGATATAGTTCATAGAGTCATGAACTGCTCCTTCTCAGTAATGGTTCTGTGAATGATCATGAGAAGCCAGTTTAACCCTCGTGCTATCCTAGGCACTTTACCGTTGGGAGTTGGGTCATCTAGACCCACTAGTCAGTGCGCTGACCCTTTTTTTTCAATGATTTGTGATCTTCACTAGTTCAATGGATTACATGAAACTTTTCCACCTTTATCCACCTTTGTCATGGTAGGGAGAACACATCAAAGTAAGGGTGGGGTCATCTTAGATAGCACAAGGGTTAATACTTTCTGGCTTGTTCACTTTCTGATCACAGCTCTTGTTTTAACATATTACTAAATTACACTTCTTTACAATCTGAGTTTTTTAATTTAATGCATTTGTTTAAATAAAAAATAAAAAAAGAAACATGTTTGCCTCCTTAATGAATTACTTTTTATTGTTACTCATAAAGACTTTTGTTTGGAATTTTTTCAGAACTCCAGGGTATTGCATAACAACCTTTATTTAACAGGGACAGCCTGAAATCGCTGTTGTAAAGTCAGAGTGCAAGACGTGTTTATCTCCGCTTTACAAAGACATCTGTGAGTTTGCCTCATTTGTACCATGAACACCAATTCCAAGTTCAAGTTTGGAGAAAGTCTGACTTTGGTGTTAAGCTGATCATATATTTACTTATGTTTGGTTTGTAGTAGCCTGTGTATTGCAACATTTGTGGTTGGTATCAGAAGAAATGTGATGACACTGAAGCAGACCCTTGTGTCTCCTATAAATACAGCAACATCATTTTTTTTACATTGATCTAGAACTAATTTTTATTTATTTTATTTTATTATACTGTATTTATCCCACATATGGAAATTTGTTCTCAGCATTTGACCCATCCCCTGGGGGAGCGGTGAACTGCAGCCAAACTGCGCTCGGATTTAAATTTAAAAGAGAGTGTAAGTGCTGACACCGTGCTCCGTCCCGTCTGTTGAAGTGAGCTCATCACTTCAAAAGCCTGACTTCTTGCATTTACCATAAAAAAACTTCTAGTAATCTTTCCCAGCCCTGAACGATAGGAGAAGTATGACGCATCACTTGTTAGTTTAACGAGACTTGGCCTTAATTGATATATGGTGGTTTTGCAACTTCCCATTTTATGGGAATTCACCTCGCAATCATTTTCATCCCCCTTATCTGTCACTGGGGGAATCAGGATGACCCAGATGCAGACGACAAGCGAGAGTGAGAAACAAAAAAGCGCCACTCGAGGTGGGAAAAATCCACACTATAACATAACTCGATACCAAATACAGCAAGTTGTGCTACAGCAAGGAACTAAACATTATCTACACTCCGACACAGAGTGTAGAAGCAGAACCACTTAAATACAGCTCAAACAAATGAACCTAAAGTGCAGGCAGCTGTGCAGCAACCCATGGAGAGCCGCCAAAGAGAGGGCGGAGCCTCCAGGAGAGCCACAGCCAACCTGCACAGAGAAACACAAGAATAAGAAAATACAAAACAGAGCTGAGTAATGACTGTGTCATTATCATCATTGTGTTCTGGAAAGGGTCCTGTCTGAACCAAAAAGAAGAAGTTTCTGTTCTCTCTTTGGATGATATACATACAATTAGTGATAAATTATATATGCTGTAGTGGTGACAATAGCTTTAATATTAACAGAAAAAGTACTTTAAATTCCATTCATCAATTTTTCAAATCTGCTTCCCTTTTGGGGTTACAGGGTTGCTGGAGCCTATCCTAGCTACTGGGTGAAGGTGTGGTACATCCTGACAGAGCTCCAAAGTCATAAACACACAGAAATGTTCTTAAAAAATATCTTATGTACATTTTTACTTAAAGTCCCGCTCCAATCACCTTTTGGTATATTCTAAAAGTTTTCCCATTGGTCTCTTGATTATGATTATGCTGTTTTTAGCCAAAAAAAAAAAAAAAAAAAAACTGTTTTGTTTTCTAGGACATAGTTTATGCAGAGCGGCAGGAGTTTATTGAAAATTCACCTCTGAGTAGTGGGCGGGATCATATGTTTGGAGCAACCGCGGCCCCCTTCTCCTCCCTGTTCTCTGTTAACACACTCTTCCTTACAACCCCTCACAACCTCAACCTAACCGTAATGGGGCAACAGAAAGGGTGAGCAATGTTGGAGCTACCCAGCCGTACAGGTTTGAGCCACATACCAGCTTAGAAGAGGCAAACAAAGACGTGCAGTTAGGGACCAGAGATACCAGTGAATTTGCACCCATAATGTCCATAATGTCCGTCACTCATCAAAGACCCCTCTGAAACATTTGTGATGCGTTATAAAACTGGAGGAGTCACGAGATTAAAAAAAAGCAGCAAATATTGAAATGCGAATAAGCTGCGGAACACTGTACATTGATCTAGTTATGCAGCAAAATTAAAAAAAAAAAAGAAAGGAGTGCAGCAGGGAGCTTGTGGCCTGCCCAGTGTATTTTCTATGTGAAATTTTCAAACTACCTTCTTTCATCTGCTCCTGATTCACTACAATTTACTACTCAGCAATACTAAGAAATGTCATGTAAAGCTTAATTTTCTTTATAAATGTCCTCCAGAATCAGAAAAAGGCCACAAGAACATGTTGAAAACACCAAAAACTCAATTTTTACTGGTGCGGGTCTTTAAAGAATTGCTGTATTGCAGCTCTGGCCACTATTTTGGAGCAGAAAGCTAAAGAAGGATTTTGACAGTGTATTGGACAATACAGTGATATTTGTGTTTTCTGGTTAATTTGCATCGTTACTGTTTTAAAACATAAATAGATCAAACTTTTCACATAAACTTTTATTTAAATTCCAAATTATGAAAATAAAACATGTTTTGAAGTTATTTTGTGTTCCCGGAAGTTACCAAAATCTTCTAAATTGTACAAAGTTTCTAATCATTCTGGAGATGAAAACAAACACGATGACGGGGCCCGTCTTCTTTGCACTTCACTGAAACTCTGGAAGATTTTTTTTTCAGTTCATGAGACTCCTAAAATATTCCCCGAAGATGTTCAGTCAAGTCTGAACTTCTCACCCTCTGGAGAAGGAAAAGGACAAAAAAAAAGTAAAGTTTCTCAATTTTGCTGTATCATCAACTTTTCACTTTTGCTCTTATGATTAACAACTCACAGGGAAGTGTACAGAAATTAAAAACAAAAGCTGTGGTGCTGAACACAGAGACATTGGGAGTTTACATTCTGCTAAGCAGAAATATGAAAGGAAACCCTTCATTAATGCAAAAAACAAACAAAAAAACTGATCAGTTGTTGTAATATCATCTATTTTAACTGTTCTGATATATTATCTGTCCCACTGTACCCAACATAGCTAAGTAAAAGTTTACTTCTCAAATGATTTAAAAATGTCAAAAAGTGGAAATCAGATGATTTATGGGCAAGAAAGAAAAAGAGATCAGGTTCCTCACTTTAAAAAAAAAAAGTTCTTACAACTTTTGAATCATGTTGATGACCACACAATGCTGAAACACAGAAGGAGTAAGGGGAAAAAATAGAAAAAGTCCAGATCTTTCAGAAACCGAAAGCAAGAGAATGATTTATATATATACAGCTGGTGAATGAGAGCTTCACAAGAGTTAGAGTGGCATTCACTGCTACCTCAAGGTAAGCCATTTTTACATTTTTAGACTTTTATAAGAAGTTTGAATATTTATAGAATGCGTACAGATCATGTCAGTTTATAGCTGTGTTGAGAACAGATAGATGGATTTCATAACAGAAAAACCTAATCAAACTTACAGTAAAGGTTTAATAATCATCTTGGTGAGTATTTCTCTGATGCTACTAGCATTTATGATCAGTTTATGATCTGTAGTTTCTGTTATCATTGACACTAACAGACGGACCAGCATGAAAAAGCTGAAGAATCTATCTTCCTCTCAGTCTGCGTGCGTTGCATCAACAGCGTATGATGAAACTGTGACAAACGGAAAAGGAAGGTTTATCTCTTTTGTCATCTGGTGCAGTTTTAGCTAAACTTCAGAACTTCAAGATTATATATTTTTAAAGCCTTTTAACTAAACTATTACAGCTGTGATCACTGTCCTGGAGTTTTGTTCTTCCTCTAAATATGAGCCTGTTTCAGTTGCACATCTGGGAGGCAAACTAAGAAATTTTATTTTATTAATTATTTTATTTTATTTATTTTTGATTTATTGTTGCTCAATATTATCTGTCATAGAAGGAAAGATGTTAAGTCATTTATGAATCGTAATATTTTCCTTGGGGTGAGGTTTCTGTGAATTTTTTTTTTTCAAATAAAGAGACAATGAAACGTTATTAACACCCAGAAAAAAAGCATATTAGTTCGTTTTAAATTGACTCTATGCACATTTTTTCCTCAAAATGTAAAAACTGTGGTATAAAACAGATTTTGATTTAGATGATTTTATGTTATTTGCTTCATCAAATGCACAAGCTATAAAACTGAACTAATGTAATTTAAGAGGTTTTTTAAGAGGTTTAAAAGGTTTGGGCTGCATGATTTTTTGTTTGTTTGTCTGCTTATATTTTTTTTACAGTTGTGCAGTGAAATATTGCTCTCCCAGGTTTTAGGATGTGTCCTCAGCCAGTCATAAAAGTTCTGTATTAAACCATAAAAACAGTGTTTACATCAAACAGGATTCTGCCACGGTAAAAAAAAGAAGTCTAAACACAACCAGTGGAGTTTTTATTTTTTTTTGCTTTTAATAATTTTTTTTAATGACCAAGTTTCAGTACTTCTAGAGCTCTGTCAGTCACAACAAAAATAAGGAGGTATAACTTCATGGTTACTCTGTAAAAATTCCTCTGAAGTTTTCTGGGTTTCTACCTGACCTTGTGTTCTTGCACCATGCCAGTCGCAGGCTGCAGGCTGTAGATCAGGACTGGATGTGTTGCAGGAATATCTTAGGGTGCATTACCAAAAACATTTCCTTTCACAATGAAACTTTCAATGGGAATTACTTCACTTCTCTTTTTATTTTAAACAAGCAAAGAAATGCATGTAATGAATAACCAGACGAGGAGTTCCCAGTGTGCAGGGCATTCATGAAAGTTGAGAATTTTTTTTTGCAGAATCATCAATGTAGTTCCTCCAGAAATTGGCACTTCTTTTCCTGATGGATGGGGGGGTTGTGTATAGGTATAGCAGTGAGACTCAGCCCTACAGGACATTTCCTAATTCAACAACATGAACAATGCAGGGTTCAGCAACAAAAGCCCGGTGAAGGACCGATCTCTAACCCATCCTCTCTGGTTCTACTTCAGATGGCTACTTGGTTCCGGACAGTCTTATTTGTTTGCTGCGTCCTGGAGTCCACTGTGGAGTCGACACTGGTCCAGAGGAACAGATACACCAACTCATTTAGCCTGGCGAGATCTACCCGGAGCCGAGTGCAGCAGCTGCTAAAAAAATATGTGAGTACAGAGTAACAGGATTTTGTGCAGGTATATATTTTTTTATTCTTGTAAATGTTTTTAAAATGTGTGCTTTTATGCTTACAGAAGGAGCAGGAGCTCGGTAATTTGGATTTTGATGGCAGAAGCCAGCAGCTGACGGACTTGCCTTTGCTTTCCACAGACTTTGACAGCTGGCTACAGCTCTCGGTTAGTACTCATAAGAAATCATTATAGAAATAATTTTCCCTCTGTCACTTATTATTCTTTAAAAGCTATATTGTATACTGGGAAATCCTTAAAAACAACCTTATGACAGAGTGTCTGATTTAAAAAAAAATAACATGGAATTCCCCATTTAGAAATTCACATATGTATTCAGAGATTGTGTAAGAGTTTCATGTGATGTAGAAATGCCTCTCATTGCACCTTCAGGACTGGGACAGACTGCATGCAGCCTTCTTGGACATGCAAGCCTACTGGAATATTTTGGAAAGGAAAAGAATAGACCTGGAAAAGAAGGAAACAGCTCATTCGTGGCAGAGGAAGACCCGGATTTCTTTGCCTCAGAGGTTCAAGCACATTCAGCTGGACTTACGGGACCTCATGAACCAAGTCAGCAGTCAGGTATCCACCATCTTCTTACTGAAATCCACCCACATATTGTTCCCGTTCTAGCCCACGCAGTCTTTGAAGGAAGTGAGGCCAAACGCGGTCTGTTAAACTTTGTTTTGCTTTCTTCCTTCAGATGAGATTTACAAGGCGGTCTTGGATGAAGCCAACACCTGCTCCAGTACACCTGAACTCAGAGAGGGGCCCCCGTGCAGACTGGGACAGTCGAGTGGAGGGTTACATCGCTCTGAGAGATTTGAACCTTTACCTCACAAAGCTGGCACGAGACTTTTTACTACTGGCTTCAAAAAGACACTCCTGACTCACACTGACTCAGCCAACAGTCTGGAACTGTGCGAATGACCCTGAATTGACAGCGTTATCCTATGAGGACCTCTTGTTGCTATGTGCTTTATTTTTGCGTAAAAAATGGCGTACATGTGGAAGGGTTTTCTTGGGTTTTTCCCAGGGTTTCTGTTATACTTTTAACTGTTAGTGGCAGATAAGCACTCAGAACAGGCCTCAACATCCTGTTTTAACACCCCAACCTCAGACCTCTGGGTTTTCCAAAAATTTATTTACTATTTATTGAAATATTTATTTGAATATTATTTATTGCTGTGTTTTTTTGTTTCAGTTCTTTTGCAGAAAGTCATGCAGTTTTACAGATATTTTGTGTTTCCTACAGAATTCTTGTTGTTTTTTGAATGTTAATAAAGATATAAAGAATTTACAAACAGTGAAGACTCTGAGTTATGATTGTCTTGACATTAGAAATATTCAAGTGATACTGTGCGGGTAAGCTTGAAGGTATGAATCCATTGTTGCTTCATAATCTGTGTTGTTATCCTGCCAGCTGCAAACTAAGTAAGCAGCTTCTGAGCAACTTGGATTAGTTGATCCGGTTGTAGTTTCTGGTTTCTTCACGTGGTGGCGATCCGTGGTGCAGCCTGCAGGGTGAAATAAGAACAGTCTGATCCCCTTCTCAGTTTGTGCACACATTTAAAGGACTGCTAACTTACCACCAGCAGATGTCCTCTCTTGCCTTTGCCCACCTTGAGCTCTGAGCCTCTGACAAAATCAATAATCCCTTCCTTGTTTCTAGCAACAGCAAACCGAATGCTGCAGCAGAGGAAGAGGAGGATGAGGCAAAGAAGGGACAGAGAAACATCTGAACACCACACAGGGGCAACTCACCTGCCTGGCCTGACATCCACACAGTTTGTCTTTCTTGCCAACATGCTTATTTTGGTCACCAGCTCAATCACATGGCTGCAGTGTAGCACAGCATCACTCTGGAGGAAGATGCAGCTGGATTAGAGGAGCAGGGACGTGAAAACAGCCATGACGGCTGAGTCCTGCCATACCTTCTGTTTGTTGTCCTCACAGGGTACATGGAGAACCAACATCCCATCACTTAAAGAGCTCACTGAGATTCCTGTATTAAGATAAAGTTAACAAATCACATGAAATAAGCCAGGAAGACCAATAGTTTTATCACTGCATCTTGAAAATATATGACTTTGGGGTTTTTGAGTTTATTTTTAAATTTCCTGCCAAACATGGAATTAACACACAGCCACTCTTATAGGTTTCCCATAGCGGCTGACATACAGAGCGATGTTTTACTGGGATTTAGCTGTTATTGCTGCAGAAGGTCCAAGCTGAAAACTGGAACAGGTTAAAAAAAAAACCTGATTGAGAAAAACAAATGACAAAAATAAAAAAAAGTATAGGTTTCACCTCTCAGGGAAGCGTAGTCAATCTTCTGTTTGATTTTGGTACGGTCCACCAGCAGAGCAAAGGTGTTGGTGAGGAGCAGCTGGCGAGGCCGGGGCTTGAAGCCCCTCCTGTCATATTTGATCACTGAGACGCCATACTGCAAAGGGCGAGGAGACAACGACAACTTTTACTGCAACACTTTCCAGCACAGAAATGGTTTCTCTAATTATGAAAAACTCAACCTTTTGTTGACATTTGAAACAACCCTCATTGTCATATTCTCAAAGTCAACTTCAAAAGTGTTCTCAGTGCTCTTTTAATCATAAATATGCCATTTTTGGGGGCAAAATAAATAAAATGGTCATTTTCAGAAAAATGCCACAATAACAACACCAAAAACAAATTTTGGTGGGTCTTTAAAATACCGGTAATGAGTACTGATCCTACAGTCATCAATAACAATACACAGCTGACAAGTTAGAGACATCAGCAAGAAGGATTGTTCTTTTTTAATTTTTGAGAATCTACAAAAAGATAACCAGCGTTATGATGCGATAATACTAAGGATTTATTTATCTTCGTCACCACAGACAGTTGATGGTTTGCTTCACCTAAGGAGGTAAATGAATTTGCATAAAGAAAAAGTCAAGCAAGACAAGCTTGTAAACATTTCTACTCTTTAAATACAATTTAAAAAATTACAAAAACAAATCAAGATTTAAGACATTTTTCAGGAAATCTGTTAGTCTATTATTTAGTTTCTATTTTCACGTTTATTCATTGAGCTTTTATTGGTCGGAGCACACTTTTTACAAGTGAGGGACATCCAGAGCAGAAACAACCCTTTACGATCATTAACAGTTGAACAATGAAATAACTTATTGCCATCTGTTGGATGATATTTGATAGCAAGTTCATCATTTGTTTCTAACTAAATTCATTTATTGATGAGGAGCAAAACTCACCTGCACTTTTTCACTGCCGAGAGTCTGGAGAACCTTGAGACTGATTTGCTCACGTTCTGCATAAATAAATTGAAAATATGTCTGCATATTTTTCATGTTATGCTATGAGGTCGTGAATTATTTAGTAGGTAGTTAAAGGGCTACCGAGCCTGGAGTCTAAGAACAGTCGCCCAACACTCTGGGGGTAAATCTCTTTCTGGTTTTTGAAGAGCTCACTGGCTGTGACCTTCTGCGTCATCTAGAAAAAACAGAAGAAAATCCAAGAAAATAAAATCTACAATTATTAAATCTACTGAGTTTATAAATCCAGTGTGTCCTTTCCAATCACCTGCTTCTTCCACTCAGGCTGGATTCTCCTACAATACTTCACAACCATGTTGCGCATGTGCAGCCTCTGCAGGTGCTCTGAGGCCTAAAGGAGAAGCAAAACTTGTATTTTCAAGTCCAACTTATTTCACTTGTGTCTAGATCATTAAAATCATACTATGTGTTGTTATCTCTTTTACCTCAACGAGAGATGGAGGAGATTTTGGCCAGCTTTTGTCTAAAACGCTCTTCGGCAGGTTTTTCCTTAGATTTTTGAGGAAAGAATAGCGCACATGATCGAGGAAGTACTCATTCTCTGGGCAATATTCCTCATGACGGTAGATGAAGCCTTTTATGACCCTGAAATGTGGTGTTATAGGAAATATAAGAGCAAGTGGTGTAACGAGGATGGACAACAAGGATGCAATGGACAAGCACCTGCGTATCAACACTGCAGCTTCTCGCCGTTGCTTAGCCCGCCTGCGTGCTTTCATCCCTCGCCATCCAGACTGGATCACTATCACTGCGCATCATGCATTTGTTAGGGGAAAAGCAGCTTAAACACAATCACAAATTCAACACAAGACAGTGAAGAAACACCACTGACAAGTGATAACAAACAGATCTTAGATACAGAAAAAGACTGTCTACTCCAAAATAAGTACAAAATAAAACTTAAAGGTGAAAAAAAATTATAAATAGTTTTTAGTTTATAGTAAATAAAAATGAACCATAAAAAAAACTTGATATGTGTGTTTTTCTAGGCTTTAAGAACTGTTGTACGTAGTGGAAACCTGCATGTCTGATGCGCTGATACTTGGATCTCTCTCTGTAGCCTCTCCATGATTTCTGCATAGTGACCGCTGGACAAACAGAGTATATAGAGAGAATAATAAATATACATAAAACCACCTAAAGTAACAAGTATTTGTAAAGTAAAACAAGGTCTGGTTTCATTTATTCTGTGGAGATTGAAAAGCTGATTTGTTTGATGATACTGGAAATCTGTTCAAAGTGGAGTTTGAGAACGAGTCGAGGTTTACAGGAAAGAAAAAACTTACAAAAAAAGTATTTTTACTTGCTAAAGTTTTTCTAAGGAATGAGATTTGGAAGCTGGAGTATCAAAAAGATAAGTTTGAGTCAGGTTTGTTAGATGCGGATCATGAAAGGACAAATGCTGAATCATGAAACATTTTGTTTTGATAAATGTCTAAAATGTGTGAATGTCTTTCTTATTTGAGCTTTGTGTTCTCATACCAATCTCTGGCTTTTTCGCTTCGAGTGCATCCTCTGTGGTGAAGAGTGTTTTAGGGAAACGGATGAAGATTTTTGATCTGCAAGAACAAGACATGTTTGAAGAAAAGATTTTTATAGAAAAAAGGCACATATGAATGAATTCTTTTAATCACACATTCACAGCATAAAACAGCATGAAACTGGTTTTACTTTGCTTTGCAAAAACAGCAGATTTCCCTTAAAACGTAGAATTAATTTAACCATACTGAAAATCTTTTAAAAGCATAGTGGTGGAAGTGTTATGAACTGGGCTTTGTAAGCAGTCTCAAAAAATAAACGCATGAACATGGATTACTGATTATATTGATATATTTTAAATGAAAATGTGAGTCTGATGTCAAAGCTAGAGTAGCAACAACAAAATGGCTGAAAATGAAATTATTTGCTTGTCGCATAACTTAAGTGCAAAGCTAAATCCAACTGAAGTGCAGACCTTTAGCGGCATGTGAAAGGATGATAAAATTTCTGTTTTTGAAAACAGAATTTAAAATAACATAGCTATATTTTATTGTTGTGACCTAATATGTAGCTCCATTGTATCCAAACCACAAGATGTGACAGAAGGGGCAACAATGCATCAGTTTCATCCTTTCTTTGTAGACTTTGCATTAAATAACAATTTACAATGGTTTACAAATAATGCAAATCATCTGATTATGCATCACAAATTCTTTGGAAAATGTCTTGTTACCTGCCCAGTTTGTACTCTTCTTCTTTGTAGCCTAGATGGTTAACCAGGGCAGAAACTCCATCTACAAGTCTTCCTTGCCAGTTGGGCCACGTCTCAGGACACAGGGGCTTGTACCTACAGGCACGTTTAAACCACACCATGAGCACAGGGCTACAGATAAAAGCATGGGCTAGTTAGAGGGGAGGTAAGTCACCTCTGCAAGAAAGCTTCAAAGCGCCTGCGATAAGCAAAGCCCGCTCTCCTGACTCTCAGGTTTTCCATCAGACCTAAGTACTTGACCTGGTGTCTGACCAGAACTTCATCGAAACGTCCTGCAGAAAACTCAAATTTAGGTGTAAATCATTTGTCTACATAAGGTATTTTATCAGGACTAGTACATATCCTTATAGACGACGTTTGTACCTGGTTGCTTGGCATCATTAGGTTTAATACAACGCACGTATGATGGCTCTTTAGACATTAGGATCTCCATTAGTTTTGTCAGGCTGTTTTTAAACTGTGTGGCAGCCTAAAACACAAATACAAGAACATGGAAGTTGGGAAACTTTGTGTAAAATTTGTTTTTTTCATGTCACAAGACAGACAAGCTGACACAAACCAATTGTTTTCAGCACAAAAAGATTCAATTATCAGGATTTTTTGCTAAAAGAAATACATAAAAATTGTTTTGATAAAGCTCAGAGTGGAAAAGAATGTAAAAAAAAATAAAAAGGGAGAATATTCTGTACCATCTCTGGACGTTTTTGGTCAATCACTTCCTCTCTGCGGAAGCAGTAACTCAAGATCTGGTTGTCTGACTGGCACATGACCTGAACAAAAACCAAACCACAAAAACCGCATTTCAACAACACCTCTCCTTAGTTCTACTATTGCAAGATTCCCCATCTGTCTTGAGGCTTCACCTTAAACCTTTCCCAAACCCTTACCTCTTTCAGGTTCCTGTTCAGTGAATCGTTGTTCTTATCGAGGAAACCTGAACGAGGACATAAAAAAAAAAGATAGTTGAGGAATTAGCACTATGTACATTATTCTGTATTACAAGAAAAAAAAGACACAAGAAATTTAAATAAAACATTTATCAGACTGGCCCCAGAAATCACAACTTACCACTGACATTATAATTGACCTCGCCTGCATAATGCAGTAGCCTGAACTCCTCTCGGCTCATTACTCGGCGGGTTTTTCCATTTGCTAATTTGTGCCTGAAATACACACAGCTGTATGGAAGTACAATGGATTAAAAACTAAGTCTGAAATAACACAATACTTACGTGATGAAATGGGGATGGCAGCCTAATGAGTCCTCCAGTTTTTCCAAAAAGGAGACATCGCAAGCCTCACCGGGTCTCAGACACTCCTCGTCCTGAAAGATTCGTGTTAACTTCAAATAGTAGCACATACAATTTAAGGCCAAAATTATAATTTAATGAAACTGTAAAATTGTTTAAATAAAAATTGGCTTCCAAAGCTGTTTATGCTTAAAGAACAACAATATAAAAGATTTTTTTAAAAGGAGTATTGCTGCTGACTGAACATTTGATTGAGAGGAACTGTTCTTGATTATATATGGTCGTAAGTGACAACATAGTTGTAAAAAGTACAAAAAACATGAGATTATCAGGGACAAGACAGTGCAGCTCAATGGGTGGGGGGTGTACTGGTCAAGACTGAAGGACAGGGGTTCAAAACCTTAAAATAGTCAAACACACACACACACACACATAAATATATAAATTGCACTTCTCACTAAGTGGTACATTCAATGTACAGACAGAGTTGTGGCTGAAAGCATTTAAATGAGATGGGATCCTGAGTGCTTTGGTCAAGTCCTCAGCAGTTAGGTAGGGGTGTAATGATTCACTGAAACAACAACTGGATTCAAATCATAATTTGAGGCTGTCAATGCGATATTGGTTTGGTTTGAACGATCCTATTCACTGACCTAAAAACGATCCAGGACATCTGTATCCTAAAATATCAGTATCTGTAGTCAAAAATATCTGAATCAACCAGTGTGGCTCAGATATAAATACCTGGATACTGAACAGTGCCGGTGAAGTTTTCAACATTCCTTGTATTTCTCGCAAGATAATCAAGTGTAAATTAAATATGCGTACAAAAATCAATCAACAAGAATCAATGGTAAATTCTTTCACCTCTTAGTTTTACAAAGTTCAGCAGTTGTTTTTCCACATCAAAATAATCCAATCAGGACATTATTAGAACATTGTACCACACTGTATGTCTTTTTTAAATTCAAAGTGTTTCCACACATTGGACTGGAATGATGGACTGATTCTGTTTTGCTGCCATCACATGTGTTGTCTGTTGTGATGGACTCGGTACTTTTTGACGTTATAGTAAAACCTATAGTAGACCTACTGTGCCTGAATCCAAATGCTATTTTCCAATACAGATAGGATAGATTTATTTCATTATGAAAGGATTTTACAATGGTATAGGTTGATTTTATTCATAACTTGCCTCAGACAGATCAATCTGGATGGATCGTAGGAATAGAAGTTGATTCATTTACGAAGTTGATTAATGGTCACACCCCTTATTTTTAGGTCTCGCAAACTATGTTTTATAATTCCCATGATGAAACATTAGTCTTCTCAGAGTCTAAATCTCAGCCCCACTGATAATCTGAAAGATTTAATGTCGAAGCTCAGAAAACGTTTTACAGTAGATTTGGATATTTTAGAGTATGCTGCCAATCACAAGCCAGAAATGTCAGTGAGGCGAGCACTAACACGCGAAAAGGGTTTTATAATTTTACACATTTAATTAGTTAAAGTGATCAATGGAATCACTTTATTATGGCTAGCATTTTTTTAAAGGACAAAAAATAAAATAAAACTGTAGACCCAATCATTTCAAGGCTATTTCCTCATAGAAACCATACCCACCAGAATGGAGATGATGCCTTTGTGTTTCTCCTCGATCAGGTCGCAAATGATCTTGTTGTCAAAGTATTTCACTGTCTCCCACTACATTACAAAGAACATCAGGTGTTGTGTTACCATAAAACACTATAACAGACATGATCAGACACCTGAAATTTATTTATTTTGACTACTTAAAAAAAAGGCTTACAGCAATTCCTTCTGTCTCGTACTCCTCCTGCTCAGACCGCAGGGTAAGCTCGATAAACAGCTGCTGGAGCTTCTCGTTGCAGAAGTTGATGCAGAACTGCTCAAAACTGTATGAAATGAGGCATTTCACATGCAGAAATTACAATATAGCCTAAGAGTGGAGTTTAGAAGTTAAAACTAAAAAAGTATTTTCTTCACACTCTTGACCTACAGTCAGATTAAGGTGGATATGGTCTGTACCTATTGTGCTGTAGAACCTCAAATCCATAAATATCAAGAAGCCCAATGACTGAGGAGCCTTTGCTGCTGTGGTAGAGTTCATCCTGTATGAGGGCAGTACAAAACAGTGTAAAAACTTTACAAATTGAATTTATTTCACTTTTTTTTCTTAGAGTTGCATATGCACCTTCAAAGCCAACGATTGATTGATCTTCTCCACCAACCAGGTGAAGGTTCGACCGTACACAGCTTTAGCCAAAGCATCCCTGGCCGACACAGCTTGTTCAAAGCTTAGCGGGCTGATCATCTGCAGTTCACACATACAACTCTGATGAAATCACTTGGCCAACACAGAGAAACCACAAAGGAAACAGACGAGCCAATCACCTCCTCTCCTCTGGCGGTGAGTTTCCTGTGAGTGAGCGCCTCCCTGAGGGCCAAGCCATCAACACCCAGCAGCTGCAGAGGAACATCTGAACTTAGTGGTTATGTTCTTCTACACATTTGAGAATTGTCTCAGAGGCAGTGCACTGACCATTGCCAGAGTTGATAGCTGAGTCTCAGTGGTAATGTAAGTTTCTTCTTCTTCTCCTTCTCCGAAGAGAACGTTTCCCAGATGGAGAACACTGGCGATGATATTCAGCAGTTTCTGAGGCCGAACATGTGAAAGGGAGGAGAAAACAACTTTAAAGATGAACAGTACTAAAGTCTTTCATGTTTATTTGTTCTAAATTGTGCAGAAAATGAAGTATATTAAAAAACTAAAATGATCTTTTAGTGAATATCTTCACCTCTGTGACTAACCTGCACTTCTTCTGTGGCAAAGCCAATCACAGAAAGGGCCATCATAACAACTTTCCAGTTATTCTTGTCACTTATGGAGCTGACTTTTGGGCAGTTCCCCTTCAGACAAAAATTGAAAGTCTATTAACAGTAAAAGCTGTATATCTGCCTAGAACTGCATGTTACCTTGACTAGATAACGGTAGCTGTGAGGGTTTCTCTCCAGCTCCAAGCTTTTCAGCAGCTCATCATCCCCTCCATCCAAAAGCTGGTAGAAAATATGAAAGTTTCTTTCACCGTGGTTCTGGTGTACAACACGGGATTTCTCCAGAAGGTAGTTTAGGATGTGCGCTCCTACTGGTGCACCCTTCAAAGTAAAACAGAAGAATGGAAGAAGATAGCAAAAGCAACGTGAAATATAGCCAAACATTTCTTATTCTTCCAAAAAACACATTTACCCTGAAGTCAAACTGGATATCCATGTATTTTCCAAAGCGACTGGAGTTGTCGTTCCTCAATGTCTTGGCATTACCAAAAGCCTGACAAAAGGAAAGATAACCTTTGGTTGAAATTCTTTTAATTTTGACATGATTGCACAAGGGTAAAAACTCATTGAGAGGTAAAATGTAATCTAATATCTGAAAGCATGAACATTTCAGCTTCTCAAAGCCTGCATACCTCCAGAACTGGGTTTGATTGTAGGAGACGGTCACCAAGGGCAGCAGCATGCTCAGTGGTGGGGCAAGTAACGGCGAAGTACAGGAGGATCTTCTTGGAAGCCTCTGTTTTACCTGCCCCACTCTCACCTGATATGAGGATGCACTGGTCTTTTCTCTCTGTCTTCATGGCTCGGTAAGTATTGTCTGACAAGGCGTAGCTGGTGACGAAAGAGAAGCAGCTTCAGAAATGTTTTCTGATCCACTTCTGCGGGATCCAGTTTTAGAGATTCAGCAGGATTGCATCTTGTTGGAAAACTTAATTGACTTTACAGACCTGATTGTGAGTTCTACATTGTTTAATCTTCTATTGGTTTAACATTATGTTGTGTTAGTAACAACACTTTTAGCTCAAGCTGTTAAGCTTCTAATTTAGTCTTTCTAAGAGGTTTCTAGTAAAAGTCGGGCAGCAATGCCTTGAGGATTTGAAAAGTGCTTGATCTGATATTTGATTGACTCCATAATGAGAGTCTTTCTAAGCTTTCCTCAAAGCTGTTGCATAAAAGCCAGATTTAATTCAACCAGAAGGCAGGCAGCTGCAGCTTCAAAGCATCCATCAAAAATTGGGACATCATCTCAGTTGGTGGGCAACTGAGTAAAGAGAAATAATAGGCAGTGGGGAAACTGCTTGTGTTCATAATAAAAAATAAAACTTCTTTTTATCCTTGCTGTGCATCACAAAGTTATATTTCCCTTATCTAAAGACATAGATGTTTTTATTTCTTATTTATTGTAATTTTTTTGTATTTTTATTTTAGTGAGACAACAGAAAAAAAACAACAACAAACAAACGAAAATACACTGGAAAAACAGATCGGACCAAATAAAGACAACTATGCTAACACAGAAAAAACAGAAGGTAAAAAAAGGAAAGATGTGTGTGTGTGTGTGTGTGTGCGTGTGATGAAAGTAGGAATGGGGGGGCAGCCACAAGCTTGAACTAACCATCATGCATTCTGCTAACTATACATATTTAAGGATATATTATTAGAGATTTATATAGATAGATGGGAAATGCTCGAGACATATAACTATGCATTCATTATATTCTCGATACTAGAAAAGTCAATAGCAGTAACCATCATGAAACCCAAGCTAAAAATGATCATCTTGTCATCATTACAATAAATAAATAAATAAATAATAATAATAATGAATAAAAATAAAAATATTGAGAGTAATTACCCCTAACCATCAGACGCCTGCAAATGAGATGAATTGGGTATTGTAAAGAGACAAAGGCGAGTAGACAACGGAAGACCAAGGTCAACCCCCCCAAAACCATAGAGGCCAGGACAGTCACATATTTGGTTCTCAGAAAAAACTTAATGTTAGTTTAGGAACTCAATGAGAGCTGGCCAAACAGATAGTGGTTCAGTCGTGTCAGTAGACGAAGGTAATGAAATGGCTAAAGAAATGTATTCAAGAAGCAAGTTTTTCCATATAGACAGGTTTATGGTGTTCTTTGATTTCCAGCTCATGAAAATGTTTTTTTTTAGCAATTGTTAGTGCTACAAGAAAAAATTTATTCTTAGATGGGTCAAGATTCAAATTTGATAGTTCTGAAAGGTCTCCTAATAGACACAGTGAAGAAGATAAATGGATGAGGCTGGCCAAGAAGGTAGATACAGTTTGGGTAATTTCTTCCCAAAATTGTTTAATGGGTGTGCAGTCCCAAGTTGCGTGTATATGTGTCCGGGGTATTTTGAGTGCAAAATGGGCAGATCTCTGATTCAGATCCCATTCTTCACATTTTCTCTCCTGTGTAGTGACGTCTATGGAGGCTTTTGTATTGTATTATTTGTAAATTAGTCTTTTTTGTCATGATATAGATGTTTTTACATATTTCAGCCCAGAACTCAGTGCTGCCAACAATAGAAAGATCGTTTTTCCCACTTTGTTTTGGAAAGTGATAAAGAATCATCTGAGAATACGATTATTTAGAGAAAGGTTTCTTTCTTGAAGTTGTTTTTATTAAATCTGTTACTGCAGGTGGAAGATCTAGATTTATTGTAGTTGTTGCAGAAATTTTAGCTTTGCCTGAAGATTTAAGTTGTAAAAAAAAGACATAGATGTTACATGAAAGGATGTGGGACATTGTTATGTCACATTTCTCCTCAGCAGCAACTTTTTTTCCTGCTTTAACCAAACTTTTGGGGCTAGATGGCACACCTCCCCAAATATCTTCCTATATTGAATTGAAACAGCCAAAAAAGGCTATGGAGCAGTTGTGGAGCTGGAAAATTTTATATGTGTGTGTGTGTGTGTGTGTGGGGGGGTGTTAAGGGGTTGGAAATGAGACTAGCAGAGTGGAAGGCCATTACAAATGAGACGATCAAAAATATGTGTTTCAAACAGTTTGATTATCATTACAGTTATTAAAAATTAATAACAGCCGTTATTTTAGCTGAAGTAATGTTGTTAATGCTTAAGGAAGCTTTTATTGAGGAATTTTTTAATCTTTGTCGATAATAATACTAATATTGACTCAAAAATTAGGGGGGGGGGGTTTCTTTCTATTGTTTTGAAATGGTGTTATGACAATGTCCTGGCTGATGAGCACGTTTGGGTACGTTTACTTGAGACCTTTGTCTATGTCTTCATCTCTTGACTCTAACAAACACCTGAATGCTTCAGGCTAACACAAAAAGGAATGTTGGCAGCTCTCATGGAGGTCAGATAAGCAGCTGGGAATGAACTCATCCAGCACCATGTGACTGCAGCATACCTACTCAGAAATTGTGGAACCAATTTGAATGCAGTTAAATAGCAAACAGAAAATAATCAAATTAATTTAGTAAAGCTCATCCATTATCAATGTGTACACTGCAGAAAGTGGTTGGCTAAAATAGGAAGACAATCACTAGAAATTAGTAAAATTATCTGTCAATGCCGCAAGTCAATTTTATTGGCAAAAAATAAAATAATAAGGTATCAAAATGTAAAAACAAGGAGTGCCACCCCAGCATTCCAAAAGGCAATATGTTCAAAAAGCTAATTGTTAGAGAATTACTTAAACCTGAATGTTATACAGTCTAATAACAGGCATAATTTTTGCTAATTCTAAGCAAATGTTAGTTTTTTTTAGTTTTCATGTATGTGATTGTTGTTTATTTGTATTACAAAAACTACTGCAAAAAGTAGAAATGACTCATTTTAAAACAAAATGCAAACAAAATGAGAAAACGATCCTATCATAAGTTGGCCCGTCTCAATAAATCCTCATAAAGTCTCTGACTTTATAGGCCCTTATTCTGAGAACATATATTTAATTTTTTTGCCTCTAAATATCAATGAGAAATCAATGCATGCCAGTCTAACTTGATAACTTTTATTAAACTTTGAAAAATAAAATCCCAAAAATTACAGGGAAATTTAGGGTTTTTTGTGTCTTAATCAAGTTTTTCTGTTGTTTAAACTTTTTTTTTCATAATAATAATTTCCTTTTCTTGCTCTTAATAAGATAGACAGTGCTGATTTTGAGAAAAGCTTGGAAAGGTGTAGTGCAAAGATAAGTTTAAACAACTTCAAACCTGGTAAAATATCTTGAATGTCTAAAAACAAGGTTTGAAATCTTTGTAAGTGTCAAAAGGTTTAAAGTGCAGTATTTCTTTCTAGATTGAGAACATTTTTGTCAGTAGTGAATGAAAATCTCAGAAGCAAAGTGTTTTCTCAAGAGATCCATTTATAGAGTACAGGAATGAAACTTTCCAATGAGCTGACATTACAGCTAGCTCATTACTTGGTTTGGTTAAACTTTTGAAAAGTGTATTTTGTTCGTGTGAGAATGTGTTTTTCCAAATACTGAGACTAGCTGTGATCAGATAATTTTTTTTACCACGGGACTTACTGACAATAAAAATAAGATTATACATTTTCTATCCAGAAAAATGATGAATCATGAAGGGAAAACTCTGGGAGGATTCAGCACTGACTCACATGTGAGGTGATATTTCATAGAAGCTGACCCCTCTGTAACGCTCCATCTGCTGCTTGGAGTAAATCTCCAGCTCTTTGTACGGGTTCACTGACACAAGCACTGAGCCGATGTACGTCTGCATTAAAACATCAGGGAGAAGCGATGCTGACATGAACTGTTGTATGAAACCAAACCCATTTTCAGACTGTCATTCATATTACATAGATGAGATTCTCTCTGAAGCGCCGTCTCAGGTTTTCAATAAAGGCCGCCTCACTGTTGTAGTTTTCCAGCAGGACAAAGTCCTGCACTCCCACCCTGTCGCGGGCAGTCAGGGCGCTCTCCATCACCAGGCGCACTCGTCCTTCAACCTCCACTTCCTGTGCAAAGAGAATGCAAAAAACCAGAGTAAAGTATTACTTTAATTACCATAAGAACATTATCTAATTCAGAATTCCCAGGTTAAATAAATAAACATCCACTTTTTTTAGGATTTTAGGGAAACATTTACTTTTGGTTAAGACTGAACTTTGTTAAGTAGGTGGCAAGCAGAAAATTTATAGGTTAAATTAAAAAAAAGTCCTTCTCAATCTATAATGCAGCAATGGAGCCAGAAGGGGGAGAAGTGTCATAAATGTTTATATGATGTATTGTTATTTGAATGCATTTTTCTGTTTTGTGAAGCACCTTGAATTACTTTGTGTACGAATTGTGCTATACAAATAAAGTTGCCTTGCCTTGCCTTAAATGTGTGTAAAGCAAAACAATTTCCTCACAAAAGTGAGGATGCAAGCTTCTAAAAGATTGCCCAAAGCTAACGCCCAGGCCTAACCCTGAGTTAGATCAGGTTACTGCACCCCGAAGCAGCTGAATGTTTAGGGAAAAAAAGACATTGGTTATTCAATTTAGAAAGAAAAAGTGCACGCATTGAGATAATTAGCCAAGTCACATTATCTATTTGTCTGTCTATCTTGGTGCCTTCTTCCAAAAACCCTCCATCTATCTTATGACCAGCCTAATCACTTTGAAAGTCACTGGGCTGCAGTAACAAAAAAAAGGCCCCTTAGAGAGGAGTCAAAAATGTTTTACCCCACTGTCAGATTTTCTTTCAATAAGCAAAGACAATCACAGAATTGGGCAAGAAAAATGACCTTACCAAAAAACGTATTTTAAGGAGAAAATTCTAGTCACTAAGACATATTTTCTCAAGCTAAGATTGTTTTGCTATTGAAAAACTTTCTGAATAAGATTCTTTTTCTAGCAAATAGAAAATAATAGCTTTTTTTTTTCTTGAAATAGGTTCCTAAAATTCAGTTTTCGTAATATGGAGCCTATGCAGCCACTGTCGGGCAAGTGTGGGTTACACCCTGGACAGTTTGCTGGTCAAGCACAGGGCCACAAACAACCAGATACCTCCTCAGTCACATTCTAAGGACAATTTAGAGTCACTAATTGGTCTATGATGAATATTTGTGGGAGGAAGTTGAAGCACCAGGAGAAAATCCACACATGCATGAGGAGAACCTCCACGCAAAAAGAGACCCAGTCGGGATTTAAACTAAGGGCTTCTCACTGTGAGGCAGGAGAGCTAACCACTAGGCAGGGTGGTCTCACTAAATAAGATATTTTGCATCATCTGATTTAAATAAAGCTATTGATTATGTTATATAGATCAAACTGAAACTTATGTAATAAATTAAATAATTAAGAATCAGATTTTGTCAAAATGTTGGAAGTTGGAGGTTTTTGTTCCGAGAGAAGTCACATTTTATTCTGTTTTTTGAAAAGTGCTCTCAACCACGCTGAGCGCTGCAACGGTTTTCTGAAGGGCACACAAAGACTCACTTTCTCTGATGCATCCTACAGTTACCTAAATGTAGGTTAACATGTTCTGTTCAACTGATTAAACACATTTTGCAAAAGTAGAATCGTCTGAAAAATCACAGTTAGCAATAGTTTCAGAATGCAAGCAGAGTGTTTCTCAATACTAACTGGCTCTGTGAAAAGAAAGATTAAGCAAGGAAGACATTTGAGGAATTTGAATGAAGAAACGGGGAAAACAGAGTCTTTCATCACATGATAATGTATTGTAGTGTATGTACAATACAAACACTTCTATATCAGAAGACTTTCACAGTAAATGTGTGTACATGTCAACCCCACTATGATGGCAAACATCAAACTGTAGACAGAACTGAATAATCGAGTGTAACTGTCAATGCTTCTTTCTTTCTTTTTTTTTGTTTCTCTTATTAGATTCACAGTCAAATTCAAACACGCTAAAAACATAAAATGTTGGCAGTCGGTACTTACTGGCAATAATTATCCAGACATATGATTCAGCGTGCAATCACTCCGCTACACCCAAAGCGAACTGAGAGCCCTCTATGTTTAGTTTCCAAGGCTCAGTCACAAGAGAAACTCTTTAAACATTCACAAAAAAGGAAAACCAGCAAAAAGTGGAACAAAGGGGCTACTTCCACAGCACTTGTGTTTTTCTTGAGTGCAACAGCCTCTCAAGGGTCTCATTTTGCTGGTTCACGCAGCTGAAAGGTCATTATCTTCAGCCACTTTGTGCCGGAAAATCCGCTGCAAAAATCCAAGAGGACAACAGTGGAAAAGGGCCAAGAGCAGAAAGAAAGTCAGTAGATGCTTCCACTGCTGAGCCTCCTCCCTCCTTCTACTCAGAGGTATTGTTCTCTTGCTTGCAGGTGGGCTTCCTACAGATAGTAAACAGTCAGATTTTCCAAAGGATGCATGTAAGGAATGTTAAGGTCAGGCTTTGGGCAGTTGTCCACTGTTCAATTGAACATTTTTACCAGTGCATTCCAATTGTTTATTTATTTAATTTATTTGATTAGCAATGTTTAAGGTACACTAGCTATGTTTCTGGTGATTAAGTATCAACATTTATCTAATAATGAGATGAACCCATCTGCTCCAGATGAAAGTCAGTTTTAACACTCAAAATTTGTTTTTATTCCAACACGAGGTCTCATCTGAAGTTTCTGACAGTTCTTGGTTTTCCACATTGTGTTGAAAACACTGTTGAGAATTTAGGGTTTTTGTACACTAAATATGTAGCTATATTGTCAGAAAATAGGGAAATTAGGAAAAATGTGAACAGGTGGTCCAAATCTTAATTTGGTGTGTTTTATTTAAGTCCGACTATTTTAAATTTTTCTTTTTTTTTTTCATCCAGAGAATTTTCTAAACCCAGATTTTAGAAAATCTATTTGTGACGAGTCAAACAGTCCACAGGGGACAGTACAACAGCAGAGTTTGGATATTTTGGCATTCACCTAGTGAAATTTGTAAGTATGTCTGTCATTCTTCTTTAAAAAAGTAAAACTGAAACTTCATGGATTATTGAAAGACATAACTTTTGGTCTTTAAGGATGGAGAAGAGGCTTTTCTGTGAATGCCATTTATTTTTAAAAAACAAAGAAAAAAATGGTTAAGAGGATTTTACTCATGACTACTTTACAAGGGACACCATCATGAAAACGATTCAAAACTGGATTCATTATCTGCACATCTCATCTTTGTTGCAAAAAATATCCTTCCTATAACGGTGTCAATTCTGTGTTTAATAAGGATGTGGAGTTAAAATATGTTCTAGATGTGTTGTAGAACAAATATAAACACTGCATTTGCTAATGAAACCATTCTCCACTTCCTGTACACTTTTTAAGGCATATTATACCTAAGAAAGATCTCAACTGAAGTTAAGGGACAAGCCATCCTGATTCACCAAACTGCAAAGACAAAATAGTCCAAGTTTTTGTTTCAGTGGAGCCCCCAATTGTTTGTGGAAAGACATATTTCCATCCCATAATTCCTTGTAGCTACAACATTTAAAGCTGTACCCGATGCAATGGAGATGTGTGTTACACAAAAGTACACTGAGCAACATAAACCTCTGCTTAAAAAGATTTCAGATGGAGTCCTAATGAATTATGAATAGACCACTATGCTCAATGTGGTGAACTCTTTCTATTAAGGTGTTTAATTTAGGCAAATTTACATGTAAGCAATGAATACAATACAATTATGATGAATTATGATGATGCAGCAGCCTGTTATCCAGGCTGTCTGCATTTATGTGTTTTGTGTGATTGACACTGACTTGACTGTATCATCAAAGACAACATTTTTCAAGTTAAATGTTGCAAAAATGTATTTTTTATCTGTTATATGCCCCAAATGACACATCAGCAGCAAACATTTGTATTTTTATGTAATCTTATTTAACCAAAAAACTTCAACCAAAATGCATTAAACTAAAAAGTAGCTGATAAGTGATGTGGAGATGAAGTGGAAGGGCAGATTTACTGTCAGAGAGCTAACCTGCTTGTTAAAGGGGGAGGAAGATTTGGCAGACACTGTTCAAGTGCACAAAGTGGGATTTGACTGTGAGCTCCAGATATCTGGTGAAATCTGCAGGTTTTGTTCGTGCAGCTGCTGTAACAACAAGCAAAGTTGGGAGCAGTGGGATCTGGCTTCAGGCCCTGTGACTAAGCTCTGCTGGGCTGACTGCATGCGGATTGTCTTCCTTATAAGGCGTGCCCCACCACAGTGTCCCATTGCAAGCAGGTCTGGACCACAGCTGCCGCTCTAACAGCAAGTAAATGCCAGGGAGGCAAAAATACCAGCTTTTATTTTTTGTGGATCGCTGTACAAAAACCAAAATACACACTAACACAGACAGGAAAAGAAAATTGGGACTCACACTTTCTCATTCTGTTTGGGATCAGATCACAACTTTCATTGCAAGCAAACGAGTAAAATTAAGCATGAAAACACAGCAAAGAGCATCACGGCATGGATCTTACCCTGCCTTGATACCTCATCCTGTCCTGTTCCTCCTGCTTGGATGCAAAAGTGGGGGTTCCTCCTCAGACTGGTGCTCCACCTCCTTCTCCTGTGTTTGACAGACTTTTCGGCAGCAACTTCTCATCCACCTTTGCCCACAGGCAACACAACTCGCCGACTGGTCTCCTAAGTCTCTTTGTTACAGCTTCTCCTCGTCTTTATTCCCACTCGCCTGCAAGGATCCAGCACAGGGACTCACAGCTCCTCTTGTTTACACCTTTAATCCATTTTATCCATAACAGGCCAGAGTCAATGACTGCTTCTTCATCCGTCTCCTGCTCTCTAAACTAAATGAAACAAGGGCAGGAACTCCACTCATACGTCACACTAAATGAAAAAAAAAAAACAGTCAAGGCAAAGTATGCTGCTGAAAAGAAAAAAAAGAAAGAAAGAGAGGGAACTCAGATAGTCTCTGGAAAAAATTGCTAAGATCCCCGCTCTGTGCAGCTATTAAAAGAAAAAAAAGTGAAATCACATGATGAAATCTCAAAACATACTTTTCCTCTCTGTTTGCTTCCCTCCCTTTTCCCTCATAAGCTGAGACAGAGTCACTTTATGGAAGGTTTGCCTGAAACTCTGCCTCCCAGTGAGTGACGGAAAAAACTCACACCATCATAGAAACATCTGATTTTAAATGTTAGCCTTCAGTTTGTTTGGTTTTTTAAGCTTTTCTCTTTATATTTCTTCCAGCTCTGGCATTTCTGGGGAGTGCCATGAAGGCCACATTCCCTCTTCAGGGAGCAGCACCCGCACCTCTGGCTTTCCACCCCTCATCTATTGCTTTCCTCACTTTTCCTACCCATCATCATCAAATATCTAACACTCAGGAATCTGAATAATGCTGCCCAGATGGAGAAGGTTCTGTATTTTTCTCAGTCTCTCTGCGCCCCCGCTGCCTCTTCTTCAAACACATGGAGTAAAAACAAAGGGAGGAACTGAAACTGGCACATCTTTATTCCTGAGTCCTTCTTTCTTTTACCTTATTTAAACTTGTTCAATTTTTTTATTTACATCCACAAATATTTAGCCACCACTAATAAGTTTCATTTACCATAAAAAAGTCTTAAAGTCTCACTCCAATCATCTTTTGATCTATTGTAAACGTGTTTTCAGTGGTCTTTTAATTATGGTGATGCTTTTTTTGGGCCAAAAAAATTAAAACCTGTGTTGTTTTCTATAAGCAGTTTCTGCAGAGCGCCAATTAGAAATTCACCATTATCACTTTGTTTATGCTCTCCCTCTAGCTTACACGCCCTCACACCCCTAACCTAACATTTTTGATTAACATAAATGGAGCTGGGAGCTTGTGGCTTGCTGTTGTAACTTGTCATCTTACAAGCTTTTTCAAACTGAATATTTTCATCTGCTCCTGATTCACAATGATTTGAACAAATAAATATTCAGATATGTAATTTTAAGCTAGATTTTTTTAAAATAAATGTCCTACATCATGAGGAAATTGCTACAAGAATGTCAGAAGTCAGAGCTCTGTATCCCCGTCTGCTCACCAGCAGGAACCGTCTCCGGAGTTCTGAGTGCACTTCATCTCCCAGCAACCCCGGCGCACAGTTCGTGGATGCCACACACCTGACTTTCATTTGCAGTCACTCATACTTAAGCACAGCAATAAGCCTCACTCACTGTGAAGTATTGTTGTGCCACCCTGCCTGCATTACATGTGTAACATCATAGCCCTGTTTTGTCTCTGACTCCATGTGTCTGCCCTCAATCTTGCCTGGATCCTGACTACTCCTATTTTTTCTGTGATGCTCCCATGTTCGTTATTGACTCCTGCCTGACCCTGATTTAGCTATGTGGTCTTTTAGCTGTGCTAATAAAATCTACTGCAATTGGAACCAGGAGTCTGCCTGTTCTGTGACATAGAACATGTTAGAAACACCAATTTCATTGGAGTGGCTCTTGAAAGCAACAAGTGGATTAAACTTCAGAAAGCTGTTTAAATCTTTACAAATAATGCATGCTGTGCAATTAAATGTTATGGGTTAATAATCCTTTTAGGAATGCTGAGTCTTCTTCCATATCTGTCTTCTCCTTTAAGGACTCATGAAACCAGCTCAACATATTTTTGCATCAAAATAGAATAAAAAAAACATTCATTAACTCTAATAAAAAGAAAGAGAACAGTTCACAGCAAACAAACTGAAAAACACAGCAAAAACGTTCTTATAAAGTCCATCACTTAGGTGTTCCATTGCATAGCTGGGTTGTTTTTCTGTCTTGTTCCCATCTTTGTTCAGCAGTTCCTGTGAGAAAGATTTCCTTCCTTGATGTTTCCTGATGTTCAGGATCTTCCTCAAACAAGATTTCTGTATGTGTGACTCAGATTTTCTATTGAACCAGGTAAACCAAAGAAAACACTGACACTCTCTGTGACTGAGAGTTAAATATGGCCGCTCTAATCAAGAAATGACATAGACAACTAAGAGGTTTTGTTACAAACGTTCTGTCTGGTTTCACATTTTGGAAATGACAAAATTAGCTTAAAAAAGAAATCTAAATGTGTTAAATTCGGAAAAACATATTTTCGTAAATTCCCTTTATTCTGCACGTATGTTTATTCTTTTTATTTGTTTTTTTTCTTTTCTTTAATTTTAGGCTTAATAATAGCTCATTTGATGGTCACATTGGCAATTTGAGAGGGTGAGTTTCCTTTGAAACTTGATATATGTCCTTCACGAGAAAAATGCCACAAGAATATGTTAAAAATACCAAAACACAAGTTTAATCGGAGTGGGTTTTTAACAGCTGGGATGACAATATACGGCAAACCTAAATATGTAATATATTCTTTGTTATCTTGGATTTGGCATTCTGTATCATCCAGATTACTATTTAATACTAGAAATCTCTAAGGAAGTAAGAAAATCCTTTAAAAAACTGCTGAGTTTGCCTTTTTGTTGTGTCCTCCATATTACTCTTTTACTTTTTTAAGTGGTAAGCAATAATCGTTTCTATATTTTGAGTCAATTGAAACCTAAAAAGTATTTGAGAGGTGTTTGGGTCTTCTAAACCTCTATTTGCATATTGTTTCCTTGGTACAGATGCCATTTCCTACCTATTGTCTGCCTGTGCTCAGCTCCCTTAGCGCCCATCTGTTGTCCCTTTCACCCCGTTCTAACCTCTGCCGCCTCTTATCCCCCCAGATCCCCGTTACACCACAAAGACTCCTTTATAAACTAACCCAAGGGTAAAACAAACCCCTGCGAGGCAACAAGCACAGGGAAAGCAGTTTTTAAAGGTTTCAGAAGCTCAAACATGAAGGAAAGGAGTTTTACTCAAGTTAGAAAAAAAAACAATAATATTACATACATTTTTGATTAAATGTACTATATGACAATAATGTAAACCCCTTGTAGAATTTCTGTGACAATATTGAACAAATGCCTATGTATTGTGGGAGATATACAGGCTTAGTGCTCTGCCTAGTGGCAGCTCCATCAACTACACTGAATTGTTTCCAGTTATTTTGAAGAAATGGATTACCCTTACAGCGGTGACCACAGTCAGACCCAATGAACTTGATGAGTGCTGCTCAGCACAAATGCTTTAATTAATTAAAGTCCAAGTGTAACCTTCTTCTCACAAACAGTAGAAAAATGTCAAATGTGCTTACCCTGTCGTCTGAGTGAGTAGCAAGACGGAAATCTCATAAAACTTGAGGTCGCTGAATCAAAAAATAGTTAAAGAAAATACTTTAAACCGTCTTTGGCAGTGAGAAAACACGGAGAAATGAAACACTTGGTGTAACTAACAAATACCAATTCCCTTACGGTCTGTGAATCCAGCAGGAGGCAGCAACACTAACTTTAATTGTAATCAGATATGATGCTGATGACTGACCTGTCAAAGGCTTGGTGCTAGATTGGATCTGCTCTGCTACCGGTCCCAGCCCAGCCTAAACATGCTCACCAATCACACTGCAGCATTTCCTGATCTGGTCCACCAACATGCAGATCAAAGCTGCAGAGACATATGTTAGCTTTAAAGTGTTCAGTAGACATATTGACTCAATGACCTTTGATTGTTTTTTGCTATGAATGTGCATAAACATATAGGATAAATAACAATTACTGCATTTACTTAAGCCTGGATTTGTTGGAAATGTCCACATCCTCCTAAAAATTCAGAGTAGAGTAAAACGTTTTTTCATTCATTGTGTTTATTAAGACTTAAGACTTTAAAACTTACTGACCAAAAATATTGGTAACAATGCAGCCATATGTTCATGTGTTTAAACTGGTTTTGTTTGAAGAAAAAAAAGACAAAAGACTTTTAAAAGACTGGAATATTCAAATTGAGGATATTAGTTAGTAATGTGTGTTAAATAAGTAAATAAATAAATAAATAAGGAGCACAAACTCACAACTTCCACTTTGATGCACACGTAGAAAATAATTAGATAAGTTGTGTGAAAATAATGGCATCTTAGCGCATATTAATACCTGATTAACAGAACATTTCAGACATCAGCTGCTCTCCTTTTTTTCTAACTCTGATCAGAAACTTGTGGTTAAAGTAAACAAAAGTGGGAAATAGCACTGGAAAGCCTTTGGCCCCATAACCTTTGGTCCCACAATGAGGACCCCTGTTGTACAGGACAGGAGCAAGAGCCAAGGACTGTTGACATTGTCCTTGGAGCTACTTTGTTTTTAATCATCCCACATTTCCAATACATTTACATCCACTGTGGCAGAAATCCCGAAGTGTGGTCCGGACAGAAAATGCAGGTTTTGATGGTGACAGGGGCGTTACAGCTTTGAACACGCTCTCGTGGATGTGGAATCGATTACTTTGGAGTGTGGAGCCCGCAGAGGCAGCAGTGTGCTGCTGAGCTGACCTGCTGCAGTTGTGTGAGGGCGCCGCTGGGTGAGTCCCTCTCTCCGTTGCTTGTGTCTCCACAGCTCCCTTTTCCCAAAGAAAAGAAGAGGAGATCTCGGTCCAGGGAGGAGGGCCGCCGCCATTATCGGGGAAAGCTGACAGAATCGCCACTTCCAGAGGCGCTATCGTGTGGTAAAGAGAGTGGGACACGGAGGATTTGTGCTCACATTTTTGGAAGGAAACGGCACGGAGTGCGCAAAGGAGTGGACTGTTGTCTGGCGTGCGCGGCCGGCCCAGCGTTATTATGTGGGCACAACAATGGACAGAATAATTATTGCAAAAGCAACGTGGTAACCACAGAGGAAGACGACTTTGCTCAAATTAAACGCCCGATTTTCGCCTGAGACAAAGCCCTGAAAGCGCAGATCCCGGATCGGGCTATTGTTTGTCTTTGTTTTATTTTTCATCTATTTTTTTTAATTATTATTTTTCCTCCGATGTTTAATTTGAACCAAAACTGTCTTATTAAACACGGGGAACTGGACGGAGGGGATTTAATTCCGATTCGCTGGATTGGTCCTGATCGCGGGAGGATCTGGTAAAAGTTCCGACCCATGCTGGATTCTGCGGCGTTTGCTTGTGCACATCAGGCGGCGGCGAGGGCTGCGGCAAACGCTGGCCCTGACAGATGCGAGAGGAGAAAGGCAATGCGATGGTATGTATGTATGCGTGTGTGAGCGTTCTCTCTTTGTCACCGCGTCCACATCAGCGGGAAAGAGTCGATTGCATGATTTGGTTTATTTTAGAGGGGGAGGCAGGTCATCGCAGGTCTTGGCGCTGCAGCTTCATTATGTAGACCGCAGGCCCGGCGTGGTCAGCCCCTCTTTGCACCCACTAGTTCACTGGTAATCCTCTGCCCAGCATGAACGGCGGTGCGTTCGCGTCTGGAAGCGGGTCACAGGTCTGCAGGGGTTGGGTTTTTTGCTGGTGGCGGTGCGTCCAGGACGCACGAGCTCCTTGTTTGTGCCGCACTGTTATCAGGCCTAGCTCAGCTGAGACCTCCCATGGTTTGTGCTGACCCTGTCTGAGCCCTTCCCAATCCCTCCAGTGAAAGTAAGTGCACCGCAGATTCCCAGCGCAATCATCTTAACCCAAAGCCTGGAGTGCATCTTCTCTGGCCGGATGTTTGACTGTCTGCAGCAGATCGTTAAGGAGGGGCTGTGTATGCCCTTTAAAGAAAAAGAAAAAAATGTCTGACATCTTTTAGTCAAGAGAACAAAAGCATGCTTTTCAAACGTCCCTGTACAGCTGTGTTTGGAGCAGGGAGTTTTAAAGCGTGCAGACATCCTTTCTGCATGAGGCGTGCCACATTTGATGTTGCATCTTTGTGCTGTATAACTTGGAGCTGTAAGAAAGGGTGGTGAAGAGGTACATATGAGGAGGAGGAATTGGGATCTTGATCTGACATGTGGCCAAAACATTTTAAGCCATAACTCCTCCTTAAAAATGTAAATTTTCAGACTTAAGTGGCCTTAAAAAAGTCACACATTTGTTTGATTTTTTTTTTTTATTTTTGGTGCTGGTTTTTATCCCATTTTCCCACAGAAGAAAATATAGGGCTTTAAAAGGAAAAATGTCATTAGAAAACTAAATTTTTAAGTCATTCTGTTTTTAAGTCCTTTTGGCTTTAAATTAAAAACTTAACAAAGCTATTTAAAATACTTTCACCAATCAACTGATATGATACCAAAAGCTCAAATTCTGAAATATTTCCTTTACATAAATTCATATTTTGATCTTTGATGTTTAGTTCTCTGTCTTTAGGTCAAATGTGAAAATCTAATGAACATTTTTGCTCATGAGCTGAAATTTATTTAAAATGATAGCTTTTTCCTCTTTGTGTAAAATTTTATGACTGTTGTTATTTTTAGTTTTGCATTCATTTTGGTTACAGTTTTTTCAACCCAGAGCAAATTATTGATCTCTTTGTAGTATATGATTTTGTCTGGAAGGCCTATAACACAGTCAATTAAAAAAAAAACAACAACACAATTTTCCCTCTAAACACTTTAATTTTAAATCTCTGCCTGTAAATATTGTATTTAGTATTATATTTTCATTCACATAACCCTGATTATGTTGTGTCTTTGAACAATGGTTCAAAATAAGGTGTTTCTTTTGTTAATTTTCTGATCAATGAAGATCATCTATTTACTTTCAGAAATCATGTATTCATATTTTTGACTTCCATCTATATATTTAACTTCCCTGACTTTTATTTTGCCTTTTTTGTTTTTTACAGGATCTAATTCTTCCAAGGAATGAGTGAAAGGACCTAATGCTCCTGTTGTCTTTTTTAACTGAAGCCAAGCAGAAGACAGAGCCATCAGATCTCCTGTGTTGATCAGCCACTTTATGGACAAACATCTACTCCTTTATACAGTGCCTGTTTGTGGCAGGATGTGCCTCAGAAGGTTATGATGGCAAAAAAGCAAGATGCACGATCGCCCATTTACAACCTCGTTGTGGTGGGTTTGTCAGGAACAGAGAAGGAGAAGGGGCAGTGTGGGGTTGGCAAATCCTGTCTGTGTAATAGGTTTGTCCGGCCGAGTGCAGATGATTTCTACCTGGACCACACGTCGGTGCTAAGCACCAGTGACTTTGGAGGCAGAGTGGTTAATAATGACCACTTTCTGTTTTGGGGGGAAGTTTCCCGTGTCCTGGAGGAAGGACCCGAGTGCAGGATGCATGTTGTGGAACAAACTGAGTTCATTGATGACCAGACATTTCAGCCTCACCGTAGCACTGCTATGCAGCCCTATATCAAACGAGCAGCTGCAACTAAGCTGGCTTCAGCAGAGAAGCTCATGTACTTCTGTACAGACCAGCTGGGGCTGGAGCAGGACTTTGAGCAGAAGCAAATGCCAGAAGGCAAGTTGCAGGTCGATGGCTTCCTGCTTTGTGTCGACGTGAGCCGGGGCATGAACCGTAACTTTGACGATCAGCTGAAATTTGTCACAAATCTGTATGGTCAACTTAGCAAGACTAAGAAGCCGATTGTCCTGGTCCTTACCAAATGTGATGAAGGAGTGGAACGCTATATCAAAGATGCACACACCTTTGCTATCACAAAGAAAAGTCTGCCGGTAGTTGAGACATCTGCTCGCTCAAACATAAATGTTGACCTCGCCTTCCTCACTTTGGCTCAGCTCATTGATAAAAGCAGGGGAAAGCCGAAGATCATTCCCTATTTCGAAGCCTTGAAGCTCCAGAGTCAGCAAATAGCTTCCGCCAAGGATCGCTATGAATGGTTAATTAACCGTATTGTAAAAAATCACAATGAAAGCTGGTTAAATACAAGTCGGCGTATGAACAATTCCCCAGAGTACAAGGAATATGTCTTTTTGGAGGGAACAGCTAAGTGCAAAAAGCTTTTTCAGCAGCATGTGTACCGTCTGAAGCAGGAGCACATTGAGAGGCGTCGCAAAATATACTTGAGCACTCTTCCCCTAGCACTTAGTTCTTTGGTGCCAGATCTAGATGAGATAGATCAGCTAAGCTGGTCTGGGGTGCAAAAAGTGTTGGAGTCAAAACAACACTTTGCCCACTGGTTTGTTGTTTTGGAAGATTCGCCGTGGGAGGACACGTCTCACATTGACAACATGGAAGATGAGCGGATCCCCTCAGACCTACTGGAAACCGCCGAAGCAGAGGATATATTCAATTCCCACCTGGAACATCTGCGAAATGAGTGCAGGCGGGCAGAGATAAGGCATGAGTTCAAACAGAAATTATCCTCCTCACCCTTTGTCACTCCGGGTAAGCCCTGGGAGGAGGCTCGCAGTTTTATCATGAACGAAGAGTTCTATCAGTGGCTTGAGGAGACTGAGTATTTAGACCTTTACAATCGCCATCAGAAAGACATCATTGACCGTGCTAAAGAAGACTTCCAAGAACTTTTGCTCGAATACTCTGAGCTTTTTTATGAACTTGAAGTGGATGCCAAGCCAAGTAAGGAGAAAATGGGTGCAATTCAGGAGGTTTTGGGGGAGGAACAGAGATTCAAGGCGCTACAGAAGCTTCCTGCTGAAAGAGATGCACTTGTGCTGAAGCATATTCACTTTGTCTATCATCCCACCAAGGAAACGTGCCCCAGCAGTCCTCACTGTGGAGACTCCAAGATTGAGCAGCTTCTTGCCACACGTTTCCCCACGTGTTATCCCTTTTTTGATGTGAAAGCTCACATTGGGGACACTAAAGCTGACAGAATTAACCTCGTCATACTTGGAAAAGATGGACTGGCGAGAGAATTTGCCAATGAGATTAGGACCCTCTGCACAAATGACGACTGGTATGTTTTAGATGGAAAGATGTATGAGTTGACACTTCGCCCTATCGAGGGAAACGTCCGTCTTCCGGTTAATTCTTTTCACACCCCTACTTTCACCCCTCATGGATGTCTATGTCTGTATAACTCAAAAGAGTCCCTGTCTTATGTTGTCGAAAGCCTTGAGCGTCTCAGGGAATCGACTCTTGGTCGAAGGGACAGCCAACTGGCACAGTTGCCAACATTTCTTCTTTTGGTCACCAAAAGAGGTGTAGGATCATATGTTGACATTGGTGGAGATACTGCCTTAAACCTAATCACACAGGGACAGCAGTGTGCAAGGAGACTGCAATGTAGCTTTTTAGACCCAGCCTCCCCTGGAATGGGCTACGGTCACAACATCAATGAGAACCAAATTAACCAGGTGCTGAGGGGCCTTCTGGATATTAGGAGGAGCACAACCTTTAGTAGCAGTTCCCCACCTCTCCTCACTGAACCTCCAGGTGTGAGGGACCCTTCACATCACCCAGCCCAAGAGCCTGACCTTCGCATTGTCATGTGCATAATGTGTGGAGATCCCTATGACAATGAACAACTCCTTTCCCCTTTCCTAACGCATCAGCACTGCAGGCCAATGTCAAATAGTGGCACATCTGTTTTGCTGGAGCAGACAGTTGGTGGACATAAGTTGGCTATAGAGCTTTCTCTACTTTCATACCACGCTTCCTTTAGTCTGAGAAAGAGCAGGTTAGTGCATGGCTACATTGCTGTGTACTCTGTCTGCAGGAAGGCCTCACTAGAGACGCTGTGTGCATTTTTGTGTGAGGTTCAAGACATCATCCCCATTCAGCTGTTGGCTGTAGGAGACAGTCAGGCAGAGCTCAGTGACAGTGACTATGCATGTGAACAGCTCATTCAAGGGGAGGAGTTGGCACACGAGATTGAGGCGCGCTTCAATACCCTGATTTGTGGATCTGGTGGAGTGGTTGGAGGGCTGCACAGGATAGAGATGTTCCATCCATTTTTCACTGAAGTTATGGAGAAGCGGAACATTGTTGAGGCCACACACATGTACGATAACGTTGCTGAAGCGTGCACCTATGAAAATGTCTACTCCCCACGCTGCAGTTCTCCAAGCCCTGTCACCATGTTCATGGACTCAGAGGATGATGTTGATCCCTCTCCCCCATACTATGATGGAACGCTTTCTTCCCATGGCGGGGGATATAACTTACCTGACTTGGATTCAAGTGACATCTCTGTCATCTCTGATATCAGGGACTTTGAGAACAAGCTCAATAACAAAATACCCCCTCAAGTGAGAACCAAACCAGGGGTCACCTTTGACTTCCGGAAGGTGAGCCGTAGCCCATACATTGATACACTAGGTCATCGACGCTCTCTCCCCTCTGCCGTTACATGGGTGCCTGGTGGGGATGTTGGTTATGATCCTTCAGACTATGCTGAACCCATCGATGCTGTTTGCAAACCTCGTCCCAGCAACGAAGAGATCATCTACTCAGTTCCACATGACAGCACTCAAGGCAAAATCATTACCATACGCAACTCCAACAGGATGCACTCTAACGGAAATGGCTCAGATAGTGAAGCAGACAACAGCTCTCTGGAGCGCCGAAGGAAGTTTTCTGCCATTGGAGTAAAGCCTCGTCTGTACCGGGATCGCTCCAAGCGCCTTGGCAAGTTCAGCAGCTTTCGTACGAGCTTCATAGGCAGCGATGATGAGATGGGAGCTCTTCCGAAGTGCAAAGAAGATGACTTTGGGACCTTGAAAAGTGACAGTCTTGTAAATGAGGAGAGTGAGGACCCAAAGAAGAGGAACATTCTGAAGAGCCTCAGACGAACAGCCAAGGTACATCTGTCAATAAACACACACAAAAACATTTCTCATTTAATTACCTTTAATTTTTGGATATAAAAAAAACCTTTATGTCACAATATTTGACAGCAATTTCCCTCATCTTATCTTTCACTAGAAAACAAGACCCAAACCCCGCCCTGCTATTCCCAAGCCCATGGAAAGCTGTTACTTTGGAGTCCCTCTGGCAAATGTGGTGTCCCCAGACAGACCTATCCCACTCTTCATCGAGAAGTGTGTCAGGTTCATTGAGACAACCGGTGAGTCATTTTATTAACTGTGACAAAGGATAAAAGCCCACTCAGATCGACAGATTTGTGGCTAAAGCTTCACTATGGAGCTCATTTAAACATTCATAAAATGTTTTACTCTAAGAAAACTGATTCCATTGGGAAACTTTTACGTATAGTCAACCCTCATCAATCTAATGAATAGCCACATTTCATTAAAATTGACAAATTTCATAAAATGACTAAATTCTTTAAATAAATCCTTTTTAAAGTCTCGTTACCTGTACTTGCAAGAGGAATTCTCTCAGGTTTCTTTCTTGCTTGTGCAACAACCTGACCCACAGTGGAGACAGTTTACATTTCTGCAGCTCTAGATTACCATTCGTATCAAAACAAGTATTTAAATCTTTAATTTAAAATGTGCTAAATTTTATGTGGTTCAGTTTTTGTGTTCTTTTTTTATTTTTTCTCTTAAAATTGTTTTTGTGTTAAATACTGTAATATATTATTTTTGTGTGCGATCACAAAGTATACAAGAATGACTGTCGTAACCATAACCACCTCCTCCAGTTTTTAAATTCTAATAAATATGTAAATGTTTTTCTTTATAAATTTATTGATACTTCATTAAAGTTTAAGATTATACTAAATTTGAAATGGAAATGATTGGTACTTTTATTTGTCACTGGGTTGTTACTGTAAAATATTTCTTTACCTGAACATACTAATGGCATGGGCCAGGGCTTAAAACTGTATTGTGTGTTAGCAGAGGGCCTAATTAAATATTTTTTCTTTCCATGTTTCCCTGATGCGCCGCTCCTCTCACCTCTGCCTCCTCGTCTCCCTTACGCTCCCTTCTCCTCAGGCCTGAACACAGAGGGTTTGTACCGCGTAAGCGGCAACAAGTCAGAGATGGAAAGCATGCAAAGGCAGTTTGAACAGGGTGGGTTGCTCCTTTGATTCAGTCATTTGACGTGTTATTATGTGATGCTTCGTCAAAGCATAAACAATAGAGCCACGATAAGCAGTTGACGCTTGGATCCTAATGTCAAAAAGGGCTGTTTGTCTAATTTTCTTCCATCATCCCTTTAAATCTGTCCTTTTTTTCTGTGCAGACCACGGATTAGACCTGGTGGAGAAAGATTTCTCCATAAACACTGTGGCTGGAGCTCTGAAGAGCTTCTGCTCAGAGCTGCCTGAGCCCCTGGTGCCTTGTGCTCTGCAGGTGGAGCTCCTGGACGCTTTCAGTAAGCAAACACAGCTGGGAGAGAAGGGCCATTACCACAAGATGAAAAGATTGTTTTTAGGGGGAGAAGAGTGTTAGAAAGGTTCTCCCAGATTGACGGTAGACTTGTTTTTGTCCTGCCTGTGTTTGTGAAGCCTTAATAATGATGGATAATTCTGTCTTTGAAGAAATCAATGACCGCGAACAGAGGCTGTATGCCATGAAGGATGTCCTGAGGAAGTTCCCCAAGGAGAATTACGATCTCTTCAGATATGTAGTGAGCCACTTAAACAAGTAAGTTTGAGCCACAAAACTCAGTTGTAGCTCCTGATTGTTTTGTGTTCACCTCGTGTTGAGAAAGTTCACGCTGGTGTGCTCCTGTGTTTTCCCAGGGTGAGCCAGCTGAGTAGGCTGAACTTGATGACCAGTGAAAACTTGTCCATCTGTTTTTGGCCCACCCTCATGAGGCCGGACTTCACCACCATGGACGCTCTGACTGCCACCCGCACCTACCAGACAATCATCGAGACCTTCATCCACCAGTGTGCTTTCTTCTTCTACAACCAGCCCCTCATCGACTCCCCCACCGGGCTGGGAGGCCTCCCCGCCTCTCCCACCACCACGCTCAGCAGTGGCTCTGCCTACTCGTGTTACCGCTCCTCTCCTCCCCACACGGCTGCACACTTCAGCCCCCTGCAACAGTCTCCCACCACCACCCCGCAGTCCCCCCTGCAGTCCCTGCTTCCCCCCCCTGCACCAGCACCCCCACTCCCACCACTCCCCCGCTGAACAGGAGACACTGTGAGAGACGATAAAACACAAGGATGCTGGACCTTATCACAGAGGAAGAAATTCATGCCTTCACGATGGACAACTTCAGACTGAGCTCTAAACTGCTGTTTGTATTCATACGTATCTGGAACGGAAGCATCATCCAATTGGCTGATGGGATCAAAAGTGGGAGACGGGAATCACTGTTTGTCTGCAAACCCCAAGCTGGAAGAGTTGATTTGTCGCACCACATTTCTATTATGTAGAACTTGTTGTTTTTCTTTATGAAAGTACTGCCACTGGATTGATGGATCTGTCCTTAGTAGGTCCTTTAGGCAGCAGCTTGCTCCACAGTAGCAGAGGTTCCTCTTAGTCCACCTTTTTGGATTTCCTCCTGCTGGCTCCACTTGGAGGCGGTGTGAGGAGGGCCGGAAAGGCGGGCAGTGGTAACACATCCAGGGATGCACTTTACTGATCACTGTTGATTTTTCTCTCTGAAGGCTTTTTTTCAGCGTACTGTTCTTCTTTTCTTTCATCGTGAGTTTTTAACTCCACCGCTCAAACAGCCATACCCATTGCCTCGACAGAGCTCTGGTCGATCAAATTGTGTTTACATCTTACTTTTGTTTTCTTTCTTTCTATCTGCAAACCGTTCTGAAGCACTTTCGGATAGTGTAATGTTAAAAATGAAGAAATGCCACAATGATTAATGGTCCATATTTCTTTTTTTTAGTGCTTGAATGTGGCAACAAAGCAGCCTTGTAAAGCAAGATCCTTTTTGCAAAAAACAGTCTTTTAATTTGAAGCAGGCGTTCCATTTTAGGTTAATGGGAAACCTGAATCTGCTTATGTTTTTGATACATCAAGCCAAAAAAGGAAAAAGAAGAAAAGAAGAAGAAATATACAAAAAAAAGTTTGTCTTTTTAGCCGTTTGTTGATCAGAGTGGATGTTTAGGGACTTTTAATTAGGCCATTGTATCGTCAGAGAAAACTTTGCCTGCCTGCCATCAGTAAAGAAGAAACCTTTTGAATGTGTAACTAAGTCATACCTTAATGAATTTACATAACCATCCAGAAACCATGGAAACCAAACGCTTGAAACCTGATAGGTCAGTGGATGTGTTGCTGTGGCTGTCTATCAGACTGAGCTCTTTGTATTCATGTAATATTAAGAACCTTTAACTCTGAAAGTTTTGTCCTCTCCGTGTGTTGTTACCGCTGGAGCTGCAATCCGATACGTTAACGAACAGAAGTAAAATTTTTGCGGAAACGCGTTCAGGATGCACCACTGGCTGCTTACAAGCTTCCGTTTATTCCGTCTGTGCTGGTAAATTAGTTTCCCTTTTCAAAAAGCAGCACTTTTTTTGTGGCAGCACTACTAATGAAGGCCTGTTTCACTTCCAGGAGGAAGTATTGTTCTGTCAATGACTGAAAAAAAATATGGACAAATATGTTTACAAGGTCTGGATTGTGACTTTTGTGGTTTTTAGAACAAACAGGTTGGATTGGAATTTGGGATCATCGGTTGCTGGTACCCTTGGAACGGGATCCTGTTAAGACGGAAAAAATAAGGGCCCTTTAAAGCCGCTCCACATTAGAAGTCGTAAATGAAAGGCTGTTGCCGAATCTGCACAAGCAGCTGCTCCTCTCCCACACGATTCCAGGGAGCACACCGACTGCAGCTCCTGTGACAAGCCCTCTGTAATGGTTATCTGTATATTGGGAACGCCACCCTTTAGTCGATGGTAGAAAACATTTCTAATGTGTATTTCAATGACTGAAAGTCCATTTTTACAATTTTTGTGAATGGTTCGAGGCCATTTGAGTTTAGTGCATGATTAAAATGAAAAATAAAAAAGATAAAAAAGAAACACTTGAAGGGAGGATTAGAGCCCCTTACTGTTTTTAATTGATGAAACTAGTACAAGAACAGAAAAATAATAAAGAGACATAGAAAAACACGTGAAAGATTCTGTACTGTGCACCAGGAGGAAACCATGCCTGACTGAGAATAGTGTTTGAAGATGAAGGCCTTATGTGAACTGTACATTAGTTAATAAATTACATCTTGTAAAATTGTCCACAGTTTTATTACCTGTGTGTTTTGTGTTGATTGGCATTTTTTGCTGTGCATCATTTCAAATTAACAAATGGAAATTAATAATTTGGTATGAAATTAGATTTTTTGTTAATTAAATATAGCAAATGAAGGAAGAACAAGTACTTCAGAAATTAAGACTACCCTTTCATAATAGATACTGCCCGTATATGGAATTAGAGACAAAGGCAAATCATTCTTTTAGTCTTAATCAGTTTTTTCAGTTTGAAAACCTTTTTTTTTTATTACTGCTGTTCATTTCAGAACTGCAGGGCAGAAAACACAAAAGCAAAATATTGTTTTCCTTCAACAATGATATCATCATGCATTTCCTGTGCTGCGTTTTGCTTTTGCCACCCTATGCATTTCATTTATATACTTTTCTCGACCTTTACATTGATAATAGAAGAGTATGAGTGCTGTGTAAAGTCTTGCTCAGCAAATTCTGAAGATTCTCACAGTGTTGCTTTAACATGTGCTCAGGGAACCTGGTTACTTGGGAAAAACCTGCTTATAGGAGAGAAATCGGCTTCGATGTGTTAACCAGCTACCTCTGCTATCCCATCAGCAGGAGCTTCATCCAGCTGCTTTTCTTCTTTTTAAATGAGGTGCAGAGTGCCAGCTTTGTCTTGTTAATTTGCTATTCGATAAAACTGATTTCCCTGGAAGAAATCTGTTCTTAAAAATTTCCAAATCCTCGTGTCTCGCTTGGGAAACCATTTTCTGATTCACGTTTCATTTTAAAAATAGGTCATTCATGACAGCTAATTAAAGGCAAATTATGAAGAACCTGTTGCAAAGGTGGCCACACAGTTTGGTCCTGGTTAGTGATGTTTTTTACTTGAGCTGCCATGACAGAAAAAGATTACAGAATACATTGCTTCAGTATGACAGCTTCATTCATACCTGGCCAACTGAAGCCACCCCACACCATAACACTACCACCACCAGAGGCTGCTCACAGTGAGTACCAGCTAATATTCCTCCACATGCCTATACTTTGCATACAGGATTTACAGAGGCTAAGATATCTGCTTTTTCCTTTAATCTGTGTTTTTAATCTTTAATTCAGATATTTTCATAGCTGCAGGTGGTTTAGTCGTTTAGCTTGAAGGCCCTGGCTCAAATCCAAGCTGGAAATGTTTCATATGGATTTTGATTGTTCTCCTCATGCATGTCCTCCAGACACCCTTCCATGGTGCAAAGGCATGTTTCACAGGAAAATTTAAGATTATAAATTGTCCTTTGTGTGTGAGTGTGTGTTGTTGTCCCTGGCAACCTGTCCAGGGTGTGCCCCACCCAACAGTTGCTAGGTGTCTCCAGCATCCCTATGACCTTGTACAGGAATAAGCAGACAAACTGGTGTTTGGATTTTATACTTTGAGTTTCTAAGAAGCTCCTTGTGTAAGTAGTTGTCTTCATTTTGTTTTGTAATCTGGTGATGTCCAACAACGTGACGCTCCTGAAACGAAGCCACATACTTTTTCATGATCAAAGGAAGGCTTCAAACATGCACGTCTCTGTGGATGGAGAAGCTCTCTGGAGCATCAGCTTGGCTTCCAGAAGTGCTGGTGTTTATTAAACTCTGCTGCACTTTCTCCACTGAAAGCTCTGATATGTCTGCTCGGTTAAAACTACAACTTGACCCCTTTTAACTGAAGGAGCTGCAGTTTTCATGCAGAGCTTCTGTGACTCTGACAGGCATACATTATTCACTGCATATCCGTCATGAGTGACTGCGCTCCCGTGAGAGCTGGAGGATTCACGCGTCATTGACTTGTTACGCCCTCTTGTGGCAGAACACACAAACTGCGAAATTTACACAGACCTTCTGTTTTAATAGACATTTCTTACATTTCTAACCCTGGAAAAATAGATTCAATAACATTAAGCATAAGTATAAAGAACCTATTCTTTAAAATTACTTAAAGCTAAGTAATAGTAGATAATGTTTGAATCTTTCGAGTTATTCTATGACCAAACTAAAATGACAAAAAGGAAGTAGTATGGTAAAATATATGGGCAAAAAATGCAATGCACACTTCCTATTTATTTTTCTGTGCTTTAGTTTCCTTATAGCTCAGCTTTCATTCTTGGTTGTGGTTCCAGTTACTCTGTAACAGTACCTAATCATGTCACACAGTTTCTGTCCTTAAAATTGGGTTTGCAGAGACCTCAGGTCTTTGGCACATTAGTTCATTATTGTATCGACCTGCCTGCAGTTTATTGAATGGGCTATCTCTCAACGGCATCATTGGATAAAGGAACTCAGCAGCTCCACATCGCCATGGAGTTTTGCTAACGCATTGCAGCTTCTTGTGGAAAAAGGATGCTAATCAGCCTTCATAGAGGCAGGAATCTTCTAATAATTGCATAGTGGAGGTAAATAGAATGACATTTGCGGAGAATGACAGGGAGGACGCATCTATATTTTGCTTACTTGTTTTTTTTCCCATTGCAAATGATGTCTCAGATTGTTTTTATGCAGCAAGGTTTTCTTCAGCATTTGTTCTTTTTTTTGCAATTGTTTCCCATATTAGATTTGATTTATACAATTATGTATTGCACATGTTTTCATTTTATGCATTACACTGGAAAAAAATGTCCTTATAAACACAAGTTGAAAAAGTTGGACTAAGAGATGTTTTCCTTTGTGGTAATTGAACAACTCTGCCAATGGAACTAAGGAAATTTGTCTTGTAATCTTGAAATAGTTATAAACACTCATATTTACATACTTTGCTTTGAAAATCAGAAATGTTATATTCTAAAATAAGCATCTATTGCTAAAACAAGTTTTACATCTTTAGAGTATTTATTCATCCATTTTCTATTCTGTTTATCCCTTTCAGGGTCACGGGGCTGCTGGAGCCTATCCCGGCCACTTGTGGGCGAAGGCAGGGGATGCCTTGGACAGCTCAGCTTTCGCAGTCTGTCGCAGGGTAGAATTTCCACAGTCACACACCCATTCACTCTTACACTCACACCTAGGGACAATTTAGAGTTGCCAATTAACCTATGAAGCATGTTTTTGGAAAGTGGGAGGAAGCTGGAGATCCCAGAGAGAACCCAAGCATACAAAGAAGATGCAAACTCCACACAGAAAGGTCCCCCGTTGATTTTGTGTTCTTCATGTCCCCCAGCCGGGACTTGTACTGGGGGCCTTCTTGCTGTGAGGCAAGAGCGCTAACCACTGCGCCACCGCGCAGCCCATAACTTTAGAGTAGATACATTTAAATACATAGAGATTCTTTTTCCTCTAAAAATATCCTTTTGTAACCCTTGTGCTATCCTAGGCACTTTAACATTGGGAGTGGGGTCATCTAGACCCCACAAGACAATTTGCTGAACCTTTTATCTTCAGTGATATGTGATCTTCACTGGTGTCCACGGATTCCATGAAATCTTCTTCACCTTTATCCACCTTTGTCATGGTAGGGATAGCACGTCAACATAAAGATCGGGTCATCTAAACCCCATAGGATAGCACAAGGGTTAAGCCCTACAACAGACATATTACCCTTATTTTTATCCTTGTTACTTCCCAAAATAAATGAATTACCGGTACTCTCAAAAGAACAATAATAAACTCTTTTTATTTAGAAAAAAATCAGAGAAGTCCCCATTTATGAAAGATAGCTTTATTGCACAAGGTGTTAGAATGAACTTTTTAGTCTTTGCTTTCTTTTTTTCATAGAAAATGTACCTTTGAACACAAGCAATTGCTGTAACAAGCAACTCAAAGAAATGTTTGGGTTACCCTCAACATTGTTGTTTTTTTTTCTGTTTTTTTTGTTTTTGTTTTTGATTTTCAGACATCTTTTTCCATCAAAATTTCCCTTTTAGCAGGCATGCAATGACTGAGGATGAGTAAAATACAAAAGAATTATAATAAAAAAGTAAACAGGACAAATGACAACATCAAACGACTTAAAAAAAAAACAATAAAAATTCAACAAATTCGTATCAAAACATGAGGGGAAAGAAAAGTGTAAATATTTTAATATTTAAATCTTGATGCCAGTTAGAAATTTGACAGTGGGGCACGTTTGACCCTGACTAGTCCCCCGGGTTATTCTGACGAAAATAGCTCTTCATACAAAACTGTGTTTTATGTACAAAGCTTAATCTATAAACACGGATGTAGGTACAGATGGGGGGTCTGGTGTGGTTAGGGACGTGTGTGAATTTTTGTTTCAATTTGGCTGAATGTGGGACAATGACAGGAGCCGAAATTCTGCAGGTTCCAGTCCAGTATATACACATTACAGTAAGAGGTTTGATGACTCAGAGAGCGACGGGTCCCTGATTTTACTCAGCGGAACGATACGGGCCTCAGAGCTGTTTGAAAATAAAGTGGGACACCTCCCTGAACAAATTGTTATAATTTAAGAAACTAGCAGATTCCCCTCTCCCCCCAAAAAGAAACAATCAAATGGATAAAGAAATACAGATCACAAAACACTATCATGGGATGCTCCAAAAGCAGCCATTCCAATAGGTTTTTGTGTTAGTGTACAACAGCTCAAAGGGCTATGAAGTTAGAGAGTCAGGACATTTACAGTACTTCAGACAGGACGATAATAAACATATCAATTCAGTGAACCTTATAGCATTTTTTTTAAAGTGAACTCCCTGACATATAATACTCTCCACGTTAAATTATTTGAGCTTCATTCACATCATGATTGGCATTCCTTCAGCTGGTTAACTCTTTGTCCCACAGGTTGGCTTGTGGCACAGTTCACTAATACTAACCACCGAGAAGGCCGTGTCACACAGCCACTACGTTGCTACCTGTGTTTATGTATTTTGTGCATATTGCACAGATGGAAATTGGTCATACATGGAAAAAGTGAGACATGTAGTCTTCATGTGAAATCTTCATAGATGCATCACAAATGAACCATGTTAAAATCACGGAAGAAGTACGAAAAAACTTCGCAAAAAAACTTGTTTTGTGTGATTATTGCGCAGTTTATATGCAATTCTTTAGTGAATCGTGCGGTCATGAAACGGTCATGAAAAGCCACAAATTTGCATCTTGCAAAAATCTCGCACAATTGCTTAAGATTTATGTAGTAATTGCGTATGCATAAACTGCATACTTTTTCAACCGACCAAAGATTTTGCTAATCGAATTCCCGTAAAGACCCGCCGGCTGAAACCCTCGACGGACATCTGCGCACATCCACGAATGACGAATGCAAGAAACACTAATAAATTACGAATATTATGCATGTATCATGAAAAACTGAAATTTTATACCTGGAAAAAGGCAAAAAAAAATAAAAAATAAGGTTTTGTACTAGCTGTGTGACATGGCCTTAAGCAACCACTGCAGCAGGGGATCCTCTGAGAATCGGCTTTCATCTGAGCTAAAACGTTAAAAGTGAAACACTGAAGAGGCCACACTCTCCCATGCAGGTCTGTGCATGGCCTAACAGACATGGCTGAGGTCATTTTACTGACCTTGAGTCAGAACAACCAAACACTCACAACTCATACAACCGTCCAACCCAGGGACGCGCTGTTCTGCTCTTCTCTCAACATACAACAGATTATCCTGTATTTATATTTTAAAATTTTTTCTTTTTTAAATCTTAATCATTGAGCGATTGTCTCCTTCGTAAAATTTGAACATTAAGAGTAAATTGCTGCGTATGCTACCACACTATTGTAGTACATAAAATTAATAATTTTCCTCATCATGTCACGTACATGTCAATAATATACCTACATAGAAATATATATCTTTATAATACCAAATATTCTCTGTTTGTCGTATGAGAAATTACAGCTGGTTCGGTGGGTTTGGGATGGTTTCGGTGAAGACACCGTTCTGCTGCTCTGTGGTTTGGGGAGAATACTGACAACTTTTGGAGTCGTTGTAAAAAGAGAGCGATAGTTTTGGACATAAAGAGACACAGAGGAGTCGACATACAGCGAGAATAGAGAACTAAACTTGAAGTCTTGCAAATTGATAATAATGAAGCATGGAGGACAGCATGTGTGTGTTTATGAGAAACATAATGCCGCACAGCTTCATACTGGCTATTGTAGTCTTCATTATGAACATAGAGGTCCTCAAATATCTTTTTTTTCCAAATAAAAGCAGAAATCCCTTCCTGCTTTAGTTTGCTGGGCCTCTCCTGCAAGAAGTGAGTGGAGCTGAGCACCAGCCTGCTGGAACTGTTAGTAGGAGTTAGTAGTTCTTAGAAAGAGTCCCATGTGAGTATGAAAAGAAGGGTTAGCTGGGTCTTTGTGGTGGGAGCGCCTCTCCCAAGGAAAGCTCGGGGCAGGTCACCATCAGTTTGGTTTCAAGAAAGAAGGCTCTGTGCCCATTCTGGCCCAGACTCATCAGACGAGCAGGCTGAAGCAGCAGTCTGTGCAGGAGGGTGGGCTACACAAGTGTGTATGACTTGGAGTAAGCCCCCACACTCTGTTTTTGCAGTCTCCCCAGTGCAGAGGAGCTACTCTCCAGCAGCGAGTCTCTGGAGCCCCCCACCTTGTTACTGTTGGAGGGGTTGCTGCTCGTGCTGGAGGTGGAAGCTGTCGCTGCATTGTTGGAGCTGGGCATGGTGAGAGTCCTCTGGGGCAAGGTGGCAGTGCCCGAGCTTGCACCCAAACTCCCCAGCCCAGAATGGCCCAGCGTCAGGGTCTGCTGCTTGGAAGGGTCTAGAGTCTTGTGGCGGCCCTGGGTGTGATACGCCCGCTGCGCCAGGCTGCGGATCGAGGCTTCCCGTGGAGGTACTGCAGGGCAAGGGTCATGGAGCTCCCCTTGCTTTCGGAAAAACGGGTCTGTCTTCATGTAGAGGGGCAAATTACAGAATTCACCTGTGGAGGGGAACAGAGCAGAAAAATCACATTTTCCCTCTGTGAGCCAAAGTCCAAGAAAAGACAAGTTCTTGAAGCCTCATGTCAAACTTACTTTTGTTGGCGCGGTGGGGGATGGGCACAGCCACGTTTTTACCACGGTCGTAGTCCTGCGGTTTGGGCGGCGAGGCAGTAAAGCGGCAGATGCCTGGTTCAGACGGCGTGCTGAGGGAGGTCATGCTGTCTGCCGGGTCGTTGGTACCTGTGGTCATTTGGTCGGACGAGCTGTCAGAGATGAAACATTCTGTGATGGTGAACTTGGCGTGCTGCAGGTGCTCCTCTAGCTTGGCGTGCTCGTAGGCTCTCGCCAGCTCCTCATAGGTGGACGAGGCGCTCTCTGTGGACACCATACTGTTCCGCCCCTTATCTGGAAAAAAAGATTCCAAAAGCACTTTAAAAGAATGATTTATAAGAAAAAATGAGGTCTAAATTGAGGTATTTTACTGTCTGGCATCAACACACCTGTGTCTTGGGAAAGACTGGCGCTGTAACTGTCGCTCTCTGTGGCTGTAATGCCATGGGAGCCCATTGTCCGCCAGTCTGAAGTCAGAGTTCGTGCTGAGGCCGTGGAATGGCTCTGAGTCGGTCGGCTCAGGGTCCACTGGCTGGAATATCTGTTCCTGGAGCTGTGAGCTGACTTTATGCTTTTCCTGGACACAGGGTCTGAGAAAGAAACAGCATCATTGTTTCAGAGACATCTATGTCAAGCTAATGTTTACACTGAGCAGCATGATAAATTTATGAATCTGCATTCACACTGAGTACATATTCTTGAACGCACATTTAGCTCATAGTGTGCACAATGGATGAGCAGGGAGGGGCTTTTACTAACACATGTCTGCCACCTACTGATGGAAGAGGATTGGGGTGAAATGTGAAAGCGGTGCAAATCTAGTGAATCTTCCTCCAGGCTTTTTCTTTCACAGCTCTATTCTGGTGTCATGGAATTCCAGCCGGGCACAAACCGCAACTATTATCCCCCCCCCCCCATCATCAATTTTTAAAAGCTTGACTCCTCCATGAATAAAAAGGGTTGCCATCCATACATCACTACTAAATCAGAGTCCTTGATTGGTTAAACTTGACCTGGCTTTCAATGAGCATTCAATGGCCGCATTTTTGAACACAGAGTCCGAAAATGGTTGTGGCAGCGCGGATGTTCAAAATAAGCATTTACATAAACTTTAACTGGAAGAAGCCGCACGTTGCTGAGGGCAGTGTGAACACAGCTTCATAAGAGTCTCACTTCTTTGATTATTTCTTTTAAAAAAAAGCCAAAATTGGAAGTTTGTTATTCTTCACATCTGTTGACGTTTTAAAAGTTTTAGGCTTTGAAACAACAAATGTGACATTCAGAGGTGTTTTAGCTTTTAAAAGCGTCAGATCTTCAAAACATTTTGCTCCAAAATGCAACAGAATGCAAAGTTTTAATCTAAAGCTACTGTCTGCATATGTTGCTGAGTTGAAGCAGCCACACTCACCATGTTTCAGAGTTACTGTTAGAAACAGTACATCTAAACACGTTTAAATCATTCATTTAACAGTTTAAATTCTCCATAGAAAAATATCAATGTTTTCAAACTGCATTGGCCATTGCAAGCTGTTTCCTTCGCATCCATTTTAATTAACTGTAAAGACAAACATACTCGTTCCAGGACGGATGTCTGACATGTCAATAAGAGGCCCCGAGTTCTGGATGAGGGCTTGATGGTGCAGAGAGACGCCTGTGCAGAAGTTCTGTGGATTCACCGATTGGCTAAACTCCGTGTCCGTCACCGGCACTGCAGCCTTGTCCTCTCCTGCTGAAGACACACGTGCAGAAACACAGTTCAGACGTGTGCTATATCAGGTAACCAACACCAACAAGAGTGATTGGTGCTTTTGAACATGCCTATCTGCTTGATGCCCTCCTTGTCTTCAATGAGCAGCTGAACTCGTGGGATGTCTATATGGAGTCTCGGGCCCTGGGGGGGGCCCTTTACAGGCGTGTCAATGCTGCGGTTGTTTTTGCTGCAAACACAGAGATTTAACACTATAAATCAGGTGATTTACGTTAAAAGCATTCAAAAGTTGGCTGCCCCTTACCTGATCAGCATCTCAGCCAGACTCTTGGCATCTACGAGAAGACGACATCTCTGTCAGACTTTAACAAACAAAATGTCCTTATGACTGGAGGCCAATTTTCTGTTCCTCACCTCGGAGCCGCTTCAGCCTCTTCTCCTTACGTTTCTTGCGGATAATAAAAAGCAGAGCGACGCCTATGGTAACTAGAATGACAGGAGAGCCGATGGAGAACAGCTTCTTCACGTCATCGCCCTCTCCACGGGCAGATTTAATTGGAGGGATGGTACCTTAGAGATGATGAACAGCAGAAAAGGAGAGGCATCATCACTTAAAAAAGATAAAGACAAAAGTAGAAGAGGACTTAAAAAAAAGGCAAGTTTTACTCACTTCCGTCGTAGTCTGTTGTGGCAAACTGGGAGGTCTGGTTGCCGCAGCCCGCGCTGTTGCAGGCCTTCATCTTCAGCTCGTACCACGTAGCCTCACGAAGCTCACTGAGGAACAGCTGAGAGGTGGAGTTGGCTTTGAGGCTCTGCCACGCCCACGTGCCTTTGGGCCGAAAGTCAAGCATCAGGTCTGTGATGGGACAGCCGCCGCTGGTCCAACCCTGCAGATTTAGTCCTGCATGGGTGGAGTTAATGTGAGTGAGGAGGGGCTGGTCCTTGTTGAACACCGGTTCTGGAAACAAATCAAAACAACAATAAAAAAAGTTAGAAGACGAATCGACCAAAATTTACACTACTTTCTTGATTAAAAATGATTTATTATGTATAATTTAGTTCAAGTGCAACATCTTTTCCTGTGTTTAAAAATGAATCCATCATAGTTAACATTTTATAGAGGTACACCTGCCATCTCAGCAAGTTGTTAATGCCAGTTACCTAAAAATACATTTGTTTTATCAGAGATCACATGACTACAAACCTATATCTTTGAAAAAAAATTTGCATCTGCGCACAAGGCAAAAATGTTGACACATCCTTTACAATAGATTCATAAAAACATTCCTTTAACCCTTGTGCTATCCTAGGCACTTTAACATTGGGAGTGGGGTCATCTAGACCCACTAGAGAGTGCGCTGAACCTTTTTTCTTCAATGATTTGTGATCTTCACTGGTGTTCATGGATTACATGAAATCCTCTCCACCTTTATCCACCTTTGTCATGGTAGGGATAACACGTCAATGTAAGGGTGGGGTCATAGGGATAATAGATCATTTGAAGCATAACACTCAAAATTTTATTGATTATTTGAAAAAGTAAAATCTATTTGATTTTTCTTTCCAATCTGGAAATATGAGCAGAACCAAAAGAGTTGAAAGAAAAAAGAGTGACTTAATTATCCTAAGTTCCTAACATAGAATCTTCTACTGGTCAAAATTTTAAAGAGAACGTTAAGGAACAACTGCAGCAGCCTTCATCAATAACTCAAACAGGTAAACAATAGTTTTCAACCACTACATTGAAAAATAAGTAGGCTAAAGTTTAAATTAATAAAATAAAATATAATGCTAATAGTTGAGATCAACTAAAATTATGTCAAACTTATTTATTTATTTATGTATTTTTCTTCCCCCCCCCGAATCATCACAACAAACTTAGAAAGGAACAGCAACATTTTTAAGAGTTTTCTGTCAAACAGGAAAAGTTTGTGTGGCCTCAGAAATTAGATTTCTTGGTGAACCTGAAAGAAGATGCCGCTTTGAGCAGCTCACCTCTCCCGTGTGTCTTAGCCTCAATGATCTCACTGATGCGTCCGGAGCCCACGCTGTTCTTGGCAGCCAGCTTGACTTTGTACCACGTTCCACAGCGGAGATTGTCCAGCCTGAAGGAGCGCTCCGTAGAGCTGATGAACACATCCCTCCATTCCTCTGTGTTGTCCACAGAATACTGCAGCACAAACCCTGCAGAAACAGACAGCTTTTGACAAACTCGCACTACAGCTGTTTTCTGGGTGAAACATACATCTGAAGAACACCAGGGGGCAGCAGTTAGCTATGATTTTAAAAAGTCAGAAAACTTTGATTTAAAAAAAAACTTTTTTGAAGACACTAGTCAGAAATTTGCTTCAGAGTGAGCAATAATTTTTCAAAGATGCCAATACAAGGAGGGCGGAGCTTTGAGAATACCTCTAATGGAGCTTCCTCCATTGTCTCCAGGAATCCATGCCAAGGTGATGGAGGAGGTGGAAGTGGTGGAGACAGTCAGTCGAGGCTGGTCAGGAGGAACTGGAGACAAGACAATGACAGAAGTTGTCAAAAACACAAGTGTTAATTAAAATGTATCTTCTAGTCTTAGAAAGCAACCTCTTTCACCTTACCTTGAACCACCAGATTCACTATAATGGTGTCAAAGCCCAGGGTGTTAGTGGCAGTACAGGTGTAATACCCAGAATCCTCGGCTTTGACTGAACGCAGCACCAGTGTGCCGTTGGATAGGATCTGTTTCTGGCTGTCTGCTGTCACAGGAATGGCTGAGTCCTCACTGATTTTAAAAAGAAAAGCATTGACGTTATCATCCTGAATCAACGACAAGCCTCTGCTTTCTTTAGAAAGAGCCTCATTAATCTGACAGATTCGGAACACCCCCTAAAATAAATGATCTTCTTTTTTTTTTGTGCAACAGCCTTGCTGACAATGAAGCAGGTGAACATTTCTTTCATGCTAAACCTGTGACATCTCTTAACTGTGACATGCAGACAAGGACCAATTTTTGGCTATCAAAACATGTGCGGAGCAACACAAAAAAATGTTAGTTTCTTAAGAATCTGCTCAAAAATATGCAAAATCTAAAGACTTCAATAGAACCTATTAACATATTAGGCCAACGTATAATTTAAAAACAAAACAGTGACTTTCTGAGAGAACAATACATTAGATCTCTAGTGAGTAGTCTGTAAAACAGCAAGGTCATGCACTCTGACCTATCTTTGGTCCATTTAATGGTGGGGGCGGGCTCTCCGACCGATGCGCAAGGCAGACGCACTTCCTTCATCCATGGTGTGGTCACTGTGCCCCCAAAGGACAGGATCTTGGCAGGAACTGCACAGAAAAACAAAACATTGAACATTCACAAATCTCTGACAAACATTCTTGTACTCAAACGGCTGTAAATACACCCAGGTGTCTCTTTTACACCTTGGGTTGTCTTAGTGGGGTTGCCTGAGGGGAAAGGGTCACTCACTGCTGAGAGAATAAAAAACCTCAGACCTCTCCGGTTCAGTCTATCTTTTGTCCATGGATCCTCCCCCCTATTGATTCTTGCCTGCTTCCTTTCTCCCTAGGGGTCATTTTACTAGATAGGCCCTGTTCATCACCACATAATTAACAACAGTGTTTCTTTCAACATAACCATGACTTAATCAATACTACAGCTGTCAATCAATAGGAGGGAGCTCAGCTAGTAGGAGAAAAGGAAGGGAGGGGAGCGATAAAAGTACAGGAGAGGCCGCTGCATGGTCATGGTCATCTTTCCCGCTGTCTCCTCATAACCTTTGCACAGATCTCTTTACCCTTCTCCTGTGTTCTGGGCTGGCCTAAAGGACCTACCTTTCCCAGCAGGCTCCACTGTGACCTTTGCGCTAATGTTGCCTCGGCCGGCAGTTGTCACGGCGGCCGCCCAGATGTGGTATTGTTTACCCCGGCTAAGGTGCGTGATGCGATAGAATAGCATCTCCGGGTTGGCCTCGTACTCACTGGGCGCCTGGGAAAGAGAGCACGCCATGTTATGTTAGCATGATCCACAAAAACTGTGACAAGCAGAAATTAAACAGCATTGTGTGATAAATGAAAGATTTATATATTTTTCCTGTGCCACACTGTTTTTATTATTGTGTTTTTTTTATGTTTAAATTTCTAAGACACGTCAGAATCTGAGGGGCAACAAAAAATTGAAAAACAGAGTAAGAAACCATAAGAACAAATGTAAAAATGACTAAAAAAATCACATTAGATTACTTTATGAATTTTTTTATGTAACTTTATGCAATTTGATGGAGATTAAAGGGAGCAAATGCATAAAACTACAGGTTTAGTAAAAATTCCAAACTTGACCTCCACACTGGAGGTTAGGTGCTCCATAAAAAAGAGAGGCATTCGTAACATAACAAGCCAAAAAATTAGATGCATTTGGTTCATCCTAATAGATATTACTAAAAACTACAGTTGACCTGTTTTGCTTCCAGCTGAATCGATACAGTTTTCTTAAAAATTAAGAGCAGAATTAAGGCATTAAATGCTAAACTGCCTCCATGAAAAATATCATGGATTCATTCACAGTCATGTATTTCACTGAAATATCTATTCAAAAGAGGCAAAAAAAACATCTAACATAAAGGATAAAAGATGATCTATGTAACAGTTTTAGTGAGAAGATTAAAAAGGATTAATTATTTGTTTTGCTTATTGCAATAGAAAACTATACCAGTGGTATGAATTTGCATACTTTTCCTGTTTCTGTGGACTGTAAATTCAATAATGCTCTTGTCCTTGTCCATGGATTACAAATAAATCAATTCAAAGACAATAAAAACAATAAATAAATACAAACCCAGATGCTTGGTAAGATGATGCCATGGTTTTATCTGTGTTCATCCAAAATTCTTTAACCGTTTGCTTTTTCTCTCCCCTCTGTGTCGCTTAGTGAAGAGGATGGAGGGACAAAAAAGGAGGGGTGTGTGTGTGCCTTTGTGTGTGTGTTGGAGGTTCAAACATTCCTCCAGCATCGCGGTGGTGTTGTGGTGATCCAGGGAGCGATACAGGGAGATAATGAAAAGACGGACAAAAGCACTCCCATCCTGATGTGAATGACACCCTCCTCTGCTCCTCCCTTCCACCCTCTCTGACTCCCTCATCCCTCTTTTTTCAATCATTCCCCCTCTGTGTCTCCCAACCTCTAATGGTGTGTCTTTTTTCTTCTTTCTGCCTTCCTTCTCTGCTCCCTCCCTCCCTTCTCTGCTCATTTACATGGCACTCATGCACAGGAAGGGAGGAGTATTTTCAAATAATAAGAAAGTGAGATTCTTTCCTTATATCAGACTTTGCAGCGTCCTTGGTGTTTGCGTGCAAATAATCTACCCAATATGGAACGCGACACAAGCGTGTATAAATAGACATTTTTGAAATGCGATGCGCCTCTGTGTGCATTTTTTTCTGTTGCAGCAGAGTGCATGTGTGAGCTTGTTCTTTGTCTCATTTGCATATCTACGTCCCATCACGTTGCCAAGACAACCTCATCTGTTCATCTGGGAGGTCAGGAAATAAAGCGATGGTGCAAACAGAGAGAAAACGAGATGTGCGCAAAGAGATGTACACACAGACAGTGCACACACACAAACACACACTGGCTCAATTAGCAAGAGTGGTTACCAATGAATTAATTGCATCCGCAGATTTTCATCTGCTTCTCAAGCACCTGGAGCATTTTTCCCTCACCCATTATGAGTCACACCCACAGTGGAAGGAAGGACTTACAGGCTGTCCAGATCCTGGACTGGAGCAGTAGATTGTGTACTTGCGGATGACACCATTAGGCTTAAGAGGAGGTAACCAGGATACCACCACACTGTTTGGAGACGAAGGAACAGCCTTGATGCCAGCTGGTGGACCGGGAACTGGAGAAAACATACCCACATCAGCACATGAGCGCATTTGCATGTGTGTGTGTTTGTGCACGCACACGCTGGGTGTTGGATCCCTGTTAAAGTAAGCAGGCTTGTTTTGCAGATTGGTAGTCTTATCTCGCACTAAGCCGCTCTGGAGGGACTTGGAAGAACTGTCTACGGGTGAAGGCGTGACATATGTTCAGTCAGACATTGGTCAGCAAGTCTGACAGCGTAACACCCAGAATTCTCTTAACTCTCATACCCACAAACAGATTAGACGGTAACGTCTGATCCGTCGCTGGCCACTTCAGCTCAACACTGGTTGCCACTTAATGTTGTTTACAGGATAATGGCTCAAGATGGGTTTAAAGAAGGTTTCACCCTTAACAAAAACACATCAGGGTACTGCATTTCCTGGACGAGGAACAAAAAAGCTTTGGTCACATTGATCATACTGTATAAGGCACAAGCCGCACAACCTATTCAATCCTGACCATAAATATTATCAGTGCCTGACAGGTGACCTCGACTAGAGTCAGCAGAAAGAGCGTGACACATTGGAAACCTGTAAATCCATCCCCCAATTCTTCTTTTTATTCGTTGTGAGGCCCCCGATTTAGTCATTGAACCCCCTTGACTCCCCCGCCCCACACATGCCATGGGGAAGCATGAAAACAGCATTAACTCTGAAAGGACAGATGAAGCAAGGACTGTTTTAAGTGACAGAGGCAGGAGCGCAGGAATGGAGAGAATGTCAGCAACAGTTGAAGCTCTAAGTAGAGGCAGGAGTGGCGTGGCAGTTGTCGATATTAAAACTTGATGTCAAAGAAGGAGTGGCACAGAGGGGAATAGATTCCATCTGGTGCCCAAAATCTGCCCTGGACTCCAGACAGACAGTCTGCGGCACAGCCAAGTGATGAAGAGGAGGAAAGGCACACATATGATAAGGGATGCTCTGTTGTGCCATAAGAAGAGGACATGCTCCCAAACATTTATCAAATTTGTAACATTAACACACATAGACCTGTAAATCTGTGATAAATCAGGAGAAACTCATTAAAAAGTAGGTGTAAAATCTCATCAATTAACAGGAGTTGTTAGATAAGTCTGGATTGTCTGACCACCCTTCTATGTTTCCATCTTTAAACCTTGAAGTCTATCCTTCCCCCTTATAAAGAGACATGGATCTGCCTGTAATCCTTCCTCCAATGGTGTAAGCACAAAATTAATTCTCTTTAATCCACAAGGAGTTAATCCCTCCACCAATGGTGAAGAGGCTGGGGGGAAGAAACCATCGGCAGCCTGATTCCTGGATGATATTTGCTCTGAGAGAGCAACCCCACCCTGTCCCATCCAGAGACTCCGCCAGCCCTCCTTCAGCCCCTGAGCCATGGACCCAAAGCCCCTTAATTCTCATTAACACAGCTAATGGAGCTTCCCTACACAAATGAGCTTTTGTCATGCATTAGACACACATCTCATTCACAGTCTCTGAAATCTGAATCAGAAATACTCACGATCCTCGCGGGTCTGGATGTACAGGACGTTGCTGCGGACCCCATCCCCCGCCTGGGTGTAGGCCAGCACCTGTACGCTGTAGTTGGTGAACTTCTCAAGCCCTCGCAGCTCCACCTGCTCACGTATGGTGGTGATGTTCTGCATTTCTCCCCATTCTGAAGGGAGAAAAAAAACATTTTCCCTCACCAACAATAAAACATACATGGGTGGGGAGGGGGGTGTCAAAGCAAAAATCTGACACAAGACGGACCACAAGGCAGCATCTCAAATATTCACAAAATAAATGGTTTATGTTTGGGACACGTAGAGGACATACAAAATTAATGCACTTGGAAATTATGCTAAAAAAATCATCTACAATGTCATTTTTTTAATCTAAAATCCCACTAAGACCACCAACAAGAACAGATTCGAACATACATCACAAAAGAACAGGAAGTGCTCAAAGGGATGGACATGTCAACACTCTCTAACTCATAATCCTGACACAGACAGGGGGTGGTTGGTGAATTTTAGAATGAAATAGGTGATAATTACTCTGCATTGGCCACTGGGCCTGGCCCCCACAGCACCCACCTCCGTCAGGGAAGAGGGACCAAAACACGACCCGGTAGCCCTTCAGCACGCCGTGGAGCGTCAGCCGTGGAGGCTCAGACCATGTGATCACCGCTTCGTCCGATGTGACTGAGATGGCTCTCACGTTCTGGGGGGGCTCGCTGGGAACTGGAGAAAGCAGGGTCAGAGTCAGGATGGTCAGGCATTCACACTATTTTAATGCTTTGACAATTTTGTCGCTAGGGAGACTTGTTGCTAGGAAGACCTGATGAATAATAACTCAACGCCACAAACCACAGGAAATCTCTGCTGAAATGAATCAGTCAAATTAGCCAAAATTAGCCCTGAATTGCTCCTTGATCATTCCTGGTTTTCAGAGTGAAAGCCATGAACGGTGGGGGTCTAATGGAGGACGAGAAGAGCAACAGAAGAAACACGTGAACACCAAAAAAGACACACCTAAGGATTTACATGTAGATTAATGTGAGAGAAATTTGGTGACATTATTTATCTCAAAGAGGACCCGAAACCAATTGATGACTGCCACTGAGGGTATTTGACCAAAGCGATTTAAGGGAAAAGGATGGAAAACAACAAAACAGAACGAACAGACAAATCATGAGGTAGATGAAAGAGAAACTGATGAGAGGATGAATGAAAAAAAAGAGGACAAATAACAAGTAATGGGGTACTTTATTCGTCTTTACTAAATGCCAGCCTAATGAGGGGGCTAATTAGAGTAGAGCCATGGGGGTTGTGCAGCAAATCCATCCTGCCATTTTGTTCGAGTCTGTATGTTAACATGTCGACATGCAGTTTATGCGCAAACAATTCTCTCCAAACACTTTGATGCCAAAAAACAATCATACGATTGATTCTTCATTTCATTTTCTGCCTTTTCTTACCATCTTCCAGTGTGGTGGCATTGATCTCTGTACTGGATGGGCCTGTCCCAGCCCTGTTGAAAGCCTGGACCACCACGCCATACTGGGCAAACTTCTTAAGGTTGTCCAGCGTGTACACTTCACTGTCCCCTGTAGCTTTCATTTCCACTATACTGTACTGGCCGTTGCTACCTGGGCCGTTTTCTCTGTATCCGATCTGATAACCTCGGATCACGCCATTCTGCAACTCCTTCTTGGGAGCCTGAAACATTTGGAAAATAAAACAAACATGTTTAATGATTTTCCAAAAATTAAAGTACAGATGCACACATGTGATTGCCTCAGCTCAGAAGGTAAAAGATTAGTTTCCAACTGGAAAGGCTGGGATTTGATTTGTGGTCTTGATAGTGTCATTGGGTTATTTGAGCGAGTACACAAATTGGTCAACTTGTAATTTTCAAATTAAGAAACACAGTGAGAAACTAGTGTGAATTTGGCTTGCAGTGAAAAAAAGTTTTGACTTGTTGATTAGAAAAACAACATTTATAATTTACATTTATCATTAAAATTAAAAAATAGACCAAGTACAGATCCCAACTTCAACTCTGGACACATCTCTTCTTGCCTTGATTTCTGGGCACATTTCTATCATAACATTTTAGACAACTGATGAGCACAAAGACTACAAAAAGGTCAGCACACATATAAAGATCAGCTATTAGCCTTTAAAGTTTCCCAAAATAAAGTCAAACTTAAATTGATTTACCCTCCATGTAACTCTGATGCTCTGAGATGTCATTGGTTGGAGGATGACATCCATCGGTGGCCCATCAGGAGCTGCAATTGTCAGGCAAAGTCTTGTAGTTAACATGTGTGTCTCTAATGTAAAAAAAAAAAGGCAGGGATGAAGTGAAGGTGGTGACATACGTGCTTCCTCAGTACTGATGGTGAGCTCCTTGCTAGGGGAGCTTCGTCCAATCTTGTTGTAGGAGTACATGCGGATGCTGTAGACGCAGGCAGGGTGCAACTCCACAATGTTAGCTTGGTTGTTTGTCGGTGAAATATTCCTGGTTGTGTACATGTGGTCCCAGGAGTCTGTGAAACACATTTTTTTTTTTTAACACAGGTTGAAGTAAATTAAAGAAACTTTTCTGGGAACTCAAGCTGAGGTTCTTCTCAATGCTCACCTGACTTGTTCTTGTACTCAATGTCATAACTGGTAATGATGCTGTTGCCATCAAACCTTTGGATCCAGCGCAGGTTCATGCTCCGGTCCTTCACCTCTCTGACCTCCAGCTCGGGAGGATCTGGTGGCTCTGTAGTACAGAGGAACAAAAAAAAAGCAATGAGTCAGCACTAACACAAACACAGGAACTCTGACTTCTAGGCTTTTAGTTTTTTTTCAAAAAACAAACAGTTTTCTGATCTTTTGACTGATGTACCACAAAAAATGCGCTTGAAAAGATCATTTCCAACAACATCATTAACTGCTCTTATAACCGTCAATAGGTATGACTGTGAGAGTGAATGAATGTGTGACTGAGGATAGTCTACCCTGTGACAGACTGGCGACCTGTCCAGGGCATCCCCTGCCTTCGCCCACAAGTAGCCGGAATAGGCTCTGGTAGCCCCGTGACCCCGAAAGGGACAAACGGAATAGAAAATGAATGAATGAATAACCGTCACTTTTAAAGCAGTGTAGTAAACCCTAAAAGTTAAAATTATGTCATGTTTTTAAACCTATATGGCGCCCTTAAAAATGGTAAGGCATTTGTTATATTCCGATGGATGTTACATTCAAATGGACAAAGGAACTTTTCCATTTTCCATTCAGTTTAAAATACCTTGCACTGTAAGCTGGATGAGCCCTCGACCTTCTCCATAGGAGTTTATGGCATGACAAGAGAAGAAGACAGAGTCTCCTCGCTCGGCTGGATTCAACTGTCAATCAAAGCAGAGGCAGGACAACTGTAAAGTGAGACTCCAACTCACAGTAAAACTTCATACACCAATGTTTATAGGATTTGACTTCATAATGAAGAAAATTCTCTCTTTTTTTAAAGCTATCTTTATTATGAAAACTGACAATGATTTCACACATGCTCCTAGACACATGGCTTAAATTTAAAATAAAAAAGTCTAAAAGCAAAAACATATCTCTGAAGTTCTGAGCAGCTTCAGTTCAGTTCAGGTTCTGATGGGGATTCTGACCTTTAGGGTGGAGATGACTTCATCACCCTTCTTGTTAATGGTGATGGAGTACCGGGGGTTTCTCTCTGCATCAATGACTGTGTCCCCTCTCTCCCAGCGGATAATAATAGGCTGCTCGCCACGTGCTGTGCAGTTCAGCTCCTTGGTTTGGCCCTTTCTTGCCATGGTGGTGTTGGGGTGGCTGGTGATCATGGCAGGAACTAAGCAGATTCACAGACAAGTGTCACAGTAATGGTCGATCTTGCATGGAGAAATGAGATGAGGGAATAGGGATCAGGAATTGGAAACTGAGGATATATTGCAGATGTATAGACATTACAATTTCAACCCTTCATTCTCTGTAGTCATTTCACGCTTCAAGCTTCACCGGTCCTTTCACACTACACCCATCTTTCTCTATCTGCCTTGTACTTCTTTTCTTCCAACACTTGATTGATTGAGCGGAGATCCTGTGCTTTTTGATTCATCATAACCTATTCATCCCTCTCTTTCCTCCACCATGCCCATAACATGACAGCCAGCATTCATAGATCAATGAAAAAGACAATTTCAGTTGAGGGTGTGCTGTAAAGAGACAAGATTTTGTTTTAGTGGCCACACTAGCTTGGGGGAAAAGTGCATCAAAAAGGTTTTCATTCCTGTCCAAAAACCTAAGGTTTATGTCTGTACTATCCAGGAAAGGTAGTTCTAAAGGCAAGTGCAGATCATGCCAAAAAAAAAGACAAAAAATACAAAACCCTCCAACAATGACTGACACTTACTCTTGACAGTGAGGATCATGCTCTTACTGATGTCTGAGCCCACACCATTAGAGGCCTGACAGAGGTAGTACCCTCTGTCTTCCTCAAGAACATGTCGAATAAGCAAAGAGCCATTTGTCATGATCTGGATGCGGCCAGTGAGTGGGACTGGATGGTACTGCTGTGGGTTTCCAACTCCTGCAGAAAAAAATCCAAAAAACCCTAAATAAGCATATAAGCATCAACATTTGTCTTTGGTTGTGTGATTTTTTAAATGCCAACTTTACCTTTAGCGTGTTTCCACATGACTTTTGGAGGTGGATAACCTTCCACTGAGCAGTTCAGGACTCCGGCCTTTCCATATATGCAGTCCTGGTTGTTAGGCTGCACCACAAAACGGGGTGGGACTACGAACCAAAAGAATGCATTCAGAACCAGGGCTTCTTTAATCCCATTCCATTTCAGGAGAATTCTAGCTAATTCGGTTCTGTGGATGAAATCTAAACATCTGCAGGTGCTGCATAAGGTTTGAATACCTACTCTGCAACACGGGGCAACCTAAGACAGGATTTAGGAACATACCAAGTGTTTTTAGGATCACAGGAACTACACAGCACAAAAGTTTTCACATGGACCTAGTTACTTTTTAGATTTAGATTAGGTTTTCCTTTAGAAATAAAGGAATTTCTTATAATTTGTTTTTACTTTCCAAAGTAAATTAATAGCACATTTTAAACAAAAGAAAGAAGACATGCACATGTTTCTTCCAAACTATTGGTACTTAAATTAAGCATGCAAGCGTGTATCTTGGGGATATTTAAAGGAATTCCGAGACCAACTTTTTAAAAAACATTCTTTAAAACCATTGGTAAAAGAAAATTTCTAAAAACTATAATTTCATAAATATTCCCTATCATTAAATAAGTTTTGCATTCGGAGGATCCTTAGAGTCCAACGCCAGTTCTGAGCATGTAAAAGACTGCCATGTTATTCAATTGATAATTAATTTGAGCTGTTTCAATTTATAATAAAGTAATCAATCCATTGTTCTTCAGTCTTTAGTTTTTTATAATTTCTAATTTGTTCATGTGAAATCCCCTAAGTGAGGAATTCTGAGAATCTAAGAAAGTTTTTCTTTCTATAAGAAATTTTTTAATGCTACCAATCCTTTTACAATTTTATTATTATTTTATTGCTTTCTTGTCAGCTAAGTTCCCCTGTAGGAGTACATAATTGAAAATATGGTTGAGATGCTAATGATATTAGAATTTATTATTTTAATTTAGCATTTTGCAAAGGTGTAAAAAGGTGAGAGCCTTCAAGTGTCTTAGGGGTTAAACTACCTCAGTTCATTCACATCCTCCCTTATTTGACTCTCACCAGTAACAATCAGCTGCCTCTCCCAGCTGACTGTAGCAGCGGCGTTGCTGGCGATGCAGGTGTAGTTTCCGTTGTGCTTCAGTGTCACCTTGGAGATCTGCAGGGAGCTCATGAACTCTTTGGTCTCAATTCCGACGCCAGAGGCATAGCCTGGCACGATGAGCTGACCGTCTTTGTGCCAAGTGATGCGTATGGGCATGTCCCCAGAAGACACCACGCAGGCAATGTACATGAGCTTCCCCACTGAGGTAGAGGGGATATCGAAGGGCTGGATGAGCGGCGGCACTGGGGGAAGACAGAGAGAGAATCAGTGGAATAAAGGCACCAATAGATGTGGCAACATGGCCATCTGGAGTTAAGCTAAAAGAGACAGAAAAAGTCATTGGCCAGTGGGCCTCACTTGGCCACCACCCCTTCCAGCCCCCCAGCTTCTGCAGCCCATAATAGCTGCTCTGGTTAGAGTCCAATTGGCAGGGGGAAGTCATTCTGTTGCCATAGTAATGGAGGTTGAGGTGGGGGTACTACAGCTGAGACATCTGGGGGATTTAATCTAGGCTTCATTATTATTCATCTAATTAAATCAGAGACACACTCAGACTCAGGCGCATGCACACGCCCATAAACACCTCTGCAGCTGCCGCCGTTTCTCAACTCACAAACTAAACAACATGCAGACAGAAGCCTCTCAAACCTCAAACCAGTGACAAGCTCTAAATGAGCACTGGACAATTCTGACTGAGATGGCGTGTGCTGCCTCTAGTTACACCTATATTTGGAACTCTTGACCTATTTTACATTGATTTTATCAACAGTTGTTGAGGAAGGTAAAGAAAACAATAAGAGACCGACAGGAACATGCCAATTTTTCCTCTTTTTTTATTTTTTTTAAATATATCACATATTCTTCATTTTGGCCATGGCTAAAATTGAAAGATTGGTTCTGACAAAACATGGAAATATGGTAATGATTTTTGTTTTTATGTACAGCTACTAACTTCAGGGTTGCTACTGTGAAACATCCCACGATTCTGAGATGTGATTTAGCTTCAGTTTCTCAGTGGACGCCATTTCAGACCCAATCCTCTAGGTATGGAAACACTAGGAAGCACCCCCATGTGGTTGCACTAACTCACAGCACCTGGTAGTCCCAGGTGGTCTCCCAACTCTGCTTAGCTTCCAGATCAGAAGAGATCGTCCTTGTCCAGGGTGACACAACTGTGCTAGGCTACAGTTTTATTAATATGAGTATTTATAAAGACTCTTTCAGTCTTGTGATTATGCTTACCTTTAACAGTGACATGGACGGTCTGGTTAATGGAGACCTGGGGTTGGATCAAAACACTACACAAGTACGTCCCCTCGTCAGCGCCCTTCTGGACATCTGTAAGCCTCAGGGTGCCATTCTCAAACACCATTTGACGATGATTATCAGGTAGCTGCATGCCGTCTTTCAACCACTTTATGGAATAATACGGGTACCCAATCACACGGCATGTGATATAGGTGTTTCTGCCCGCCACTGCAGTGATATCTCGCATCGGTCTTATTCGAGGTGGACCTGGAGACACAGGGAAGAGAGGGAGGGGATGGAGGGAGGAGACCAAAAACAGACACGAGGCAGGAGAAAAGGCAGATGAGGTGACAGAGGTCATGGCAGAGTAAGAGGGTATAGCCACGGAGACAAGAGAAATAAAGGTTGAGGGGAAAAGAGTGATTGGGATGTGTTGAAATGTGGACAGGAGGGTTAGTTTAGCCCATTTAACAAAAGTCTGTAAATATTTGCTGTTTTTTCTACTCTGATCATCTATAGTATATTAGGAAACAATTACTTTATTATGTTTAACAAAGTTGAAACGAGAAGTTTGCATACAGTTTAAAAGACACATTTTTTCTTATAAAAATAATGCTTTTAATCTATAAGTAATTCCTCAGGCTGGTATCTGTAGTGACTATGACCTGCTGATCAGCCATAAAGCAAAACAGCTACCACAACGCTCGGGAGGGAAAAGTTAAGTGTTTGCAGGACTCAAGTGCACTTGTATGGGGTTAACCTGTACAGGTGCTACAAGTTTTGGGTTTTCCAGGCATTGAAGGGTTTTAGGCAGGCGCAGCATTATCTTAAAGGGAGCACAGGTATGTTTTACAGTTCCCTTAAGGCTAATGCGATCACCTTAAGGCGCAGTCTGAAAATGGAACATACCACTGTTGTGGATGTGGTAAGTGTATGGTAAATTATTTGTAAAGATAATGTAAGTTACATGCACTTATGAAGTACGAGTGATGCTGTTGGATGTATTAGTAAGGTGCATGTATACTGGCCCCTTACTGATGCAAATGCTGAATGCACAGGGTGTGCAGGTAACACGTAGGTGCCTGTAGGACTCCCCCACAAACTATGTCCTATTGTCTAATTTCCTCATGTCTAACAGTCAGGCTGCATGGAGCGTTCAGGGGGCATGGACCTATCCCTTGAACAGCACTAACAGGCCCCTTGCAGTTTGCAGGGCTTGGGGGGTTGAAAATATGAAGAATCTGTAGAACTCACCTGCGTCTTACATGCTTCACCTTTATTTACCCATAGGTGTTATTTAAGTGTTTGCCAAGACCTCTCGCCCCCGCAGCATGCCCATAGAAAACAAAAAAGGCTTCAACATTTTTGCCATACGGGCTCACTGAGTGGTTTATGATCTTAACATTTCGTGTGGGCCACCTTTGTGCCCCAAACAGGTTTGCCCATTTTTTGCACAAAGACCGCCAATATCCACCTATAAAGGTAGTTGTGACTAAGGCATTAACTTGGAAGAATAGGGGTGGAAGCATCATACAGGACTGACTGCTTTATCAAATAAACGAATTCTTCTTAAAAAAAAAAAAAAAAAAAAAGCATAGAAAATAGTGTATTGGTACTAAGAAATAAATCTTGCATGGCAACACAAAAGACTAAAGGAATCACGAGCCAAAAACTCCACCAATATGTCTTTGGAAGGTTACCGAAAATGTTTGATCAAGTTTTAAAAGTTTGAAGCTCACTTGTGTCTCTTTTTAAACTGTATGCAAGTACGTTGCAACAATAGATAGATAGATAGATAGATAGATAGATAGATAGATAGATAGATAGATAGATAGATAGATAGATAGATAGATAGATAGATAGATAGATAGATAGATAGATAGATAGATAGATAGATAGATAGATAGATAGATAGATAGATAGATAGATAGATAGATAGATAGATAGATAGATAGATAGATGTCACTAAGTCCTGTATGTTTGCAATAAATCAGGTGTAGAGTGCATTTATATTGAAAAGCAGACAGGCACCTCTTACGTTTATGCGCGCTTGGTACTCGGCGCTACCGGCCGAGTTGCGTGCGACGCAACGATACACTCCCCCATCCCGGATGAGCGGGCTGCTGACGTTGACGTGCGACACAGTCAGACCGTCGGACAGAGTGTACTGGCTGGTTTTGTAGGTGGAATCTCGCACCACAGGCTCATCATCCAACGTCCAGGTAATTGAAGGGGGTGGGGCTCCTTTGGCGGCACACATGAGCGAGAAAGGTTCACCGGGGTTTACCACCCGCTCGCTGAAGGAAGACACAATTCGAGGAGTACCATCTGAAAGGAGTGAAACACAGAAGAAAGACTCATAAAGCCAACATTTAGCAGAGCTTTAATAAATTGTCTTTTGTTGACAGTTTCCATCCATACCCTCTAATAAAATAATGGAAAAGTCCTGAGCAGTGTGGCCCTTTCGGGATGCGAAGCACTGGTAGGCTCCAGAGTGGAACTTCTGTGCAGCAGTGATCTGGAGGGTGTCGTTGTGTTGTCCCTGGATGGAGATGTGCTGGTCTGAGATGATAGGCTCTGTGTTTCTGTACCAGGTGATGGTGTATTCTGGAGAGCCCTCCACAGTGCACGTGAAGAACAGTGTGCTGCTGATGCCAGTTTTTAAATTCTTCGGAGACAAGGTCACCCGCAGAGGATCTGAGGGAAAGATGAATAACGTCACATAACAGATCTGAATGTAAATCATTTGGTTGGTATTTATCTGCATCTCATTAAGTTGAAACTAAGTTCACTTGACTCAGCTGATAGTGCTCTGATTCATGTATTCAAAACGTGTTTACATTGAAATAAGAAGGATGCAGGGGGGAACATCAGCAGTGGTGACTCCATCACTTCGACACACTCATTAAAAAAGCAGCTGGAGATATCTCTTCACATCTCCGTCCACTTGTGTGTGTATTAAAGGGAATGTGGACATGTGTGTATGTGTACAAATGTCAGTGAGCAATAAGGCAGCTGGTGGTGAATGCTGGGGGGCATCTCTGTGCCTCCCAACCCCCCTGCCCTGTCAAAGTCACAGAGTTGGCTGCCATGATGTGCCCACTGGCAAACCCCACTCCTGCACCCTTCTCTCTGTCTCTTCTTCTGTGTCTTCGCATACTTCTCACAATTCATCTCAGCTGCTTTTATTATAGTGTTATTACATTCCAGATAATTTCATTCCAGCACTGTCTGGATGTCTCTTGCATGACCCCTCATATTTTTTTTTCCTCACCGTCCCTCTCAATGATGGTGAACGGAGCTGGCAGCTGTGTTATGGAGTTAGCCCAGACGATTTACTGACCTGTCTCTCTTTCTGAGGTCTGATCTGATGAGGCATCGAGCAGCTCGCATGCATTAGTTACAGACAAACTGTAATGTTCTGCTTCAAACCTAAAGCATTTATGAGAGGGACCTTCTGCTAGGTTTATTCATCAAGAGTACAATGTGTTGGTCTGTCAGGTTACGTGTGAAGTGGCACCCACACACCGATAACGTGAAGCTGTCCAGACACCTCCTTGGAGCCAAAGCTGTTGGTGACCTCGCAGGCATAGCTGCCGCTGTCCTCCTGCCTCAGGTCACTGATGGTCAACCCTGTCAAGCGCCGTGTCCAACGGGCATCTGAAGGCAGCGGGCGACCATCTTTCAGCCAGCGCACAGTGGGTGCAGGATAACCACCTGCTATGCAGGGGAGCTCGATGCTCTGGCCTGCATGTACTTCCCCTGCTTGGAAACTATCCAGTATAGTGGGTGAGGACTCATTGGGGTCTGCAAGGTGAAGATAGGGTTAATTTGTGCTTTCTTTTTACAAAGGATAAAAAACTGACAAGAACAATGAATGACTACCCACCCATTACTGACAGCCTGGCTCCATTGCTTTGCCGCGTCTCGCCACTGTACTTATGCTTGGTGATGCACCGATATGTGGAGAGGGCATCCTCTTTCTGAACGTCAGAGATGTAAAGAGCTCCAAAGGAGGTCAGCGAAAATCTGTTACCTGAAATGAACCACATTTAACGGCAAGTTACCAGAGCAACCAGACCTGAAGAAGCAACTTCAATGGACACAACTTCTAGATAAACATTGAAAGTTGCCCTGAAGTACAGAAGCTTGTGATGAAAAACCCAGATCATTTATAGCCTCCACAGACATAGTACCTCATTTAGCTGGTCAAAAAAACACAAAAACAAAACAAAAACTCTTGAGGGTCTTTAACGTACAGGAATTTAATCTGTCTATCACAGTTAAATATTTAAAAATATATCATCGGACCTAAAACAGCAGGCTTCAAGCTACCTGCTCTGCTCCATTCCAACGCATCGACTTGTATATGATTAGATCCATGTACGTCTTTGTTTTTCTCGTCTGAGCAGGCTGGAAACTACATGGCTGGATAACTCCTACTTTGCAAGGCATTTTTGTTGCACCAGTAATGTTAGGATAGGGTTGTGCGGGGCTATGAACTAGATAGAGAGCATGTAAATAGTTGGATGATGGGATATGGGGATGGGTTAATGAACAGTCCTGCCCACAACTCAGAGGTGAATTTCTAATGAAATGCTGACGCAGAAACTCCGTTTTAGAACTGAGTTTTTCAACACAGTCTGAGTAGTTTGTCGACAGCTTTGTGGAGCTCTTCAAAAATAAATGCACCAGATCTCTCAGCCTCTTTCATGTCTTTCATAAGAAGGAGGGCGAGAAAACACATTTTTGGACAAACGTCAAGCAGCTACTTTGAAGCATGTTAAACAAAGGCAGAGGACGCAAATTTGATGTTCGAATCGCATTCAATGTGAATGGACAAGTGATGCGTGGTAGGGAAAGAGAAGGAGGGGGGAAAGGGGAAATCTGCAGCACCTGTCTGTGCAGGACCAGGGCTAGTGATCCATACTGATCATACGAGCACCCCTAGTAGCTTCCAGTGGGATCCAATGTTAGGCCGTATAAAAAGTGAATAAATTACTGTAGCTCAGAGGTGTGTGTCTTTCTAGCATCAGCACAACTGCATTTGACTACAACTCCCATGATGCATTGGGTTGATGTGACAACGTCTCTTACTGCGTTGCTTTTAACTGTCATGAAGCACGACAAACGCAAACATCTGTTCCAAAAGTCTGCAAAGCTTCTTGATGAAAGCAGGAAAACAGTTTAGTTCTCCTTCAAGGTTTGTGTTGGAGAATAAAGGAAACATTTACAAACAGAGATTCCAGTGTCTGGTCCAAGTCATCTTTATAAACAAAAAAACTGTTGTTAAAGTTACATTTTTGATTTATCCAAAAGAAAAAACTAATAAAACTTTACCGTGTTCACTTTTTGTGTCCAGTTACAATTAAACTTATGAACATGAAAATAAAGTTGTTTTATTCTGTCTAAATGTATCAAACATGATGTGGTTACAGGTTATTTGTTCAAAAAATTTGCTCTTGCACAAACAGAAACAGAAAAAAGGTCTATTTAAAAACCAAAAAATTTTTTTCAGAAAAAATATAATTTTACTTGATTTTTGTGAGTTATGAAATTGTATTTTAATAAACTGAAGGGAAAAACCACTTCTTGGGCAACTTTTCAACTAAATTAGGGGAAAATTATTATGGAAAGCTATCACAACTTTTAGGAAGAACAGCTGAAATATCAAATTTTTTGTGCCTCAAATATTACAAAAAATGTATGTGAGATTGTGGAGGGGCTGTAGATCAATACTGACTACAGAGTTTCTAAATGTTTTTTATTTTTGGTTGCTGCTGTGCCGTGGTATTATTTTTGTTAGGGAAAAAGTGTACCTTAGCTCAAAAAAGGTGGTAAAACATTGTCCTAGGAAATAAAACAGGTTTTGACTAAAAACAGCATATTCATAATTAAAAGACCACTGGGAACACTTTGAAAATAGATCAAAAGATAATCGGAGTGGGATTTTTATTTCTCCACACATGGCCACAAAGAATAGGTAATGCTTTGAACTGTTAAGACACATTTTACCATTAAAAATCATTTTAAATATTTTGAAATACATGGACATTTAGCTGGTAAAGCTAACATTACCTTTTGCTAGCTAATTATTGTATCTAATGCATTCTTTGCGAATTAGAACTTACAATGACTGTTGACTTTCATGCTGTCAATAGAAGTAATGCAGTTTAGGCAAGTCAGCAGAAAAAGCTAAAATGTTTTGCAGTCAAATTTGCATTTCTCTAGAAAACACAACCATAAACAGAGCATGTCAGGTCTGCCATCTGTGCAGCAGCAAACCACACTGATCCACTTCTCTTTCCTTCGACTGTATTTTCCACTGAGCTAATTTCTCCTCATAGCTTGCACTCGCTTGTCATTTTACTGGATCTTCAAAATGCAAGCAAATTAACTGCAAAGCTGCTCCCAAAAAGTTGTTTCCTGAACCTTTCTATACCAAACAGTCAGCCTGGCCTCACCTTTCAGAGACTTTGGGATATAGTGCACAAATGTAAAACACAAATCCACTTGCTGACCTCACTCAGATGTCCTCAAATGTTTATTTTTGTAATTTGTATACCAAAGGCGCACACACACACACGTTTGATGATGACTCTGGTACAAATACATTGTGCTTATTGCAAAACCCTATTGTGCTAACAACAAACAGCTGCTAGAACAGTTGGCACTACCTTCCTAATAAAGTTACCTCCTGAAATTTGGCACTGTGTCAAGACCTGGAGGACACACAGCGGTCACCAAACCCACTCATGAATAACAGACTGTGTCCCACTGCACACAAAGAATGATTCCACTACATCGTTCTATTATCACCAATCTGTTTGAATATTGAATATTTAAGGTGTGCTAATGAAATATTACCATGCAATCCATACTATGGCGATAAAAACTACTTAAGGTGTAACTTGTCATATTCATGTTTACTTAGTTAAAATACACAAGTCATGCTTTTTTTTTCTATTTTCATGTTCAGTTCTCTAAAAAAAAAAAAAAAAAGGTTTAGGCCTAATTTTTTTTTCTGGAAACCTGATAGGATACAGAGATTTTCCATATTTCAAGTTCATTTGTTTCTACTGTATTTTCTGAACTTTATGGTGAAGTTTTATTTTGTTTTCAAAATTTTGGTTGTCTTTACTGATGCCAAAGCAATTTTGAGAGAAACACAGCACTCTGTCAAAATGTTTTTTTACGAGTTGATATTTTTTACTTTATAAATAAACTAGCTAGTGTATTCATAGTAATGTTTGCTTTATTGGTACCAGTCTGTTGTAAACAAGATTGGGAGTTACAGTTATTGTTAATATGCTAACGCGACTGACAATTTGCCTGTTATACACAAGTTAGTTACTGTGAATGCAGCAACAGATAAAGTCTGACTGACTGACAAACTTATTTCTGATTCTTGTGTCTCTCTTAATGCACTTTATAGTTTGGTGCACCTTATATCAGTGCAGAAACATTGGCTGTGTCTGAATTCCCACCCTAACCCTTTACTACTAAAAAACTACATAATGCGGGACCATGTAGTGCCCTGGCTTTTAAAAGCAATTCCGACACCATGCTTACTGTTTATTTTCTTTTTTTTAAATGGCGAATATGATGTCATCGATTTCACAAAGGGAAAATACAACTGATATGAAGGAATTGTGTTCTGAAGATGAAAACAATATTTTATATAAAATACATTTAAATACATTTTCTTTGCAAAAATTGTTCAAATGGAATGCATTGAGGTCTCTTTACCATTCTAGTGACCATCCATGCGCACTGATTTTTCACAGAGATTTCTGGGAGGTTTCTAGGGCACTCAATTTTGGAATTGTAGATTCAGAAAGCACTACAAACTGGCCAACACAGTATTTAGTGCAGTGAGTCCTGAAGGAATTCGGACATAGCCATTGAGTTTAAATTTTCCATCAGCTTGCCATAAATTAGGCATTGGTCAATTGGTTGCATTCTTCTTTGCAGAAATGTCAATGTAACAAGCTTAAAGTCACAGCAGGAAAAAATTGACACAAAACATGTTTTTTTTTTAAATCAGCATAAAATAGTAAGAATCATTCACAAATTCTGGTGCTAAACAATCTCGATTCATTTTAAGCAATCTTGTTAAAGGTAATATTCAGCAGTTCATGGTAAGGGTGACATGTTTAAACTGACTGCACTAAAACAATAGGTTTAGTGCATGTTTGTGAGCCTTTATCATCCACCTGCATGGAAATCTCAGTCTAAACTATGCCTTTGCTGTTGTTGAGAGTTTTTTTGTGTGTGTTTATCAGCATCAATATTTCATCCACAAAGCTGAACACTTGCACAGCGACGGACATGTGTTTGCATGAAATATTCCGCCTGACCCGAGAGGGGGTACAGGCTGCAATTTTCCAGCTGCCTTTGTTTGCCCCCCAGAATGAAGCCTTACAGGATAATGAGCACCTTAAGACTGCTACTCCCACAACACCCAAGACTTGCCTGTCACAACACTGACACAGGCAGAGAAGCTGGCGAGGAGGGGGAGTCAGCTGGATCTGTCACAGCCCCACTATTTTGTCTCTGCCCTTAGCAAAGGACTAAATTCATCCCAACTGCAGCCCCTGAAACAATGCTGATTACGCAACTGTGTGTAGCTGTCTGTTACTGGGTTGTGTTTTCACAAAATAACTCATCTTAATACCACTCTCTTTCACATCTTTGTACAAACTCCCGTGTTCTATGTTTTAATCCTCTTTCTCACCCTTTCCTTCGTCTCTTGTTTTCAGTCTGTAGTGGCAGACAGACTAAAATATTAATTTCTAAATCCTAAATCACTGTGCTCCCTCAGCTTTTATTCATGCTGACTTGACTGGATAATGAGAAACAGAGCCGATGTGCATCACACAGACAAATGCACACACAGCTGCAGCAAAATGTGGAGAGGCATGCATGTTGGCAGAAAATAAATGATAGTTTTGCACATATTGCTCTATTAGTTCCTTACTCACATAAACTCCTGCAAACTCATATACAAAACTGTCATTTATCCTACATTTGAACATTTAAATGGCACTTAAGAAAAAGTCTTAAGAAACCATTTTTTTTATTGCATGTTGACATTGGAAGCTTATTAAATGCAACACAAAGGCTTTTTGTTTTCTCATTTTGGGGAAACAAAATAGTTGTTTATAGCTTTTATGTTTTCTTAAATTAATATTTTTGTTCTTATGCAAACAAATTTAAAACATGCAGAAGTTAGAATTTTTCAAAAAGCTATTTATTGACTACGAATGTTTAAAAAGTCCAATGCTTTGCATATATAAAACCATTTTTGTTTTTTGATGTGTAACAGGGGATTTTTAAAAATAACTTAGCATATATACAGAGTGTCCTAATCGGTAATGTGGACATTTTTTGCATTCTTTTTTTTCAATAAACCAAAGTAATATTTGAACAAAAAGTACATGTGGTGTAAATTTACTACGTGACTGTGAACATTTTTCAAGTTAGTGTGCACTAGACTAATCTCACACAATTGTTTAATCCAAAACAAACTAAAATTATCCTCACTGAACATGTATGTCAAATTGTTTGAATGAAAACCATGAATTACTAATGAATGTCACCAGAAAACACCTCGTTTGTGGGTGATGAAACCATCTTCGATTTAATTCCTTCAATCCAACAAAATGGCAGCCGAGTAGTCACCCAACACAACAGATGTGTCGCTGTGATGAATTCCAAAGAAGGAACAGGCAAACTGATGCCAGCCTAAATTTATTGGAGAGAATAAAAATAAAGGAAACATAGTCTATAAATAGTAAATGAACTGAAGTCCATGTGAGTCCAGAAGTGTGTGCATGGTGCATAGGTAGCAGCCTTATTTTCTCACATGCAAATGAAGGCGTCAGTGCAAAGATAACGAGGCCCATATTTCCACCTCCTCAGAGGGGCCATTATTTATTGATGTTCTGCATCCCCCCCCTCCTTCTACTCTCATGCTTTCTTCATCCTCTCCCTGTTGCTAGGGTCTTCATACTGCCATTATTTTAAGACTCCTGTGTACTTTTGCCACAAATTAAACAGATAAGGGTTTACGATCATTGAGGATGACTGGAATACATTAACCTCTATGTTCTTGGGTCAGTTGTAGAAGTTAGAAATACTGAAAAATAAGAATGATAAAAACCTTCCAACAAAAAAAAATACACTCAAAAAGTTCTGTATGGTTTTCTGTATAAAACAACATAATTTATTTCCTTCCTGGTTAAATAAGATCACTTTCTCACGCACTTTGTTTTACTATTTAAGTTATTTCCACTTGTTTTACTGACAATTTTGCACAAGCTTCTCTATTTGAATCCCATATTTCAAGAATATTCCCTGAAAAAGTCTGTTGATGGATTATCAAACATTAGGTCTTGGTTGTTTTTTAAGTTTTTGCGCCCTTTTAAAGATTCAAGGAGCTCAATTATGATCTTTGACACAAATGACTGAAGAGGCATTTGTATCAGAGGTCAAATTCCATCAGATGCTATTTGATTTAAAATATTTCGACTCACATGATGAGAAAGGCAAACATTTCCATAGAGACTATCATGTTTCCTCTAAACTGCAAACCAAACTGCTGAGGTTCCAGGGCTGGTTGCAGGGCAATCAGTCATACACCTGCAAACACTAACCTGCCGTTTTCTTTGTGACATTTCTTTGAAACATTTAGAAATTACTTAAACCTCTACATATAGCATTGATGCATTGTAGCTGTAACAACTCAAACTTTAAACCCCTCGAACTACAACTTTTATTTAACAGGAATCTAAAATCATTTTCTAAAGTCTTCATCACTATGATTACTGATCACAATCAAAACCAATAACTGACAGTTCAAACACGCCGATATAAGAATATATTTCACATTAGGCAAGAAAAAAAAAATGTCTTTCATCATTTTTATAGGGTCACATTCAGCTTTATTTACAGTGTGACAAAATTTCACTCTGTCCTGTTTCTTCTTAGTTCTTCAGCACAAAGTTGGCCGCAGCATAAAATCTTCTTAAGTTTGCCACAAGAATATATATGAAAATGAAAATAGGATTTTCCCCCGAATTTTAGCCTCATGAAGCATATAGTTTATTTGGGCACAATAATGAACTTTGACCTATAAAACTATCGATGACAACACTACCTCCACAAAATTTCACACACTATTTTTAGTCAGGCCCTGCGTCAGACTGGCGACCTGTCCAGGATACCCCCTGCCTTCGCCCACGAGTGACCAGGATAGGCCCCGGTCCCCATGACCCCGGAGACCAGGGCAAAACGTGTTTAGAAGATGAATGAACAAAATAATTTTTAATTAGGATCCAACTTTCGAGGATCCAAGACTTGTTTTGTCCTTCCTCTTAAAAACTGTTTTTTTTTTTGGTCTTAAAATCTTCAGCTTTCTCCACATTGTGTGTTTAGAACTGTTGTCACGATCAATAAAATGACTATTTTTTTAGTATTTTGATTGTGACTCATTAAAATTGTACTCTGTATTTCTGCCTCACACCTTTGCTCTCAACAGTAAATTGTAGAGCAGAATTTAAAGAGGGTGAGAGGGAAGAAGAGAGGAGGAACAGATCAAAGACCTGTGACTGTCACAGAAGAAAGACGAGCAAAGAAAAATAACAAAGCATATTCTGAAGAGGTACTCTGTCTTGCGCTGGGGTATTGATGCTCACAAATGCAGACATGATAGTAGTTACACACATACAAATGCAGAGTGAAAGAGAAACACCTACAAGGATTAAAATAGGACAAAAAATGTGTCCCTATTGGCACAAAAAATAATACACTACATGTTAAAATTAGCACAGTGGAGTCAGAAAATGGCACCAGCTCAGATTAGCAGTGGAGGAATGTTTAAAAGCAGAATAACAGGCAAAATGGCTCAGTGAAAACGAGAAAGAGAAATGCAAAGACCAGAAAACAAAACAAAAAAATTGAAGGGTTCATAAGGGAGGAGGAATAACACAGAACATCTCTGTGTTTTCCACTCTTTTATGCAAAAAAGGGGTGATTCAATCTGTATTCAAAGCAGGAGCCCACTCCTGCCTCCCTTGGCTCCTTTCTCCTTCCTCCTCTTTCTCTCTGTCTACATTTAAAGTAGAAGCAGGTGTCAGCTAGCAGAACAAGTACACTTTCCCAGCTTTATTATCCAACTTAACTTTTATGATTGGTACCTTCTTAAATCCTCCATTGATATTCAAAACAGGCTTTATTGGCACAAATGATGTCCAACAACCAATTGTGCATTGTGAGGGTGCGCCGCCCAATTAAGAAACGTCGTTAACATGACCAAACAGCTCACATTGATTGTGACTCCATCTGCCACTGAAGTCTTACATTGCATGAGCAATGCCTGGATCTGTGCTGCATTCTACTTCCTCTTCTTTTCTCCTGCACGCTTCCTTGTCACTTGTTCATTTTCTTGAAAGGGGTTCGGGATGCGAGACACTGGAAGAAGCCACAGTTCTGTCATGTTTTCATTAAAAAGCCACGCTTCACTGTCTAATCCTGACTGCTGTCCTCCTTCCTAACCAATTCTGACTTCTTACCTCATCTTTCAATCATGTTCTGCCTGCCCTACCTCTGGCCTTTGTGTCATGTTGTGCAGCAACCCAACGTAAGGACAAATGTGGAGGTAGAGAAGAGGATGAGACAGAATAGATTGAGAGCAGTGTCCAGTTTCCACTGCGATGGGACAATGTTTCTTCTGCACCACTGACTCCTCCGTCCCAATTTGCCCTATGTGACTTTGAACAGTAAACACTGGGGGAGGGGATGCCATGGAGGACCCCATCCTGAGCCTGAATGAACGTACATAAAACAAACTACACACAAAGGGCGCTGTACGATCTAACTTAATGCTGGAGAAAAACCATGCTCTTCCCCTAAACTCGTCCCAAGCAGGCAGGCCGACAATGCTACATAAACCTAAATGGACCATCAGAGACAGAGGCAGCACTGGGGAGATTAGGCATCAATGGAATCGTCAGAGGGAGCGCAGGATGGAGGGGGAATGGGGTGGGTGTATAGGACAGATTTGGGGAGAGATGTAGAAATAAGGCTCCATTATTCATGATGTGTGTTTCATGTGCTTGGTGACATCTGGGACAGCAGTGATAATGAGAGTCCCACGAGAGAGAAACCACACACACACACACACATCCCAACACAGGGTGCTGTACGTGCCACCACGGTCCAACCCCTCACTAGATGTAAACTTCTACTGTTAATCATTGGTGTAATAAAAAATAAACACAAAGGTTTCAGGACTTTAAAATGTTTACTCAGAGAAGTAAACATCCAGTGGGCACAGGCCTTTGCCCCATTACCATGTTTTGATATAGCTGCAGACAAGAGACCCACAGATTGCCATCATATGTGTGTCTCATTGTGCGTCTGTTTGTGTGTGTGATGCAGTGTACTCCAGTTTAGCCCATGGCCTTGGGCAGTGAGCTGCATTAGCAGCGCTGAGTGATCTGCCTGGTCTCTCCCTATTGGAGTGCTGGTGGCAGAGGAGTGTCATTGCCCGGCAGAGACAGACTGAGGGGGAGAGGACATTAACACTGCAGCATGAACACACACACACTAACACACACTGATTTAACACTTTTACCAGAAAGGACCATGAAATAACCCCCGGATCAAATTAACTTTTTTAAATTAAATTTAACAAATAATCCCCAGCAGAAAACAGATTTTTTAAGACACAGATTTGTTTGTTTCAAATACTTTGATTAATAAAGTTTTGCAATATATTTTTTGAAAACTACAGCCAAACACTGCTGTAAAGATCCAGCACATCCTAAATCAATAGATTTTAAAACCTACTTTGTTCTTTTCTTGTACCCCCGCCCTGTAGTAACTGTCTCACTGGATCTAAGTCAGCACCAGACACTGTTTTCTAACTGTGCCTGTTTCTAGATGGACAGCTTCTGTGTGACGTCAACTAATAGTTTGGAATGGGCTCATTTAACTTTACTAATTTTGCTTAATAGTTGTTGTCTTAGTCGAATGTCACCAAACAAAAATGGGCAGATAGAAATGACAAACAAGCCTGGTAGTTGTCAGAAGTCGCCCAGTAAGACAACCAGACCGGAGGATTTTACACTTTTATATGACAAGCTGTGCCTCTATTAAAGCATCATTTCAGTCTCAAATATAAAATAATTAGCTTACAGGCTCTAAACCCAAGACTTGGATATTAATTCTAGCTAGAAAAGTAAAATAAAAAAAGATTCAAACCAGAATAAAACTATGTTCTTTTCTGTTGTGAAAGTTGAGCCATTTTACATTTGGAATGAATGGGGACAGTCTTACGTAATACGCTGTTTAGTGGTTATTTGGTGAGGTGACCATGCTTCAGTTACTCCAACAGTCCAGTCAGCAAGGCTAAGTGGGCCCCATATGATTTAAAACTGGGCAGAAAATGTGGGCCCCAAAGGGGTTTGTCCCCAGTCTCCATGGTGGCCCCACCTCGCTAGCTCTCTACACTTCCCACCATGTGGCTGGCTCGCTACACTAACCAGCCGCCCTACTGAGTGCCCACTTAAGCCAATGTGGGCAAACACAGGTGGGGCCACCACGGAAAATGTAGGACCCATTCGGGGTCTGTTCTGCCCACTTTCTAACCATATGGGGCCAACTTGGCCTAGCTGGCTGGGAGGTAGTGGTGTGCTATGTTAACGCCAAATATAATTTTCACATCAAATTCGAGACCCCGTCTCTGCTCTGACACTCATCAAATTGGCTGTTTGACAATTGCCCAAAAATATGTTCATGAAGTGTGGGAGGGTCTACTGCCAAAGGTTTTTGGCCTCATCACTACATGGAAGTATGGACTGTATATCTGTACATTTCATATACAGTCAATGCATGGAAGACACGGATGACGTTTATTTATTTTGAAGAGCTCTACAAAAACATTGGTAATCAATGTCTCCATGTCTGGATTTGTGAGATCATTCAGAGATTGTTCCAATACAGTGAGATTCACCATCTACTGCAGGAGCTGTGTCTGAATGAAGGGCGGTTCCAGTGGTACTTCTGTCATCACTGTGACTCAGTTTGATGATTTACTGTCCGATTGTCCGACTGATGATTTTTAGTCTGAGGAGGGAAAAAATACAAATAAGAATAAAAGTAGAGGACCTTTTATTGTTGTCTCCATACAAATAAGAAAAATGTTATAAGGCTCAGGAGGAGAACAATCAGAAACTCCTCCATGTTGGCTTTGGACTCTACCACATAAACATGTCATGGGCCAAACTGAGTACCTGTTTGGTTGATGTGATTCAACGCAAAAGTTTAGATATTTGAACTCTGAGAAAAATAGAGAGATAGATAGATGATGACTTTATTAATCCCACAATGGGGAAATTTCATATATCTGTGGCAGCAAAAACGACATTCAGAAATAATCTATATAGTATAACATCAAAAAAGGACATAAGAAATGACATTCATATTAAATTATTAAGAATATTAAATTATTAAAAATTATAATTACAATAATTATTGAAATTATTATAGAAAATGAGATTCATATTAAATAAATAAATAATTAGTAAATACTACTACTAATAATAATAACAATAATAATAACAATAATCACAATAATAAAAAATAAAATATATACAAAAATGTACTGTATATGTACTTGCACTGAAGTACATGGCTGCTAGACTGCTGCGCCATGGCTGACACTCAAAATACGCGACAGGGCCTCTGATCCCATCTGTACATTGACTTAGCATCAAACTGGAGGCCCTAGCTGCGCAAATTGTGTTCAGTGTAAACCTAGCTGTAGTGTAGCTCTTTGGTTCTTTGTTTGGCAGGGGAAAAATATTTAAACTCGAATGTGAAGTATGGTCTACCTTAAAATAGGGTTATGGTTCAAGTATCACAGGTGAGATATGAACCCAGTGACATCATAAAACACAGAGTCTATCAGGATGGTCAAAGAGCAAAAGTGAATAAATTACCTGAGCACAATACATTTTGAAAATAAATCCTATAAATAAATCCTATAAATCCTAAATAAATCCTTTGGAAAAATCAATGTCAGGAAATGTGTAGTGATGAAGTCATAATATAGGCATGTGATTGCAAAACTGAGAGCAGGCAGTTTTTCTCCTTTATACTTTTCTATTCCTTTTCTTTTTTCCCTGTTCTGGTCCCCAGCCCAGATAAATGAAAGGTTGTGTCAGGAAGAGTATCTGGCTTAAAAATCTCTGTCAAACAGCCTGTGTGAATCTGTGAAAGCTGATTTGCTGTGGCGACCCCTGAAGGGATATGCCGAAAGGTGAACAAACAACTTTTAAATGTTTTTTACCTCCTTGTCTATTCTGTCTTTGGGCAATACCATTTCAAACAAGCAGGTCTTGAAAGTGCCTTTCTGATGGTTTGGTCCACTTTCAAGAGCGCAGAGTGAAAGCAAACCATAGCACATAAAGTGTCAAACCTTACTTGACTGACCCAGTAAACTCCCCAAAATGTTTGTTTTAATTGTTTTAATCCACATCGGCATTACATTAAAACAAAAACCTATTAGTGCATTCATAACAAACATTTCTCCTTTTGATATATTATCATAAAGCTATTACTAATGACATATTTAACTTCAGTTAAAAATAAAACTTCATTGATAGTTTATTTGTTGCTAGACTATTGAACTTGTTACTACGGCATAAAAAAGAGGATAAATAATCTGTGCAATATATCAGAATCTTTTGTACAAATGTTATTACCTCTTCACATGCCCAATTTTCTTTTTTTTTACAGAGAGCAGTTCAATCATCTTTCTGCAGGTATTTCCACTTTTAGAGGTTCCACACAGCAAAGATTCACCTCCATGTTAGGTTAACTTTCTTCTCTTCGAGGAAAAATACAGATTTCTTGTCTCATCCATGTCGTCTAAGTATAAAAGTAAAAAGTTGATACTGTATTCTCAAAGAAGATTTTTCAGGCACATTAGAATCAAGTAAGCTACATCTGATCATTAAGATGAGGTATGTTTTTGTTTATTAACTGTCATCTTTTTTTCTTACTTCTCTGCATCATGAATGTATTTTGATTCCTTCTACTTTGTACATTTGTTCTTCCACTGCAGCCAATCAAGTCCGAAGTGTTGTTTTGACCTTTGTGTATGTTTAGACAGCAAATAGTGAGATGGATCAATAGGTCTGATAGAGGTCATGTAGGAACAACTGCATGACCAATGGTGTCACATTTGATCACATTTTTTTCATCCACTGGTTTTTTCATAACCAGTGTTAACATAGCATTTTTTTGTTTGTTATATTTTGCTTAAATTGCTGCTTTCACTTGTTAAAACCCTAAAAGATGAGATAATACAGTTAGGACTTTAATTTTTTTTAAAACCAAGGGTCAGAAAGAAAATCAAATGCTCAGAAAGTCACGTATGAAGACCGAAAATCTGATCTGAACTTCTTTCTGCTGCTGAAGCTAGAGTAAACAACCATTTCCTTAAATACAATTTCTTAGTAGAGCCTGATGTAATCCCTTTACACTAATCCGTCTTTCGTTAGCCTAAACAAAAGAATGAAAGGATGCAGGAGAAAATGAGTAAAACCTCTTTACATAAATCCTATTTCTTAGCCCCAATCCAGGCCGCGTAAACCCTCCACTTCTTCTTTTTTAAGCCATGACACAAGCCTCAACACTTTCACTTTTCTTAATGATTAAGGGTGGAGTTAGAAGAGCAGTTAACCACTAAAAACGAATGAAACTCAAACGTTTTCAGAAGGTGTGAAAAAAGCTGTAAAATTGGGTAATCATTTTCAAAAATTGAAGTTTATTTTTATCAATCAAGAAAATAAAGTAAATAAATATAATAGAAATCTAAATCAGATCAATATTTGGTGTGACCACCCTTTGCCTACAAAACAGCATCAGTCCTTCTAGGTACACTTGTTCAGTTTTTGAAGGAACTCAGCTGGAAGGTTGTTCTTGGAGAACTAACCACTGGTCTTCTGTGGATATGGGCTTTTTCCACATCTTTCTATCTCTTTAGACACACACATCATAATGTTGAGATCAAAGCTTTGTGGAGGCCACAAGGCCATACAGCCAAATGACTTAGACTGTGTGTGTGGGGGTTGTGTTTGGGGTTGTCCTGCTGTATAATACATTCTGGATCAATTATACGTCTCCCTGATAGTATTTCATAATCCATAAGTACTTGTCAGTATCTCTCACCATAAATTCTGATCCAATTTCCAACTTCATGTGTCCCAAATGTTCAAGGAAGCTCTACCATGTTTCAGTGTTGCCTGCAGACACTCATCATTGTGCTGCTCTTTAGTCCTCCTTCCACAAACAAACTTCCTTCTGTTGCAGCCAAAACCTTCAAATTTGGACTCATCAGTCCAGAACACTTACTGCCATTTTTTTGCATTCCAATTCCTGTGTTTTTGTGCAACCTTGACTCTTTTGAACTTGTTTCCACTTTGGATGTTTGGACTTTTGGCTGCAAGTCTTAAATAAGGACCCCTTCTGGCCAGACTTCGCTGGACAAAAACCTGGGTTCCACCAATATCATCCAGATCTGATGGCACTGCTGGAATCTTCTGATTCGAAGGGTAATAAGCTTGAAGTGTCATTCATCTCCTTCACCAAGTTTCCTTGACCGACCATTGCGTCTACAATCATTAGCGTTGCTGTTTCTTTGTGCTTCTTCAGAAGATCTTGAACGGCACATCTTTAAACCCCAGTCTGCTTTGAAATCTTACTGAGCCCACAGATGCAGTGCAACTTCCTTGTTGTGTTCAATCTTTTTGTGACATGAAACTCCTTTTCACTGCCTCACCTTGGCAGCAGTTTGGTCCAGTTTTAAGTCACACGGCTGCTTCTGTTTCAGTTCATGAATGGGTTTCATTACATGCGACATTGATGATCATTGGCCATCTGTTTGGTATATTTTGATGACCATATACCTAACTCTGACTTTGTATAAGTGTTTCTAAAAGAACGGATGCCAGTTTGAAGACAAAAGGCAGAAACACCAAATGTTGATTTGATGTAGATTTTTATTTGGTTTACTTACTTTGCATTTTGTAAATTGATATAAATATCAATTATCGTTTCAGTTTCAGAAAGAATAATTTGTTTAAAATTTGATTTTTACACCTGTGCAATATGCCAAAAAGAAATCTTTGGAACAAAAAAGAAATCACAATATCTGACATTGAGTATGGAGAATCTAAAATGTACTTATAATACATATTAAAATAATCTTTTCATAGAAATATTTTTGAAATATTGTAATGCAACCCTATGTAAATTAACATTTCAGAAATAAAACAAAAAAAAAACAAACATCCCAAGAGCTTATCATTTAATTTTTGAAAATTAACCAGAACCAAGGCTTTTTTTAATGAAACGTTTCATTTCTAGTGGTCTCAACATTTCTAAAGCACAGCAAGGAGTTCCCTTTCTCCTCCCTGTCTGTTTCTCAGAGCCACCGTGTGCTTTTACTCAGCTAACTTAAAGGGTGCGGCGGTGGCCAGATTCCTGTCAGAGTGATGTCCTCGCAGGGGTTTTCCCATCTTCCCCTCTTACTCTGAGTGACACTGATACACTGACACACTGTAAACATGCCCGTGTGTGTTAGACTGAGATGTAAAGAAAGAAAAGACGAAGGGGAGCGGTGGCGGCGGCAGAGTGCGTGCATTGTGTGCCTTAAGTGCACGTGAGCAGGCGGGTGTAGTGGTGTGTAAATAGTCAATAATAGCTGACACTTGTCAGCCCTCTGCACTGAACACACAAAGCCTATCGTTGGGGCATTGTTGGACTACCACCCCCCACCCCACCCCACCACACACACACACACACACACCACAGCTACACACTGAACTGGGCCTCTCAAGCAGAGATAATTATGCCTTTTGTGCTCCTTGCAACACAGACGCACACACTCATTTTGAGCTAATTAACACACCCAGCCACGTGCCCACTCTACCTAACTGAGTAAAAGATGGCTGCCAGCGACCCATCTGCTCCTTGCCTACTCTCTGCTGCTCTCAGGGGCAAATGTGAGGGGGGCAAAAATACCCGGCCAAAATTGAAAAAGCATCTCAAAGGTGTGCAAAAAAAGAGTGTGGCGCGTATCAGACAGCAGGAAGGACCTTTGGGTTAAGGTAATATGTTGTGGCCATATGGCTGCATGTACATATAGCTACACCTTCATCTGCATGATTTAGTCCCCACTAACCCCCACCTCATGGCTTGCTGCGCGCCACATGGGTCAGAGGCAGGGGAGAAAGGAGAGGGGAATGTTGTGCGGCCCATTGGTGTTGTGGGGCATCGGTCGATGGTTGCGCCCTGGGGAGGCCACGTGCTCCCTGTGCTCCTGTGACACACGGGCTCCCGGTGTACACAGGCTGCTCAACAGGACAGCGGTGCAGCTTTAATGTATCTAAGTAAATGTTTAATGAGCTCTCCATATTCAGGAAGCTTCATGCAAAATCTGTAAATGGCTTTATTGTGTTCAGCTCCTGTGTTTGCGGCTTGTACGGCTGTACTTTCCTGAAGTGAGTATAAATGTGAGACCAGTGTTTACAGGAGTCTGTGTGTTCCTGACAAGTGTTCCTATTAATGCATTCCTGTTCTGAATGTACCGCCACAGATTTACAGACATACACTGTGTCCTCACACATGGCTGCTCTGAAGCCTTCCTGCCTTTTGTCACCTTGCTCCTACAACCATGTGACTCGTTTTTATTAGGAACCGTCAAGAAAAACATTGATTATTTAGAGCTGTGAGTAAAAAGGAGCTTGTTAACATGAAATGAGACATTGTAGTACATGTTTGTTTTATTAAAATGTTTACAATTGTATGATTTCATTTTTTGTGTGTTTTTATACAAATTCACAACTAATGGTGTTAGTGAGCATCAGTTTTTGCCTAAAAATATTTATATTTTTATTTTAAAAATGTCAAAATAACCATTTTCATTGTTGTACCTGGTAAATCAGAATTGCAAATAAAATGAGACCTAGTCAAACTACAGTAAACAAAACTTAACTTTAGATTAGTACTGATGTTGCACTGTTTTTGACTTAAAAAAAACATAAAAAAAGATATTTATTAATTTCTAAAATTCTTTTCTTTGATATAATTTTCCCAATCATAATTTGATAATACATGTCTCAGTGAATACATTTGTTTTTCTTAAAAAAAAAAAAAATCTTGATAAGACCGATTTTCTTACTTCATTGGCAGATTTTTTTGCTTATTTAAAAAAAAACATTTTCAATTTTAAGAATTACTGACTTAATTTATGGGGCCTGTTTCTACAGTGTAATGAGGTTTTAACTCATACATTCAACACTTATTCACTTTTAGACAAAGAATAATTTGAAAATGTTCATTCCAAACTAAACATATGTCATTTAGTAAGGGAAGTTTCTTTAAAAGTATTGTATGGAATAGAACAGAATTGCAAATCCATTTTTAATCATGTCTCTTTCAATTTGAATTAAATGGATTTTAATGGATTGGCAGTGATACCCACCTCTATCCTGGAGAGGCTCTAACATGCATGTTTATGATTGAAGTCAACACCTTTACATTCCAATTTAAGATGTACTTTTTAAAGTAACACACAGTGTGTATTCATTCTTTGAACATTTAATGCGGCACTATTGTGTCACACAAATCATTTATATCATTTATTTATAATCAAGGCTTTATTCAAGGAATGTCTTCAGCGAGATCTGATAGGCAAAGAGAAATTCTCCTAAATCCAGTTGTTGGCAGTTTATGTCTCAAACTGACCTGGGTAGAATCCCTTAACCCCATGTTGCCCCTAATGTTCATAAGCATAAATAACAAGCTCTTTGTCTAGAAGTAAGGGCAGGAAAGAAACGTTGGCTTAGAAAAAGCTCTTGGAGCTCATACGATGAATCAGCTCACTATTTCTGATGAACTCTAAGAGTAAATTATGACAAATATTACCTTTTTGGAGCAATGAATAAATGAATCTGCACAAACAGTTGCATGTGTAGATGGGCACATATCGGCTTGACGAGTCAATTGAATGTGGTGACATTCAGCAGGGACCCAGGGGGGGCGGAGGATCGATCCGTAATGTAGCCTGTAAGTGACCTCACGACACAGTGACTCCTGTTAGGATCTGAGATTGGATTAAAGCCTGACAACTCAGCACCTTCACTGACTCAGGTTAAATCTACTTTGCCGTCAACACATGAACCTAAGTTAACTTTTGATACTCCTCTTTAGTTTCAGTACTGCATATCAGGTTTATGTAAATGAAATCTGTGCAAGAACATGGATTAGATGGAGCATGTTGGTACATCTTATGCAGACCACCATGTGGCTGCAGCCATCTGCTAGTCCACTTTCTTATTAGTCTGAGCCACTCGTTAACTTTCTCCTGGTTGGAGCATCTCTGTGTCCCACTGTTTATTTATTTCTGTCCACAAACCCTCCATCCCTCTGACTCTGCTCCAGATCTCCTCCTTCAGATCACTGCATAGACTCGCACACTTCCATTATCTCATGAGGGTCACCAACACACACGCACAGACCCAACTGCTGGGTTATCACTGTATGGGACATGGAACTGGGAGGGAAATAGGTCAGTCTGCCTGCACCCCCTCTCCTGTTAACCCCTCCCCACTGTCCTGTAAAAAGTGGGACAGACAAGACGACACACATTGGTGCAAACACAAACACACCATGCACCAGATGGGAAACTTGTGTGTTTGACCAAAGCGGACCTGTTAGAGTTCAAAGGGCATGAAGCTTGTGTGTCAACTTTCCGGCTGACTGGTACCTTTCAGATTTGGTATAATTTAACCCCTTCAATGACAAAAAGCACAGTCCTAAAATGACAGTAGTTTGTTTTTTTTTTTCTTCTTCAAAGGCGGGGGATTTGAGCTGTCTGTCCAAGACCATTTCAATGTCTCCAGATAGGAAAGGAAATATAATACTATCCAAAAGTTTTAGAACATTGCAATTATGCAGCTCATTTGAGATCCTGTTTTAATAAAAGCAAAAGTTCTCCCACACACAAAAGGTAATCAAATAAAATTATGTACAAAAAGCTTTTTGAGATTATAAAAACTTAGTGTTAAATGAGGAGTTAGAAAAACGTGATTTTTCTCATTTCAGGTTTAGCAGTTTGTAGAGAATGAGGGACACTGTGAAGCAATACTGCTACCATCCTGTCCATGCAGCACATCCCATGCAAAGGTCCAAGCAATGCTAGAGCTACTTTTGGAGTAAAGATGTTAAGCAGGAAACTTTATGTGTGCGTAGGCTTTATACTTGATGAAAACATATCGAAATAAAAACCTATTCTATCCATTTTATCATCATTACCCATGAAAGAAGTTGGATTCTAAATGTCAATGTAAAATGCTGCATAAATGGAATTAAATGTCTCTAGATCCACAAAACTGCTCTTTTTGCGCATTAATACATAAATGTCTGTCAGCTTACATTCAAAGCAAATATTTCAAAGGTAGCATAAGTGTGTATAATATCACATGAAAAAAATAAGCTAAATGTGAAATTGGTTAAAATCTAAATTAGGGATGGGGTGATATCATTTTTTCAGTCCAACACCAATATGTCCTCTGCAACTGTGGCCAAAAGCCGATATATTTTGATACTTAAGTGTCTGCAGTAACACAAAGTTTAAATTTCTTTTTTGCTTCTATTTTAGAAATGCACAACTTCCTTTTTTAACTGGACAATCACATTGTACTTGACTGTTTTAAAATACAGCAAAGGAACTTATAGGAGCAAGTATCCCTCTCAACTTTCATATAAATATATCTGTAAGCATTCAGGCCATTTCTTAAATATTGTACATAACTGTAAAGCATAAGCTCCCCATTGCCAGAGATCTAATAGGGACAACATGTATTTTTTTATCAAAAATAAAGTGTTTCTGAAAACAGTCAGAAAAATATCGGTAGATTTTTAAATATAGGACTGATACAGAAAAACTCAAATTATGCAAATATCAGCCGATACCGATACTGGCACCGATATATCGCTCATCCCTAATCTAAATGTTAAAAACCTGTAATGAATTAAGGTGAAAATGTTAAAGGTTTTATTTTTTTAAGTTATTTTAAAGGAAAAGGCCTACAAGTCTTTTTTAAACATCAGTTTTAGTCACTCTAAAACCTCCAGCAGCTCTTTCTGCTGCCTTTTCTCCAGGAGCATTTTGGGACAGAAAAGACAGGAAATCAGCCAGTGGCACACAGAGATCTTTCAGGCACAAAATCAATTGTAATTTTCACATGTTCATTAGAACCATGCAAGGCGGCACATGCAGATTAACTAAAGAGGAAAAGAAGTGAAGTATCAGAGTTTGGTGCAAGGAGATCACCATCAGGCTGCAACAGTGTATTTCTTCTGATCACATTCATTTTTGTGTCTGTTTGAATGTTTGCACACATGACAATGCCATCACAAAATTCAGATCAGGAGTTGTTCTGTAGATTGTGTTGATTTGCTGTGAGATGATGCGTTGATAAACAGGTCAAGATTGAGCAGAGTCTCACTGAGTGTTTGTTGTGAATGTTGAGTTCAGTAAGCAACTCGTCATGTTCAGCATCTGATCCTCACACTCACTGCTCATCAGCTGACCTATATATCCCTAATTACACGCAGCAGCCTCATGATGGTATGCACTGAAACAGTCCTAACTTGGAAACCATAAATTCACACCCAGAAAAAAATGGTACATCCGAACTAGATCATCTATTTACAGAACAGGTTTGAGAATTGTGGGAAATCGTCCTGTCAAAACAAACATCAACTGATCCTAGTATTGAATTTGGAAAAGTTGTTCAAGGTGCAACAAAAATTGTTTGATGCAAAGATGTAAATTGAGGATATTTTAGTCACTAATGCAGCACTGCAGCAACAATTGTAAGCCTAATCAAAAATATGATGTTCAGGAAATGATCAACTCTTCCAACCTTGGTACATGTACAGTTTATGTGTGGCACAGTGTTGGTGCGTTTTGCATGCACATAATACAAAACACCATCTGCCAGGACCCGAGGCCATTCTTGGCCTACTACCCTCCTAGCTTTTCTTTCTTTGGCCTGTTTTTCTTTTTCATTCCACATTGTGTAGGTATAAATGCAGAGAGTAAGCATCCTATTGTGCTGATATTAAAACCCGTAAACAAACTTTTCTCAGTCTCGTCTTTCTTGCACACTCTCTGCCACAAATGAGGTTAATGAAGATGAATGGAAGGGCACAATCCTATTGACACCCTGTGGGTCTAATTGTAGTCCTGTTCTTCAAGGACACAGAGGCAAGACAAGAAGGGATTGGACAGAAATAGACGAGATGAAAATAAAAAAGAATGAGGAAGAGTCATGCAACTTGGAAAGAATGCTTGCTTTTTACAGCCAGGACCTGGCATTAGGTTGGAAAAACTGTGATGTGATGACAAAAGCAGCCAGAAGATAGACAAAAAGGGCGAAATGTCAGGAGAAAGCATAAAAAGACAGATGTGCAAGGATGAGGAAGAGGAGGGCGACCAGATCAGTGATCCAGAACAGTAAGCAGACAGAAGACACGCGTTATGAGTTCAGTGAAGCACAGCGGTGCATCGAACCCTCTACGTACAAGATTAGAGCCACACACACAAAAAGAAGACAAATCTATTTCCAATCTATTTCTATCATAACAACAAGAAGAACCACAATGGATTATTCCATATTCACGTCTTTGATAGAGGTCCTACCTGGAGCTATGGAAACAGTGTCTCTTTCCCAGGATACAACGCTGACGTACTCCTGCACGGCAGCAGGGATGAGGCACTTGAAAACAGCTACGTTGCCCCTCAATGAGCGCTGATCCGCCACCCGCACAGTATAGGGCTCCCTGAAAACTACGCAAACATACAGATGGTTTCAGAAACAATCATCTTTGAATATATTTGTATTTCTAACTTCATTTGTTAAAGGAAATAAACATTTTACAGTGCATACATCAGAAGTCTCATCTGCACAAAAGGTGTGGAAAAAAAATGTTGACAAAGACCATCAGAGAAATGGTTTCTGGGACAAAAACAATAATCTAAAAAAAATTGTAAGAGAAAATTTCCCCTGTGCTCCAAATATAGTCAGTAAACTCCCAGCCCATTGTGGGTTGTCTGAACTCTTCTAATCCTGCCTGTACTTTCACTATAAATGGCGCAGGTTTCCATTAAAAAGGATAAGCATGGAGGTTACTCTCCAGCCCTGACTAGACATCATTACGAAACTGCACTTTTTTGCAGAGCTTCATAAGTATTCCACGGAATGAGCCGCAGAACTGATGGGTTGTTGGTTCATGCAATATTTTCCACTCTGTGAAATGAGCAGGAGCTCATTAGCAAAATCACATGAAAGCCAGGTTGTGTCTGAAGGTTGCTAAGAGACCAGTTTGGAATCCCTCCCTGGTAACAGACAGGAAGACATCACACATGCATTCCTGCAGCAAGCGAGAGGCATATGCAAGCAAATGAAATGACATCGTTTTTAAGAGACCAGACCTGTTGCGTTTCCATGAAAAAGTAATGACTTACCTCAGATTTTTTTTTGTCACTCATTGTAGGATAATGTTTATTTTAATTGGCTGGATTGTTGGGTTTTCAAACCAAAATATTAACATTTTGCCCGTCTGCAAACCTGCCAACCAAAGTTAGCAGGGCGTGGCACGGGCCAAAGGCTGCTGGATGTTTGCTCTGTGCTAATCCCTCGGCTCCTGAGGCCGGGCTTTTGGGTCATGTGGGAATGAATGCGGCAACCGGCTGCCATGCAGCTCATGGTCCTGGCTCAAATCCCCAACTTGGCACGAGTATTAGTATTAGAATGAATATGAGTATTAGTTCTGACGGTGTTGGAAGGCAGAATATGAAAACAGATGTTGATGGCAGGAAGAGAAGGGGAGGGACCAATCAGCTTGAATGAATGATGCGAAATAGAACATGTGGTGTAACTGTAATTTAGCCATGGGTCGGAAACATTTGGGTGAATTTCACAATCATCTTCATGGATCTTGAATTATTGTTAAGCTAAAGGGGCCAAAAGACCTGATGCTCTTTTCCTACTGTAGATGAGGCTCCGTCTATCAAAAACAGTAACCTGGAGTCTGATCAATGGAAAATACCAATTTAGTGTGTTAACAAGTAATAATTAAAGAAGTGTATTGTATTGTATTGTAGTGTATTGTATTATTTAGTCTTGTACAGGAGGATGGTTTGAAGGACAAAAAGGCAGATGGGAGCCGGAGAATAGAAAAGATGATGGTAGAAGGGACGATACCTTGTCAACATTAGAAAGAATGTGTTCTATGAGGACTGGATGCTTCTCCATATTTTACTCCCAAAAAATACTGAGTTGTCCATTTCAGAAACTATAAAATATGACTGTATTGTTTTAAAAATATACCTAAGATCTAAATCGTTAAAAAATTGTGATGTTCTAAAAATGTAAACTTCTACCTCAGTCTCAGTGTTTAACACACCAAAGACATCCAAAAAAAATAATTTAAATGTGAAATGTTATTGAAATCTAAGTTGTGTTTTATTAGTTTTTTTGTGAATAACTATAAAAAGAGGATGAGCCTCTATGACATTTTATTTTAAATAAAAAATCCCCATGTGTTATTTAACTTCAGGCATAAAGGGAGTTGTCTTTGGATTTCATTGTAGCAGATGGTGAATCTCATGTAGGAGTAAAGTGCTGTGGTTCACTACCAGCTCTGTCAAAGAGGTGCAAGCAAAGGCCGAGGCCTGATGTGGAGTGGAATGCAGATGTTCTCTCTGCAGACGCTGTTCTAGGTCAATCTGTGTTCAGGTCAAGGGCTATTTTGGGGCAGGTAATTCTGTGTGCGGGCTAGGTTGGGCTTTTTGCAGCTGCCATTTATGTCTGCTCCAGTTTATCTTTTAACAACTGTCTCATTTTCCACCCCAACTCTTGTGAGGTGACCTTTTGCTCCACAGTCTCCATTGCTTTCAGATTTTCTCAGCATTTCCAGCTCTCCGTCCCACTCACCAGCTTTGATGCGGATGTTGGGGCTGCGGATTTTGCCCGCCTGGTTTTCGGCGGTGCAGAAGTAGTCGTTGTCATGGATGTAGCTGTTGTAGGCGGAGGGCGAGAAAGGGTACAGTTGAAGAGTACCGTTGGCGTGCACATGACGGATGTGGGGCACGTCGTAAATGTCGTCGCCAGTGGCCAGGTACCAGCGTAGAATGGCACTGGGGGTGCCCCCTGCAGGACAGGGCAGGGACACCCCCACTGAGCTGGAGTAGGTTATCTTCTGCAGGGAGGCATTCACAAAGTACAGCCTGGTGGAGCCCACATCCTCACTGTGTACTGTAAACAAACAAAGTGTTGTTATTTTCCCATAATAGAGTGGAAAACAACAACCAGCAAAAAAACGTATGAACATTGTCTGTGTATGAGAACTGGACTGAGTGGCCCCTCCTTCCTGACATTCTGAACAGGAAGTACAAACTGACTCCAAGAGACGGAAATTCAATAGACTTCTATTATTTAGTCATATGTCAGAATAACCATTCTTGCTCTGCTACCTTTTTAACACATTCTTGATCATTCAAATTTGATATTTTTTTCTTTATTGCAGGCAATTCAAGTTATAAACTGACCAATCAGATGCCTGAATAAAAGTATGAGGTCTAATGTCACATGTTTGAAACGTTTGATTGGCAGATTCTCCTGAGCCCAATTTCAGTGGAATGGGTGTAGATTTCCAACAAGCTCACTTCAGATTGGCGAGACTGATTGCCTTGGAAACGTTGACTCAGACCAACTTGGACCAGTCACTGCTTACTGATGTCATCCTGCTCCAACATGGCGGCGTCCATATGGCAAAGAAATGGAAACTGACTTCATTTGGCTGGAGCTGGAAGTAAGCTATTTTCTATGGGTGACGTCACACTCACTCGGTCCAGTTCTCTTATACAATCAGTGAGTATAAAGCAGTGTCAAGAGCAAAGATTTAAAGAAGCAGAGAAGTTGAAAAGTGGAGATGTCCTTGAGATGTGCAGCAGAAATAATCATAACAAATGTATGTCCAATGTCCAGCTGCAAACATCAGTCATGTGACGCAGAAAGCCAGGGATTTAGGCTAAAGCCTGCGATGGTTTAGGTGGATGGGGAGGGGGGAGGAGCCTGTTACCTCCATACAGTGTGTGCACACATTCACAAAAAAAAAAAAAAAAAAAACAGAGCGAGAGAGGCAGAGAGGGAGCGAACTCTCTGATAGGTTATGTGATTGGAATTTCTATGCCAGACGCAGAGATTTAAGTCTATTTAATCGCCTTACATATTTAACACACATGCACACTAAAACTCACAAATATACACACAGACATGTCACTCATAGGCACTCAGATTAAACACACACACACACAAATTGACACACACCTCCAGCAGAGGAAGAAGAGCGAAAAAAAGAAAGAGGGGGTTTGTATGAAATTTGGGGTCATTATAGGAAAGATTACGGCAGAGACATCAGCTCATGGACAGATGTGGACATCAACCATCGCTGTTTCTGATTTACTATATGCCATCGTGAAAACCCATCTGCCGCATGACTCCCCCCCCCCACCTCAAAGTAAGGCAGAAAAGGGAATCTTCCAATTTTTACAGCCGTTCCTGTTCCCGTTCCAATATTCCTTATTTTGCAGTAAATGTGACTTGATATGATTCCTCTGAAAAATCAGATGTTTCAAAAGTTTCTTAATGTCATAACAGAATGCTTTTCATCCTTTACACTCAATTGCTTTCATATTAAATATGTCAAATTCAAAAATGCTAAGGCACTTTGTGCATTTTCAAAGTATTCTGTTTGGTGTACACAACTGAAAACAATTACTACTTCAGTTATTTCTATAAGGTTCTGCAAGAAGTTGAACATTTGATGACTAATTACATTTAAACAAATATACAATGAAAGCCAGAAAACCAAACAACTCAAAAATATTACCAATTTATTTTTATTGAAATAAAATAAACCATTTACTGTTTTTCTTAGCTCTTGGTCTTTTTCAGTGTCTGTCATGGAAAATTATTTCTTTTTTTAAATTCTTTTACAATTATTTTAAGATTTAGAAACACGGAAAGTTTTAACATCACTTTTTTTTTAAACGTACACTTGTGTTTTTTAACCAACTAGAAAAAAAACTATAATAGAAATAATATAAAGCAGAAAAACAGCCACTAAGCCTATTTATATATATACAGTATATATAGAGAAACTTGATGTTTTGTTTGATGTTTACTTTAAAAAAATGGCTGAAAGGGAATCCCCTCCAACAACAGTGCCGACATTCCAGGGCTAAACTGATCCTAAACATCAGAATGAACAAAACACAAGAATTTGATCCATGTGGGGGGTGGATAAAACAGTCAATAATTCTATCTTCCTTTGAAAAAAAAGTGTCTCTGGTCAGGCAACATGTTACAGATGGTATATGAAAATGTGTCTGGCAGTCCAGTGGTGGGCTGCAAAAACCAGGTCAAACTCCCTCCCCTCCGCAGATTACTGATAATGGCCCCAGAGTATAAAGCCCATATTAAAGATTGCAATATCTATAATCTCCCAATGGGGGGGACAGTACTAAAGTAGAGGAGTGAGGGGGTCACCCTGAGAGGTGGTGGTGGGGGGGATATAGTCTGGGAAGCTGGAGAACCTCTAATACAGTAGATTATATGGCCTTGGGGCTTTTGGAGTGGGGGGGGGGACACTGATGGAAAGGGAAGTGGAAAAGAAAGGGGATCATAGCAAACTCTCGCCACTGAGAGCAGGTCAAAAGCAGGCAAACTGCACGCGCACTCAGCCGACACACAGACTCGCACACACAACAACAATCACACACACTAAAGTAGAAGCTGTCTGACGCACTGAGGAAGAGGCAGTACGGGTTTCCATGAAGGCAGAGAAAAAAGTCACACAAATTTAACATCATCCAACGTGACCCCAAAACTTCAGAAAAATAAATATTTAAGGATGTAGAAGTAATTTTGCAACTTTAATATCTTTAAAGTAACTCATAAGGAGGAAAAGCTGCCCCTGTACACGTCTGTGTCAGTAATGACCCGGTGTCCATCAGTTGACAGAAACAAAATGTGACAGCATTATATCTGAATCTGCACTTAAGTCACTCATTTGTAATTTAAACCCAACCCTGACCTTTACATGTGTCGTCTGCTACTCAGACACCCACAGACTTACAAAGAAGACCAAAGAAACTACATGAAAGATGTTAGAAATAGGCCAGAAATTCCTACCTAACTGGCATATTTTCTTTAAATAGGCAAAAAAAAATCTGCCTGTGGGATATGAAAAAATGGTCTTACCAAGTATTCTAATTTTAAGAACAAACATTTAGTCACTGAGACATGTTTTATTAAACACAGATTATTTTGCTGTTGAAAAACCTTTTTTCTTGCAAAACAAAAACAAGACAAATTTTCTTAAAACAAGGGTCTTTTTTATTTATTTTAGGGTTCTGAATTTGCAGTGCATATATAAAGAAACATCAAATTATTTTATTCTATTTGCCCCTTAAATCGCCAAAATACAACAGCGAAATACAGTATTAATATAAAACATATTCCTGTGTTAATCCTTTGAGTAAAGCAATATATATATTTTTAAGACAACATCTATGTTGTTTTTTGCAAGAGTCTAATTATTATGCTCAAAGTTTACTAAAACTTTAACTTTAATAATAATGTAGTGGATGTTTATCAAGCTTTTATTTTGAAATGGGCAAAAACTGTTGAGGTAATTACAGTAAATAACTTGTGCAGAGAAGCTGATTAAAAAGAACAATTACATTGTTAGATAATTAAAGACCCTTGTTGAAAATAATTAATTAAGATTTCTATATAGTGTGATTTATTTCATAAAAAGGGAAAAAAATTGTATTGCATTTTGAAGAAAAAATATTCATTAGATTTCCAAAGCTGTCAAAATATGTACATTGCAAGCTCACTTTTTTCTTTAAAAATATATGTCAAAAAATGATGGCATGTGGAAGAACAGCCTCAGTGCAGCTGATGAAAGTGTTGCAACGCCAGTGTTCACCTCGTATTTGGCAGCTGGAGGATGTTGTGTGTCGAGTTACACAAAAGAGTCACAAAAGATGGTGAACCTAGCTTTTACCGGCGCGAGACAAACACGCCCAGATTTGAACATTTCATTTTTTCTATGACATTAAAAGACTGGCAGCATTTTTGACATTTTACTTCTAATCCTAAATAATTGCAGTATAAAAGCATCTTATCCAATGAAGGAGCATCTCTGGGCCACTTTGATGTTCTACAGGGTCAAACAATCATGTAAACATCAGCCTTTTGGTTTCCCATCAGTTCCATCGTTCATTTTTACTTGTCTGTCTTTGTTGTCATTTTTTTGTCTCTTCTGTTCTGCAGCACACTATTGATGCTTTACTTGCATTAGTTTGCATGTTTTGCATGTAGACAGCTGCAGTGTTGCATGCAAAATGGTGGATTTGATTAAACAGTTACTACCAAGAACAAAAAAACCCAAGATGACACTTTTTTCCATGTTTCCATTTTCACAGTTGTCAAGAGCTTGATATGTCATCTAACAGATTGATTAAAAAGATAATTTAATCATGTAACCCTTTTGTAAGTTTTTTTTTTCCCAATGGTAAATCAATCCCAGGTTTTAGATCTCAAACAGGGTTTGTTGCTCCATCTAACTCTACATTTTTGAGATTTTTAAAACACTTTAGAATGCATTTTTACGCCTGGATCTTCATTTTAAGATGACAGCTCACTTAAAATTGCTTAAATTTATTCAGATTTCAATCTTAGATCTATCCTTTGTCTTAATGTTTTGAAAGACGTACTGGAGCATTTTATGGGAGTTGTCTTTGCCACTTAAATTCTACCTTTTTTGCTGCGTATCATCATGTTAGTTTAGCTAATTACATCTAAGAGGAGAAAATTTGTTTCAGAGACAAGAAAAACAATAATACGAACAAAATCAAAGATAATCAACATTTTCCAAACTGTGCAGAGCTTCCTATCAGGTTGTTCAACTTCTTATAGTCATGTAAATTAATAAAAAAATTACATCAGAGGAAAACTGTGAGCAAGTCTGGCCCTTAAAGTTGGTTTTACATTGCGTAATGGAAACAAGTTTAACATTTACTTAGAGGTACGATGCTAACTGTGTTGCTGCAAAAATGGGGGACATTTTTCTAGGTGGGGCCCTTCTCTTTGTATTTTAGTTATCTACTGCACTGCATAGAAATACGCTTTAGATTGGTTTGTTTAATAAAAATAACCTAAATCTGATTTTTATTTATAATCTCTCACATTTTATTTTATTACAGGGAAGTGCAAAGTCAAACATCCCCACTTTTTAAAAAAAATATAAACGTAGTTTAGGGAGGAAAGAAGCTGCTAAATAAAACCAGTTGTTTTTAAGTGCAACAAAATACACACAATAATTCTACATTAAATTAAATAGCTTTTGTTACATACCTTTGTCTGGGAAATAAACTGATTTTTTCTGAACTTTTAGGTATCCAAGCTCTAAATATCATCTCTTTAGGAGGACACAAAATGGCTGCTCAAGAAAGCACCGTGTGTAGCTTCGTTGGGATACATTGTAATGGTAAGCCTCCTAAACAGACAGTTTTGCAACCAGCCAGGTGTACCCTGTAGCTCAACCAGAACCATGCTGCTCTGTGTTTCCACTTCATTTAAATCAGCGGGTCAAACGTTAGGCACCTGCAACAACCACTTTGATGCATATCTGCCAAAAATGATGGCAGCTGTGTTCTGAAAAGAAACCCCTTCAACAAAGATTACCTGTTTGTTCCCAGTCCATATAAAGCTGTGCTACATACATGGTTTTAATTAGTTATTAATAGTTTGGTCACATTAACTTTAAATGAGATTCATCATCGGATTTCTGATGTGTGTTGTAGTGCCCTGTTAATCGAGTTAGCATCTCTGTCTCCTAATTAATAGTTTTGTCCATCAAGTACAGAGGGGCTCCAAAACCTTGTTCTTTAAGGAAGTATGTCTTAACCCTGACTCCAAGTCTAACTCTTAGCCTAAGCAGTGCAAATGCAGACTTTATTGCATTCACTGGTGAGATGCTACCTCATTCATAACATCATGTTAAAGTTTTGGTGTCAGAGTTCACAAATGTTCAGGTCTGCTTTCTACTAAAACCAAACAGTTGAGTCACTCTGTCAAATCTGTGACATATGTCTATCAAAGCAAGCCTGAATGCCCCCAAGCTCATCTTAAAATGGACACAAGCTCTCTCCGGCACGAGAAATGTATTCATATTGGTTTTGACTTATTTAGGGGCCTGTTCTTGGAGTGTGAAACCTTACAAATGCAATGTGTATTTGTGTTATCTAAATCAAAATTGTAGCACTTTAATAAAAATGTGCAGGTTTCATATGAATGTGAATGCTGGAAATCACTCAAATATTTTCAAGGTCTTCCTGGTGCTGGACATTTTTTTATTACTGTACCATTAGTGATTTGAGCTGTTGAACAGATTGGGAGACTTTTTTTATATAAACTGCGGACAAAAATGTCATATTTCTGTTTAAAAAAAACTATTGTATAATCAAATTATAATTAAATTAACAGATTTATGCAAAATTATACAACTGGGTGATATCACCAATACTTTTCTAAAGTCAATGCAACACTGCAGATGTTTTCATGTGTGTTTTTCTAAGTAAAACTTTATGTTTTAAACATTTTAAGTAGAAAACTTTTATTTTTGCAAGTTTGCAGCTACTTTCATTTGGGCAGTGGTGTTAAATCGATGGCATTGACTTTTGGTTAGAAAGTTCATGTCACTAGATAAGAGAGATTGTATCTGGGTGGGGCAGTAGCTCAGTGTTGTTTGCACCCCCCTCGCTTCCCAATGTAATTCCAGTGAGCAAGGCCTTGAAGCACATTTGCAGCAGCAGAGCTGCTTAGAGGCCACAGGTGGATGAGGACTTTTGCTGAGCATCTCCCAGAGATGAATGTGAGACAGTGTAAATGGGAACAGGATGTTTGTTTGTTGTTCACCTTTTGGCATATCCCGTCAGGGGTCGCCACCGAACTGCACAGGTAGTTTGGCAAACATTTAATATGCCTGATGCCCTTTCTGGCACAACCCTTTAGCCGGTGTGAACAGGATGTCCTTTGCTAATTTCTCATTAAAAAATAATACCTAAAACAACTTAAGTTAGATTTAAAAAAAAAAAAGAGAAACCAAAGCACTTAAAAAGCACTTAAAAAGCAGCAGAAAATCATCAAGTGTTTATGTTACAGCTATAAGTTTCATTTTTTTTGTACTTTACAGGAATTAACTGATAAACCAAATGTGTTCATTGTAGGGTACTTCAATGGTAGATTATACCCACGGAGGCCTGCAATGGACAGACAAGCCATGCAGGGTTACTCTCCCTTTGCCCGACAGTGGCTAGGATAGGCTCCAGCAGGTTTGGAAAATGGATAGATAGCTGTATCAGTTTGAATTGGCAGCAAATGCTAAAAATGCCACATCTTGATGTGATTTGATTTGCTTTCCAACACTGCACTCATGAGAACGGCAAAGGACTGATGAGACTGGTATTTTGTCAAAAGAGTGCAGTACTCAGTAGGGAATGAAAAATAGTACAAAAAACCTGACAATCCAGCTTGTAATTGACTTTTAAATAATTATTGGAACTTTCACCTCCTCAAAACAAAATGTTTGGAAGGTAAACATTTTCTAAACTTTTTTTTTATTTGCCTCTTTTTTTTCTATAACTCAGCTTTAATCACTTGTTGGTTCTTTTCCATCCTTTGATTCTCTCTATATATTTGAAACTCTAAACTTGTTTGTCGAACCTCAAATATCATCGTCTTTTACTGTTTATTTAAATAAACTTTTGTTTACATCGTTGATCTGTAAATAATACAGAGGACATTTGAAAAGTTTAACTATCATAACCTTCATGTAAAACAATCTAATCATTTCATAACTAATTTACATAAAATATTTGTAACAGCTGTCATCTCAAAGTACAAAAAAGACTGAGCAGGTGACTCCTCTATTTCTGACTGACAGAATCCTCAGAAGTCATAGCTGCAATGCGGTGTTTTAACAACTGCAAACATAACTTTCATATTTTAATGTAAAAGAAAAAAATTATTGCGACATAATGATGTATCATTATTTGAGAAGCAATTTGAGAATTTTTGGTGTCAAAGGGAGTGTGCTGCATTGTATCATGGATTCTCTCATCAAAACGGAAAAAAAATGTGCAAAGAAAGGGTGAAATATGCATTTTTATGATCGTGCAATGCTGCACACTGATCTCAGAAGAGGAAAAGTCTGCAGAAAAGAGAGGTGGAGTGGACTGGAGTGGAATGAAGAGTGGTGGAGTGGATTGGAGTAGGCTAAAGTGGAATGGAGGGGCTCAATCCACCCCCTGAAACTGGCTGCTTTAAACAGAGCTGGAATAAGAACGTTGAGGAAAGTGCATTGGGACTACGATCACAAAGCATATCTAGTAAAGCATGAAAAAAAGGTTAAAACACATTTGACTTAAAATGTTTTAAAAGCTACAGCCAGGATTTCTTGCACTTGCTGGATAAAGTATCAAAGCTGGGTATCATGTGGGAAGTCAAGTAACGTATATCGACAAAGCTGCAAGGTTTTAGTGTTGCTGCAGCTGCAGTTCACCTGCACCCAGGAGGCTTCATCAGCCCCGTTCAGACTCAGATCCAGAGAGAAAACCAGTCCTTGCACTGCAATATGCTGGAGCTCTGATGGCACTGCTGAAACCCAAGCTGTCAGAGACACAGTCACTATTTTACACACCCTGCCAGGGAGCTGTGCATGAATATGTATGTCAGAAAGGCAGAAGTCATAACCTATGCAAGGTTTCATCATGCATAATGCAGCTGATCTACGCCTCTCCAGGATGTGAGTGCACAAGCGTGCACACACCTTTGCAACTATTCAGCATTGAGGGGAGAATAAACAAACTCCAGAACTACCAGCACACCCTCCAGATGTTTTACATCTTCCCACAGCTCCAAGTGTCTCTGTGACCGAACACAATCGTACGTCCACCTGCCATTCTCCCCATATCCATCACTTCTTTCTAATGGTAATTTTCCCAAAGCACTCCATCTTTAATAACAGGAAAAGTGGGTGGCACGGGTCATCTTGACAGCTTGACAGAAATATGTGTTCATCAGCCATGTTCTGTGCCACCCAACCCCCTACCCCCCCATCACCCCCTCTGCTTTTGGTACCTGGGAAGGGGCTTCATTTCCAAGGTAACTGTAGTCTTAACACATTCTCCCCATCATTCATCCTCGGGGTGTATTTGGGACCAAAGTTGTGTTTTGATGTGAAGGACAGAGAGATTGCAACTGCGAGAGAGGCTCTGAATGAAATATTGCAGAGATACTTGGAATGGGGGTGGGTTAAAGTAGGTGTAAGCTTAAAGTCCCACTACGATCCTCTTTTGATCTGTTGTAAAAACGTTTCCAGTGGTCTATTAATTATGATTTTTGTTTTTAACCATTTTTTTAAATAAAAAACTGTCGTTTTCTAGGACATCGTTTCTGCAGAATGGCAGTAGTTTATTAGAAATTCCTCTCTAAGTAGTGGAGGAGACTGGTGGTGTGGAGTGAGCCTGTCCCCATTTCCCATCATCCCTTTGTTTACACTGTCTCCTGCTAGCTTACAGCCCCTCACAACCCCAACGTAACATTACCGGTGCAACAGAAATGGTGAGTAATTTTGGAACTCTCTAGCTGTACAGTTTTGAGCCAGCTTGGACAAGGAAAACGAAGACGCATATGGATCTAAATCGTCTACAAGTGGATGCATCAGAATGGAGCTGAGCAGGGAGCTTGTGGCCTGCTGATTGTAGGACTTACGTCACACTTACACGCTTTTTGCAACAGTATTTTTTCATCTGCTCCTGATTCACAATAATTTTCATAAAGAATTACTCAGAAATGCAAATTTAATCTCATTTTTTTAATATATGTCCTCCATCATGAGAGAAATGCTACTAGAGCATGTTAAAAAACAACATAGATTTCATTGGAGTGGGTCTTTAAAGGTAATCCTTGGGGGTCTGGTTTAAGTGGATAGGTGGGGGTAGTTGAGGTTACGGCTAATCAGTGGAGGGGTATCATTGTCGATGTGTAAAACCTTGTTCCTAACAATCAGCTCTCCAATCCACCCCCCTGGACTCTGCTGTGTCAGTTTAAAAAATAATAATAAAAAAAGTCACTGCCACTTGAGCAGTCCCCTGGGACAGCAGTCATCCCCCCCACCCGGCTGAAAGCAGCCAGTTTCTCTCTTAATGTGAATATCAAATCTGCGGATCACAAGTCCCAGCACAGTCTGCATAAACTGCCCCTCCCCCAGCCTTTAATTCTGCCTAGTGATGAGGGAAAGCGAGGGAGGGGAGTTGCTGTGAGAAGAAGCGATGGAGGGAGGGAGAGAAAGATGGAGACAGTAGGAGATCCAACAAAAACAAGTACTTGCTTCGGAGATTTGACATTTGCCGAAAAACTCCCTCCTCCTGAAAAATATGCAGCTTAAGCATCCAATAGGATGTGGAGAAGGCCCAGCTTGATTTAGCAACACTGTGTTGTTACATAGAGTTCTTGTAGATGTTTTATTTTTCTTTCTCCTCACTTACTTTTGATCCTATTTGGAGAAAATGTCACTGAGATTTACAACAGGCACATGCACTTTCAGAATCCTCATGCAATTGCCATCTTTGCATGTAAAATGAAACCAGGTTGTGAAAAAAGGAGAAATGATTGGCACCCCTGTGGACCCCGCAGCTTTGTCACTGAGTGGTGCATATTGCTCAGATTGCGGCTTTAATTGTGCAGCCTTGCAAAGGAAGCACAGGGAATTAAAAAACGGTGTCTGTGTGTGTGTGTGTGTGGGGGGGGGTTAATATTGTTTTTTTTGTGTGTGTTTTAAAGGGTTAGTATTTAGAAAACATATTTGTTAGGCATATTTGCCAAACAAATATGTCAACTTGAAATAATTAGCAGCTGTTTTTAATTGATGAAAACTTGATTCTTTAGTTTTGCATATTAGATTTAATTCATTACAATTTGGAGTTTAACTTTATATTTGATTAAAGTTTGAAATGATGATAAAAATGCTAAACACACAAAGGTAACCATTAGCTTTATTTTTTTCAGACAGCAGAGTAAATAAAGCTTTCTATAATAATGTACTCTAAATATTGTATTTTTTGTAAATGTATATATTGCTAAAAATAGGGATGATAACATCCGGTTTGAGCCTCATAGAAACAGCACAACACATTGGGGCGTCCCTGTCATTTGCCCTCCTCTGCGCACCCGCGCTACTGCGCGCGCGAACGCCTCCGCGCGGGATCCAGGTGCGCTATTAGTGAGGAACATGACCGGGCAAGTCTCTAATCTTCACCAGGCGTCCCTTGAGTTTTTTTTTTTTTTTCAATGGGTGACATAAATTTGCGCATATTAATTCGATTTCTCTCCGCCCCGCGCATCCGTAAAATTACAATTCTGATCAAGTAAATGCTCCCAAATAAGTATATTTATTAGGATTTTACCAGTTACTTTTTAAATGTTCTAAATTTAAATCACATTTTATTAAATTGACATATTTTAAATATGTAGCCTAATGGCCTGTTTTGCGCTATAAGGGCCACAGTCTGTTTCTGCTCCCCCCCCAGGCGATTCCCAGTCCAGACTTTTGGGATAAAATAAATTTGCACATTTTCAAGGCCTGTGCTAAACAAGGACAAAAACATGCAAACGCGTCTGTTCAATATGCCGAAAAGGCCTGAAAAGACGACATTTCTGTTATTTTCGACGCAATTTTCTGGATTAATCTAAAGTAGAGTTAGCAATTTGCGTCAGGAATCTGTTTATTACTAAACCAAACCGAAAAACACGTGAACGGATCTCAAAATGTCCCAAATTTCACAGGAGCAAATTCATTTAAAAAGAGAGGACAAATCTGAATGCTCTAATTATGACCTAATGTGGGTGTAGACCTATTAAACTAATAAGGCCGCCATGGGGGAAAGGCTCTTTTATTGCCCATCCACTTGAAATGGCAATTTATCACCAGAGAAGACGAAAAATAAGCCAACATTATACTAAATTAAGGTATTCTCTGCTTGTTCCATTACATCTGCAATTAGCAAAAGCTACACAACAAATGCACCGGCACATCAAAAATCTCCAAACGCATTTTTTTTTTTAACTTTGCAAAAGTACGCCCTTTTCAGCAAAAACTTCCTTAGATTTGAATTTTCTTTCCAACTGAGAGTGGGTTGCCTACATGTTTTCATGTATGTCTTCCCTTCTCTCTCTCTGTTTGCACCTCATTCCCCCCATTCAGCCATTTTACATATTCATAACTGGAGTTGGTGCTGCGAAAACAATCCGTGCCATCAGCACCATCTAAGGCGCGCACGGACCACTGCGTAATAACGCATAAAATCCGTCTAAAATAGCACCTGGAACTTTGATTTTGCATGAAATTTCAAACAAGACTAATTCATTTTTTTCATTTCAGTACACAGACACATGTATATTGTTTAATTTTCCATGATCCATCAGACATAAAGCGAGAGCCGCGCAAAATCTAAAGCTTCGAATGAAAAACAGCTTCTTTCATCACTTTCAATTCACCTTAAAAGTGCAAAAGTCCTGCACTCAAAGCAGGAATGCAAGGTGTGAAAAAATGCCAGAATATTTTTTTTTCTCATAAGCTTACCTTCCTGGAGAGAGTACAGCAGGAGTAAAGTTACAAGCCACATGCCATAAATAGCAGGTATATTTTTCAGGAATATTTGGCAATCCTGGTAACTGTGAGGCGCGTTTGTCTGGCCAGGCAGGTCTCCGTGCTGGACGGGCGACTTTGCTCCCCGGAGCTCTTTCCAGCCCTGCTGCCCCGCTATGCATGGAGGGGAAACGAGAGGCGCCTCGGCCCCGCCCATGTCCCCTCCTCTCTACCCAAAGATTACCGTCCGCACAAATTCATTTTCCCAAATCAAATGCCGCCAACTGAAAAATGAGAACTAAACAGGAGGGTAGTTTATGAGGGGAACAGTGCGTTGTGGTACACTTGTTTCCACACTGCCTTGGTGTGCGCAGAGGCGCAGCGCAGGCCGATCTGTTGGCACCGTGGAGTGGAGAGCGCGCCCACCTGTGCGCCCAGACGACCGCGACTCCTTGCGCTAAATTGAATGAAGTGGCTCCGACTGACCTGAAGTCTGCTGTATATTCATGTATATACTTCTGGGAAGGGGGGTTTATTCTGAGGCTTGCAGTGCTGCGGAATACAGTCAGCTGCATTAGTTTTCTTTGTCTTACGCGGTGCAGTGAGACGCATGGGTAGACATCTGCGCGCTGGAGAGTGCGCTGCAGACAGGCACGCGCGGCTTTTGGGTCATGAAGCGGATCAATCATGTCCGTCGTTCTCATGGGGGATCAACTTTCTGGACAGACGAACTCCCCTTTTGCTCCAGTCTGCGCCTGATGCATTGAGCTTTACTGTATCATCAAAAACTAAAAAAATAAACAGAGGATGCCTAATTGCAGGACACTCCCAGGTCTTGGAATATTTCAAATAAGCGTAGACTCTTTCTTGTGAATCTGAAAAGTGAATCACTGTTGCAACAAGCGGTCATTGTAACAAACAAGCATTAGAGCACTGAAAGGAGACAATGACAATAGAGACAAAGAGGAGGAAAAGTTAAGGGGATGTGTTCAAAATGCTGTGATATTTAGAATTAACTGTCTAAAAATGTGCTTCATGTGTAAATTGCACCAGCACATTCTCTTAATCTAGAACTTTGTGACAGGTTCAGAGAAAGTGTTTATATTCATCATAAAGAAAATCAAAATTAATTAAAATTCCAATTCCTAAAACACCCGAAATCTTTAGATTTTTGTGAAGTAGTAAAATATGGCACATTTTGGCGGCACTTTAGGCTCATTCAATTCATCCAAGAAGAGTTTTTTGTTAGCAGAGCCTTTGGAGAAAATGGCTCTAATAACCCTAAATGTATCTGAATTCTTTACACTCTTCTAAAACTTCTGTCCACCTAAGCTCTGTGGTCTGGTCTGACCTGGTCTGGAAGCCCACAGCTTTCTATGGCTGAGTGGTTTACTGCTGCCATCTGCAGGCCAAACCGGCACAGCAGCAACCACAAAGGTGTCCAGGCACCTAAAACAAATCTAATTGTCTTCCTTACCAGCACTGTATCATGAACAATCGACTCCAGAACTCACCATTAGACTATTATCTAGGGATGAGAGCCAAAAGAAGCACTGGATCTATCTTAATCAACAATGAAATAGATTGGGATGAGTTAAATCATGAAGATAAAGCAGTTAACAAGTGATACGTTAGAAAAACTGCTTTGGGTAAGATATTTTTTCTCAAGAAAATCTAAAATGTAGAAAATAATTCATTTTTCATGCACAACGAAATCGAATCTTCTTTGTTTTGGTCCCCCCTTGTTCTGTCCTTGTTTGATGAGGATGTGTTTGTTGTGTTTTCATTGTTCTTTCATTAAGAAGTATCCCTAAGGTTCAGCCCGTACCCTAATTCCCACTCAGCTCTTCAGATCACAGCTAGAACGCTTCTGCTCACATCTGTCAACACAGATAGGAAGTTCAGGATCAGAGTTCATGTTCCTGCTTCCACTGCTGAGGAGTTTAGCTTTCTGTTTCCCTTCTTGCTAGCTTTATCTACATGGAGGGTTCACATCGCTGTTGTCCTCATTTTCTTCCTCATGTCTTGGTACTTAACTTGCTTCAATGTAATTATTCAGATGTTTACAATCCACTTCAACATTTTTCTGGAGCTTTAATTACACAATCACAATAATAGTGATATTTCCTTTTTTAAACCTTGTCAAACTCATGTCAGTAGTTGAATTACAATTGCATAAATTTAGTATTCATTCTACTAGTGTTTTTTAAAACACTTTGAAACAAGTTTTGTGTTGGTCTAGCTCTTTTTCTGTAAAAAGGTTCTTCTTAAATGGTGTTCCTTTTCAATTAAAAAAAACAATAAATACATTTTTTTTTTAGAATTTGGTCCATAAAGACATGAATCTGAATCAATTAATGTAGAGGTATTTTCATGTTTTTAACAATCTCCTCAAACAGATTTAAATTTTTGTCAAATGTACATTATATATGGGTTTAAAAGGAGTGCAAACTTTGACTATAGCAGACCTGGCCAAAAGTCCAACATCAGATATTTATTCTTCTTTTCAACTCCATCTTCCACTCCTCTCAATGCTACCTGTGGATTTTATTCAAAATTGTTGAGTGTTTTATCATAATGAGACACACATAAAAGCACATTTTTTAAAAATGCAGTGCTTGCTTCATCTTCCTTCACTGTAAATCCTTTGTTTTTTTGCAATAAGATAATAGGTTTAAATGCACACAGAGTAATTCATCCTTTTGTCCTGGAAGAGGCAGTGCTGTCAACAGAGCTGCACACACAAAGAATACAGAGACTGGTTCTATTCAAAGCTTTATTTGATTTCACGTTTGAAGCCTGGGATAAAAAGATCAGGAGTGGATGTGCACAAATGATAGGTTGAAAATGGGGGCATCATTTGATGGAGCAGCCAGAAACACAGCTGTATATTTATTACAGAGCAGCGAAGTTGCAAGACTTGCGTTTACTGACTCTCTACAGCAGGGGCTCAAATCTTATCCATGAAAAATGTTCCATGTTCAACCCACAAGCCATCATCACAGATCTCAGATCTGCGTACTTCAGTGTTGCAAACAGAGATTAAATGACAAACATGTCAATGCTCAGTTAAAGAACGCAGGTTTGTTGTGAGTTGCATAGAGTTGCTTGAGTTCCATCACACTTAAAGTTTAAATAAGGCTTTTTTATCCTCCTTGGTTGAAATGGTTCTTTTGCAGTTCACATGTTTTTAAATTCAAAAGGGTTTATTATCTTTGCAAAATTATAAAATGATCACAAATTTATGATCACCTTTGACGTAAATATAATTTTATTCTTTATTATTTAGCACAAAAGGCGATCATTTGTTATATTTAGTAACTAAAAATCAAACGCTTAGGTTTGGCAAATCCTTGGAAGGAGTCTGTGGGTATATTTGAAGGTTTGACAGTGGAATAGTCAGAAAATTGGTTTTGTTTTACTGTATCTTAAAATGTCAATCAATCCATGTGTTATCAAACAACCTGAAAGCTCCTTTGAATGGTTATCATGTGTGAGATTACAGAAAAGCGGGAGTATTGCATGCCTCTGCACTGCAACAGACATCAAGTCTGTTTTGTCAAACCGCAGCAGCCAAACCCCATGATTTTACAAGAGTATAATCTAGCGACAGAAAGTTATCACTGGTAGAAAGAAAAAAACTGCCAAGGAGGAGAGAATCACCTTGAAAGAAGAATAATCATCACATGGAGAATCCACCCATTGCATACAGAGGACTAACAAAGGGAGCAAAACAAGTAATGGCCATCACATAATAAAACGAAATGTAAAGCAAATTTTACTTTAATTTAATGTAAAACTTCAATTCACAGCTAAAAAATCAAAAATACTCTCCTGAAAGGTCATTTGAAAGTACTGCAGTACCAATACAATGGAAGGAAATACAGTGAAGCAAATACGTATTTGAACCCCCTGTGACTTTGGAAGTTCTCCCACTTAGAAATCATGGAGGGTTTTGACATTTTTTATCTTTGGTGCATGTCTACTGTGAGAGACATGATCAAAAAAAATCTTAAAATCACATAGCAAGATTTTTTTAAATAATTTATTTGTATGTTAGTGATGCAAAGAAAACCTATCATTCCACAATTCACCTACAATTCTGACCCTCAGAGACCTGTTAGTCCGCCTTTAAATATCCCATCTCCACTTATTTTCCTAAATTAGAGGCACCTGGTTGAGGCCATTAGCTGCATAAAGACACCTGACCACCCCAAACAATAAGTAAGATTTCGACTACTAACATGGCCAAGACCAAAGAACTGTGCAAGGACACTAGAGACAAAATTGTGGACGTCCACAGGACTGAAAAGGGCTACAGGCAATTGAAGCAGTTTGGTTAAAAAGATATCCACTGTTGGAGCAATTATTACAAAAGGGAAGGAGCTAAATATGACAGTCAATCTCCCTTGGACTTGGGCTCCATGCAAGACCTCTCCTCTCAATGACTTTAAGAAAGGTGAGGACTCAAAACTACAAGGGAGGAGCTGGTCAAGGACCTGTAAAGAACTGGTAACACTGTTTCCAAGGTTACTGTTGGTAATACACTAAGACGTGATGGTTTTAAATCCTCCCCTGCTTGAACATACACGTCTCTAGGTCCATTTTAAGTTAAACATTTGGATGATCCAGAAGAGTTAAGGTGAGAAAATGATACGGTCAGATATTACCAAAAAATAACTTTTTGGTCTTAATTCCACTTGCCGTGTTTGGGGGTAGAAGAGTGATGAGTACCATCCCAAGGAACACCATCCCTACTGTAAAGCATGGAGGTGGTACCATCATGCTACGGGGCTGTTTTTCTGCACATGGGACAGGACGACTGCACTGTATTAATGAGAGGATGACCAGGGTCATGTATTTTGAGATTTTGGGGAACAACCCCCTTTTCTCAGTTAGAACATTGAAGATGGGTCGTGGCTGGGTCTTCCAACATGAAAATGACTCAAAGCACACAGCCAAGAAAACCAAGGAGTGGCCTAGCCCCCAGACCTCAACTAAAAAAAAAAAAATCTTTAGAGGGAGCTCAAACTCTGTGTTTCTCAGCGAGGAGAAACTGACTGATCTAGAAAAGATCTGTGGAGGAGTGGACCAAAATCCCTCCTGCAGTCTGTGCAAAATTATGGGGAACATTTGACCTGTGTGTAGTAACAAAGGCTACTGTACCAAATATTAACAGTGATTCTCTCAAGTGTTATTTACTCATTTACAGCAATAGCATACACAGAAATTATTTAAAAAATCATTCAAGAGGATTTCCAGATTTTTTTGATCATGTCTCTCACAGCGAACATGTGCTTAAGATAAAAATGTTAGACCTCTCCATCATTTCTAAGTGAGAGAACTTGCAAACTCATTGGGCATTCAAATATGTATTTGCCTCATTGTATCAGTTTCCTGCAGTCCATGGGCTGTCACATTCTGGACAATTTCATATTGCTTTCTTTTACCCACTCAGACACAGCAAAAGACCAAAACACATTTAGATTACATAAAAATATAAATCTTACTAAAGTGCAAGTGCACCCTTCAAGGGTGTATTGCTAAAACCAGTGATCAAAAAGATCAGAGGCACGCTGAAGCACACATTAGTTCACACGTTCTCGAGGTATTTCTTTTAAAAGTCAGACATTCATTTTTATACCGTTATTACAGCTTCAAGTTAGGTTTTACTATTGCGCTGAGTTTGATGATACAACATTCAGCAAGAAACAACCCCATTTGACAGAGTCAGTGGTCTGCAGTGAGAGCATCTTCTCTTTTTATTCTTTGCAGCAGCAAAAGATGAGCTTGAACTTAGGCTGGTCTCATGCTCATTATGGCGAGGAAAGTCACCCCAAAAGTGCTGTTTTGAATGTGACTTTATTTTATTTTATTTTATTTTATTCAAAAAAAGGATTGACCGATTGATCTTTTCAGAGTCAGCCAAGAGTAGATTGTCAGAGAACTCGTGTTTTGCCAAAGCTGGGGGGAAGCACATTGATATTAGCGCTGGATAAAGAAGGGACTCGGGTTCACCTTAAATCGTGTGTTACCAGTGTTAGTACATCAAAACTGGCGTTCTCAAAAGTGCATCTGCATTCAAGCATTACATCTAAGATTTGCCTCATGTTGCACATGCTCTATAGGTGCAATTCAGCTGGATCAGGGGAATATTTGGGGGATTGTCTATCATTAGAGTTCTTAAAGCTCACAGCATTGTTTTTTTTTTTTTTAATTGTGCACTGTTTTAAAAGCTGCAGTTCTATCTGGCAGAGGAGAAAAAGGAACTATTTGGCACCTACTTTTTTTTTTCAAGTAAAGAAAATGTTTAGAGTGAAGTAAAGTACAAACCTAAACAAGATTCTATCATCTTTCTTTCAGAACCCCTAACCACCCGACCTCTCTTTTGTTTTCTTTGGTAGAATTGTTTGAACAGACCATAGACTCTACAGGTATGATTTTTTTTTTATCTAAAAAAACATTAAAACAGGTCAACTGCATTGCCTGGTAGAACTATTCTAGTACTATCATTGTAGGTGGAGTTTGTCTCTAATTTTAGCTTTTGAGTTCACAAGAAACAGTCAATGTTTTTATGGTTTGCTGTAGGAAGAACAAAAGATTTTTCTGAAAAAAATTACATATGACATCCAACTGTCTATTTTTTTTAAACAAGGTCACAAAAAAACAGAATATCAAACCGTTCCAATAAATAAGACAACAAAATGAGCACATCATTTGATTCTAACAAGAATCTGTTAAACAATGTAATAAATGTCTCATTTGCATTTCACTTACATGGTGACTGCTTCATCTTTTAGCAGATTTTAACCCTTTTATTCCTGAATTTATTTTCAATTATATAAAAAGTGCTCTGTGTTTTTTTCCATTTAAGGTGATGCCAAATTAAGTGGAGACTTGGATTAAATGGTATGTTGTGAATTAGCAGGGTTTAATAGAGGAGTGATGCTTGCATGTTTTTGTATAGACTTTGCAGAAACAGTATACTGTCTGTCTAAAAAAAGTTTAATTCTCTACCACTGACTGTAAAAACAATGCTTAGTGTTCCCAACAAGGAAGTACCATTGCTGCCTGATACGGGCCCCCCCATGTTGAAACGACTTGGGCCAATCACTATCGACTGGTTTCAACATGGCGGCGCCCATATCAGGAAGCAGTGGTGAGGGATTTTGCCTCATTTCGCAAGAGCCGGTGTGGGTACCGGATCGACTCGGGCTGCCAGATCTTCTCGGGGTCCTTCGACCAATGCTGACGTCACCCTACGGCAACCCCAGTTGGACAAACTACTCAAACTACTCAGCGATTTTACTACTTAGCAACGTTACCCTACGGTAATACCAGTTGAACAAACTACTTAGCGATTTTAATACTTAGCGACGTTACCCTACGGCAGTGGTTCCCACACTTTTTCTGCAGGGCCCCCCTTTCTGAAGATTAGAATATTTTCGAGCCCCCCCACACTGACACAAACATACAAATCTTTTGTTTCTAAACGCCACCGCGCCCCCCCTGCAGTACCCCCGCGCCCCCCCTAGGGGGCGCGCCCCCCAGTTTGGGAACCACTGCCCTACGGTAACAACAGTTGGACAAACTACTTAGCGATTTTACTACTTGGCAACGTTACCCTACGGTAATACCAGTTGGACAAACTACTTAATGATTTTAATACTTAGCGACGGTACCCTACGGTAATACCAGTTGGACAAACTACTTAGCGATTTTACGTTTCCTTTTGTAAAGTTTTTCTCACTCCTAACTAATAATGCCATTTTTAATTTTAAGGTGTCTGACATAATTGTTTATGTTGGACATTATCATTCGTTACACCAAATGCAAACTGTACTTTAAAACATAAATAGAACAAATATGTTCTGTTTATGTTTTAAAGGGAGAACCATTGGCAATATTATATTATATTATTTTTCCAATCTGAGCAAATGTATGACTGTATAAAAACAATATTTATTTATGGTGTGCAGCCTGGTTTAATTCTCCCAAATGTCAGTTTTCCTTTTTTTTTATCTTAGAAAAAAACATTGTCACATTGATAACTATAATTAAAAGGAGCAGTCTACAGTCCTATGCATTAATCAAATTCCACACTATGGAATTACAGAACCTCATCGGATTTAACAGTTATGATTGCAAAGTTTATATTTCCTGTTTAAGAGCGTGATTTGTCTGGACCAATAAATTGACCAATCACTATCGTATACGTGGCAACTTACAGCCAATCAAATAGTGTAACGTCATCATTGGTCGAAGGACCCCGAGAAGATCTGGCAGCCCGAGTCGATCCGGTACCCACACCGGAGGTAAGGCATTTTCTATGGATGATGTCACAAATTTTCTGAAATGGTTTGAAATAATAACAAAGTTGAAAGTAAGATGACAAATAATTAAACCAGTTATAAGTTATGGTTTGGTTGATTTGACAGCTTTCTGTCTTTTATTATGGATTCAGAAACATTTTTAAGCACAGTCTGTTACTAGACAGTTTTAAGGAATTATGTTCTGCTAAACACATTATTCCAAATCCTGAGAAGTGTCAAGAAATTTGTGGTAGTTTTCTTGAGTGACCTTTACCACTACATTGAGAAAAAGCTGGAAAAGACATGTTTAAATAGACTTTCTAATAACAGGAGACTAAATAATAAAGATGAAATGTGAAATAAAGAACTAATTTTGAAAGGGTAACATGCTGTCAAATAAGAGATAAATGCTGAATATCACAACAAAATGTACACTTTGATAAGTATCTTTACAAAACTTATCATTTGGTTTAAAACTAAATGCCAAAACTTTGCATAGAAAAAATGTCAGGACTTCTGAATAGTTTAGTGAAATCTTTATGCACGAAGGCTAAGAATGTTGTCATCTGAAGAAATGTTCTCACCATAATGGTCCTGCACCCAGCAAAAGCAGTACAACCACAGAAAGTGTACCTCCACAACATACTCTGACACAACGTTTGGAAACAAGGCTGATCTAAGAAAAAATAAAAGAAACGTGCATTGTGTTTCATGACGATGGCAATCAGGCAACAACTATAAACTGCTGAAATTATATAGAGAAAAATGGACCCCCCTCCCTGGAAAGCTGCACCGATTATTTATGATTAATCCCTTCCTTTTTTTTTACACATTTCTAGATTTTAAAGAATTTTTTCTAATGGTTTCTTGAATGATGCTTCAGAAATATTTTCTGTTTTCTATAAATAAGTTAGTGTTCGTGTGTTCAACAACTACTAAAATCTGTTACTACTTGGTATACATTTACATACAAATGACGTGCCCATCTTGAATTGTGTTGAATTTCATTTTTCTTTAGTTGTATATTAATTTACTCAGCTAGTTCAAAATCAGTCATTGCTTTAACTGACATCAAATAGGTTTCTCCATTTGAAGAACATAACCAAAATGAAAAACGTGAATACAATTTATTTGCATCTATATGTTTCTGCAAATTCAATTTGAACAGAGAGTACTCCAGTTGTTTTACATGCACTGTCTCATTTCTTTTTTGGTGTTGCTTTTGACTCAGCTTTAGATCCTGAGAGGCCATTTTCTGTGTTGTCAATCCCTGATGAAGATACAAGGCACTCCTTACTGCAGGAAGGAAAACAGACAAAAAAAAAAATACTCAGCATGTGTGCTGTATAAGCTGAAACTGTCAAGAATCAATTGTGATGAAATAATGAGAAACCCTTGCAGCGTTAGCATCGAGGCTTCAGACTAAACTCACTTTTTCTCTTCCATCTTTGAAAGAACAAACAGGGTGAGGTTCTTAAGCAGCATGAAGCCCATCAGCAGTGCGATTGCTCCGCCCACCGCCGAGGCTATAATGATGGTCAGAGTGTTGTCCACCACCCTCACTGCACAAAATAAACATTGCAAAAGGAAAAATATAAAGCATTAAGAAATTAGTTTTTTTTAAACATTATTACACTACATTAAGGTTAAAATATATGCTCAATACAATGAATGTTACTTCATGTGAATTTGAGTTTTTGAGCTCCACAATGTCTTTTTAAATTAAGCTCTCTTAGGAAGACTGTATTTACATCATAGGAAAACTCTTAGTTCCCTCACTGTAATCAGCCCAATTTTGTCAATATTTGCTTTTTTTTTTGCTTTTTTTCTAAATGCAAACTTATAAAATTTATTAAAAGTTAGGTCAAATCTTTTGAGACTCCCTTTTTTATTTATCAATTTTTTACTTTTGCACAAGGTCTAAATGACAAGACAGACAGATCTGTTAAACACACTTCCAACAAATACAAAAGTGAGGTTTTTTTGGTTTATAAAAACTACCGAGAAATTAACCAAGATCATATGATAAAAAGCTTAAAGCGACCCATAACAAGCACTAAAGGATTTCATTTGTGTTATTTCTTTAGTCCTCAAAGGCCTCATAGTCTTGTATCTTTGAAGAAATTGGTTTTGTGTGGCAAATTTGTTTTTAAACAAAGGTTTTAGACATTTAATGAATAAAATATGACTCCAAATTCATTAGTATTGAAAACATTTACTTTGTTATAATAGGTTGTAAATAGTAATATACTACACTGGTTCTCACATTAAGAATCAAAAGAGAAAATTTATTTGTTTGTTTTTTAATTCTTCCGAAAATAGAAGGAATAATGAAAGTCATAACAGATAGATTAATATTAAACTAAAAACAATTATGAAACTAAAGGAGATACAAAACCGTCGGACGGAACGCTCACACTCATCCACCACGATGAGGTGGAAGATGGCGCTGTGGTTCTTGTCCTTCTCCTTTGGATTTCGACCAAAGCAGGTGTACAGGCCTCCATCTTCAAAGGTGATGTTCCACAACAAGATGGAGATGTTGTTCTCATGGTTCTTCCCTACGAACTCCACTCGATCTCTGAATATGCTCACCTTTGGTTCCACCCCTTCTGAAGGTATCACTGATTCACAAACCTGAAAAGATCAACAAAGTACACAATTAGTGCTTTATACTCTGTGGAAACTTTTCAACTAGTTAAAACGTTTTTACCTTTTGCATGGTGCCGTTGTCATTAAACTGCCAGTTAAAGTAAAGGTTATGAATGCCAATGCAACTGAAATATGTGCAAGGCAACACGACGGTGCTGCCATTCACCGCTTCAAGGTAGGGAATCTTTCCCACTGACATCTCCAGTGCCTGAGCAGACCACACTCCTGGGGAGGGAAGAGAAATTTGAAGCCAGCAAGAGACAGAAATTAACGGTAAGTCAAAACATTTACCTTTTTTGTCACATTTTTATTTTCCTTCAGATCAAACCAACCTTAAGTTTTTTTGTATTTGATGCTATGAAACCTTTGTTTCCCTGTCTTCTTATAACAGGTTTTTGACTGTGACCAACTACCTTGGAAATGTGTGCCAGCTTGTTAATAAGCAATTGTTCCAAAAGCAAACCTGCTTTATTTTCTTCTTCTGGTTTTAAAATGTAATTTCATTTTCTTGTAGTGCCACAATAGCTCTATTCTACTAAGTTATTGAAACACCCACAGCTTTACATAATGAGAGTCACACAAAAATAACCACATATTTAACAGTGCAGAAAGATTGCTGCTGCATGTTTCTGTGTTTGTGCTTACATGACTTTACCTGCAGAGTTTTGTGCACCTGACACCTGGTTGTGATCAGTCTCACGTGTTCCCTTGCTCCCATTCTGTACTTAGGCTCAGATGGCCTTTTTCCTGCCGTTTTTAACTTGTGCTTTTCTTGCAGTTTTGGTTCCACTGAGTGGTGTCTGGGTGTGTGCGGGTGTGTGTGTGCGTGTGGCATGCCTGGTTAAGGTCACATAATCTTTTTGGCTAGTGTGGTCCATTTTTAAAGAAGGATTTGCGCAAATAAAACAAGACATTAACAGACTACAGCGGCTTTACAAAATATTGTAAAATATTGTGTGGTAATTTGTTGCTGCGCTGGTAGATTTGTAACAGGGAAACCTATTGACTTTAAAAGAACACTTGCAGTGTACTTTCATCACTTAACTAAACTGTGCAGAACAGTATGCCACCAAAATGTCCAGTCTGCTCTGCAACACTAACTATTTTACAGAAACCAAAATGCATTTATATGTTGGTAATATATTTATCTCACAATTAAGCTGCTGTCGTTATTTGGACCTAGTGCTACAGGAACAACTTTTAGAGACTATTTCAATGAAATACTACTAAAGATGGGTCATTTAATACAAATGCAAAACAAGGGTCATAAAGTTAGTGGTTAAAGTATCAGCACATTACACTGTCCATATGTAACAAAACATTTAATAATTGTTTACATTTCTCTTTTTAGTCTCACAAGATAAGAGTGAGCAATGGTTTTGTTTTCAGCACTTTGAGGTTAACCTGTATTTGAGTACAATACATGTGTCCATCATGCACATGCTCACTGAAATTCCTTCCTGGGTTTTGCATGAGGACTTTTTTTTTGTATGTTTTGTATACTGTGGTTGTATTAAAGAAATATTTTGAATATATAAAAATGTGTTACTGTTTTTGTTTTATTATTTGCTTTTAGCTTTTTAAAATACTTTCAAAAATGCATACATGTTACTCATTAATTCTTTTTATTGAGTATATAAAGAAACAACCCAAAAATTATTACAAAAGCTTACACACCAGGATCAAAAACCGATAACAGCTTAACCGCTTGATGCCTATTGATGCAAATACCCATCGAGCCACTTTGACTCCAAAATGACCTCAATTCAGCATCTACTTGAAAGCAAAAACAAAAGCGATTTTTTTCACAGTTGGAAATACATTCAGGCATCAAGGGATTAAGGCAGAGTCATTTTGGTTTTTATAACCAAACATGAGTAACAGGTTTAAGTTGGTTCTTTAAAATGTGGTCACCACCTGAAAACTTTGAAACTGACAAGAAAATCAATTCTCTTCGAGGTTGAAAAGGACATTCTGTATGTTGATGTGAAAAATTGAGCTTCTGTGAGAGCGTCTAATTAAATTTTTTACTTTAGTTCAGTGAAAGGCCCATTTTTACTGAAATATATAAAGAAGTCATAAAAATAAAAAGTATTTTTACTTATATATAGGTTTAGTCCAATGACTAGCATCCGTAGTCTTACGTGTATTGATGTTTAGGCACTTTAAAGTACATTGATACCCTAGTGTCCTTGCAGTGACACTGCTGTCAATAGGTGAAGTTCCAACCTGGCTAAGGTCTTTGTGTAAGTGTATACTGGAGACCCCCATCAGCACCAGGAAGTGGCAGCAATTTTTTTTCACAGGCTCTCAACACTGATATGTTTTACTCTTTGTTTTATTATATTATAACTAGGATAAAAATAATGTATATTTTATGAAAAATCATTAATTTGTTATCATTAGCTGTTTTATCTTAACAGGGGATTGTTGGAAGTTACAGGGAACAGTGAGCTGGAGTCACAACTGTGCTTGGGAACCATTTGGTGGTTTAATCCCCCCATCTAACCCATGAAGGGTGTCATTGGTTCCTATTTTGAGAGCTTCTGGTAAGACCACTTCAAATCCCCTGGTCTTATCAGGGGATTTGAACCCAAGACCCGGCAATCTCAGACTGGACACTCTACCATCACACCCCTGAACTGTTGTTGGGGCCTATAACAGCCATCAGAGCACTAAAGCAGCACACAATCACTGATTAGTGAGCATTTAGAGTTATAATAGTAAATGTAAATAAAAGACTAAGCCTCAACAATTAAATCCAAGTTAATTTATAGTGAGGCCACGCTGATTAAAACCAGCACTTGCTGCACATCAGTTTGAGAATGATCACAGAACCATTCACATCTAAAGTGATTCTTTGTGAAGTAAAGTTTGTTTGCTAGAGATCATTTTCTTTTGAATGGACCTCTCAGCAAACCTACTCCAAAAAGCCACATCTCAGACTTTACAGGTCTTTTAAGTCTTATAAATCTAAAAGTTTTAGACCAAAAAAAAAGGAAAGTGTTTCTTTTCTCCAAAAAAAATAAAGATATAGTGGGAGAGCTTTCATTGGTGAAATATACAAATTTCATACCACTGGCTGAAAGTCTTTAAAGACAGCTAGCTTAAACTCGTACAGCAATGTAAAATACTAATATTGCCACAAACTGACCACTGTTGCTAATTAAAAACCATATAAAGGGGGATATCCAAACGTTCCAAACACTGACCCTTTTTTACATTCTTATATGTATAACTTGATCTTAACTTGCATTGTACAATGTGATTTCCAAATTCTTCATAAAACTATGTGAAAATCCATAAAAAGATATAAATTAAGAGGCTAAATTTAAGAAAACTTTGGGTAGAAGATTATTTTTCTTGATTGCAAAATCTAAAGAAATGCTACATTTTTTCTTATTTAAAAATCATGCGTATTAATCTGTCCCAACCCTTTGCCTGCATATGCAAAAGAAAACTCTAAACTTTTTTCGAAAGTCTGGGCTACACCCTTCAGATGCTTGGGAGTAAGCTGATTCTGCTGCCATAGAGCAGAATAGCAGACCTTAGACCAAAACTCAACGGAACATGGGCCCAGAGTGCATAGATTTTAACCTCAGGATTCCCTAATTTAACCAAAACCTTTTTTTTTTTTTTACTGTGTGTGACTGATCTTACATTTCCTGTTAGAGGGCATCTCACAAATCATTGGATTACTGATGTGTCAAGCCAACAGCGTGGCAAATTTCCAGGTAATAAAAAGATATTTCTACAAAAATGTACTGGCTGCACAGGTCTTTTTCTCAAATGATTTTGCTGGTTCCTTGACAGCTTGTTGTTGATTAGAGGAAATGTTTAGCTCTTTAGTTGTTATATATGTGATTCTGATATCATCTAATAGAACTCAGACAACTTTTCGTAAGTCCTACTGCTTGTGTGCTGGAAAATCCTGCAGCAAACAAGATCAAAAGCACCATTTTAGGTAAAAGGAACTAAAACCTGAAGCTGACAAAAAGCAACACTGATCAGGAGATCAACAAGGACGTAAGAAAAGAAATGAGACTTTACCGAATAGTAAAGAGAGGATCAGTCTGCAGGCTTTGTGAGGAGGGCAGCGCCTCATTGGTTCTGGCCCGATCCACCGAACATCCATCCCGGCTACCATTGCCCCAAAACAAATGATACAGCAGGATCCAGCCCTGAATTACGTAGCAGATAGAAAACCACTTTGCTCAACTTGTTCTGCTGTATTGTAGTCCTGTGAAAGAGGGTCAGAAAGGTTATTAAGAAGGGAAAAAGCCACCGATAAAAAAAGATAAAATTATGAAAGATGCCCCAGGAAAGGTTTCCATCACAGATATCTAGATTCAATGTTTTAAAAAAGTATGATTCAATGAGCCCAGTTCAAGGCTTGTCATGCTTACCTGCTGCAGCAGCCAGTGCTGTGTAATGGGTCAGCTGGTCGTCCACACAGCTGAGTCAGTGTGGATGGGACGGAAGGAGAGCAGCAAACTCTCACTGCGCACAGTCGAGTTCACTCCAGGGGAAATTTGCCAGCCAGCACTTTCACTGCAGACACAGCCACATTGCAGCGCCAGCCAGGATGAGAGGCATTTAAGAGGAGGAAGAGGAAGGGACAAGTAAAAAGACTAATAGAACTGATGACAGACACAATAAAGCTGAGACTCCTTCATCAGAGCCTTAGTGAATCAAATCCCCCTGATCCTAACTTTTCCCAGTTGCCTTTTTTCTGCCTTCCTCATCTCTGTTTGAACTTTCTCACCTGCTCCATCATCCCTCTTTCTTTCATTCTCTCTGCTGACTCCTCCAGTCACTCCTCCTCTCCGCCTCACCCTCCTCCTCACTTGACTCGGGGCATTTATGCAGACTCAGCCACTTTTGTCCGAGTGTTTGTGAAGATCACAGAAAAGTTCTGCAGTGCAGGTCGAGGAGGAGGAGGAGGATGTACAGCGGCAGGAACAGAGTCCCATACAGAACAGTTCCATTCATAAATAGGGAGGCTTTTTCGCTGACCCTCTACTGCGTCAGGGAATCACAGTCACTGGATTACAGTTACTGAATGGAACACTTTGTTGGCTTGGATGTGATAGAAAAACCTTACATTTTCCAGATGAAATAATAAATCGTTCCTCACACGTACAAACATCACCAGGCTAACCAAAACTTGATGATGAGTGGTTATGACCCACTTTGTGAAGGACATTTTGGAGTCCTTGAAAGGATGCAGCTGAGACCATGTGACAGAGCCCGTCATCCGACACCAGCTGCAGTTGCACAACAGAGGACGCAGAAAATGTGCACTTGACCTCATGCTGTTTTTATTTTATGCATCTAGAGATTTTACAGATGTGGATGCTTTGTAAATGAAACATGTAAAACTATTTAATTACCTTCAATTAAATCATTCATATTTTTTTTTTATAATTCTACTAATCAAACCCTGATAATGATTTTCAACTAAGTTCAGTGCTTTCTGTCATAAGGGATAAACCCAATCTAAGTAGAATGCATCAAGACTGATCCAATGTAAAGAGACACAAAGGAAAGAAAAGCAGGATTTTGAGACCAGTGGCGGAGCTAGAACACTTATTATTGGGGGCTGCGAGGGAGGGCAGAAGGCTTTGGAAGAGTGGCAAATGAGGACAGCAGTGTAAAAGGGTATTGCAAATTAAAGGATGAAAAATACATATTTAAAGTCGTTTCATTGTTGTTTTTCTTGCTAAACAAATATTAAAATACCAGTTATTTTAGCTGAGGTGCTATTAAACATTTGTTATCTTTGCAATACTTATAGAAGCTAGTATTGAGGATTTCTTGATAATTTCTTAATCTTTGTCAATTACAATAATATTGAGTCAAAAATTGAGGGGCAATCGGGGGGTCAAAGCCCCCCCCCCCCCCCCCATCTAGAGACTATGGTTCCTCATGGCTCAGAGAGGACATACTATCTGTTTTAGAGCCATGTTGTCTCACATGTTTTTTTTTGGTTTTTTTTTTTTTTTTACAATTGTGGGAAGAAAAGAAAGATTTAAAGAGGATGCTCAAATAGTAACAAAGGTATCTGTACCTGCAAGTTTCTGATCAAATCCAGGAAAGTGCGTGAGGTAAATAACATCTTTAAGGTCCAGGAACAAGGTAAAAGAAATAAAATTTAAAAAGTGTTAACTTAACACATTTGGGGTAAAGGACTTGTGATCCTTAATTCAAAGTTTCATAATTTCACCATTTGTAGTAAGTCTACCACTTCCATCTTCAAGAAAACACTTTTTGGATGTACCATGACAGTAAGAAAGGCTTCTCCATGTAAAAAAATCTGCAAACGGTAACATTTGTGTTATTTAACAAGTACATTAACTGTTAAGTCCCATTTTTTTGTGCACCACTAAGTCATTGTACCAGCTACTACCAGCAACAGATCAGCTTCTGCTGAAGAATATTGATTCATTTATAACATTTGCTCATTTTCTTCCCTCAACATACAGTTGAAGTGAATCTTCTGGAAGTAAACATGGTAGACGATAAGTAATGAGTAGATTTTTTCTATAAGACCAGCACAGGAGTGTGACAATATCTACATGAAAGATGGATGTTTGCCCTGTTTGCAGTTTTTCACCATAAATTCCACTGACTATTTCCACTAATTCTAAACAAAACAAAAGGAAAATGTCTGCCCATACATAAAGCAAAATCTAGAGAAACCCCATTGAAATGGGAAGGAGTCTTTACCCAGAAATAGAAAATTGACTGTGTTGTGCAGGGTGAGCATCAGCAGGATGGGGAATGTTTTGTGTGCATTCAGTCAACACAAAGTAAGGTCTTATGTGCCCAGGCTGCAGCCTCTCTCTGCTCCTCAGCAAGCCCCTCCACTCGGGTATCAATGCAGCAGTGATGGGAACTCTTCCAAACCTGCAATAAAGAAAAGGGAAGAAAAAAAAAGCATTTTGCTGCAGAAAAGACCTGTGCAGGATAACTGCAACTTCACAGAGAGCCGTTTCATCTCCCTTAAAAATCTAATAAATACACTATACTCACGAGGACTTAACAAAAGAATGACTCATGTTAATGTGTTACGTGCCATTATTCATAGGTGCCATACATCTGCATCCTCAGCTGTTAAAGGCACACCGTGTCCGGATTTACTGCAGGAAGATTTGTGCTTCCCCCAACAGGAGACAAGGACACACATCTCTGCTCCTGCCCATCCTTAATCACTTAAAGTGATATTAATACCTACAAAAGTCGTGAAAGAAATGTGAACAAAACAATCTGCCATTTCATATTATGAAAATTCCAACTTTATTCGAGCCAGGGAAGCATTACTACAGGAATTTCCAAACATGGGGATCACATTTTAACTCTGCTTTCACCTTCCCTCCGCAGAAAACTGGAACAGTTGATATATGCTTAAAAATTACATAGAAATAAAGATTTCTGAAAGAGGTTTGACAATAATGACAGTCCCATTTAAAAATAAATAGTACCGGTAACCCATTTATTTATTGATTGCTCTACATTTGCTGTCCCTCTTAATAGTTCTTCATGGGTCTCCTGACTTTGGGCAACAGACCCATTGTTCAGCAGCAATCTGTGGCCCAAAAGAACAGTAAAGAAATGTTCAGAAGAACCAGGAAAAAAAGAAAAAAAAAACTTGATGGGGTTGTTTAAAGATCCTCAAATTTTGGTATTTTAAACCATTTTTGTGGGGCTTTCTATTGATGGGTGCCATATATTAAGAAAATAAGGCTTTAAAATGCATTTTTTTAATATTTATTTATTCGAATAATTGTGAATCAGAAGCAAACAAAAAGTGCCATTTCAGAAGAGTGCATCAGTGAAAACACTGATGCATCCCCTTGTGGACAACTAGGTCTTTGCTTTCATCATCTAAACTAGTACCTGAAACTGTATGACTGGATAGCTCCAATATTTCTAGATATTTTTGCTACAATGGTAATGTTAGCTTAGGGTTCTGAGGGGTGTAGGCTAGCAGAAGAGCGTGTAAACAGCTCTCAGTAACAGGAAGGGGAAGGGGGCGGTGTTGCTCCATACCAACAGTCCCACTCACAACTCAGAGACAAATTTCTTTTAAACTACTGCTGCTCTGCAGAAATTAAATGTTCAAGAAAATGACACATCCACACACCAAGAACAGTCTAATCCAAATTAAGTTCAAAGGGAATCTTTAAAGCTGCAGACAGGGATGCTGTGTGAACCACATGGAGGGGACATTTACACTACAACAGGCTGCATTTACTTCTATGGGGTCCGACAGAAATGAACCATACATCAGATTTACTCAAAGCTTGGATAGCCAATGAGCTTGACATTTGCCTATTTCAGTTGGTACATCTCAAGCTGAGGCCCATCAATAGAATCCTATAAATAGACCTGAATGTTAACATTCTTCACATTTTAGCTTAGATTGTGAAAAGTTCCCACAGTTACTATGGTGGATACCAAGGCTTTACTTTTTCTTCTAACACTCAGAGAAAGTGCTCTCACAGTAGAAGTTTTAGGTGTTGAATGTTTCTGCTCATCTCATTTTTCGTTAATTTGTTTAATTGCATACATAAGAACCCACAGGTCTCTAAAGGAGGATATAATGACCTTTAACCTTGAAACCCCTGTTGTGGGAACATCTAAATAAATGTGTATCATGTGGCCACTAAGAGTGGCACATAAGTAAAATGTCACAGATCCTCACCAGACATCTCTACTCACACCCTCTGAGGCATAGCAGAAGCAGGAAACAGGAGTTTATTTAAATAGTTCTTTATTCCAAAGTTTCTAAAAATACAGGAAGCATTTCAATGATACAATTAAAAAACAAGAATGAAGTTCTCCTTTTTATAAACTATATACAATACTTAGAAAAAACCATTTCAAGAGAGTTAGCAAAGTAGTAAAAACTGGGATTTGTTGTCTTTAAACGTCATTAAGTCTTTCATAAAAGCTGAAAAAAGGCAACCTTTAAAGACAAAATCACACCTAATGCCTTTTTAGTTAGTTTCTTCTTTAATTTAAATTATCTTAACTTCTCTCAGAGGATGTTTTTGCAGGGCAAGATGAGGAGTATAGCACTGTATAGCAAAGGCACAGTCTGATAAAAACTTTAAATCACAATGGATCTGCTCTTTAGAGAGAAACAAAATCTATGAAAAATATTTTAATGAAGCCTACAAAATTCATGGCTTAGACAACATTTCTCTGGTCCAAAAATATCCAGCATTTACAAAGATACGTAGCCCGATTAGACAAAATATGAAAGGTCGTTGAACTTAAAAAAACACAAGTCCACTTCCAAAACAAAATCAATAAACTTTCCAAATTTAGAAGAGTTAAACTTTAACACGGGGACTGCTTGTGCCACCCACCGGTAAACAAAAAGAAATTGCTGACCTACATTTAAAACTGTGTAGCTGTAATAAAATAAAACAGGATGATATTCTGCATTTGCCTGGTTAATGTCCTTAACTCAGCACAACAAAAACTGTAGAGTGGTGGCAGCAGTCAAATATTTTAGCTGTGTAACTTTAAAATCTTCACCATCCACATCGTCATCATAGCTGTCATTCTAACCGCCTGCATAAACCATTTTAAATTTGAAAGTGCCTGCTGTCTGGAATATAAAAGCATTATTAAAAAATATACAAATCAGAGGCTGAAACCAGCCAACACAGCTATAGAAATACACCAATAAGACACTTAAAATCAAATGTAATCCCCCTGCAGGGTTCGGTTCATTGCAGGCTTTATCAAAAGAAGACACAAGCTGCAGATATTGTATAATTTGTTCAGAGAAAAAAGGAAGGTTTGCACATACTGGACAAGTTTTTAGACAAAAGATGTTCCATTCGATTCACAGCAGCATTGCCATGTATGAGAGGCTGAAAATTTATTTTTAATTGAAATGTATTATGATTTTTTTATTTTTTTAAAAGGCAAACATTTTTAATAGCAAAGCATTGTGGTAAAAAAAAAACTTCCCTTGCAGCACTGCTGCTGTGAATTAAGATTGACATTTCCCACCCACTTTCACATAAATCCACATATCAAGGTATAATTTAAAAAAGTTGAAACTCAACTAACTTTTGTCACTGCAATCAATTCAATTTTTTCCAAAACCTATAAAAATGAAAATACTCTGCAGTTAAAACATATTCAAGGTATACCTCCTCTCATCTCTAATAATGAACCAACCTTAATCAACAACAGTAAATTAGGTGTTTAAAAGGCATTCTTTACGTCTATTTCTTAGAAACAGACCCACACCGCCAGCCCGATTCTCTGCTTTCCCATGAGGAAGAGAAAGACAGGAGCTCCCATTCATTGGTCCTTAATATAGATCTGACTTTCCAACAGAGTGCACTTCTATGTCCATTTCTTTTTGCCTTCTCTTGTACAACTTTACTCCCATAATGATGCCAAAGATGACCAAGATCACAGCGCAGCTGCCTCCAACCGCGGCTGACAGGATTCCGATCTCCGATACAGTTTCTTAAAGCAGAAAAAAAATGAAAGACAGCACAAGTTCGATTTAATATTGTGTCATTTCATAATGCAAGCACTAAGATTGATTAAGTTTTTTTGGACACTGAAACACGTGTCAGCCTCTTTCAGCCAGTTCAGCTTTCCAAACAAACTTAAACATCTACATTATTAATAGAGATAAGGCTATAGAGTACAGCACACAATGCGTAGGTAAGGCCGTTTTTTTTGTTGTTTTTTTTTTTAAGTATAAATATTGTTGGTACAAGGTAGTTGGGTAATCTAAAAGATAACAGGGTATATCCAGAAATCTAATTTCCTTGCATTTGAAATGTTCCAACCTCATTTGTTGTGTATTCTAATCTAAAACACTCACTTATACATATGTAGATCATAATTACAAAACCGTATTATTATTCCTAAGCAGTTACAGGCTACTTAAAGGGTGGGCTGTACTCTAAAGAGTTATCTTTCCAGAAAACACAAACTTTTATCACTTATATGAGAATTGAAGTCATCTTGACTAATGTGCACAGCGCTGTCGGTCTAACCTTTTTTAACGACCTTAAGGTCAATCTCTCCATGATTGCCGAGCACATCCGGTCGATTCTTCACTTGGCAAGTGTAGGTGCCATTCAAGGTTGGAGAAACCTTTAGCAAGGTGATGGAGGCATCCCGCTTCACGACATTACCTGACCACACTACGCGGCCTTTGAAGAGCCCTTGCTCCTCGGGATATGGGGTGCCTTGGTGGTAAAAAACCTGACACAATCACAAAAAAATAAATAAATAAAGCAAACAAATAATATTGCACCATCAGACGTGAAAACCCATTTCTACTGTAACTTGGAGAAAAGTATAAGTCTGAAAAGTTGTTTTCAATAATTGGCTTTAGCTCCAGTCACTAAAATTTAGCAATAAATTTGAAACATTTGTGTGAATGATAATCAGAGCTATAGGACCAATTCTATTTATGCTCATTAAATACTAATTATTTCAACCCAAAAGAACCCAAGCCAATTTGACCTAAAAAAGACAATTATGTGAGAAATACAGCAGACCAAATTGACCACAGAAGACATTTGTTATGTTCTTCTGTTACACTGATGTCATATGAAGTAATCCTTGTGCAGTAGCGGTTTTAGGCATGGGCCATACGGACAGTTGTGCTTGAAAATAAAAATAAATAAAAATAAAAAATCGGCGTCACTATTAGTTTTCTATTATTTACTATACCACAGAGTTTGTTGTTTTGTTCTACAACATGTTCATATTTGTATAATTTTGAAAGAATATATTTTTATGGAGAGCAAAATATTATACGTTATTTAAGGTTTAACTTGAGATATTCGTGATTAATATTTCGGTTTTTATTCATATTCATGTTCAAAAAGTTACATTTTAAAGTTTCAAAAGTTTAGCTTTCGTGTGTTCAGTTAATGTTTATCTTGTATTATCTTGTGTATGCATTTTCAAATAAAAATAGGGAACACAAAGCATGTAGTTAAACTGTGTGTGGGGGCGCTGGGGGGTTACTGGCCCGGGGAATAAGTTAGAGTAGAACCGACAGCTGTATTTGTGCCACTACATTGGGAACCTAAGTCCCAGTTTTGAAACCAAAACTTACTTCCTTCCTCTGCAAAGAAAAGTTGAGTTTGAACAAAACTGTCTGAGATGCAAATGAAAATATCAAAAGTTTGCTTACAGAATCTTTTTCATTGGTTTCAAAATACATTTTTGCATTTGTAACATTTGTTACAAATGCAAAAATGTATTTTGAAAAAACGCCCCATCTTGAATCTTGTCTTCTCTGTAATATTCTGAAATGGTGCTTACTGTAATATTAGTGCCACCAAACAGCCAATCACAGACAAGAGAATTTATCTTAATAAACTGCAACCAGGTAGAATCTAAATCTAACAGTGTTTACAACTGAGTTTGATCTTCTGTGAGCTCTGTTTCATTATTAAAATAGATTTAAAGAACATATTATCTTATGCTGCACAACAATGTTTTTAATTTGTGTCCAGAAAGGAATTAAAAGCCAAAAATGTGTGCACAAGTTACACCAATTTTTTTTATCATATATATCATGACGTCCTGTATATAACAGCAGTAATAAGTATGGAAAAGAATGATGGCTCACCAAAGTAGACTTAATGTATTTGCTGGAAAGTATATCATTTTTTTACTTTTATTGTTAATTTTTCATCTGAGTAAATGTTTCAGCAGGTGATCCTGTGTTTCACAATGTCTTATTATAAGAACTCATCTATTCCTTTGTCTAAAAAGTTTTTATTGGAAAATCAATTTTTACTATATAGTTGAATGTTTAATTCATAAAAAAACTGCAGTTTATCTTTACAAATCATGATAGTAGCATAACATAAATACTGAGTTGTTTTTTTTGCTTTGCTCTTCCTTCTGAGTTCTACTCAGACGAAAAGCACAGAAGTCCATTGTCTGTCTAAGCGTCATGAGTGTGAGGCTAAAACACTCGATTGGATGGAATCTAGACCAATCAGCGAAAGCAACCATTTATTACTTTCCTTTGCTACTTAGAAAGTTTTGCTTTTAAAACTGTACATTTTGTTTGTTTAGATTTCAAAGCTGATGTTTACTTTCCATGAAGTGACTCAAATATTATATACTCAATTATAATATTATAATACTCAAATATTACTTCATATTCTCACCATGGTTTCTTATAGGTTAGGGACTGCAGAAAAACATCTGATGCTAAAGCAGATCCAAAAGGACATCTGATGTGTTTTTGTTTAGTTTTTTTTTTTTTTTTTTAATAAAAACTGTTAAAGAAATAAACAGCTTTAATTATTTTTATCATTCATGAAATCTAAAGTTATTTGCTGATTTACAGTGAGGCTTTATAAAAGCACTGCAGAGACAGCTGACATAAGGTTACAAACCGTTTTCTGGCAACTACTTTTGTCGCAGTTGTTACAATTAAAATACAAGAATCTCTATTCAGTACAGTAAATAGATGATATTATATGGCATATTTTGTTTAAAAACATGAATTTTTTCCTTCCAGTCTGCAATTTTGAACTCTGACCTATTCTTTAAAACAAACTTGACACTAACTGAACAATATCACAATTCCACCAGCAGCAATTTATGTTTTTAAACCAAACATGCCATAAGATATCACGTGAAAGAAATCTGAAATAGAATAAAGTCAGTTCCTTGTTTAATGCATTCATATAAAGTGTTTATAAGCTGCAATATTCTGAAGATTCAGTTCTGAACACAGTTTATCACAATGTGACCTTGTTTAGACAAAAGCAAACATGGCAGTGTGCACCACAAACTAGTCAAGCTCGACTGGAGTTCTCCCACATGAGACAGGCCTAAACCATGCAGCAACACTCTTAAAAAAGACAAGTGAGGTCGTGACAATGTATAACTAGCTGCAAGAAAAATAAATAAGAAAAAAATATCCAGTGCTAATACAGATCATATTCTAAACTAAAATTAACCCTCGCCACACTTACAAACAAAAATAATAAAATACATCTTGAAGCCTTTCTCCAATTTTCTAAAGATATGTATTGTGTCAAAATGGTTGTGTTTTTTTTTTCACACCAGATTACAATACATGACAATAAAATAAAATGAAGCAGCAATAATTTGCCTTTTAATGCTTCATTCATACATAAAGTTAATCTCTAAGTAGCTACTTCATAATGTCAAATTAAAATCCAAATTTTACACCCGCCTATTCCTGTCCAGGTTCATGAGGTTGCTGGAGCCTGTCCAAACTATTGTCAGTTGACAACGGCATACAGCCTGGCTGGTTTGCGAGTCAATCCCACGACCACACAGAGACAGACAACCACACACTTCCCTTCACATCTACGAGACAATATAGAGTAAACCCAGTGGTTCTCAAACGTTTTCTCTTGTTCCCTCCTTTGGAGGAAAAATGTTCATGATAATTATGACAGCTGAACAGAAACTATGTTCATGTTGATTAGTGAGGCAGCATTACAGATTAACCATGACCTTGAACGTCTCCAACATGGACACGTCTTGCTTGCATTTGGGCACATGAACTCAGTAGCGTTCTGCTCGGCACCATGGAAGCAGGGTTTGTTAAAAAATGCATGTGCACAACTAAACAGTACACATAGACTGTGTTAAGCAAGTTCATCAAACCAGGCCCAAAACCTAATCGATATAGATTAATAATAAAAATGCAATGTCACAAACAAAACAGCTATGAATAATATTTTTTTTAATTTACAAATTATACTTTCTTCTTGGTCATTTCATTTTTTAAATAGGAAAAGTAAAAAAAATTTTTTTTTGCAGGATAAAATAGCTTTTTTTGCAGTATCTGGAGTATTTGTTGAATATAACCAAGGTTTGAGGTTTTGTATATAATAACCAGGTTAAAAAATAAACCAATAAATAAAGGAGTTTATTTACCGAGGTTTCAGCTTGTGAATTAGGAGGTCTGTAGTTCCAAGTTACAGTAACTGACTGATCGGACACCGGCTGAGTGGACTTGAATGTGCAGCTCAACTTCACATCTGACCCGTTGACTGCAACCACCTCACTTGGAGTATGAACTTCTATTGCAGAAACTTCTATTTCTGAAATTAAAACAAAAAAACAAACAAAGAATGAGCCATGGTACTGTGCAAAAATAAGAGAATTCTTAGCTCTGCTGTAACTATCATTAAGTCTTTTACAAACCAGAAATGCATGTGCAGACTTATAGAGTTCATTCTAACATTTTTGTGAAAATCTTTTTACACAATTAGTCCAGATTTTTATATCCAAAAAACCTCCACAAATAAATTTATTTGCATTTATCAAAGAGAAGCAACGTTTATTGTGTGACTATTTGAGAACGGTTATGAACCTGTTCACACATGGAGGTCAAGCGTAAACAGTCAAAACATCAGTTTACAGGTACAAAAAAAACATTTACAAAAGTGGTCAAAGTTTTCAGAAATGACTGTAAGTAATGTGTATTTCCTATTTTTAAAAGTCCACTATAACAAGCCATATCATTTTGAGAACTTTTAAAGAGGTTAGATCTGAACCTAAGCTTTTTGTAAACTAATGAAATCATTTCCTTGCAAAACAACATGTGGATTGGAAGTATATCTAAAAACAGTTTAAAAAAGATAAAACATTTAGCAAATAAGTGAGAGTGCATGTTTTCAGGATAATGTGGTCAAAGAGCAAAAACTTTATTTGGAGAATATTTCTAAAATCACAGAAACTTTGTGATCTTAGAAAAAACAAAAACCAGGGGAACGACATACAGATGAGAGCAGGAAAGAAAGAACAGAAAAAAAAAGATAGACTATAAGGAAGTGGAAGCATAAAGCTAGTCGATTAAAATCAAAGTATACGTCACAGATGAACATTGCAGTTGTAGAGGAAATACAGAAAGTATTTTGAGTTTCACAGCAATGAAATAGTAAAAATAGAGCGAACTTTTTAAATAATGTGAATTTTTTTCTTTTTTTTTTTTTTTTACACATTCGGCGGTTTGTCAAAATAACAATTCTCTAATTAAACTGGATTTGCCACTTTTCCTGTTTTTAACAGAGCTACCTCTCTGTAAAAGAGATAACAGTTAACTTCAGCACTGCAAGGATGTCAATCATTTCATGATTCTTTGCAGGTTACAATTGGGATTGATAGTTCAGTTTAATTGAAACTTGACAGCAAAAAAGGAGACCTTAGATATTGGTGGTATTGGTGGAGTACATGCAAGGGGGGAAGGTTATGGGGGGCCTAAAAGATACTATTCATTATTGAAAAAAACAGTTTTAGGATTCCCTTTGTTGACGCAGATCAGTTCAGAGTAATCTCTTTTCGTGAGTGATACAGGGTCTTTGTACATTATGAGATAGGTTTTAAACATTTCCCCTGTGCACAGACAGTCCAGCTCTTCTGTGGAGTCCGCTCAAGCTGGCGACAGGTAGCTTTTATTTCATGGAGTTCAGGAGTGAACCATGGGGCAGATTTGAAGAAGGAAACCCGGCGGCTTTTGAGAGGAGCAAGGAGGTTCCGAATATCAACAAGACCATTATTGTAACAAATAAGTGCATCCGGACCAAGAGAAGCTGGAAATGGAATGTGACTAAAGTGGGATGACAGCATATCTATATTAATATTTTTGACATTGCTAAAAAAGGGATTAGGCGTGAAGGTTTAGTAACAGACAAACAGATATACAAAATGAAACTAGTAAATGATCAGTAATTTGGATCTTGTCAGCAGAACAGTTAATGGGAGTAAAGCTGGAGCACCAGACTAAGTCCAGAGTATGTATTTAATGTGGGTATATTTAACAGAATGGTAAAAGTTAAAACTGGTTAAGCCCAAACAGAAGTCTCTGGTGAGGGGAAGGCTGCGATGGTAAATATGAATATTAAAATCATCCATCACAATGACATTAGGCGACAGAGATGTACAGGTGGGTGAGCAGAGATCTAAATTGATCCAAAAAGTCACTGTTGGGCTTAGGTGGACGCTAAACCACTGCTATGACAGTAGGAGGGGGTCCAGGAAGCATGAAAGCTGTGCACTCCATGCTACTGAGTATTACAGCAATAAGACAAATGAGCAAAATCAGAAAGGAAGTGAAAGCCATTAAAAGCAACCAGTGCAGATGGAAATGCTGACATGGGTTTATAAAAGGCTAAGGAGGCTTACTGAAGCCCTGCTGATGTCAAAGCCAAGCATACCAAGCGTTTAGAACTTCTAGTGGACAAGCCTCCTGCATCAACCTGCTGTGGATAAACTGTTTAAAAATGCAACGACATATGAACAAAATAAAAAGGACCTTAGATTAGACATTGCAGCTGAGAGAGATTCATTTTGAATTGATTTCAGTGAAGCTTGAGAGACAGCTGAGGAGAAAAGGAGAACTAATACTTTGGGATTCCTTATACAGACACTGGTTTTTAGATCAGGAAAGAAGAAAAAAAAATAATAAGTTTCAGTTCTCTTTGACATTAAGGAGTTAAGTCTGAATGACAATGGGAATGGAAACCAAGCTAAAATGTTCTATCAAATGATAAATCGAACACTTAACCAGAACCAAGTCAGAATCAGAATCAGAAATACTTTATTGATTGAAGTCCTTAAGTCCTTAAAAATGTCATAAAAAATGGAACGGATTAGCAGCCAAGATGCTGTTTCAGATTCAATGTCTTCTGTATAATCTACTATAGTATGGTTTACTCTAAACCGTTCCTAACCAAAGAAAAGATTATAATCCCTGGTTCCAGTTCTTTGGAGTCACAATATTTAAACAGGACAGAGATTGTTTTCTAAACTGATGTCTTATCTGTGAGGCTGAGAAATATTTTGAAACAAGACAAACAATTCAAAACAGAAAGCGAGATGTTATTGTTTTCCTTTCAGCGTATCCCATCAGACGGGTCGCCACAGTGACAAATCCGCTTCCACTGAGTCAAAAACTGTGTGCTGCATGGAGTTGCCCGTAAGTCTAAATTTTTGTGTCACCACTGTCAATTTTTCTTCTTAATCCGTTGCCGGCCTTACTGATGGTCCTTCACAATAGCAGATGAGCCACAGAAACATTTGGTCCCAAAGACACTCAGCTTTTGCCTGATGCCTAGTCGAAAAAAAGTGATACATGTCTGTCATGAAAAAAAAGCATTTAAGCTCACAAGAAGCTGACAGTTTGAATATGCACCAGTTCTGCCTGTATTTTGCGACATCATTTTAAACTCTACAGATTGAAAGACTCCTCTGCAATAAGTACTTGTGTCACTGTCGTGTGTTAACAGTTTCTGTTTGAGTCATGAACAAGAGTAGACCATTCTTTTCATCACAGCAAGCAGGGATCAGGCTAGTCTATGCAGGGATGAAGGTTGAAAGAAAGAAGAGGAAAAACTGGTTAAAGAAGTGATTTTATGACAGCCTTTTTTTTTTTTTTTTCTTAGCGGGATCTGAATTAAGCTCTTGGTTGTGTAATGCATGCAAATGTGCTCTTCCTCATAAAATAATAATACTGTAAATCCAATTACCGTAATTCCGGACTATAGAGCACACCTGATTATAAGCCGCACCCATTACATTTTTAAAGGATAAACCATTTTGTACATAAATCTGTCTATAATATGCATATGCCCACATTGAAACATGTGTTGTAGAATGAGGATGTGTATGTGCTGAAACCGCCGCGTGTGTAAGAAGGAGGAGGGAGGGAATGATATATTTACAAAGAAAGACAGTACGCAGAAAGAGTTTTCAAAGTTTTAATAATATATCTGAGCTTTTCTTCCCAAACAGGGCCTGTGATGCACTGTAGGCACTGTAACCATTCGGCCTGCTATAACCGTTCGAGGTCCTTTCGACTGAGGATAATGTCACACTACGGTGGCCCCACTTGGACAAACTACGTTCGTTTGTAACCTAAAGTTCTTTTCCTTCATAATTTGTGTCTGACATTATTCTTTGTTATGTTTATAGAGATTTTAACACAACCCACTTTGTAAAAAAAGATCTGTGGCTGTTAGAACGAACCTGCTGCTCCACACAAGTGAACAGTTTCCCAAATCAGAGCAGCTGGAGTCTCGTAGCTTCGTGTTCACAGGCAAGGAAGGGGCTTTGTTACAGTGTGCGGTTCGGAGAAGGGTTCGGACCGCAGCTCTGTGTGAGAGCTCTGTTTGTTCACATCAGACCACTTAGCATCTTCTTCTACGGTAGTATCGTAATTTGTCCAGACCAATCAACGGACAGCCAATCACATAATGTGACCTCGTAAAAAATAAAATTTATTATACAAAGTTGACCTCAATCCATTATCAATCATCCCCCAATGTATGGTATGGCAACTTACGCCAAACACCTCCGCTTATTTCCTGGACGCTGAGGCCATGCAACAATCGCATGGAAAGGGATGTTGATGTCTGGTCGTCGCCTTCCATGCACAAAGCCGTCCAGTTGCTGAAGGACTGAGAGCAAGTTGGCCAAGACAACTTCGTCAACATTGGTGTCTGTGACGGCACAGTGTTCAGCCAAACTCTCTAAAACCTTCTCAACCCTGCCCCGGGCATCACACTCTGAAACTAGTCGTAATTCCAACTGGGAAGCTAATCCCCAACAAGGATTGTGCACAGATGTTTGAGAGCGTTTGCCGGAAGAGCCAACAACGCAGAAGAAAAGTGCCGCCATCGCCCAGCCCCCCTCGGAACTGCTGACTGGAATTTATGCGACAGTTTTTGCGTGCTCGATGAGAAAAGGAAAATCCAGTCCCCTCATTGGATCATCACCTTAATTATGTCACAGAATGAGCAGTGTTGAAGTAGAAAATGAAAAAGCCTTTAAGAGGATTGATTTTTTTATTTTATTTTTGAGTCACTTGATGCAGTTACATTATGGAAATGAAAAAGCATTTCTGTTAATACATTTTAATTGTCAAATTAGATATTTCTAATTGAATTTAGTTAAACTAGAGAAGTATTTGAAAAGGAAATGTTAAATACCAATTTCTTTATCTTTTTAATTAACTGACTGCATGAGCGGTGTTAAAGAAGAAAAAGAAAAAGCAGTTTGGCAGATTGACTTTTCATTTTGTTTTTGAGTCAACAAATGCAGCTTTATTGTGAAAATGAAAAACCATTTCTGGTAAAAACTTATTTTGAATTATGAGACACATGTGCTTCCATACCAAAATAAAATAGCAGACAGACACACTGTCAATGATAGTCTATTCTACCATGTGTATTTTTATGATTAATTGTATCTGTTTACTAAATAAACAACCTCCCACTACGTAAAATGAGCTCTTTGGTTTTAAAACCACTTTATATTTTATATTCATGGTGATATTTGTTTTTTAGCTTTTTTCAATGTTGCTTAAGATTAAATAAATAAATAAACAAATAAATAAATAACGTTTCCAACTATCGGAGAGACCTTAACAGGACTTTTAAAAAATGCGAACATGCTTGTTTTCATGTTTGTCAGAGCTGTGGTTCTAACTAAAACCATAGAGAAAATTGTGAATTCTTTTGACACAAAAACGTGAATTACGTCGAGGAACTTGTTCTAACTCACCTGGCAGGACGACTCCTCCCAGAAACAGCAGCAGCCACATAAGATCAAAGTGATTAGACATTGTTCAGCTCCCGCTCCGGAGAGTTTCCTCTACTTTCCCAGTAAATTTACGCCCGAAAAGCCCTGCTTTTAGAACGCCGCGTTTCCTGTGGAAGAGTTTGGTATATAAAGAATAACGTAAAGTAAACGACGGAAGGGAAAGAAATGCCACAGCGCCGGCGCCGCCCTCAAGCACTCACACACCTGATAGGCGACGTTTGTTGGACAGACCATTGCATAACCAGCTCCGCCTCCTCCCCGCACCTGAACAATGCGACGTTTCTCTTATTTATTTAATTATTTTACTTTTATTTTTATTTGTTTATTTATTTATTCATTTATTTATTTTTTTATTTATGTATTAGCCAGAGAGAAGAATGTAATGGGGAATTTTGTCGACTGCTTGCTAAGTGGTACAGTCCCACCTAGTGGCCACGTGATCACAACACATTCAGGCAAACTTAACCCTTGTGCTATCCTAGGCACTTTAACATTGGGAGTTCTAGACCCACTAGACAGTGTGTTGAACCTTTTTTCTTCAATTATTTGTGATCTTCACTGGTGTCCATAGATTACATGAAATCTTTCCACCTTTATCCACCTTTGTCATGGTAGGGATAATACGTCAATGTAAGGGTGGAGTCATCTATGATAGCACAAGGGTTAAACGGATTTCATTTTATTTTATTTTATTTTACTCTCTCACATATCTGACATCAGTGAGAATAGAGGCTCTGGAAGGGCAAACCCAAGTTTGCTGAAGTGAACATAGGTTGAGTCTTTAGATTGACCTGTGCCCCCAATAAAATGTTTGCTTTCAGTTTTTTAGTGTTACAAGAGATAAAGTTAAATTATTATTTAAACAACTGGGATTAACTATGAAATGAAACTGCTTGGTTAAACATTAGAGCAGGTCTGTTTGTGTAAATTAGGAACTCTTCAACTGCCCGTGTTTTTGTGGCTGGGACATTCTGCACAGACTCACCTCAGGTGCCTAACATGAGCTGTAAAGTAAAACCAGATTATACATCAAAATAGCTGTCCGTATAAGATATGTAATGCTTATCAATTTAAAAATTGTCATAATCAGCTTATACATGTGCTTATAAAAGGTCTTGATCTGTGGAGTAACATCTTCGTCTTAGCTCATTGATAACGTGTTTTTGTAATGTACAACTCTTCTAGGGCCTGTCTGCACCTGCCCAGCGTAGAACCTGATTTACTGTGCTTAAGAATGTTATTGGTCTATTTTTCTCTTTGTTAACTTTCATCTTACTCAAAGCAACAGAAGTAAGTTTATTTACCCAGAGAATTTGGGATCTAAAAAGCTATTGAAAAAAACACTGTAATTCTTTATAATTTCATTATAATATAGTGGTTTGACTGAAATGAAAAAAAAAAAACATTTATATTTGAAAAAAATTAGTTAAAAGCTTTAAACCAACAGTTAAATGTCCCCTTTTTTTCTAGAAGAACTGGTAAAACTGAATCCAGTTTGTGAACCGTTCTTTCATAGTTATACTTTCTATTTTGTGCAGCGTAACTGTTTATCCAGGAGTAGTTGTAATATTACATCAATTTGTGTGGAGTCTAATGAGTTAGAAGTCTGTTTCCCTGTACATCTTTAAATTGTAATTTCCCGTTTTTCCAAATGTTTATTTAAATATTTTTTTATTCCTAGATTTTAATTGAGCTTTAATCCTATATTTAAAAAATTGCTTTGAAATGTTAGTTTTGATGTTTCCTCACTGATTTGAGAAGACCTGTTATAAAAATATTGTTTCTTTAATCAGATTTTCTTAATTTTATAGCAGGTTACTCTGTAGAAGACTTTTTTCCTTCTGCTTATGTACCTGTATACAATTTGAAAAGAGGAATGTGCAACCTTCCAGCATCTGAAAGCTGTGACAAAAGCCAGACATGTGAAGTATGTGACAGACAATGTGGGCATCTTATTTTTTAACAAACATGTTTTTACCCACATTTTTTTTCAGGACCCATTTATACAGTATGACACCTTCTGACCACATACTATTTCTGCATTTGCTTTCTGAGGTTCACAGTAACTTTGCAATCTCCATACTGCTGACAAGTAGCTTTCAGAAAGAGACGTTTATGATTTTCAGTAATCTACGTACGGACATTAAACGGTTCTTTATGACTTTGCCACCCATGCAACTGGATATAATGCTGTCGTTTACAGGTGTCATTTTAATCCGAAGCCTGTGATGTATTGGGTAGTTAATGCATATTGGAAAAAATGTGTATTTTTTAATGCTGAACCAGATTGAACCATGGGAAAAACTCTTATTTTGAAGGCAACGCATCGTTATCATCTGTCACTGGCTAAAAAAACACACACACACCCAAAAACACAGGAAAGTTTTATATACACAAAAATAAAATATTTGAAGACCAAACCACTTTTTATTACATTTCACAAAGAGCTCTGTTTTTACTTTTAATCACTTCATTATATGAAAAAGAATGGCTTGAAATTTCTTAGTTTTGTTCAGAAATACAAACTTTATGAGTACCCCTAACCAGTATTAAACTATTTGTATTGGTTCTATGTTCTTTTATTTTATTATTATTTTTTTTTACTTATTTGTTTTTTATTTGTGTGTGTGTTATGTTAATTCGTTTTTCTCTATTCTTTATTTTCTATGTGTATATGTTATGTTTGTCAATGATGATTGATCTTCGAGGCAATGTTGATTATACGGTTATTGTTTGTAATTTAATGTATGATACCTCAATTGTCAATAAAGTTAAAAAAAAAAAACACCCAAAAACACTGTCACTGGCTAATGAGAAGTGGGGAACGCTAATATCACAATGATTTTGACCGGGTTGTCCCATTTCCGTGTTGTTTTGGTGCAAAACAGTCGGAAGTGTGGGGGAAAAAACAATGTTTTTTCAAATGTTATAAAGAAAAAGGTGAGGCTCGTGTTTCCGTGATTCACTTAAACGCCTCATGGTGTCCCGTGATCTACTCGTGTCTTCTCTGTCAATAGACAACAAACATATATTTCTAAAGTAATTAGCACTTTTAATAATAGCTGTATGTGTACACTTGTTTCATTTTATTTTTGCTATACTATCTAAAAAATAACAGTAAGTTATTGGTAGAAATGTTTAACTTTGTCCTTCTTTTTTGCCTGGCGGGTGGTCAGCGGTTGAAGTTGTGCACTGGAGTCAAAAGCCAGCAGTTTACTTATCAAAGATAACATTTGTTGTTTTAGCTGCAAATATATTTCTTTATAACTGAAATAAATAATGAAAATAGAAAAATGGCACGGTGTTGTGCCTGTCAGACCTAGCTCAGGGAACCAAAAACACAGCTGACTTGCGACATTTGCTGTTTGTAGCGTCTTCTAGCGTTTCTCCATCTACAGGCGCTCTCCTCATCATAGACGCCAGTCAATAGTTTGCTGTTTTCAAACATTTTCCTGTCTTGCTTTGCTCATCAACCAACAGTGACAAGCGTCGCCCTTCTCCTCCCGAACCCGGCAGCGGTGGCGTGAAGTGAAAGAGCTAGCGGCTAGCCGGGAAAGCGTCACCCAGCAGGTACTTTCTGTTTGACAGCCAGTCAGTGCTAATCATCATTTCCAGCTCGAGAAGTGTTTCAATGCATCCGTCATTATCTCGGCAATAGCCAACGCTGGAAACTGAAACTGCGATTAAGGCCATTTGCTCTGTAATCGTAAAGCTACCAGCGAAAGTGGCCTAGATCCGCTTTCTGCCTCCTGGCTGCCTGCAGCAGAAAAACCTCCGGTTATTAATATTATTAGTAGCCAGCATTGCGCCTTTCTAGTGGTTGATATCAAGAGCAGATGCAGCGCCTCTCCTCGTGTGTAGTTCATTTAGAACAGACCGGCTGTGGATGGGACTGAATAAACGCCTCTTTGTCCTGCAGGATGAGCGGTGATGAGGTGAACCCCGCGGCGGAGGCTCAGCCTGTGGAGGATGTGCAAGGAGACGGACGGTGGTTGTCACAGGTATGTTTTTACGGACATGATCATGTTAAAACAGGAAATCAATCACACTAACCGTGCTTATACTGCATTTGAGAAAACTGTAAAATACTACATTCAACCCCCCCCCCCCCAGCCCTCCCTGTTTAGAAGATGAATAAAATCATTTCTTGCAACTCTGATCTTATTTTTCCCAAATTTACAAGTGCAGTTTGTTGCTACAGCCTTAAATATTAAGACTTTATGACTCTCTTCTTCTTCTTTTTTTTAAATTTACTTTTCAGCAACTCGTGTTAAAGTTCCATTTTTAAGGACTTAGTCTGCTTAAACAAAGCAGCAATGCGCTCCAGTTGTGTGTTTTCAGTCTTACTTATTTGGTGGCGAGACTTGGTAGGTTAATCCTCCAAAGCCAATAAGACTGGGGCAGCCTGCTTTGGTTCGAGGCCTCCATCAGACCGACCAGACTTGTCTTGACTGATGATGAGCTTGTGGGGTTTAGTCTGACTGTAACGGCTCAGTAGTCTCTTCCTGCTAGTCAAAAGTCAGGAAGCTCATCTCACAGGGTGTTATCTTAGTCTGAGAGATTGAACAGGGCTCTACGCCTGTCATGTTTATGACCAGAGTTATAGCAACATTTTCTTTTTTTGTGTCAGTCCTTGGACTTATTTTCCGTTTGTGTTTTCAGCACACAAGATTTGTGCAGGAGTGCAAAGATGCCGAACCCGATGTGCTTTTTATTGGGGATTCTATGGTGCAATTAATGCAGCAGCATGAGGTGAGACTAGTTCTATGTGGGATTGAGTTTGTAGTTTTCCAAAACTTGCGTAACATCATCTTCATCTGCAGGTCTGGAGGGAGGTGTTCTCTCCTCTTCATGCTCTCAATTTTGGGATTGCTGGAGACACCACTTGTAATGTTTTGTGGAGGCTGCAGAATGGAGAACTGGAGAACATACGACCCAAGGTGGGGCTAAGATGATGAGACAGTCGAGCACCAAACAGCCTGCTGGGCAAACATTTAAACGGGAAACCCAACCCAAAACCCTCAAAACACAGAAAAGTTAACCCTTTTAACACAGGACTTTAGCTTTAGGAGAAAAGATGCTTTCAAGCAAAGTGGACAAATACTTACTTTGTTGTACCTCATTGATGAGATAAAGTCCTGTGCCTGATTTGCAGGCAGGTAAATGCAACGCTTAAGGAATTCAATATAAATCGTCACTGTTACAAATCATACAAACTATGAAAAATGTAATGGCGAGGAGCGCAACAATAAGCTCCAACAGCAACAACGAGACTACGCTGCACAGCAGATGTTTACAAAAATGGCTAAATCCAGTGAAGCTGTAACAGAAGCTAGCAGCTACGTTGTGGCTTTGGAAATGGCCCCGTCGTAGCAACCCCTTATGACGGGATTTTAAAATGGCGTATATCGCAGTTCGAAGGCTGTAACACACAGCTCGCTGAGCAGGAGCTACTGGGTTCAGTGCTTGCTTTGGGGTGAAAGCGGGAACACCTGAATTACGATATGAGTCGACCGAGCACCAGGCCGTTAAGAGTGAGATTTCGCAATATGGTCCTGATCTTTACCAAACACAGCCACTAAGACTAAACAAAAATCCTTGACCAGTTATACGGAGTGGGGGGGGGTAGGTGACGTGATGCTGGGAGGTTGGGTGGCTGTGGGGGCTGACTTCCGCTGATTCTGCCATCAGAGAATGTGTGGTCCACGGGGTAACTGAGCTGCCGGTGAACGAAGGGGGGGGTGGGGGGGTCGTCTGGATGCTGGGTTGTTTGGAAATTGACGGAATCTGGGGTGACGAGGGGGGGGCGCCCAAATAAAAAGAATATATGCTGAAAGTAGCTGACATTGTTTGTCCAGAGCAAAAGAGAACATTTGAAGAAATAATTCTGTCAAATGATACAATTACAAGACGAGAAGATCTGGGAAGCAACCTCCGACCACAACTGGGATAACATACGGAGGGCCTGGTTAATTGTATAAATAACACTTGGTCATTAAAGTTATTAAACAACTTTTTCTGTTTATCCATTTTTTTTTTTCACCAAAATTGGCCCCCAGTCTAATGTCGAGTTCCTAATTTGGCCCTCCACTACAAAAACTTTGAGAACCCCTGATCTAGAAAATTCTGAAGCAGCCATTGTGCTGATATGCAGCACTGCCCTGTTATGTAATCAACTTAATTCAGCTGCTTTTCTCTGCGACAGAGTCTGCTGAATTATGTTGATGGCATTAATAGTCGAAGAGTAACGATATGTCAAAGAGTTAGTGTTATCTATATATTGCCAGCACCATCTCTGGTGTTAAAGGGTTAAATTATGATGATGTGAAATTATACCAGCTTTTTTTTCCTCTAAAAACTGCCTTTAGTTCATTTTGGTTGCAGTGCATTTTTTGTGAAAAAGGAAATTGTCTGTCCTCATGTGCAGGTGGTGGTCTTGTGGGTAGGAACCAACAACCATGAACACACGGCAGAACAAGTTGCAGGGGGAATTCTTGCCATCGCACAAATGCTCACCACCCGCCTCCCCAAGGCAAAGATAGTTGTATTGGTAAGTTGGTACAGTTAAGTTATATTTATCTAATTGAAGAAGTTGGAGTATGGTTAGGAAATTTCATTTAGTTAAATGGCAAATTAATTTTCCTCCAAATAACTAAAATCTCTTTTAAAGTAAACATCCAGAACCTTATCCATGTTCTTTTCAATGTAATGTAATGTGCTGAGGACAGCTTAAAAGTGTTTATTTTAATATTTAAACAGGGAAAACATTTGAAAGTCTGTGCATTTCATACGATTTATCAGAAAAATATCCTTCTCGTCTCTTTCTACTCTCTATTTATTGATTTTTGTTGGAAAACACTGTGGGTAAAATAAGAGGAAAACAGAAAAAAATACCGGAAACAGGAAAATCAAATGTGCAGATTTATTGAATGCAACTAAACTTTACTACAGCGACATGCACAACACAACAGCGGATGGATGTGACATCACTCCATATCATCGGGAATTGAACTGTATGTTCAGCCAAGTCATGCAAAACATGTCAAAACATTTTAATACATAAAACATATAACCTTTAAACTTTCATATTTTTCATCTTTAATTGTAAACAACTGGTTATCATTTTGGGATTAGATTTTTTTTTTCTTTCAGAAGGACTCATTTGGTGCCGGGATGTCCAAAGTGCAGCCGTCAGTGGATTTTAATCTGGCCAGCAGCCCTGTTAAAGGGCCTATATTATGCAACATCATATTTTTTTTAGCTTTTACGAGCATTATGTTAATTCCTCATGAAAAGAAACCCCAAAGCGGTATTTTGATCCATTCACGCATTTCTGAGTATTCCTCTAAAAACCTGCTCTCTGAGCACCAGCCCCTCCCAATCTCTGAAAATGAGTTGGTTCTCACATTGTGACGTAGACAAGTGAGAACCGTCCCTTCCAGTAAGAGTCTGCTCTACCAGCACCACCCCCAGGCTAACAAACACACACACACACACCTTTACTTCTTGGAGCTAGCGGTGATCGGCTAAACGATTTCCTTTTATATGCACAATATGAACATACATCTTTGCAAAAGTTTGGATGATGTTTGTTTTCCTGGGAGAAACGCTGGTGAGGCCGACTCTAGGTTGACGTCATGAAATGGGCGGTACCCACAAGAAGCAAAAGGCGGTGCCTCAGAGATCGAGTCGCCTTACTTCTGGGTAGGAAAATTAGCTGTGAAAATAACTAATATTTAAAACAAAAATTGTTCTTTTGTGTGCCTAAAGTAATATCAGATGGAGATTGTTTACTATAAAAGGCTTAAAAATAGCATGGTATAGGCCCTTTATAAAAATCTCTTAAATATTTCTACCAGCACTATCGTGTTAACATAACATACAAACGTCCAAAAAAACTATTCTATAATTCACCAGAATATGGCAGCATCATCGTGACCTCACTCAAAAACACTTGTCCCACTGAATGTATTCTGCATGTGCGGCAATGTGGTGAACCTCATTAGCAAACATTTAAAAAAATAAAACGAACATTGGAGTTTTTTATCATGAAAAGATTGAATGGGTGGGACGGTGGAGCAGTGTTCTTGTCTCTTTGCAAAAGGCCCTTGGTCAAATCTCAGCTGGGACCTTGCTGTTTAGAGTTTTTGTGTTCTCCTTGTGCATTCTGTTGCCCCCTGGCTTTCTCCTGCAGTCCAAAAGCATACTTCATTGATTAATTGGGGATTCTAAATTTCCCTTAGGTGTGTATGTGAGTACGTGGCCCTGCAACAGTCAGGCGATCTGCCTGGGGTGTACCCTGCCTTCAGCCAACAGTAGCTGGGTTGACCTCAGCAGCCCTGTGACCCTGAAAGGGATTCAGCGGGTTTTAAGGATGGATGGATGGATGGAAAAAATTCCACATTTTGATATTTCTTCATGCTGATGATACATTTTTATTTTGGGTTTTGGATTACTTTTAAGAGCGTTTAATGGTCGCCGATATGGCAAAATAAGCCCAAAAGCACCAGAAAATGTTTAGGAGTCACAGCTTGATAGGCTGCAAAGGTTTTGTAAGAAAAAAAAAAAACCATGCAGTGCACTTAAGAGAGTTTAATGAAAAACTGTATATACATGTTATTTGTTTTGTGTTTAAAACCTAATTCATTGTTTTTTAACAGGAGTAATTTTGGTAAAGACATTTATCTTATATTTGAATATAATCAAATTATTGGAATACTCTATTTTTGGAATAGGTTATATTTACGTTTAAAGATTATAGCTAAAAATGTCTGACTGGATAGCCGTCCCTCAAACATAGTTACCCTGCTAAATATGAACCTGCTTGAAAAAAGTTTTGACACCCCTGATCTGGTGTATCGTCTGCTAAAGGAGAACGTATTACAAGCTCAGGGTCTCCTTTCATTCAATTTGTTGAGTTTGAATGTGTTTTACTAAAGAGATTCTCATGTACAATTTATGATCATTTCACTCTGCAAATGTATTTATTCTACAAAAATTTCTCACCAACATTCTGTCTTTTACAGCCACACTTTAATGAAATGATAGTCCAGAGCTTAATGGTACTGCTACACATAAAACACACACACACGTTGATGAAGGTGTAACAAATTTTCCATTAGCAAATGAGCTGAAATCCCTCAGGAGACATCTTGGTTAGAAGCTGCCATCAGAGGTCGCCAGTTGGGAGTCAGAAGAGCTGCATGTTTAACACAGAGAAAGCTGGTAAATTTACTTGATGGGCAAAGAGGCTTTTACTTCCTTCAACAACCATATTTTGATCATCCGGTGCTTCTTATTACTGCAGGTTTGTTGAAGTGGTATTTAGGGATCACAGTGTTCATGTAGCTCTTTGTTATAATGCCTCTCACTTAAAAAACGAAACCATCAAACCCAACGTGTCACATTGCTATAATGGCGTCTGACAAGTCGGTTGTCTTTTTTATTGAGGTGATGTGCAAGTCAACGTCAGCAGTGATATTGATTGCTGAGTGTGTGTATATTGACACTCTGGTGCATTTTCAGCATATTTGATAATGGGATTACTCATGAAAAGCCAATTTACTCAGTTGATCAGTGTTTCTATTTTTTAGATAAGAAATCAATTCAATAAAAGGTGAAGGTTTATTGATGAACATCAGTAGAATCAATCTGAACCCTGACCTCCTCAGTTTTATTATTTCAAATTCTGTGTTTATTAATCTTTAAAGAAGGTTCGGGATGTTTTTGTGCTCTTCAGTCTTTGTTGCCTCGAGGGGAGCGTCCCAATCTGCTGAGGGAGAAAAACGCCACCGTCAACGGGCTGGTGCGCTCTTGGCTGCCGCGACTGCGCCAGACCCAGTTCCTGGACGTGAGCAGGGAATTTGTCCACTCGGATGGAACCATCAGCCCACAAGACATGTTTGACTACCTCCACCTGACAGCCGCAGGTTACCGCACTATTTCCAAACCGCTCAGCGATCTGCTGCTTCAGATCCTGGAGGAGACGCCAGAAGAGAGGCGAGCGTCGCTGGTTTGAAGCCTGCAACCGTGGGGCTGCGTTCACTCAGAACCATGTTGTCCCTGCTGCTGGTGGGAAAACATGCTCCTGGAAGAGGATGATAGCTTCACACTTGAGTCGGGAGAGCCACCCCACTACAGATGTAGACACTACGCTTTCAGCTGTAATCTCTGTTGCATAAAAGGTTTCCCCAACACGAAGCATCTCTTAATGTAGTCACAAATCAATGAGACCTTCTTAAACTGCAACAATCTCATGAGGATAATGTCACCTTTTTGTCGTTTGTGCTGTTTAAAACCAGTCATTCTTTTAGGCGGAGAGAGCCTAGCTTTCCCAATAAAAACATTATGACTCTCGTTGGTATGATGTTAGGTGTGATGGGTTACCAAAAAATGTGGTGACACAGACTATGATCTTTTTAGAACCGTTTTAGAATCTTAATAACAGGAAAAAAGAAATGAAAAGCAAGCTCAGAGTCGCTGCATGTTTGAGGCCAGCCTGTGGTCTTTAGTGGAGCTATGTGTTCTCCACCGTCGGCATATATGATGTTGTGTCACGTTACCCAATACACAATCACTCTAATAATCTCCTAGTCCTCCACAAAGCTTCATCTTCATTATGCAAGAGTACTTATTTTCCTCCAGCTTGTTTACATTTAAGATGATTCCAATACCATCTAGTGAGATTTTTGTTTGTGGGTGGAAACAAAAATGGTGGTTGCTTTAAGTCCTGCTAGCTTTAAAAAACAAAAAAACAAAAACTGAAACAGATCTGAAGAGTTGTCCAGCTTCTTTATTAATCTTATAATCCCTCTGAGTACAGTTGGATGCGGGACTTGTGACAGCCTCTCCCAGCATCTAATTCCTCATCCGTGCAAACATTCATAGTCAGATTCCACTGCTTTGAACTTCTAGCTTATGCTTCTCATAGCATGTCTGGTCTTCACATGTCCCCAGTTTTTATTTGCAGATTGCACCCTGAAATCCTCAGCGCTCTACACAGTATTGTTACATTTTGAAGGATAAATCACACGCCAAGCTATATTTAATATGAATGCGGTAAATTCTTCAGTCATCTCAGCTGGAATGGAAGTGAAGAGGTTGGTTGGTAAACTTGAACTGCAGTTGTCCATGCCTCACTACTGCTGTTAAGTTATCCAGCATTGCTGCCGTCTGCTTCACATTTGATGCATTAAGTATAAATAGTATTTTTGTGTGTGTGTGTGTGTGCCTTAAGTGTCCATGAGGAGAGTGTGTGCAGGATGTTAATTCTGTAAGATGTGTCTAGAGATGCATTCCTGTGTTCTGTGCGCTGCGGTCTTTGCACTGTCCTTGCTTCGTAATGATGTTGAGGTAAAAAAAAAAAAAAGAAATTCCAATAAAAAGGATGTAAACGTGTGCTTTTTGTCTTTCTTATTGTGTGTCATTACTGTATAATGTAATTTCTGGCATTCTGTCAGGCACCAACAGGGGGCAGCATTTCCTCAAAAAGTAAACTTGAGAGTGGCTCTAGTGAGGTCTGGCCAAGGTTCATTGCCACTTCTCTTTTACTCCAAGTTGCACATCATTTCATTCATTCGTTTTTTACCAAGTTTCTCTGTGATGCTGTAATAATTCAGCAGCATTTGGAGGCGGTGTATTGACTCTAGTTAAATTACCCTCATTAAATAGTTAGATGCACTGGAGTGGGATGCTGGGATGTTGTAAAGCAGCTTTATTAATAAAGCAGTTTGCTCGTGTTTAATGTGGCTCATTAGTTCTGACCAGAACCAAACTGTACAAACAATAAATAAATAAAAGGCACGCTCCATCTGGAATCCCTTCAGGCAATCAGTGCCCTTAAACATGAACTTATGTCTTATAGGTTTATTATTTTGCAGATGTGCTTCAAAAAGGATTGCATTTAAAAGCTGTCTCCTGGGAGTTCTATGTTGTGTAGATACTGGAAAAATGCATTATTTTGTGGAAAGTTTTAACAGGAACTGTGTGTCATTTTGACCCTTATTGTTGATTTAGGTCTCAGGATTGGCCTTGTACTTGGAATAAATATTGGTTCATTCCATTCAAACACACCCACAGAAAAGACACTTTTAATCTCTAAAGACAAATCACTTTTTTTTTTTCCAAAACCTTATTGACTTCTACATTAACTTCTAACACTTTGTGACTGCAATTAGAGTTTATTTATCATTATTTCAACAAACTTGAAAACCATGTTTAGGTCTGTCTATTTACTTATAGATAATATTCTGATTGTTTAGTTTTAAGGACTTCTAATCAAACACATTCCTCTGTTTTATAAGGAAATACAATAATCAAAAATGGTAGTTATAAGTAATAAGGATTAGAGGCTCATTTGTTCACCTCTGAGATGTTTTTATATCGACAAACTTGTCCTTGCTCTCCATCATGTAAATTCTATTTTATAGTTTTCTTGTGCAAAAACAGGGATGAATTTGTGGATGGCTGCCTTCTCACAGACACAACACAGCATATAATGCAAAACAATATAAACCAACAAAGCCAACTTGTGACCAAAAAGGTTTTTTCAGCTTCCAATGCTCCGTTATCTTCCTTATTTCGTCTGAAAAGTTCTGTTGTTTATTGGATTATTATTATCTATTTTCTCTCCCTTTAATTGCTGATTTTTCTTTAACAATACATGCACAGTCGTTAGTCTTGTACTTTTCATGTTTCTCTTGCCATCCAGAGATATAGTTCACTAGAAACTGCAGTTTGACTCAAGTTTCAAAAACTCCCCTTACATGTCGCGCTGTTATGATAAAGAGGAAATGATCAGAAAGTGGTTTTCACAAGTGAGAAAGGTCACAACTTTTCATGCCAGTGGAGGACGTATTAGCCTGTTTGTTTAAGCAGCAGAGTTCTCTTTAACCCTTATATTGTTTTCGGGTCAAAACAGGTCAATGCAAGGGTTAAGACTACACTTATAACTGACTTTTTTGTTTGAATTTTACTTTTTGTGGGAAGATGTATGAGCCGGAGAGCTTTGTTTATCTCTTATCTCTTTCTATTTGGCACTTTGGCTTAAGGGTGTTGTATTATTTTTTTAGGTGAGAGCTTTACCTAGACAGCTGCACAGTCAAATGAGGCAAAACTCGTGTTTTTCTGCCATCAAGATAGCATGCATGTAGCTAGTGTCATAATACTTTCAGTTACGGACATAGCATAGCATTCAGATTAGCAGTGTAAAAAAAATCTGTAAAGCTGTCATGATTTTCCTATTTGGTGATCAAATTAAACTTTGAATAACTAAGTGTTGCATAGCTGCACAGGAGTTTGGAGACTAAAGTACACAATGAGAGGTTTCCGTATGTCATTCTGCATCATCAGGCTCAGATGATTGATGGATGGCCTATTAGACCTCGGTGTCTGGCCTCAGACCAACAGACATCTGCTTCCTCAGTTCCATTACCCAACATCACATACTGCTTTTTCTCTCCCCCGTCACTGATGTGTCACTACGCACAGTGCTTTTGTCAGAGGCAGTCATCGCCCTCCACCATCATCGGTGCATTTCGATCAGCCACGTCCATTCATGCCTGTGAGTCATGTGTAGTCAGGTTTCCTCCTGACTTCAGTTAGAATTCTGTTTTTTTTTCTAAACTGATGGAACAGTCATTAAATAATTCAGCAACGGAACGTCCGTTCTTTGGAATAAACTCTAAAACCATATTTAGAATTAGAAGATCAAAGTACTTCATTAAAAAGAATGACATATTTGCAGTAATAAACGTTCATAACTGAAAAGCTTAAGAATAAATGCAAAATCTAAAATTATCATCATAAGTGCTTCCAAAACTTCTTTGGGCTCTTTGGTCATGACTGCATCCACTTGTGATAAGCTATGGACACACGCTCAAGAAATCGCATTTAGCCCATGGTGTCCACTCTGGACAAGCAGGGAGGGGTTCTTCTTCTTTTTCTACTGTTTACCAGCCCATGTCTGCCACCCACTGTTGGAAGAGGCTTGGTGCAAAATGTTGAAGCGGTGCAGATCTTGCAATTCAGGCACAAAACGGAAACCGTGTCCTTGCAATGGGGGATATGGATGATCATCGTGTCAGGAAAGTGGCGTCGGTTTATCTTTATTTGAAAAACAAACGCAGACATTCTCAGCCTCATTGCCATGTTTTGGTTCACCACAAAAAAACGAATCCATACGTACCTACCAAATGCGAGTCCTTGACGGGTAAAGTTTGACCTGGTTGAACTTCTAATGCACATTCAGTGGCGCCACATTTTGTAGGTAGAGCCCAAAAACAGCTGTAAAAACTTGCATAGCTATGTGTGAAAGCGGAAGTTTAGAATGTGGAAGCCTGAAACGCGCGTTTTACATAGACTTTTCATTAGCAGTGGTCACTTGAACGCCATTACCATGGGCTGTGTGAACATAGCTCTTGTCTCCATAATTTCTATGGTTGTCTTTATGTTTGTCCTTTTCACTTCCTCAGCCTTTCAACTTGAGCAACTGTTTGTCTCCTGACCTCTGGCTGGCATTTCTGTGGTGTACGCAGTCCAAAGCAATCTGGTGTTGCATTTACTGTTAGCGAATACAAAAAAGAAAATTACACTATAAATTTCCTCTACTTTCCCTGCAGTGTACCTAAAGCAATCCCCTCCCCCCTCTAAAATCTTTCTACAACTCCTTTTCATTCCCATTTCCTAAATGATCCATTGCATTCGCAAATGGCTCTAAGGATTTGATCCCTCATTTGTGATTAATAATCGGAAAAGTAATTACCTTTTTAAGCATTTAAAAGGAAAGAGTGTTTTGCTAATTCCCATTTTGAATTGCATTCACTTTGACTGAAGTGACCTGTGAGTTCATGTATAGTGAACATTAACCCGCCACTTCCTGTAAACGATTTTCAGAGAGCATTACCATGACAGAATCATGCAGTTACTGCAGATTTGTGGGCTTCACGTACATGATGCAAATCCCAAATTTGGTTCCACCACACCCCAAAAGTATTTAATCTGTGCTCCATTGGCATTAAAGGACCTAAAATGCGAGTAAAGTAAATCTCAGACCATACCACCATCAGAGTGGGCCTTTGCCGCGAAGCAGGGTGGGTATATGCTTTGCTTCATGCCAAATTCTGACTCAACTGTCTGTCACTAAAAGTTTCATGCGTTTTGCTTTCAGACCTGATGTTGTTGATATTAAAAAGCACTTATTTAGAACTCTATTAGCTTACTGTCACCTCAAACCAGTCTGTCTACTATCCCCTGAACTCTGACATCAAAAAGCTCTCTAGAACATTTTTTTTTCCTTTTTTGGACCATCCTTTGAAATGTTGAGAGATGCCTGTGCGTAAAAAAATGTGAGTAAATCAGTGGTTGTCAAAACATCAGTTCCTTATGCGCCATGTTCAAAGTTCCTAAAATCCTTTTTCCAAAACCCTTCTGGTGCTCATCCCTCAAAAATCAAAGAAAATCTGTTTTCTTTAAGCCTCTTCATAATTTGCAACTCAGAAGTCTCATGTTAACTTTTGGCAGAAGAAAAAAGGTATTTTAAGCCTTGTTTCCCCTGAGTGGTACAGTTAAGTTACATTTGAAAATACTCTATGAAGTTTGGACAAAGAAATCTGCACAAGTCAGCTTTTCAGGACACAACATTCAGCTGCTTCAAACATAGAAGGGCACTGGAGTCACGTTTCCCCTGCCTCCCTCAGTGACCTGGCTTTCCTTTTTAACTTTTTAGACTGGGGGATTTGTTTGAACTAATTATCAGGTTGCAGTTTAGGCCTGTTTGCTTTTTCTTAGCCTGACTTGTTTAAGTTAGACTAAAAAAAAAATCTTTGTGTTTAGAAAAAGTGTTTTTTCCTGTTTGCATGTAGTGTTGCACATTTCCTTAAGTTAAATTTCCTTAAATTTCCCCTGTTTTTGAGGGGATCAAAAGTGTTTTGAAACCTTTTAACTGACTTGTAAAAGTAAATGAGGCAATGCTTCTCTGCTTTCACCACCAACAGATCTTTCTCAAGGGCACTGCAGCAGCTTGTGATTGAAAAGAAGCAGCAAAGAGATATTTTTTCACTTTTGTTTCTCACTCATACTCAGGTCTACAAGCAGAAGGTTACTCCTGCAGGTTCAAAGCCTCTGTTGTCAAAAATTAATCATGTGTGCAGCAGCAAAAGCAGTCCGTGAAGCTGCTGATGTGTTGGTGTTTCAGCACTTTCCAAAAAAATGTTGCCAAGTTCAAGAAAAAATACATTCCTGTGACAGAAACTCTGCTGTGCTGCGTATTTGCTGATGAAATGCTCAGACAGACTGAAGCAAGAATTTAAAATGAGTTTAGGCTTTTTATATTACTACATCCTGGTACCTTTAACTAACCTCCCTTTTCCAGTGGTGCATGAAATTATGACTTTTTCCTGGAAATGATTCCTGACAATGTTTGTTTCTAAAAGAAAAGTAAATTTACAATTGAGTTCAGAAAGCGGGGCATGTATGCTCCTTCTGAAAGCAAAGGTGTGTTACTACTGTGTCATGGTTTTGATAAGGCTCACTTAGGCATGGAAGCACTCCAGAAGAAAAGTGAAAAACAGGTTTTCTATTCAGGAGTTATACTGGCAAAGATTAGATTACTATCTGCCTTCTTTTGCAATCATTTACTAGATTTTTTAATCATAAAATAATAATAATGTATTAACACTTTATGCAGATTGTACTTTTTTAAATAGGTAATGTTTTAATGTGGTGTTTCTTCACAATTTTGCTCTTAGTATGTTAAAAATCCTTCCAAAGTACCACACAATACAAACCCACATGCGAAGGTTTAGCTTTTATCTTGTTTCCTGGATCCCTTCTGCTTTGTTGCAATAATCTCCCCCTCTTTGGGGTTTCAGCATTTCGTGTTATGACTGCTGTACAGCACAAACAGGAATACAGACGGAAAAGGTCTTCCGAGGACTCACGAACGGCACACTGTTGAAATAAACATTAGGTTTGAATTATGAACATTTGCTGGCAGCTGGAGCCGTTTCTGTTTCAGCTTTACCTTCGTCTCAAGCAGAAGGAGTTGGATCGCTGTAGATGTCAGCAACAGGATGGTAAGTGATACAAAAACATTTTGCTAGATAGTAACCAGCAACGTAAAGAAGCAGAAGTTTCATTGAGAAGAGCCCCAGATGAGAGGAATTAAACCATCACCCCCTGCTCTCTGCTCTCACTGGAGACCTTAGTAGTTTAAGCTGAGAGAACAATAAAGCAATTCACCAATCTCTCCAAGCATCCTGTTTACAGACTGGAGGTCAAGAGGAAGGGGGAAAGCCTGCGCTATTTTTAACCCTTTCTCTGCTCTCTCTTGCTCTTTTAAAGGAAATCCCTCCATTTTTAAAAAATCCTCTTTGTCTTCACCTTTACTCTTTCTATCATCAGTAATCTCCTTCCTGCACATCTGGTTATTTTTTGCAGCTGTTTGGGTTTTTTTTTTTTAAATCCTGTTGCTTTGTAAAAGTATTTGTCTCTCATTCAGCCCCCACACCTGACCCCCCCCCCCCTTTTTTTTGTGGTCTCCTCCTCTCCTTATCTGTGGCCTTTTTCTGCCTCAGTTCAAGCTGAACTGAACAGCTTAAACAGCATTAAAGGCACAAACAGTGTAAACAGAGCCTTGGCAGGAAATGGCAATAACCCTCCTACAAGCTCCCCCTGTTTCCCTTTGTTTTTCCAGCCATACAAAGTCTATCATAACCCTGTCTCATTATTTCTTCCCCTCTGCCTTTAGGGAAGCTGTGCTTTTTTTTTTTTCTCTGTGTGTCAGCCTGCATTGTGTGTGCTGATCTTTTGTTGGGGTACAGCTCAGGTTGCAGGTCTTATCACGCATTGCAGGGCACATTGCTTCATTCCTTTGGCTAAACACCTGGTACCGCTTTAAAAACAATTATGCATAATGGGTGCATGTTAATAGAGCTTAATATCATCATTTAATCATCACGCATGAATCCTTGAGTAAGATAAATCAAACTTTATTTTAAATCCTTTTTATTATATCTATTAATCTTTAACAGATGGTCTAACATTTTTTTTGAATGCAGAATAAGTCAACTGGCAGCAGCAAGCTGCAGATTGTCTCATTGAGCTGGTAACAGGCAATTGCCTTTTATTCTTCTTTCCAAACCATTTTTTAACAATGCAGTTTAGTTTCTAAAACCAAAAACACAAAGAAAACCCACTATAAAAAGAGTTTTGTGGTAAATTCTACTGCGAACCGCTGGACCCTGAACACGTCTATCCCTCCAAACACTCATCTTTTCTTCTGTTGCATTCCAGTGATTTCACTCAGACTCAGTATTTGCTTGAGAGTTGCAAACTTTCATTGAACAATTTGCTTAGTTTCCATCCGAAGATACAGAAAATAAAAAAGTTAAAAATTCCAGACTGGAGTAAGACTGCAGTTATGACTTTTTCTCAACCATAATTTAGCTGAAAATAACCAAGATATGCTTGAAGGGAGAAAAAAAAGTAACTACATCAGGGCATAGTGTAAAAATTGAGTAAAAAAGCTCTAATAGAGTTTCACACAAGTCAAAAACTGTTTGCAGCTTAGGAGGATATTTTTTTTATAATGAACGCAATTTATTTTTAAGGTTATAAGTTAAAAACCTGAACTTGGAATGCTGAAGTAAAATTCACAAAGACCTTATTAGAATATTGCTGAGGACAAATAATTGACAAAATTTAGGTAACGTCATGTCTGCATTGTAGCATGTTCACATCTTTCTTTGGTCCCTACTTTGGTCCAGTTTAGCCTTGAAAACAATCCAGCTTCTCCTCATGGAATGATCAAAGTCAGAGTTTTTCCATCCCTGCATTCAGGGGTTGTTGTTGATGATCTGCCTCGGCCGTCCGTAACCTGTCATACCAGCTTGGGATGCTCCTTTATTTGTGCCCATCTGCAGGCCGATGACATTTTTGCCTCCGCTCAGCTGCTCCTCTGAGAAATCTCTCCTGTTTTCTTGTGCCTTCCTGCATCACACACAAAAACGTTGCTGTTTTTTTTTTTACCTTTCTAAAAAAAAAAAAGCTTTGTTTGCATCCATAGCATAAAAAAAAATTTCACCTATGGAACCAGTTGGGATCTCCTCGGTAATTGCCGTCATTCTTTGTGACAGCCAAGCTACCCAGGGCCATCAGGGTTCTTTGAACAGCAGCGAGGTCTTTGCCTGTAAACACGCAACATCACAAAAAAGAGTTAATCACATATGGGAAGGGTACAGAAGACCAACTAATGCACAGAATAAAACTCAATATCCAAATATGTTGAAGTGGAAACTTTTATGCGGCAGACCAAAATGGAGAAAAAGGAGGAGGAAGTGTAAGGGATTTGTTCCTATGGACCATGAATGAGAATGTGTAATCCCTGGGAAAAATATAGACGAATCCCACTGAGTATGGCACATGAACAAATTCCAGACTTCACTTCTCTGACAGTGAAGACATGCAGACTAAATCTGGAGGAACTGTAAACATTTTTTTAAACAACAGACAAAATTTTTCTGTAAATCAACAAGACACAAGACCAAAAACAAAAGTTGTTTTTTTTTTACTTTCAAAGAGATCCACGGTCTGAAACATGTCCGTCTTGATGACGCCGTAGGCCTCAGCGTATTTGAGGAACAAGGAAATCTGCTCCATCTGTTTGAAAGCCATGGTGGAGTTTTTGATTGTTTTAATGGGTTTATTGGCTCCATACAAGCTGTTGATGAGCTCACAGAGCACCTAGAGTCAAACAGAATAAGCAAATTCTCTATTTAGTATTCTGCAGCCAGAATTATTTTATGTTCCTTTCAAAATATGCTTGTGCAGACTCCGTACACGTACACATCCATCCTTCAACCACTTTTGGAATCCAGTCTTGTCTGGCTCAGGCTGACCGACCCCAGAGCCACACTGGGCCATGATCCACTGCACCAGCCTCTCCTCCAGTTCCGGGTCGTATTTCTTGTCGATTTTACTTTGAACCTCACGACTCAGACCGTAGGCGGGACCTCTGTTTGCCATGTTGTTCCTGGTGGGAGTGAACACAGCAGCTTACCAAGCTGTCCTCTGTCAGTGCATTTAGTCTATTTCAATGTGGATAATTAATAGCTGCAGCAACATAAAAAAAAAAAAAAAACAATCTCTGCCTGCTCACACCCAAACATCTGGCCTGCAGTCAAAAACAAGATTTTAATTTGTTTCTCATGGAAGCTTTAAGATTTTTGAGTTTTTTGTTTTTGGAAGATCGACTTTTTAGGTTAACAGATCACAATTACCTCTTTAAGAAGATAAAAGGGACGTTCAGGTTAGCTTTGCATAGATGTGAAACTGGAAAAGGGGTTGTTTGTGTTGATCATTCAAAGTAGATCATGAAAAAATAAAAAAAAAATAAAAAACTCTGCAGAGGCTTCTGGTCTTGTTTTGTGAAATCCTTTCGTGAAATCATTCAATTTTAGCACAATAATCATAGAATGGTTCTTCCATTGTCCAGACCCGCCTGTATAATTTACAAACACTGACATTTGGTTCCATGTAAATTAAAGTGTTGGATGTCTTGTGGTATGACAAGCTTTCTGCTCTCCATCAGTAATTATGGTTGACGTTTCTCACTTATTAATGCTGTATGAACTTCCTGTTGGCTTCAGCAGTGACGCCCAGCTCCCTGCATCCTGTTTGCTCATACAGCTGCCCCCCCCCCCGTTCCTGACAAAAGCTGTTATGAATATAAACAAGACTCCAAACCAAATACCAATCTGTTTGTCACTGTGAAAACACCCCCAAAGCTGTTTAGACCTGAGATTTGTTAGAAAAAAAGAAAACGTTCCTGGAAACTTAAAGCCTTGCAAGAAAACCACCATTTTTATTTCTAAAACACTTCAAGGGTTTTGGACCTTTTTTTTTAGTCCATCCAGGAAATATTTCCAGCTATAATCATATTTTACTGCCTCACACATGTTGACAATTGGATCGACTGTATATGCACTCACTTCTAGAGTTTTACAAAGGAAACCAGATTAAAAATGATTGAATTGAAAACAAATAACTAGATGTTCTAAAATTTGAATATTTTTTTACTTTCTGCCGAAACCCACACGTGTTGCAAATCTAACAAATTTTGCTCCAGGGTTTTTCTTTCACAGCTTTACTTTGGCATATGAAAGACTTGGTTTCATATTATTGTTGCTATTGTGTCGGGCACAAACTGCAATTATTCATTTCTGCTTCATGATCAATTTGCAAACGGTTGTCACCTCCATGAACAAAAAGGGACGCTATCTATACATCACTGCTAAATCCAAGACCCTGATTGGTTTAAGTTCAACCTGGTTACATTTTAACAGACGTTTAGTGGACACACGCTTTGTACGTAGAGCCCAAAAACTGACTTAAAGTTGTATAGCTATGCAGGAATGTGGGAGGAACGCAAAAGGCTGAAACTTGTGTTTACACGCATTTACAATGACTTTTCTTAGAAGTGATTGCTTTAACGTGCGTTGCCGAGGGCGGTCTAAGCGTAGCTTAAGGCTTAGTAAACTGAGATTGTTGGGCTGCTGTAAAACTGGTTTTAGAATGTATACAGTTCACAAATGTCATGTTAGAAAAACACATTTATTTTCCTCTTTCAAAATATAGACTTGGACGGTAAATCCTGAAATCCTCCTCACTAGAGTAGCTATTTATCAAACAGAGATTGTCTCTTTCATTGCCTGTGGTTGGGTTGGGTATATAGTTATTGTGAAGTCATTCCAGAGCAGTTTGTTACAGCACTGAAAGAAAACATACAAACAGCATTTCTCAACCACAAGGCTTGCATCTGCGGTGTTCTGGCACGCCTGGGCAACCTTAAACAAAACAATAGGACTTATCTGAATAAATAATCAGGGATGATGACTTTTGAAACTCTCTCTTTCATCATCTCCCTTATCTACACATTTGTTCCCGTCTTCCTTATTACAGAGTTGTATCGGTTTCTTCTTTTTCTCTGAGGCTGAAAGTTAACTTCAGTATTCCACCACAATGCCTTCAGGTGTTTTGCTGAGGGGTCTGAAAGCTGCCGTGGCCTCCCGAATATTCTGGGAGTGGTCTAATAGCTGCTTGAAACCACATGTCATTTGAAGAATCCCTAATCCCGGCAATGCGAACTACTGATTACTGGATGATTTATAAATGTGAACGTGCTCATTAATGTGTTCTGACTCAGTAGAGTTTCACTGTCAAGCACAGTCATGCTCAGTGCATGAGAATGTGTTGCAATCAGATTTTCGTTTTTACAGTGTTTCTGAAGACATCTAGACTTTGAGCTTCACTTTATAATTAAATGCTTCTCTTCAACAAATTAGATTTCAGTTGCATGCAGTTATAATCACATTTAATCCCTAATGGAAAGTAATTTGTGTGAACTGTTCTTATGGATGCCTAAATACAGAGCAGCTTTTGTTCTAGTGAGATTTTTCTGTTTAAAGTCCAAGGTAAAGCTATTCTTCTTAAGACGTTTTTTATATGTATTTTCTAGAGAAACTATTACTTAAGGTTTTTCATTTTAGTTTTTTTTTTTTTTTTTACCTACTCTGAAAAGTCAGCTCTACCTCAGTCATTTAATGTTTTACTCAAATCCCACTTCAGATTTTACACTTTTATGCAGCGTTATTCATTCAGGACGTCCCCACCCAGCCTTTGATAGTTGCTCAACATGGTATTTTGCAATGATTCTTTAAAAGTTATTTCAAAACCTATTGCATCAAAGTTTCAAAAACATTTTCTGAGCTTACTCATCACACATCATTCTCTTTACTGTGTTGTTCTACTTTTTCATAAAAGCACAAGCAGATTAGTCAGAGACTAAACCTGTTTCTTTGAAACTGCTGGGCCTCACATTCCAAGACTGTGGAGAGGAGAGACTAGTCTATTAGTCGATCCGACTAATCCATACAGGAATGACCAGACTTTAAGTCAACTTCAGTATGTCAATGATTGAATATGTGAAGGACATAGGGGGAAACAAAAACCGGACGAGCACATGTGCTATAGACTTGCTTCCTGTATGAATTTGCAGATAACTCCAGGATCGGTCAAAGAAATCCTTCAATTGCCACAGAGAATCTGAAAAACTGATGGCAAAGAGGCTAAGAAGTGAAGAAAAATCTGTCCTTACTTTTAGTAGTTCCAGGTGAACGTGGGTCCTTGTAGTGCTCTGTTCCTGCTCTTCCTCTTCCTGTACAACCCAGTGCAGAGTGTGCTGCCAAATTAAACACAGCAGACACCCCCTTGACTGAAATTATGACTTCACCACATTCAACAAGAGAGAAAGAGGAGAGAGCTGCAGCTCTAGGCTCCGCCCCTCTATGTTCTCTTTGTTCCTCTGCTCAAATTATAATTCCTTATTTAGGAGAAGGAAGGAAAGGAAAAGCTGGGCATGTGACTTGAGAGTATGGTGTGGTCACCAGAAGAAATTCTCAACATTTCTCCCTCTAATGCTAGAAAGAAGGACTGGATCGAAGGGAAAAATGGGAGGGGAAATGAAACAATCACCATGAGGAACTCATGGATGAGGTTTCAGTTAAAAGAGCAGTGAAACACGGAAGGTACATGTACTTTATTGTACATTTTCACTAGAAATTGAAAGTGCTGCGAAAGACCAAGCCTAAAAAAAAGGAAATGACACTAATCTTAAGAACAAATTGTAAAGTCATTTGTCAATGAAGAAAGTCCTTTTTAACTTAAGAAATTAGGATTTTTTTTAAGATATCAATAGAAAATAGATCAAAACAAGTATTCAAAAAGGAGAAAAATAAGCCTAAAAAAGCAGCTATTAGATAGTATTACTTTACCTTGAATGCAGCCCTAGTTCTAAGGACATGGTTTGTATTTTTTGAGTTTTTATGCATCCAATTGTAGTTTATTTTGAAACATGACAAAAAACAGCTGTAAGAGGTGGATAGGAATCATTTTAGGAAAATAAAATGAACAAAATAAAATAAAATAAGATCTTAATACAAGTTGGCTCGTCTTACTAAATCCTCATAAAACCTAAAACACTTATTCTGTGAACATAAATCTAAATGTATGTTTCAAGAATAATAACAATGAATGCCAGTCTAACTTGATAATACTTTGAACTTTAAAGTAACATCCTTTACATTGAACCAAAAATTTAAATTTTTTTAACAGTTTTTGGGGTCTTCAATCCAGTTTTTCTATTGTCAAAGTATGGAGCAAAATGATTTTGGCTGATTTTAATGATCATTTCATTTTTCTAGAACCTAAAATTTCTTGGATTGTGCTGATTTCAGAAAAGTTTTAAATCTTTTCAAGCATCACGTAGTTTGCAGTGGGATGGATTTGACAAGTTGCTAGACATAGAAAGAGAAAGCAGGAAATGGTGACATGAAAATCTCCCCTTGATACAAATTAGCAACAAGGTTTTTGAAAATGTGAACCCTATCAAGTTGAACCCTCTGGTTCTCCATCAGTTTCTGGTGGGAATTTTTAGGCGGGCTGGGTGACAACCAAGGGGAGACACTCCCTCAGAGGCATTCCAAGCTTGTCAGCCCCCATTGGTTGCAGCAAGTCAAGACCTGACAGGCTTTTCACATGAAGTGATGGCATCAGACGTGATAACGTTCTCTGAAGCTGGCAGCTTGCAAAGTCATTGACTGAGCTCATCTGTTACACAAAAAAAAGTGTGTTTAGAAATGTCGGGACAGGTTTGTGTTTGCTGGGTGTGCTCTCATGTCCTGTGATTGATTTTTGAGTCACACCCAGAGAGGGATTTAATGCTTAACCACTAGGTTTTGTTTCTTAGGAATGTTCTCTTTTTGCTCACAAAAACTAAGCAAAAGGCCAGACAGCCCCAGTTTCTGAATTTACTTCTTCCCTAAGTGAACAGGATACACTTGAAGATGTAGGTCGGTGCTTGCTGGTTAGTTTAAAGTAAACAGTGGACATATGTGCTGGAGTTTATACAGCAAACACAAAATGCAAAGTAGACACAAAAATGAGAAATTCCACAGTTGCCTGAAGGAAAAGCACTCTCAGCCACACTTTATTTACCGTTTGCCCTTTTCCCAAATGGTGGTTCCTTTTTTTCCCCTTTGCATCGTTGGTCTGTCAAACTGAACACACTGGTGTCATTTAAATCAAACTGCCAAATGTTTTGTTTCCACAAACTGACAGCTCAGAGATGTTTTAGCTGCTTATTCATTATTGATCCTGAGCAGGCCCGTCACTGCACTACAGCAACATCTGGTGGCTCAGCATGGCAGACATCTGTTGACATCTTGTTATTGTTGCGTAGTGGTTGTGTGTTTTTGAGTAGTCATGGCAACACGGGCCCCCGGAGACCGCTGCTTTGACAGGAACTACCACAAAGGAAGTTTGGAGTTTATATCTGCTCGTCTGCCTTTTGTCACACGTCTTGTCAGTTGCTTGTGAGAGATATGGTGGCGGTGCAACTGGAAAAATAAATGATTTTAAAACATTGCTGGTTAAAATAGCTGCAAAAAAAAACTAACAAGTGTTTGTCAGTGTTTAACCTTATTGTAACAACAATTAACACTCTTTTTATCTAAATTAAGCTGACACTGCTGGGTCCTGATCATCAAGCTGAGCTGCTAATTTAAAAAAGAGCCGCCCGGTGGACGAAACACAACTTGACATCAGGGTGAAAAATCTGAAGCTGTTAGACAAGCCAATGTCTGCTTCAAAGATGATGCACTTTTGGTGCAGGGAACGGTCAGAGGACTGAAGTGTTGCTGAGTTGTATTGTCTGTTAACCTTAGATCTGAATAATTGAAGAGCAAACCTCTTATGACACCTAAAATAACATGGTGTCCCTCAAAATCTCTTCATGGTTTCTGACTCTTAAAGAAATGAAAACGCTTAAAAGTGCAGTGTGATGCCTTTGGTCAAAAATAAAAAGATTAATAAGAAATGAATGGACATCTGACTGCATAGTAAATGGATGACATCAGTGTTTCAAGTTCAGTTTTGAGTAGAAGACTGTTGGGAAGTTGTGTTACTTCTGTGATACACTTTGATTGTCTCCCGTTTATAAACCCATCATTTGTAACTTTTGTTTTTCAAATCAGTCTGCTTTTAGTTAAAATGACAATTATTATTTTCCGTACAGGGCAGACAGTGGTTTGAAACCAATGTGCAGCCGGACAGTAGTGTGTGCCATGAGAGATGTCCAGGTGCAACATGGAAAATTATTCAGTTTCACCTAATTGTTTATAATTGTTTTTTTTTATTATTACTATTGGCAGGATATCAGCTCCATGTTCGTCCAAACAGGCCCAGGGTTCACACTGAGAATGTAGAAGTATAAAGGATCATAAAATGCTTTTGTCATTGTGTTTATTTCATTTTTATTTAAGGCCCTTTGATAAGAATGACAGTATACTGTTGACACAGACTAGAGTTTCACTTTTAGTGAGTGGTTTGCCTTATAAGTATAATTTGGCATAAAAAAGGCTCACAAAAACACTCACATTAAAATATTGAACTGAGTAGTTGTAACCTTAAAAACTATTAATCTTTGTAAAAAAAAAAAAAAATAAATTAAGTATAAAGAATGCATTCAATCAAAAGGGAGAAAAAAGTCAAGCAAAAAGGTGGCACTTCAAGACAGCCCTGCTGTGACTCCCATCTTGAAGCAGATTTAAAATATTTAAGTCATAGGAGATTACATTTAAAGGGTTAATTATTATTCTCATTTCAACAACTGTAGTGGGAATGTTTCTATGCAACCACCCCCCCCCCCTTTTTTTATTTTTTATTTTATTCTTGTAAATTTTTTATCAATCATTAAAACTCTTCTTTTTCCATTTTGGGAAAGGTGATGGTTTGGTGACACAAGATGGTTCTAATAGCTGAAAAACTGATTTTAAATTGGCCCAAAACCAACAGACAACCTTAATCCGTCTTGGAGTTTGGTGTGATTCAAACCGGCTCCCATGTAGTCCTGTCTCATTTGCCAGGCTGAGATTCAGCACAGTTATTGGAACCTAACATTCAGTCAGATGATGACTTGAACACAATGGAGGATCAGATTTCTTTCTAGATAAGCACATTCCAACATGGCGACGACAAGAATTAAATGATGCTGAAGAATGTGAGAGATCCACCGGACAGGACTTTGAACAAGCCGTTAACAGCAGCAAGATAGAAGATTGATGGAAATTGATTTTGTGATAATATGTTTCTGTAAAACAAAGGATCAGTGAAAGTTTGCTATTGTGAAATCTTTTCTCTTTTCCTTTTTTGCATAGGCAGTGTTTAATCAGGATAAAGGCAAACAGTTATTGTTACATTTGATTAAAAGTTTGATTATTTGATTAACAAATAAAGCAACGTATGTTATCTATTGCTTGCATATTATTCACATACAAAACGGCCTAATTTTTTTATATTAATTGCAGAAAAAGATTTCCTCTTTAAATTATAGTTTTGACATTGAAGGGGCTCATATGGTGCACTGCTTTGATGAATCACAAAGCTGTAGATGAGAAGAATTTAGGGAGAAAGTCAAGAAACCATCATTTTAAAAACTATTTACATTATTGTTGGAGCCAAAAACATGAAAGTTTGGAAGCCGCACGTTCTTTTAACCTTTGTTAATACATTAGCTCCACTCCTGATATCGAGCCTTCATTTTGTTTGCATATTTCTTTAATGGCTCCCATGGCTAAGTGCCAGCATGAAAATAAATGCTAACATGATTGTGAACTGTTAGAAGTGGGTGTCTGCATACTAAGTTGAAAGGGAAACAGCTGCAGCAGCTCTCTGTAAATCATTTTTGAATGTTTCATGCATGGTGTGTCTGTGCAGGTCTGATAAAGGAGAGCAAGGAAAAAAATATTTGTCAGGTTGGCTGATTCTGGAAAGCTACAGTGTAACATCTTAGAGTACAATGCTCAGCAAAGTGACAAACAGAGAAAAATGCTTGGATGCAGAGTTACCTGCTGACATTTTACCTTTGAGCACAGCAACATGGGTCATCAGAAACAAACCACAGCAGGAGGTTTATGTTAGAATAAAGCAGAATCTGTAAAGCAGGAGAAAAAGATCTTTCCAAACTGGAGTAAGTTTCCTAAAGATGTGGTGATTAGACACACTTCACACAAGTAAATCGTTGTTTTTAATGCTACACTTAAATACACTCAAATAGTTTGGCATCAGGATTAGAAAAAAAATGTTATTAGATGGTCACTACAGTGTTTTTCTTAGCGCTGAAGTCTGCAGTTTGGTCTCCTCTGAAGCCTGTTATCTTAACGACTGATATTCACTCTCCTGGTGCTCTAAACTGTGACCTACTAATTGTCCATATAAATCTTGTGCTCTCCACCTCCTCCCTCTAATTTTGCTATGAAACAGAAAGCAGTTGTGCAGAAAGTAATCTTCTGCCCTTCAGTATTCGCTTGATTACTTTTTCAAATTAGATGCAAGTTTTCCTCTGACTGCAGTCTTGCAGGTTTCAGTGGAGAGATGAGTTCAAGTGGGGGTTGTAGTGACACAATTCTCACTGAAAGATGCTTGACACACCCAGTCGGATGTAGTTACAGGGGGGATTCCAGTCACATTTTGTGACTGCTGAGTATTGATCTGGTTGTAAAAGTGAAAAAGAGTAGGATGGGTGTGGAGGAAGAACCTGTGAGGTAAAAGCCATTGATCGGGCTTGTGTGTGAATGTGGTCTTTGTCCATCAAGTGGATTTTTATCTATTTGAGAAAGATCTGCACAGACAGAACAGCTTAGAAAAAGCATTGTTCTGTTCCAATTGGGGGCTGGTGGACTGCAAATACAGGGCAGTACTTTCTTTATACAAAATGAAGTGATTCAACAATTCATTTTAATAACAGTTTTATTTATATCATAATTTGTGGTTGTTGATATAATTCATAATCAATATTTGTTTATTTTGAACGATCTGATTCACTGGCCTAAAATGGATCCAGGACATCTTTAGCCAAAACTTCAACCAGTATGGTTAAGAGAAAAAATACCTGATACTGAACAGAGCAGGTGAAGTTTTCCTGATTCTTTGTATTTTTTTCAAGTTAATCAAGTGTTAATTAAATGTGTACAAAAACAAAACAAGTAAACAAGAACTAATGTCAAATCCATTCACATTTAAGCTTCATAAAGTTCCGCTCACTGTTGTTGTCTGCTGTGATGCACTTTTTACATTAAAGTAAACCAAACCTACTGTGCCCTTAATCAGAATGGTTTTTTCCAACCTTAACAAAGAAAAATATTCATTTCATTTTGAAACAATTTTATAAGGATTTACTGTAGATCATTTTGATTTGAACAACAACTTGCCTCAGACAGATTGCTCTGGTTGGATCATAGGAATATAAATCGATTGAGTCGATTAATCATTACACCCCTAAACTTTATCGTTACTTCAGAAACTTTCAAATATTTAGGTTAGAAAAAAATTATCAGTAATTATTCTTTCAAAAATGAGCATGTGAAAGAGTGCCACTCTGGCGCTAAAGAAAATAAAATCACATAAAATCCAAGTTAACTACAGTTTGTTGTTGCAGTGGCTGTTGGCAGATTAAATGAGTGGAAAAAAAACCTCTTTAACCCATAAATGTCTGCATTTCTTTAAAAAATGAACTTCTGCTCTGTGAATAAGAAACTGATTTTTTTTTCTAAATATGCCATTTGACTTCTTGGTTACACATTTATCTACTTCTTAACATGTTGAAAGCTAATCTCTAGAAAATGTAATCCGTTAAAATGACTAAAGTTATTGTCAGTAGCTTCAATGAAAAAGATGAAAACGGCATTTTATGATAATATAAAAACAACAAATAGGAATAAAAGCATTTAAATTAAAAGGATGTTTCTTTCTCTAATAAAAAAACAGATGTTTGGGATTTTTTCTTGTACACATTTTAAACGACATATTTAGGAAGGAAAAGGGATTCGCTGATTAACAAACAAAATAACCAAAACGAAATTTTAGATGAAATCCAGATGGACAAGCTAGAGCAGGTTTCTTTGAGCCAGGACAGGAAAGGTCAGACAATGGCAGGAGGGCAGACTAAAAAGGTGGAGGTGGAGGGAGCAGTGGAAAGAAAGGGGAGAGACTCAGGAGGAGGAGAAGACGACCAGATGGAAACAGAGAGAGAGGAAGAACAGAGAGACTGCGCCAAGCCGAAACACCACAAAAGAAGACAAGAGCCACTTGCAGAGAGCTGAATAGAGACTGACACAAATTGAGGGTCAGAGCCATTAGGAGAGTGGAAGTGAAGCAGGCTCCAGAGAGGAATAGGCCGACTCAATTTCATCTTTATGAGTGAGCGAAGTGGCAGAGAGGGTAATATTGATGGAACACAGGAGAGGAATAATGAAATGATTCCCCTCCTGAACTGCCTTATCATGGAGATATTAATGAATCAGCTGATAAGAGCAAGTCGCAGAGCAGAGGAACATTTGATTAGGAAGCTGAGGAGAGCTCAGCAACAGGCTCCAACAACAATGCTAAGGAGTCTTTTAATAGACATCCGTACGATTAAAAAGAAAAAAAAACAAGAAAATAGATAAATCAGTCAGGCTCTAGTTTTTATTCTAATGAACAACTAACAAGCGTAAATAGACTGTGATGTAAGTTTTATGTTAATAAAATCAGAATGAATTACAGAATGTGAACTGCGTGATAAAAACTGATCAAATAAAATGTTTTAATTTTACATTAAAACTCTTCAGGGTGTAGATTAATGCATAAATCAAACCTGCAAAAATGTAAACCAGAATAAACACGAGAAAGCTTTCATTATAAAAATATAAAGAGGTCTGCTTTTGTTGCAGGACTCCTGTCATATTTTAATTCTTCAGTTTAAACATAACCAGTCTTGTCCATAGTCTGGTACAAGATGTGCTCTTTGCAATCAGTGTTGCTTAACAATTTGTTTACAGAAAACAGAGCTGAGGTATGGATGTTGAGCTTTTCAGGAAATTTAAATTAGGGATGGCATCATTTTCAGTTTAAACCGAATGTTACACAGTTTAACAGATTTCTGATGAAAATGAATGAAATGAATCGTTGCATCCCTACTGCATATCAATATGTTTAATAAAAGTGTCAAACCATTGGGCTAAATTTAAGAAAGATTAATAATGTATAGTTTTCATTGGTTTAAAGTCTATGCTTTTGGAAACCTTGATGAAACCTTGTATTGTTTTAAAAAAATGTCTGAATGTTGTTGACAAAACAGAAATTCCTCTTAAAGATATTCCACCTAGTTTAACTGTCTATGTCCTCAGTTGTTATCTTAGTTGTATCTTTCATTTACCTGACAATGCATTTCGTTTAATTACATATTTTCCTCCTGTCCTGCAGGAAAATCAAGCAAAACTTGCCCTCAGCAAAGCATTTTTCCTACTTATACTGTAAATATCATCTTAACTTTGCATGTGATTATATTAGAATTACACTTGTAGTGTTCTCCTCATAATGTTTTTTTGTTTGTTTGTTTTATTTAATGAAATCCTTGGAGCTTGACAGTAATCATGATTCTTGTGAATGGACAGAGCTACTAAAGAGCAATTTGCTACTTTGGTGCACGAGTAGGCGGCTACGATTTTTTATCGAATGACTGTGGTAATACCTTATGTGTAGAGCTGCAATGTGTTCATTAACATCCTGTTTATTACTGTCATCTGGGAAAATAGATTTTAATTATTTCATCAAATGCCATTGACCTTGCAGTATAATCAGTTCAGAAATGGTGTACATCTTCATAAAAACATTTGTTGGTAATAATTACACCTTAATTCAGTTCACAGATGCACCACAGCTGCAGTGCTGCAGTAAAAAAAAAAGCCTAGCATGCGTTAAACTTTCTCCCTGAATGGCTCCATAACTGAGTGGGTTGTGTGCATTGATGTGCCACTGTGAAGCAGAGGTAGCAGGCATGCTGCAGTGCTGCTTCTGCCCCTCACTGCTGCAGTCTCTGTGCAGCTTAACATCGTTACTGCCCTTTTGTCGCCACAGCAACCGCCACAGTGGTGTTTTTGCTTTTATGGACTCTGCGTGTGCGTGTAGCAGAATATTGGATCATTGCTGATGTGATGTGCTGTATTATGTCAAACATGATGTGGGTTGTGTTATGCAGAGCTCAGTGTGGCCTTTAAGTGAATGAAAAGGCACAGTCCTCATTACTTTACATCCTAACAGACAATCAAATTTACGAACACCCCTCTTCATCCCCCATGTCCCTCTTCCTTCATAGTCCCACTCTGCTTTCTGTATTTCCCAGGATGTGGCTCTCACCATGTGTGCTGCAGACGGACGATTTAATAACGTTAAAAGGTTCAGCGCCCCCTCACCTCTTTCTTCTCTCCCTCAGTAACCTTTCTCATTACTGAAATTATCAGCTCCCATAATAACTCACCTGCTTACTGTTTGAAGCGCGATGAGTCTGAAAAACAATGGTAGATGTCAAAACCATGAAAGATGAGAGGCTAAATTCCTGCTGGTTTTGTGGTAAATTCTCTTTATGTCATGGAAATGATTAGATTAAATATCTATAATTCATCACCAGAAGTCCAGAGAGCAGGCAGCTGTGTCTCTCAGAGATGTATCATTTCTGAATGTTGAATAATAAATGTTAAAGCAGGTTTTGAGTCTGTGCAGCAGATAGAAATGCATCACACTTTACAGCAATCTTACAGCAAAGAGGGAGGGCAGGATGCAGGGATTTTAATGGTGCAGTGATACTGAAGTGCCCTGTGCACCACCTGTGAGGGGAAAGTGCAGAAAAACTGTTTCATGTTGCAGATGACCTACATGCTAATCCGAGGGTGAAATTTCAACATAACTTTTTTTAGTATTTGGTTATTATGAGTACAGAAGGACCTGAACTGCTAAATCTATGATTTTTCATGATTTGCCATATAGCGGAGAGATTGTAAAATAGTACTATTTTGTTAATGAGAATCACTGACTGCATTTTTGTATATTTGAGAACCAGGAGTGCAGAAAAGAATGGCTTGTCTTGCTACCACCTGACCTGATTTGAACCAGTTTCTTGCATGTTTACAGTCACTTGACAGCACCACCTGGACTAATTGACTTTATGCTGTTGTTTTTTTTTTTATTTTTTGTATTTCTTCTGGCCCATTTGTGTCAGTTTTGGAACATCTGGCCCCCTGCGATGGACTGGCAAACCATCCAGGGTGTACTCTGCCTTTGCACAACAGTGGTTGGGATCGGCTTCAGCCACCCCTTGACTCCAAAACGGATTAAAATAAAATGGGAGCTGTCCCTTCAAGAAGTACAGGGAAATCTGTGACTGTACTTTCTAGCTTACTTCTTCTGTTTTAAATTTTAGTGTGTGGTTCTGTTTTTAGTAATCTTTGCTTATACCTTGGTCCCAACTGCCCTAACAGGTGGATACAGGCTGTCTGCGGGTGAAATACGGGCAAATCTGTACAGGGTAACTCAGGCGTGAAATCATGATAGAGCACTTGGTGAGCCCGTCAAAAAAAAAAAGTTTGTGCAAGTTTTTCTCTACAGGCATGCTGCGGGCAGCTGTTCATAGCGACCATGTAGACAAAACGTAAGGGTAAGGAGGAGTGAAGTAGATGAGACGCAGGCACATCGTACAGATTTGTACTTTTTTCAGCCGCGCCCTGTGCCCACTGCACAAGGACCTCATTAGTGCTGTTCGAGTGATAAGTGTGCACTTCTTGCCCACAGCCTGACTGTGAGAAATGAGGAAATTCAACAATCAGAGTATAGTTTGTGTGAGCATCCTGTGGGCATCTATGTATCACCTGCACACTCCATGTGTGCAGCATTTGCACGGCAATAACAAGGAGCTTGCACTTTACTAAAGACTTAGAGTGTGGTTTAGGACATCATCACCCGTACGTCATAAGTGCGTGTAACTTACGTTATCCTTAAAAATACTTCATGATAAACTTTTCAAACGCACGACGATGGTACGGCCCATTTTCGTCACATCAAAGGTGGCCATAGAAGCCTTAAGGGAGGAAAAAGACAAACCTGGGCTCCCCTTAAGATTCGGCTATGACCCCCAATGGCCCGGACAACACAAAACCCCATACTGGCAAACCCCCATACGGGTGCATGTGACTAAGCCATTAGTTTAGTTGTGACTCTTTTTGATTTTAACTTCCCGATCACTTTCATTTGGGTCCTAAATTAGGATCTAATTTTACTAATACTCAATATAATTTTTTTTAAATGATTTTGCTTTGTTAATTGCACCCTATTTGCTTCACTTCTCTTATTTTATTCAAATATCAGGGTCAGAAAAATCAAAAGTAGAAACATATTTGACAATGTACTAAGAAACTGCAAATCCCGAATCACTGCATAATCATTTATTCACATGTTTCTTTTCACATATTACATATTATTATTGCTGCAGTTGTGGCGCCTTTCTGGTTTTCACCATCAGTATTCCCTTAATGATATTCTTCGTTTCTATCTCTTTATAGTTTTCATCTTCATGCATGCTGAATATAACATTGTACAGGTGCAGGATGCAAATAAATAAAACGATCTCTTTTAAAAAGTTACATCTCGTTATCTATCCATTCTATTTATGCTTCAGGAACATGCTTTTTTCAGTCCAATATGGGGAGAAAAAAACACCTTTAGGAGCAACTCTTCTTGGTAAGAAGGTGATGGCATAACAAAGAGCACATTAATGATACATATTCTTAAAGCTGACATTATATGATTTATCTGTTGAACCCACTTCTCCCCCGCCCACATAAAGCCCATCCAAACTTTCTTAGAGAAAAGGCTAAGTGTAATTATTTCATCTATGTACACTTACTTTGAAGTATGGCACCAAATCTGCTTGTGAGAGAAAAGTCTGAGGTTATAAGTTAAACGTATTTGTGGCTACATCACCTTTTGTGTTCAAGGTTTACGTGTAAAATCCATTCAGAAGCTCACCACAGCAAGCACATTTTACAAGCTAAAGTAGAGACACAGTTTTCCGTGAGATCTGAGAGTAAACACCAAGCCTTGCAGGCACTGGGAGCGAAGCACAAAATGAACACAATGTTGGAAATTTAATTAAAACCATTGATAATGTACTCTGTGTGCTCTCAAGCTCCCACATGACTCTGCCATCTGATTAGCACCTAGTGTTACATAGCAGGTGAAAAATAGTGACTTCATTTTTTAAAGGAAAAGGCTGCAACACCTCCAGCAAATACTCTGTTGCAGTTGATGGTATCAGTTCTGATACCTTTTGTTGGGGGGGGGGTTACATTGTTAACAATGACAAACAATATTATCTTTCTTTCAGCTGCTTAAATTGGTTTAGCATTCAGTTTTCTGGCTCCAGCCAGAGACGAGCTGCGTTTCCCGGACATACATGCGTATGCATGCACACGCTAAAGCTCTTGCATAACTGAAAAGTTAAGGGGTCTGTTTCCTGACCTAAAGGCAAATAATCAAGAGCTTTTTATCATTTAAACTCAGACTATCTTTACAGTTTTACAACATTTCTTGTGTTTGCTCAGTTTTAGCTGTTGTGTTTGTCGAAGGCACCCAGTGGCACCTAGGCAGAGTAGAGGTTTTTATCAGTTTGTTAGGAAGATAATTCTTCTTTCTTCAAGTGTCAAAAAACTCTACTTGGTGAACCATTGTTCCATTGTGACTCAGAATCTGTGCTCCTGAATATTAATAATAGAGTTATCAGTTTTGCTCTCTACTGAGCAGGCCCAGGAAAAGCTCTTCTCCATAACTTCAAAGGTCCCCGAGCTCCCAGGCGGAGAAGCCTCTGTCAGACATAGGCCGACTCGCTAGACTGGGTCCTGCCCAGGTTTGGGGCCTGGGACAGGTGTGAAACATCCTTCTTGCGCACCTCACAGATAGACTTCCTCCGGGCCTGCACTCCACGCATGGCCGTCTTTATCTTCCTCCACCCAATGTGGTTGAGCTCAGCCAGGTTAAGGAGCACGCATATGCCGCTCACGGCAAACATGAAGACAAGGAAGACAGTTTTTTCTGTTGGGCGGGACACATAACACTCCACCTCCTTCACACAGGGGTAGCGGTCACACTCAAACATTCCTGGCACATTAAAGCCATACAGGAAGTACTGGCCAGCCAGGAAACCGATTTCCAGAGCATTGCGGAACACGACCTGGATGACGTAGAAGCGAGAGATGCCTTCTTGGCGTCGCACTTTTGCATTTTTGTGTGTTCCAGGAAGCCCTCGGGGCCCGTTGGGGATTTCTTTGACGTCCATGTCGTGATCGTCCTTGCTGCTTTCGGGATGCACCAGGATGCCGTTGATGTTGCGCGCGTGAAGCTTGCGACCATGATGGTCATGACCGTGCCGACCATGGTGACCATGACCATGGTGATCCACGTAATGATGCAGGAGGGAATAGCTTCGGTCGCGTGCTTTTGCAGACTGGTGAACTGAATATGTGATGAAACACAGGCTTGGCGTGCACACCAGGATGATCTGAAAGACCCAGTAGCGGATGTGCGAAATTGGAAACGCCTTGTCGTAGCAAGCCTGGTTGCAGCCGGGCTGCATGGTGTTGCAGATGAACATGATCTGCTCATCTTCGTACACCTTCTCCCCCACTATTCCAACTATTAGAATTCGGAAAATCACCACCACTGTCAGCAGGATCCTGAGAGGAGACACAAAGAGGGGAAAAAAAGAGAAAATAGTTTAATAAAGAGTTGAAAATTGTTAATTTGTTAACTGAGTCTTAAACTAGAGAAAAGGCTACTTTAAACCTCAGTACAAAATATAGAAAATTATTTTAACTGAAGTGCAGTCCTATAAGGGACGTTTTTTGTGCGGATGCATGAATTTCTATGTGTTTGCACATAGGCAGTGATGTGTGGTTAGCTTCATGGTTGGTTTGGCACTGAACGCTCTGGAGCCAGATTTGCAATTGTAATCATGTACAAAATAATTTACGCCCTTAGTGAAGTTTTAGGCTGTTTTAAAAACTTGAAACTAACATGAATTTTAATCAAAGTTGTTCCCAAAGCAGATTTTATTTATTGCAAAGCTTATATTTTCTTGGTTTTCTACTAAGTGCAATCTATCTCTATAATATAAAAAAAGTTTTTTTTCTTTATTGTTGCTTTTAGAAGTCTGTCTCATTATTTTTTCATGTCTCTGCATTTCATTAGGTCGACGAGCCAAAAAAAAGGAAAAAAAAGTGTCTATTTGTTTCTGTTTTGTTTGTTTTTAATTAATCACTCACTTATTGGCCCTGAGCTGTGTTTGGTGATGGGGATGAAAAGCACCTGTCACTTTACCAGCGTTCCCCAAACATTTCTTATGAAAATGTTATTGTTGAAACACATTTGTAAAATCGACATAACACATTCTTAGAAGACTTTCTTTTTTTTACTTGATCGGGTCTTATTTTTAAATAATTGACTAGAGCAGCAAATATATATAAATATTTTTTTCAATACTTTTTATCATGAACTTTAGATGCAGTTATTATTACAAACTACTGTACATAGAACAACAGTGGGTCGTATATATAAAAAAAAGTGTCACAATCCTGCTAGAAGATGCTTCTGCCCAACCTGGGTAAATCGGGGAAAAACGTTGGGACAAATTGGCAGATTTTAAGTCAGTTCTGCAATTTAAAAAACCTTTTTAACACATGGCCAAATCACAATTTCTGTAGGTAATTTGAAGCGACCCCAAAAGTACCAAAGGTTGCAGTTCTACAGAAAACCACTGGAGGCTGAAGAAGGAGAGAGCAATTTGTATTCCACTACCATGCTTAAAAAGTGAGACTTTTTTTGAGAAAATTACAGTTTGTACTGTCTGGTTTGAAATAAAAAAGTATTTCTTATTGATTTATTTTATTATCAACATAATTGTGTGATGTGTGTGTGGGTGTCTGGGTGTTAGGCGAGAGGGAAGAATCTGTTTAATCTGCTTTTTTTATTTAATTAGATATTTATATTTTATTAAATATATTTATGTGTATTATAGGCAGGCGTTTTTGTTTGATTGATTGATTGATTGATTGATTGATTGATTGATTGATTGGCAGGTGGTCGTATCCATGGATGGACTCAATAACCCTCCCCAACCAGGTATTTTCAGAATGGGTGGAGCCTAATCCCCACTCAAAATGCCTGACTCACCTTCACGAGTGACATTACAGATCATTTGTCCAGTGAGCATACAGTAGATCTCTGGTAAAGCAGGGTTACCTGAAGAAGTTTTAATTGGCAAATATAGATCACATTATTCTTTAGTTCTGAAGAAAACCTAGTCTAGATTTGAACAAAATGTTCAAACAATTCTGAGAAATTAAGCAGACTAATTTTTATTTGAGTTTTTTTTGTGTTTTTTGTTATCATTGTGACTTTCCAAAGAGAAACACTGTTGGAACACTTTGTCCAAAAAGCTCACAGCATTACCCTAATGGAGTGAATGTAAATGTCTGGTGCTAAATTAATTCAAAATCTATAATATTGACATTTGCTAACTTCGATGTTGATCTGCCCTGAAATAAAGCACAAATATGATAATAGTTAAAATATATTCCTCCTTAGGGCTGGTCCTTTGCTGACAGCTTTGTCATTTGTACTGTCTAATACTGTAGTATTTTATATCTACAAAGACTTAGAAGTACAAGAGGCTGGATTATTAACTGCTTTTTTCCGAATCAAAGATGCTGGACCACATGCCTCGCAATCTCCAAATCTGTCAGGACCTCCCTTGGAGAATCATTAGAGCAGTGCTGCAGTTTTAGAAGCTTTTCCCAGGGCCCACCACTTTACAGAGAAGCATAGCTGCGTTCAGTGGTCTGATGTGCTGCACAGCTCTGGTCTCGATCCAACCCGGGCACTGCAGAGGAAGACTGGGGCTTTCAGGCTGCACTGTCAGCTCTTTGTAATGAGTGGGGAAAGCCTGCGCATTGTGGGGCTCCCCAATATTTATGCCACAATGCAGTAGATGCAAAGGCTCCCTGCAAGGAGAAGTTGATTACTTTAACACACTTATTTCTAAGCACAGGAGGGCATCTCTTTGCAGTTTAAAAGATACTTTAACTGAAAGGTAGCATGAGCTATAGCTATGAAAAGTGCTCTAATTCCAGTGTGTGTATTTTAATGATGACTCAATTTTTTTCCCACCTGCCTTATAGCCAGCTAACACAACCATCTGCGAAAATTAGTGAGCGAAAGCTCTAGAAATAAGCAGAAGGCTGCAGAAAATAGACAGCTATAGAGACCCGGGGATGAGGGGAAAAGGATTGCTGAAATCTGGGGTTTCTAAGGAATGAAAAGAGTGTCTTTGAAAGAAGTGAATGAGGAGACAGCCTGGTAAGGCAGGGATGAAGGCAAGCAAAGGAAATAACAGAGGAGCATGTTAACATTAAACAAAGTTGAAATAGAACATAGCTTTGTATTGCGACTGTTCCTATTCCACCTGCACACCTCTGTGTGTCGTGTGACAAAGACAAGGAAAAAAAAAAAAAGACTGTCAGCCATGTGTCTCCAAAAAGGCAAACGAGTCCGGCCACTTGTGCTCAGCTGCAACTTTATTCGCTACACTAACTCTGCTTTTAAAAACACAACAGATTATGACTTTCAAATTGGGTATGTAATTGACATGAACATATCCAGCTGACATCTTATTCACTCCATGGAGAACAATTAGTGTTTGGTGGCTTGACAGAAGTGGATTTGACCGCGGGGCAGAAATTGATGGGCCTCTGCACCAGAAGGAGTCAGTTGATGGATTCTGCAAGCTGGGAGAAAAACATGGGGCTGGCTCTGCTCATTTAGATGCAAATACCCATTCAAGTAATACAAGGAGCACAAATGACTATTGTTCAGAGCCTGTGTTGGAATCTACAGGGGTGATATTTGATTCAAAAGGGACTCTTAATAGCACAACTGCATTCATCTGGTTTGTAAAAATAGACACAGTTAAAACTAGACAAGCTGATGCTTGGTGGAGGACAGCTTGAACTTTCCTGCATTTAAATTGCCTCATTTTGTTTCCAAACCCAATACTATAGATTGTATATTCCTATACATTACTATCATGCAAAAAAGTGGCATCTGTTAATTAGACTTTGCAAATAACCAACAATACTCTATATGTTCTGTGTAGACCTGGCTTCCTCGTTATCTTCAAACCGTCCTAATGCGTGCTTTACTCCAGACAATACTTCATCCAAAGCTTAATTAACAGCAGCCTGAACCCTCAAGGGTCCATTTCTCTGCATCGTTTTGTGTTTTCGTTAGTCTTTTAATACGCTTTTGCACCATATTCTCTGCTTTTCTTGTTCTTAGAATCAGACAGAACAATTTAACCTCTGACTGTAAAAAACCTGAAAGATTTCCCTTAAAAATTCTTTTGATGCCTGAATTTATTTCCAACTATGAAAAAATGTTCTTATGTTTTTGGTTTCAAGTTTAGACCCAAAGTGGTTTGATGTATATTTGCATCAATAGCTGTCAGGGGTTAAACTTTAACAAAACATTGTAAATGTTTAGACTAGATTTGAAAATCTATGCAATCTCTGGCAGGAAGGCAGGAAACTGGCACATTCTAATTCCAGTTTTAAATTCTGAACAAACACCCCATGTTAAACAAAATCCGTTAAAGTTATATAAAGATCTTGTTCAAATTAATTCAGAAAGGTAAAATTTTCATCACTTTTAAAAATAAATTACTGACAAACTAGGGACAAAGGTTTTCTTCTTCAAATCTAGACTGAAGTTCTACCAGTAAAGAGGTTACATGTTACTTGTATGTGGATTTTCCTGCAAGTCTGGTTTCCTGTCAACATTTTATAGACTGAAAGTGTATTTAGATTAAAGAGATGTGAAATTATTATGTGGCCTTTATTTGACTAGTAACGGTGCACGTTGGAACATTTCTTTTGTCTGATATCAACTGTTCTACATCGTCAAATTTTTAATAAATATGAACTTACTGACCTGTTTGTGTTGTTGTGAGTGTTTTCTGCATTTCCAATAAATGACAAATAGCTTTTGACTTTTGACCACAAATTTTACATTCAAATCTTAAAATATGTACATATAAATGCGTGATTGTATGTGTGTCTGTGCCAGTTCAAATCCTTTCTACTCTTAATACAGTCATTTTCCACACCTAACAAACAATGTGGTTATGGTAAGCATCAAAATAACTTTATTTAGGGATTGTTACAGCTTTTTTTTTTTAAAAAACTATATAATACATTATTTTCCCACATAACTGGTTAATGTCAATTACAAAAAACATGAATAGAAAAATTGCAATTATTTAAGAATACACATCTGTTCAATAAATTCCATGCTGAAAGGGTATAAATCTGTTTTGTTCAGAAAAGGCTTACAATATTTATAAAAGTAGCCATAATGCGTATTATTGTGATCTTGTAATTTCACGACTAGTACACTGAATTAACCCCTTGATGCGTACATTTTCTTCCAGCTATGAAAAAATAATCACTTGTGTTTTTGCTTGCAAGTAGATGGTAAATTAAGGTTATTCTGGAGCTGACTTGGTTTGCTTATTTGCATTAATAGGCTTCAAAGGGTTAAACCATTAAAAATAACCATCTATTTCTAATTGTTATTTCTAGTCTTTCTTTTTGCAGTTACTTTAGTCTTCTTCATTTATTTGGAAAAATCCCAAAGCTGCGCATGTATTGAGGAGCGTGTGATTGCCTGCACCCCTCTGCTGGATCTCAGGATAATCAGCTTGAGGCAGATTGCTGCATTGACAAAAAAAAAGGCGTATCTGCAAACATCTGTGTTTTAAGTTCTGCAGAATAACGAACCGATGCTGGAAGTTGAAGCATAAACATTCAGAATATTCAATAACCATCGTAATTTCATGCACTTTTTAACTTGAGGTGTTCCGATTGAGTAGAATGTGAATTAAAGCCACTGGCTGACTCAAGTAATAAAGAAGCAGTAAGCTGTATTTAATATATTTTATTTTGGTAAAATAGGTGATTTAACCTAAAGTTCTTTAATGGTAATGGTTAAGGATTTCTGACATCAGTTTCCCTCTCATCCCCTCATCTAGCTGCCATCGTCTTAGTCAACTTGTTAAGACTAATGATTCCACATTTAGAGATGTTCTACATCTCTCATCCCATTCAACATTTTCTATTGTAATTTATCGCCTAAACAAAAATTTTTCAATGTAAAACCTTGTCTCATCTTGGAGCGTCACTACTGTACTGCACATTCATAAACCGCAAAGAACAGCAGCAGCTTGTGGACACGTTAAAGCTAACGTAGCAAAGCTATTCTTAATTATGTTGCTGTCACTTCAAACTGCTCGGTAGGAAGATGACTGACCTGTAAGATTGCGTGTAATAAAAAAGAACGCCAGCAGCTCATCTGCTGGTGTGTTGACTGGACGTACACGTTCTGTCTTTCCCAGAGGCTTTCACACGCACAGATACACACTAGTTCATTCATACAGCAGCTGCTGCCTGCAACCTTCTGGGAGAACGCTGGCCCCAGGCACACGAGCTGATGCATCAGAAAACACACATTTACTCATACACATGGATTATTGCTAAACATTTTTTTAGTTTCTACTGTATTGCAGGATAATTTACAGCAGTGTGTGTGCACATGCCTTAGTGGAAGGCCTGGATGAGAGCAGTGTCATCTGTAAAGACACCTTGGATATAAATATACCTCTCACCCTACACTCTCTATAATAAGCTCCACTGATTACTGATGACAGCATGTAATAAGTAAAGATCGTCGTAAGTCTTGCATTTAGGCAGCTTAATTATGAATATTTTATCTCATCCACCCCTCATCTCTGATTTTTTTTCCAAAGTTTATTAATAGTCAAAGGTTTAGCCCACACATCTGGGAAACATTTATGATTGTAATCATCATATATACAGGAGGACAAATGTGTTTATAAAAAAATAAAAAAAATCCTGATCTTTTTTTAAATGTACTTTCCTGTTTTTTAAAGCACATCTAAAAAAAAAAAAGAAGGCAGAACCTTTATCACATTTTGTCATGGTTTAACGCTCACTATATTTTTTATAAATGTGTTGCAATATAATGAACATTAAAATTCATTAATTTTTTTTCCTTCACGTGCTTTCTGGGATCAGCTACAACAATATTCTATATTAAACGTTATTTCTGGCAGGATATTTTGTAAAATAAATGTTGAATTAAAAAACAAAGTACTTTATATTCTTTAGATTTTTTGTTCCTCTTTGCTTGAATACATTTTTTTGACTGTGTGTTAGAAAATAGTGATTAAAAAAAACTGTCATTCTGCAGCTTTTTTTTTCCTTTATTTTTTTTTTGACACTTCAACACAGTCGACACTTCCACATCTGTGTCTTGGAGGGAAAAGGTCTTCAGCTGTCTTTGGGATTAAAAGAGGAAACTTATTGAAAGAATCTCAATGGGTTGTGGTGTCAATTAAAACTGAAAGCAGCGGTCACCAACCCTGTTCCTTATGGCCAATCGCCCTGCTTGTTTTGCAGCTAAACCTTATCCAATAGATGCTGATTAACTGGATTGAATCTGCCCAGTTTCTGATTGACTGAACACATCTGATCCAGGTGAGCAGCATTTACTTAAGCAAGGTTTGCAGCAAAACAAGCAGGTGACCCCAGGTTAAGAGGATGCAGAAATTAAAAAAATAATAGCAGAAGAAAAGAAATAAGTAAATCACAAAGCTGATGCAGAACAGAATTGGTTAAAATATATGCTCAGCTTTTCTGACATCTCAGTTGCATAACCAAGCATGATGAGCAGCTCCAAGAGTAACAGATGCAGCTTGGCTACATCTCATTTATCGTCTAAAAGTACCCTTTTATCAAATCTATTCCCTTTTATTTCATTTAACGCTGAGGCAGCCACATTTTATGCATGCAAATACATTTTTGAAAAAAGCTTGAAAGCTTAAGAACTTTTCTAATGAGTCACGTCAGTTTTTCTCTTTGGACTGCAACCAAAACACAACGCTGATTCAATCAAAATGGGATTTTGGAATGTTTAATAGAAGAAACGGTGACTCATCAAAACGTAAAGTGATGATAGGACTTCACAGTCCACACAAACATGAATGATGCATAGAGAAAACTATTTTAAACTTGGCAAATTTTACTGCAGATATTGACAGAATGCATTCATTCTGCAGTAATACAGTATGTCTAACATATTTAAACAGTGAAGGAGCCCTTATTTGAGATCTGCAGGAAAATATCTGTTAAGACAAGCTAGTTTTTTATTTAAAATATTAAAATTAGATTATCAAAATGACAGATTGAGATTTGATTTATATTTTTTGATCCTTTCAATTTAGTAAAAAAAAACCTTCTCTTAATGCGGCTCCATTATTTTCTAGAATCCTACCGTGTTGCAGGTCTTCTTAGACTCCAATTCTTAACTGTATTTTATGCTCTTCCTGTGTTTAGATTGCATTTCACAGCCTTAGTTTACACTTGAGAGGATTTAAGGGGGAGAAAGATGTGAAAGTACATGTATGTCAAACATAATCAGCTGACACTGGCATCATTGTTAGTGGGTTTACAATTAGTTTACATAACCTACACAGTAATAGGAAAAACCACATGTCTTGGAGCCCATGAGTAATTTGGTTTTGACTTGTACAGAACTAGTACCAGTTTAGCTTTCAATATTTATTCACTGCTATTTCTGAGCTCTTTTTTGAGGCAGGCACATTGCTAGAGACCTAATTAAATAATGCAATGCATACAGAATTGGAAAGTTCTTAATGTCTACTCATGAGGTCTTTGGAGAACCAATATTGTGATGGCAAACTGGAAAACTCCCCCTTGATCTTTGGGTTAACAGATATGAATAAGTTATTTACAGATCAATCATGCGACTGACCTGACTTCAACTCGGCCTCTGATTCAGCTAACAGGGTGTTTTTTATGGTCAGCGTGTGCAAAGGAGAGTGAAAGATGGAGGGGGGGGGGTGTTTCAAGGATGTAGCAATAAATCTGATTTGACATGAACAAGGAAATGTTTACAACAGATTTTGTTCGGAGCCTTCACTGTATACTTCAAAAAGTACAGAGTGTTCCAGAAGTCAGATGTCATTTAATAGTCTAAAGGAGTGAATGACAAATTAATGTGATCATAAAGAGAAATCTGCTTTTTGTTGGTCCTGCAAATAATTTAATCAGCTTTTTTCTTTTCGCTTGAATTGGAAAAATATATGAATTTATGAATCTATTTTGATCTGTTTATATTAATAAGAATAATTACCTTTTTCCTTATTCTTTAACTCAAGACTTGTGAAAAGAAATGCATAATGTACTTAGAAAAAAATATGTATTTGATCATTTTTTTAAACATATTATAACCTCTGAGTTATTATCGTTCAACAATGGTCCTGTAGAATTTTCTTTTACTATTTTTTTTCAAAGAGATGTAGAAGTATAGACACCCTATAGAAAAAGCACTCGATTTTGTTTAGAAAATTCACTTGGCCCTTTTAGATTTTGAATTTAGGAAAAAAAAATTATGTGTGGCTTAAAAGTCACATATCCAACAAACACGACAAAAAGGCTCCAAACTTTTCATAAGATGCTTGAAGAAAAAATGCTGCCAAATCAGAAAAAGGACAAACCACATGGAAGACATTTTTGCTAGCATTGTACTTTTTGTTATTGTCTTATTTTTTTCTTTTTGCTAAAGTTTAGACACAAACACAAGATCGTACTTAAGTATTCAGTATCAAAACATGTGCCACTTGCATTGTTACAATCAGCAAAAACAGCATTACGAGGACTTTCAAACTGGCCTGTTTGCTCCGCACCAAAGAACATTTCCTTTGACACTCCTCTTTGTTTGTGCTGATTGATGCTGTAATAGTTCAGTACACAGCTCCAGGTGGCTTTAACCTCTTCAGATCTGGCATCCACATGCGTGGACATCACGTTCTGGGTTTATATTACCACAGACGTTCATTCTGCTATTAAGGCCTAAATGACAAAGACAAAATAAAAAAGGCATATCAAGCAGAGGTGAAGAAACCTCTCAGTGCGTTAGTACACTATGAGTTACATAACATGACAAAACTTTATATCAACACTTCAACTTTAAACAAAATCATGAGATGTAATGAGGTAAATTAAACAATAATAATAATAACTGGATTGGATTTTTCTGCGCTTTTCCAGACGCTCAAAGCGCTTACTTACATTGTGTCCATTATTCTTTTACTTCTCATTCATACTTGGTGATGGTAAACTACTGTTGTAGCCTCAGCTGCCCTGGGGCAGACTGACAGAGGCGTGGCTGCTATTTCACGCCTACGGCCCCTCTGACCATCACCGGGATCATCCATGCACATTCACACACCAGTGGAGGCCACACTGGAGGCAAGGAGGGTGAAGTGTCTTGCCCAAGGACACAACGACATTTTGGCTGGTGGGAGCGGGGATCGAACCGCCGACCCTTCGATCATTGGACAACCCGCTCAACCACCTGAGCCACTGTCAGCCCTTTATTTAACAAATTTAATTAACAAATTATTTAACAAATCTTTATTTAAACGTTCGGGATTCTCACATGACTTGTTTTACATAAGCTAAAATGCTTGTGTAAAAATGTGTAAAAACCACAATTTTGGGGGGTTTGGGTAAAACATTTTGAGGTTTGGTTTTTGAAGTAGAGAGGTGGACATTTTTAATTAATGTCTTATGCTGACATTTTCAGCTATGTAAAAAGGATGTATTGATATTTGTAATTCAGGGTATAAAGAATATTTAAAGGAAAAAGACTTACAAACAGATGTGTCATTATTGATTTTTCGGATCGCACAACATCAAATCAAAATGTGAGAATTTCAGCCAACTATTATAATTTTAATATCAGTTAAAAATTTTGGCAAACGTCGATAATACTTATTCTGAAAAAAATATATACTGAAAACGTAAAACAATTGCGGTAAGAAAATTTTAGGACATTTGTAATTTACCAGTCCTCAAGTAAATTTTTCCAAAAAGGAACAACAACAAAAAAGTCACAAGAATGATGCTTTTTTTTTGTAGTTATGTCATTCTGTCACATCCTTCAGTTCTGTTTTGTTTCACCCTGTACTTGTGTCTTGTGTGCAGGTTGGCTGTGGGCTCTCCCTGGAGGCTCCGCCCCCTCTCCTGTGGCTCTTCATGAGTGGCGCACAGCTGCCTGGACTTTAGGTTCATTTGTTTGAGCTCTATTTAAGTGTGTCTGTTTCTGTATTCTGTGTTGTAGTGTTGCTTTTGTTCTGTCTGTTGTCCTGGGTTCCTTGCACAAATCATGCTGTTTTTGAGTCCTGTTATGTTTGTGGAGTTTTCCCACACTAGAGTGGTGTTTTTTTGTTATGAGGGGAACTCTGGATCTTCCCTCAGCATTGTTTCTGGTCCTGCATCTGGATACAACATGTCAAGTTATGCATAAAACTCAGTCTTCAGTCCCCTTTTCAGCACTGTTTTTGTTTGTGTCTTATCGTTGTCATGTTCCCATCCTTGTAGGTACTGTTCCTTACTTTTTGTACAAAGTTTTTTTTTTTGTTTGTTTGTTTTTTAAATCCGTAACATCTCAACTTGGATTCCAAAAGTATAAAATCACTAGAGGTGAATGGAATGCTGACTTGCTTGCCTAACTGGAAGGTGATATACTCATTCTGGTTAATGACCGCGCACATCTATTTCTATTGACTAAAGAATTTTGCCTTGTATAAATTGGAATTGACATCAATGATAAACTGAAGTAGGCTGGTGTCGAATCTTTGGCAATTAACTGTAAATACGTTGCACATTTCCTTTTGGTTTTCTTGCCCACGTTAGACTAAGTAGTCTCTTGTTAAGAACTAAATAAAAATGCATGTTAATCAGCATAGTTTCAGCCGAATTTTTAACTTTTTATCTATTCATAAATCATATTTCCGTAATTCGTAATTCCAGAAAGCTTTTTTTTTTTAACTTTTCTGTGTTTCTACATGAAACACAGAAAAGTAAAAAAGTTAAGTATTCTTCAACTCTGCTCCTTTCCAATCATGAAAATGTTCAATAATGTACAACTAAAATGTAAACATATTTGACAATCAACAATTTTTATGAAAGGGGCAAGTAAATAAATAAATGAATGAATGAATGAATGAATGAAAGTTGTATCTCTTGTGCTTCTAAAAAGTCTCATGGACACTTGTCTCATAAGAGAATGTGCTTGTACGGCCTGTCTGAGGTGAGGGGATGAATGGCAGACTGGCTAACAGTTGTTGTTGATTCCTTGGCCCCCTGACACTGCATCCCATAATGAGATGGCACAAAATTTGTGCAAAGGAAATGCAAATCTCTCTCCTTCCCCAACTGATCCCACTTCAATTCTATGTATGTATGTGCACCACATGCTGATTTCTTCTTTGTTTTCAAGGTGTTTGAAGAGCTTCTGCATAACTGATTTAACTGAATATAGCAGTTAATAAAAATGAATGGATGGTGGAAAATGTACTGCTGATTAATGCATAATAGTATGTGCACACTGTTTTATTATGATTTTTTACTATGATACAAACCTAATACATTCTGTTTTTTATCAAACTGATGAATTTTATTACAAGTCTTAGTAATGCAGAACCTTGCCTGTAGCAGAACATAAAGGCTGTACACACACACACACACAGACACATACACAACTGATTGGCTAGTGAAATGAATAATACCTTGTGCTGACTGAAAGCTGAGCTCAGCTTTTCTGAAAATCTTCGCACCGTCAAACTGAATAATCAATAACATCCAACATCAGCTCGTCCTGCATTAGTAAGTTAATGACAGCTCCTCATGTCCACAGAAACAGTTAATTTGACACCCCCCCTCTCTGCCATATGATGAATTATGTAGCCTGTAAATTGCCTGGATATTGGGTGTTATTGCTCCAGAACAAGGTTGGTTTTGAAGAGGAACATAAGAGAAGAAAGGAATTCTGCCCATTTTTCCATCTTTTTTGACCAACTCAAGACTCAAGTTTCAACAAAGATCTGACACTCATATTGTTTTGGGAGGTCTGGGGTGCTTTTCTTAATATAGATCCCCTCCTTCTGGTCCGTGTTCTGACATATTTAGAGAGAAGTTGAGAGAATATGAACACGGCTGGTTTGGAATGGTTCATCCTTTCATGCCTGCGTGGTTTAGGGCATATTTTTAGGCTTAAAAAGCAGCACAGGTTTCACTTTGATGGGAGTTATAAAGGAGTCGGTCAACTCTGAATAAATTTTTAATGAATAGCTTGTTGCTGCGGCAAACAAAAGACACATATTAAGCTTTTATGAATTATGCTAAAGTGTAGAATGATCTGTGATTATTATTACATAATTTAACACTGCCGCATTGGTAAAAGCATGTTAATCTGAAGAGACAAAGGGGAAACATATTAAAAAGCTGTAAAGAAAAACTAGTACAAATAAATAAGTACCTTTCTGTTTTGGTGAAAGAGCTGTTAATTCTTTTCAGATATTTTATTTTCAAGGGCACTTATGTCTGAATGGCACCAATCCAACGTTTTAAGTAGTTTTTTTCCTTTTAGATAGATATTAAATTAAAAAGGAAAAGTTATTTTTAGTTAATCTCATCAATGCGTGGGGACACTGAGTTTATGTGCCAGCCTTTTTCCTTTGCTGCACAGTCTGTCAGCAGACCCTGACACAGATTCTCAGCACCAAACCTCTGCAGAGAGAAAACTTTTCCTCCTTTATCTCTTTCATGCTTCCCCCGTGAAGCCTTTTATTCTCCCACTGCAGCTCACTCACATCTGTTTTTTATCCATCCTTTATGGGGTTTTTTTCTGAGATCCCTTCAGTTGCTCCATTATCCCTGCCTTTTTTTAGTTTTCTTTTTTTTTTTTTTTTTTTTTTTTTTTGCTCCATTTATCTTTGGTGTGTTGGCTCAGTACAGCAATGCAGTTTATTGAAAGATGCACCAAGATACTTCCTACTTTCCTTCCTCCAAGATATAAAAAAGCCTAGGTCTGATCCTTCCAAACATAAAAGCATCTCTTTTTTTAGTCTGCAAACATGCTGACCTGTCCCGAGCAAAACATCCACGCAGCAAACAACAACTACAAAGAACTGTATATTTTAAAATGTAAAGATTTTATCAAAATCCGCAACTGCATTTATTATGTTTATGAAAGATGTAGTTTTTGTGTGTTTTTTGGTATTTTTACAAGACAGAAAACTGTCATGATACATAAAAAAATTAAAGGTTTGTGTTTGGATATCCTTGTGGCAGAATAACTACCAGTAAGTCGTTTCCCACAAAAAAACAGCATTTTATTAGAAAATTTAGTTATGTGTTTAATTGTATTTTTATGCAAAAAAAATTGTAAAATGTGTAAATGAAAAACACAATATTCGAATTGGGTGGAAACCTGTACTTTCAGTATGTCAAATGGTTATTTACAAAACATGAATAGTTTGAATTAAATGTCCTTTATGTTTAAAAAAAAAACACTTCAGACATATAAGACAACCACAAATATCATCAAGGCTGCACTGTTGTACATAAAAATGAAACATAAATGTCCAACATTAAAGCTAAACTGCTCATCAGAGGCCAGATTTTCCTCAATAACAGGTTTCAAGACACAAGGCCTTGTGGTTTCAGCATAACGGAGGTCGTGGCAAATTTTAACCCTCCATAAAAGTATCTATTGTTTTGATTACTACAGCCTTGACAATAATTTTTTTATGGAATAATTACAGTGAAAGTCATAGGTTATCCATGCACACACATTGCTCAGTTAGAAGTTAAAAACACATATCAATCTCTGAATCATATGCAAGGCACCCGTGGTTAGTCAGAGGCACAGAAGCAACTCTCAATTGTCTGTTCCTTTCAGAGACCATAATTAAGCTAACCCATGCCGTAAAAACGCTTCCTCGTCTTTCCAACTTCATTTTTTTACTCCTATTTTCGTTACCTATGCCTGGGCATAGGTTAGCTTAATACCTACAATTAAGAAACGGCTTAATTGTAGCTAGACATCTGACAATGGAACTCCATCACACTACATGTTGGTACTGGAAAGAATAACCGACATGCAATCATGTTCCAAAGTTTGATGCAGGAGAGACACAACAGTCATGAGGGGGACACACTTTTCTGTGCTTTAGAACTGGATCCTTCCTGTTGCAATTGCACACATGCAAATTAAATGAAAGTAACAACACACACACAGGCTGGACGTCCCATTTGTGATGCCATTGAGCAGTGGCTGCATGCTCCGGCCACACCCCAGTGAAGTGTTGAAACTTCACAATGCACAACAGAACAACACTACATCACAGTTGGTTGTGTTCACAAGTGCAATGGGTCACAACTGACCATGGCCAACTGGGTTGTTGGGCGTGGTCAGTAGCACAAAAGACTCGAACCTTTCAACCCGTAGAGGTCAGTGCAAGAAATTTGGTCTCAATGTAGGGTTTAGTTTGGATTGGTATCAATCTAGGAGGCACCTTTGTGGCACAAAAGTGTGCCAGTGGTGAACAATTCTCCAACTTGCTGGTACATCCATAGACGTCATTCAGATGAGGGAATTATTAAAGAATACTAATTTCCTGACCATGCAGACACATGCTTAGGATTAGGAATTCACTTTTCTTCTTTGGTGGCTTTTGCATAAATATGTTTACCAATTTTTAACTCTTACAAAAAAAAAAAGTTAGTTGATAAAATGTCCAGATTTTCATCACTCATTTGAAAGAAGCTGCTTCAGGCTGACCTCATTTATAGAAAAAAGAAAGAAAAAAAACTCTTGAAGAATGCTCCAGTGCATTTTAGGTATTATATACACACTATACACATACAGGGACACCTTCAAAATCCTTAAATGAAAATCAGGGATCTACAAGCAGAGATTCCAAAGCCAGTATTTCTATTCTTGAATACCCTATGGCAGACTGAGTAGAATGAGAAACCTCCACAGGAAAGCATCTAAAGTTACACTTAATGGCCTAGGAACAACTGGAGAGCCTTGCAGGACAAACACAAACTGAGGGAAGCCAAACACATGGGGATCACTTACAAAGCATCTCACTGTATTCAGCAGTACATTATTGTTGATGTTGTCTAAACTACTCCCTGTGCTGCGGCTGTTTCTAACTATCTGAATTTGTGTTACTAAGAATAGTTTGAATAGTCAAGAATAGTCAAATATCACGCCAGATTGTCATACACATAATTGATCTATAAACTGATTATAAATAATTAAGTTAAAACATTTTTTTTCCATTTACCATATTACGTCTTCAATAAACCCTTTGAAATGTTCAGCCAGTGCAGTGCATGATCAACAAATAGCTCAAATTAGGTGAATAACAGGAAACCATGACATCTTCAGACGATTCGTTGAAACTTTTGAAAGAAGTAACAGACAAATTGAGAGTTGCTTCTGTGCCTCTGAAAGACTGTAGGTGGCTTGAATCATCTAGAGATTCATTTTCAGCTTTCTTTGAACCCTGTGCTCACAGGGTTTGGCTGACTCATCTGCCAGCTCTGGATCTTAAAGCTGCATTAAGTAATTGTTTTGACCACTAGGGGGCGGAAAGACTCCAAAACAAGTTCACAACTGTTAGAATCTAGATTATCGGGTTGTTACGGCTAACATGTTAGCAAACAGTTGCCTACTCACATATCCAGCAGAAACAGAGCAACACGGACATCCCTTTGGTCTCCTTTTTCTGGCCACCTGTTGAATGTAATTCCAATATTCACAGGCAATTTAGCCTTTGTTTGGTCTTTCATCTCAAATAAAATATTTGTTGGAGTTTTTTGTAATGAAGTCTCTGCCTCCATTTCAGTTCCTCACGCTTTTCGTGGCCTTACTTCCGGTATTTCAAAATAAGCTTGTTCTCTGTTAAAGACCCACTCCAATGTGAAATGTTTTTAAGATGTTCTTGTAGCATTTTTCTGATGATGGAGGGCATGTCTAAAGAAAATTAAGATGAAAACTGCATTTTTGTGTATTTCTTTATTCAAATTATGGTGAATCAGGAAAAGACAAAACAATGTTGTTTAAAAAAGCTCATAGTTTTTACATAAAACTACAATCGGCAGGCCACAAGCTCCCTGCTCCGGTCCATTCTGACGCATCCACTTGTAGACGACTAGATCCATTTACGATTTCGTTTTCCTCGTCTGAGCTGGCATTTGGCTCAAAACTGTAAAGCTGGAAAGCAACCAATACTGCTTGCCTTTTTTGTTGAACCTGTAATGTTAGCTTAGGGTTGCGAGGGGATGTAAGCTAGCAGGAGATAGTGGAAACAAAGGGATTGATGGGAAATGAGTGCAGACTTCCTCTGTGCCAATGGTCCCGCCCACAATTTAGATTGCAAATTTCTAATAAACTCCTTCCACTCTGCAGAAACGACACAAGTTTTTTTATTTGGGCTAAAAACGGCATCATCATAATTAAAAGACCACTGGAAGCATTCTTACAATAGATCAAAAGATGATTGGAGTGGGACTTTAAGGAACCACTATTTTTTTGTTTAGATTTCAAAAGACATCACGCCAAAATTTGCTGAGGTCTGTGAGCTTGGCAGGAATCCCCAAAATAGGAAACAAAAGATCATATGGGACAAAAACATTGCTTAATGCATCTTTAAAATAAGTCAAGCTAGGTGAGTCATTGGCTAATGCAGTTGCAGAGAAAGAACTGACTGCAGTGCTGCAAGGAAAGTCCTTGTAAAGGGTTTCTATGCATTTTGTGGAAGGTTTATTGGGGCTCACATCATCTTTGTTACTTTGATGCAGTTACAGTAAAAGTGATTCAGACGATAAAGCCTTACTGTTCTGTGCACACTCTGCACAGTGCAGTGGCTGGATGCATTGGCCAATTTCCCCTCATTTAACCCGCAGAGCATAAGACACACACCCAAACGCACAAATGCACACATCTATATAATGCCTGTCAAAGAAGAATCTGGGACATAGAAGTTTGACTTTGTTGCAGAAATGACACTTAGTTACAAATTGTTTGAGCTGTAAATTGTAAATCCAGATTTCCCTGACTGAATCATGTTAACTTTTTATTATAAGCATCCAAGTGTGACATGTGTATTGTGTTCATTGAATGGAAAATTCCATTTTTGCATCCCAGTAATCACACAGAGGTGATGTGGAGCACACATTTTACAGAGAGATTACAGCACATCTTCACAGCATGTCCACTGCAAATCCGACCTGCTTTGTCGGATGTCTCCCAACAAACCCTTCGAAGAACATCTGGTCACGTTATGGCAGTAGTGGTTGCCCATGAAAGTAATGGGAACTAACTTTTTTGTGTTTCATTTTCTTCTCCCTTTGATTCTATCCTCTTCAGCTGCTTGCCCACCATCCTTTCATCTTCCACCCCATCCTCTCACTCCTACTCCCCTCTCATCCTTCTGTTCTGTTGGTCAGTGGCCAAGTACCATCTATCAATGGTCAGGCTATTAGCTGGCATCAACATAGGAACCTCTCTGCATTATCTGTAATGCCTGGTAAAGCCCGGTATTGATTAGGTCCAATTAGTTTAGCCTTTAACTAGTGATAAGTGTGGAGAATGAGAGTGGAGGGGACAAGAAGGACACGGGGAAGACTGGTGGGATCATGGAACAGAGGAGAGCAACGGGACAGTCCTTGAGGAGTCTCTGTGGGGATGCCGTTACATAAAAAAAAACACGTAGTGTACACAAAGGACACCGTTCTTTTTTTGGACAAACAAAACTTTACACAACCAATCCATCAGTCTTACCTTCCAATCATGGTGGAGTGCTGCTGGACAGCTGCCTCCAGCAGCCTCTCCAAAATGGTCCATTCTCCCATGGTGATGGAACGATGGCAGAAATGGGGCTTGGGGAGCGACCCCTTCTTCCCTCAGCCGACTCCTTCCTCTGCCTCACAGGACCAGCCTGCGCTTGCTTGCACCAGCAGGGGTTACGCAAAACCCCTGTACCTCATCAGCTCCCCCCCTGACCTCTACACGTCGACCTGGCCGGGAGTGTCCCCCGTGAGCGTGATTGTCTTCTGCTGGGCCCGTCCTGCTGTGCTCCCCCCCCCCACTTGGTGTTGAAGAGGTGGTAAGCTGAATGCCTCCCCCCTTCTCTTTCTCCCTCGATCTATTCCCCCTCCCCAGCGCAGTGATGCTTGTCCTCCCCCTGCAGCACCACTCTGTTCTGCACTACAGCATATGCTATAGCTCACTGTATGACAGCCATGATTGCCCTCTCTTTTCCACTTGCCTCTTTCTGTCCCCTACTTCTTCACTTCTTTCTCGTCCTCCTCCTCACCCCCCAATCACTTCAGCTGCGCTCTGTGCCATCGAGGCTCCTCTCCACCTGTCCTTGCATTGTATGCATTTGCCTTTCCTGCAACCTTGCCTCCTTAACATAAACACACATCACATGCAGCTGATTCTCCTTGGCTCATCTTGGCAATCGGCACTGTAAACACACACTCACACACACACACACACTCTTTCCCTCAAAGACAGCTCTGAATCCCACTCTCACTCTTCCAGCCGAGGACAGCAGATCCACACCAGCACACAAAGCTCCTGCCTGCTAAATGTCATTTCATGACTGGAGGAATGGTCGCTCCCATAGCTCTGAGCTCTACACAGACCCATAAAAACCTGCGCACACACACAGAGTCACACACACACTGCCACACAGACCATCAGTGATAAATCAGCTGCCTTGCTGCATCCAGTCAAGCTGAACCGCAGCAGCTAGCTGCAGACCCGTTGTCCCTTGTTGTCCCCCTGGCTAATTTCAGCACAGTCCAGTGCCCAAAGTCATGTCTGCTGCAGGCAACAGGGAAGAAAAGGCGTCCTGTAAAAAATGTTTCTGGGCTCCATCATTTTGTGTCTCCTTCCCCCCTTCCCCCTTGCTCTCTATCCACCTTCACTCACTTCCTCTTTCTCTTCTTTTGTTCTGGGTTGATCTCAGTCCTTCCAACTAGCTCTGTGTCAGTGATCGGTCCCCATCTCTGCTCAGTGCTCTCCTCTCTATCTCTGAGCTTCTTTCTTGTTCGTCGCTCTGTCTCTGTCACTCTCCGTGAGCATGCAACACCCCCCCTCTCCTCCTCTTCTTTTCATAGATCTGCTCCCTCTCATACCTCCCGTTCCCTCCTCGCTTCCCCGCCTCCTCTGGTAAATTTGCTTGGATTGCTATCCGGGTTGGTGGTTCACTTATGCTTGCAAGAATGCCTCCCGCTGCTGTGCATGTCTCTGATGCTGCTCAGAATATACAGGTTGCAGATCATACTGTTCCCTCTGCCCTGCCTTCCCTGCAGTCCTTTGTACTGGTGCGAGAGATGGGCTGCACTTCCCATTTTTTCTGTCACACAAAATCAAACTGGTGAATCCAGGAGGTGGATTCAATATTTGTCACTCTAACATTTTACACTTATTTCGCTGACTTTTCAATTTACGTCTTTTTTTCCTGACCCAATGCATTTGCCCTTCCTGTTTTTCCCATCTTGTCCTTTCTTCATGTCCTCCACACATCCTACAGTAATCCTTCATTCTCTCTCTGTCCCAAGAGAAATGAGCACTGTGTTGTACTTTACTGTGACATTGAAAGCTGCAGTCATTACACTTACATGAAGGTGGATCGGAAAAGTGATGATCGCCCTGCACTAAACCCACAGACGCAGAGAGATGGATCCAATTAAATTAGCCTGCTCACATCTAGCAGATAAACACTTTTTTATCTTCCTAAAAAGAAAAACAAAATCCCAAACAAGAGAATCCTACATTCAAAACGAAGAACTCCATGGAGTCATTTCCAATCTGTGAGTCATAAAAGGTCTTTCCTATAAGACTGACTCAAAATTTGTTGAAGTAAATGATGCACTGACAAAGCATGTGACCAACACACCAGAATGAAGTCATAGCTGGAGGTGATTCATTATTCAACTCATTATTGCTGCCCCTCTGTTCAATTGTGCTACTTTCATTTACAATTACAACTTTTTCTAATGTATTCTGCAGAATTAGAGGTTCTTGTTATGCTTTGAAATAAGTGGGACAACCATCCCATTATCAATACAAAACTGCAAACGTAAAAAAAAAAAAAAAAAATGCACAAAATAATTCCCCCTCACATGTGGAAGACAGGGAAAGAGCAAGACGTGCTGTGGGGAGACAAAGAGATTTTGTTGTTTCAGCATCTTCTGAGGGAATGGGAGGAGGTCTTTTCCCTCACCAAGGACATTAGTGGTACAACGGCTAAAAGGAGAGAAGACGGGCAAGCTAGTGAACCATGATGGCTCTACTTCAGCTCTGCTTTAGGTCACAAACCTTGCAGCTGAAGTGCTGGCATCAGCTGGTAAATGCTGTAAGAGGAGCTGGACGACACAAGAATGAAAGAGGGGCGCAGGTGTGTGCATTCTCTTAACTGACCTAGAACAGCTGAAGTAGGCAGAAATGTACAGACTGTACTGTAGTAAAACGCTACACATGTATTTATGTAAATCATATCTCGAACAATTTTGTATGGTAACAAAAATTTGGGTTACATAAAAATAATGCAAGATATGGATCAAATTAGGAGAATTTTCAGTTAGCCTCATTGCATTAAAGTTATACTCAAATGAGGTTACACCCAAGGAAACAACGACAATTATATTATACATTAGTTGTAATTACAAATATTACACAGAATGTCGTGTGAATTATCACGATTGTTCAAACTCTGGACACTAAAGAATCATGCACGTCAAAATTTCATCCCTCGTAAAAATTCCAATTGTATGTCATTATGATACCAAATGAATCATCAACATTTGTGAGTACAAGAGAACAAGATTTGATGACTGTAAGCTGGAGAATAAAAAGGATGTTCCAAAAAATGGTGAGCATTACAAATATCCAAAGCCCTTGGTAACCAGAGCATTTTAACAATCAGGAATTTTTGACAGCATAAATGTGGAACATTTTACAGCAGATGTAAAAAAAAAAAAAATTAGAAGTTTTCTCAATAAAAGCTTTGATTTTTTTTTTTTTTTATACAACTTCATGTCATTTTTTCCAAGCTACTTTAAACAAAACAATTGTATAGATTTATCTTAATACTTTCATCTGGTAAACATAGCAAAACTTCAGCTGTGTACCTAAAGAGTCCCATAAGACTCCCCTTATAATGAAAAAAATTCTAACTATTTCTACTATCTCTGCATCAAAACCAAAACTTTTCTGACTTAGAATTTACAAACAATCAATAAAGTCAATACACGCTGTTATGTATTTAATGGAGCTTACGCAAGAATTTGGGTTTAATGTCAGATATAAATAATTTAGGTTAGCAAATTATTATATGTATAACTTTTATTCATGGGAAGTCAGACTGATTTAAAAAAAAAAAAGGAGTCCTCAAAATAGAACATAATAATAATAATAATAATAATAATAATAATAATAATAATAATAATAATAATAATAATAATAATAATAATAATAATAATAATAATGTGGTGTTGGCGCGCCCTCGTATGGACATATGAAGTAACAAAAAATGGTCTTGCTGTGTTTCCCTCCCATCCTTGCTGGTGGAGCACCAGCAGAGGGCGGAGTAGCAATGTAACACACATATCAAACACCGATGTGTCTACAGAAGAAGTGGCTGGAGGGGCTTGCTGGTAGCCATGACAGTCTGAAGTAATGCTCAGTTGGCAGTAATAGTTACCGACTTATCCGAAAGTGTGTGGGAGCTTAAAGGAGTGGTCGTTGATTGCCAAACTTTGTCTCTAATCTCTGCGCATACCATACATTTGATAACAGACAATAGCTACTTAGTTAGAATTAATACTTAAGGGCGCCTTCTGGGTTAGTTTGGTTCCGTCATGTCTGGGGCCGGAGACTTCGGGAACCCTTTAAGGAAATTTAAACTGGTCTTTCTCGGGGAACAAAGTGGTAAGTTTGTCGTTACGGTTCACTTTACGAGGAATGTAGGATATCAATATTATTGTGATAAACTTTTCTTTTGAAAACCGGAGTTTAACGGGATCCCTGGTTTTTGTTCCGCTTTGTAGTTAGCTAGGCTAGCTAACATTAGCTGCGTTTACTTGAAACCGGATAAAAACACTGCTGATGTTGTCTGTGGACGCGGACTCCGAGGATAATCGCAGATCATTCTTCACGTTTTGATCATGTAATTGTGTTTGCTGACTTGTCTTTTCACTAGTAAGATGTAACATGTTAAGAATGGAAAGTTGTAAATTATTAAAAAGCAGTATATTAAATTTATAATGAGGCTGTTTCTTAACCTAGCAAATAAATTGGCTAACTTTACATAATGTATTTTTATTATGTGTGTTGTCCTAATCAATTTGTTTACTTTATGTATTTATTTATTTATTGTGTGCTACCCTTCTAAAAAATTCCTATAGTTTGTAGTCCTCGTGAGCACAGGAAGAAAACTCACTATACCATAAAACAGTGGTCCCCAACCACCGGGCCGCGGACCGGTACCGGGCCGCGGGACACATGGCACCGGGCCGCGGAGCGGTTCCAGGCCGCGGGAAATTTTTGCACCGGGACGCACAGAAAGAAAAAATAATATCCATTTTATTGTTTTTTTTTGTCCGACAAAAACGTTTTATTTTGAAAAGTGACCGGATTCACTTTGTTACATCTGTCACACTTAACGCACGTCAAGTCGCGACACCAAACATCAGGTGATAAACCCCACTAAAATTAAACCCAAACAACCAAAATGAGCAAAAACAAACTTCTTTAGAAAGTTGCTTTGACAAGGGGAAAATTATAATTATTGTTGTTATTATCTTTACTAAAGAGAAAATACCACCCCCGGTCCACGTTAAATCTGTCTTGCGTTGCACCTCAACCCCCCCCCCCCCCCACACACACACACACACACACACCGGTCCGCGGTAAACGTGCCTTGCGTTGTACCGGTCCACGGTGACAAAAAGGTTGGGGACCACTGCCATAAAACATGTAATAGTGCGCATGAGCAGAGCAGAGCCTAAGTTTCCTGCCTAAAGCACACAGTAAGGATCCTAGAACCTTCCTCCCTTCAGCAACCTCCGGGTGGGTTTAGAATGTTTTCATTTAAACATTACGTTTTTGAAGGACATATAATATTTAAATCTAATGTTTAAAAAAAATGGGATTTCTCCTTAGTACTTCCAGGATTAGAACCAACAACAGTCTTACAGTCACAAACCATCACAAATTTAATTTGTCTATATTTATTTTATACTTTATTTATCTACTAATGTAGAATTTATCTACATACATACATGTTTTACATTAAGAACATTTTATGCCTAGGTGTTAGACTCAGAGCTGTCAGTAGGATAGTTATGATCACATCCATACATCCACTTTCATAAACCTACTAGGAATTGAGTAAATCATAGAATATAGAGTAATACAAAGTAGAAGTGCTTCATCCTACGAGTCATCCAGATAAAGCCGATAGGTATTTTGTTTGTCAGTAATCGACTGTGACCTCTGTGAACAGTCATGTTGGCCTGAGCCATGTCACCGTCCCCCTTGTCACTCATTGAAACTGATAACGTAACTCGAGTATCACAGAAACAGTCTTAGGACAGGAAGGATTTCCTAACATGGATATCCACTTCAATTTATGTTTTTTATTTTTTTAAGAAATGTCATAAGGTCTGAACAGTTGATCATTAACATACTGTGTTTTCTTTAGGATCTGCCATGTTTGGGTCAATCTAGGCCACAATTTCTAGAAATTCACACCAAAAAAAATCCTGTTTTGAAAAACTAGTCCCCAGTCTTCTCTTCGGACTGTTCCCCAACCCTCCATTTTACACTAATGTGTCATACCATATCTTAAAAAACTGAAAAATGTGGATGAATTCTCTAAACACTTTTCGTAGCTCTCAGATGGGGGTTATTTCTACACCAACTTGTTGATTCGATGTAATAAAATGTAAATCCGTTACTTGATAAAACCTTAATTTCAACTTTTTTTAAGTTAAAGGTTTAGCTTGATTAATCTGTGAAGAGAGCTGTGTTCCTTTCTGAAAAACATCTACATTTTGTGCTCAATATTAAACAAAAAAAATCTAATCAATACATATAGATAATGAAAAGTTAGATTTTTCCCCTTAATCTTTATTTCTGTTTTAGTGGGAAAGACTTCGTTGATTACCAGATTCATGTATGACAGCTTTGACAACACATACCAAGTAAGACTGCCTGTTTTTCTAATCATTACTATACCTTGTATTTTGCCGTGTTAATTTAAAGCAATTATAGCTGTATGATGAAGTTCTTTTTCTCTTTCAGGCCACAATAGGAATAGATTTCCTATCAAAAACCATGTACCTTGAAGACAGAACAGTAAGTTTTGTGTGTCTCCCATCCTAACGAGTAAATCCTGTTTGTTGTTTTGATTGGGGTGGGTTTTGTGTGAAGGCCATGCAAAGCCGAATCAGCTCACACGCTCTGTGAGCTTTTGTAACAACCGATCTGACTGGTTAAGTGCCTGACTTTTTAAGTGTTCGCTTCAAAAAGCCCATGTAGGACATTGTGGTGTCCTGTTGTGCCGTCGGGACAGACCTCACTGTATTCTTTCTCCTTTAATTGAAGTTTTCTTCCTCTCCTTTCCTTTCCTTCATCTATTAATCATCACATTTTTTTAAATGAAACACCTTACTTGGTCAATAGAGGGGGTGACAAATGAAAGGTGACTGTTGATTTCTTTCCCCCCCAGGCCCAGACAGCTTACTCTCTCTGATGGTCATTCACAAACTGCATGTGTTACTTCTTTTCTATTCACCTTCTGTTGTTTCTTTTTTTTTTTCTCCATCATCATCATTGACTGGGTCCTTTATCTGTTTTGTTTTCATCTTGATGTTGTGTTTTCTTTCTTTTTATTTTTTCTTCTCTTTCATTTTTCATTTCATCCTCTTCCTGCCCCACAGATCAGGTTGCAGCTGTGGGACACAGCAGGACAAGAGCGCTTTCGCAGCCTCATCCCAAGTTATATTAGAGACTCTGCTGCCGCTGTTGTTGTGTACGACATCACGAGTGAGTGATTTTGCATCACTAGACTGATGGGACTTCTGTGCTGGGATCCAGCAGCTTTCACAGCTAAGCGCTCCTCACTGAATTTTGGGATGACCTTTTGTCTCTCTGTCAGACGTTAACTCTTTCCAGCAAACCACAAAATGGATTGATGATGTTAGAACAGAGAGAGGAAGTGATGTCATCATCATGTTGGTGGGAAACAAGACAGACCTTGCTGACAAAAGGTAATTTCTTGCAGGCTTTCCCTTTTGAAGTCACATTTCAACTGATGACCCTGTTTTTCTGTGTTCTTCAGGATAAGCAAAGCTAGTGTATATTTGACCGTTTCCACATTTGCAAATGTTTACAATGATGCATTTGACTGACTTGTATAGCGATTCTGTGTTTTGTCTAGTTGTGTATCTTTTCAACACCTTTATCTACCACAGGCAAGTTTCTATTGAAGAGGGCGAACGGAAAGCCAAAGAACTAAATGTAATGTTTATTGAGACTAGTGCGAAAGCGGGCTACAACGTAAAGCAGGTAAAGTTGTGTGTCAGTCGTGCTCTGTAGTCCTGCTGCCGATGCTGCCATGGGCTTCAACGCCGGAAGCCTCAAAATATCTCTAATAATCTGTGATCGCTGACATGATGACAGATCATTAGTGATTAAGCATCGACTACAAATCTGTAGGCTGATTATTTCTAAAAATGTGATGGCATCTTTTCGTTAGAGAATCTAAATCTTGTCTTAAATGCATCTCTAGAGCTGGATGTCGACTTGTGAGGCTTCTGGTCTTAATCCGCGGTGGCAGTAGCAGCGCAGCAGGAAGGGGCACGGCTTTCCAGTGTACTGTCAAATAATTATAGTCTGTGCTGTATTTTTGTTTTTCTCCTGTCTGCGTGTTGATGTGTGCGTCGGTGTGTGCGTCTCCCGGTTGTTTTGCGGGTGCTCTGTGATTGTGGCTCGTCACAGACAGATAACCACAGAGGAAGGAGAACAGAGAGCAAAAGAGATGAATGTTCTGTTTATTGAAACAAGTGCAAAGACAGGCTACAATGTCAAACAGGTAGAGGCTGTGCACCTTCATGTGTGCATGTGTTCATTGCACTCCTGCTTTTTTTTCTGATTGGCTTCTATTTTCTACAACATGTGCTCTGAACATCAGCTTGCAATGAGGTGCATGGACTGGCTTTGCAAATTCTCTCTATGTATTGGGCAACCTTTTATTTCTAAACTTTAAAATTGAGTGAGAGTTTGTAAACCACCAATTGACACAACAATATTCAGTCGGTGCTGCAGCAGAATCTCCATGCAGACAAGATTCACTTGATGCAGGATTAAAAAACTTTTCAGTGGCAGATACTAGTATTTATGAAACCTTAAACTTGATGTTTGACAAGAAATAAATAATAATAATTATTAAAAGGGAAATTTTTCAGTAAAGGATTTGGAGTCTTTCACATGATTGCACCAAACAGCATTGTAGAGATTAATGATTATTCTCCTTTAAAAATGTAATTAATAGCTTAAAACAACTATATTGTAAATGGTCATTAGAAAACTGGCAAAACTGTTTTATTTAATTATAGTATTTACTGAAGCAGAACACATGTTCATGAAATTACACCAATCTGAGTCAAGAGTATTTGTCCAATCAGAAAACTGAAGCAAAAAGTCCTTCATAAATTTGTTTTTGTTTATATCCAAACTTGGTTATTATTTTCAACAAAAATAATTTGCCTTTTTGTTAAAGGCACATGAGTCTTTCAGTAAATCAGACTATGACTTTTGGAAAACCTTTGGGTGTCTTCCACTGTGCAAGTTTCTGCAGGACCTCTGAAAAATCAGATGAATTCATCCGTTGCATGCAATCTGCATTTCCTCTTTAACAGATGTCTTGTATTAACCATCTGTCTTTGACTCAAGACATTAATGGTAGATTCCATCCTCTGCAGCTTTTCCGCCGTGTGGCAGCCGCCCTCCCTGGCATGGATACTTCACAAGACAAGAGTCGAGAGGACAGTATCCTTTGTTTGCATGGCAGTGCCATGATCTGACATGAGTCTGAGTTCTCCTTGCTCTGTTTTTTCTTCCACTGCAATGGGGAAAGCCTATTGCTGCACTTTAACATTTCACTTTTTAACTCTTGTGTCACTTAAAATTATTTTCTCCTGAGATCATGAATGATCTAAACCTAACTTTACAGATCCTCACTGGATTAAAGTTATCGTACCATTGTTAGTCCAAATAGCCAATGCATTTAATTTGCTCTGTGATGTTCCTTAACTCTGTGACCTTCCAGTGATTGACATAAAGCTGGAGAAACCTCCAGAGCAGCCTGCCAGTGAAGGAAGCTGTTCCTGCTAATGTTTTTGCCTGTATTTTTGGCTTTTTCGGAAAGCTATTTCTTCTCTTTTTCTTTCATTTTTTGTTTTGTTTTGTTTTTACAAATATATAAATATATATGCACCCTTCTATATCCACTGCAAGAACACTACATCTGCTATCCTCATTGTCGTGAACACTTGCTCTCGTCCACAGACTCTAAAATTTACATATCACTAAAAATGTAGTATTTGCACTGCATGAATTGGACAGAAGTGTTTATACAGTTAAAATGAGTCTTTCTGCTGACACTGTTAATCGTTTTAAAGAGCAAATAGTGATATAAGAGCAATGAGCCAGTTTGGGGTATTATTTGAACAAAATAAAGGAAATTGTTTTCTGCAAGTAATCAAATCAAAGTATTTTAAAGTGAAACATATTCTTTGACATTTTTAATGTTTTGAAGTCATGTGGTTTGAGTTGATTAATTCCATGCAAAATCTGTTACCTTATACATATTATCATTGATCAACATAAACAGCACATTTAAATGAGTTGAATCAACATCTATTGGGTTCGAGTTCAGACACGCGACCTGCATAATTATGATGCTCTCACAGTCATAAACGGTAATCAGCGCTTTAGGTTAAGACCCAGGACTAAAAGGATTTTTTCTCTCTCACTATTTGCAAATTCACACTGACAAGAAAAACACCATTACCTTCTGACATGAGCACGCCAAGGTATCTCTCCCATTTACCGTCCTTTTCTTCATCTTAATGACCCATCAAATGGTTTTTTTTTTACCTTTGCTTTCATTTTATTATGGTTTATCTTTACTTTTTGCATAAACTTTTTCTTTTTAAAGATTATAATTGCGGTGTCATAGATGATTATTTAATAGTGTTTAAGGCGGGCATTTTCTCAACACCCACCTTAAACAGGATAGATATGCAGATTTATGCCTTTCAGAGTTTAAGTATGGAGGACTTCTATGGCTTTGGGTTGGTGTAGATGAGTTTGGTAAGAACATTTTTAAAGCTTTGATTTTTGTTTTTGTTTTTTTTGGATAATTTTTACTTTTGGCATTGATCTGTTGTTAGGGATTGATCAACATGTATTTAATTCATAGTGACTTGAAATATTTATTCTGTTGGATTCATGCTTCTTTTATATGACTGTTAATATCTTCACTTTTGGTAAAAAGTCCCTAGGTCGTTAGTAAAAATATGCATCTTTCTGGACTTTTTTTTTAACTGAATTTGATCATCTGCTGTCCCGTCTGCCACCGTTTGGTGGTATTTTTGATTATACTGACAATATTGTGCAGTTTTTGTGTAAACTTATGAACGAAAGTACAATTTGTATAATATGGGTGTCCTTAACGTTTCTGTATGGAATGGTTTTTCAAATGACAGAATAAATATACAATTTTGGTCACCATGACTAGAGTTCATGAGTATCATTCCCACAGCTGGAAGTCACATGCAATAAGGAAAATTGAATATGAATGGGATATTTCTAAGATTTCATTTTTAGGTAAAAAGGAAAATGTCTTGCTAAAATCCTTATTTCACAATTTCATTCACTGACGATCACAAAAAAATAACTTGGAAAATGTTAACTGGTGAGGGATTGTGCCAGAGGATAATCCCTTTAAAAAAGAAAAGACCAAACTTCCATATAAAAGTTGACATGGCACAAAACGTAAATGCATCTGGTGAATATCCAGGATATATTGTCTTTAGGTGATTGTTTAATTTTAAAATCCGTTATATGATATTAGCATGCTGATTACTCCTCATTCTTGTGGTTTGTTTAACCTTTATTCGTTTACTAATTTCTTAATGGAATTAGACCTTTACTTAATTTACGACCCCCCTGCAGGTCCAAAAGGTCAAAACAAAAACCCAATGGCGAGGTCACATTCCTCTTTGTCCTGTCTGTGTGTGCTATTCTTTTGAATTACTATTTCATTTTGTTTATTTATGGCAAGTACTATGAGATGTTCTGTAGCAGGAAACGTGCTTTATAGATAAAGATTGTAAACTTTTTGAATATACCAGCAACTTCAGGTTCATTTTAAATCTCGCGAGAGGTCCGATCAGTGGTTGCCAAGGCAGCAAACCCAAACGTACGGACTTCTCTGCGGGTTGTCTAAAAAACTCCTCGAGAACATATGGGTTTTTGCCGTCAGGGTTATATCGTATAATGAGCCTGAACAACGCTTACTATGAGGTTCTTGAAATTAACAGGACAGCATCTGACGCTGAAATCAAAAAAGCGTGAGTTACTTTTAAATAAACCAATCACCTGCTGCAGTGCTGGCTGTCTTGCTGCTTGCTTTTGGATCAAGTCATGAAATGATCTGCGCAGGTATCGACGCCTGGCTGTGAAGTTTCATCCGAAGAGAAACGCTGAAGCTGGAAGCGCAGAGAAGTTTTCCCTGCTGGGTGAAGCCTACGATGTCCTGAGCGACCGTAAGACCTCACGGTTCACGTTCTTTAGTGGGCTGCTCTGCGTCGCTCACGTGACCTTTTAAAAATATTGTTATGACAAAAATGCCGCATTTAGCATTTAATTCTTCAGAGATTTGCAGGAATTTAAGAATAACATAAAATAATTGTTAAATAAATGTAAAAGTACTTACGAAAATTAATAATGTTTTCCCCTTTTAATTAAAGCTCTTAAGAAGGCAATCTATGATAAATTTGGTGAGGAGGGGCTGAAAGGTGGCATCCCACCTGAGTTTGGCAGTGATGGAGCTTGGTCATCCAAATACACCTACCATGGAAATCCAGACAAAACATTTAGACAGTTTTTTGGAGGTGACAACCCATTTGCAGGTAAGAATAGCCCAAACAAAAAAACCCACGTTGTATAAATACTGTCTATTGCAATTACTAATGTTAATCGTTTGCTAGATTTTTTCACCAACGATGCACCACTTCAGTTTGGTGTGCCACAACCAAAACTGGGGAAGACGCAGGACCCCCCAATAGAGAGAGAGCTTTATTTGACCCTTGATGATCTCTTCTTGGGATGCACCAAAAAAATCAAGATATCACGCAGGGTAGGATCTGCTGCATTCAAAACATCTGTCTCCAGCTTTTGAGTGTTTTAATCACAGAATAAGGGTATGCAATATATGTTCATTCTTAGATTGTTAAAAATAAAAGTAATACCAGAGAAAGCAAAGAAAGTTAAACAACTTTGGTATATGGCAAAACCTTGAAAATTTTAACTTAAACGAATCCAGACCTTATGACCTCATGTTTAAGGCTTTTATTTTGAAAAATGATTTCACAGGTAATTTTTTTTTCTAACACTAACAACTATTGTGGAGGTCATTTTCGTTATTTAATAAAACCGTTACAACAGTTTTGTTCATTATGTTTTGCCTCGTCCTCATTGTCTTTACAGGTTCTGAATGATGATGGACACACATCCTGTATCAAAGATAAGATTCTGACTGTAGATGTGAAGCCAGGATGGCGTGAAGGCACAAGAGTTGTTTTCCTGAAAGAGGGAGATCAAGTAAATTCAGTCTTTAAGAAACTTTTTATGATGGATCAAGACTCACGTGAAACTGATTTATATTATTTTTGCTTGGTGTCTCCTTATGTTATAATAATATGATCCTATTGATGTTTGTTACAATAACTCCTATAACCCTGTGCATTTTCCTAATATTAATCAATCAATCCATCTATTTATCTTGCTTAAAATTGGAATTGCTTTAATAAGGAGTGTGTTGTAACCTTTTTTATTTTTATTTCTTGAAAATTAGTTACTTCGTAAATCTGTACAAATTTTGGGGTAGTTTTCTTTCAATTAATTCATTTACTTTATATAACATTTTAGTTGATTTTCTATGTAAAAATAGTCAATCCTATTTGTGTTTTTTATTGCTGGTTTGTTTTAGTGTTTTCAAAGAATTTGTGAAATTCACCAAATGTGTGAGAGTTCCTGGTGAAAATGGGATAAAATTACTAATATTGAAAATAAGGATGATAATTGTCTAAATGAAAATATTAACTATTTATAAAAGAGAAATTCAACTACATGTTATAAAGAAATTGCCCTTTGAAATAAGCAACATTCACTGGTTGACTTATCAGTCAACATACATTTAAATACTTTCACATTATAAAACGAATTATGATTAGTATTGATGAATATAATAATAAGAAGAAGCATTAAAAATGTGTAAAAAAAAAAAAGTTCCTTTCCTTTGACCTTCTCTTTGCTCATTTTAAATCACTGGGATTCTGTTTGTCTATTTTGTTTTCTATTAATAGTGGTAGTTTTAGTAATGAAAACGCACAGTTTTGTGAGTCTCTACAGCATTATTTTTCTGAATTCTTATAGGAATTCTCTTTTATTGATTATATTGTTTTATTTTTTGCTTTTTTAGTTAAAAATAAAAAGTAAAAGCGGTTTAAAGGTTGATTTTCTTGAGGTTCTTCGATCTTCTAAAATGATTGCCTTTTATGCCCAAAATGTTTAATTATGTTTATCAAACCTCTTTTAGGGACCAGACAGGACTCCAGCAGATGTAGTGCTAATAGTGCGACAGAAAAGTCATCCTCTGTTTAGTAGACAACACAACGACCTTATGTACAAGGTCAAGATCTCTCTGATGAATGTAAGTAATGTAATGGTGTTGTAACTGTTTGTTTTCATCTGAAGCTGAAGCTGATGTCGATTCTCATCTGAACAGGCACTGACCGGCTTCTCTGTAGACGTCCCAACACTAGATGGCAGGCTACTCAACATTCCTATCAATGACATTGTGCAGTAAGTTATTTTGCGTGCTGTAAGTGAAACATTTAATATGAGCTCTGCATAATGCAGTACTCCGTTTTTTTGTAAACTCGACATGACGTTTAGCATCAGAGAAAGGAAACACAACGATAAAAATGTAAGTTCTTTACCAAAATGTTGCATAATCAGGTGGAGGTACTGTGCTACTTTCTTTTCTGCATCGTCAAAAACACATCAGTCCAGCGTACAACAAGGTGGTGACAGGAGAAGGAATGCCACTATCCCAGGATTCTTCCCAGAGAGGAGACCTCATCATCACCTTTGAGATCCAGTTTCCGGAGAAGCTCTCCTCTGACAGCAAGGGCCTGATCAAGCAAGCTCTGAGCTCTGGCTATGAAGATTAGATTCATCTGTTATTCTTCCTTGATATGCAGATTTAAACTGTAAGATTATTGTAATAATTGCTGATAGACATGTGAATGATCCTCATGTAAACTGCATTGATCACACTGAAGTTGAGCTGTTGGGATTGGTCGCCATCATGGCTCGTTTCAGCTGCTCGTACGTCACAAACATCACCACGTTCCAGGAGCCCAGGCGGAGGAACGATGGCATGAACCTTTTAAGTGAGAACACGAGAGCAACATGATTGTTTTCTTTGTATTCAATGTGCATCTTTATTAAACATTCAGGTAAAACACAATCCATGCTCACCCTTTGTAAAAGGCAAAGGGGCCCTCTTTGTTTATCATGACAGCAGCGCAGTTGAGCACGCTGCCTGTACTGGCCAGGAGCAGAGTTCATGTACCTCGTCTTGACCACATCGACAGGAGAGGCGATCACTGTCGTGCATAACCCAGCACCGAATGCAGACACAAAGTGGCAGGGCAGGTTGTCTGTGGTATAAAGATCGGTTTCAAATCACACAAACACCACTCAAATATTACCTTTAACATTTGTATTAAACCACACTTTACCTGTCAAGGGAGTAGATTTGAGAAGCATGTCCTTAATGAAATCATACGTCACCAGTTCTGTGCAGTTAACTATAGCACTGCGTGCAATATTTGGACCAGTACCTGTGTGATAAACCAGGTTAGTCAGAGACTAGCCATCCAAAAAATTCAGGTTCTTGAGTTACCTTTCCACAGGCCACGCACGCCTTCCTCTTTAGCAATGGTCTTATAAGCATCGATGGTGCCACAGTAGCGTTTGGTGTGCTCATTTGATTTGGTCTGGGCCTGAAAGCGGACTTTTACCACATCTGTGGGTTGAGCTAAAGCAACCGCCATGGCACCTGTGGTACTTCCTGCAAGCAGCCGAGTGCCAATGCTAACATCTACGGCACAAAAGGGGGTTTCAGTCAAAGAGGGCAACAAAACTCAAAACTATTTTGTAGAACAGATACTTACGATCAGAGCCTCTGGTGTAAAACTGTTTAACAGAGTCATAAAGACCAATCCGGACAGAGGCGAAGCTCATCTGCCTCTGAAGACCTGCCACTAGTCCACTGTAAAGACTCAGTGGTCCTTCTGTGCGCACCATGGTAATGATGGTGCCAAAGACTCCACGATACATTGATGCAGGGACCCTCCCAATCGATGCAGAGGCAGCAACCTCTCCTTGAATCTTTATTTCAAAGAAAATGTACCAAAAAAATTGTGTGCGTACATACATAAATCAATGTGTATTTGCATTTGAGTTTAATTTTTTTTACCTGCAGCCGCACTTTGGCAGTGTCCAGCGGAAAAGTGAGCAGGTCAGCAATGCAGGCCGCAGTTCCTGCCCCCACAAACTTTACAGCAGCTGACGGAGGCACATCTGCAGGTCCGAATCCAACCATTTTCAGAATTCTTGTGATCGGTGGAGGCAGCTGTGTGTTTGGACTTTGCCTACAAAATCCCCAAAATATAATCAAAAGTAAAAAAATTTAAAAAAAATCCAGGTACCATATTTGCATCTTTCGAATAAAAAAAAACATTTCTGCAATGTTAGTTACTAAGTTGCTAACTGAGATGTTTTGATTTTTTGCTCATATTTTATTTTATGTTTTTACTTTATCCAAACTTTCTGTGAAAACTTGATTAAATTACATCTAGTAATAGTTACAAAATCACCTCAGCAAACTCATTTAAGCAAATGTGAGATCCCTTTTGTCATACAGAATGAACCATTAAAAATAGTGTTTTTTCCTTCATACATTTTAAAATATTCCTTACCTTGTCTAAAGCAGCTGAGAGCAGAAAAATGGAGATCAGGATTCTCTGAAGGTGTCTCTTTGGCTAAACTTAGCTGCACATTTAACTGTTTGACCTTGTTTTTCCATAGAATTTATTTTAGAAGTTGAAAGCCCTAAAATCATATTCCAAATCCTGTAAAGGACACACAACTTTTTAATCAATGCAAAAAAAATTTAGTAATAAAATGCAGTAAAAACGAAATTATTTGTGAGAGCAGTTTTACCGTTGTTTGAATTTGAATGTCGAACGCTTCCTTGCTTGGCAATGCTCAGATGTGATGCAAACAGCCAGAGTGAAGTGGTGTGTGGTAAAAAAGCCCCTGCTTTAAGTACTGCTATGTTCCTGTTACATCATTGCTTTGCCCCCTCACTAACTGCTTGAGAGGGCACAATGTTATTTGTGTGACTCTTGTTTGATGCATAAATTCACAGTTTGGAGAAAACTTTTCAACTTAATCCTTCTCCTCTTTATCCCATCCTCAGATGTCCAGCTGCAAAAAGACAAATCTTTGATTGTTTTCATGTTCATAAAGTGCTTTGTCGGAAAGTAAATTAGAACGCCAGAGGTAATTTAATTAATTTACCCATTAGGGCTGTGTAATGCATGCAGCAAATGCTGAGTCATGCTGAATATACAGAACGGGGTGCATTGCACAGCAGATTAAAGCCATATGTTCCTCCAAGTCATTATCTCCATGCAGCCTTTTTAAAAAGATGTTGTGTAAGACTTGCTGTTTCCTGCTTTGATTAATGATCCTGTGCTAATAAAGTCCAAAGAAAAAAAAAAAAAAGGTTTTCCAGAAAATTAATCAAAGACTTTATGTAATTTTCTTGATTTAGTATGTTTAAGCTGTGGCATTTATATTCAACTATGCCTCCATAAGGATGTCCTAATAATGCAACGTCAGATGCAGTTTGCCAAATATAAAAAGAACAGACACTTGATATCTGTGGATTGTAAAGAGGAGCTTTATGACGTCTGTCCTGCAAGGGTCAGCAGACATTATGATGGCGCTGTGGCTCTACATATCTGCCTGACCTGGCTGTGAAATTAGAGCAAAGGGCAACAAGCTATGTTTTTTTCACTTCCGCAACTTTGGATTATCTCTGAATAAGAAAAATGAGTAAATCCCCTCCAACAATTAACTAATTTTTAGAGCTTTTAACTTTTTCTCCTATTTTTAAAGTTCTGAAGGAAAAGAAAATGATTCCAGACACAACAAAAGTTCAATTGTTTTTAATGTGCAACATACTCATGACTCATTGGCCAGCAATAAATCACCATTTACAATAAGAAGTGTGTGCATAAAATGATAAATAGTGTAAACAACCAACAGTACTGAAACTGTTGCAGCCATGTGATCTTTCAGATCACTTTTTGTAAACATGAAAGTTCTTCATCACTCAGTCAGTTGGTCAAGTTTTAGATTTGGATTTTAGATCCATCTGTTGTCGAAGACTTTCACCATAGGAATCTAAAAAGAAGAGTGTCCTCCTGCCATAAGTGTTTAGAGTGCATGGGCACTGATTGGTGAACTCGAAGCTCCTCCTGCTCTCATGGTTACTGTCTGAAATCCATCCACGCCGGAGAACATGGGCCGCAAAAGGCTGTCTCCGCTTCAAATGCCTCCTTTTCCTGATGCATTGTTGATTTGGCCTTTTTATCATTGTGGTTATGAAGTAAATCCAGTTTAACCAGATGCTGTCAAAACGGTGACTCCCAGTACGGCTGTGCTCTGGTCATTCCTCTTTTAATTTGTTCATACGTCACAAACATCACAATGTTCCAGGAGCCCAGCCGCAGGAAAGATGGCACAAACCTAAAAGAAGAATTGAAAAAAATATTTAGAAGTGGCACAAAGTGGTGGTGTTCCTTTCTCATGTTTGCAGCCATGCTTACCCTTTGTAGAAAGCTGCAGGTCCTTCATTTTTCAGCATTGTGAGAGCACAATTGACTGCACTGCTGTAAAGCCCACTTCCAGAGTTCATGAACCGGGTTTTGACCACATCCACAGGAGAAGCCACCACTGTGGTGCAGAAGCCTGCACCAAAGGCAGCTGTGAAATGGCACGGCAGGTTATCTGCAGAGGACAAAATCAAAGTTACGTTTTCTATCTGTTTTTTTGACTGAAAACTTTTTTAATGTGTTTTATTTTTCAACCCACCTGACATCAAGTCGTACTTGAGAATGAGTTCTTTGATCATATCATAGGTGACCAGCTCTGCACAGTTTACTATGGCATTGCGGGTGATGTTTGGCATGCAACCTGAATGACAGAATCAATTGCTTTAAAATCAAATGAGGATATTTTATTAATAAGTCTGATATGAAAAGGGGCCCACCTCTCCAAAGTCCACGAATGCCTTCATCTCTGGCTATTGTCTTGTAGGCATCAATGGTGCTGTTGTATCTCCTCTCCCCATCCAGCTGTCGTACCTGGGCTTGGAAGCGCACTTTCACCACATCTGTCGGTTGTGCAAAAGCCACAGCCATGGCACCTGTGGTACAGCCCGCCATGAGGCGCGTCACAATTCCAGCATCTATACGGCATGGGGGTCAGGTTAACTGGTGCAACAGAGGAGACAGAAGCTACAATGTCCTTGTATTTGCTGGGTGAAACTCACTTTCAGTTCCTCGTGTGTAGAATTGCTTCATGGAGTCATAAAGACCAATCCGGACTGAGGCAAAGCTCATCTGTCTCTGGAGACCTGCCACCAGTCCGTTGTACAGACTCCTGGGCCCCTCTGTTCTCACCATGGTAGTTATGGTGCCAAACACACCTCGGTACTTCACCGCAGTGAATCCTTCTGCTTTCTGAGCTTCTCCCTGGATCTGGGAAGGGATATAAAATGTAAGAAATCAAGACAAAAACTCTGAAGTTGTGGAGATTCAATCTCTCCGACGGCATCTTACCTGTAGTCTAACTTTGGCAGTGTCCAAAGGAAAAGTAATGAGGTCAGCAATGCAGGCTGCCGTGCCGGCTCCAAAGAACTTCACCGTCCCGGAGGGCATCACATCTCCAGCTCTCATGCCGACCATTTTTATGTCTGGACTGATGATGAAAAAAGATTGTTCTGCTCTTGTTGCTATTTGTCTATTTGCCACACGACAAGAAAATACTGAAAGAAATAAAAATTGTAGAGGCTTTCCTCACCTTTGAGTGGAGTGAAGATTCAGGTTTTCTTAAGAGCTGGACTGGTTCTCAAAGAGGCTTTGATGGGGAAGTAAAATAACAATCCAGCAAGTTGATGGGAATATTCAGTCCTTTCTGTTGGTTTAATCCATGTGGGTTTTCTGTCTATGCGTGTTTACTGTTCCACTCTGGAAGGAGCGCCGCAATTTATAGGCATCTTTGCCACGTGACTACAGCGCAGCCGTACACTCCGTACACACCTGTCATGTGAATACCATATTTTCTCGTCCACGACACAGCAGGACATGTGAGAACTTGTTGACCGCTGTTGAAATAATGACCACGAATTTGTGAACACTCCGAAAATGTTATTTTATTTTTTGTAAGTTCTTCACCTCTTATTGAGACTTTGCTTTACATATTCAAAACCAACTAAATTTCCCAGTTTTGAGATCAGGTTACTGCTCTGGTGTCACTCATCGTGCCGTCCTTTTTTCTGCTCCATAGCAACCAATCAAGATGGAGGTGTGCCTGATATACCTAAATGGTTGGAAGGGGCATTTGGCGGTCTGTGTTAGATCACATTTCTCTCACACATCCTTACTATTTGCTCACTGCTTCCAACAAAATTCAAGAGCAGTCAAAAAGTTTTCAAAGGTCTTACATCCCTCTTATGAAACTTCTGTTCTGAGGAGGAACAACAATGCTCAGCCAATCCACGTGATGAGTAAGGGTGGATGGATGCATGCAGCATCTAAAGGAAATCACCTGGTTTTTGAGTGTTAAAGTTCTCTTCATGCATTTCTCTGTCAAAGTGGTGTATTGGTAGCACATTACCCTGTACAGAAGTGCAACTTTTTTGGTACCCTCTGGCATTTATCACTTTGCAACCCAGACATATGGGTTTATTTAGTAGACTTTTCTTGTTTGTTGGTAAAAACTGTATTGTGCTGACACATAATTCTTCATATAATGTGCTTACGTAAACATATTTAGCCTCAACCCATCCATTTCTACTGTTTACAGTATTTATCTAAAAATGTCCTTTAACTAAGATGCTATGTAAGTGTGCCCACATAGCTCAGCTGAAACCTGACACTTTTGTGTTGGAGGTGCATTTCATACCCCAAAAGCACAAACATGGGCTGCCATCATCAACAACCTCAGCATGAAATCAAAAACTCTTTCCCCAGAACATTTTGTGTACAACTTTGGCCGTCACAGTCGGACTAGTAAACAGCTCCCTGTTCTGGTTTCAACCAGTCTGCAGAGACCACCCCTGCAGACATGGAAAAAGAAACTGAGCAGGCCGACTCCTGTCAGCACAGCGTCCTCTTTGCACGTTGAATACCACGAACTGTGATTCAGTGCTGTGAAACTGATAATCTCCATCGGACTATAAATAAGGACCATAACATTACAAACAGTCACTTAAAGGTTAGTGGGACAGAGGTGCCAGAGCACAGCACCTGCTTACTTTTCCACATCCATTCACCAGTGGACTCTGTGATTCCTGAACCCTGTTTGATGGGAGGCTTCTAAGGATGCTCCACAGTGATGTCTGTTTGCTTCATTTTCTCCTCAAGTTTTGTTTTGTTCCCTTTTCACCTGATCTAGATTGTTGTGTGCATGCAAACAGCAGCTTTTTAGAGAAACGCAGCAAACATCTTCCAATACCAGAGGTGACTCAGCAGTTTACTGGCCAGGCAGGCTCTTAAAAAGAAAGCTTTTAATTTATATTTGTAGAGACCTTTCAGAAGAAGACGTTGATTTAAAAAAAAAAACTTGAAGTAAAAGTGGTTAACTTTTTAAAAATACAACTTTCTTCTTTAATTAATTGATTTCATTTATGTATTTTTACATCTTATTACTACTGTTTAATGATTTATAAGCAAATAAGCCAGACTTCTGCAAGCTGGCATTGAAATGCCTCACATTTTCAGCAACTTCTTAAGGCCATGATAGGGACTGCAGACAGTCGGTTTCCATTTTAGTCCTCATCTTTCAATTCAGGTCAACCATGGTTCTGTCTGAGTCATCAGGCATTCTTGTAAGGGGTTAAGAACCATTCTGTTTGTGGGTTTTGCTGTTGACTCGGCTCAGCCTTGGATTGGAGTGTTGAACCCCGTGAATGTAACATCATATTCAAATTAAAGGATTCTTGGGTTGTTTTTCAGTAACTACACTTTAAAAGTATCCATCAATCCCTGATTGTATGAGACCCCTGTCTCCTGCCAGTCCAAAAGTACTGGTAAAATATTTTTTGAAAGTAGTCCATGAAAGTTTGGTCCCAGTAGTCCTCTTCTCTTCAGGATGCCCTGGTTTGCACAAACCTATCTGAGCTAGTTAACCAGGTTGACATTTGATCTGGCATGACTTATGATTAATGCGTTTTCTAATTGGACAGCTGAAGGCTTGTTATCAAAAAATAGTTTATATGGGTCAATGGCAATCACCTTTATGTAATGTAACATGACACTTTCTAAAGTTTCTATTTAGTACATCTCCTTAGAACACTTCTTTCTCTAATCCCAACACATGTACCATTTGGTCTATGTTATAAATTCTATGGTATCAAATGACTAACTTCACTACAATAACATATGGATGGGTTTATTGCAAATACAGACAAGGAATTCTACTCTCATGCAGTTTTTGGTGATTTATGGCTCAATGAGTTCTAAGCAGCTTTATGTTCTCCAGATAGAGCTGCCGTTCTGCACATTTACTTTACATGCAGTCGAAGACAAGGTTTGTTAAAAGAACAATTTATATTTTACAATCATTCAATTCATATAAAAATTTGTGGTTGGCGATGTAATTCATAGTCAATATTGGTTAATTTTAAACGGTCCGGTTTGATCCAATTCAATGGCCTAAAATTGATCCAGGCCATCTTTAGCAAAAAACTTAACCAGTGTGACTCAGAGATAAATACCTGAATACTGAACAGTGCAGGTGAAGTTTTCCAGATTCCTTGTATTTCTTGCTAGATAATCAAGTGTAAGTTAAATAATAGAACAAACAAACAACAAGGATTTAAGGTAAATCCATTCACATTTTAGTTCCCACTGTTGTTACTCTACAGCAAAATAATACAAACAGAAAATCAGTAGAACATTCTATCATACTGTTAGGTCACATGTCTTTGCTAATTTCAAAGTGTTTCCACACATTGAATTGGAATGATGGACTGATCATGTTTTTTCTGTATTGTCCAACGTTGATTAAAATTGCATTATTTCACTTCAAACAATGTTATGATGCTACAGGCGATTTTATTTGATTCAATTAACGACTTGCCTTAACAGATCGATCTGGTTGGATTGTAGGAGTATCAAACGAATACTACATCCATAAATAATATCAGCTCACTAAAGAGTAAGAAAAGGAAAGAAAAAAAATACTGTTGAAAATGTTGTGAAAATGCGTACAAACAAATTGTGACACATCACATCATCACTGTAATGAGTGCGGGACTAGCATTTAATATGAACAGGCCTTTCAGTGTAAAAGGGAGGAAGCAGGGGAGAAAAGACTTTTCAGCCGATTACCAGTCTAATGGACAACAAATAACTGTTTTTAAGACTCGATTTTAATAATTAAGAAAAATGAATATTTTATAAAGCACATAAAATTCCATGATGATTAATTTTTCATTCGTTGGAGACGTGATGATACATTTTTCTGACCGCTAGATGGCAGCACCTTCAAAAAATGAGGAGAAAACCACCGCAAAACTACGCAGAACAAGAAGAAAAACGGAAAATACAAAGAAGACTTGTAGCCGTTAGCTTGTTATACTACAGCGATTTTTTAAATGTTTGGTTAACGTCAGTACAAGTGTCAGAAACTATCTTATGCAGCAAAAGAAAGGAAAGGCTATATTAGACATCTCTTGACAGAGCGCTCTTTCCTCACAGCATGGAGAAACAGTTGCATTTAAACCTGCTGGCCTCCAGACCTCCAATGGCTGGTGGTGGATTTCAGTCTGGCTCTAAAATGAAGATGGGGTGAGTAAGATAACAGTGTATGAAAACGTTAAAGGTTTTTTTTTTTAATCTATATTTGCGTGTTATTCTTCGTGCCACTTGTCAAAGCCACACTGTGAACCTTTGTCCGAATAGCTAGTCGAAAAGCCACACAGTTGAACGAAAACCAATATACTATAGCATTAGCCTAGCTACCGCTAGATAAAGCAGGCACGACCCGCCTCCCGCAGCTGCTGCAGAGATATTTTTTATACTTCAAATGATTCCTTTGAGTTAATAAAGTCTAGCTGATGCTGTGTAGAGCTTATCATTTTCATTAAGAAAAAAACAACTACGTCAGAAGATACGAACTGTTATGTTCTGATACAGTCGGATACCCCCGTTACGCCCACCAAAGGATAACGAAATCTGTTTTTACAATATAGTTTTGCTGATTTAATCCAAAAGTGTAATTACATTCTTATGAAGATGACGCTTTCATTAACTTCGTTAAAGTGGTTCGTTTTCTGCACAAAGTCGTGCCTAAGGGGACAGCTGTGTCAGCCAGCAGTCAGAATATGGAGTCAAACTACAGTTTGGAGGCAGAGATAGTATGTATATTGTGCATAATGATTTCCCCTCATTTTTATTTGTATTTATATATTTTTATAGACCTGGCCGGAAGAAAGATTTTACCCCTCTGCTTTGGAGTCAGTACTTTGAAACCATGGAGGATGTTGAAGTGGAAAATGAAAATGGCAAAGATATATCCTTCCCAAAATCTCTGTTTCACAAGAATGCATGGATGAGTTTTTGTTGTTTGTTTTACGCATATCATAGAATTAAGTTTCAAATGCTTTTCAAATTCTCCTTCTAGGTCAAGGATCTGTAACCTTTAGCAGTAAAAGAGCCATGTGGGCCTGTTTCTTGCTGATCAAAATCTCATTGGAATGGCAGAGTCTTATTTTACCCTTTGGGAAAAGTTGATACTACTTTATTTTTGGCTTGAATATAGAACAAAAACATGAAGTAAGACTAGCTTTTTCTCAAAGTGTGAAATTGTTTTATTTATTTATTTATTTATTTTTTACTTTTAACAGAAGCTCGTATGACTTCCTTTCAAAATTAGACTTTCTGTGCCTAACAGGATCATCCTATTGCAGCTAGTGTTCTCCTAAAAAGGTTTTAAACAACGCAAAAACAGCATCTTTTTTCTGCAACATGTGGCTCCTGAGCCTCATGTTGCAGACTCCTGGTCTAGGTTTTAGTTTTGTTTAGTGTTTTAATGTAGTGCTTACAGCCTTGCATTTTGTTTTCTTGACCGCACAGCACATTTTCAGAATTTACTGCAGTGGTTCTCTTGGTCCTGTGCTGTTGCTGCTCCATGGAGGAGGCCATTCTGCACTTTCATGGGCAGTGTTTACTGTGGGTATCATTACCACTGTTGATACTGAAGGTTCTGCATAATCCCCTTTTCTTAAACAGTAATCATACACCAATATAACAGGTTATAATAACAATATGTGTGTTGCAAGACTGCCCAGAATACAGATTGAAAGGACCTCTGTATATGTCTCTACAGTCAGTCATATCCAACACGATTACCTGTAGGGTGGTTGCCATGGACTTGCGAGCTCATGGTAAGGAAAATACTCTGTAGGCTTTGGAACAAATTATTTTTCCATTTTTAAAAATGCAAATGTCTGTAGAATTGACATTTTCTGCAAAAATGATGGAATAGGTTTTCCAATTATTACTCTTAAAAAGATAAAATAAATAAAACTAATCTGAGATTGTCAATGTAAGATGAGAAAACTTTGGAATCCTTTCAGCTGAAAAGATTTTTAACTACCAATTTTATCCACCCTGTAGTATATTCTCCAGAAAGGCTAACATTCTCTGCAATACATTGTGGGGAATTTTATCTTTTTTTTTTTACTCTACACAAATGTGTTTATATATACATTTAAAACATATGCTTTGCTTGTTTGGTATGCGTAACAAGAATTTCTGAAACTCGTCTTTAAATCTGCAGGTGACACCAAAGTAAAAAATCCTGAAGACTTGTCGGCAGATACCATGGCAAAGTAAGATCCAGTTTTGTAAATATCTCTTTTTGTCAGAAGTGGGTTTATAGTTTGTTTGTTTATTGCTGGCTTATATCCAAGAAATATATAAAATCCTAAAAACTGGCTATATAAGAAGTAAATAAAGTACTAAAAAAAAAAAAGATAAGTTTTGGGGGGTTTTATGTAATTGTATTTTTCTTTCAGAGTTAGTAGTGTACCAAGTTAGTCTTGGTTTATTTTAATTACATATTTCTTGTAAACTAGTAAATGAAAATGAGAACCAATTGTTGCCACCTGCTAGACTGCTGCTGATTTGAAGTAATATTGTTGGACACTGTCAAGAAAATGAAAGAATGAAAGATTTTTCAAATGAAATAAAGTGTAAGGAATTAAGTACAGAAATGCAAAAGCCAAACAACACAATTTTTGTGTATGTCATCTTTATTTTAAAAAATCCTTTCTGTAGCATTTAGTACAAGATCATTTTACTGTTGAAGCTAATCTTTAGATGTCACCTCCACATGTTAATCCCGTTTCTTCTTCTTTAACTCATTATATTTTTAGTACATTTGTGTAATCATGCCAAATTAGTCAAATGAATGAATTTATTTGCTCTGCTGTGTTTTTAAACAATAGACAGCTTTTATTTTTTTATTTGTGTGTTGTAAGGGATGTCGGTAAAGTGGTGGAGGTGCTCTATGGCGAGAATCCACCTCCAATCCTGATTATTGGACACAGTATGGGCGGGGCCATCGCGGTCCATACAGCCACGGCCAATTATGTACCATCACTGCTGGGTCTGTGTGTCATTGATGTTGTGGAAGGTAAACTTGATTCTGTTTTGAAGTTTCCATAACATTTTTGGATGGTTTATAAATGTTTGATGTAATAAAACAGCAGCAGAATACCAAGGAAAAGCTGAATGACTCCTGACTTTTAATGGCCATTAACAATATCTTAAATCATTCAGGCACGGCAATGGATGCTTTGAACAGTATGCAGAATTTCCTCAGAAGTCGGCCAAAGACTTTTAAATCTCTGGAGAACGCCATCGAGTGGAGGTAAAAAGAAGACATCTACTCAAGTAGTGAAGGGCTTGTTTTGAATTTAAAGTTCAAAGTGGAGTTTGAAACCTGTGGAAGAGGATTAGGGCCATGCAGAATTATTTGATTGATGAAAAGTACTACAAGTGTTTATAGTCAATTGAATGGAAAGTTTTTACTCATTTGGTCTTTACTTAAGATAAAAATCGGATTTAAATTATAATCAAATCACTACTGCGTTTAAGGTTTAGAACATCTTTAGGATATCTGCTTTATAATCAATTTTAAAGCTGTTGTCAATAAAATGAAGTCCTTTAAAGAATAAAATTGTCTCCTACATTTGTAATTTATCCTTAAACTGAATTGAAACAAACATTTTTAATCCTATCAATAAGAATTCCCACGTGTATCAGGAAAAACATAACATAGATGCATTTCCTATCTAAACAACACTTCATGAAATATGTATTACACTTTCTTCAATAAGTGTCCATCAAACTGAGACTTCTTCAGTATTTAAAGCAGACAGCTGAAATGGTCACTTTTTACTGTAAAATCCAGAGGCTTATTGGTGGAATGACAGCACTAAAAAGTTTGTATTGTTTTTAAGATGTAGTTATTTATAACAGCAACAGAAAGGTTATTTTTAATAACAAATCTATTTTCTTTTTAATCACTGTTAGGTGTTAGCTATGTTAACTTACTATCCTCAGTAGTGTTAAAAGTAAGATTTGATCTCTTCAAATTAGACTTTGATCTCACTAAACCACATTCAAACATTGATTGACCGGTGTCTGAAATGTTTCTGCTTCCAGTGTGAAGAGCGGTCAGATCCGGAACATCGAGTCAGCACGAGTGTCAATGGGAGGCCAAGTGAAGAAGTATGTCTGTTCTAGTTTAGACTTTTGAAAGCCCTGAAGGTTTCACCAAGTTAAGTGTATTTTTCTTTGCCTGCTGATCTTCACAGATGTGAAGAGTCATCTAGCAGTCCAAGCCTCTCAAATAGTGCCGGTGAAGGCATTATAGAGGAAGAGGAGGATGAAGACGTGGAGGAAGAATCCAGCAAGAAAAAAATGAGAGAAGATGACCAGGAGGTTCAGTCTCTGACAGTCATATTTCTATAACCTTTTTCCTTAGCTGGAAAGTCAAATGTTGCTGTTTTTATAGGTGAAAAAGGAGAGCGTCTTTACTTGGCGCGTGGAGCTTTCAAAGACAGAAAAATATTGGGATGGCTGGTTCAGGGGTCTCTCTGCACTCTTTCTCAGCTGCCCTGTGCCAAAATTACTGCTGCTTGCAGGTTCGATCCATTCTCACAGTTCTGCTTCCTTTTTTATGTGAAAGCTAACCTTCTGCACATGTTCACTACAATGCTTGCTTTTATGCAGGGGTGGACAGGCTTGACAAAGATCTCACTATTGGACAAATGCAAGGTGCATAAAGAACATGTTTCTAGTTTTTTTACCCATACTTGTAATAATGTACAATAGTCTCACACAGTTCTGATCCTGGTCCTCAGGGAAGTTTCAGATGCAGGTCCTCCCTCAGTGCGGTCATGCAGTTCATGAAGATGCACCTGAAAAAGTAAGTCATTCTTCTACACAAAAAACAGCTTTAAATCCAATTCTTGCTATTAACTTAGTCACTATTAAGTTGTTATTTTTAAAATATTCTCCTGATCCTTTCTATTCTCTACTAGGTAGCGGATGCTCTGGCAACATTTATGGTCCGACACAAATTTACCGAGTTTAAGGCCGGATACATGTGGTAAGTGTATTTCTTTTGGAGAAAAATGTTGTCATTTAACATGAAATTATGTTTTGGTTTATCCTAACCTGATTTCAGCGACTTTATTGCAGAACATTTGAATGAATTAATTTCTTATCTTTCATTGCCAAAAGCTAGGAATCTTGTGGAAACGTGTACCAACCAGTTTGAAACCAGAACCAGTTTGGCCTCAGTGCACCTATGTTTTAAAAATATTTGATATATAGACAAGTGAAGGTGCATTTTGCACCTCAATTTTGCATTCTGTTGTACCATCTAAATCAGGGGTCACCAACGCACTGAAAGCGCCCGCAAGGCTATATCTAAAAATATCACAGATCACAATGGAATTCAATATCACTTTAAAAAGGGTCATTCATGTGTGGGGTCATGAAATTATTCAGAGACTTTCCCATTTAGGAGCAGCAGCTGCCCCCACACTGTGGCACAAGAAAGCCCCCACTCCTCTGTAACCAGTGGGAGGGGGGTTTAATGTAAAGGAGCAAATTCTGCCTTATTTTTTTTTTTAAAATGTCAAGATGCAATGTCTCATTGCATCGCTGACTTTTTTAACCAGACCTGTAAAAATACCAGAAAACAACTGAAGCTTTGTTTAGAGCTGCACATTTTCTGATTAAAAAAGAAAAGAAAAGGAAGCCATTTGGCCTCTATGTAGGCCTCCCACCTACATAGGAAATGAGCAGACAAATCACCAAAACTATTGATCAAACCAACAGTATTACACTAAAAATGTCACACAAAATGTTGCATTTTAATTCATTAAGTGTTCAAAAAAATTAAAAAATGTGTTTTGACAAGAAGATTTAGGATTTCCTTGGCTTACACATGTTAGAAGTGGTTTATTACTATGGTCCCTCCTGACTTTTCATGTTGTTTTTGTCATTACTGTTGTGTAAATCATTGATTAGAATTGTGGAAAATAGTTTCTATTGATATGTAAGCAATCAATTAATAGTGTTAAAATAACTACTGCTAATTATTATTATTACCATTATTCGTTATCATTACTATTACTATACTAGTCTGTGGTTTTGTTTTTCGGGAAGTTCACAGTAAACAGGCTCTGTGTAGCCCTTCATACTGCTCAGATGCCATAAAATAGCCGTCATCCTCAAAAAGGTTGGTAATCCCTGATCTAAACTATAGAGCTTGGAAACTAATATCGTTGGCATTTTATGTCCTAAAGAAAAAGATCCTGTCTGAAATATGTGTATAATTAAAACGGGAAGCTTTTATTTTAAACCTATGTTTCTGTCTGTAAACATTTCAAATGTTAACCTTAGGGAATCTATGGTGTCAGATAGACTCTCATGTTTAATGGATCAACTCCAGTTGATCTGTTTTTTTTTATATATTATAAGTGTAGTTTAATTTTCTATGTTTTGCGGTTATCCTTTTTCTTGTTTGTTTAAAATTCCTGTTTTCTTATTTTCATGTCTTCTGCTTTTTCCACAGCTAAATTCCTCTCCAAACATCCAGCAGATGGGGAAAACATGTTTTGAAATTCATTGACGTTATTGTCCAATTTACCTGCAAATTAAAAAATTATTATTATTGTTGATGTTAAGTTGCTTACATGCATAGATAATTTTGCCTTTCAGCTTTGCCTTTTTTATTTAAATATAGTGATTTGAATAAACTTTATTTTTTTTGTTTTCTTATTTCCTGAAGAGTATTGCTTTTCTTGTTTGAAGGTTTCTTTTCAGGGATTGCATCACTGGTAACGTGTTTGTGATGTTTGAACTGAATTAAAGATGGATGCTGCCAATACTGCCACTATGCTTTTGTACTAGATGTGTTTAAAAGATCGAGATCATTTTTAAATGGAACGTTCTTACATTGAGGTGGTCAACAAAAGATAAATGAATGCAGTTTGAAAATTTATCAAAAACAAAAGTTTTAAACTTCAATCATTAGTTGTTTTTTAATTTTGTTGCTGTATATTACTTGAAAAACGTTTGAAGGCACATGGTTGACCTGAAGATTGTCCTTATTAAAATATTTTTTTAAATAAAATGATTGATAACTGCATTAATTGCAGTGTAATTGAAAAATTATACAAACAAAATAGTGTTATTTCATTCAAAGTAACACTTCTGATGAAGTAAATTTCTATGAACTGATAGAAATACGATCATACTTATTTTACTACAAGATTAGTAATTAGTCTTGTAGCATTTCCTAATAAAAAAAACCAAACAAAAAAAAACAGTTGACTTAATGTCAAGGCAGATTGAAGCTGTTCTAGCAACATATGGAAGCTCAGCATCTCTCCAGCAGACCTTCTGTTAATTTTTCCTGTTACAGGCCACCCCAATGTCCAAAACACATTATTATTATTAATGAATGAAGTTTAACAGTAGAGATTAGTTAACACCATGAATTTCACATTTACAGTAGTGCTCCAAATAAGTGCACTTACTTTAAAATTAATAATTAATTATAATGTTCTCAAAGTTTATACCTTTTAACAAAATCTGTTGTGTTAACACCTTGTTCTACATAAAATAATTATATGTTTGCAACCATTACAAAGTATTGCAAAAATGTCCTTTAGTTCCTGATGAACTCCTGGAAACAAAAACATGTTTAATTACCCCTCTGTGGACCAACGCAGGGCTTTACAAACATCTGAATTATTTATGAGTTATAATGATCAGTCTCTGAAGATCGTGACTGATTTTTTTTTCTGGATACATTTAAGGCCTCTTATTTTATGGCATGAAAATTTAATTTAAATATTTTTTACAAAGCCTTCGTAGATGTTTAAATGTACAAAGCAGGGAAATGAATGGTAAAGAATTAGATTATTTTTTATTTATGTGAAGATTTTTTTGTTCCCTTTTTCCTATTCTTAACTTTATTGACCACTGTGCCACTCCTAATGCAGTACATACTAAATACAAATCTTTGTGTTTGTGTGAACAACAGCAGATCTTTTTAGATGTCAAAATCAATCTTTTCATTCAGTGACAAAGTTTTGTGCTACTCGTAATTTCCGGTCAAACATATGAGTCAACCAACCACTGTTCAAGAAAAAGTAGGAGCTGTCCAGTGCTGAAACTCCAGCTTTAGTACTGGCTATAGTCCTGTTCCACACTTTTTCCCCCCAAACATTTGAACCGTCCCACTTGGTTTCCATTGTGCCATTGGTCCAGGATAATGAACAGTGAAAAACCAAAACTTAGAGAAATAATTATTTTTCATGCATGGCCTTTAAAGTTTTTTTTTCTTTCATTCATGTACACAATTCGCAAAATGTCTGAATGAGTAATCTGGATTTACTTACAGCCTTTAGATGAGTTGTCATTATTTTGATAAATACATTTAATAAATGCTCAGCTTTTTTTATTTCTGAGCCAAGCCATAATTTTTGTTTTTTTCCAAATGTTAACTAATCTTTTTACTTATACTTTCATGAGAAATGACAATGAGAAGACAGAAAACTATTTAAAATTGTTTTATTTTTTTTCTAACTGTGTGTGATGGCAGTAAGTAAAATAAGTATCAACTCTTTAAGAAACACTTTTTTTTGTTTTGGAGGAGAAACACCCTTGGCTGTGTGCTTAAATATAACATCTTACTCTTAGTTAGTTACCACATTGGCACATGCCCCCAAAGTGCTCCTTTGTTTTATGCCCCACATTTGTATAGTTAGTACCCAATGTCACACCAACAGACCCATCTGAGGAAGGAGGTTCCCATATAAGATTTTACAGACCATCACTGTGTCAAAGCCAACCCCTCATTTAAGCAGAAAAATCCTCTCATAGTATAGGGTTTCTATCCTAGGGCTTGTCAGCAGAAACAATTCTCTTACAGTTTTCCTCTTTTAAACCCATTTTGAGTTTATGTCAAAGAGCTCAAATTTTCACATCATTTAGACACATTTTCTGACCAAAGAATATATCAATAAAATCCCAAACAGAATAATAATCCATCCATCCAACCTGCTGAATTTCCTTGTTAGGTCATGGGGTTGCTGGAGCCAACTGAGCATACATCACGGTATATCCTGAATAGCTTGCCAGCATGCTGCAGGTTCCCATTATCACAATAACATGCACACCTAAGGGCAAAATAGGCCTACGAAGCATGTTTTTGGACTGTGGGAGGAAGCCAGAATGCTCAAAGAAAACCTACGCTCACATGGGGAGCACATGCAAACTCCACACAGGAAGGTCCTAACTGGGACTTGAACGAGGGCCATCTCGCCATGAGGCAAGAATGCTAATGACTACACCATCATGCAGCCCATTAAAAAAATAAAAAATAGTAAAAACAAATAATAAGAATAACAGTATTTTTAATGGATTTCTTAAATTAGTGGGTTTAATCTATGTACAATATATGTTTTTTGTTTATTCAGGTTTTCTAAGAGAAACATGACAGAGAAATTCAGATGTCCAACAATGGATTTGTAAAAAGTAGTACAAATGTATGAGTCTGCAAGTATGTACCGGTACTAAGGGCAGTATGAAACTGGTTAATGCATTCATATGAACATAGTGTAAGTGGCAGGGTAGTAGTAATGAGCCTATTCTATAAAATGTGAAACATGATTAATTCCTATGCAGAAATTGGAATTACAACTTCAGTTTTTTAATAGAACTTTTTTTTTGTCAAACGGGAATTTGAGGTAGTTTGTACAAAAACTAATGCTTGCCAGCTGTGCCTTGGACTGAAGAGAAAATAGAAACAGTTGTTGGTTCCTCCCTTCTCAAAGAAAACAACCTATCCCTAGTCTTTTCCACCTTAAACACCAATTTGAGCTGGAAATGTTGATTCTTGATAACATCAAATAACACCCCTGAAACATGTTAAGAAAAAGAAATATTATTAACATGGCAATAAATTATTGTGACATCTGAATAAAGATGAACAGTAATAAATGAACCTTGTGGAACTTCAGTACTGATGTTAAGAAAGTGAAGGGGAGACCATTGAACAGCCACACATTGTTCAAATCCTGAAAGGTATAGAAATCTGTGGCTGCCAAAAGGGTCTTAGCAGTTAAATGTAAACAATTTCTATATCAACATAATGAAAAATAACTTCATACATTTTCTTTTGAGTTTATTTGTCTAGCTGCTGGAACATAATGGCGATTTTAGTGTTTTATTCAATTGAGTTTCTGTTACATTCTTGATTATTTAAAAATGGATTCTGTTTTTTTATGCCAAGATTTAAAAAAATAAATGTAATTTTTTTATTTATTGAGTAAAAATGGAAATTTATAGGACAGCTTCAAAGATGTGGGTTATGGTGGTTACATTTGTATTGCTGATTTGTGTAACCTCTTGAGGGGTGGAGGGTAGCGGATGATGTCAAGACTCAGAATGCCAATAAAAACGATGGAGATGAAGAGCTGAAGCCTGATTGTCTCAGAAACATAATTGGTAAAATAATCAAACGAAGCTGATGGCCAGTAAGTACCTCTTGTTCAGAGTAATTATGTTATTAAACATTTTTCTCTTCTGAAATATTACTTTTTTTCACTTTCCAGGAAATATGGTTCTTTTTTTCAAGCCTAAAACCTATTTGAGGTTTTAGTTTCACAGCTGATTTTGATTTACGATTCTATTTGATGTCTTTCAATTGATCCACAGATTTGACCTCTTTGAATGAGACAGAAATCCCTCAAATGAAGCAGATTGGGACTTCTGTCAAAGCGATCCTGTCCATGCTGCCGTGTCTCTTCTTCCTGTATGTTAACAGCATCATGGTGTTCACCCTGCTGAGGAAACCTCTCCTACTGGAGACACCCCGATACATACTGTTCGCTCATTTGCTCTTTACTGAGTCTATCCAGCTCATGCTGACAATGTTGCTGTACATATTTGCTGTGATGATGGTCCAAATTATTGGCTATGTTTGCATTGCTGTCACTCAATTTGTTGCTATTACTATTAGATTGTCTCCTCTAAACCTGGCTGTTATGTCTTTAGAGAGATATGTTGCAATCTCTTTTCCACTCAGGCACACCACCATTTCTACGCCCAGAATGGCAGGTGTAGCCATTGTTGTTATATGGACTGTGGCCTCTTTAGACACCTTCATTCAAATCTTTATGTTCGTCAGTCTCAAAAACAAAAGCTTTTCCTCACAGGGAATCTGCAAAAGAAACAGTGTCTTCCAAATGCATGTTTTTGTGAATTTAGACAGAGCTTTCACTGTTGTAAATTTTGTCCTGGTCACCACCATTGTCCTTTACACATATATCGCCGTTATGATCACTGCAATGACTTCTTTGGAGCGCAGCGTCAACAAGGCACATAAGACACTGTTGTTGCATCTTTTTCAGTTGTGCTTGTGTCTGGTCTCCACTATGTTTGATATGATAAACTCTAGTGAACTGTTAACTTTGGATCATGCAATAGCGATCGATGTTCAGTTCGTCCTCTTTTTAAGTTTAATAATTTTCCCTAAATGTTTGAGCCCCCTCATATATGGACTCAGGGATCACAACTTAAAACATTCATTTAAACACCATTTTACATTTGGCTGCATTTCCACTGTTACCCCATATTCTGGTTAACTATCAGAGCATTAATTGTGGAAGCACAGCTTTTCTTTTTTCTTTTTTGTATCATGTGCAATGTAAAACTGTCATCTTTTTGTGGAAAAGTAGCAGTGTGCTTTATGAAGATTAAATATAGTGTAGGGAAGGATTTTTGAGTCTTTTCAACTCATTACTTATAGTTTCATACACGTCATAATGTTTGAATGTTATTTTAATGTTTGAATGTTTATTTGTAAATTACTGCATACGTTAGATCTTCCCATGAAAGAATTTAGATAAAAATTAATGATTACATGTGAGAAATAAGAAAATAATTTGATTTCAGAAAAAACAGTGTTATCAACACTATACTGCTTCAAGCCAACCCCCCCCCCACCGTATTTTTACATAATAAATAACTGAATTTACTTCCATTTTTTAATAATGCAGAAATTTAAGATTTAGCTTCATAATTCTTATTACTTTTTATGCATTTAATTCTTTTCTTTTCATTTCTGTGTTGTATTCTGTGCAACACAAAATCAATGCTTAAATTTTAATGTAGTACATAATAAAGTGCCTTGCCAAAAGACACTTTGATATACCCCAGAGACTTGATTATATATTTTTTATCTTTGAATCCCTTTGATGCGCATTACTAGTAGTAGAAACTACTATGCATAATCAATAGAAATGATTGAGGAATTGTTTAGCTCGTTACCATTCATGAGTCATTTACAAATGAAAGCTATTCTTCCAAACTTCTGCACTGATTTAAGGACTCTAAAGTTATCTTAAGGACGATATAGAGAATACAAGCTTTTAATCTGTTTCTCTGATATTTTTAGCCATACTCATCCACCCGTCAAAACAAATAAAACTCACTTTATCTTGTGTAGCATCCTCAGGGTGAAGGCAACTACAGGTTACCAGTGCATCACACGACCAACTGAAAACAAAAAACCCACATGCAAAAAATTCTTCAACTATTCTATGAAGCACTCTTTTGAAATGTGTTAAACTCCACGCAGAAAGGACCCAGCCAAAGTTTGAACGATGGCCTTCTGGTTGTGAGGCAACAGGGCTGACCAGCACACCACTATGGTGATCTCGAAAATACAAATAAACGTTACAGGACAGGTGTGTTTAAATGTTAGAATAAATACAGATACCAAATTTGTGCCATCTTTTCTAATTCCTCTTAAAAATTTTCAATTTTAATTTTCTTTGTTTCAAACAAAAATGAAAATAAACACAAGAGTATAAAATAGACAGATAAAACAAGACAGTGTGCTTGAAAAATACAGTTAAGGAAAAGACTGGTTGAGCTGCTGTTAGTAATTTTCCAACTAGCTTACTTATAACAAAATATGTAGCTTCTCAAGCCGTAAGAAGATATGGAAGATTTGTTCAAATCCCTGGAATAATCTAAACCTATGTGATGTTTGACGTGTTAGAAAAAAATCATGCATTCAACCAGCAGATGTCAGCCTTGACTAACAAGAAATACTGCAATACTTTCTGAAGTTAAAGTGCAGAAACTGGAACTGTTGTTCCAGAGTGTTTAAAGATTTGACCAGAACTTCTAGATTTGCATTGTTCTGTATGATGACTATATTATTGATGGGAGGATTTTTCTGTCTTCTTTCTCATAATGCACATGCATACTTATGAGTGAAACAGAGCAGGGAGTGTGCAGAACAATTTCTGTGGGTAAACAGGGAAGAGGGGGTGTGGACTGGCGGAACAAAGGAAGCATCTGAGCAGGAGGTGGACTAATTTAAGCGATCTTTACTTTGCCACAATCCTGAAGCCCTCTCAATACCGCTCTGGCCTCCGTGAAAGAGCACTTGAAGGGCTGAAAAACATTCCAGTGCAAAAAAGTACCTGGTGACCAAGAGCTGCTGGGTTTATAACAAGAGCAGCAGAGAAAAGTTGTTATTTATCAGTACTGAACCCAACTCATCCTCAGCCAGTGCAGCAGCTTTGATGTAAAATTTAGCAGTTTTAACTTCACGTTCAATCATAAAAGAAATAATTTAGCTTTCTCTGTTTTGTATTATATTGTAAAATGCTTCCAAATAAAAGCACAAACACAAAACGTCATCTTTGTTTTAAACTGTCAATGGATTTCATGGCAACATTTAGAAAAAGATTGCAGGATTTGACAAGTTCTGGATTTCTTAACACATAGCCCATTGATGGATGTCAGACAAAAAAAGAGAGATTCATATTTTCTCCTTTTTTAAGGGCATATGATATAATAAGGGAGTAACAGCTGATTAACTCAAGCTTGTGGTTAGAGCACCTGAAATGTCAGAGGGGAATGACTGGAGAAATTAAAGATGCCTTGATTTTAAAGGTTTTTTTTTTTTTAATCATCACCTAGGATTTTAAAATAGTTGCACTTTTTATAGCTAGATCTTTCTGACAACATTTGAGAACAATGAAAAAAAACTAATGCAACTGGTCTCCCTTTAAACTGATTTAACAGGACACACTGGCCTCAAGGTTGTTGCAAAAATCATTTGAACAATACAGATAGACTGAAAGGTCCCAGATTAATCATGTTCCCATGAGTCCAATAAAAGCACTGAGCTTTCAATCAGAATTTGAATAAGGCTTTGGGGCAAATGTGATTGACTACAAATGTGATGTTTTTGGTTCATTTAATACTTTGCACATTAAAGTACGGCCAACTGCTTGATATCTCACTAATAAAAGCAATATATAATTTATTGGAAGTAGAGCTATAAAGGAGTATAAAATAAAAAAATAAAAAAGATCTATATATGTTTTCATTATTTAAAGTTACATTAATGTAGATCACATATCAAATGCAATGATGAATTTAAAAAAATACTAATTAAATAATGCAAACTAGTTTATTTAATCTTTAATTTCTTGATTAATTTGATAAATTGCAAACGTTTATGTATCCTGCATGTCACATCAACCTAAAAACAAACAGATGATTACATTTTCTAGTCATTTTAAGCAGCATAAAATGGCTGTGCCAAGCAGTAAAGGGAAAAAAAATCTTTATATACGTTGGTTTTGTCTACCTAAGACTTTACAAAATTAATGAATGATTTATTCAATTTTCAACACACTGCATTAAATTGTAATTTCCTTAATATCAAATAATGCTAGTAGAAATAAAAACAGATAAAATAATCAAACATTTTTCAGTTGTTAAATGTGGAATTTCACAGAGAAAACGGTGATGCCACACACTAAAAAAGAGGAGTGATTTGATGAATCAATATATGTCGAGTTATCAACAAAGATGACGTAATGTGGATCCTAATGGATCCTTCCTATCTGTGGGGGGGGTTTACGTGAAACCGTGACTGGAGTCCCTTGCTTCCTTTGTCAGGTGTGCTCCCCTGCTCCCCGCTTTGGGATAGGGTGATGGTATGGTCCACTTGCCGTTCGGAGTTGTTGCTGAGGAGGTTCCACTGTTCGGCGGCACTGTTCAGAGTCGCGTGCGGTAGGGAGAGCATGAAACTGTACCAATTTTGAAAATGGTACCGACTTCACTTCAGAGTTACCATGGGCAGCGCTGGAGGGTTGCCATTTGCCTCATTTTCTGCGTTACTTCAGGTGAGTATAAATTGTTGACCGTTTCTTTTTATGTCTTAAATTATAATTTTGTTTCCCATGAACGTTTCACAGAAGTTTGTGAGGAAAACCGACGGTTTTCGTCCCTCATTTCGAAACCTCTGCTCTCACAATAAGCTGGCTTTGAGATACCTCAAGTTTTTTTTTTTTTTTTTTTTACCCTTCTTTAGGTTTTAGTTTTGTAAATATTTCAAACTTTGTAACAAGTTCGATTCTGCATCCTTGAAGACGCGGTCGCCCCGTGCCACCTCCGCTGCTGTTGGTATGACCCCAGGCAGTGGACAAAAACCCCAATCAGTCAATCCCATCATAACCCGAGCTAACTCTGTCTCGTGCTGCCGTTTGTGTGGCAGACGGACCCGCTTCAGATATATTCATCAGAGAAACGTGACTGCTCGTGGAGGAATGCGCTGCCTTGTGTGTCACGCCACCTGCTTTGGGGGAAAAAAAGTATTGAGGAACCCCCAGAATCGTGTCACCATAGAAGATCATTGAAATGCAGCTTCCTCCTCATTGAGAGAAGGGTCTCATGTGTCTGCAGTGCAGCCTGAGCTCATAATGGTTGAATTAGAGTTGACTAACACTGGCCTGAAATTTGCCAACTTTCTCCCAGTGGAGTGGTGCCCCTATGAAGACCTCCAAAATAAAAGCTTCTCTGATTGTCCAAACTTTGCCATCAGCTGTGCAATCCTCCTTCCTGGTGTGCTAGGGAATTTCTGTGCAATCTGATTGACAAACAAATAAATAATATCTTTTAAAATTGTATGCCATGGTGGGTTCTTATCAAAGGTAAAATAAAACCTCACCTGGAGCATACATTTTGAAGGACAGATGTCTGCAGCCTTCAACATGTTAAGAGCCATGTGGCTCAGCTTCTCACTGACCACAACCCAATAGGAGCTACAACGTCTCAGGGTGTATTCAGACTGGACACATTTGGTTCGCTTTAAGTGAACCAGAGTTTGTTTTTCCCGATAATCCTGTAACAAATTTTCTGTCTGAAGACACCCAAGTAGACCCTGGTCTGGGACCAGGAGCCGCTCTTGTACTTATGTTTGGAGGTGGTCTTGCTTCATTTTTCAATAGGACTTGGCTTTGGTTTGTTCTGAGATTCCTCTGTCTGAATACAATCCGTCCTCAACACGGAACAACTGAACCAATATGCTTTTTTGTGTTTTGTTATGCGGTGTGTGCTGCTATGACGTAATCCTAAAAGCAGCCTATACTTTCATGCCCGATCTCTCCTAACCACTGCAGTTGCTAGCATCCTGTGAGTTAAAACACAGTCGGCACGTCTCCTTGCCAGTAACCGCTTGCAGCATGCCTCCGCCGTACCAAAGTAACAAGTAAAAAGTTTATTCCCGACGTTCAAAGCTGGTAATTGAAATATAACGTTTTAATAAGTTAACAGCCCTGATAAGGATTCTAAAGCCCTGCACGTCTGTCCTTCTCTTATTATTTTGACCCGTCCTTGTAGTTCCTGCCTGATGACTGAAGAGATCTTTAGTCACGTGGTTTGTTTACTAGCTTTGGTTCGTAACAGAATGGGCCGCTTGATGGCATTCTAAATACAGACCAATCGCAAGGTTCAGGACTCGATTCGGAACAAATTAAGCGAACTCTATCGAGAACAAAGGATTTGTCCAGTCTCAATATGCCTACACTTTATTAAAATTACAACACTGCTTTGTTTTTGTGGTATTGTTACTAATATTATAAATATAAATAAACTACAGTTCTTTTGGTAATGATAATGAACATAAATAGAAAATAGCATATTTTTCTAAATATAAAATGGGTCATATTTTTTGATGGAACTTTGCTTGACTTTATTTTGAAATGGAAGACACTGTAGGAGGAGGGAGTGTATTGTCGGCATCCATTTATTTGTAAATCTAACTAAACACAATCAAACCAGAGCTAATTTTTGTCAGAATTGTGTGGATTGGGGAGAGGCTGGTGCTCAGAGAGCAGGATTTTAGGGGAATGCTCAGCAATTCCTGCATGGCTCAAAATACCACTTTGGGGATGTTTATGGCTGAATGAATAATGGACACATTGTAAGCGCTTTGAGCGTCTGGAAAAGTGCAGATAAATCCAATCTATTATTATTATTATTATTGTTGTTGTTGTTGTTGTTGTTGTTGTTGTTGTTGTTAAGAAAGCCAATATAGAAAGGTCAAAGAGCCACATGCAGTTCCAGAGCCTCAGGTTGCAGACCCTAGTTTAAGTAGAACATCTAAATCGCATCAAATTAAAACTTCCTATTGGCTATTTGGCTCTTTATATCCCAAAGTCTTTATACTGTTTGCTCTTTTACTACGGGATTGACTTAAGTGTGAAGCGGTTTGTTGCCATAATAGTTGTCTCATTATGTATTAGTGCAAGTACAAGTGCCAGGTAAGTGTCTTCTACATCCATGCATGTGTGTGTATGCCATTTATCCCAACTGTGATGCTGCAATAAACATTCTTGCCTTCACACAGGATGCCATTCTAAAATGCATTTGTTGTCTGCTACATTTTGACCCAAATTATTGCAGATTTTGTAACTATTGGGTAAAAGTTTATCATCAAGAGGTAGGTTGTAATGTTCTTTTTCTCTAAAAAAAAATAACAACTTGAAAGGGTCTGACAGTTGAATTTGAGGAGTTAATACTCATTTGTGGTGTTTAAGTCTTTAAGGAAACCTGCCTTTAAGAAAGAAAAAAGTTCTGCAAACTCTTTTGAATGTTTTGTTTTTTGTTTACTTATAATAGATGTTTATTTCCTTTTAAATCACATTCAAAATGGATTCTTACCATATGAATAGAACACATCAATTATACTTTACTAAGTTCCTAAATTGTGCAGGTATTTGGGGAAAAAAGCAAGACTATTGTATTTGAAGAGCAAATGGAACACTGGGTGATATCAGCATATTTTAACCAAAAGTAACTTGCGGCATTGATTGTTTCCAAGTAATTGCTCAAGGCAAAGCTGCATTAATCCTGCTCCTATCCCACAATCATGTTCTTTAGACTTTGGTTCATGGTGTTCCCAGGGTAAATGATGGCTGTTCTGGAACTCAAATTTTTAATTTTAGCTTATTTTGAGAAAGGAGACTGTGATCTGCAAAGATGCATGCTTTAAAATGAAGAAGAGCTGCAGATCTGATTGTTGGCGATCCAAGTTGATGAGTTTTACAGAGTCAACAGTCGGGAAAAGACGACCCGCATTCATGGTTTGGCTCTAAAGCGTTGTGTTGCTTCGTTAGTTTGCTGCATTTAGACATCATTCAGTCAGCTGTTAATAAGGGTTGGTGGACTACTTTGTAAACAAGGACTACATTGACAAGTGGGTATTTGCTTGCATCCACAAAAGGCCTTCACAACATTGGGAAAACCTGGGAGATTGAAGTCATTAAACTACTGATAAGTTAGGGTAAAAGCCAGTAATTTGTTTCTAATTTTCTCCACTTTAATGCTTTTTTATGCTGCTTGCTCCAAACTACAGATTAAGCCTAACCTATATCAAGACCAAATATTTTGGTAGTTGATAAGCAAAAGTGTTGGAAAAGTGTATTTTTACTTTGGCTATCACTTTTTTATGGCTTCTGTCTAAACTTTGTGGAAAGAGAATCAGCAGAATAACCTTAATATCCAGTTAGCATTCTCCTTTATTTAGAAGTTTAAAGTCTCAACAAGAATATTATTCCAACAATATTATTCAATTTCTTCATGACAAAGCACACCATTGTGATTAAAGACTGAACGTTTGAATTTCTAAATCAGCTACGCACAGACTAAACTACACAGATCTTTTGCAATCATAGATGAACAAATTCCAATAGCCTGCAGCATTTTCAGGGATTTATTAAATGTTTTTCTCAGCGTACAGTTTTCATCTAGTTTCATTTTATTATTTTTTTGTTCTTTCTGAAGACCCACTCCGATTAAAATCATGCTTTTGGTGTTTTTAACATTTTCTTGTGGCATTTTTCTCGTGTTGGAGGACATGTATAAAGAAAATTGGGATTCAAATTGCATTTCTAAGTATTTCTTTATTCAAATAGCTGTGAATCGAGAGCAGATGAAAAAATGTCATTGCAAAAGCTTGTGGCTGCAACATAGAAGCTGCCATGGCAAGCCACCATCTCCCTGCTCCGCTCCATTCTAATGCATCCACTTGTAGATGATGAGATACATGTACGTCTTGATTTTAAGCTGGTATCTGACTCAAAAATGTACAGCTGGATAGCTCCATTATTGCTCACCATATTTGTTGCACCAGTAATGTTAGGTTGAGGGTGTTATGGGCTGTAAACTAGTAGGAGAGCGTGTAAACAGAGGGATGATAGGAAATGAGGGAGGGCTCAACAGTCAGTTAACCTGGAGGCAAATTACTTTTTGGTGAAGATGACTAGGTGGGCATCCAAGCTATATTCTTGGGTAAAATGTAGCTGAATTGCTTTTATTTATATGTGAACACAAACACATTTTTATAGATGTGCAGAAATTTAACAAATGTTTAATATGAATGATATGTGGCCTACCCTTGAAGTTTGAACTTGACAGTAAAAAATAAATAAAAAAGACTTGTAACTAGCCCTGACCTTTTGACATAGCTTTTTAATAGTAATATGGTAAAAAGGTTTGTTGTCTAACTTTTTTTTTGTTAAATTGCAGCTAATATATGGTCTTTCTAACGTCTTTCTTTAACCAGTTAACATCTGAATCCTGCTAGTTCGCAGCCTCACTTGTTATAGACTGCTTTTTGTGATGTATTTCTAACTTTTTGCGCAAACATACCTCTGGAAATTAGCTGCCGTTTGTTTTTTAGGGGCTCTGTAAACCTATTCATGTTGTTTGTTAATTTTTAACATGGAAAGCATCCACTTACAATGCTTCCTCTTTACAGCAGTGTCACTCAGACTGTAAGGTTTTATTGTTGGGGAATTCTCTTTCTACACCTTTTCAGACTGATGGACTTTGACCAACTTAAATATGTAAAAAAAAGCAACAAAAAAAAACATGTAAAATACTAATTAGATAAACACAGTTTACTAAACAGTTGGCACTGTGTTAAACTATTCAATATCTGATCAATTTTCTCTTTTAAACTGCAGTCACATTGCAAAGACCCAAGCAGAACAGATGCAGCTCCTGGTCCAGGAACTGCTGCTGCCCTGACTGCCCCATCCCACGATGGAACATGTTCTAACCATGTTCTTTATTAATGGGACCTGCAACATCACTCACCTTCCTTTCAGGGTTTCAGTTGACTGCACAGACTTGTGTGACAGCTGCTTTCATCTCCCTCATTCCAACACCATAACTGTTCAAAACTTGGATTTCCACCTTTAGCAGAGACAAACAATCCCCTGCAAAACCCATGTACTGATACACGTCCTGCCTCATAAATGGTGCAGGTTATGGTAATATTGAGAATGTCCTATGTGTCCTTGATGCCAGAATACATAGGATCTGCTTTCCAATGTGTCTCTGAAACAAAAAATTAAGATGAAAATGGCTATTGAAGCTTTTTGTCTAACATTATTAAAGAAAACCTGTATTGATTTAGGACATTCTGAGATTTAAAAAAACCAAAAAAAAAAAAGAATTACTTCTACATCAAGAGAAGCAGCATCTAACATCTGATGCAGTAGATGTTGCCCTTCTTCTCATCAGTCTTTTTTACTTCCAGCTGGAGAAAATTAGGCCAAAGTTATGTAAGGCTGCTGTCATGTCACCAATAAAAAATTCAGTTGCTTTACCTCTTCCATTGCACAGTCAGTGCAGGAGTTGCTACTGTCCTATTGCCCTTATGCGGCTCCAAACCCATTCATTAAAAAAAAGCTGCTTGAAAAAAAACCCTTTTTTTTTCATATGTGGGTCACGTATAACTGTTTCAGCAAAGTGTGATCATTTCACGCAAATATGTCGGTAAAACACACTTTACTGATAAATGTGTTTAGCACAATATATTTATGCAATATACATTTAAATCCATCTCAACATCCCTGCTCTGGCAAAACTGAGTTGATGGAGGCTCTTCAACATGATTACGTCGTAACTTGCTCCGTTTAGGCCCTTTATTGTATTACTGCTTGCTGTGAGTCTTTTGTGTGGAGAAACCTTGCTCTGTGTGTGTGTTTTTTTTTTGTTTTTTTTTTTTTTGGTTCACACTATTGGCCCCTAAAATGACCTTTTTCTGCGTCTCATGACAAAATCTTGAACATATGTGCACTGCAGATGGACCAAAATGATTGCTGTTTTCATTTAAATTGTAATATTTTGTGACACCAGAGGATCAGGTTGTGGCACAATTGTGGCTTGTTTGATGTTTGTTTTTTTTGCCTAGTTGCACGTTTTCCCAAGTAAGACTATTATAATTTGATTTCTCTTTTACATTCTGCTCATATTTGACCATTTAGAACCTTTTTGCTTTTTTTTTTTTTAACTTAGATTCCAATTGGTTAGAATATCAATTACTGTTGTGTTATTAACATAACAGCCAACACATTTATATGGCAGCCACTCTCGCCGATTATCAGTCGGCTTGTTGGAAGTGGACACCCCTAACACTTAAAAGTGGACCACTTGAAATCTTTCAAAGTTTTGTAATATTTGAAGGGGGGCAGCAGGCACCACATACCCTCCATGAGGCATCTGATTGGCCAATTCATAACTTGAAGAACTTGCAATAAAAAAAAGAGGATTAACTATAACATGTTAAAAAAATGTCAGACCAAGAGTGGTTATACTGACAAATGCAATGACTGAGAAATAGCTGCTTATTTACCAATAGAAGTCTATGAGATTTTGGCTTCTTGAAACTAGCAGGTACTTCCTGTTTGGAACATGAGGGGGGAGGGTCACTCAGTCCAGTTCTCATATTCACTCAATGGTTGTTACCTGTACGTGTATACAACAATTACAAAATGGTATTCCAAAAGAATTTAACTTAACGGTTGAGGTAGGAGGGTACTGACTCTTCACATTTAATGATTAAACTCAACCTTTTTTTAATTAGGTCAATGTCCAAATGACAAAACATTTCACAGGTACTATAGTACAATTATTCAACTCAATTTGACAGGCAGCGAGAAGATTGGACTCTTGGAGGAAAGTAGAAGAGAAATTGTGTGCTTAAGACTTTTGCACAACAGTTTGTGTTTCTATCACCAGGCAGCAAGTTTTAGTTTCTAGGCAAACTAACCGAGATCAACCAATAGTTGCCTCAAAGAGAGGTTGAAGATGGCTTTCTTTGCAAGTTAGTGATTGACTAATGTTGTTCAGCTTTAGGCTTGGAAACTAAAATCCAAACTGGTGGAGGAGGATGCAGGCTGTTCCTTTCGTCTGACTCCTCATAACAGAACATGAACTTGTTAATGTTAATAAAGTTTTACCACGTCTTCAACTCCGTCACTTCATTTAAAAAGCTGTCCTTTCCTTTGCAGAGCATTTATTGTCAAGAGTGTGCATGAATAATGTATGCAACATTAAAACTGATTGAATACAAAGACATTAGGCAGACGGTACCATATTGTTGGATAATACTAAGCCACTTTGACATGTGCTTCATCCAGCAGAATAGTCATTTATTAACTTTACTATGTCCCTGTCTATCTTAGGCCCTAGTTTTTAATTTAGCTGATGTTTCAAAGTTTGATTTAAATAAATAAATAAAGTTCCCTTGATTATACCACATTATCTTAACTTGAAATAATTTAAGGTTTATGTTGAACCACGCACCTTTGCTGCTGACTTTTTACCTGTTAGAAAATGATATTTATTGATATTTAACTCTGGATATTTATGTATTGGGAGCTTTTTCTATGATGGATGAAATGATCAAGTAAATGTTTTAAGTTTTAGTTTCTTTGTATCTTTAAATTCTAAAATGTGCATTTATTTCCAAATTTGGTAAAAGTCAAGTTTTATTGTTTTAGTTCTTTTGAGTAGCAGCCTCCTGCAAAATGGACTGCTTTTTATTTAACATAGATAATGTTCAGAAAAAGTACATTTTACACTAATTTAAACCATTCAGTGGGTTGTGGTTATGATCAGCTGCCATTTGCTCTTGTTTGTCAATCAGCTTTGGTGTTTGCTCAGTCTTAACATGGAGAAAATACTCTTACAAATTCCAATCATGATGCAAAGTAACGGTCTTATGATCAGATCATTTGCTTCGTGAGCATTAAATTGAGTGAAACCAAACAAACTGGTGCGTTTTCACCAAAGCGGCCTATATTTCAGCCAAAATGGCAAAAAAAGAGAAAAAAAAAAGGATGATATTAGTGTCTCATAATTTTTGGGACAGAGAAATTTCCACTCTCTGGGCCAATTTTTTAAGGACATGGCCTTTTTAGAGGGAGACAAAGCTGTTTTTGGCAAAACAACAATAGAATATTTGGAATTGTTTGGCAAGCAGTGCTGCAAATTTTGTCGTGTTCTGCTGTCCTCCTGGCAGCTTGTTCCAATTAGTGATTTAGTCAAAAGCTTTGACTAGAAATGAGTATTTTTTTCTACTTACACCACATATTTTGTGCTTTCTCTGCATTGCAATCCAGCATTTTCTCTTGCTGTCTTTTTTCCAGACTCTTCCCTCTCCTCATCCTCAGCCTTCTTTTCTTCTCCCAGCAATGATGTCATCTTCTTCCCATTAGCATATCACTTTCTTTTTTTTCTTCCTCTTCTTCTGATTCCAGCCTGTTCCCTTCATATCACTTCAACTTTTTTCAGCGAATCACTGAGCGCTCGCTTTTTAGACATGCCACATTTCTGACAGTGCAAGTTACAGAGAGCATCAGTCAGTTATATTTGGACAGAAGTCTGCTCATAATTTCTAAATTCAGATCAGTGGGATTCAACTTTATTCCTTCATGGAGAACACCAAGTCCCTCAGTAAAGCGTTTATTCCATGGCCTCATTTAGCAGGACAGGAGTTTGATTTCAGACATCAGATGAAGCTGAACTTTATAGTAATGAAACAGATTTTCAGCTAACATTAGATGGCCCATTTTTCACCAAAAAATTGGATCAAATGCTTTAGATTTTAGGAGCCATAGTAGATTTTTGAATAATTTGACAAGCAGCTTTTAGTGTTTAGCCTTTATTAACATTAAAATGTATGAAAAACATGTATGTCGTCTTAATGATAAATGCAGGAAAGATCCATGTCCTGAGGGACAGCCTGTTCACGCTCCAGCAGGATCACATTTCTACAGAGGAACTGCTCAGAACAACCACAGACCCAGACGTCACAGTGGAACAACAGAACTCTGGTGGACGTCTGCTCCACTCTGCTTTAATCCTGCCAGTAAAAGGACTTGAACCAGCATCCATGTCACTCTTCATTAAGAATATTTTTTTTTGGCTGATTTTTCTCTAATGAATTATGGTGCTCTGTTATTTTAAATGAAGTTATTTTCAAGTTGCTTGCTGAGTTTTACAAAAGTAGGGATTATGTAAGAATTGCACTCTGAATGCATCTTTGTTTAACCTGCTACTTTCATCTAATGAACAACAAAAAAAGTTGAATTTAGATTAATATTAGGTTGGGGTTCTTTCATTTACGTTGTTATAAATTATTATACGGTAGTCTCGCGTTTATCGTGAAAATTGCGTTCTAATAAAAACTCACAATAGGTGAAATCTGCAAAGTAGATTCACAAATGTTTTAAGGCTGGAAAGCTCCACACTGCACACTTTATACACTTTTCTCAGACAGACAGCAACATTTTCATCCTTTTCTCTTGTTTAAACTCTTAAAGTTCAAACCTTGGTAGAAAAAAAAATCTATAGAATGAAAACAAAGATTTAAACGATGAAAGATTTATGTAAATTGGGTGAGCATTCTATACAAGAAACAAACCACAGAGGAGATTGATGAGGTCAAGAGCCAATCAGGATGCAGAACACAATGCGCTGTAAAAATGTTTAAAAAAAAAAGTATGCAAAATTGCACTGAGAAAAAAAACCGAGACCATGAAAAGCTAACTGCAATGTTGTGAGGGACCATTGTAGATTATCAAATTATTACTTTATTATCACTTTCACTGATAACAAGTCTGGTGTTGCTTCCTTCATGAACCTGGAGGACATGGACTACACATTATTGTATTAATTTGCAAACTGCTAATTACTGTTTTCAGCCTAATGAGCAGGTTGTCAGAGTGGTTGTTAAACTTTTTAAACTTGATTGCATTTTTGTTGTTGGCAAAGGCAAACATATTTTTATATGTGTGTGTCTTAACAGGTGCTTGGTGCAGTCAGGTGGTGGTTCCTCCGCGGGTGAGCGCTGTTCTGGGAAAGAATGTCACGTTAGAGTGCCGGGTGGAGGTTGGCAAAAACCTCACTCTTACTCAGAGTTCCTGGGAGCGCCGTCTGCCTTCAGGCTCCGCCACTGTGGCTGTGTACAACCCAGAGTTTGGCACCTCCATCCCCCCAGAATATATTAACCGCCTGTATTTTCGCTCACCTACCTCTCACGATGCCACCATTGTCCTGAAAAACGTAGGCTTTTCCGATGTCGGAATCTATACCTGTAAGGTCGCTACATTTCCTCTGGGGAACACTCAAGCTTCTACTACGGTCAATGTACTTGGTAAGTATGTGCCTACCTAAATAAACTTTCAACTATTGAAATCATCTCAAGAATTTCCAGGTACAAACAAATGAGATGTATTTTTATTTTATTTTTTTAAATACTAATCAACTATGAGAAAAAAGTTAAACTTTTTGACTTCATTAAATTACTTCAGAAGACGAAAAGTGTTTTAGCAATAATTCTTTTTCCTGATCTTTTAATAACAGTGGAGCCAAAGGTCTATGTGTCTGCTGGTTCATCCGCCCTGATTGATGGCGGCAATGAGACGGTGGTCGCCACCTGTATCGCAGAGCGAGCTCGACCCCCTGCCGAGGTGTCTTGGGAGTCTAACCTGTTCGGCCAATCAGAAGTACAGTTGTTCGACGACGTCAATGGCACAACCAGCACACAAGTACGCTACAACTGGCAGCCCACACGCCACGTCCGGGGCAACACACTGACTTGTGTGGTCCGTCACCCAGCCTTGCAGAGTGACTTCAGGATACCCTACCAGCTCAACGTTCAGTGTAGGTGCCTCCTTACTGCACAGACTCTTGATTCAAAATTGGGTTTCTTTTATTAGTATTTCACAGTTTCAGCTAGAGCTTCTCATAGAGGCATTTGGAGTTAATAAAACAATAAGTGTTTTATATTCAAAGGTTGTTTCAGGTTTTCTTCGATTGAAATCTACAGTGTCTCACAAACAGCAACCTTTTTTTGAAGATTTATAAGCTATTGCTGATTTTAAAATTCAAAAAATGAGTTTCTCCTAGTGTGCACCCTCTAATACATTCACCTTAAGGTTTGCTTTTCCACATGCTTTAAAACCTAAATGTTCTCAGTTGAGAATCTGTGTACATATTTGGAGTTTACAGATTTATACAAACATTCATCTCAACTGTAATCCCATTTTATGCGTGGTTTTGATGCATTTAGTTCAAAGATTTGTTAGAAACTGAACTATGACATTGAGTATTAAAATTTTACAAAAATATTCTATCAGGTAAACAATCTTATTGTTCAAAATATCCTCCATTACCTAAACAATTAACTTTTCTCACTTGGTGGTTGTTGTCTGTGTTGCAGTTGCTCCTGATATATCAGTTGTGGGGTACGATGGAGACTGGTACGTGGGCCGTGAAAAGGTACAGATGGCTTGCAAAGCCAACGCAAACCCGCCGGTGCATCACTTCAGATGGATCAGGTTTGTGTCTGTTTAATGCAGCTTTCATTTATCTGTGAAAATGTCTCAAATTAAAGAACATTGGTTCAATGTCTGATGGCATTCAGAATCAATAAGAGAATTTTTTTTACAATAAAAGTGTTCAAACTTGGCATGGAAGTTCTCATTAAGTTATTGCTCCTAAATATGACATTACTTTAAAGGAAAACAAAGGGAAAAAACAGATTTAAAGCTAAGCTAAGTTTGACAATTTATGTTACGACCCAACTAAAGGTCACAGTCTTGTATTTTCTTTGTTGGTTCATGTTTTGTCTGTCACCTATTCTAAATGAATTGTTTAAATTATGCTTTGGGATTTTTTACCGTCTAGTTATGCAGAACGAACAACAAACAAAGAACTTTTAATTGCAGCAATCACATAATAAGTACACAATTTCTAGAGCAAAAACAGAAGAAAATTAACGCATTTGTTGTATAAATTAGTTGATTATTATCAGAAGTCGTGGTTGTTTTTCAAAAGTGGCAAAACATGTGTTGCCTCCATGCCTCTGGTTATTAAACACTGCCTTTTGTGTGTCCCAGACTGGACGGTGAAATGCCACAGGGTGTGGAAATAATGAACAGCACTCTGCTCTTCCTGCGGCCCCTCCAGCGAAATGACTCCGGAGTCTACAGATGTGAGGTTGCCAATGACATCAGCCTCCGCAGTCGAGATGTTCGCATTCTCATTCAAGGTGAGCAGGGTGTATTCATGTTGGCACACCGCTGATCCCGGCTCCTCCCTTAGGATGCACTCTGTCTGCATGCGCGTCACAAAGGGCACCGGCCTGTGGCATTGTTCGTCATGCTGAAATGTGACACTGTATCACTCTCATCCACTGTGTACACGCTGACCCATGGTACAATGTTGTGGTGCTGATGTTGGAGTTGGTCTCAACCGCATGCTTGTTAGCTTTGATGAACACGAGGCATCCAGATGTTTTAACAAGGAGTTCCTGGTCTGAACAGCTGCCAAAACTGAAGGAATCTCGACAGCACAATGCACTGCCTCTGCTCTCCTGCCAGCTTGGTGTCTATATGTGTCTGCTGTCTTTGATCTAAACTATGAGCATGCTCCTCTGGTTACACACAATCTTTTTTATTTTATTTTTTAGCCTGTGGAAACTTGTTCCCCAGTGAAGTTTGGATGATTATGGGATAGTTTTTCCACATTTTCCTTGCCTTCTTTTTGCATTTCTTTTATTCTTGCACGTGTCATGCTGTAAGAGGCAAAAGCCTGCAGCCTCACTCTGAGATGATGTCTCAGATTCATAAAACATTAACTAGTCCTTTTCAACTCCTATTTATTATTTATCATCCCTATTTCATTTTCCTTTGAGAGGAGCTGTATGTGTGTGCATGAGCTTACATACATTTGCGTGCTCTTCATTGTTTTGTGTTGTGGATACGTCCGTTTCCTGCCTTTCCCTGCCTTAGTGTTTTGCAGTTAAGACTTGTGGGCTACAAAGCTCTGTGTTTGTTTCTGATCTCTAAGTGGTGAATCTTTGCCCTCTATGTGGCCCAGCTCTCAAGTCAAAGTAGCGGTGTACTTTTGCAGCTCCATTAATGGGTTTTTGATGCAGAAATTTCCACAACAGTAATGATGATCATTGTCCCCAGCCTGTCTGTATGTGGGAATAAACCACTAAACTGCTTCTCATTTCACAATTGGTGTTTTCTTTGTGATGCTGCAGGAAGCAAACAAATGATGGCTCCTGAAAGACATACTTGCATTTGTTTGAGTGGAAATCAGTGCGTTAGGAAGAATAGGCAAGGATTACAGCAGAGCCATTTACAGTCTTAAAGATTTTATTAAAACCTGCTTGTCAGGTCCCAGTGGTTATGGTTGTTTTTAAGTTGAGTTCCAGAAATCCTGTTCATGAATCTTTGATTTTCCCTGAAGCCTTTGGTTGGTTCTCATTCTGCCCTAAATTCTGACAGGCATTTGTGTTTAAAGTCTGCTGATGACAGCAATAAAACCAAAAATCCTCAAGTCAGTCTGTAAACAATTATGTTTAAAAGCTTGGAACCAGTCCAGAATCATGGATTTTTTACCACTTATTTCTTAAAATAATAATAATAATAATAATAATAATAACAGAAAATAAACCAAGTCCTAAGTATTTTATACTAAAAAATAGATAAATTGAATAATACTGTCAACTGTTTCTCGCCCTAGTCGTTTAGAATTACATGGAAAAGTAAAGTCCATTTTAAATAATATAGAAAGGAAACTTAACAGCATTTTTTGGTTTTTAATTTTTCTATTTGTTTTTCTCCAAATATGCAAAATAATAATAATAACTTAAGACTGACAGGGGGACAGGGAAGCAAGATTTAAATAATTGAACAAAGACAAAACAAATAAAATAAACAAAATATTGCTAAAAACTGATAAAACTGCACACGCAAATATAAATAAAATTATTTCCCTATATAGTCAAATACCATTGCTCACTATTTAATCAAAATCTCATAGAGTTAATACAGAAGGGTTTTATTTATTTTTTTTTACATTTAGGGCCCTCCTTCTAAAAAACAAAACAATAATTTAACAACTGACTAGCTAAACTGCTCAACTTGAACACTGACTCCCACTAGTTGATTGATTGATCGATCAACTAAAAATATAGTGCCTCAATCATAATTTTAAATCAAAATAGATCCTTTTATCTGATGGCTATGAAATAAATTGACTCAAATTCTTCTAGACTCCACAAATGCTTTCCAAATGTTTTCAGAAGTGCTACTTTCAGTTTCTTCTTAATTATTCTGAACATGGGAAATGTACACTGCATTTCCAAATTAATTATACGTCTGCAAAACCCAATTTTAACTGAGTAAATATGTTAAAACAAAACTTTGCCTGGAGACAGGTTGAGTACCTGAGTCAATAACCAGGCTGTTCTGACAGCAAGATTTAATTTGCATATTCACTAATACAGTAATCCTTATAATTCCAGGATTTATTGCACTCAAAAACATGGACTGTATGAAACAAAGGGCCAATCTTTATCCCTCTGAGAATATTTAGGATTTGTTGAAAAGGAAATTCCCCAAGCTGCACTGCTTGACTTTAGACAAAAAAGTACATTATGTGCACAAAGTAATGCAGAGGTGTTCATTTAACTTAATCAAAGCAAGGATTTTCCTTTTTTATTTGTGTCATTGAACATAGAATGTAAAGGTATACATTTATTACAAATGTCAATGTTTTTTTATCTTAATTTATGTCTGCTCAACATACCTGACTGAAACCACAACCGCTCTCGGTGCTCTGCAGCGCCTAATAAACACTTCATGAACAGGAGCAGAAATGGATTTAAAATGCGCTGCATCGATCTCCAAGGGCATAAAATACTATTAACTAGTATAACGTTCACAGCTAAGATCACAAAAAATGCCGAATTCAGAAATACTATAGGATTGTTTAGGCTTAAATTGTATCTGTGGGGATGTGGTTAAACAGGCTTGTCGTCATATTTTGATAACATTAGAGATTCAAATGAGATATAAAAATATAGCTCAAGCATGGACATATTGGTGCACACAGCTCTGGGAGGGGTTTCTTAAAAAGCAAATCCATATTACTTCCCTGTATTTGTTAAGTGTTGGTGAAGCTTAACAAAAAAAAATAAAAAATACGATTGCATGAGAAAACTTAGCTTTGGATCATAGATGTAATTTTTGATGCCTACCTCAGTTTTAATTCAACAAAGACTCCAAGGGACATGTTTTTTTTTTTATTTAGTTTTTACTTGAACTCGTGAAACAAACTTGCGTATTCTGATCACACCAGAGTATAGATGAATTAGCTTCTGCATTTGTAGCATTGAAGTCCATTTTATAGACGTGTGCAGGTGTTTCCCTGTACACCTGTGGTTATGGCCTTTATCTGCTCTGCATGCCTTTGCTTGCAACTGGGCAGGGTGCAGGAGTTACCATTGTGAGATGACGTCTTTCCCTTTAAACGAGGGTTGTTCTACACATCCAAAAATTTGAGAGCTTGGAGGATTTTACATCTCTTCATGTAAAATCCTAGTCCTAGTAAGTCATCCCAAATCAACCAGAATCCTCAGAAACCCTGGTGCTAAAGTGGTTCTGCAGTTAACTAGTTGTGTGTTTCATGTCTCACCCAGCTGGTTCTTCACTCCGTTTAGGGCAGTTTGGTCTGGAACTCAGGTTTTTTTTTTTTTGTTTTTTTTTTTTAAACATGATCAAATTTAGATTTCCTAAAAATTCAAAAGATTTTCAGATATCTCTGCAAAGCTCAGTGTTAAGGCCTCAATGCTCTAAACAAAAATATCAACTCAAGCCTTGTTTCAGCTCCCATCTTTTTATGATTTCAACTTGAAGATCTTATAACCGCGGTCTTCATATGACAACTCTGTGTGATGGGTTGATTACCTCAAAAGAATATGCTCTTTAACATATTTAGCTAAATGTCTGAACAATATTGAAGAGAAATTGGCTCATTTAATCCATCCTTATTTACATGTTCCCGTTTATTTAGAAGGAACAGCAAATGCAGCATAGCATGGAGGTGAGTGACAGGTAAAATGTTCTGATCCGGTTCTGCGACTTCACAGTCCCCAGAAAGTCTGAATATCTCACAACAAAAGACAAACACAAAAAAATCCTCTTCAAATGTTTTAAGCCTAATAATTGTTCATCACAATCCAGTCAAAGTTTCACAGATAATAAATGAAACTCTGTCAGTTGGAGCCATGCTATGCTGAGGAAACTGGGTCAGCCATACGGAGCCTTGGCTCAGAAATAAATGATAGTTCATATTTATGGATTGTGGAGAATTTCAAAAACATTATCTGTGTCAAACCACTAAGTTGTAAATTTCCTTTTTTTAATCTGAATGTATGGCCTGCCGCTTTGAGCGTTTGCACCATGGTTTAGAGTTTTTGTTGGCTGCTCCCTTCTTAGTAAAATGCTGATGTAGCTGCATTGACTTTCTTTGCTTCTGTCTATTCATCTCTCCTTTCCACTCTCCATCCCCTCCCACCCTCCTTCCCTTCATTAGATCCTCCCACCATGCCTTCCACCATTACCGCTCCTGTCCTCACTGGCTATTCCTCCTCCACCTTTGTGGTTGATAAAGGCCATGTTCTTCTGAGCTCCCCCACACTTGAAGCCCTGCCCGAAAGTAACCTTGGTTCCATAGTGGGTGGGGCCGTGGGAGGGGCCTTGTTCCTGCTACTGCTGTTGTGTCTGGTTGGCGTTTGTTACCTGCGGAAACACCAGAGTTTTCACGGCAACTACTACACCAAGCAGCACGCGGGCAACAGTGATCTTCAGAAGGCTCCTGCGCAACACGAACTCCGCCCCTCCAGCTCCTGCAAACAGGACCAAGACCGGGAGGAGTGGGGGGACCGCGAGCTCAAACATGACCGGGACCGCCGCCTCCACTCGAGCTACAACGGAGAAGAGTACCCTGTCAACGGCTACACCAGGGCTATGAGGGAGAGCAGTCGCCAGAGTCCACAGCAGAATTCCCATCACGAACACGCCCAGTATCCAAGTCCACAGCACGCCAGGAGTGCCAGATACCCTCAGTCACCTAAGCCACTAGGAAACGGCTCCGCCTACCTGTCAGACCACTGCCGGGACAGAGTCACTGAGGGTGATTACGTGTCGCACACGGATGGCTCGGTCATCTCGCGTAGGGAGTGGTACGTTTGACAGTCCACCTGGTTCTGCAGGAGCAGAGACGCAAAGTAAAAGGAAAAAATTTGTAAAACACCCTAATTGTCATCTGTGTGCTCACAGGTCTACTTGAATATTCAGTTGTTGGCTTGTTTTGTTCAAGCATCCAGATTTACACTTGAGACAAGATGTTTGTGTTTCTGAGGACTGCTCAAAGCGCTTTGACGGTCTGCATCATCGAGCTTGATAGTACTTTGTGTTTAGAGAAAAGTGTAAAATAGTTTGTGCTGTAGCTGCCTTACTGTGGACTGCCATTTCTAATCTGTTTTCTGTTCGTTTCTACATAATCCACTAACATTTGATTTTTTTTTTACTCTATTCAAGCTCACAAAAAACCTCCCTTAAAATAACTAATTTACTTTGATTAAAAGCAGATTGCAGTCTTTCAAAACCTACAACTGGTTTAAGTATAGTTTATTAATTTTAATTTTTTTGCTACTTACAGCTAGTATTACTTCAACAGAATCTTTTGCTTTTTTATCATTTGCAGTTAACATTTGGTTATTCTGAAGATTACTGCTAATTATGCAGAATTGATATAAAAAATCCTTTCCATCTCTTTTAAATTATTTTTACTTTTATCATAATTCATATAATTCTATTATAAATATGTTTTGTATAATCACTACTTTTTCTTTATTTATAAAGCACTAAAATACTTTTTTTGAAAACATAAATAGATTATCTTCAATCATAAAAAGCAAACATCTGAAGCTTTAAAGTGAGTTTTGGATGAATGTTTTTGAGCTTATAATGTAAGTTATCCACTTTTTTATTTTTTTTTAAGCAAGCCTTCTCAGCCTTTGATATGATCAGGTATAACATCAATCCCAATATCAAATCTGAAAAACTGATGTCCTGCAGCTCATAAAATGCATTGCACTGCCTTCTGCAGAACTGTATCCCTCAAACTAGTCCCGTTCATTCCTCTCTGCTGCAGTCCCTGCTTCTGTACGTTAGACATTTCTACAAAAATAGCTCAACTGCTAAATGTCCTGCTTGTGAACTCAAAGATTGAGCCTTAATATGCACAGACGCTTCAGATGGGTCCCAGTTAATCTGTTTTACTACAAACCTTTGCACATGCTGTTTTCTGGGACAAGTTTCAGGGAAACTGTTTGGTTATTGAGGTGCACACCCATCATCCGGCTGTAGGTCAACCAAACCTTCGTCTGTTTGGGAATTTCAACACTTACCAGTGTACAATCAGCAGGGAATTATTTGAAAAAGGCTCTCCTGTACGGCAGCAACTATACACCGGCCTGCAGGTCATAAAGTCAGAAAAGAAAAACAAAAAAGCGTGCCATCACTTTACTATGGTGCCCTCCTTCCACACTTAAACCGTTTAACTTCTGCAGCCTGACAAACCTGCAGAAACTAAACCTAGACCATTTCTTTTGGGCGGTGTTGCATGCATGACATTCTTTATTTAAACCTTTGGATATTGTTAAGACAGACCCATATTTATATGTATATTTAGGCCATTTTCCATAATTATCAGCACTTTTGAGTCAGTTTCATCAACAGCACAGTAGGTGTTTACTTAAAGTCTTAAAAGGTAAAATGAGAAAAAAAACAATTATTAGATGAGTTCATAATTAGATATGCATTTATTTATTTGTTGTCAGGTTCACAGTCAAACATTGTAGCATGTTAAAAAACGTTCATTTTATTGTCTCATTGGGCTCTCTTGCCTTCGTAGATCAGGTGTTTAACATTGACAAAGCTAATCTCCATGTAAATAATAATTTCAGTGTTTGTATACAAATCAAATCTATAGTATTTTGGCACTTGTTCCTGCCGACCGAACTATTGGGAGGACACACTTCAATGTACACTTTGTGAAAATAGACTAGTCACTTATAAAATATGTCCTTCCAGTTGCTGAATATTTGAGTTGTATTTAGAAATAGGACAACAGTGTTTAACTTAAGTATTACTAACTGATTAAAAGAAAAGAAAAATCATTAGGCTATTTAAATGACTGATGTGTCAAGGATTTGTACAGGGTAGCTCAAAAGAGAAACATGCTTGAATTTACAGCTTAAAACAAATTGTATCGTAACTCTTTTGTCAAATTGTTAGGTTTTTTTTGTTCAGTGAACATAGGCTGCAGTTCAAACCACCGGATTTGATGCTTTATTGCAACCTGTAGCGGAGAATCGGACCCCTGTCTGCAAAAATGTATGTTCAAAATGCTGTGCAGAACGGTGGAAGAAATCCGGCTTCTTGGAGAGGACGCTCACGTTTCAGAACCTTCTTGATGGATGACAAGTTTCTGTTCATCCCCTTTACTTTAGTATTGAGCATCAGTTCATGCTGCCGTCTTTGTACCTCAGAGGTGTTGGATTTGTCATTTGTGGTGCTGAAATCATCAAAAAAAACACATACACATATCTTTCTGCTTTAATAAATTGTAGCTGACATTTAAAAAAAAAAAAAACTGCTTTGTTGGTTTTCTAAAGATTGTTCTTGGTTTGTGAGCTCCACAAAGGATATCACATCCACCTCTGCTTAGGTGGGAGGGAACAGTGAAGGCAAACCTGATATATTTTCTTTTTGCACTTTCCAGGGAAGTGAAATGCACAGCCTTACAACCTAATTTAGGCCGTTTTAATGAAAACGATCGTTTTGGAGGGTTTAGCCTGTTGCTCATTATTGCACAAAACAGGAAGCACGGCAGCCCGAACCCTTGTTTTGCTTTTATGCACTGTGACAGAAAATTCCTCCAATCAATATGCTATATTTATGTGGCTCGTCACTCTGGAGCCTTGCACTTAGATTTACGACGTTTTTTTTATGAATATTTTGTATAGAAAGCAGTCATATCTTTGAGAAAATGCACCTAGTGCCTTAGATGCTTAGTTTTTTTCTTTTTGTGATTATGGCATGTTTTGTTGCTCTGAGATTTATCCGTGGCGTGAGGACGTTTTCTTGGTGCCATATTAACTTTGTTTTTGGACAGCTGACATCTCAGTAGATTTACAGACCTAAAGGCATTACACAAAGGTGACGCTTGAATGAGTGCGGAAATGAGTTACTAATATCTGTCAGGGTTTTTCTTCTGCCTTTAGTCTCACGTTGTCGATGAAAAGCACCTTTGGATCTTGTTAGGGTTTGTTTTTTGTATATAAACATATATATATTGAATAAAATGTAAATTTGTAGTTGAAAACAAATGTGAGTCACAACAGTGGAGCATTATTTTGTCATTCCCTTTGAGATACTTTTGTTCAATAAAGCACCTTAGCACCTGTGAGTTCATTTTTCTCTGGAGCTTCTTTCAACTTTGCGCTGCTCAGACTCAGCCTCTTTGTTCCTCTAGAAATGACATCATCCCTAGCTCCCCATACTGCTGCATAACACCCCCCCCATACAGGCGCACACACATATCCAGCGTGCATATTGGAGACGCCACCCATGATGTAATCCAAAATCATTTTCTACTCACTTCATCCCTTGTTGCTCTCCTGGAACAAAGACTGCTAAAGTGTTGCTGGTGTCATTTGGATGGATCCTATAGTTGTGAACTGTTCCTCCCCACTCTTTGGTCAGAGATGTGGGGGCTCGCAGTGCCCTGCTCATCAGGCCCAGTTGCTTTGTTTCGGACAGAGAGGCCCCCCTCTCCCCTACTGTGCCTCCTCTTTGTGAATCCACTGCACCCCCACCCCCACGTCGTCCTCCCGGTGTCTACCAGCTGGTAAAATTAAACGCCGAGTGTTTCCGACCGGCCCAAAGTCCCCACTCTCCAGCCCATTGACTGTCCCCATGGCAACAAGCTCATCTGGAGCTGCTGATGGAAGCTGTCTTCCTACAAATTCTACCTGGTCGCGGAAAGCGGAGGGAGACAGATGCAGAGGCGGGCAGGGGGGTGGCAGGAAGCTGAGAGGTTAACTGCACTGCTGTGAGGAAACCACAAATAAAAAAAATTACAAAACTGTCCACTGAAGGTGAAAATGGCCCATTTCATCCTGCAGGTTTCCAGCCCCTCTGGTCATGAAGACATAATCCAGCCATTTGACCTTGACACTGGTCAGCCCGTTCCACAGGTCTTTAAGACACAAAGTCCCCACTTTCGGGCTGACCGCTTTTCAGCAGCAGATCTGGACTGTGGGGGAAATAAAGGTTGGAGCAGCTCAGCTGCTGCTCAGGATGTCGTCCAGCGAGTGCTTGGGTTTGTTTGAGACACTTGTGTAAAGGATTATCAGACTTGCTTTTTGCTTTTGTTTCCAAGGATACTTTTCACTGTGTACAAAGGAGTAAGCAAACGGCTCAGAGGGATGCAGCACTGACGAGTGTTTGATGAAGAGACTTTGATATAAACTCCAAAGAAGAGGAGGAAGCAAACTGATTTTTTAAATCTGACAGCACTGAAACAATCTTACAGGCTTCCACTTTTTACTTTACTTTTTGCGTATTTGTCCAAACTATTTAGTGTTTATTTCATTGATGTTTTGCCAAACTCTGCAGACACATTGTGCATTTTTTTTGTGATGAAGTGCTTAAGTGGGAGCGACTTTCAAGGGACAGAAGGGGGCCGAATCTGGAGCAAAATCCCTGTGTGGGGAGTAGCTGATCCATCTTCTAACACCACTAATCTTAGCCTCTTCAGAGTAGATGCCATATGAAACAAAAAAAAGTAAATATCAAAACACGACATTAGTTCAAATCAGCAATATAACTGATATTTTAGTGCATAAAAAACATTCACTTTTCCTCACAATGGCTTTTTTAAAATTAACATTTACAGTTAAAACCAGGCATGTCTCAGCTTTTATGCATTGTGCGTTTCAGCACTTTTTAAATTCCTTTTTCTAATTAAAAAAAAAATCCTGTTCCACCTTTTTTTTTTATGCAGTGAGATTAGAAAATGGTGATTTGTAAAGTTCAGCAGCTGACAGAGGTGACGGTTATCAAGTATTAGTCTGCAAAAGGGGGAGGGCAGCACAGACGGAGGCAGTGGCGGCTCAGAAACCTTGCACCGGTCGCCTGCATCATAATTCAACCTTTATTTAGAATTCTCATCTCAGCCAATCATTGATTTTTCTTCTTTTTACCCCCTATCCACCTCAGCAGTTTAAATTGAGTCAAATTGACCATTCCACGGTATTCCTTCCCCCCTTTGTCCTCCACCTCCCTCAGTGTCCCACATTCAAAGTTTTAACGTTGCTGCTTATTGACCAAAGCCTGCCATTCTGTTCCTGTGTAATACATCTTAACTAAGATTAATCCTAATCCCCTCAGCATGCAGCATATGGTCCTAACGAAGCTAATTCAAAACATGCTGCAAAAAACACAACAAAGCAGACTCCCTGGCTGGTGGAGATGGATATGACATAGAGGAGCAGTTTAGAAAAAGGTAAATGTGCAGAACCTGCAGTAGTTCAGCCATACCACACATAAGGCCATGTCACAAAACCAATACATACATTTTACAGCATTTTCCACGTATTCCATTTCGGTCCTATACGTGATATATGCGGGATATTCGTATGTCCTAAGTACGGTGGCCGAGAGGTACAAGACACGCTTACATTTAAGATACAGCAACAGCAAATCCCAGTACAAATGAACAAATACTGAAACACAACAGCAAATCACGAAACACAACAGCAAATCATGAAACCCAACAGGAACTGCTGGTGTGTTTCATGATTTGTTGTTGTGTTTCACTATTTGTTCATTTGTACTGGGATTTGCCGTTGCTTTATCTTGAATGTAATGCCTTGCACTTCTCGGCCATCGTACCTAAGTGTTTCTTGCGCTTGTCATTTGTGGATGTGCATAGATGTCCGTCGAGGGTTTTCGTCGAAGGGTCTTTTCGTGAATTCGGTTTTAAGCAGTTCAAAATTTTAGGGCTGTTGTGAATTACGCAGTTGACGTTATGTCGTTTATGCGCAGATATTACGTAAATCTTATGCAATGGGATTTTGGCAATTTGTGGCTTTCTACGAGCGTTCACATACGTTGGACGAACTTTTCACACATGTTCCACCGATATATAACTTTCATATCATGTATATGGCGCACATATCTCCTTAAAATGACGTAACTGACTCATTAGTCACTAATGAAATGCATATAAACAGCACAGTAATCATGCACGGTTCATTTTCTGTGTTGATTTATGTTTTCTTTGCGTGGTTTGTTCGTTCTTCTTCTGTGGGTTTGTTTTTTGTTTTTTTAACTTGTCCCGTCCAACAGCTGGGCAAACAGAGGAGAGCTGAAGGCCTCTTGTGTTGGACATATTATATTATTTTTACAATTGGGGTTATGAATCTACAAACAAACCAGAGGCATGTCTGAATAAACCCCTTCTGTAATCTAGGCCAAACTTTACTCATGTTAATCATATTTGAAAATCTTTTGTGTTGGATGGAAATGGAAAGGAGGAAAGAAGAGAGACTGATGTTAAAGGGGGGGGGGGGGTAGGTGGGTGATTATAGAAGGGGGGGGGGGGGTAAAACAATGAAGCAGCATAAAGCAACAAGTTGCTAGATGGTTATAATCATTACAGTGAGGTTCAGATGTAATACAGGTCTATAAGGGTGGGGCCTGTCCACACACACACTCAAATGTTACAAACATACCTATTGGCTCCAAAAAAATGTCCACATGTCAACATGTAAACAATACAAATAATGTTCACATGCATACCTATGCATTCAGTAGTGGGAAATATTTCATGCAATCACGCAATTAGTGCAAAGGTGAGCTGTGCTGACCTGTGCTCGAGTGAGTGTTTATGTTCTTCTAAAGTGGATGATGTAATGTAAAAAGAAGGAGGGAGAGTGCCCAGTCAACCCCACACCAAGTCCCCCGCCACAGCAGCAGCCAGAACCCCCCAACACCCGCACGGTAGCAGATAGAGAACAACCTCCGTCCGCCACCCAGGCCAGGCCCAGCAGGACCGCCACGGTTGCCCTAAAAGCCAGACACAAGGGAGGCATGGAGGGACAGAGAGTGCAAGCTCCAGTCCAACGCGGGGCCCGGCCCCAGAAGAGCGCCCACAGCCCCAGACGAGCACCTCACCACCACCCGGGAGTTCTGGGCATCCCCCCACCATAACTTCAGGTATGAGCCAGGATTCCCCCAAGGGAGACCCCCCCCGCGCTTCAGGCAGCCACCCACCCGGCCCACGGTTGGTCCAGCAAGGAGCAAGGCAGGGGCCAGCTGCCCCCACTCAGGAGGAGGACACCCAGTTGAAGAGGGGGTCCACAAGAAGTGTTGTAAACATGGCCCGACCAGGCTCCCCCACAGTTGGAAATTTGGCGAGGCCCAGCACTCAGGGGCAGGGACCAGAACCCACACCACAGGGACACGGACACCCCCCAGGCTCAGATATAATGTGTACCCCGACTCTTGGTCTTGCCAGAGAACTCAGGGATCCCTCTCCCTGTGTGGAGAGAGGACCGGCGGGCCCAGGAAGCCAGCACCCAGGGAACACGGCCGCCATGGCCAAGGGCCCAGTATCCCCTACCAGGGATGGGGTAGGGGACAGATGGTCCGAGGTCCCCCCTTCCCTGTGAAATGCATGTGTATCTGTTTGTGCGTGTGTGTGTGTGTGTGCATGTATGTGTGTTTGTGTTGGAGTCTATATTTTGAGGAGTAAAGGGTGTGTGTACTAAGGGGGTGCAGTTGAAATTGGCGGGTAGGGCACTAAAGGACATCTGCTGCTTGCTGACAGTGATGTCCAAGCACCCCCCCTACCAAGGATCCTACTTGTCTACGGTGCAATTTAAACAGAGAGGGGGGTGCTATTCCATACGGCAACCATGGGAGGGGGACCACTGCCTAGTAGCTCCTCCCCCCCAAGGTGCTTCGCAGGTTGACCCCCCCCTGCCCACCCCCCCACACACACACACACACACCACCACCACCACCCTAATAAGAGATTACATGAGAGAGGGTAAGTCAGGGAAAACTGGTAGACTGTACCCCGGTGGTCAAACATCACCCCCCCCCCCCCTCCAGCATAGGGCTCAGGTCTCCTCAGCCCTGGGGTTCCATCGCCCGAAACGCCGACCCTCCAGGCCCCACACAGAGAGAGGGAAGCCAGAAAGCTTCCCCCCCCCGGAGCGAGACCAGGCCCCCGCCTGGTCAGGCCTCGATGGGACCGAGGCAGCCAACCAGCCGGGGCTATGGCCGATTGCCTCAGCTCCCCCACAGGAACAGGGCCAACAAGCCCCCCCCTCCACCCCACAGCCATGGTAGGCGTTACCTAGAGCAACAGCAGGCCCCTAGAGGGTTGTGCAACCCCGTCCCAGAGGGAAGGAGTGATCCCAGCCCCAGGTGCAGATGGGCAGCCCATCCAGCGCCCCTTGAATTGGATTAACTGCAAGTTTGGACTATTTGTCAGTTTAAAGGTTTTTAGACAAATTTCTGACATTCTTCCGTGGTTTTAACGTGGTTCATTCGTGATACGTCTGTGAAAATTTCATGTAAAGACCGAAACTTTCTTCCCTTTTTCACAAAATGTGCGTAGTGGCTGTGTGACACGGTCTATACACACAGTGTGGATAAAAAGCAAGAGCATTAATAAGCAGCCGTGTGTCTCTAGACGGGATAGAGGTGAACTCCTTTGAGAGCTCTCAGGATTTATTTGCTTTACTGCCAAAAATTTGATGAAAAGATATTATCGCTTTTCGTCCTTTTTTTGTTTTTTAAAGCTCCAACAACCTTAAATTCCTCCAGCAATCTGCTGGAATAATTAGCTGCATATAAAAGAGAAAGTGTACTAAACAGCACTTCTAATGTCAAAAAGCAGAGCCGTGTCTGTGTGTGTGATGGGTCAGTCTTTGTTATTTCAAAATAAAATTTCATTTATCTCAATTAATCTGAATGCTTCTGAATGTTAAATGTTTTGGGTTTTAAGCACTAATGAAAGAAGATAGAATATTCTGTCAGCTATGATTTTCAGCCCTTTCTCCCCCAAAACCAAAGGGAAGAGAACTAAAATCTTATCATTCACTACCGATCACTTCAATAGAAATAACTGAAAAGCATTCAGCACAACTACCTATGCATAATTTATGTAAATGTAGCAAATCGGTGTAGAATTTATTCTGTAAAAAATGTCCACAAGTGTTCTATGAATCTATTGTCTTTGCTATGTTGTGAATACTGAATATTTCACATGTGAAAGCGCCTATTTTTATACTTTTAAGTCAAAATTGCTGTTGTTCACTCTCATAGGGGATAAAAACGTAAGTGCAAACCACAAATATGAGAGTTTTCTGTCTGTGTGGTCCGTAGTGCTTTATTTTTTTTGTACTGGATTTTTTTTTCTCTTTCCTCAACTTCAGACCAGTCCCTGGCAGAGAGGTCCAATTCCATAACTGTGGCTGGAGCTGTGATGGGCGCCGTGCTTGCTCTCTTCCTCATTTCCGTCTTCACTTTTGTGATCGTCACCGCCCGCAAAACCTCGCCATCACCCTTCACCGACAAAGTGTAAGTCTGACAAATAATTCATGCTGTTGAGCATGCTCGGCTGGTTTGATAATGCCGTGATACCTCCGGAGGTGGCAGAAGCCCACTGCTACAATCAGGGGGGTTGCTCCTCGCTCCTGTGGAGAGAGCTGAAGGTGGGGAGTCCTCTGCAGGACGAGGAGAGAGGCTGGAAGATGGTTTCTGCCGTTTCAGGCGGCTGTTTCTACTGTCCACGCTCACATTGGTGCATGAGAAAAAGAAGAACTTTGTGGTTAAATTATTCACATGCTCTGCCAGAGTTCTGTGGCTGACATAAAACGCTTTGAGTGTGTGTCACCATGTTTTGTCTGCCTCTGCTGTGTCTGTCCTAAATTCATGACAAATGCAAAACAGAGCTGAACAGAAATGCTTGTGTTCGTGTGCTCAAAGGTGGAACCCTCCAGGCAATACCGCCTCCACGAGGCATTAAAGTTCACAGAAACAGAGGAGCTGGACCATTAGGGGAACAGGGTTCTTTAAATAACAACCATTGTGATAAAGCGGCATCTCCTGGCAGAAAGTGTGGAATCAGCACTTTTTGAGGATGTTCATTCAGCTTTTTATCTTGTTAAGAAAGAAGGAAAGAACTGACACCAAACTGTTTTTATAACTTTTTGACTTGAATTATTCCAAAAAAGGAGTGCGAGATTAAAAAAATGAGCAATAACATGTAAGGGATAATGGTGTCGGACGGTTCAGGCTTCCGCGTCGTCCGTTAATTTCTGATAATACACACTTCGAAGGCCATTATCCCGCTTATACCATGTTCACTTACATAAGAAATAAACATTCTGTCAATTTTTAGTACTTTATTTTTGTTATTTTTTCGGCTTAAATAGCTTTTTCAATAAAATGGCAGGTTGTCATGGTAATGGCTGAGCCATCTTCGACCTCGACTGCAGTGGCAAAGCATCGTCACAAAAGATTAAATAAAGCATCAGTTCAGAGAGAAAGTTCACCTCTTACCGCTTGTTTTTGTCCAGATGATCAAGCAAAAGTTTGTTTTTAAAGCAGCCAGCGCAGTGATATAGAACATTTGGGCTATGTGACCGGAAATTCTTTTTTAGGTCGTCTATTATCACTTTTTAATAGACACCCAGCAGCCAATCAGAATCGAGTATTCACCTGGACCATAGTATAAAGAAAGTGTTTTCATATGGGGTTTTTGATTTCTCACTTTAACCAATAAGTTGGCTTAGTTCTTTTTATAAAGAAATATTTTTGACAGCTACCACAGTCAAAGCTCAAAAGAAGAAATGTGTTGAGACTCTCAAAAAACGAATTATTTAAAACAGAAAGGAAAACTGTAAGAAGCTCACATTCTTTAAAGACATTAAAGTTGTTATGTTTCTTATCTGTTTAATTCATTGTATGGCAGTCTAAATCTGAGCTTTTGGGCGAATGTGATTCAGCAAACAGAAGTGAACCAGCTTCATGAGGATAGAAAAGCCTTTGCATTTACCCAGTAGGCCTCAGCACCTGCAACCATTTCACAGAGACCCAAAAAAAGACAGAAATAATTCAAAGTCAAATGTCATTGATGTTTGACAATGTGTTGATATCTGTTAGAAATCACTTCACAACAACAGGAAGTCCATCAGTGTGTCGGAACCTCACAAATATACACCTACTGTGTATTGTCAGGGACAGCTCAGTCTTGGGAGGTGATGACAGACATTTACTGCTCACATTTGAGGCTGACAGGCTGAACGCCGGCAGTAAGCGGCGTGAATTACAGCTCAACATCTGTGCTGGGGTGTGGGCACTGCATCACTGTGCTGACACTACAGGACGCTCTGTCCAGCCATGTGCCGGGGTGGTCAATGCCACGAACAAACTTTGCATCTTAAGTGTGACCGTGGCTGGGAGTCCCGGAGGAACGGCGCTGTGGGGGTGGAGGTTCGGAGGCAGGCCTCGTCCCTCCGCTTCATCAGGCGCAGACATGAGCATAGGACATGGGGTCACTGAGGGCACCAACTGTAATCTACGTAGAAAGATAAGCACGCCGTTCAGTGACACCCAGAGGTGGAAAATCAATGCCTGTCATGACATCTTTTTATGAACTGCCAAGGTCAGTGTCTAGGTTTTCGTTTAGTGCTGGATGGGGACTCCAGTAAATGACAGAATGCTCTGACTAAGGCGATTTGTGCACATTTAGCAGAACAAGCATCTCAAATCTTTCAGTTTGTTGTGTTAAGGTTCCTGTTGTCCTGGATCAGAAACTCATTTCTGGCCAGAGCTGAGCAGTATATTGGAGCAACACAGTGGTTAAAAATGCAAAAATGCTGACTCTTCTATTTCTAACTGAGCATCTTTTTTCATCACCCCCTGCCTGAAAGCGCTCATGTCTCACACCTCTCGCCATGCGCAGCTTTTTATTAATTTATAACCCTCAAAAGCCAAAAAGAGATGGCCTGAATAACATCGTGTTGACACAACGTGTTCCTTTCGAGCAGCCGTCCTTCACATACGACCCAGTAATTGATTTCTCAGCGACCACATCACTGTGCTGACTGTTGGATTCATCTCTCCTCTTATCACTGTACCGCTGCTGTCATGAGAAATAGAAATATCTCCTCACTGCCATGTGTGGTTTTTTTTTTTCTCCCCACTGAAGGATTGACCTTCCTCCGACTCACAAGCCGCCCCCTCCTTACTCGGAGAGAGCACCCGCTGTTCCTCTGGGAGTCCACGCATCACAAGTGGCCTGGCTGTGTCAGGTGAACCCCACTCTCTTGTTGCATCACTTTAGAAGCATCTGTGGGGATCGGAGGATCTCTGCAATGCAAACTCTCATATGCATTTGAAGACGTAAAGCCCATAATATCAAAGAATTCGCGGGAAATTCAATGTTTTCTTATTTAGATAATTTTCATACCCTTTAGTGAAATCCATTTAAAAAAAATGCTATTTTTTTAATGAAATATAGATATTACCATTGGGTGGTTTGTTAAATTTTTACTTACAGCAATGTAAGCTTAAGATGCTAAAATATTGACATGATTGCTCAGGAAAAAAAGCACCTTATTTACCAACTGTCTCAAACATGATCCACACATTTTTAACATGATGTAAGAATTATTTATCAACAAATATTGCTTCATTTAAATACAACATGTAGTCATTCAAACTATATAATAGCAAAAGATGAGTTATTCTCACTTTAAAGTTTTAAAAATTAGCTAAAGTTCAGTTTGTTTGTTTTTTTAGATTTCATTGAAGCAGCCGTGTTGAAATAACCCGAAAAAGTCCGTCTACTGTCCCAAGTTAAATAATTATGCACTACAGGGCAGAAAACGTGGACCAAGCGATATATAATGGGTTTTTAAGAAAAAAATTAGAAATGTGCTTATCAAATATGATACAGATGGTATTATAGATTAAAGACATATAAGCACATCTTAGGTTGGGAGCACGCGATAAAAGTGCTTCTTATCTGCAGACTCGTAGAGCTGGTCCCGGGTTTGAACAGCCGCCTGCATCCAGGGCAGCACCACCGGCAACGCAACGGTCCACCCAACAACGGTCCACCCAACAGCGCTCCAACCAGCAACACTCCCGTCTTGAATGGGTGTGTCATCAGAGCGGGTCAGACAGAGTCTACATCAACCACCACGAGCACTACGTGTGACATGATTTCCAAACGCTCTCCGCCAATCACCTGGCAGCTCCCAGTGCAAGAGGCTCAACAGAGGAGGGACGTGCCTGTCTGCAGGCCTGTCTGCAGGCCTGTCTTTGCATTTCCATCACATGGGACACTTTGAGAAACAACCTCCTGTCAGAGTGAGCTTATAGTCACCGTGTATAGACTAAAAACTACAAAGCCCTGGACAGTACATTAAACAAAAAAAGAAAACAGAAAAACCTAATTGTTTCTGCAAATTCAAAATGTGTGCCCACAAGTTAGTATTTTGTGCCCACGATTTAGCATTTTGTCACAACAAATAAGCATTTTGTTAGCCTTTAGTGGCCACAAATTAGTAGTAGGAGTTGAAGATGCTAAAATATTAATTTGTGCTCACAAAAGACTAGTTTGTGCTCATACAGTGTTAATCTGTGACCACAAAATTCTAATTTGGGCACATAAAATGCTAATTTGTGCATACAAAATGCTGAAATGTGCCTAAAAAATACTAATCTGTGACCACAAGATGCTCATTTGTGCCCAAAAAATGCTAATTTGACAGAATAATATTTTTTTTATGTCATGTCCAGGGCATGACATAAAAAAATCCACAAAAGTCCAGCTATTACATTGTATTTAAATTTCATAAATTCAAACTGTGTTTTTACACATCAGCAACTGAGCCAAAGCTCAGAACATAAAGGGATTATAAAAGTATCGATGTCGCAGTTCTGTTGTAAAACAATGTATTAGCCAACAGAACCTGTAGATTTTGAAATGTAGCTTTACTGCTGTGTTCTTCATCTTATCAGGGAAACAAATACATATGACTGCAGCTTTTTAGAAAAAAGGAAACTGAAGTTTATTACCTGCTTCGGTAAAATATATACCACTGTGGACTTTTATCGTTTTGTTCCTGAAACTAACCCTTTCTAAGTGCCATTTTGGGAGTATTCTCCTGCGAGTGTGTAGCATGCTGTAGAATTCTCAGTCCTCCAGTAACAAGAGGGTTGCTTTTTTGTTTGACGTATTACTTTTATTAAACACACATTATAGCCAATCGTGTTTCTTGTGTGACATTAAAGAAAAATACACGTGAAAAAAGGCTACACGGCTGTTTCTGAACTGCTGGGTAAAGTCATGCATCTGTAGGTGTGGGCGTTCAATGACCTTTTTTAAGGTAAGCACACAGTGGCGAAAGCTGTGAGTCATAGTGGTGAAGCAAAAAAAAAAATCCTTGAAGATTGAAGAGAGTTTAAACTGATGGTTGAAGTTTTTCTTTTCAGGATTAACAGCTGAGATCTAGTTGTCTCTTCTACTGACGCCACACTCAAGCACAGAGAGCCCTTTCATTTCCACTGTATGTATCTACAGGAGATGCTAGTGTTTTTGCACAAATTCGGATTTGGTTGAGATCACACACTTTGTAAGAGTGACACCAAGTGGTGAAATGCCCTCTTTGCTGCATTCCTTCTGATGGTCTGTAAAGTGGCTCACGCTGGGGCACCAAAGACTTTGTCGGATCTGGATAAGTCGCAGAGCAAAAAGACTTTTTGTTTGGAAGCAACATGGAACGATAAAAATAAAATTACAGCAAGAAAAAAAGGTATAATAAGAAATGGTGTAACCCCAAAGGTAAAGATAATCAGGATTGTTTCTTAGTGAAGTTGGACCTTTTAAGCGGTTTTGCCATGCATGTTAAAAAAAAAATAATATTTACCATACAAGCTAAAGTGGTGTTATAAATATAGTATTTTCTAATGGTTCACCTGCCACGAGTATTGCATGTGAACATCTCATCAAACAAAGAGCAAATGGGACAGGTTACCTGTACATGTGATTCAGAAAACACATGTGCGTGCAGTAAAATGTCCCTTAGGCACATTAAGACATTAGTATGTGTTCAGATTTGGCGACTAGCTACCACAAACAGGAGAAGCTCGCTCATCATTTACTTCAGCATCATATTTCTGAAGGGACACTGGTTTTATGTACTGTATGTGCTAATATGTTGAAGCACCAAGAACATCTGCTCATTGGAAATACTAAATGCATTTAAAGAACAAAAAAAATAACTCAAACAAAATTAATTGAGATTAAATTGATTTGACCAAATATTTGTACATTTGACATAAAGTGAAGGTAGACTCCTAAATGATTATTTACCTGTTTTTATTTCATGTTTTTGGCCTCTGTTACATCACCAAAGGATTTTATTCCCCGAGAGCTGTAAATTATGACGCTAATTTGCTTCTTTTTTTTCTTTTAATCCAAACATTTCTTTGTAAACTTCTATAGTAGACCAATGAGTGTCTTTTTAATCTGCCGATAACATGTATTCATTTGCAACAAGCAACAGTTACACAGAGCATGGTAAAATCTACTGAACAGTCCCCTGAGAGTGTTTTACAGGACGGGTGGGGCTCACTCTGAAATCCTGCAGACTGGGGGGGGGGGGGGGATATTTACTACCTTTCTACAGAAACATCAGTTTCATTGAAGACATTACTTTACATCTTTTGTGCAAATCCTATTAAAAGAAACATGCATTTTGTTGTTGCATTCCAGATAGAGTAGCTTCCAATTGCATGAAACCAAGAGCAAAACATAGTAACTGTTAGGGCCTGAATAAATACCGGTACAGTTGGCTGCAGGAAAACAATGCTGGCATTATTATTTCAGATTTGCTGCTTAAAAGTGCACCAGGTCAACGCTTTTAATGCTGATTGTTGGCAAGTTATGGCCCATTCCATAATTTGCCAACAATCAAAAAGAAAGAGCAATGTCAGGTACCTATCTTGAATGTATGCAGTCCAGAATGAAAAATGGGCAAGTGTACTCAATGATTGTTCTCCCAGTTAAAGCAGGACAACTGTGTGAATGCTAAAGGCAGCCTGCGGAGAGCATGTCAGTGAATGAAACTCCCCTCCTCCTCCTTGCGTGAATGGCAGCTTTGTTTCTGCTGTCAGACTCAGTTAAGTGTTGCTCCCTTTTAACAATCATGGTGGAGTTATGGAAATGAGCTGCCCCCATCAGCAGCCCCACAGACGATGAACCATTCCAACATTTTCCAAATTTTCCTGAATCTTCTCACTGTGCAGTCAAGTTACTTTGACTTGGCTTTCTGTTTGGGGGCAGCAGCAGCAGCAGCAGGCGGCAGGGCAGGTTTTGGTGGAGGGGCAGAGGAAGCGGAGGATGTCACTGACCCATACAGAGTGTCCAACCTACAAAAAAACAAATGAAAATGTGAATTTAAAAAAAACAGATGTTTCTGATTTGTTAAAAAGTTTGTAAAAATACTGACAAAATAAAGAACTAGCAGCTTACTGGTTTCTGACTTTCTTCACTAAACTTCTGAAGGTTCTCACCATCCTTCTTATCCGCACCTGCCGCAAAAATGATCGAAATTTGAATGTTTTCACTGTCAACATAGATCACCTTTTAACCTTCAAAAATCAATAAATAAATAAATCTCACCTGCTGCTTTTTGTACAACAGAGGAAGGGAGAAAATACCTATCACAGCTGTGAAACAAGGACACAGATGTTTTTCCATATGATTTAAGGCAAATACACTCAATTTACATAAAATAATAACATATTTCTGCGCTCAAATAGAACAAAATTAAGACTGAAAGATTGTTGCTTCACTCTTGTTAAATCTTGAGCTCACCTGCAATCATAAGGGTCAGTCCATTGGTCACTGTGCCAACATACGTCAGCAGGTAAAGGAGCACAACAAACTAGAAAAAAGAACAAATGGTGAACAAATTAAGTGATCAGTTGTCCCTTTTTTGCACCTTTTTTAGATCAATTGCAACACAACAATCCTACTAATGAAATGCACCAATTGGCAATTATGAATTGCTATTAGTAATACTTTTATTAATTTCGCTTAATAAGAGCCCAGATTTAAAAAAAAAAAAAAAGCTGCACTATAACTTCACTATATAACTGGTGGCAGCTGACATGCAACATTTTAGACTGAATGTAAAAAAAATCCCCTATAAAGTGCAGTTTTATGAGGAAACAGTCATTATGCAAATAATCTGAAAATGAATTCTTTTTTTAAAACTGAGTCTTTAATTAAAGCCAATCAATTATCTTCACTGTACCCACTAGATGGCGCCAAACTTTTACGAAGCCAGCTGTAGAGCTTTTTTTTAATGCAATTTATAAGCTTTCTTATGAGAAAGTAAAAATAATTCTTTAATCAGTTTATCACCATTTTATAACCAGTAATATTGCAATAATATTCACAGTAAGAAAATATAATCCTTGCACCCGGAGATACATCAAACCACACTAGAAGAAATCAATGTCCTAATTACAGAGATGCTAAACTAATTAAATATAAATTCCACTTGGAATGACTGCAGCTGTCTCTGAACATTTCCAACGTCTAAACAGAATCGGCCCCTCCAGGAGTGACCTCTAACAGCTGGAGCGGCTGAAGGAGACTCTTTTCTGCAACAGTTACTGAATATGCCCAGATTTAAAGAGGGAAGATAATTTCATTGACATGACATTGGGAGCAATCATTAGAGGCCATTGCAAGATTCCAGTGGAAACGTTGGAGCAAAAACCCCAGAGAGAGTGGAAAAGAGATGACCGGTAAAATGTTAAATAGGCCTGTGTACACGTGAAATTTCAAGTGCAATATGCTTAAAATCCATAGCCGAGTCACCTGACGTATGGTCCCTTGAGGTGCAGAAAGAAGGAAGCATAAAGTGTAAAAAGGACCAGTCCTGCAGTAAAACATGCTCTGGCGCTCCTTTGTTTGCTCACTGGAAATCTGCTGTCTGAGGAGTGAGGTTCATTCAACCAAAGTACAAGGCTTTCTCAGAGAAAACTAGTCCCACCATCTGTGAGGAAACTGAGCTCGATTGGAGCCTTTTACGTGACAAAACTCACTTCATAGTGCAAGAGAGGCCTGAGAAGATTCTTGAGTTGTCACTACAGTTTATTTTCTGTAATTCATAAAAAAAAAATACTTGCTGGTATTTAGAGAAGACGGCTGCTGCCAAAGATCTGGTAATACTTTCAAATGAGGGCAGAGCTGAGCACATCCAAAGCTGGTGTGGCCACAAGCAGCTCAAAGCAGTGTGGGATTTCTCTGATAAGCCTTTCAGGGAGGGATTTGAGGACTTTGAGATCTCTTTGTAAAAAATTGCACTATTTGCTATATATTAAATATATCATGTACAATATTTGCTAAACTAAACAATTTAAGTTGTTTGGGTTTTATTTTGTTTGTTTTCAAAGACCCACTCCAATGAAAATTGCATTTTTGGTGTTTTTGTCACGTTCTTGTGACGTTTTTCTCATGATAGAGAACATATACATAAAGACAATTAACCTTAAAATTGTATTTCTGAGTATTTCTTTGTGGGTTTTTAAAGTTTAGGAAAATACATCACTGAAAAAAACCTTAGGATGATGAGATCACAAAATTAGTTTGATCATCACCTTGATGGAATCGATCAGGTTATCGATAAAAAGAAGCCGCTTTATTTCTGTGACAGCAAAGGCGACCAGTAGCACCACCTCCTCCACCAGCATCACTGTGTCCTTATCTGTCAGGGAGACATCGTAGTCCAGATATGACCTGCTCACGAAGAAACACACAGGACATGAGAAACAAGCAGAGCACACACGTCACGCTGAGATCCTATGATCAGAACCACGCAGAGGTGGAGAGACAAACGGATGGACTCACTGAAAAGGGTGGATGCCAGGGTTCCAGCGCAGCAGCTCCAGCAGCTTATAATAAAGACGGAGAGGGAAGGTGATGCACATGATACCCAGGCAGACATGAGAAAGCACTGTGATGGCGCTCAGCTGGAAGATGCTGGCCAGACCAATCACCAGGCCCGTGAATACCACACCTGTCCGCCTCATGCTCCTCCAGTACACCAGGTCCACCACTGTAAGACACGGTTCCACACAAGAAGGCGGTCATGCTGGGTTTTAGATAAAACACGAGCGTGGAGGATCTGACGCTCTTCTCTGACACTCAAGCTGTTGTGTTTTGTACTGAAGCTAAAGGGGACTTGAGACGATGTCTTGAGCAGCAACACATTTCAGTCTGTCGGCTCCTCAGTTTCTCCATCTGTGCCTCTAAGTCAACTTTTAAGTTAAATAAATGCCTCCTTAACAGTCTGAAGAAGAACAGGAAGACAGATCCACACTTTTTTAGAGGGAAGCATCACAGCAGACAAACTTATTGAGTCTAAATGAGAACATCTCACATCCATGTTGGACGTTTTGGTGGAATTTTGGTTCAACTTGACATCAAAGTTGGTTATCAGGGCTAAACATTACGTTGTAAACATTAAAAAGATGTTTACTACACCCACAGAAAAATCAATCTGTACAACAATACTAAATTCATTATGTTTTTCAAAGAAAATGTATGTTTGCTCATTAAAGTTTACTCAAAACAACATTAAAAAAGCAAGATATGGTCATAGCTAAACCACAATCCTCAAGCACCATGTGAATAAATGATGCCCTACTGAAGAGCGGTAAATTCCCTCCCTTGAGACAGTTTGGGAACAAAACAAACGACAGCATTAACTCAACAATTCAAATGAGTCCCGTTCTGCCCATCTGTCCACACTGGACTCAGCGCTTGATTTTTTCATTTCCCAGCTGTACTACAAGAGGGGGCAATTTAAAATCGGGGCCCCTTCCATCTGACAGCTGTCCAGCTGCTCTGTTTCTTTTTCACTCAAACTCACACTCCTGGTTTCCTTACGTTTGGTGGCCATTTCGACAGCGATCCTGCTCGCTCCTCTTCCCTCCTTCTGCTGCCTTGCACTCCAGGCTTTTTTTGGCGACCCCAGCTCCGTCAGCAGTATAAGGCCTGCTGGCCTAATTTTATCCCGTATTGGATACACCCTTGGTGGATTCACACACACACATACTCGCACACTTAAACTGGGAACCTGAGACTTCAGCATGTGGATGTCCCCAGCCTTCACCCAGTCTTCCTCATCCAGTGGGTCAACAACCAAACACAAGGAGGCCTCTGCATGCATCTGTGACGGCAAGTACTTCATGTCAAACATGTCACTTCATTTGAGGTTAATAAAAGTTGTACTTTTTGATTAAAACTTGCAGTGGGTCTAAAAAAAACAGATTTCCAATAAAACCTGACCTGCACTAAATGTTGAAGCAGCTCATGCGCTTTACTAGTTGCATCAATACCACAGAGTATCAAGGCAGTTATTAGGGCAAAGATGGACATATCATTTAGAAAATACTTTATTTTGATTTATTTGATGTAATCATAATCTCTAACAATCACAATCACAATCTCTTTTAGCAAAAACTGAGAATTAAACGGTTGAAATCCCATTTTTGCCGGTTTATATGAACTGGAACCCCAATGTATGTAAAAATAACCAAATAAATACTTAAAATCAATTAAACAATGGGCCCTGAATCTATATTCTCTGAAAGTTTATTTTTGTTAATGTATTTACCAAAATAAACATTCTTCTACCACGATGTTTGGAATATGTCCAAATATTTTTTGTAGTCACAAAAATGCAAAGCAGTGTATAATTTTATATTTAACATGCTCTTTATTCTAGATCATACATATGTTCTTTCATTTATTCATTCATTCATTCATTTTTGTTCCTTTAATGAACATTGTTGAATGCCAAATATGTTTACATGGTTTTTATACAATTGAACGTTTTCAATGTTGGGTTTGTCTTGTAAAGCACAATCAAAATAACAAAACAACTAAATCCAATAAATATATGAGTTCATTATTTCTGTCTTTAAGATTTAAGGTTTTTTATTGCATTCATATAAAATCCTTTTCTTGATAGAATTAGCAGTTAAACACAGGTTTATAGTTTCATCCTACAACTACAACTTTCCAACAAAAGAGAGATTTGTTGTAAAAGTAGATTACATTTACTGCTAGCATGTTTAACATAAATAAAAGATCACATAAAGAATTCATTACAAAGCAGCATCCAACCATCACTCTGTTACTAAACGGCTAACAGCCCTTTAATCCTCAAACCCATAATCCCACAGATCGAAGGTTGAGATTACCATTGGAGTGGGAGGGGCCGAGCAGCAGATAGGAGGATGGTGACAGAGTTTGAGCTCAGACATGACAGTCACAGTGCAACCCGGGCAAGGATTGGCGCACACAAATAGCCAGCCAATCACAGCACGGGCAGGGAGGATAACAAGGCTGAGGGAGAGCAGCTGAAAGAGGAAAGAGCTATGAAAAAGCGAGGGAGAAGGGGAAATCATAGCAGCACAGAGAGGAGACCAAACAAAGGAGAGAAGGAAGATGCGTAGAGGGGAGAGCGGCGATTAGTAAGGTCTCCAGAGGAGGAGAGGAGATGAGGAGAGGAGAGTGAAGAGGCAACGCAGAAAACATCCATCAGCGGAGTTAGCCATGCTCTGAGCTCTGGAGCTGCAGGGCTACTCAGACACCGCTGAGAGTCAGGCCCACAGCTCGGCCCTCCATTCCTGCTGCAAACACCGCAGAAGATTCCCGTCCCATCAGACACGCAGAAGAATCATGAGAACATCTAGGAAAGGCAGCGTGGAGATGCCTGCGTTTGTGCGGCAGCTGGTGAAAGAAACAGAGAAGAGGGTCAGCTCCTTCTTCAAAGGAGGCCGTGGAGGAGCTGCTGAGGGGGAACAGCCAGGGGAGGGGGAGAAAGAGGAGGTCATCCCCAGCCCCTACCTGGACCGGCCAGTTCTGGACAAGTTGACAGAGGAGGGCTGCGTCCGGTGGGGCCTCACGTACGCACTGGGGAGCATGCAGGGCTGGAGGGCCAACATGGAGGACTTCCATAACTGTGTGCCTCATCTTGGCGGGGAGTTGGCTGACTGGAGCTTTTTTGCCGTATTTGATGGTCATGCTGGCAGCACAGTGGCTCAGTATTGTTCCCAGCACCTTCTGGGTCACATCCTGGCTGCAGGTAAAAGGTTGAGGATCTGCTATGAAGAGTGGCTTCTTGTGATGCATTTGTTTCATTTTGTGCCCTCAGATGGAATTGCAGCTGACGACAACCCTGAAAAGGTGAGAGGAGCCATCATCGACGGCTTCATGCAGACAGACAAACATCTGCACTCTGTGGCCCGTCGAGAAGGCTGGGAGAGGGGTGGCACCACAGTGGTGGCAGGCTCTCATTTCCCCCTATTACATCTACTTTGCCAACTGTGGTGACTCCAGAGCAATGCTGTGCCGGTCCGGACAGGTCTGCTTCTCCACTGAGGACCACAAACCCTTCAGCCCCCTGGAGAAAGAGCGGATCGAAAGTGCAGGGGGCTCTGTGTCCCTCCAACGAATCAACGGCTCCTTGGCTGTGTCCCGTGCCCTGGGGGACTTCAGCTACAAGGGGGCGGAGAACCGGACCCCCTGCCAACAGATGGTGTCCCCAGAACCGGAGGTGTGTGTTGTGGAGCGCTCGCCTGCAGATGAGTTCCTGGTGCTGGCCTGCGATGGGGTCTGGGACACCATCAGCAATGAGGAGCTGTGCGCCTTCATCCACAATAGACTGCGTGTCTGCAACGAACTGAGGGACGTCTGCGCTCAAGTCATTGACCTCTGTCTCTACAAGGTCAGAGCATCAACATGTTCACTACATGCTAGAAGAGCTGAAAGTAGAATGTCACCATTCTTGATATACGGAGAGGTTAGTTTTTCCTCATCCCAAAATCCTGGCTATATGATAAGAAAAGCACTGCGGGTTCTGGTTCGGAACCCAACAGGGACAAGCTACATACTTTGAATGAACAGCTTGGTGGGTGGAGATGTTATCCTGTAAATGAAAAGTTTCATCTATATCTGCAAGGCAAACTATAAATGGAACTCACTGTTAATCTGAAGGTGTGAACGCTGCTCAAAAGCTGTGCACAAAATTGTAGAAAAAACAAAAACATTTTATAAATAGCTTTAGTCTATAAACTCTAGAGGTTGCTGTAAATCTAAAGACTGGATTTGAACAATAGTTCCCTATTTTTCCTTCATTTATTTCTTCCTTTTTGTTTAGTAGGCAGACTTGGCTGCCCTAATATGCATATTACACTCTTATATAATAACTATTATTGTTCTGCTGAAACACATCATAAAAATAAAAATTAAAAAATCAATTTGGGGATTCTGACAGTAAAAAGCAGAGGCGGCATCTTCCTCAGCTTCAGTGCTTCAAGCGGCTGCTGCTTCTGGTACAATAGTCTGCGCAGAGCCTTAAAATAGACTGCAGGGGGTGTCAGAACAGGTTGCAGAGATTTATCCTGGGAGGATTTATTTTAGACAATCCCACTGTTAGACAATCTAAATCACCCAAGAATACGAGAGAATAGATTTATCTTTGCTTATTTTCTCACAAAATAAAGAGAACCTGCCAGCACTGATGGTGTGGACATCATGTCACTGTTACGTAACTGAGCTTCAGTTTGGGTGCACACGGTGGCCTCAAAACGCCTCAGCCAATCTACGTTTTTGCTGCTGCGCCGCATCCCTGTGACACTGATGTGCTGACGTAAAAGCAATCAGCAGCGCCCCGTGTGCTGACATTTGTAAGGTCAGCCATCATTAGTCACATGTGCTGACACCGCTTGACTTTTTTTTACAGGGCAGTTTGGACAACATCAGCATCATTTTGATCTGCTTCCCTGGAGCCCCCCAGCTGTCAGCGGATGCACTGCACCAGGAGGCCGAACTGGAGGATCTGCTGGAGGCCAAAGTTGCAGGTCTTGTCTGACTTCAAGGCAAAAAATGTGAATATTTGGGGTACGTGAATCCTGATGTCTGTATTTTATTTTCTGTTTTTTTTAACAGAGATTTATGAAGAGTTGTGCTCAGCTGGCGAAGAGCCTGACCTCCTATCTGTCCTCACAGTCCTGGCATCCACTGTCATCCCCGGATTACCTCCAGGTGGAGGCATTCAGAGCAAGTAAGATGCTGGAAATGAGCATTTCATGCTCAGCGGTGTGACTGCAACACACATTAACCCACTGCGCTGCATCGTTGTGTTGCAGGAGGAACTGCATCATCTCTGCTTACTACCAACAGAGAGACACACACAAGCCTGCAGAACCAAATGTGAGTACCAGCATTTATATATGGATATTTGTCAAGAAAGACATTGTACCTATTTTTTTTCTCCTGTAGGGTCTCGGAAGCTCGTGAGAAGTGGATTTTTTTTCCTTTACGATCCAAAGAGGAAATGTAATCAATGTAAATATTCCAGCTGTTTTTCCTCATGTGAGAAATCCAACAACAAAAAGGGAAATTATGAGCAAAGCGTGGTGTCGCTTAACATCACACATGCAGGCAAACACAATGCAAAAACAGACCTAATGAAGCTCTATAGTTTATATTTCTATGAGAAGGATATTTTGTAAGATTTGCTCCTAAATTGTCTTCAAAAAGACAGTACATATGATCAACTCACAAGACTGAAAAATTAAAAAAATAAACTTTGTAGCAGATTCTCTGAGTACCAACATACTCGTTTACTCTGGTCGGGCTCCTATTTAGAAGATCATATTTTAATAAATACAAACAATAAAAACGTTTTGATTTTGTAATGCACAAAGGTAATTCCTTAAATAAAAACTATTTTAAATCAATTTCTGATCAAAATTTGAAAGTTCTGCTTTCTGGAATTTTTCTGTCTGCTCGGAGTAACAAAGCAAAACACAGATCAAATATTTTATTGAAAGAAAATTATATTTCACAATCTATTATATAAAATGCTTTCTAAAGAGGTGATTATCTTTTTTACATATCAGTTTATAGTTGAAAGTTTACGTGCAACAACAAAACAAGCATATCCTAAAAAATTCCCTAAATCTGATCATGTCTTACACAAACAGACTGTACATCAAAAAATAACAATAAAACACACTTTGCTGGTCTTAATCTAAACTTATCATATGTCAAAACATATTCTTTAAGTGTCTGTGAAATGTATTTTTTCTGTGAACTGGTTGATATGTGCTGTTCTGCCTTATTAATCTTTTTTAGAGTTGATAAAACAGCAACAGAAAAAGTGCATTTCTGCATGGATTCGATTTCTCCTGCATCCGTCTTCTATTATTTCTGTGTCATTTTATGTGAATAGAACGGACAGGATAAGACTTCCGTCTCAATAAAGGATATCAAAACCCAAATCAAATGTTTTATTCTTGTTTTAAGCCAAAAATATTTAGACTAACCATTTGGACTTAATGCTACATGACATTAAATGTTTATTAGGGGTGTATCGATTTATTTCACTGATTCAATTCATGTCATAATTTGTGCTTGTTGATACAATTCATGGTCAAGATTGTTTCACTTTGAACGATCCGATTGGCTAATCTAAAATCATTTTTAGCCAAAAATTCAGCTGGCGTGACTCAGAGATAAATCCCTTGGTAATGAACAGTGAAGGTGAAGTTTTCCACATTCCTTATATTTCTTGCAAGATAATCAAGTGTAAATTAAATATGTGTACACACAAAAGAAGAAACAAGAATTCATGGCAAATCCATTCACATGTCACATCTAGTCACATGTCTTCCACACACTAGACTGTGATAAAGCTGTAATAAATTGTAATCATTTTTTGCTGTCATCACATGTGACTTGTTTTTCAATTAAATTAAATCCAAACAACCTTATTTAACCCCACGGGGCAATTCCTTTCAAGGTCCAGACAGTAGCTGACATCGCATAGACCCTTACAAAATATTAGAAATAAAAAAAAACATTCCATAATTTCTAGATTCAAAGAGGAGTTACGTCTTGTCTGCTGTGATGCATTTGGTTGCTTTTCTCTTACAGTAAAGCATACATGTATAACAACACATATAAATGTACTTTACCTCAGTCCAAATGGTATTTTCTATTGTATAATCGGTTTATTTCCTTTTGAAACTATTTTAAAATGGTGACAGTTAATTCGTTTAACTACTTGCCTTAGACAAATCCATCTTGTTGGTTTCTCAGGACTATAAATCAATTCATTGATTACGTTGATTAATTGTTACACCCCTAATGTTTATTCTTTTCTTTGTTTGTTTTGTTTTGCATAGAAAAGGATATAGATGGAAATGTTTGTTTTTCACCCAGTCTATGCAACGCTGCACCCGCCTGCTTTACCCAGCACTCACAGCCATAAGGGTGTCCTCTGCAGGCTACGTTTGATTAGATGTTCTCCACTGAAAGGCCTGCATCTCTTTCAAGATAACTATGAATTTCAATGAAATGCAGCTATAAAGCAAGATGGGTACCTTTTGAGCCATCTGCCGGTTAAAGTGCATCTTTCCTTCTGCATTAGAGAAGATATGTTGAAGTACAAATCACATTTTAGCCATTTTACACTTGCTGCTAAATAATGCACAGGGGACAGAAATCATTGTGTTTGATCTTCTGCAGTAATGACCATCACCTCACATATGTGCTAAGGAGGCTCAGGCACATATACAGCGCTCTTAAATCAGCAGCCCTCTTTGAGTGGTCCTTCATCGCCTCTTTCATCTGATTACTTTGGTGTGAGTCAATCACTTAAGGACATCAGACTCCTCTTCATAGTGCATCTTTGTCAGCTGTATTTCTCTTTTTATTCCAGAGTTGGTGGTTCTATGCTCTGATTTCTACCGAAACTGCTGACCAAAAGAGTCAATGTTGAAGAAAAACAGAGTTTTTGAAGATTTGTGTCTAATATGAGGAGTCAAGAGCAATATATACAGGCACGGCAATGTTTTCATGCTATCTATCCACACTGGTCTCCTGTAGGCGGTTGTTCATGATAGCCAAGGCCCCCACCCCTCCAGAAAATCCATTCTGATGGCCATAGCTCTGCCGTGGGCCTTGGTGAGCGGTTTCACTCAGCTGCTTCTGCAGCAGTGCCAGGGACACCTTATTTGACACAGTGAACTCGTTGACAGAGATCATCTCTTCAGACAGACGGCGGCCCACTTCAGCCGCAGCGCCGGCTTCAGTCTCGCTGTCGCACACCGTCTCCACGGAGCCGCCCGTGTAGCGATGTCTGCCGGTGGGGCGCTGGGACGGGACGGGCTGCACTGCGTTGCGCTTCACACGTCTTTGTTTGAAGTGTGCAGGCCTCAGGTTGTGCTTGTTGCTCTGGAGGCAGGAGCAGCAGAAGCACCACATGCCACGCATGGGGCAAGAGCGGAGCGGGTGGCGTCCTGAGCAGACCAGCTTTCCCAGAATCCAATTCAGAGTTTGCTTGATGACAATTGAAATGACATTAAAGAGTGAGTAGATGCAGCATACTCCCATCAAGATGAAAAGGCAGTTTCCCAGTCGGTAGGCCCCCTGAGATTCATAGTTCTCTCTCTGACTGCTCACCAGGTCCCCAAAGCCAATGGTGCTGAAGGCCACGAAGCAGAAGTAAAGAGAGTCCAGGTAGCTCCAGTCCTCCATGGAGCTGTAGAGAGTGGAGGCGCTGCAGGCTATCACAACAGACGCCACCCCCAGTATCAACATCACATAATAGACAGATGGTTTCCAGCCTTCCAGGCTGTCCTCCTCACCAGAGGATTCCTCCCTGCTCGACATTGCCCCCAACGCACCACACTTCAGCCGACGCTCGTGACACCAGCGCATGATGTAGGCCAGCATCGTGATGATCCTCTCCAGGAACAGGTTGAAGAACAGGATGGTTGCAGCACAGCCGATGAGGCCGTAAAAGATGAGGAAGATTTTTCCTGCTATGGTTGCTGGTGTGGTCATACCGAAACCTGGAGGAAGCAAAGTGGAAGAACTCAAAGGTCCAATCTGCCATCAACATTGCAAAGCTGGTATGAGAGCATCTGATCAATTATCCATCCATCCATTTTCCATTTTCTTAACCCACTGTATCCCTTTCAAGGTCACCGGGTTGCCAAAGTCTAATCTGGCTCCCAACCCTGGTCAGGTTGCCAGCCTGTTGCAGGGCCACACAATCACACACCTAAACTAACTCACAATTACACCTAGCAACAATTTAGAATAATCAGTCTACCTGTAAGCATGTCTTTGGACTGTGGGAGGAAGCTGGAGTGGAAACCCACACATGCATGGGAAGAATATGCAAACTCCACACAACCAAGGGCTTGTCACTAACCTGCTCCACCGTGCAACTCCCTGACTAATTAAACTTCATGAACACTAACCTATAGTGGAGACCACTGTGCCAACGAAGTAAAAAGCTCCAGAAAAGTCCCAGCGTGGCCTCAGTGCGTCCACTCGGATCCCAGCTCCGTTTGCCTCCTCATACTGCCGAAGCAGGGTGTGCAGGGCGCCCAGGTTGACCCTATACCGCCGGGTGAAGTTCTCCAGCTGTTCCTTCCAGAGCAGGCGGGCACGGAGCTCAAAGGGGTGTTCCAGTGCGGAGAAGATGGCAGCGCCACACAGCATGTAGAGAAAGATGAGAGCGGCCAGCAGGCAGAAACGAGCGTTGTCCTCATTCATGGGTGCTCTGGGGCAGCAGCAGCCACCTGCAGCCCTCCTCCGAGCCATGAATGCAGAAGCCACACACAGACACCGCCGTAGAACCATGCACTTCCCCTGCCAGAGCTGCCGGGTCACACACGCCACCTGCAACACAAAGTGCATGCTTTCTTATCCATAAATTTGGGGGGAAAAACAAGTAAACATTTATAGCAGAGAGAAAGCAGACGGTAAAAAGTAAATAAAATTAATTTGTGTTTTTATTTTTATGCTTCATTTTCTACATAAACAAAAAGAAAATCAAACTTCAAACCTGTTATAAGTTGGCTAAATCACTGTTTATCAGTAGTTACAGGTCAAGCAACCAAACATGTTACAGACATCTTAATAAGTCGACTTTTAAACACATGCAAGACACGCTTTTGTGTAATCAAAGGCAAATATTACCTGGTAATCCACTGCTTGAGCGCCGCTGATCTGCGTGCGCTCCCTCCATGCATCTGTTGAACAATGACCAGAGCGAGCCTCTTGAGTTTTTTTTTCTTTTTTGTGCAAACTGAGAGCTTGTCTGATGTTTCATCTGTCACACCCTGACATCATCCTCTCCAGCAAACTCTCCTCCTCCTCCTCCTCCTCCTCCTCCTCCATGAGCTTTCCCAGATTGGTGCATCGTCAGTTGGCTTTAAAAAGCTATTTTCCTTGCTTTCAAGCCTTCATCACATCTTCATTAACCTCACAGGGCCGACTAAATGCTGCTTAAATAATTGTAAATCAAATTTATTTTATTGCATCCACCACTAAAGTGCTCAGTGAGGCTTTAAGTCATCCAGTTAATTGCAACTAACGTGTACCAAAGACAAAAACTGTGCTAAAACCAGGTGGGGAAAGATTCTTCACGGCGATGAAGCTTGCAGAGCAGCTCAGAGGCCTTTTTGTTGTTGCTCCAGACTGTGTGGGAGGATTTCATGGAGTATGACTATCACTTTCTCTGTCTGTTCATCCCTTTAATCTTGTCTGGTGGTGCATTTAAGGGCACGGGGTTCGCTCCACCTGTCGACTGATGGCTCAATGAGAGTGACAGACAGGTGTAAAGGAGAGCTGCACATCTGCTGTGACGTGAGGAAAACCCAACTGTGACCCTGATTTTCCTTTTTTTTTTTTGCAATAAAAAAACAAACATTTTATAGCATTTTAACATTTACATTTCTGAAGCTTATGTCAAAAGATGCTTCAAATGAGATGTGCAAAGTGAGATTTTGCTTAATCTCATCAAAAAAATCAGTTCTTGTGTTGATTTGTAACCTTTCATGAAAAAAATATGCTGCAGTGATCAAGAGCATGATACAAAATCAACATGATTTGATTCCTTCATAAAGGGATTTCTTAAGAACTCCAATAATGAAAGAGTTGTCCAGGAAACACATAATTTCCACCCATCCTCTGCATTTGACCTCAGTCTATATCTGTGATGGACGAAACCTCCTGCAGCACTCTGACTTCCAAACAGTTTAAACCACAATAACCCTTTTATATGGGTATTAGATTAAAATTAGATTTGATCTCTGAATAAATGTAGGATATCAAACAGAAAGAGAGGAGTGTTTTAAATGAACCACATGCTCTTAGAATTGGCTTTAAAGTGTTACCAAAACAAATGAAGCAAAAAAAAAATGCTTTTGTTCTCCTAATCAATGTTTTTTTTCTGTTCAAATTAATCCCTCCAGTTTCTAGAACACAGCCAATCAATAACTATCAGCGGTGAAGAAGGAGCTGAGAGTAAATGTCATTAGAAGCTGAGAGCAATTTCTCCACAGAATAAATGTCCATCCATCTTCAAGTCCAATTTTGCCCCATGTAGGGTCACGGGGGTTGCTGAAGTCTATCCCACTTCCTTCAGGGCAAAGGCAGAAAACGCTTGAGGCAGTTTACCCATCCGTTGGAGGGCCACACATTTAACTCCCAGAGGACAATTTATTCACTAAACACTCTATTAAACCTGTTTTTGGACTGGAGAAGGAGTTGGGCACAACCTAACATGCACAAGGAGAAGGTGGAAACTTCACACAGAAAGCACCCAGCCTGGAATTGAACCTGTAAAGTGACCACCAAACCATCATGAAACCCCAAGGTGTCCTATAAAATATGAAAGCTTACAAACAGAATACATGTGCAAATAAAGTGACTCTAGAATTTCAAGCATTAATATGACAAAGGAAGTAACAAAAATATATCATAGGCTCTTTGAAGGATGGTAAAATATGTCATAATATTAGTTACCCGGTATGTTGTTGTGCTGTTTGCAACCCTGACCATTTTTTTTTTTCCTCCTTAGAACTTCATTCTTGTACTCAGAATTCATGTGTGCTCACTAAACACAACAGCAGACAACATCCTCCACTGAAATGGTCAAATCTAAGAGTGGAATAAATCAAAAGTCCGGTTTGTCAAACATTTGCAGTTTTCTCTTAAGATAACTGATTCTAGGTGATGAAAATAGGGAAATATTCAATGTTTTTCTATTGTTTTCTGTAAATCGTGCAAAAAATTATCAAGGTGGTATCTCTTAAGCAGATGAAGGTTTTAGAGCTGATAATAAGTGTTCAGTAAGTTACTTCCACTCACACATAATGGATTACTGTACTTATTATTGTTATGCAAAAGAAATCCTTCACCCTTACTGTATTTCTGTTTCAGAATGTATTACATAACTTCTGTACTTTATTTAATAAACCTAGAACATAATATTCTATGACAAATGTCTTCCTAGTTCACATTTAGATGGTTTAAAAATAACGTCTTTTAATTTGAACCCTCAGGAAGAACAAGTGAGGGCCAAGTCAAAGCTTTGATCAGTTTAGTCCATACAAAGAAAGAAAGCAGGTTCAAATTAAGATTACTTTTATTATTATTAATTATTATTAGATTATTATTAAGATCAAGATTACCGTATATCTTGTCTACAACAAGAAGAAAGACATATATTGACTTTACCAACCAACCAAAAAACTTTATCAAATGCACATTTTAAGAACACCAGAGTTAAATTAAAGTGGTGAAAAAAGCTCATAGGGAAAGATCACCAGCAGAAAATGTATGTTGTTGGTGGCAGTTTTAAAATTCAGTTTATCTGTTGATTTTAAACAATAAATTTTAGCTGTAAATCTGGTATAAAACAAGATTTATTGATAATGTAAAGTGTAAAATATTACTAAATATCATTAGTTATACCATATAAAACTTCATTACAACAAAAAGTACTGCCCTATGTTACTTTTGGGTGAATCCCTGCATCATCTTATTTTGACGAAGTTAATAAGAAAACATCCTGATTATATAATTATCTATTTTTCAAGAAAATATTGTTTTTGTTAAAAAAAAATTATAACCTGATTCTTTTTATTGCGTTTGTATAAAATAAGAAAAAACAGAGCAGAAATGTTTAAATCAAGACAAACATTAGTATGACAAGCACTTAAAAGAGTGCATAAAGTTCTTTTGATCTAACAAAAAGTAATGCAGGAGCTCATTTACCTTAGCGGAGAACATCGGTGAACCTTGAAAATAGCACTGAGAGGTAACGCTTCCATCCAAAAAAACTCGAGCCGACAGCTCTGTCACTGCAATGACTCCGCTCCACCGCTAGATGGCAATAAATACTCTAATGAGTGCAGAGTCGCCATAAAACTGATGGTAGAGAAAGAGCAGCAAAGTCCGAAGGCTAAGAAGAAGAAGAATTTAACGGTTCCCGGTTAATGAATCGCTCCCATGGTGTCGCTTGCGGCTCGCAAACTGCTTGGAAACCGTATGCATTGGATGTCAATCGGCTGATTTTAACCGCACTCACATACACCCTCACAATTATTTTCCAAAAGGAGGAAATGTACTGATAACTCGCCGCACGACTTGAGCAAAAAGCCAAAGGTAACGGCATTATTATTTTGTTGTTGTTTTGATGTCGCTGACAATTGCGGTACTAATAGCTTGTTTCTGTAAAGCTGACCGCACATATAACCAAATATTTATTGGTGTTTTGCTTGTTAAACTTGACTGTCGAGTGCAGGTAGACGCCGCTAAACGTTATTGAAGGACCTAGCTAAACAAGCATCGATGTACTACTAGCCAAGGTTGAAGTCATCTTGTTTTGTATTACTGCCACTTCACTAGATATGCTACATTTTAGTTAACATGTAACAATTTAAGTTACAGTTTATTCTCTTCTTACATTCATCTTCTCAATCCGATGTGTCATACCGTTTTTACTTCCCACTTTTTGTTATTCTGTCCATCATTTAGAACTTTTTTCTAGTGTAAATAATGTCTTTTATAAATCAGCCTGCTGCTGCCACCTGTGGCGTGTTGATGTAATTGCATGCCGAGTCAAGCTAGCGAAAGTGGGAGAAAATGCAATAAATATTATAAATGAATCTAAAATAACAGTATCTGTGCATGTCGTTTCTCAAAAACATTCACTTGAAAGTAGACGCTTCCTTTATCTCTTTTTGCTTACTCCTTCCTTTTTTATTTTAGGTGCAGAACATTTCAGATAAATGAAAAAATGAATGAAATTTGCTGTCATTAGGTAACAGATTGGTGTGATCAGAGCTTCACTGAAGCTTTTGTTCATATATATTATTTGTTTAAAATCTAAATAATATATAAATATATATTTTTAAACATGTCTCTTTATCCAAGAACACGTGTATTATTTCTCCAAAGATACATGAGAGATGCAAAGATGCACTAACTACTCTTGGAGTCTGCTTGTTTTTTGCAATGACATGTTTTACTTTGCTTGCAGTTTTGGTTACTTTTTCTTTTAAATATCCACACAGCGACAAACAGTTAATATGTCAATCTTATAAATATAACTCTGAGAGGGCAAACAATAAAAAAACGCAATTGTGGTACTGTCGGTGGGATTGAATTCCTAAAACTATTTAATTTTTTTCCACAGAGGCTGAGTGATGGAAGAGGGCTCTGAGGTGATGGAGGATATTGTGTTTCGGGGAACAGAGTTCTCTGTGAAGATCGAGTTGGACAAGGGTGTGCTGATTGTTGAAATCTCTGATTCGGTGACCGCAGATCAGTGGAGGGGGGAATTCGATCCAGCGTGTAAGTAGAAAGGACGCCATATTCATCTCAGTCAAAGCTGATTGTCATTTTGTTTTGACTCCTTGTGCTTCTGAATTGCCTTTTAGATATTGAAGACCTCACTCGTAAAACGGGAAACTTTAAGCAGTTCCCAATTTTCTGTAGCATGTTGGAGTCAGCTGTACGAAAGGTATGTTCATGCAGATATTCCTCAAACGGATCCACTTTGCTTGAGGCTGTGGGAGCTGAGGGAGAGAGCTGTTGGTTCCAGTTCAATGTTTCCACTTCAATGACAAATGGACGGTTAGACAGAGCTCCCTTAACACTTTGGGTTGCTGTAACTACTGTATATATAGAGACAGGAGCCTAAAAGGCAACAGCATAGATGCTGTGATCACATGCAGACATTTTTGTGTCATGTCGTGCTAAAATCTGTAAGATAGGAAATTGGTGAATTTATGAATACACGGTAGTCAAAGAAAATACTCAATTGTCTAACAATGAATTCCTATGCTGCAAAACAGAAAGGAACTGTTAGGTATTTTTTGCAAATCTTACAAAAAATGTTATAGGAATAGAAAAAATGATGCTGACATAAAGTTTTATTGTAAGAATTTTAATTTTTAGACTCTAAATTAGTAAAATAAAATGGTTATTGTGTCAACGTTTGCATTCTGACTAGACTAACACATTTAATTTGCATTCTAGTTAAATATTAAACCTGATAAGCTCAAGGAAAAGATCCATTTTCTATTTCATTAACTTATTTTTTAAGGAAACAAAGAAAACAGTCACATCCTGGTAAAATGATCAAACACTCCTGCAAAGCAGTTTGTATGCATCGTATCATTTTTTGCTATAAGCATATTTCAAAGCTGGACATATTTTCTCTAAATTTGAGTTAAATGAAATCTGTTGTGGTTAACCAGAACTGTTTTTCTGCAGACAAGTGACTCTGTTACTCTTGACCTCCTGACCTATGCTGACCTGGAGCTGCTACGCAATAGAAAAGCGGGTGTGGTCAGCCGTCCCCGTGCACATCAGCAGTCGTCTGCTCTCACTGCCAAAAGATATCTAATCCTCATTTATACTGTGGAGTTTGATAGGTTTGGGTCTTTTAAATGGTTCATTCTTATGGATAGAGTTTTTTTTGTGTGTTTTATGATTCATCCTCTGTTTTCCGTTTGCAGGATCCATTACCCGTTGCCGTTGCCGTACATGGGAAAGCCCGACCCGGCTACTCTACAGAAGGAGATCAGAGCCCTCAGGACGGAGCTCAGCGCTCTCACCACTCACGGAGTTAACAAACATGCAGATTTGGAAGTACAGCGTCTCCGGGCAGAGTAGGCTGCGTGCTGTCTTTACTACAGCAATCAAAATACAAAGGTTGCAGGACATTTTTTTGTTTATTTCATTATTTGGTCTTAAGGTTGGCTGTGGTAAAAGAAGAGAAGGATGCCATGTCCAAAGCTCTGACTCGACTGCAAAGGAGTGACGGTTGTTCAGCACCGGGCAGAGAGGACTGGAGGATGAATGATGTAGTGAGGGCGCTGGAAGAGCAGCTCATCAAAGAGAGGGCTAAAAGTCAAAGGTCAACAAGCAAGAGATGCCAGGAAGCAGCAGCTCCTGGTGGAGCAGGTGAAAAGTCTACTTGGGTTGGGTTGCTGTTTCCTTTACTCTACATCAGGGTGAACTTTCCTCCTTTTTTCTGTTTAGTTGGACGAGTTGAGAGCATCAGAGTGTGCCCTCCGTGTTCGTGTCAAGAGTCTCACCAATGAGCTGGCGTTACTACGGAGAGGGTTAGACAATCTAAGCGTGTACTTTATCTTTACTTTCTACCTCTTTCACTCATTTCTTGCAGACAAAGCTTTTGATATTTGAAGGTTTTTTTTCTGTCTGAGCTCACGTTCAGTCCGTGTTTCTGCAGCAGACTGACGCCTGTGTCCGCTCACATCAACTCTCGGGTGGATGACGACGTTTATCGCTCGGTTTCCTGTGAAAAGAGGTCCGGCTACAGGCCAGTCCGGGCTCGGTCGGGGTCCAGAGAACGAATAGAGCACAGATCTCTGGAGCGGGGAAGAAGAGCAGACTCTTCAGGACCTCGGGCTCACATACCAAGGTCCTCACCTTCGCCCACAAGTACGAACGCCGCTCAGTATTATATTCTTTTTTGTAAAAGCGTTCCAGAAATAGCAACGCTCTACTCTCCCAAAGGGTCCCGAGCGGCACGCTTTGACCCCACTGCTTACATCCAGGACAGGCAACGCAGACTGAAAGAGGCAGAACTCAAAAAGTCAGTTCCCGTTGTTTTCTCCGTTTCCCCAATTTCAATTTTCTCTGAATGAACAACCTTATAACCCAATATCTGCCAGACAGAGGAGGGTGAGGAGAGACATGTTGACATCCCCCATCATACCAGAGAGAGGCCGCTCTCGTTCCAGAGAGGCCTATCCTCAGTTGGCCCGCTCGGGCAGCAGAGGCAGGAGTTTGTCCATGGAGCGGCGAGGCAGCAGGAACTCCTCAGAGAGTTCATTAGTAGATATGGAGGAAATGACCAAAACACTGTTCAGGTTAGGAGATTTTACCCACGAGGTTTAGGGAGGTCTTCTATGTATTTTAATGTGGTTCTTTTTGTTTGTGCAGAGAAAACAAACAGACCTATTATAACGGACCTAATGTGGTGAGTCATTAAAGACACTTCTACTGTTGTTTTTTCCTTTACTTTCTGTGGCTCTTTAAAGACCGACTCCAATGAAATTCTGTTTTTAACACGTTCTTGTGGCATTTTTCTGAAGATGGAGGATAAATATAAAGAAAGTGACGCTTAATATTGCATTTCTGAGTATTCATTCAAATCATTTTGAACTACTAGCAGACAAAAAATGTTGTTTAAAAAAGGGCTTAAAGGATCTCAAAACTGTATTTTTGTTCGATTCATTTTCGTGTGTTGATAAATATCATCTCATAAATGTGAATATGTAGGTCAGTAGCATTGATTTATTTATTTGTTTTAATTTAGTGAAACTAAACTTTGAATCGCACTTTTATTTAAAAAAAGATCTTTCAGTCAGATTGTTCATTCAGGTTTTTTTTTATATATCTAATCTTTTGCTTCTCTTTTCTTGATTGTGCTCTCTGTTTTCTAGTCGAGATTGGGCCATTTGAACAGGAATCCTTCTTGCAGCACTCCTACTCGCAGAGTTAAAGACAGAGGTGATGTTGACATATTTTTACAGTAACGATGGAGATTTCTTAGTGGACCTTTTAATCGTCATGCCTCCATCTACAGAGAGCTCTTTGGACCGAGGCTCCAAGATGTCAGAAATCGATGCCCGGCTGCAGGCGCTGCAGGAATACATGAGGGACTTGGACACTGGACATTAAGCTGCAGCTCAGGAGGCATCTGGACATGTTCTCAGACAACAGCATCTTGAAACAAATCTACAAGTCTCACCAGAGTTTAAGACTTCAACTCCGTGTGGAAGCTCCAGTCTGCAGGAAACTCATCACTGTGAAGGACAAAGAACTAGGCTTTGTGAACGGAAATTCTCTTTTTTTTTTTTTTTATACATTTTTATTCATCAAACTATTTTAAATGATTATCTCTGTGTATTAATTTTGCCAAAAAAAGCAGCACTAAAGCAGCTCAACTCCATATCGTCTTGTGCATACATATGCTCACTCTTTTCTTATCAAACGCCTGGTGAATATTCAGACACTTGAATATTTCTTGGTTAAAAACATTTTTTTTTTTTTCAAAAGTAAATTTTCATCTAAACCTGTAGTGTTGTTTCTCCCCTTCCATCCCCCCACTAAAAAGCTGTAATTAAGTGGTTTAATTAGTTAGCATTCGTGTCACCATACGTCTGTTTCACTCATTAATGTCTAAGCTTCATGTTTCATCTCCTTCAGTGGTTAAATCTGAACATTTCCTTTAACCCAAATGTCATGTTTCCACGTCTGCATTCTCTGTGCTCTTTTGTGATCACTAAATGTGCAAAAACTGTACTGTCCAGCACTATTTTTGTCTATTTATGTCTACTATGTTGATGAAGGCTATTTTTATTTTCATGAGTTATTTTTTAATGATTCTGTTGTCTGCACTCGACTGTTACTGTAAATTCTCCTGTTTGCCTTTTCTACTTTCCTAAATACAGTTTATTTTAAAAACACAACAACCTTTGAGTAAAATGAAGCTCTCTCCTCAAATGAACGTTTGCTCGCTGAAGACCCGAGGGCGTCCCGAGAGTTTTCTCCGGCTGCAGCTGCTCGTTTCATTAATGAACTCATTTTAGTCAAGTGTCCCTTTGTGTGGAAAACCACATGCCGTCTCAACAGCTGCTGGGATTTGATGAAATCCAAGCAGAGATGAACAAAACATTCGGCTAAGAAGAATTTAACTTCTAAATGCTGGAGTTTATTTCCAGCAATGATCACTTCGGTTTTTGCAGTGGAGTAGATGTAAAATGAAGCTAATTTTCGAGCCTTGATGCATATTTGCATCAGAAGGTGTCAAAGGGTTAAAAAACATTTCAATCCTTAATAGTAAATAGCATTGCATACAGCAAAAAATCATTAAAAATCTCAAAATAATTTATATATAAAAAATACAATAGAGGATATGTCATGATTTGACATCATACATTTAGCATAAAAAATCTTCCCTTTGACTTTGTAGTCATAATGTTTTTAAGATTACATTTTTCCCCACAAATTGCTTTTCAAAAAAATAAAAATGACGATTCTGAAAAAGTTATTTTATTTTATTCAAAATTAAGAAAAAAAATTACCAACATTTTACAAACATGATTGAATCTTAAACATTTTTATTTCACGGTTTTTGTCCTAAAGTCTAGTCATTGCATTCAATCTTTTATGAAATAGAAAGAAAAAACATTTTTCTGAGAATAAATGACTGAAAATCCCAATTCAACTGAAGCAGATCTCAAAGAACAAAAGAAAAGTGATTATTTTAGCCTGTCCAAAAAATAGCAAAGAAGGGAATTCAGAAAGACAAACTTCCCATTCCTGACTCAGAACCAGAAGAATTTAAAACACTGAGTGACAGACCAGACAAGAACCCCTCCCTGGATAAAAAGCCCCAGGGCCTCACCCGGGTAAAGGCTGGTCAGCAGCAACTTTCCTCATGGAGTATAGGGTAAGGCTCACAGTTATATAAAAACATACAGTTATATTAACACTTCTTTTTTTTCCAATTCATTTTATTATCCAACGATATTTGAACTCTGTAGCAAAACATTCAAATGGGTTAAGGCTTCCTTCTGTCATGTGACTATCGAAAGAAAAAAAAACAAATAGAATGACTCGAAAGTGACAACTATATCAGTTAAGGTGCAGAAAATCATCAAACCACAAACATTTTTGTGTTTGTGAACTGATCTGTAGCTTCTGGTCATAACTACATACATTCATATGTCTGCTGTAGGAAAGAGGGCGCGTACATTCAGGTTCATATTGGTCCACCCGGGATCACAGTGCTCATTGGCTCCATATTTGTGTTGGTTCCTTGATTCCTTCGAAAGTTCAGAATGAACTGAATTTGACTCAAGGCCTACAGAGACAGAGAGATGAAATGAGAGACGGGCCGTCTGCAGGACAATGTACAGACGTGTTTGAGGACAAACCAGTTTTTGCTTTGTGATTGAATCCCAACATGAGGCCCTTTGGATCTTGCTCCTCTTCTCATCACACTGTTTCCAGGTCTCAGCTTTAGTCCTCAACTCCGTCTCTGGCATGACAGGATACTGCTGCCGCTGTGGGCAAAAAGAGGAATAAAAACAAAGATATCATTACATTTCGGAATCACCTTTTTCTCCTAATACCAAACAGACGAAATGTCAACTAACAAAGGGGTTTTTGCAGATGGGCTCCCTTCCAAACACATTTTGACAACTATATCCTCTGTTTTTAAAAATAAAGTCACATTTTTTGTTGCTTTGATTCAGGTGACTCACCAGACGCGACATGTAGTCCTCTACAGTGTAAAATCGAATCTTGTGCAGAATTGCAAACAAGCTACCAACATTTGTATTGCATTTTTTGAACAGCTCCTGCAAAGAAAGACTTGTTTATTAAATCAAAGCTAAAGAAAATCAGAAACAAAGTGAAGATAGAGGAAACTCTTTATACCTCTAGCTGCTCATTCGTCTTTGTTTGCAGCATATTCTGTCCCTCGGTGAGCAGTATATCGATTGGCTGTAAAAAATACCCACATATTTGAATAACATATACACAATAAAGGTTTTTTTTTTACGTTACAGGGCCAAAAACCTTTTCCTAAAGGATTCTAATCATAATGATGAAGGATTGAAGTACCTCTTTCTCGGCTTCATACTCAGCCCAGGCGTCTTTGCGCTCTGCCTCGGTGAGCTCCTCCTCCTGCTTATGGTCCAGCAGGGATTCGTGCTCGTGATACGACACAATCTGATCTCTGCATGTTTCTAACAGCCGACACAGCACCAGGTCCTGAAAAAGAAACAAGCTGTTATTTATTACTGATGGGGTTTTTTAAGCTCTAGAGCAGAAATGTGCATGTCAGATCACCGTGGGAAACAGAGAGACGGGTCTCTTGCTTTTCTTGGAGTTCACGTCATCAAGCAGGTCAGGCTCAAATGTGTAGAGTTCAGACAGTTCATTAAGAGTGAAGTGTCTCTCGATCTGCTGCTGGTCGACAACTCTGTAGGCCAGAGACTGCTTAGTCACCTGGCGATCATAAATCTTCTCCTCCATGGTGCCCTGGAGATGAAAGTGCCGTTACTGTTCTTTCTGCACAATTTAACGCCTGGGAATCCTCCTTTGTTTGTAATCTAATTTGGAGGAGGAAAAAAGAGCTTGAGATGGCCTTTTTGTTCTTAAACAGGAAATTTTCCTTCCTATGTTCCCAACATTCAAATTTCACATCATACAACAGTGACAAAGGTCAGCAAAAGTAAACCCCATCCAAGCCTTGTGTGCTTTTCTGCTTTGCAAGAACATTTGTGGCATTCTCACAGACTTTGCTTGAAAAATTTATGATTATTGGAAGATTTTTAACACTGACAAGAAAGTCCCACTCTGATCTACTGTAAAAAGCGTTTGGTGGTCTTTTAACTGTGATTATGTCGTTTTGATCACAAAAAAAAAAATGTTGATTGGGTTTCTGGGACATAGTTTCTGCAGAGCGCCAGGAGTTCATTCAAAAATTGTCTCTGTATTGTGGGTGGGACTGTTGTCGCAGAGAAACCCTGCCCCCACTTTTGTCACCCATAGCTGAGCTATTTGTTTGCAATTGCATTTTAAAAAAAATCTTCTCATGATATCCCCAGAATAATTGTTTTTCTTTATGGGGATCGTGAAGCAGAAAAGTGGTCCAAAACAAAGCCACAAATCTACAAAACAAGATTTAAAGAATCTACATGAGAGCAGAGCAGGAGCAAGAGACCAAAACTGAAACCATAACAAAAAAAAAGGACACAATTCTCTGTGAAATGGGAGACTGGATCTACAAGCTGAATCAGTGGTTTAATAGCAGTTTTAGGAACATCCTGCTTTTCATCTGAGGTTTAGGTCAGATTGCACAAAGGCTTGCTCATCCACGTGATGAGAAAAAACCAGAAAACTCTTTAAAAGTGATTTCTGTTAGTAAATAAAGGATTTACCTGAGCCAAGAGGCGGTACACAAACACTGGTTTGAGCTGACCGAGGCGGTACACTCTGTATATACTCTGGATGTCGTAGGAAGGATTCCACGAAGCATCGAAGACGACAACTCTGTTAGCTGCCACGAGGTTGATCCCCAGCGATCCCGCTTTTGTTGAAATGAGAAAGAGGCGTCCACTGAAACGACCAACATTCAAGTAGAAGTCAGTTTGAGAAGCATCAGCGGTAGACTTTCTGTGAAGGTGTCACACTCCATACCGGACATTGGCGACCTCGTTAAACTCATCGGCCCATTTCTTCCTCAAGGAGGAATTCATGCCCCCATCAAGGCGGTAGTAATCAACGTTTTTAATCCAGCTGCCCGCTGTCGGAGGAAGAAAGTGCAAAATTCAAACCCTGCCTCGGAAGACGTCGTCTAAAAAGGCTTAAGGATGTTTTCAAAAGATGAACAGAATAACACCTTTTGATGAGGGGTCTCTGGCACGATGGGAAGCTGCAAGGAACTCTTCAATTAGGTTTAGTGAGATTAAAGACTGGCTGAACACGAGCCTGAGAAAGAAAGAAAGTAACATCTGACTTTAGATGAAGTCTTGTAGAAAAATTACCACCTTAAATGTGTTTATTATCTCTTAATACGAAGGACACGCACACTTTATCATCCAAGCTTTCAGCAATTCTGAGGATCTCAAACAGGACCACCATCTTCCCAGAGTGCTCCATGACTTTGGCATCCTCTTCAGACAGCAGGTTCTTGTACCAGCCCTCCTTCTGGCTGTCGGCTGCTTCCCTGGCTATACAGGAACACAGAATTGGAAAATCTCAGGTAGGACATTGTTTACAACTTGGTACTAGCGCTAGCATAGCTGCAGCACCTTCCAGGGCTCCTTTGGAGGCACTTGCAGACTCTGGGCTCTCTTCATTGAAGATTCTTTCTTCTCCTTTGTCCTCAATTGTTACACTGCAGCAACAACAAACACAAATAACATGTTTATGTTAAAATACCAGCTTTTTATCAAAAGAACACTTCATTATTTGCGGAGGCTAATTAATCAACTGATTCATTGATTTTCCTTTAAAACTATTACCTGTATCTTTTTTTAAGCAAAAAAAGATCTTTTTAGCTTTTAATGAACGATTTTATCGTTTCAATAAAGACATTTTCTATTTTTTTTCTTATTAAGTCACCTGTGATGCGAATATGGGGTCAAAGATCCAGATCAGTTTAAAGCGAATTAAAAACCAAATTATGAATTTGAAAGATATAGATATAATAAATTAAAAAAAAAACCTGAAGATTTTAAAACAGTTTTCAACTTTAAAGTGCACATAGTAAACTTAAAGGAAATATTGAAAATATTAAATGACATTAGAAATACAAAAGAAATTATAAACGGTACATGTTTTACATTTAAAATACAAAAAACATATAAAAAATATAAATAAAAACATTGTACATTTGAAACTTGAATAAAAAAACTATAAACGTAAAATTGTTACCAAATGAAAATGAATTAACAGCTGCTCAGCTGCTGTTATGTATTTTCAACTTTTGTTTTTTGCTATTTCTTTTTAATCCTTGCTTTTCCGTCCTCCATTTACAGTTTCAGTTCAGAGTTCTTGTTTTCAGCATACAGGTAATTTTACATGGGGGGTGGGGCTTTGAGCCCATTGGCTCCAGGGAGATGATTGACATGAGGTGATAGAGGTTTATGGTAACATCATTTTTGCTCCAGTGTCATCAGAAGCAGCAGGATGACAAACAAATCCATTAAATAGGGTAAAATTGTAAATCAAAGTAAAATAAAATCAAAAATTTTGGCAGTGTTGTGCAGCTATCATAATTTGAAAATAAACCCATAATTTTAACAGAACTAGTTCAGTCCAGTTTTCTGAATCCTTTTGCTAACCTGAAGCTACTTCAAAACTGATGTGAAGATGCACTTCGGTCTCTTTAAAATACTCACTCAACCACTGTCATGTCAGGGAATTGAACCAGCATCAACTAATCTAGATGGCTGGCTACAGCTGACTCCACTTGGGTCTAAAATTTGAACTTATCATTGTAAAAATGAAGAGAAAATCATTTTAGAAAAAATGTATATACATTTGCAAAAGCTAGTCGTGGCTGCCATGGTGAAGATTTTGATTAAAGGCCAACAGAAGGCCTTTAATCAGAGCAGAAACGTGGCATTCACCTGTCTGCAGCAATGCTCTGCACATCACTGAGCTGTGCTTCTGTTTCATCTTGATTCTTCTTTCTAGAGTTTCTCTGGGGTACAGCAGAAAAAAAAACAAAGAGATTACTGGAGATATTAGATAAAAGGTTTGAAAGCGGTTTTTTGTTTGCTTTAACAAACCTTGTTTTCTTTATTCATCTGGCTGAGATGAAGGCACCATGGATGAGTCCAAATTCGACCAAGGACCTGGAAGTCTTTAAACAGGTTTGCTCCAGTTTTTTTCTTTGCATTAATAGGCCTAGAGTCCTCACCTAAAATAAGAAGAATTATAGAATATTTAATCATTATGGCATTAATCTGCATGGTTGAAGCATACCCGAGTGACTAAGTGCATTATTTCGAATACAGACATGAGTGTCATCAAAATGAAACAGAGTTTCTTAATAGGCTTGCTTTTATTAACTGTTTTATGCAAGATTATACATTTTTAAATGTGTTTGTTATTGGTGATATGAACTCTGACGTCTCTGACAACAAATCTATTTTTGCGAATCATTTGAAACATTTTTGTGTGGATAATGGTCTGACACTCTCATCTGAAATCTTGCTGCCTGAAGATAGTTTTACACACATTAGTGAAGCATGGCATACAACTTCCTGGTTAGACCATTGTATTACAACAGCTGATGCTCATGCCTCCCTGACTAACATGACCATTTTTTATGAACTGTCATTTGCTGACCATATTCCTTTTGGGATGCATATAAATTTGCTGAGTTTACCTTTGAGGCAAAGGTACAATCCTGATAGTTCCTCATATTTGGATTGGAGCACTCTCTCAAAAGATGAAGTGTCATTGTACTCTGTACATTCAGATACATTATTAAGTTCCATTTCTCTGCCTAGAGAAGCAATTACATGTAGAAATGGAAATTGTAAAAACCCTGCTCATGTCTCTGCTATCTCCTCTCTGTATGAGAATATAACGAAAGCTTTGCTTGATTCTAGTAGCTTCCTTCTTAAACCAAAAGCTAAGAAAAGGGGCAAACCAGGCTGGAGTTCTCATGTAACAGAATTTTTTTAAGAGCACGAGAAGCATCAAGGGAATGGGTTCTCGCTGGGAAACCAAGGCATGGGCCAGTTTTTGAGCAAAAAAGGGTTACCAATGCAAGATATAAGTATGCAATACGTTTTATTTGTAAAAACGACCAGGCAATGAGAGCTGACTCCATGGCTAGGAATCTATTTTGTCACAACAGTCGAAACTTCTGGAAAGAAGTGAAAATTAATACTGCTGGCATAAAAACAATTCCATGTGTGGTAGACGGGGTCTCTGGCACTGAAAATATTTTAGAGCTATGGCGACAACACTACATAAGAATATTTAACTGTGTCCAGAGTGATATGTATGTTGCCAATGATGCTGATACCACTGGTATAATCACAACACATAATGTTCAACAAGCCATCTCCGGACTGTCTAATAACAAAGCTACTGGACTTGATGGGGTATCGTCTGAGCATGTGAAGTTTGCCAGTACAAGGGTAACTCCACTACTTGCCATGTGTTTTACAGCTTTTCTTGTTCATGGGTTTTTACCTGACTCTATGATAGCTGTAATGTTAGTACCAGTGATAAAAAACAAAGTTGGAAAGATTGGTTGCACTGAAAACTACAGGCCAATTGCTCTGGCTAGTATACTATCTAAACTCTTTGAGATAATCCTGCTGGACATGATTACAGAGTTTGTGAAAACGACTCACAATCAATTTGGGTTTAAAGAAAAGCTTGGTACTGACATGTGTATATATGCTCTCAAAGAAATGATTTACAAATATAGGAGTCTAAATTCCTCTGTTTTTCTGTGTTTTTTAGATGCCTCTAAAGCATTTGACAGGGTAAATCATAAGAAATTATTTATGAAACTGACGAAGAGAGGTGTACCCAAATGTGTTGTGCGTATTCTGGCGTATTGGTATGCTCAACAAACAATACAGGTTAAATGGGGAAACCAGGTCTCAGAACCTTTTAAATCCACCAACGGGGTGAGACAAGGGGGCATTCTCTCTCCTATTCTGTTTAATTTATATTTGGATGAATTGTCTCTTAAACTTAATTCCTGTCGCACTGGCTGTGTGGCTGGAGATCTAATTATCAACCATTTGATGTATGCTGACGATATAGTTTTGTTGAGTCCAAGTACTGCTGGTCTTCAACAATTGCTTAACATCTGTTCAGCCTATGGGCTTGATAATGACATCATTTTTAATGCTCAAAAAAGTCTGATTATGATCTCTCGGACAAAAGAAGACAAAAACCAAAAATTCCCTGATTTTTACCTGTCAAATGCTGTGCTTGTGTGTACTAATAAGATCAAGTATCTTGGGCATATCATTTCGGAGGACTTGTCAGATGATGCAGATATCTACAGGCAGTGTCGTGTTGTATATGGCCAAGCCAACACTCTTTCTCGAAAGTTTGGTATGTGTACAGAAGGAGTCAAGGTGACATTATTTAAAGCTTTTTGCACTCCTCTGTACACAGCTCATCTTTGGGCGAACTATAAAAGTGCCAGTATGAGAAAGCTGCAGGTGGCGTACAATGATGCTCTAAGAGTGCTTTTAAATAAGCCAAGGAGGACGAGTGCTAGTGAGCTTTTCGTTTCACTCAGAATTAACACTCTCTGGGCTTGCATGCGTTCGCTTATGTTCAAATTCATCTGCAGATTAAACGCTTCAGAGAATTCTCTCATCATGGCCATAAGCAAGATTAGATTTAGTGCAATACGTTTCCGGTCAAATCTATGGAAACACTGGAGGGACTGTCTTTTTACTTGTCTTTATAATTAAGACTTTATAGTGTGGTATATGTAATCTTTTTATCTTGGTATTTATTCTTATCCTTGTTAATTTATTTATTTATTTTTTAAGTATTTTTTTTATTAACTTTTGTATTAATTGTAACTTTACACTGTACCTCAGCTCGTGTATTCTTGACACTGTGTATTTCTTTTTTAAATATGGTGGGTCTGTGTACTCCTTTTTACTGATTGGACCATGAGTCTGGAATAAATTCTATCTATCTATCTATCTAATTATTTGTTCAATATATTTAACATAACTGCGAAATCTACCCAAACTCTAAGTCCTTTTCTGATTAAACTGTTTGAGAACTTTATTGATACATTATAAAAAAAAAAACCCACATACTTACGTGTAACAAGGCCGAGGTAGTATCGATACATCTTACACTGAAGAGGGGAAACCCTCACCGCCAGCACATACTCAAATTTGGGAGGCAGAAACTGACTCAGCTCCGAGTAATCTTTTCTCTGTGGGAAAATAAATAAACTGGCTGTGAAGAAAACCCAATACAAACAACAACACGCAAACGTTTTCTTTTTTTGTAGCGTTTCCCTCTACCTGCACACATCCGGCTAACACAGAGTGGAGCACGTGGGCGCGCTTCTTCATGATTCTGACGTCGTACGGGGTGGAGTCAGCGCACTGCCCGTTCTCTATGGGGTTGATGAATCTGTTCCTGAATTCATTCAGAGAACCAAGAAGGTTCTTCTTGATGAAACTAACCATGCAGTGGTCTGGGGAAAGGAAAAAAATGAGTCCGTTTTTGATATAAAACCTAGCAATTCAATGCCAAGTAAGGCATTTATCACATTTATTTTGCTATGGAATACATTTTAAAAACTGTCTAATTACAGAAATTCAATTATTAAGATATTTTAAAAAAGACATCGAGAAAATGAGGGGTTTTTCTTAGGATGGAAGTAGTGTAACTGTCTGCCAAATCCGCTATGGTGGTGTAATGATGAGGACTAACATTCAACCAGGTTGTTTTGAAGCGGAGTGCCAGTTAGCACCACCCTTCTTTGGGTTTTGATAGCACTCATAGCTTTGGAGGTTATGGAGGATTCATTGCGAAGGATGTGGCCCTCGTCACAAATCACAAAGTCTGGACCTGTAAAAAAATAAAATATAAGAAAGGTCAATGGAAAAATGACACTTAAAATAAATGTGCTTCAATGCATTGTTTTAATATCTGAACCTGGATCCACTAATACAGATTTGAGCTCCTTCTTCTGTTCTTCACTGTTGGTTTTGGGGCAGAGAGACATGATGGTGTACATCTTATATCCCATGACTGCAACACCTCCATCTCTGTGCCACCGCTGCAGAGCTTTGATGCGCTCAGCGGGTTGGTTTATTGTAGACAACACCGTCACCTGAAACATTTTTTTCCCTTATTACCACAAAAACCGAAGCCTAAATTCAAGCCAAAAGTTGGTTAAACATCTCATTCCTCTACATACTTTGACTTTATCCTTTCCTAAGTTCTCCTGCCATTTCTTGAACTCAGCGGCCCAGTTAAGGACAGTGTTGAGCGGACAAACCACCAAGGCTGTTCTGAATTTCAGGTTTGGAGAGAGCAGCACCGTGTGAAGGAAGGTCACCACCTAAAACAGAGAAACTGTCAGTTTTAAGACCAAAAGCAACACTTTTCAGATCAGAATTCAACAAGGTTATAAATGACAAAACAGACTATTTTAAAGAAAACCCAGCAGAGATTGATGCACATCTTCACCTGCAAAGTCTTTCCTAGACCCATGCAGTGAGCCAGGATGCAGCCCGATCCAGGAGTGGAGTTGGCCTTCTTTACTGACTCACAACAGCTGTCCCAAATAAACTGAACTCCTGTAACAGAACAGCACGTTTCATTCAACTTCAGCTATTATAACATATACATTCTACAAATTCTATAAATAGAAATAAAAAGAACAATCAAAGTTTTGACAACCAAAGAGTCCCTGAACCAAAACTGCAGTTGTTGTTGTTGTTACACAAGCATATATTTGAAAAATCCACTCCTATGAAAAATGTGTTTTGGTTGTTTTTAACATGTTCTTTTGATATTTATGATGATAAAGGACAGCTATATAAACAAAATTAAGCTTAAATTTGTATTTCTAAGTATTTCTTCATTCAAACAGCTGTGAATCAGAAGCAAATTAAAAAAATATGTTAATACGCTGGGCGAGCCGCAAGCTCCCTGCTCTGAGCAACGGAGAGGGGAAAGGGGGGTGGGGTTGCTTTGCGCCATAAGCTCAGAGGTGAATTTATAATGAACTACTGCCACTCTGCAGAAATGTCCTGGTAAACAACAAAGGTTTTTTTTTTTATTTATTTAGCCTAAAACAACATAATGACAATCAAAAGACCAGTGGCAACACTTTTACAATAGAGAAAAGATGATCGGAGTTTGACTTTAAAGAGAAAGTAGGAGAATTTTTTGTGCGTCTAGACTAACCGTCCACTTGATGGAGCTTCAGTCTTGTAACCAGATTGCTGTGAACTTGAACAAGAGGCTGCTTGGTCTCCTCATCCTGATCCAGAACCAGTTTGGTTGCAACAGGGCAAACCACTTGAGACAGCTCATCTTCTATCACAGTTATCTAAAAATCCAGACAAACGGCATGCGGTCAGATATGCTCACCTTACTAAGTAAGACCAAGAAAACAGTTTGAGAGAAACATGAGATATAGCATACGAGTTGTTGAGTGTGTAATACCACTGCAAGCGGTACACAGATCAATTCTAAGAGTAAATCTTATTGGCATTTTCCCTCTACCTCTCTCATGTCTTCCATTTGTTGTTCTCGGTCTGCTAAACGCTTGCGCCTCTCCTCCTCCTCCCGGAGAGCTTCCTGCGTCTCTGATCGGAGCTCCTCATCCTCAATGATTTTCCGAATCTCCTTACGGCCTTTGGGAGTGCCTTTAGGTTTGGGGTCTTCGTTAATTTCATCTTCTTGATCACTCTACACAAATCAACAACATAGCCAGAGAAAATGAAAAAAAAAAAAAAAAAACTAAGACACCGGAGCATCTGTCTGCTTCACTGAGACACAAATAGATTTGGCATCAACTGCTACCTTTTCTGTACTGGAGTCAGACAACCAAATGCAGGTCCCTTGCGCGCTGTCTTCAAAACTACAAGCTTCTTCGATTTCCTTCATTTTAATTCTGGTAAAATAAAATTGGTAAAAAGACATTTACAACTTGTGTTTTCATTTTAGTCTTAAGCATCTGTAAAACAAAAATTTATTGGCATTTTTATTCCTAACTAAAGATTATATAGTAAAACCATTTCCACTTAGTGGACAAATATGTGATAAAAGTTTAGAATGCTTCTCTGTCCTAGATCCTTATGGGTTAATGGAGCAGCAGGAAAAAGCAACACATTTATTCAAATTAGATTAACATCTATATCTATCCAGATAAAATATTCACAAAACTTGAGTTAAAATCATAAAAAGTAGTCGGAACTATGAAGTACCTATGGGGTTCATCTTCACCATCCTCTGACTGGCTAAGCTCCTCACTCATGCTCTCATCGTCATGGCAACCATTATCGTTAGTAACACTTTCACCATCATCTTAACAGGAGAGAGGAAAAACAAAAACAAAGCATGCATTAGAGCAGAGCTGGTCGTCTCTCATCAGGAACATCTTCAATTTAAAAAGTGCTTACAGGTTAGACTCCTCTCTGCTGCTCTCTTGTTCTGTTGTTCTACTCCAGTCGCCACATTGTTTCCTGATGTTCCCTCGTCTAAAGTGAGTTTGAGTTGAAGGAGATGGTGTCTGGACCTGGACTTATCAGACATGGTGTCAGATGTCTCTGATGCCAAATCCTTGCCTGCAGCAGACACACCATTGGTCAAGTTCTCTCTACGCAGACAGACAGAATGAAGCCCCTTCTGTTTGGGAATACATTCAAGCCTTCATCTGAAGCTTTGTGGAAACTGGAAGACAGGAGGACGAGTGAGAAGCTTCACTTACCACTTTCCTGAGTACCACCATCCTCAATGTCTTCTCTGAACTCCTGGTCACACTTTGACTCAGACTCTTCTTCCTCGTCTGAAGAAATATCATCACCCGAAGAGTAGTTGGCTTTAATTCTGGCCAACAGCATTTTCTTAGCGATTCTTTTAAAAGTAAACAAAAAGAGCACCTGGAGTTTATTGTTTTGGTTAATCACATCTTCATGTAGATATTGATCATAAAACAGCAGAGAATTTTATTTTAAAATCTGGAATCCAAAGGCTTGTACTCAGTGCGACTGATATTGAATGAACTCAGAGATCAAAACAAATAATTGAAAGTCACATTACATGTTTGCTAAGCCACAATTGTTAAACATTGTTTTAACACAATAACAACAGAGGATGAAAGAGAAAAAGGAGACAGACACATTTTCCAAAAAAGTAAAAATTTATTTAAAAAAAACAAGTATTATTGACAGAGAAAACAGAAGCAGAATGTCTCTTTCATTCATTGGAAAACAGGAAGTTTGTCCTAAATGCTTTTTGCCTCCAAGTAAATAAAAGAACTACATGGACTTTGCCCTAATTATTCACTTAACTACACTTAAAGAACCACAATATGCTGTTTTGCATATCAGCTAAAATTATATACCGTTTATCAGTTCAACTAATAAAAATGAAAAAAATCAGGTAATGCTTAGATCTTAATATTTTTTACAATATTACTGCTTCACAAAGACAAACAGCTATGATCTCATTACTATATAAGGTTTTGATCAAAGTCTGTACACGTCAGTGACCACCAAAAAACTATCTACATTTTTTTCAAAGAAGTCAATAAAAAATAAATAACAATAAAAAAAATTAAATAAAAGTTTGGCTCCGGGACATTTGTCCAATTCTGAGCTTGACGGTGAATTACAGAGGATGCGATCATTGTTTCCACAGATGCTAGGTGTGAAGTTCAGTTCTAATTTATTGTAAAAGATGTATTACAGTACAACAGCAAGAGCAGCAACAACAGGAAAAACTTGACCTTACAACTGGAAAACAGCTATCAGAAAGGAATTTTGTCACTGAAAATCATCCTTTGTGTCTCCGAAAGAAAGTCTAGAGACGTCTTTAGTTCAACGCTACACACAACACATACTGCTGACCATTTATCTGACCACAATAAAACGTAAACACAGCCTACGGGGAGGGGGGGGTTGCTAATAGGGAAGACGGGAAGCTAACATATCCAACATTTAGCAATTGTTGCCTAACAGCACGGCTTTCTCTGTTGTGCTGTCAGAAAATCCGACCTGGAAAAAACATATAAGAGACAAACATGCATGTCGTTAAAGGCATCATGTAGATTTAGGTAGCATTTTAGCATTCTGTTTGTCAGCCCGCTATTCAGATTATCAATGCTGCAGTTTGCAATTTAGATGTTCTTGTTAATTATCTGAATGATATTTTTAAATCTAAGCAATATTGACCATTTAATATTGTAGAATGAAAATTTAAATTTCAACTTTTTTTTATTAGGTCATAATTTAAATGGTCAGCAGTATTAAATACTCTGTATATACCATATATAGGCAATACAATACAAAAGTAATTGAGAAACAAGAAAGATATACTGAGTTAACGTATTTGTTATATTGATCAACTTGTATAAGTTAAAGGATAATTCTATCAAATTCAAATGGCAAAGGCTGAGACTTCTAGATGTCTAAACATGAGCTTTGAGTAGCACCAACAGAAATGTATTCATGCTAAAGGCACTGGGATGGTAAAAGTTTCCATGCATAAAAGAAAAGCTGCATTTAAATGAACAGCAGCATGCATGGCGGGATGTTTCAAGAAATGCAGTCTTCAAACAATATGAGAAAAACCAGAGAGGAGGACAACGAAAAGAGAGACAGAGAGGTTGTGTGACAGAATGACAGCACAAAGAACAAACTACACACCAAAGCATAAACTACCAAACATTCCTGGATTCAAAAGATTTATTTTAAAACGGTTTGTCTGGATTTTCTATAAAATACTTTTTTAAATTTGGTTAAAACAATTATTGTAATTTTTATGTGTTTATTAAATACTTCCTTTCATACAATTTCTCAAAAATATTTCATGGATGTTACTGTGATCATATTTATGTGATAGTCAACAAACAGACTTTAACCTAGTGAGTTTTATGAAGTAAAAGCAAAAGATAAAAAAAACTATTAACTGGAAAAAATTCTAAATCAACCTTGTATTAATTTTTTTTTGTAATTAAAGAAAGGTAACAAATGATATATAAATTGTATACATGTAGCATCCTAGACTGTAAAATTTAGCAAAGTGACCTATCAACTGAGTATTTAAAAAAATAAAATGAAACAAACCCAGCAGAGGACGCTGCAAGCTTAAACTGTCTGATTTGTTTGTATTTTTACAACTTAGTGCAATATATAGCGCTTTCGCCAATATGTAGGGATGTCGGAATCAACCATTCCAAAACCAAGTTCCATAAAAATTTACCAGAAGTCTCTGCCAAAAACTAATGTGGCTCAATACTCCCTACACTAGCAAAGATAGACCACAATGCATTGCGCTTGGACGATTTGTCATTTAAAAAAAATATATTTACCATTCTTTTTCATAAATTATCCACGCTTTTATCGTAGAACACAGGAGATTAATAAATATTCTTTGCAAATTTTTCATTTGTATTTGCGTTTTACTACGGCAAACGGGTGAAGTCATATTCCCCGTTTTAAAAAAACCTAATGAGCATGGTGTGGAAACTGCATTCAAATCCAGGGCACTGGATTCTAGGGATTACAAAGAAGTGAGGAAATTGGGACCCAACCATGGCCATATCCAGCATTCCAGATTCCACTGGGAGTTTTTCAAACCTTTGATTAACCACAGCAGAACCCTATGGAGCTTTTACAACTTTTTTACTTTACAACTTATTGAACTTTTATAGTAAAAAATAGTGCATTTAGTGATCCAACAAAGTAAAATGATGTTTTACTCACATAAAATAGTGTCCTGCTTCTATTCAATTAAAAAAGGTGGATTCCAGACATTTAAAAGAGCCCGGTTTGGGAAATTTCCAGGTCTGAAGGATTACCAACTTAATAATTAGGATCTGCTTAAATGGTCAATTAATGGTTTATTAATTGTTGCACAAAAAATCTCTAGATCTTTTTAAAACACATTTTTTAACTTTTTGGAATCCAATTCACCACAATGAGAAGAAACTATTAGCAAGTTAAAATCCTTTTTAAACAGCTGCTAAATTATCCAGACAACATCTCAAGGTATTTATCCCCGTCAGCAGATCATTTGAAAAATAGAAACAAAGCAAAATTACAACTAAGACTTAGAAAGCTTCATCAAGCAAGAAAAGTGTTTAAATAAAGATCAAGTAGCAAAGCCACAGGTAAGAATTAGAGATCTTTCATTTGGTTAGTATTTTGCTAAATGAAAATCCTGCAAAAATGTGCTCTCCAGTCTTCTGTATTTGTCAGCTCCACTAACCTTTATCCACATTTGTCAATCTCAAAATGAATGGCCGACTATTGGCCATCATTGCTTCATGTAGGCATCTGCCACTGAGAAAACATTACCAAGTTCCTCATAAATATGTTAACAGTTCTATTTCAGTTTTGAGCGCTGACTGTCTGAAAACTGAACCGGGTAAGCGGGACGCCACCCATAGAGAACGCCTAACTTCCGGCTCCAACCAAATGAGGTTCATTCAGTCGCCATTTTGAAGCTGGCTTTGTTGGAGCCAGATGACGTCAGTGAGCAGCGTTTGGTACAAGTCGGTCAGAATCATTGTTTTTAATGGCAACCACTCTGGCCAATCAGGAGTGAGATTGTTGGAAGACCACACCCCCCACCTCTTGAAAGCAGACTACCTGAAATCTGTCAAACATTTCAAGTGTTCAATGTGAGACCACATAGTTTTACTGAAGCATCTGATTGGTCGGTTTAGAACTTAGATAACTTGCAATAAAGAAAAAAAAATGGAAAAAAGATTGTACCAGCTAGAACATGATAAATAAAGGTAGCAGAGCAAGAATTAATATTCTGACCAATATTGCAACTGAGTAATATGTTTTTATTTCTTAATAGAAGTCAGCAGCCAGCAAGTACTTTCAGTTTGGAACGCCAAAAATAAATAAATAAATAAGGGGGGGGGGGGGGGCAGACAGTCTAGTCCTCATAAACAGTCAAGTTTTGATTTTAAATACTTGTTTGTTCAGAGTAAAATCTTTTATCGGTTGGAGTGTATGCAGCCGTATGAAATCCCTAACTGATGAGCCCAGTAAGTGTCCTGCTCTGCCAACGCCTTTTGCGTTTATTTTTCCAGCAACAAAGATGAAGCTGGTAGCATCATACAAAAAAATGTATTCAACATATAACTAAATAGGATTTGTTTGGGGTTTTTTCCGTATTATTTTTAATTTTTTGCAAATAAGTATTGCAAAAAAATAAGTTGTTGGTAGAAGGCCAAGACAAACCATGATTAAATATATGGTTTTACTCAAAAAGGAGAGGAGGGGCGGCACTAATAAGAAATGACAAAGCTAGCAGTGTAAAATGAGTCTAGTCTATATAAAAGGATATACATAACAGAATATGCAGTTAAAGGCAAATGTCTTTAATGCTTTGATTGAGTCTTCATGTTTAAGTTCAGTTTGGTTCATTTATGCTTTTATTAACACTTACTAATTTTAGAAGGTAAGAACATGTCTCCAAACTAGCACAGTACATTTCACATGTAATAAACAAAGGTCATTCATAAAGCTGAATGAGACTAACAAAACAATCACTACCACTGACACAGCAGACAGAGTCAACATTGGAATCCACCGAGGAATAACTAAATACATTTGGACACAGTCACAACATTACACACTGGAAGAACAGACAGATGTACACCAGTGCTCCCAACAAAGGTGTTTAAGAGAACTGTCTTCTGTCTTGTCTACAATTATTTTCCAAATGTTTGATTTTGTCCTTTGGTACTGTGAGCAAACACAGAGAAATCTTCAAGTTTACAGTTACAGGATCTCTCTTTCAGAGCAGAATTAAGTGATAAAAAGACCACTGAAGTAAAATACTGAAGCAAATATATAAACAACTGTTTTATAAAGGCAAATATTTTTCTATCTTGTCAACCACAGGTCTGACAGGCATTAAAGTTCTTAAAGTTAACATAACTACAATATTGTCAGCTTTTCCTTCATTTGAAAACAATTCGCTTCAATAATTAAAAAAAAATGTGTGAAATGAAGGCTAGATGGTTTGAAGTGCAAACAAAACAGCACACCAATGAGCCACAACAGTAAGACAACTGGTACTGTACTTGCTACAACGCAATGTTGATCTGAAAAAATATATAGATTTATTTGAAAACCATCGAGGATTTTTACTGAGCTTTGACACCCCATCCATCATCTACGGCCTGACTCAATAATAGTCAGTAATATTCCTGTGGTCATAATATTATGGCTCATCACATGTTGTAAAAGAAAGCATCCCTTCAAACAAACTTGTGCTTTTATTAAAAAAAAAAAAAAAGGCAAAGTCGTTTTTTGTTCTTAAAGTTAACTCTTCTAAAGAGTTCCATTCTGCATTAGCCACCAATATGGAACATAAAATTATAAATAAGAATACTATTTATAATGATAGAACGCATGTCTAAAACCATATTGATGAATTAATGGGGTAGACACAAAGATGAGTCTAGAATTCTGCTTATAGATCCGCTCCCTGCAGTCAGCAGCACTGCGGACGGAAAGTCTAGAATGTGTATTTGATGGCTGGGGCCCGACAGCTACGTTTAGGTCTTGTCTGAATTGACTGCAGCTGAGATCTAGTCACATGGGGGTTAACGGGTGTGGCAGACAGTTCAGGATTAGACTTTACATCCTTCCTTTTACACCTAAGGTGTTTTATGCACTGTACATCCGGGCTTTTGGAACCGTACCTATTTTCTAGATCATCGTCATCGTCGTCGTCTCCTGCTGCCCATGAGGGCCCTGACTGTTCATCGTCTCCTACAAAAAAGAAAAGAAAAGATTGATGTTTGAGGTGCTTCACAAAATGATTTTGCCTTGACTGCTTTGTCAAATTCTAAGTGGGAGACAGATTCTAGGTTTATTTTTGAGGGGGAGAACTAAGAGAATTATCTAAGGGCAAGCAGAAAAAACAGATGATTTGTAAGAATAATTTGCCAAAAGATATGTAGCATCAGAACATGTTAAAAACAAACAAAACAAATAAGATTGTCATCTAAATGGGTCTTTGAATCATTTTTTGAATCATTATGACATAATACTAGAGAGGATTTTTGTTGTCATTTACAAAGTTAAAAAAATCCAACGTAAGGCCTGTTTCAGTTTCTGAATACCTTGATGACTGGTGGAATGCTGCTACATTAAGGGGCATCATACCTTCTGTGATGGGCTTCATCTTCTGATCACTGACATCACTGCCTGAGTCATTGTTCTGTTCGTCTTCACTTGACGAGGAGGAGGATGAAGAATCAGCTGCTTCTTGTTGAGCTTTTCTTTTATTTTCCTCTGCCTGTAGTCGTCTCTGCCTTCTAGTCATCTCTTTCTTCTGTCTTTTGCCAAGGTGAGAGGTTCCTATCGACCTCCCTGAACTTAAGTGCTGTATTTGCTTTTGCGAGTCGTCATCATCACTAGAGGAGTCTGTCTGGCTATCTCTCTGGGCTTTGACAATTCCAGCGCTCGATTCAGACTCAGATGACTGGTCCGGCATTTTGCGCTTTCGCCGCATCTTCTCTGGTGACAGTGGGCTGTTCTTTGTGAGCCAAAATAAACATTTCTTTGCCACCTTGTTTGGAGATGCCTGATTTTCCTCTTCATCACTCTGGGGCTCGTCCGAGCTTTGGGTCATGGCTACTCGCTCGAGTAGAGCAGCGGGAACTTCATCTGAGTCTGAGTCGTCTCCTGCTCTGCTCAAACTTTGCTCCTTGTCGTTTGTGGCGGGTGTGGCGTCTGGGATCTCCCCAGGGTCTGAGTCAGTGTCGCTGTCTCCTGCTGAAAACGATGTTTTAGTTTTGACATCACTTGGTCGACGTAGAGGAGTAGTCTTGACGCGAGGAGAACGCCTGTTGCCTCTATCTTCTTCTAATAAGAGGGGTTCACTAGAGTTCAATTCAGCTTTACCATCTTCAGTGGTTTGCTCCTCTTCTGTTACATTATTTTTCTTCTGAAAGTCCTCCTCCGTTCCCTTTGGATCCTCGGGTGATGGCGGCTGCTCCATTGCAACAGGCGTAAGTTTGACGACCAGCTTTTTAGTTATGTCAACATGACTTTCCTGAGTAGGATTCAGGCCCATGATTCCTGCACTCACTCTTGCTTCATGAGTTTCTTTATCAAAGTGGCCATGGAGGCTTCTTGCATCCATGAACCCATTGCTTTTCGAATCATTATCTTCAAAATGTTCAGCTGCCAGTTTCTGCAGGTCGCCCAAGCACCTTTCATCAGATATGTTCAGCTCTATGTCTGCTTCAGCCTCTAAAGGATCAAAATCGTTGCTGAAGATCTTTTCCCAGCTGATGGTCAGATCCAAGTCACTGAATTCTTCCTTAAGACTACCCTCCAGCGCTGCCAGAGACTTTTTTAGGCCTTTAACGACAGCTAAAAAAGAGTTAAAATACATTATGCGAACACTGGGAGTCTGCTGTTTTTTTGTCACACTGTGAATAAAATTGACAAATATTTGATTTACGGCATTTGTTGACTCCACTAAATGCTTGGCCTTCTTGGTAACTTCTTTAGACACTTGCAAAGCGTTATAGTTAAAGACAACGCTCCCATCCATGCCACTGTGGTCCCATTTATCCAAGCAAATGTTCTGTGGCAACAGTCCAGATTTCTCTGGCTCCACTCGACTCCTCTTTCGCTGCTGACTCCACACGCTCTCCATGTTCTCCAGGACATGGTTGCAGGCTGTCACCAGGTCAAAAAGCGGTTCTGGGCTACAGACGTAGCAGTACCATTTGCTCTCCAATATGCCAGACAGTTCCTTCCGTCCTAGATTTCGTAGAATACATTTCTTGCAAAAAGCATTACTGCAAAAGTCACAGCAGATTAAGTTGCCTCCTTCTGCACACCACCTGCAAAAGGAAAAAGTAAAAGCACTGAATGCACAGCATTTTACAAGAAGTCTTTCATTTGAAAAACTGTCTATATTTAAAAAAAATAATAATAACAATAAATCATACCTGCACTGCTCATCCATTCCATCTCCATCCTTGCTGATTTCATCACTCGAGTAATATTTGTAGCAAGCCTGACAAAATATACCAATTGTTAGCTTGAGCAAACACATGATGATGCAAATGATATGATGACATATCAATACTACTTTCAAAAGAAATAATACTTGATACATTTTCTCAATAGTGGTAAAATTTCAAACCTAAAAAATGTTGCACAATTGCAATTTCAAAGGAGTAAAGTGTATATTTTAATCTATATTAACCGTTACTTTTTGCTAAAACCACGGTTATTTGCGACACTTCAAAATAGTGTTCAAGCATGCCTCTTTGTGGGTTTCCCCACCATAAATCAATAAATAAATACACTATTAAAAAGCACAACCTCAATTGTTTGTTTTGTTTATGGCTCAGAAGGAGGTCGAGTAAATTAAAACATTGGAGGTTTTGCTCAAGATACACTTTCCAAGGACATACAAAAGGATACATATGCAAAAACAAAACCATTATTTCCAACCAAATTAACCATATATTTAAACATTTAAAAGCAATCTGTGGGGTAAACCTGAACTACTATAACTTAAGACATTTTGTTGTATTATTTAAAATGAGAAAGCAGAAGTATATCATAATGCAATGCAAATGTTTTATTTTTTGCCTTTTTGTTCTTTAAAAAAACAACTCATTAACCGAGAGTATCTTTTGATCTATTTTCAAAACGTTCCCAGTGACCTCTTGATTATGATTATGCCATTCTTAGTCAAATTAAAAAAAAAACAACCTGTGTTGATTTTGAGGACATAATTTTTGCAGAGCTGCACAGGCTGTCTAAAAATTTGCCTCTGTGTTAAGGGCGTTTGTTTACGTGCTCTCCCGCTAGCTAACATCCACTCACAACCGCAACTTAACATTACTGGTGCAACAAAAATGGCGAGCAGTATTGGAGCTATCTAGCCATTGATTTTAGAGCCAGATCATGCCAGCTCAGAAGAGGAAAACGAAGACGTCCATAGATCTATTTGTATAAAAGTGTCAGAATGTAGAGGACCAGGAGGATTGTGGCATGCACGGTGTATTTTCTACGTAACTTGTTTGCCATACGGCTTTTTTTTTCCATCCGCTCCTGATTCACAACAATTTGAATAGAGAAATACTCAGAAATGCAATGTTTAGCTTCATTTTCTTTATACCAGTCCTCCATCATCAGAAAAATACCAAAAGGACATATTAAAAAAACAAGACAATTTTCATTGGCCCGGGTCTTTACCCAAATCAGAATGTATATTTATGTCATTAGTAAATAAACACAAAAACTTCTCTATTACTTTTTTTTTTTAACTTAGACTCACCTTGCAAATAAGTACTTTCAAAACTGGATGTCGATATAAGGAGTCTCTCTGGAAGTGGTTAACTTGACGACCACAAGCAGTACAAGTTACAATTCCCACATGTTCACCTGAGAAACCACAAGTCCGTCATTAGCAACAACAGCAAATGCAAGGATTTTGACTGATTTCTAATAAGATGTAGATGAACAAGACTTCTTGTCAAAGTAAGAACCCTAAAAGTAGCCAAGTAGCTGAATCATTAATTTTATACATAAATACAACACAGATTTCTGCTTACTGTATACAGTACACTGGGTGTTTGTTATTGATTTGGTTTCGGTTAGAAACAATTGAAATTATTTTTTTTTTCTGCTAGATGAATGTAATGCTAATAAAGAATCGAGTGATTATGAAGGTAAATTGAATTAAGACAGCGACTGACCTCCACGTTTCCTTGAAAACTCTTTCCGCAGCACATTTGGTTTTCTGCTTCGAAACTCGGGACCCCTGAACTCGTCTCTTCCGTTGTCCACAGCTTCAGGTCTGACAAAAGCTGTACCTGTGAAGGCACAATTTATAGAATCCAAAAATCGTGATTGAAATTTTCTGCACGGTGGTTGTGTAATGTTAACCTCAGTCTAGAAACAGAATTAAACAAGCTGTGCATTTTACAAACAGAATATATCAAACAGAAAAAAATGTAAATGAGCCAATCAGAACATCATTCTAGTGAAGAGTAGGTAAAATAAGAAAGATTACAACTAAATCTGAAATGTTTCTACAAATATTAACTATCAACTTACTAAATCGTAAGACACTATCATGAAATATCATTTGTATCAAAAACTGTTCCAATCTTACCTTTAGGCAACTGAGTCACATCAAGGCGACCATTTGTGTTGTCAAGTAAATTCAAGTCATCACTTCCATTTGACTCTCCAGATTCATCCAGTCCAGAGTGTTTTATGACAACTGAAGGTTTTCTGAAATATTCCAGCAATGAAACATGAGGTAGATGACAACAAACCACATATATCACAGCAAACGATTGGTAGCTAATACTGAGGAAAATTAACTACACATTACATTTCTTCTTAGGGCTAAACCTTTAAAGGGCCTATATCATGCTTTTTTAAGCCTTTCAGAGTAAAGTATATCCATATATATAATATATTACCATTGGCACACAAAAAACTATTTTTTTATGAAATGAGTTCTTTTCGAAGCCCTTTTTCCTACTCAGTAGTAAGACGACTGGATCTCTGAGGCACCGGCTTCGCTCCTTGTGGTTGTCGCCCATTTTATTATGTCAACTTAGCAACGAGCTCGGCAGCGTGTCTGCGATTCACCCACAAATACAAACAACATCCAAACTTTTGCAAAAATGGATGTACATGCTGTGCATATAAAAGAAAAAAGGTTTGCCGAAATCATCGCTACCTCTGCAAAGAAAGTGTGAGTGTGTGTGTTAGCCTAGGGGCGGTGCTGGCAACGCAGACTCTTCCTGGCAGGGGCTGTTTCCTGTTTTGTGGCGTAAAAATGTAAGAACTCGCTTGTTTTCGTGGATTGGGAGATTGGGAGGGGCTTGTGGTCAGAGAGCAGGCTTTTTTAAGGAATAATCAGAAATGCATGAATAGAGCAAAATACCACTCTGGGGTTGTTTATAGTGAGGAGTGGACACTATAATACACTTAAAAGCTCCAAAAGGTTGATTTTGTCTGATATAGGCCCTTTAATATACATTTACTGTCGATAAAATGTTAGAAAAAAAAACATTTAGCTCACCTCCTTGAAAATCTGTTTTCTAGGCCTGCCTGCAAAGTATAATAGTATACTGCTTAATGTCTTAAGGCTTCATTCATGAATTGCATATTAACAAGGACGAGTACTCTTAACCCATAAGAACCCTGACCCATTTTGTCTTAAAAAAAATGTATTTTACCACAAACCAAGTGGAACACAGAACCCATTTTGGATATTTTTCTGTAACACTGATGTCACCATGGGTCCTTATGGGGTAAGTAATATGCATCACATCAAATTTCAAATAGCAATACATTTAAAAGCATGGTATGTGAAATTATATTAACAAGACAGACTCTTGTGTGTTTTACTTACCTCTGCACCGTGGCCTGTTGAGTTTCCTGCTGAAAACCCTGTGTGTGTCTGACCTGTGAACAGGAGATGTGTGACAAATTTGGGGATAAAACTTTTGTTTTCAAAATCCACCAGAATTCATAAAGATAATTTACCAGATATATCGCGTGATTGAATGCCAGTGCTTTCTTCAATGCTGGAATTTTCCAAGTATTCATGAAGCTTGTTGACCAATAAATTCAGTTTGCTGGACGAACTATAGTAAAGAGAAACAAAATTAGATTTTTTTCTAAAAAAAAAAAAAAAAAAAACCTGAATAATTAAGTTAATAATTTCAGTACATTACAGTATTCCGTGTTTACAGACCAAAAGTACAACTTTAATACAGTTTCAGTTTAGCATTTGAATGAGAATAGAATTAGTAAATTTTGTGGTTAAGGAAAATTGACAAGATTGGCCCATTCCATTTCAGAGATGTTATCAGGTAAAAGCTGTCAACTTTTTCCCACTTGTTAGTGCATTTTCTAATTCAAGCTAAGGCAAAAACACAGACACAAGGTAGTTCTTCTTGCCTTCAAAATTACATGCATAGGTTTTGTTTTTCTTTTAGTCAGATGCCCATCACATAAAGCTGATAACACAATATGCCGAGCACAAAACCTTCAGAAAAAGACTGTAGGTCAGCAGTCAAACAGGTTAAGGTAAACAAGATCTTCATCCTACCATTTGTCTGACAAAAAGAAAATGAGCCAACACATGTACATGTGAATTTGCTCAAATGTTAATGAACTTAACTATTTTACTGGTCAAGGAATTACTTTAGCCATCCAGAAAAACTTAAGTGTCCGGAAAAAGAACTTTTTAAAAAGACCTTGGTTTGTTGAGCAATGGCAAGGAATCCCAACTCAAAAACAAAGGTGAAGCTATCGTATTGAGTTTTCGATAGGTACATTTTTTAAAAAATAAGCAGAAGAACTACACATTTGGAATCCAAAAATACATTTTAACAATAAACAAATGATAGAGATTTGATATGATCAACTTGTTAACGTTTGATATTTAAAGACAAAAAGTTGTTTAAAATATTTAGAACAGTGTACTTCTATTTGTAGGAAAGCTTAAAAAAAATACTGCTACTGCTTTTCTTTTCTTTTTTGTACCTACCAGTAATAAAATTAAATTTAAGAAAAGTGTACTAGATTAAATAAAGGCACACTTCAGTTTAATCTAAAAAAAATAAATAAAATACAATAAAAAAAATAAAATAAAAAATAATTTAAAAAAATCATTTTTATAAGTGCTTGCAGTGTCTTGTACCCATGATAATTATAGTTTAGTATTTACTGTCAAACGCAACTTCATTTGACAAACGTTAGCATTATTCCGCTAGCTAAGCTAGCTAGCACTCCGTTATACCCCGTATATAAAACACTGCAGTTTTTACCTGAACGCCGACATGTCAAAACGCGGGCGAACCACCGAAACCGTGAAACTTTTTACGCTGTCATGGTACGTGAAAAGGGTAAACTGGTCAAATTAGAGATCTTGTAGCAGGGAAAACATTTTCAACAATCGAATGGCTGCTTTGCTCGACTATTTTGTGTTTTTCACGCGCTTGAAAAAGGTCATTAAACAGAGTGAACTACCGCCACCTGCTGTTTGGGAGTGCACCTACACTTATTTCTCAAATAAAACCCCTCCAAATTCTTCAAAAGAAAAAAACGCGAGTAGGTCTTAATTGTATAGCTTTTAAATAGCTTTCATATAATAACTATGAATTTATTGTGGTTCAATGTATGGGTTACAATTTCTTTTTTCCCCCTTTTATCTTATACATAAGTAAATGTAAGCCTACACTACTGCTACTTCAATGTAAGTACAGAGAAATGTATTTGTGTTGATATATTTCATTTTTAACGAGATCTCATGTTCCAAAAACATGCTCACATTTTTTAGGAAGAAATAATATAAGACTTTTTTCATTATTATATTATATTATATTATATTATATTATATTATATTATATTATATTATATTATATTATATTATATTATATTATATTATATTATATTATATTGACCAGTTTCTATAATGATTCAACATATTTAAGCTATCACAGAAAATATATGGATGAACTTAAGTTTCACAAGCATCTTCACAAGACAAAAAATAAGCTACCACTGAGAAAATATACAAATACATTCTGATTAACTTTATAAAACAGTTTAATTTAATTTCACCACAGCTTAGTTAAAGTTTATTATTGTTTTATAACGTCTTGACAATTAACATTTTATAATATATTAGCTTTTTCTATTATTATTATTATTATTATTATTATTATTATTATTATTATTATTATTATTATTATTATTATTATTATTATTATTATTATTATATTTGTGACATCACTGGCACTCCATACACCACGCCTGTTTGTGACGTCATTCGAAGGGCGGGGACACATTCCTGCCGTCCACTTTTGTCTCTACGTGGAGGAGGCAGGACTGCTGGACGCTGTCTGGAATTTCAGGCGCATCGAAAGTGAGTACATATTCCCTGGCAACTTCTTCTCCGACTGTCCCTCTCATCTACAGGCATAAACATTTACTTGTTTTATTCCTCTCTGACACCGCGACCATCACTTGTTTACTGTGTTTTAACTGTAAGTGTCAAACATTTTCCTTCTTATAAAACTTGCATGTCTCGCGCTAGCGAGCTAGCTTTTAGCCTAGACATCCATTGAACCGCTTGCATCTTCCCTGCTATTAAATAGTCATAAGAAAAATGTCTGGTGCTTGTTTTTCATGTTTATTTTCTGTGATTCAAAAATGTTAAACTGCTGTGGGATAAACATATGCCCACCCGCGAGGATTGACATACTAGAAATAAAATAGACCTATTTTGAAAGTTTTGTTTTTATGTTTGTATCTTTAAATATATGAAATGTGTGTTTATTTTTAAGAAAAAGTACCACAACAACAAAAAATTGACGCCTTATTCCTACAGAGGAAATGGCATAGGTGGAGTCTGCACTATTTTTTGTTTCTCCTCCACACAGACTGGTGCCAAATGTAATGTTCTGTGTGTGTTAGGGAGGCGGACTAGTCCTTTTTCTGATGACCAAGTGTGTTTTTGTTGACACTGCTTATTGTCCGTGTTGGGGCTTCTGTAAGCAGAATAAATGCCATCCTTAATGTCTATGCAAAGACTTTGTTGAGGATATAACCCCCCCCCACCCCCCCCAGCAACAATTGGACTGTGTAAACTTGTCTAGTCATCAAGTGATTGACCAGATTTTCTCCTCTGCAGTCCATCTGGAGCTGCAACTTCCACTTACATCTGGTCTCCCAGTTGTGGACCGCTCCTGAGACGACCTTAAACACGAAAAAACCCGCATCATACTTGGGAAAACATTATGACTTGGAACAGCAGTTTGTTGTGAACATAATTGTTCCGCAAAGTATATTTCTATCTGGTTTATCTCGTTAGGCGGGTGTGACATATGTTCCTTTAGATTGGAGTGAAATATCCTTTTTGTTTCTCATCAGCATTTTGGAGATTATTGAGATCCCCCTTTTTTTAAGACAGAGGGTGTGTAGAAGTCATTTCAATTGTCATTTATCAATTTGTTTTTTCTCAATTGGCCAATGAATGAGCACAGCTGGTATGTGTGCTATGCGGTGTAATAGCTGGAGTAGGACTTCCTCCCGCATGCATGCATGCAGTGAATGTTTTAACTACAGACATGACGTGCAAATGTTATCAGTGTAAAGACAGAACTGGACGATCAGGAAAAAAAGGCAGGTATAGTTGTGGTTTGAGTGGACCTTTGTTCACACTTGCATAAACAAACAGGTTAATCCACTCCCTGCATTGTCAGAAAAAAAGTGGATTTTTTTTAAACATTTTTTTGAAAATGAAAATAATAAGTCTATTATGTAAGTGTTTTAATCAGCAAACATTTAATGTCCTATTCTGTGAAAAGAACAACAAGACAGTCATAGTTGAGTCATCCATTCAAGTTGAGTTGTTTGCTTTTGGGGGGGGGCGGAAGTCTCCATAAACAAACATGCAGAGTTTTGCTTAAATACATGTACACCAAATTCATGCTTGAATTCCCTGGAATCCCTTTTTTGCGTGCTGTGCTATGGTTCCGTGTGACAGCATGGTATTTAACTGTATGTTTTACAACACTTTGGTGTAGTAAAGACTAAACATTAGAAGGTGTGGCTTGTTGCCTGTGGCAGAAACAAGCCAGATCAACAGTCCAAGCAAGACTTCTCAACCTGTCCGATGACATTTTTAAGTGGTTGTTTGCTTATTTCCCATTAACACCCCGGCTAGCACCACCCCTGTTGACTACAGTGAAGAGTTTTAATTGACAGATAACCTGTCAAGGGAAGGGTTAATTTGAATATTGCCATGGTTTTTTTTTTTATCCCCTCTAAACCAGCACTTACTCTTGAAATAGGGATGCACAGTGTGAACCAAAATCACCCCACCTTACCTGTCGCTACACCTCAACTGCACCTCCAAGACTAATCGCAAACACAAGGCTGCCCATAGCTTTGGGTGACTAAGTCTGCGTCATGTGTGCAGCTGGTTGCAACAGTGAAAATGTCTTGTGTTTTTGTTGGGTGTGTTCTTATGAAGTTGACCACACTCGGGAAGCTTGCCGCCTCTATTTGTGAGACCTCGCATTTCCCATGTAACTGGGATACAAAAACTGACGGAGCAGGGCGTGTCGGGCCTTTGCAGTGAACCCAGCCGCTCGGCGGCAGCCCTCGCCTCTTAATTGGCCCCATCAAAGGCGATTGTAAACTGCATCTGTGCTGCCTTTGGCTTTGGCAATCAGCGGTGCAGTTTAGTGTGAAACTTGTGCGTGACATTGACACATTGAGGGCTTCACAAATAAAACAATAGAGCGTTGAAAAGTCTTGTTTTGCTGCAAAGGTTTGTACCGGGGCTGTTGACACAGTTTAAAGCAAACAGAGGCCTCATCTTCATTTAGGGGCCTTGATGTTTGGTCAAAGTGGAGTTGTCTCCGCTCTCCACGCGCACTGACCAGCTGTCAAAGACGACAACTGTCTACCGCGCCTGCCATGCCAGACTCAATCGAGGGGCAGGATTTATTGCAGTGGTTTGTGACGGTGATTACAAACCCTCTATTCTTCTGAGCACGCAGCGATGCGGTTCGCATTTGTCTGCCGCCATCTGTGCCCTCACTCCATGTGCTTCACCCCGTCTTCTGTTTCCACTCTGCTGAGGGTGGGACTCAGGGCTGGTAAATGAGGTAATGTTTGTCTCTTATTGTAGCTGGAGCAGACATTAGCAGCCACACTTCACATCCTTTCTGGACAAAAGTTAAAAATAGCGAGTCTGGCTTAATCATTTTCCTAATGGGTTTGTCAGGAATGGGTTTGTCCTGATTTGTTCTGATTCCGAGGAGCCCAAACCTCGTTTCTGTTTACGTCTGCTTGTTTTTTTTATGTGTTTTTTAAGGAAGTTCATTTAAGAGTATTCATGCCCATGTGTTTTTGATTCATGCTTCTGTTTTGGCTGCGAGGGTAGCTTTAGAGGAAGTGAGTCACACCTCAGATACCACTCTGCAACTTTTGAGTCTTCTTTTACCTTCTATAAATAGTTCCATTCATTGCGGCGGATGCACAGTTGCAGGAGTTTGTTAATTATCCATAAAAACATTGTAACTCCTAACAACCCTGCTGGTTATAATTCATTTACTACTCGCATGTTGTGTTAGACAACCAGTGACGGTTGTCGTCTTCATTTTTTTGCTCCAGGCTCCTTCTGACATCCTGGTAAGCTAATCCTTGTTCGTTCTGACAGTTTTTCTATCCTACTTGTTTTACTTTCTGAACTCTCTGGACCAGAGGAATGCCATTATACCAGTTCAGCCTGAGAAAGAAAGAAAGACAGCACGCCCTGCTCACCTCCCTGAAAGAGGAGCTGCCCAGGACTTGTTGACTCCTCCACTACTTCAGGTGGACGGAAAGGAGGTCCTGAAGGAAATTCCTTATATTCAGATGGCGACCTCAGCTTAGACAAAGTTAGAAACAAAGAGTTCTTTCTCCTAAAATGGAGTGGCTGTTGTTTTTAAGTTGGTTTTATGCGCATTGGGGATTCTTTTCTTTTGATTAAAGTTTTCTAAAATTCATAGAAACAGATTTTTCGGAACCCGTTCATGGTCAGTTTTTATTGAAGTTACAATACAATTTTTAACTTTAACATTTATATAAATTGATAGAAATATTTGAAGTTGTCGCATGTTTGCGATTTAGGTTGTTGGTTTTGGGAATTCTTTACACAGCGGGCTTTTTGTTGTTTTTACATTGGAGCTAACGGGAAGTGACTTTGATTAGGGAAAAGGTTGATGTTATCAGCCTAATGGGAAAATGAAGCATGTTTTACAAACCTGACCGAGTAGGGGTAGTGAGTTTAGTTCCACCTGAAGAGAAAATGAGTTTGCTTTTGGACAGAAAGCAGATTCTTAACTGTGGTGGAGGTGGTGGGGATTTTGGAAGAGGCTGCTGCCTCGTAGAATTGTTTCTGTGATTGAAAGAGGCTGACAAAATAATAGAATTCAACTCAACTTATTGGTATTTTTTATTTAAAAAAAAACATGTTGATTGTCTCTTCACAGTCGCACGTTTTTCTGACTGACCACATCAGGTCAATCACAGAAAAATGTCTGCAAAAATAACAAAAGAGGAAGAGGAGGAGATGAGGGAGATCTTTGGAAAAATTGGTAAGTGGAAGCCCCTCATGAGTCGGTATTTTCTTGAGTGCATCAGTTCAGGTCTGGTATTTCACTTGAAGTTGTTTTTAGTTTGATAATGTGTCTGGGCTTTCTCCCCCCTTTGCGTCTGTTTCCACAGATCTTGACAGCAACGGGTTTATCTCCGATTATGAACTCTCCGAGCTTCTCAAAGAGGCCGGCCACGCCCTACCTGGCTACAGGGTCCGAGAGATCCTCCAGGAACTGGACCGCAACAAGGACAATCAGATCAGCTTTGATGAATTTTTGGCGGTGCGTTAAGCGACACTCCACTTCTTCTCCAGTCTTATCTACTTTGCCTAAAAGCGTCTATGCAAAATGCTTTTAACTGGGCCATTATTTCTTTGTTGGAGGTGATGAAGGAGCAGGAAATTACTGGCCACTTGAACAGGCATATCTCATGAGTAAAAAATGTTAGATAAACAGGGTGAGCCAACATGTTGTGCCTCGTGCGACATATTTTGTATGCCAAACACTTCCTGGTTGTGAATTCTTTTACAACAAACTAGGGTTCATGATGACATTACTGACATCATTGTTGTGTTCTGATTAAACCCGTTTTTTAAAATATGTGGGACTGAGACCGGTTCAGTTTGGCTGAAACCCTTCTTCTGCCCAAACTGGCAGATCTGAATGGAAATCTTTATCATCAGCACAGGGTCATGATTGTCTGTCTGCGGTTACTTCTCAAACAGAGAAATGCAAGTTAGCATCCCGTGCTTGTATGCGTTTGTGCTTATGCGTGTTAAAAAACTGCAGCTGCTCTTTAAGCAAATTGCCCATATCCAGGCTGAATAGTTCATTGTGGTCACACCAAAGCCTCCTGGGCTGAGGTCACCGATGAAATAGATAACCTCAGCCACAGGAAGTATCATACAAATTACCATACAATGCATATTATGAAGGCACAGCTTTACTGCTCTCTTTACAGATAACACACATTTCAGATCGGGCCTCGGTGTGTTGTTGAGACTGATTTAATCCGAGGATCTTTTAAAAGATATCCAGCGAAGCGGTTTTACAGTTACTGTAAGTTTTAATGGTACTCTGACTGTAATTCTGAGATTATACATTCAGTGATTCTGCCGTTAAAAGGCTGTCACAACCTCATAACCCTTTGGCGAGACTAGAATACAATATAAGTGCATGTTGGCTTTACAACCCGGCAAATGGTTGATCTGGTGGTCAGATGTTACGCTTCTCCTCAGTTTTATTGCCTCAAAAATGTTCATTTTTGGTAGCACTGCAGCAGTCCAGCCACCATTTGACATGTTTAGCCTTATAACCATTTGCTGTGCCAGAGGAAATTTGGCCCCATTCAAATAGATTTCCAAAAGTCACGAATACGGAGCCAGTTTAAAACATTAAGATTGCCTACATCAGCACTGTCTGCTATGCAATGTTCCCGCTGTGACACCAACTAGCCCCGAGTATATTGAGAGTATAAACCCACAATTTCCACCCACAGCTTTTGCACCTTTTTTTTTTTCTTTTTGCATGTCCAAGTCAGACATCCCTACATTTCTAAACTTGACTTTTCAGTATAATTCCAATTTAATATTGCCCCCTGTTGACGGAACAGCTTTTGTTGTCCTTATTTAGTGTGTTATTTGTAGCCTTTGCCTCAACACTACAGTAAAAGTAATGAAGGATCCATAAGCCTTATTTTTTATAGTTGCATGTTCCTGAGAATTTCCAGTGGAAAAAGTCTACAGGAAATGTAGGAAAAAAGGAAGAAACACATTTACATTGTAAATGCAGTATGTTTTATGCATAATTGATCATTTTTAATATATTTGTATGTATTATAACTATCAGGAATTTCTTGACTGTAGGACAATTAAAGGCATTATTTGATTAGTGATCAAAGCACGCAGTCTTTCTGAAAACTTGGATACACCGCTGCTAATTTTGAATAAATGTGTATTTGCAAACTTTTTGCATGTAGCTACTGCAGAAACCTGCATATTCATCTTTATGGCAGACGAAATTTTACATCCCCTACCCACAGAAAAAAGCAGTGAAGGAATCTATTTGTGTATATTAGCTTATTGTGTCATTTAATAGCACAAGAGCAGTTTTGTGGGGAAACACTAATATTATATCTATTGCTGCTGATTATATCCAGTTATATGTAACTGAGAATAACATTTTGTATTGAAGTGAAGGAAATTGGTCAACACAAAGCAAAGCTCATTTTATTAGAGGTAAGAATGAAACCAATAAAGGTTTTGATGCTGGAAATTTTCTGATGACAAATATTTTTTAACCATAAAAATGAAGATAGTAGGTTGGTTTTCTTTAATCAATTGTCCAGCTAATCATCTTTTTTTTTTTTAAAGATAATAAATCAAAAACAGAACCATTTTGGAGAAAAAAGTGAAACTGTATTAACCCAAATTAATAATTAAAAAAAAAGCTTTCCTGTCATAAATGTAATGTCTGTCACTTGCATAAACATTTTTTATGTTTTTTTTTTCAGCCCTAAATATAACTGCTTTTTGAATTGTATTGACATATATTCTCTTTTTTTATTTTTGGTCCTAGATCATCAAGGAGCTGAGGGGCAGTCAAGTGGCCAAAACCTTTCGAAAGGCCATCAACAGAAAAGAGGGCATCCTGGCGATTGGAGGAACGTCCGAGTTGTCAAGTGTTGGCACACAACATTCATTTTCAGGTGTGTGTTGCTGTCTCTGTTTGTGTGGCTGTCTTTTGTATACACAACCAACATGGACTTTGTAACACTAACGCTCCATTCAGTAATACTGTCCTCTCTGTGGGGGGAAATAAATTGTTGTCTGAGCAAAAAAGCCACAGTCATTGTTTCCCACTTTATGTTTAGAGTTATTTATGAGAATTCAAATAGTTTCTCTTTAATTGTCGCTCTTGTGTGCATAAATCCTTCCAGAGGAGGAGCGATTCGCTTTTGTGAACTGGATCAACACTGCGCTGGAAAAAGACCCAGACTGTCAGCATGTCCTGCCCATGGACCCCAACACAGATTCTCTCTTCACGTCTGTGGGAGACGGCATAGTGCTTTGGTGAGAACAACTGTTGATTTGCTTGTTCTTTACCCGAAATGACATAACATGAATCTCCTTGCATTTACATCAGCAGTAACATTTTACATGCAAATATGATCCTATGCAGAGGAAGTAGAACATTGAGATCTCCATATCTTGTTGCTAAAGTAAAATAGAAGTAGTTCTACTAGAAAAACATTTTCGTAAATTAAAATTTTCCAAAAATGTTAATCCTAAAGTAGCAACAAGAAAAACTTGTGTTCCTTTATCCAAAGTATGAATGAACACATTGGCAAAACCTCTTATTTCTAAATATGGCTGTTTCATATATGGATGTTTTATAACTGTTTGTAGTTTTTTTTATTAATGTAAATGGAAAAATAAATCAAGTATACATGGGTTTATTATTAATTGCATTAGTTGTATTTTCACTACATTTTTTTATTCATTGGAATCGAGACACAGCAAAAAGAATGAATCTATTTAAATAAATACTTTGTTTGATTCAGCAAAATGATCAACCTGTCAGCACCAGATACCATTGATGAGAGGACCATTAACAAGAAGAAGCTGACACCGTTCACAATACAGGTCAGTTCAAAGGATTTTTTTTTATTTAACCTATGTGTTTCTGCTCCATCACCCTTCAATTTTATTTTACGCTACAGGAGAATCTGAATCTGGCCCTAAACTCTGCGTCTGCCATCGGTTGCCATGTGGTGAACATCGGTGCTTTAGATCTGAAGGAAGGGAAGCCCCATCTGGTGCTGGGCCTGCTGTGGCAGATCATTAAGATCGGCCTGTTTGCTGACATTGAGCTCAGCAGAAATGAAGGTGCAGTGTGTGTGTGTGTGTGTGTGTTTTCAAACACGTCAGTCGGGCTCACTGGTGCTCTTTAAAGTAGTTGAACTGATCGTTAATTCTCCTCTGCAGCCCTGGCGGCATTGCTGAGAGACGGAGAAACTCTAGAGGACCTGATGAAACTGTCTCCAGAGGAGCTGCTGCTTCGCTGGGCAAACTACCATCTGGAGAATGCCGGCTACAAGAAGATCAACAACTTCAGCTCAGACATCAAGGTGGGTCTACTTCCTCCTGCTCACTTTGTATCTTCAAATATGGCAACATGATTGAAAAACCTTTGGGCTTTTTGGTCAGAATCAAGAAAAAAAATCGTTCTTGAGGGGGCACATTTTAATGCATTGCATTTAAACAGCTGCTGAGTCCACCTACAGCGTCTGTGGGGTCAGGTAGTCCATGTTCGTGTTTCACAACCTCACCCAAATCTGCTCTGAAAATAGAAACAAGTGGCAAACGTTCATTGACCCACATTCAGATGTGTGTGTTTGGGTTCAACTGATGAGCGTTTATTTGGCAAAGTATCCTTTACTGAGGAAGTTGAGAGAAGTAAAAGCAGTCATCATGTTTAATGTGTTGCTAGTTTCACCTCATAAAAACAGGCCATTTTACAACGCTGATCATTATTCCTGTCTTTCTCTCGTCTTCTCAAAGAAACCAAATGCTTTGGGGGTTTTTTTTCTTTGTTTTTTGCTTTTGTTAGGTTCTGCTTATAGGAATTCAATGAGTGGACTGATTTTGACTTCAAAGAACAGAAAATCAAAGAATTCTGCAAAGACGATTGATGAACAGACTTCCGCATGAGCTGATGTTTCACAAACCTGTCCTCTTTGTCATTAAGACGTGCACATCAACAGCAAATTTGTCTTTGTTTTTGATATTTGTCTTTTGGCCTGATTACAATAAAGTTTTTGGCCCATCATAATTGCTCTTTCTTTCTCTTTTTCTTTTTTTTTTTTTTGACTTGTGCTCAAACCGTAGTCAGCCACCCAATCCAAAGGTTTGACCAATCTTGACAGTTCTTGCTGATGATTAGTGAGAAGGGTGAAAATTAACTCACATTTTCTTTAGCTGCAGTGAAATACAGGAGCAAATTTGTAATTTTTTGGACAGTCTGAACCACCCTTATACCGCTACCAAACCTTTCAAAGTAAAACAAAGGTGTAGGTGCCTTCTTAGACCTAACCCTAACCTTAACCTAATCTGAGTCTTATTTAGAATATATGCAGGAAATGTTTCAGTTTCTCAGGTATGAATAAATTAGCTGGAATCTTAAAACTAACATTGGCATGCAGCCACTCTGAAGGTTGTTATCAGCAGAACTGCTAAACTTTTGACCACTGATTTTCAGATGACGGATGATTATTGACATTTTTTCCCCATTGCTTAAATTAGTCATAAAAGCAAATATTTTCTTTTTTGTTCTTTAGAAAATAAATAGTTCTAGATACTTTATAGAGGTGGGTTTTGTTGCAGTGTACAGTATTAGTATTTTGTTTTATTACATAAAAGGAGATTTTAGTTCTGACCATAACTGAACTGTACATCAGAGCTTTTTCTACTTATCAGAGCTCAGCCAAACTTATTCATTTGCTTGTTTTTTTTTCTGCAGGACTCCAAAGCCTATTTCCACCTTCTGAATCAAATCTCTCCAAAAGGCAAGGAAGAGGGCCAGTCATGCATCGACATCAACATGGCAGGCTTCAACGTAAGCTCTGGCGTCTGGCGTCCTGAACATGTGGTAGCAGCCGTGTCGCTCCTCTTCACTCGAGCATGTGTGTTCTGTCTGTGTGTGCCGCTCAGGAGAAAGATGACTTGAAGAGGGCGGAGGCCATGCTGCAGCAGGCCGACAGGCTCGGCTGTCGACAGTTTGTCACCCCAACTGACGTCGTCAACGGAAACCCCAAACTCAACCTCGCTTTTGTGGCCAATTTGTTTAACAAATACCCAGCTCTGACCAAACCTGAGAACCAGGACATTGACTGGGGGCTGTTGGAGGGTGGGTACTCCAAGACATCTCTTACTGGGGTTTTGGTTCATTTTTACCTGTACTGTTCAAAATGAAGGACTCTAAATCCCACAATCCTCTCCTGCGTAGGTGAGACAAGAGAAGAAAGGACATTTAGAAACTGGATGAACTCCTTAGGCGTGAACCCTCACGTCAACCATCTGTATGGGTATGTATTCCAAAACTTCATTCCCAAACACATTTCCCATGATTCATGTTAAAAATCTTCACTCTAAATGTTCACTGTTCTTTCAGAGACCTCCAGGACGCCCTGGTCATCCTTCAACTTTATGAGAAGATTAAAATTCCTGTTGACTGGAACAACAAGGTCAACAAGCCGCCTTATCCCAAACTGGGAACAAACATGAAGAAGGTAGACTAGATTCTTGTTATCATTCCTAACTAGAGCAAATCATGTTTGCCATTTTTATAATACATCTTATTTTGTTATTTAAAGTTGGAGAATTGCAACTATGCAGTGGAACTGGGCAGATCAGCCAAGTTCTCCCTTGTTGGCATTGGCGGGCAGGACCTGAACGATGGCAACCCTACTCTGACTCTGGCACTAGTGTGGCAGCTGATGAGGAGGTAAAACACTGTTGTAACAGCATTCTTTAGCAGACAAATTAAATGGAAACACAACTCTGAAATTGTGCCTTGTTCATCTTCAAAATATATTCATTTTATTTCAAATTTAGTTCAAACCACTGAACAACTTTTTTATTAATTTGTTTCAAAGAGTTTATTTGAGAATTAAGTATTAAAAACTTTTATATCAAGTGTATGGACACAGGAAATGAAATCAAAAAAAGAAATCACAGTGAAAAAGGATAATGGACTATAGGGAAATTTTGTGTAATGAAACACCAGGGGTAAGTTTTCAAAACCTTGAATTCATGCAGTGTAGCAAAAAAGTATTTACCTTAGTCAGCCACTAATTGTGTAAGTTCTCTCACCTAAAAAGATGAGAGGCCTGTAATTTTCATCATGGGTTTACCTTAACAATGAAAGACAAAATGAAAAAAAAAATCCAGAAACTCACATTGTCTGATTTTTAAGAATGTATTAGTAAATTATGGTGGAAAATAAGTTTTTTTTCGTCTGCAAACAAACAAGATTCTGGCTCTCACAGACCTGTAATTTCTTCTGTAAGAGGATCCTCTGTCCTCCACTCATTACCTGCATTAATGGAACCTGTTTGAACTGGTTATCTATATAAGACACCTGTCCACAACCTCAAACAGTCACACTCCAAACTCCACTTGACCAAAGAGCTGTCCAAGGACACCAGAAACAAAATTCTTGACCTGCACCAGGCTGGGAAGACTGAATCTGCAACAGGTAAGCAGCTTGGTGCAGAAATCAACTGTGAGAGCTATTATGGAAGACATACAAGACCACTGATAATCTCCCCCAATCTGGGGCTTCCCGCAAGATCTCATCCTATGGGGTCAAAATGATCACAAGAACGGTGAGCAAAAATCCCAGAACCACATGGAGTGGACTTAATGAATGACCTGCAGAGAGCTGGAACCAAAGTAACAAAGGCTACCATCAGTAATACACAACGCCGCCAGGGACTCAAACCCTGCAGTGCCAGACGTGTACCCCTGCTAAAGCCAGTACATGTGCAGACCCCTCTAAAGTTTGCTAGAGAGCATTTGCATTTAGAACTTTTTGGTAAGAACTCTACTCATCCTGTTTAGAGGATAAAGAATGCTGAGTTCCATCCAAAGAACACCATACCTACTGTAAAGCATGGGGGTGGAAACATCATGCTTTGGGGCTGTTTTTCAGCAAAACATCCCTGCTCTAGAGGAGATCTGCATGGGAGAATGAGACAAAATACCAACAACAGTTTGTAAAAACTTACAGAAATCGTTTGACTGCTGTCATTGCCAACAAAGGGTATATAACAAAGTATTGAGTTAAACTTTTGCTATTGACCAAATTCTAATTTTCCACCATAATTTACAAATACATTTTTAAAAATTAGACAATGTGATTTTCTGAACTTGTCTGTCTAATTTTGTCTCTCACAGTTGAGGTAAACCGATGATGAAAATTACACACCTGTCTCATCTTTTTAAGTGGGAGAACCTGGACAATTGGTGGCTGACTAAATATTTTTTTGCCCCCCTATATTTGTGAGGAGAATTCTTTGTAGATTCCACTGGTCTTTTTTTTAAGCATGGAGGCTCAAACTAGATCAGCTCTTTGACGCTTGAAGGACAATTAGGCACCTTTGATTGGCATGACTCTAAGGTGCTTTTTGCAATGGGATTATTTTTTCCTGCAAGAAAAAGCCCAATACCATCATTGTGGTTAAATGTTTTTAAGAAAGTTAGACTTTTATTTTTGCTGAAGTCATGGAAATGTACAGATTTTACTTTGCACTAAGCCAGCCTCTGCCTCATGACTAATGAAAAGGTACAAATACTCCAATGAAAATAGTGTTTTTGGTGTTTTTAACATGTTCATGTGGCATATATTAAGTTAATTAAGCTTAAAATTGCATTTCGGAGCATTTCTTTATTCAAATAGTTGGGAATCATGAGCAGACAAAAATGCAGTTGGAAAAAGCTGGTAGCCACAAGCTCCCTGCTCCACTCCATGCCGATGCATCCACTTACAGACAAATAGATCCATGTACATCTCAATTTTCCCCGTCTGAGCTGGCATCTGGCTCAAAACTGTGCAGCTGAATAGCTCCAACATCACTCACCATTGTTGTTGCTCCTGTAATGTTAGATTGGGGGTGTGAAGGGCTGTAAGCTAGTGGGAGAGAGTGTAAATAAAGGGAAATGAGGGAAGCCTTGCTTTGCACCTACTGTCCCACCCACAACTCAAAGGTGAATTGCTGATAAATTCCTGCTGCTCTGCAGAAACTATGTTCTAGAAAGCGACACACCTTAGGCTAAAAACAGAATAATCATAATTGAAAGACCTCTGGGGACGCTTTTACAATAGATCAAAAGATGATGGGATTGGAGCTTTAATGACAATGTCGTTAAAATGAGTATGTATGAACTAGTGTTGGCTTTCTTCAGCCACATTCATGTTAAACATGTTTTATGTTTACTCCTTTAGATACACGTTGAATGTACTTGAGGACCTTGGTGATGGAGACAAAGTAAATGATGACATCATTGTAAAGTGGGTGAACAAAACTTTGGCTGAGGCTGGAAAATCAACTAAGATTTCAAGTTTTAAGGTCAGTAGGCCACTCCATTTTTTTGGAGGGGGGTGGGGGGGGGGGGGCTGTTGGAGAAACAAACTAACCTTTAAGCTTCTGCTTATTCACTGGTCAGGACAAGGAGATCAGCACCAGCTTGTCAGTTTTGGAACTGATTGACGCCATTCAGCCTGGAAGCGTCAACTACGAGCTGATAAAGACCAGCAGCCTTTCTGAAGCCGACAAGTTAGAAAATGCCAAGTAAGAGTTCAATGAAATTTGATGTGTGGCTGTCATTTAATAGCAGTTTTTTATTTTGAGATTTTTTATTGGTTTGTTTAGATACGCCATCTCCATGGCTAGAAAGATTGGAGCCCGCGTCTATGCACTTCCAGAGGACCTCGTGGAAGTCAAGCCAAAAATGGTGATGACGGTCTTCGCCTGCTTGATGGGTCGAGGAATGAAGCGCGTCTAGACAGCCCGCCTTCATTGATGTGGCACTTAAAAGTTTGGGAGCGCTTCCTCGAATGAAGGAATAAAGAAGTCTGTTTTTCTTGTCTTGAATGAGTCAAACACGTGTATGTGCCCCCACCTCATTTGGTTAAAAAAGGAATTTTTCCAGAAGGATTGTGTGCTCTCCTCTTAATGAAGTCCAAAACTACAACATTACAATCTCTGAAGAGATGGCCCTCATCAACCTTTTACTCTCTATGCAGAACTCTTTATGTACTAGAATGCTGTTTTTTAGAGCAAGTATGCATATCTCCAGCTGCAAGGTTGTTTACATATTTTTACTCGGACTGATAAATTAATTATCGCCTTGACTAAGCAAAGCACATTCCTGAATACCTGAGTCTATGTCTGAGAACGCCAGAAACGGGGATGAAGAGGCTGAATGTTTAGGTGAAGCATATCTCAAATAAAAATAAAAACACCTGAACATCTCTTTAGAACTTTTCTTAACTGGCACCATATATATTTACATATCGGTATAAGGAAGCCATAAGGTCAAATATTGCTGGTGACCAGTGCAATGTGCCGTCTGTATTCTCATACTTGTGTTTTGATTGTCTTGGGATTAACATTGAATGCTCTGTAAATGCCACCTTTGAGAATGTTAATGTTGTGTTGGCCATCTTTATTCATTTTCAGGGTCTTTTTTTGTTGGATAAGAAGCAGGCGACTATGTTTTCCTGGCTTCTTCTGTGCCTTTTAGTCTCAAAGACTACTTGTACTTTGAGGTTTTTCTCTTCCTTTTCATTTTGTCACATTATCATTTATAAACCGTTCATTCCAAGTAGCTCAAGTTATATTCTTTGACAATGATCAAACATTTGGTCTTGTGCTCATGTCTAGTCTTAAGTGCTTATCAAAATAAAATAAATATAACTTTGAAAACAGTTTACAAGTTTTTAGGTGTTCTGTTGGGAGTCATTTGTTGTTTCAAAGCTAAAAAATAAATAATTCAAGTCAAATATCTATTCAAATAATATATGTTCACAGTAACATAGATGTGTAACTAGCTATTAGGTACAGCCACTTATATTTTTCTGTTTTTTTTTCAAAAATAAACAAACTGCATCCACTGTAACATTACATTCTGTTTGGAAATGAAAATACAATTTACTCCCTTATTGTCAAAAACAAACAAGAAACACTAAACATTTTGAAATGTGGTGCAATTTCTTCTGAGCAACACATGCATGAACAGGGAAAGGGGAATTTGACCAGGTGAATGTGAGGACAATGGACTCCACCATGCTGCCCTCCTGTGGATGACCTAACTAAATGCAGTGTAAGATTTGTTCAGATCAAGGCTTTTGAATGTCATCACAGAAAAAATCTAAAAAAACAAAATTTTACTCTCAAATACACTAAATAATTGTGGTATATGCACAATGTTTTTCAAAAATTCAAATATGCCACATATGGCTCCTTTAAGTAAGCTGCCATAACAACCGTTAGGGTTGTTAGGGTTCAAATGTTTGAAGCAAAAAAAACTGATGTCATTAAAAGGACATTTGTTTGCACAGAGAGAACAGGAAATGGCAAAACTAAATCAGGTTTATTGTAAAATCAGATGGGCTCATTGATGCATCTTTTGGTTCTAGTTCTGCAAAGGACCTTCCCAAAATATGTCAGAAAAAGATCATCATAATTAGGTTTTATATTTTTCAAAGCCGTCATTCAGACCGACCAATTCTATGTAGAACTATTCTAAAGTATTTAAGCAGAAAAGCTAGATCAAATGTACGAGGACACTAATAACAAAATAAGGGCCTCAATAAAGTTTAGCAAAAATAAAAAAGTAGTTTTATGTTGTTACCATATCTTTTACTACTTCTCCTCCCTCTTATCAGGTTCTGTTGCCACTCTTCCCTTTTTGTCATCATAAATTCCTGCTCTAGTTTTGCAGTACACACTGTGTTTGATCATCTGTCAGGCGAAGGAAGGTCTAAAGGCAGGGGTGCCCAGTTTAGTTTAGTCTGTTCAATTCTATGTATTCATGATCCTTTTGATTTTATGTTTTACAATTACTGGTATGAAGCCCATCGAGAAGACTGTTGTTCTGAATTTGGGCTATACAAATAAAATTGAATTTAAACATTGAATCTGTCTCCTTTTCGTTGATACCAGAGCTATTTTTGAGCAGTAGTGCAGCAAAGACATCAGTGACAGGTTGCAGTTTCATGTTCACTGGTAGGAATCTCATTTACATTTGAAGTCAGTTTCCGTCTCAGTACCCATCTAGTTTTTCATGTTCTGGCTCAATAGAAAACAGAAGTGCTTTCAAAGCTACACCAATGTGTGAATTAAATGTTTTTTTATGTATAAGTGTATTGTATTAAAAAGAAGTTTGAATCAATTTTTGTAGAAATAAAAGAATAAGACATTTCAAATACAAAAAAAAATATTCATCAGCAGTCATAAATGTCTAATAAGGAGCCATAATGCAAAAAAGACATGTACTGCCTAAATGAAAGATTTTTCAGCATTTATTTTTTTTCTTCTTTGAACTTGTTTTACTGTCTTCTGGTCTTGACCCTATCATGTCACAAATGTTATCTTAAAATATTCACTCAGACTCATATTTATTAGTTATAACAATCTTTAAAAAGCTATATATCAAATGCTGCAAAGCAAGCCCAAATCATGGCACTAACACCACCAGGCTTCACACATTTACTGTTTTCTTATATTGTTTTATATTTTTTTTGTTAGAGCATATTTTTTTCATCAAAACAGACACACACACAGAAATACTTCCAACAGATTTCTTGCTCACATGAGTGACCTTAAGGGAACTGGTAACCCAGGAATGGAAAGTATTTGCTTTTTTATCTTACAGCCTCAACTCGCATGCCTTTGACGTTTAGTATTTGTCAGAGAGCTACAGGGCCCACACATCATCTACCATATCTATTACTCTGGTTTACTTTAGCTTTATGGAGTTCAAATGTTTTTTCAGCCTAAGATCAGACAACTAAGTCAACTCAGCCTACATAACCCTATAAACCCACACATTTTTTTCAACATCTCAGTCGGTAAAAAATCTTGTCCTCTATCTTTTAAAGGAATTTAAAATCTAAAACCAAGCATCAACACAGTAGCAAACAAGCCATGTCCAATATAACATGGTGCTGTTTCCCACTATTATGTCATGCTGTGCAGGAGTAAGGCACTGACTGTGGGCTTTTCCCTGTAGACCTCTCCTAAAACTGACATGTGGACTCTTCAACCTCTTAGGACTCCACCCCTTTAAACAAAAATACTACCTGCCTCCTACTCTCATCTCAGAAGCAGGTGGACCACGTGCTCACACACAGAGAGGAGCACACTATATATCCATGATAATATATCAAAAGACAAGATGTCTGTATGTTTGCAGTCGGCTGTCCTTAGGATGGAGCGGCGAGGAGAAACCTGCTCCAGGTGGTCCTTTTTGATGTTACTGTGAGGATTTTTTTTCTGCACACTTGCTGATTTTTTTCAAAAGGTAAGAGCAGAAATGTGTCAGACAGCTGAGAGGGTTTTCTGGATTGTTATGTATTTCCTCTCATGCAACATTAAAAGATGTAGTCCGACATGTTGCAAAAAAAAAAAAAAGCCCCATTACATAACAGCAGTGTGACTTAAGATAATAAATGTATTTTTATATATTTAAAAAGTTAATTCATGTCATATTTAACATGCACCTGGGAGCATTTGTTTATTCATGGCTGAATTAATAGATCACTGCATGAAGACTTTCTTTGTTCTTCAGCCCAGCATCCACTGTGATGTAATGACACACTTTGCCCTTACTCAGCGTGTTGGTTTCCTAAGCAATGGAGCTCCTGCGGGAGCACTGCTGATTGGCTCACTGAGCTGCAGAGCTTAAGCCTGACTGTGCATGTGTTTTTGTTAATGATCCACCAATTAGTCACACACAGGTAACAGTTGTCCAAACAGCTTCTCATCAGTATGCACCACAGGGAAGGGTGGTGGTGGTGGTGGTGGTGGGAGGGGGGGGGGGGTGATTCTGATGAATAGTTTAGGAAAGAAGGTTTCAAGGATTTCCGTAAAGATCAATCACATTCCCAGCTTCCAAAGTTGTTTTTGAATTAAAGCAGCAAGTAATAGTGGAGAATGTGACAAAAAAAAAACAAAAGAGAAATCACAGCATTTGAAAAACAACCCGAATGTGAACAGTTCAAGAAAAAAGCCCAAGACACACAATAAATTGTGACATCATTGGCAAAAGATCTAGAAAGGGGTCATCTGTCTTCATTTTGAGAGGCTTGTTAAAAAAAAAGAATCATGTTATTTGTGGACAGATTTAGTCCAAACGTTGAGCTTGGAAAAAAAAAATCACAGAAACAATGGCTATGGATGGTACCTTCATCTATAATATCTTGGAAATTTAGCTCCAGAAAAGGACTACATCTGTTGCTTCAACTACTGAAGAGATGTAAACTTACTTTTGAAAGTTTTTGTCAGTATACATATTGAAATCAAATGCTTGAAGTTTACTGTAAAATGTACTACGTAATGCTTTACATTTAAATAAGAAAAGCATCAGTTTAGTTTAAACTCAAAAGTAAAATCTGTTTCCAAAGAAAGCTTTATTCAAAATGAGCCATCTTTGGAACAAGGCTCACATTTATTCGCGTTCAAAACTGGATTGGGTTAGAGCCGGGTTTTTATTAATCAATTGATTATTAAGCTGTTAGTTTTTGTGTTATGGTACAAAAACCCTTTGGAGAAAAATCAAAAAAGATAACTATGGTGTAAAATTCTTCTAAATGGATGAGTTAACTGCTGTGAACAATCCTGTGAATCTCTCTGTGTTTTTTAGCTGCTTCTGTCACCACAGCAACCAGGCAACCACCTCAGGTGTGATGTACTGTCAGACACTCCCATTTGTCCCTTGTCCCCTGACTCTAACTTGACATATGCATCGTAAACACTTTCCCTCCTCCTGCTTCGGTGCCGCAGGAAAACACGCTCATCGCTCCCTATCACAACATGGGTTGAATGGATAGAAGCCAAACTTTGGTTTCAGCTCTTGCTCTCTTTGTCAGACTTGAGGATGACTGGCCAGGTGGCGGACAGAGACCTGTCACCCCACAACCTGTCAGTGAAGACAACCTTGGAGGAGGAGATTGAGAGATCTGAGAGTATTCTAAGCAGGTATGGGCTTTGTTTTGTCATTTCCTCTTGAGAGAAAAAAGAACCAAAAATGTCCTGGTTGCAACTCCTGGTTTTTCCCTCATTCATCCCAGGGTACCATCCGTCTGGGATGACACGTCCTCTGAGCTGCAAAGAGTAGCTGCTCTGGACCCAAATGGTTCAAGAAATTCTTTTCAAAGAAGTGGAGCCATCTCCAGGTAAAGCTGGGACCAATTAGGGCATGATATAAAGTGTACCTTTATAAACAGTTTTTGTATTCCTCTGTCTGATCTGATTGGGCCTTTCCCTGGTTGTACATGAAGAACAATTAGAGTGATATTGTCTGTTTTCACTTAAAACAAAATGTGTTTTTGTTCTGCTGCAGATTGGTGAATCTGGTGGTGAGACTGAGGGAGTGGGCACACAGGAGTCTAGTGGAGGAGGAAGAACGACCCGACTCTTTCCTGGAGCGCTTTCGTGGCCCTGAGCTGAAAACCGCCCCCAGTCGCAACAGCAACACGCAACCAGACGTCAATGGCAACAATGCCAAAGGGATCTTTAGGTATTCCTGGCAGCAGCCCCTCAACTGTTAAAGCCTATCTTTGACGCACACCAGAGCAAGATCTTATAAAGCTTTGGGATAAAGTGCTACCAAGACGACAGGGAGGCTTTCCTGAACAAATAAAAGCAAGTTTAGCTTTGACTCTGTCTACATCTGTGTTGGTTTTAGAGCTGTAGTTTCTGTTCAACATCACCCTTGAATATTCTTAGAATCCTGCCATGTTCAGTTATTTTGAAGTATTTCAGTAACGGTAAAAACTTTTTTCTTTGTTTTTGTGTACACCGATTTGACTCATTTTCTTCTACTGCTTTCAGAAAAAGGTGGGCTTTCTTTGTGGTGTCCCCTTCTGATGACGTTTACTACCGCTGGTTACTGGTCATCAGCATCACAGTGCTCTACAACTGGTTTGTTGTGGTTGCAAGGTGAGAGACGGTTTACCTGTGGTCAGCTGGGACCGTTTGTTTGCAGCCTCCTCTGCTCTAAGGTTTTCATGATTTCATATTCTCAGGGCGTGCTTTGACCAACTCCAGGTGACATTTTTCATCTGCTGGCTGGTTCTGGACTACATTTCTGATACCATGTACATACTGGACACTATTGTACGACTTCGCACAGGTAATCATTAAAAGCAGCTCCTTGACTCGTAAAAATGGTAAAAAGGCCTTAAATATTTATTTTCTGAAGAAAAATGTGATCATTCTTTTAACAAACAACTGCTGTAAGCAACAAAAGAGTAAATGAGAAAATGTTTGATCAAATGATACATCTGGAACACACTTCTGTAAATCACAAAAAAAAACAGAAAACTGTTATATTTTCTCCAAGTTCGCATTGCAGTTTACACTGTGGTACTTTACAATAGGGAAACAGTAGAATACTGGTCATGTTTCATTATAAATTAACATCAAAGGGCAAGCTCGTGTCTGCAGAGTACCAACTTAGTCAGAGAATGCCACTTTGTTACACTTAAATGTTATTAGATGAAAATAGGTTGCTTTTATCATTCTGGTTTTACACTCAGTTAAAGCTAGACAGATGATTGATCCTTGATCCTTGGTCAGCAGGATCTTAGCTTGGCATGCCATTGCTTTATTGCATTATTGTGAGGAATTATTTGTATAATCAGCGTCAGAAGTTCAACCACAAGAAAAACGTATATCAATAAAGCAAGCTCTGCTGTTATTTCATAGGAAGTGTGTTTATTCGGAGCATTGTTAAAAACAACATGTTTCTCTCATAAAAACAAAAATTGCTTGTAAATGTTTTTTATACAATTTCTTTTTAATTTACTACTAGATGCAATGATTTCTATTCAGGATTGCAACTTTCAGATAAAAACTCAAAAATACAATTTGGTAAAGATGGTTTTTAGATTCAATTTTTTGGGGAATTTGCTTGTTTAAAGCAAGTTAAAAGGATTTGAAGCATTGATTGAGTGACCCCTCCGACCTCGCATTCCAAATAGAAAGTACCCGCCGACTCCAAGAAACCAAAATCCCATAGAATTCTATGAAGACATAAACGGCTATTATTCTGTCATTTTATCTGTCAGAATAACCTCTGCTACCTTTTTAATGAGCTCTTGTTAATTATATTTTATCTTTTGATACTTTTTCTGTAGTGCAAGTTATTCAAATTATAAACTGGCCAATCAGATGTCTACGTGGTCTCACATTGAACTATCAAAATGTTTGATTGACAGATTATCTAGCCTGCTTTGAAGTGGTAGGGGTGTGGCCTTCCAACATGCTCACTCCTGATAGGTGAGAGTAATTGCCATAGAAATGCTGACTCTGATCAATTCAGGCCAATCACTGCTTACTGATGATGGCAGGCTTAAAGATGGCGACATCCATATTGGGAAAAAAAATGGAAACTGAATTGACTATTCATTGGAACCAGGAGTTAGGTATTTTCTACTGATGACATCACATTCATTAGGTTCAGCTCTTATATACAGTCAATAGTTTGGAGTCCATTTTTGATACAAAAGCATTAGCTGGGGGTGACGCTGAAAATAATCTTCATCTTATTGCCCCATTTGACCACCTGTTAGTTTGGTTTCCAGATTGTCCAATCTTACAGTAAGACAATGCACCGTTTAGTATTTCCTTTTATTGAGTGAATAAATGCTTTCTTTCTTTTTCTGTGCCATCTCAGGCTTCCTGGAACAAGGACTGCTGGTGAAGGACCACATCAAGCTGAGAGACAGCTACGTCCGAACGCTGCAGTTCAAGCTGGATGTGGCCTCCATCCTGCCCACGGACTTGGGCTACATTGCCACTGGCATCCACACCCCGCAGCTGCGCTTTAACCGCCTGCTCCGCTTCCCACGCATGTTTGAATTCTTTGACCGCACAGAGACGCGCACCAACTACCCCAACATCTTCCGCATCTGCAACTTGGTGCTTTACATTCTAGTCATCATTCACTGGAATGCCTGCATCTACTACGCTATATCCAAGTCTTTGGGGTTCGGCTCAGACACCTGGGTGTTCCCAAACATCTCCAGACCTGGATTCACCACCTTATCCGAGTCGTACGTCTACTGTCTTTACTGGTCGACTTTGACTCTCACCACCATAGGGGAGATGCCGCCGCCTGTGCGAGACGAAGAATACCTTTTTGTGGTCTTTGATTTCCTTGTTGGAGTTTTGATCTTTGCAACTATTGTTGGAAATGTAGGCTCCATGATTTCCAACATGAATGCAACTCGTGCCGAGTTCCAAGCTCGCATTGATGCCATAAAACACTACATGCATTTCCGCAAAGTCAGCAGAGAACTTGAGACACGCGTCATTAAATGGTTCGACTACTTATGGACCAACAAAAAGGCCGTAGACGAACAGGAAGTGCTCAAGAATTTGCCAAATAAACTGCGGGCTGAGATTGCGATCAATGTGCACCTGGAGACCCTGAAGAAAGTGCGAATTTTTAAAGACTGTGAGGCCGGACTCCTGGTGGAGCTTGTTCTTAAACTGCGACAGCAGGTTTTCAGTCCAGGAGACTACATCTGCAGGAAGGGAGACATTGGCAAGGAGATGTATATCATCAAAGAGGGGAAGCTAGCTGTCGTCGCTGACGATGGAGTCACACAGTATGCCCTCCTCACCTCTGGCAGCTGCTTTGGGGAAATCAGCATTTTGAATATAAAAGGGAGTAAAATGGGAAACCGTCGGACTGCAAACATCCGCAGCCTGGGATATTCAGACCTCTTCTGCCTCTCTAAAGATGACCTGATGGAGGCAGTGACAGAGTATCCGGATGCAAAGACGGTGCTGGAGGAGAGGGGCCGGGAGATCCTCAAGAAGGAGGGTCTCCTAGATGAGAACGCAGACAGCGGCGGGCTCCAGAAGGAGGACACGGAGGAGAAGGTGGAGAGGCTGGAGACATCTCTGGACACCCTTCAGACTCGCTTTGCCCGTCTGCTGAACGATTACACACACACTCAACAGCGGCTTAAACAGCGCGTCACTCTGCTGGAGCAGCAGATAAATGATTACAGTGCAGAAACAAACACAGACGCTGACCCAGGTCCTGCATCAAATTGATGGGCAAGCACCAGACCTAAAACGGCTTACTGAGGACTAAAGACACACCCATTAAAATCCACCATTTACAAATATGTGTCTTCAGAACATGAATGAGGTTCTTGCTGGATGCCAAATGAAGTGCATTGGATGCGTGTTTAGAAAGAGCAACCTGGATATTCCACTAATGAAAAGTGAAAACATGAAGAACTCCTCCTTAAATCAGTTCAGATGTCACTTTTGGTTAAATAAAAGATCCACTATATCACAGGTGCTCTGGAATCGATGGATGACACAGTTGTTTGGGTTATCTGTAAACACGTTGGCTTCCGTCAGCAGAGGGATTCAGATCCCTGAACACGTCGCATGTCCTGCTCTGGTTCTGTACACCGTCTCCTGCTGCTACTACTCTTGGGATACTGAAATCTCAGGTGTGATGCAGGTGATTTGTCTCCAGAGTTTTCCTGCTCCTAGTTAAACCTGCGTAAACCAAGTGACAAAAAAAAATCTAAGAAGTGTTCCTATTTTTTTTTTTTTTTTTTGCTTTTCTGTTCAAGTTCTTCTGACAGTTTGGATGTTTTATAGCAGGAAAAATACATTTTGTGACCGTTTTCAAAGTCCACAAAAGGTATCCGTCCAATTTTGAATTTGGTTTTAAATTGAGTCCTGTTCATCCCAGTGGGGGGGTTGGTTTCACGTTTCTGCTCCTGAGTTTCTCCCATTTATTCTGTGTAAACTCACTCTAAAATGGACTGGGGATTTTCCAGTCATTCCGCCTTTGCATTTCAGGATGCAACTCAAGCACATGAGCTGGTTTGATAAGAGCAGCTGGAACAATGCCTCCCCAGCAGCAGTTCTGGCATTACTAAAGGGAGGGCAAGAGAAAGGACGTAGATCTGTTACAGCCCCCAAAAAGAGCAAAGGGTTTCAAATAACACAAGCAAACCGTTGCCTCATTGCAACACAAATAAATGCACTCATTTGTCTTTATAATAGACAAAAAAAAGAAGTTTAATGCAGATTAGTAATCTAATTTCAAATCAGCTTCATCCATAGTTAGGAGTGGATGAGATAGGTTGATAAGTAAGGTTAAACTTGTTTGGGTTCTCAAACTTTCCTCTTATCATTTTATTTCAAAAAGGAGAACCTGAGAAAAGCAAATCTGACATCAAATTCAACAACAAATCCTGAGTGATCTAACAAACAGCATTTTTTTTCTACAAAGACATCTTTCTTTACTTAGAACACATTCATTTCTTTTTCTTGCCTTGTAAGCCTGAAGTATTTTCCTGGCTGCACAGAATTTCACATGGAGTTTTTGTATCAAGATTCTGATGAAGTTTTCTTTAAAGGTGAAATATGTTGGAGTATAAAAGTGTTTGCATTGTAAATCTTTTTTATTCAACACAAAGCTTGAGAATTAAGAATCCTAACTTAAATAGCAGCATCATCAATATATAATCGTTGAAAAAAAATAAAAAAGGTGCAGTTGTTTGAAAAATAAAATCTTTAGTTTTGCTTCGTCCTTCACCTGCTTTATTTTGTAGGAAAATAAAAAAAATATTTAAGCCAAATACTTTAAATTAAAACTGTAATTCCAAGAGTGTTGAAGCATCTCCTCACTTTTTATGAGACATTTTTCTGTAGATGCTTTTACTTGTGTATTTATTTAACCTTTATTTATCCATGAAAGACAGATGAAGTACTCATTTTCAGCTGCAGCCTAGTGTAATTGATTCAAAGGGAGCTGATGCGTCTCAGAAAATCTCCATTAATTGCTGGTGATCGACAGTCTTAAACCGAATCCTCCCCCTCCGTTCATCAGCCCATGCCCTAAAACAAATCTAAAAGTACTTCTGGAACTTATCAACTTCAAGTACTGACTCACATGAGCTGACAAACTGTACCATTTTTAAGGTTTATGTATTTTTTAAGATTTGGCTATTGCATACCATGCGTCAAAGTTCATTTTCTACCCTTCTTATAATATTAAAGCAGTTTTATCCTTTTTCAGGCAACTTTTTCCCCAAAATAATCAAAAAATAGAAAAATATAAATCAAATCTAAATATTTGAACTGAGAATTACACAAAAAGATTAACATGTAAACTTGCAGAGGAGTAAAGTGTTGCCCTTTGAGATTTATAAGAGATTTTTTTTATTTAGAATTTAACAATTCTGTTGAAAATAAAGCTACCCAAAACTGACATTAACTGCTTGTGCTCTAATGTGCTACTCAATGTGCCAATGCAGTTCTGCAAAGGGTGGAGTGAGACCCGCATCCATAAACAAAAATGAGAGGTACACTACTAAAAAACTGGTTTCTGACCAAAACGGTCATGTTTGCGACTCATTTTAGAAATCTAAAAATGCCCATTACTGCATGGAATGAACAATTCCAACATTTTTTTAAAGAACCAAAAAAAAAAAAAAAAAACAAGACAGCATAGATAGTCGCCTATGTAGTAAACACAAGTTTTTTCTTTAATGTCAAGTCAGAACAAATTTTTTTCTCCACAGACTTTGATGCTCTTCAAAACACTTCAGATAACTAAAACTTAAACTCAACGAAAAATATTGTATTTTTCTCCCGGGACGACTGTGATTGGATGTGAGCTTAAAGAAGAAACGATGCCGGGCTGCTCATGTTTATGGGAGCTGCAGGACTGGGGCATGCGGTCTGCGCTCCGTCTGTCAACTGATTGGCCGAGGCTCTCGCCGTGCAGTGAAGCAAAAGGCTAGCGCATTCGCATGTGCAGGCTGTGCTTGGGTCCATCCACCCGCTCCAACTTCTCAAAGTGTTTCCTAGCATTACGGATATTGATGAGAGTGGCTGCAGATGCTGGAAGACAGACGGGGTTGCGCTGTTAAGAGTAGCACTCATCAGGTGTGCGGGTTTACTGAAGGGGAGTACTTACGGATGGAGGGGTCAGACATGATGACCATGACGTATGTGTTTGAGGTGAAGACGTCAATGAAAGCTGCAAAGTTAGAGTTCCTCACCTCCATACTCTGAAAGGAGGCTGCAAGTTTACTGGAATAAAGAGTAAATAAACAAATCAGTAAGTTTATAGCAAGCCTGAATGCTGGGGTAACTTCTTTCTAACCCAACATACCTGCAACTGAGTTTGAACTGTTTGATAATATTGCTGATCTTCTCAAACCTGTGAGCATCACGCTGCTCTTTGCACTGATAATGGGAAATCACCTACATATTTTCCACAAATAAAAAACGACAAAAAATGATTTTCCAGATCCAGATTTTCTGCAGCAGCAGAAAAACTAGCGTTCTCACCAGAAAAGTGGCTCTCTCAAACAGGAGGACTTCATCTGCTTCTATGATCTGAGCAAAGTTTCTCAGGTTTGTCTCCAGCTGCTGGACGTTTGGGATGAGCTGGTACACGATGCTGGACCAGGCCTGCAGTGAAACGATGAGACGTGTGCGTTACAACATCATCAAGCATCATTTAAGTGCGCTGCCCGGTACCTTATATAAGGTTTCATCCCAGATTGACGTCCTGAAACATGTGCAAGCCAAAGGTCTGGAAAGCCTTTTCAGGTCTTCTTCTCGCTCTTTGAAAATCTGCAGATAAAAATGAAAAACTGATGGCTGAGCATGGAATATAAGCTTAAAAATGTTTATAAAAATCAGTTTAGTTCCATCTGTTAAATCACTTCTTTGAATAGTGGCCCTTAATTCTACATTTTACTGTTCTATGAAAAGGTAAAAAACGTTTTTTTTATCATTAAAAACAGTAAAAATGTAAATATTAAGTATTTGGGAATCTGCACAAACTGTACCTTAAAAGAAAAAAGAAAAAAAAAAAAAAAAAATCACAGTTTCATCAAAGGGAAAATATAGCCAACACACAAAAAAATGTTAGTCCAATTATTTACTCTACAAATTACATCATTAAAATTTGGAAGTCTGTTTACTTTCTTTAGGATAACTACAATCAACATAAAACCAATGCAAAAGATATTTTCCCACATACTCTATACTAAAGTATAAAATATTTAAAACTTCCATCTGTAGCAAATATTAAATGTAAAATGAGCTTTCTACGCAGCTTCTATATCAAATAAAATAAGAATAATTTACCAAATGTCTATGTTTAAACTGCAAGTACTGAATTCTACTAATCCAAACATGCTCAGTTTCTCAATGAGACTGTTTGGATTATGACATTTTATGGAGGAGATTTTATGCCAAATAATACTAAAAAAAGCTGTGAATAAACAGAATTTTTTTTTTTAGATTTTGATTGTTTCCCCATCCCCTGTTTTTTTTTTTTAAACATTGGCGTGATCCTATGGTTGACCAGCGCTTTCAGGTGCCAATCCCAAGTGGGTTTAAAAAAAAAAAAAAAAAAAAAAAAAAATCAATGCGGGGGAATTGTGTCAGGAAGAACATCCGACATAAAACTAGCGCTAAATAAAATGCAGAAATCACAAGAGAGGAGGATGATTTCCACTAAAGGGAGCACCCAGAAGACAAGAAGACGATAAACGTGCTACAACTCGCTTTAATAAAAGATTTGAGACTGAATCAAAGTGAATCTGTGGATAATCACTTACCAAATCTCTCTGATCTTCCTGAACCAGGTCCATTTTGTGCACAAGACAGAATACTTTGGCATCAGGGGAGTTCTGCAGTATGGCTTCCAGGCACGACTGATAGTAGTGCATGTCTTTCTCCAGCTCACGGCTCTCAACGTCGAATACATAAATAAGAACCTCAACATTTCTGAAGATGTTGTCCCTTTGACTGGTGAAGTAGTTCTCCATAAATGTGTCCTGTCTAAGATATTACAGAAGAGAACACAAACTAACCTCAATAGGAATTGTTAAAGCTAATCAAAATGCAGTAAAAGATGATAAAAGCATGCTTACCCTCCACAATCCCAAAGGTTTAGAACTAGATTACCAAGAAAGCGAACATGGGAGTGTTCCACGTCAACTATTGAGGAGATAAGGAGAAGATTTATAAATGAAATTAAGAAAATGCTCAACATTAACTATGATACAAGGCCAGAAAAAAGGGTTATAACTATGCCAAGACAAAGTTCATTTAGATGATTTCTTTTGTACAGATGACAAAAAGAAAAATAATTAAGAAACAGCTGAGTATTAAAAAAGGAAGTTAAAACGTATAGTTCTGTCAGCTCCAGAAAGAAAATAAACAGTTACATTCTTATAAGAAAACATTTAAAATATATATATTTTTTACTTTAAACTTCTAAAAGATACTTCTGAAAGCTTAAATGCCAACATATTGCTCAGATGATGCTGAACGAGCTGTTAAAATAGGTCATGTGATAGGAAGCATGGCCCCGGAAATGAGGTGCATCAGCTAAAACGGAAAATAAAAATAAGATGGAGGGACTAAACATTTTTGTAGTAACATTTCTGAGCACATACTAGGCAAATCAGATGTCAAGAAAAAAAGAGATGCTTTTCAAGCAAAAAATGATGAAGATAAAAATGGAGTTTTTACAGTGACAATTATGTCATATTTACAGTTGATCGTGAAAACTGAAAGAAATGATTAATGACAAGGCAGTACTGAAAAAACAGATCAATCATAAAGAGATTGAATCATACATTTATGATTTTTGTAAAAAAACAAAACACATAAAAGATTTAAAAGTCCAGTTTTCAACTGTAAAGAACAATAAGTATTCATGTTGGATTTAAATTGACTATGTGACGCAAACATGTTAAGAGGAGGCAAATTAATAAAACACATTTTCATTTTGTTTTGTTCTCCACCAAAAAATGGAGAATGGGATATTATCTTTTGAGAGCTAATTTTATCTAATTATTTACATATGGACTTCCACAGGATGAATAATAGAATAAATTAGTGTTGCGTCTGCAGATGAGATGCAGAACAGGAAAATGTAAATGTACTTACTTGTAGCTCCAAGACGACGTGTGTCCCGAGCAATGTAATTGGCAAAGATGATTGATCTCATACTGGTCTTTCCAGACCCACTTTTCCCCATCAGAAGTACCTAAAAATAAGATTATAGAGGCCAACAGAACGACATCCAACGGTGAATAAATATCAGAAAAAAGCCTTTTAAAAATACGAATCAATAGATAAACTAGTCGATCTACTGATTATCTTTAGGCATTGGTTATAGGGCACCGATGGTAATCCGTACCTTTTTCTTCATTGCTGTGTTTGACATCCCCCTCAGCAGACACGAGTTTTTTTTCTGAGCTGAAGGTCAGATGACTTCAGTCTGATTGCAGCAAGCAGCTGTCTGCGGAACAAACTAGTTTCAGACGATCACTAAGTTGCACCAAAGAAACAAAAGCGTCGAGCTAACATCACATACACGCTTTTTAAAATATTCAAAACAAACATATTTTAACAAGGTTGAACATTTGAATCCGGAAAAGTCTTTTCTAAGTTAGGAAAACTATTTTCTTTCCCTTAAGTAAACACGCAGGCTAACGGCTAGGTAGGTAGGCTAAAAAAAAAAAAAAAAAAAAAAAAAGATAGCCTAGCATAAACCGGCGGCTAAGTTGCTTAAGTTCAAACGTGGTTTTCCACTTACCTCGAAAAAATACACCAGTTAATGATCTTCATGCAACTTTCGACTACTGCTTTTGCTCCTTATTGTTAAAACGACTGCAGACGTTACTTGTTAAAAGCAGACAGTGAGGTGACGATCAGCTGCTTCCTGTTTATGCCAAAAGTCACATGATGAAAAACTGTTATGTTTATCCCTGTGCCTTGTCTTGCAGGCACAAGTCAGACGATTGGGTCGCAATTTAACAGGTTTCAAATCATGTTTCAACCTCTACGAAAATGAATTTGTCGCACTGTGTATTATAGGGATTACAAACTACAAATTTAAGGTTCAGACTAAGGGCATAAAAACAATTGTTAGATTGGAAATACAGAAACACAATATTACCACCTGACAAGGCAACCCATCAGGCTTTCAGGCAAAGAGACTTCTCTGGTTGCAGTTTAACTCTAAGTTTAATCACAGCGCATTTAAACAAAGGACTTTTGTTGCGAAACATCTTAAGACCCACTTACAATTGATCAATACAATGACTTTTTTTTGTATACAAGTTTGAGAAAGCAAACTCTTCATGTCTGAGTCTTCGCCATGTTTAAACGGTTTGAAAAAGGTTCATTAACTAAAACAAAAAAGGTTTCTGAGCAAAGAATATATCTTATCTGAAAGACAGCAAATCACTTGCCACAGATTTTCTATCAAAAGGCGCAGCTTCGCTTTTTTGAAAGGTTGAGCGAGATGTAAAATTGTATTGAGCAAAAACAAAAATTTACCATCAAACACATTTTGCTCAGACATGCGTTAAATTCAAAGAACCCTACTAATCCTACTATTATTGATAAACGTTTTATTTTTATGAATGTGGAACAGAACTTGAGTTGTGTTCTGTAACCACTAGAGGGCAGAGAAGGACCGGCGTTCCGGAAGTTTTATGGCTGACATCCTACTTTCAAAATAAAAGATATTTTGCTGATATATATAGTGATGAACCCCAAACCTTTAATCATACTGTTAGAATTAGCGCAGCATCAGTAAAACTTTTCTTATATTACATTTTAGACATCAGAAATTTGGCACATCCTCTTTGCAGAACAAGGAAGATCATGGCATGGAAAAACGTAGCCTACTCAGCAGGAATAATGCATCAATAAATGGATTAATGTTCAAACATGGTAGCCGTGTGTATATACATGCAACACAGGTAGATTTAAGACAATTGCACTTAAATACCCATTTGAAAATCCATTAAAATGTATTAAAATATCCTATTCATTTTATTAAACTTTCTCATACAGAGAATAACTGAAATCTGGAAGTAAGACTTCCTTTACTGAAAATGAAAGGAATTGTAAGTATCATAAAACTTTATTGTTCCATCACAGCTCAATCCCCAAACTGTAGCCCTCTTCCACAAAGACAAGCCATTACTGTGAAAATGACAACAGAAGAGAAACCAACCAACATCTCAGGACTTTCCGAAAACAGTGAACACAAAAAAAATACAAGTTGGTGTGAGATCACCCTTTAAGAGACAAGTCTTCAATAATCTAGGAATAGAAAAATAAGCAAACAGAAAACTGTCCAAAACTTTAAACTTTATCACCAGAAGTGCATGAAACAGAACAAAAAAGTGATAACTGGCTTTCATTTGAAATCACAATTTAATAGTTAAATAAGTATGAGTTTTATTAAATAAGATTGCTTTAATCAGTAAAACATGTAGAGCATTTTCTGGAAATGAACTGTGTAAAATACTTAAAAGTAGTCAGTACCAGCAGAAGTCAGGAACCAGTGTGTTCAGTTTTTAGAATTCTGGAGAACTGAAGATTTGAGACATCATAAAATACACTTTTTTGACCACCAAGAGGCCTACATTTTAACATTCTATTAAAGCTCAGAATTTCCCCATTAAAACTGCTTTTTCTTGTGAATTTTAACATCCAATTCTTTTAATACTAAGTGATTATAGGGACTGCAAATTACAACCCTTTTAGTGAAGATGTGCTGCTTAATAAACTCTGTGGGTAACGTTTGGTAGAACTTCAGTCAACGATCAGAAATCAAGGTAACAGCCAAAGCAGAATTTTTGAAATTGTAATCATTTTAGAAGTTGAATGAATGATAAAATTCTCAACTGGTTGCAGTTCTGTTGATTCTCCAAACTGACCACACAGTGACCGCTACACAGAGGACACAAACTCCTCCAACACAATTTACACAACCCATAAATGAAAACCTGAACATGCTCTTGATCGGACACTTTGTAAAAACATTAAAGATCTTAAATTGCTACTGTTTGATGCTGTGAAGACAAGACTAACATGGGCCATCACCGATTTGGAAGAAAAAAAAAATCTATACAGTTGCTCTTTGTCAGAGATGCATGAGATGTCACGAGGAGAGAAAAAGTAAATAAAAGCGAGACAAATTCAGGTAGTGTACAAGCGATGGAGAACCCTGCAGTCCATCTTTACATCTGATCTCGGAGCTTGGCGAGTCTTTGAGACAGTTCATCCTACGAAGACAAGAGACGTCAGTAAGCAAGAAGATGACGAGAGAAGAATAGAGGTGAGCCACAAAGACATTTTGGGTTTATTTTAGACAGACTAAAGAAATGCAGAATTTTATAGTACTTATTATAGCAGTAACAGAATGTACCTGTTCTGCAGAGGCCACACTGGTACCAACTGAACCTGTCTGGCCTTGAGGAAGCTCCATGTTCAAGTCCAAACTAAACAGGAAGAAGAAAAAAGTTGTCAGAAAAATACAAATAATACCAGCTGCTAGATTTGCCTCAGTCTGTGTCTACATCTGTCTACAAAAAACAACTATGAGACTTTTTTTCTTTTTTAATAAAAAAGGACCCCAGGACGGTAACATTCTTACCCAGCTTCATCAGCCATTTCATGCAGCAAAGATTCCACTTGATTCTGAAAAACCAACATAGCACAGGTCAGTGTCAAAGCAACTTCAGCCTGGGACAACAAGAAATGCAGCAAAAGGCACCTGTGGTGTTGTGAGCGTTGTGGTGCTGCTCATGGTGTCCTCCATCTGGGCCGTCTGGACATCCAGGGTTTCAAACTGATGCTCAAACTTGTCCATGAGAGCAGAGATCTGAATGCAGTTTTGGAACCCAGCATAACTGTAAGGGATTTCACCACAAAGGAATTCATTTTCCTTTTAGAAGGTTACCTTTTCAAGATTCATACTCTTCAGGGTGGCATCCATGCCCTTCACTACTCCGGCCATAGACTTTGTCACCTGTGAAAAGTAAAAGTAAAATCAGCAAAATGCAAAGAAACACGGATAGGTGTGGTGTATCACCCCTCATGCTTGGGTTGGTGAACATGGGAGTACCTGGTTCATTGTGACTGCTGTCTGAACTCTAGCAGCCACTGCATCTACTCGAGCACTCATCCTCAGGAAGTTCACCGACTGGTTTTTCTGTCTGATGGCGTTCTCTGCATGGATCCTCGCCACTTCCATGTTTCCCTTCTGGATGGCCTGCAAACAGGGGAAGCTGGTTCAGTAAACCCCCATGTGCTCTTTTGATGAGCATATCAAACAAGAACTCACCTTTTTGACCTTTACTTTCTCTGCTTTTTCCTCTTTGTCACATTTTTTGGCATTTCTTTGGAGTTCTTTGGCAGCAAACTTTAAATTGAAGAGATTTTCTGATATTTGGACTTAAAGAAAGGTGGAGCACACAATGATTTTCACAATTTTGGCTGAAAATTGTGTTTTTTCTGGAAAAAAAAAGCCTCAACACTAAACTATGTTTTAAAATAATAAATGGGTTTCTCATCAAATGTACACAGTCAGATGAGGTGTGCTGATAATAAATACTTTGGGAAAACTCCATTTGTTGAAATGTTGTTGGAAAGAGAAAAATCAACTTTTAACCCCCCCCCCCCCCCCCCCCCCCCCAAATCAGCTCAGTTTTAAAGGAATTCCCTATATATTTAAATGTTAAAAAATTACCTTTAAAAAATACAAACTTCATTGATGAAAGTTGAATTCCCATTCCAGTCAAATCAGGTTTTAAAATAAAGTTTTTCAAAAAAAAATGTCAACTCCCTTCTGATATAGAAATGAACGCAATAACTTTTAAATTATTTCAGTATATTGGCAACCCATATCAAATAATTTTATTTGAAATTAGCTGTAAGGTTCATCTGTTATTTTGCCTTTAAATTAACGGCACGTGATTTAAAACGTATATTTGTGCTTTTATTATGAAAACCTTGTTATTTTGTAAAAAAAAAAAAAAAAAAAAAAAACCACAAAAATGTTTTTACTATTAGTTATCTGAGGTGTTCAAGTAGTAAACCAAATTACTATAATCCCTGCATATCCTGTAGTTTATTTAGTTTGACAGTACAGTGGCTAAACTAAGTAACCCGGTGTAACCGTGTTTCCAGCTAGCAAAGAGGCTAGTTTCGAGGCCCTCCGTGCGGCGCTGAACCCTGTACTATCGCCTAAACTACATTTTAAATTGCTAAAAAAAAAATAAGTAACCAGCGATATCAAGTTCTGGTCTACTTAGAACACATTTAGACCAGTTTCTGGTAACTTGTTTAGTATAAATCCAACTAGCCTAGTCGTAAACAACCGCCCGCTCGTTAGCTCCAGCGTTCAGTCACACCGCAGCGGCCTTTCTTAAAGGATACTCTCCATGATACTCGGCATCTTAAAGTGGCTCTTCGGAAGCTCAACACTCACACCAACACGTCCTCTCAAGCAGTCCGCGAAAAGTCGATGAAAAAAGGCTAATATTGTCGCCGAAAGTTCAGCTCATCAGGGCTTCAAGCTTCGCCTTCTTCCGCACTTCCTGGTCTCATCAAAATATCCACTACGTCATTGTCACGTGGCGTCGGCATTCCCCCGTCAAAACGTCACAGACGAGTTTGCCCCGCCCCAAATGTGAATGAAAGGACGAAAAATATATAATAAAAACAAATATCAAAAGACGTTTACTAGTTTTGGCATGGAGGGGGGTAGCAAAGACACACACGTACAGAATGAATAGGTAGCGGGGGGGAAATCCGGCTTTAACGGAGGGGTGGGCGGTGAAACGGGCTGATTGATGATCAGATTTACGGTGCGGTTCACGGCGGGGAGAGAGGATGACTCACTCCGTCTGATGTGATGCTCACCCCGCAACAGCTCGGCAGTGCGTTGGCACGCCGGTGGCTCAGCCTGTCAGGTCGCTGAGCTCCACCGAAAAGAGCAGAAGGGTGAAAAACTTTATCAAACTGTGAAGTTGCGTTTGTTTTTGTGATCTCCAACTTGTCACTCGGTCATCGCAGAGTTGACCGCGCGTCGTGATTTACAGTAAATTTCGTGATGCCAGATTGCCATGGAAACAGTGCTCCTGAGCTGAAAGGAAACTGTCCGTGGTAACTTCAACATCAACACCCCAAAAGGGTCGGATAAACCTGTTGGATACCCCGTTGCTTGTCATTTTCGTTTATCTTTGCTCTGCCTCTAATTTCTGATCTAATTTGGCACCAGAACAGGTAGGTGTTTCTCATACTACAAACATTTGTATTTTATTTGTTCACTTTCTATGTTTGCAATATTTCTAGTTTTAGAAATATATTTGGTGTATTTTGCAGCTGCCAAACAATTTTTAATTTGGATCTTAGAAAATGTAAAAAGGGCTAAATAAGTGACCTCTGCTAAATGGGATCAAACTATGGTGCGCACCAGTTTGCGTGGTTGTGGATCATGAATGTCACAAAAAAATGTCACAGATTCACGGATTAAACATTCTTGTTGTTCTAATGCCCCAAACGCCACGTCAACGTGCGCCGTTCTTGCGCAAATGCAAAGAATCCAAGGGAGCCAGCGTGTAACGCTTTGTTCACTGGCTGTATGACTCATATAGTCTTATCTATAAAGAAGCCAAGTGGTGGAGGAGCAGTCCTGCTGCAGGACCGAACTGATGTAACCCCCCAGATGCCACTGAATGCATTTGCATTGATGCCCACCCAACACTGACCCCCCAAAGGCCGATGATGCAGAAAGTGCAGTTCAGATGTGATGCACTCACAAGTAACATTTGCAAAGCTCCACTAGGGCCCGGCTACACTGAAATTTTTTTTGCATACCATTGAATAAAGCAATTAATTAATGCAATTAATTAAATTGATTTTTCTAATTCTTTAGTCACAAGCTGTACATTCTTTTGAAAAACTAAGTAAACAAGGAGCTTCTGTCATGCAATGATTATGAACACAAACATTTAATAGAACGTAAAAGATGCTGTTAGTTCAGCTTGAGTCTAACTTTATGGATCTGATAATCCAGTTGATGCTTTTTCTGGGCTTTAGGATATTTTACATATCATTACTGTATATATGGAGAAAAAAAAACGCAAGATCTCTATATTAGAAATATTTGAATTTATCTGTCAAAAAGCAGCATGGTTGCTAAAAATCTCCCAATTTTTGTTCAAATGGCAAACACCTATAAGCTCTTCTGCATTGGTCTGCATAATGTTTTCTGTCGAGTGGATAGGAAGTGGACATTGCCTGAATGAGTCACAAGGGATGACGTGCATCGTTTTTATCTCTCCTATTTATTCTCTTTTCTCACTTTAATTCAGAGAGTTTAGAACAAAAGAAATATATATAATTGCTTAAAGTCTTTCTTCAACTTGTCAATAATTAGGAGGCAGAGGAATATTTTAACTGCTTTTGGTTATAAGTTAATGCAACATAAGCAAAGGACCTGAAATATGAGTGAAGGCGTTCAATAATAACAGATCTGTCTGCCAAGTTGATGTAGTAATACCTCTCACCTAATGAATGACAAACTGGTGACTTGTAAACTAGCACAGGATCACATGACGATGGAAAAATTCAACCTAGTGCTTAGTCACCATTATTCTGGCATGACCGTCAAAAAATAATATGAGAAAAGTCTAAAACAGCTCAGCTTGTTTGAGCTCGAACGTAGTGCAGAGAGGCCTAAAGGCAAAACGGAAAATTATTAACCTGTTAAAATGGCAGCTCTTAAAAACCCACTCCAATAAAAATTGTGTTTTTGGTGTTTTTAGCACATTCTTAAGGCTTTTTTTTTCTCACGATGGAGGACGCATATAAAGAAAATTAAGCCTAAAATTGCATTTCTAAGTATTTCTTCATTCAAATCCTTGTGAATCAGGAGAAGACCAAAAAAAATACCATATGAAAAAGCTTGTAGGTGTGGCGTGGGAGCTATAATGGATAACCACAAGCTTCCTGCTCTGCTCATATGCATCCACTTCCAGACAAATAGATCCATGTACGTTAAAGTACCATGAGCTGTCACACACCTAGGTGTGTGAAATTTGTTCTCCGTGTTTGACCCATCCCCTGGGGGAGCAGTGAGCTGCAGATACAGCCACGCTCGGGAACCATTTGGTGGATTAATCCCCCCAATCCAACCCCTTAATGCAGAGTGTCAAGCAGGGAGGCAGCATTTTTAGAGTCTTTAGTATGACTCGGCCTGGATTTGAACACCCAACCTTCCAGTCACAGGGTGAACACTCTACCACAAGGCCACTGAGCTGGCACGTCTTTGTTTTTCTCATCTGAGCTGGCATCTGTCAAAACCATACAGCTGGATTGCTCTGATGTTGCTCGCCATTTGAGTTGCACTGCTAATGTTAACTTATGAGTGGCTGTAAGCTAGTGGGAGAGAGTGTAAACAAAGAGATGATGGGAAATGGGGGAGGCCTACTCCACGCCAGCAGCCCCACCCACAAGTCAGAGGCAAATTTCCAAAGAACTCCTGCCGCTCTGCAGATATGTCCCAAAAAGCGTCAGATTTTTACATTTTGCCTAAAAACAGCATAATCATAATTAAAAGACCACTGGAAACACTTTTAAAAAAGATCAAAAGATGATTAGAGTGGGAATCTAAATGACCTGTTGATTTACCGCCTCATTTGATTTTCCTCATTTAATTTGCTTTCCAGTCTAGACCTTCATGATGACCTGCATTGACACATAAAATTGTAATAAACCCTTTCAAGTCATTAACCATGGTTTAATGTAAATATCAGATCTCTATTTGACAGGAGGCGACTATGGAGCTTCAAACAGAGAAGAGGTTCAACAACTTGAGCATTGAGCAAATCCAGGCTCTTGACAAAATTTTGACTGAGGTCATCCCTATTCACGGCCGGGGAAATTTTCCTACGCTGCAGGTGAGAGCAAAAGACATCATTCGTGTGGTCAAGGACCGGCTGGTTGAGCGAGACATCATGGTCAAAGACATACGTCTCAATGGAGCCACTGCCAGTCACATCTTAGTGAGAGACAACGGCCTGGGCTACAGAGATTTGGATATCATTTTTGGAGTTGAGCTGCCCAGACAGGAAGATTTCCAGGTGATCAAAGAGGTGGTACTGAGCAGCCTACGAGACCTCCTGCCATACGGGGTCAATAGGCGGAAGATCACCTGCCTCACGATGAAGGAAGCATACGTTCAAAAGATGGTAAAGGTTTTCAATGAGCATGACAAATGGAGCCTCATTTCACTATCCAACAACAGAGCTAAGACAGTGGAGCTCCGGTTTGTCAGCTCCCTTCGTAGACAGTTTGAATTCAGCGTGGATTCTTTTCAGATAATATTAGATCGCATGCTGGAGTCCTACTGGGTCATGGAGAGGAAGCAAGAAGGAAAGCTGCCGCTGAATGCTACAAAGTTGTCAAAAAGAGAAAGGCACGAGGATAGAAAGAAAGAGCAACTTAACAACTCGCAAAATACCAAAGAGAGTGTTGAGGAAGGTTCGTCAGGCTTGGATGAAACTCCATGCCAGGATGAGGAAGTGTCAGTGCTTGAGAAAGAACATCATGACGAGACTGAGCCTATTGTAGGGGAGCTCAAGGTAGATCAAGGGTTAGAACCCAAGAAAAATGCAAATAACCAGACGGAAGAAAAGATTAATGGAACTGAGGGTGTTTGTTTAGAGGAAAACAACTCTGTTGGGTTCAAGTTGTGTGAAAAACAGGGAGAAGGGAAGGAATACCTTAACTGTGATTATCCACTAGTGTCATCCTGCAAATTTATTGAATTCCCAGATACCGGGGATGCACTAATGTCACACGCTTGTTTAAAGCTTCAGAGTAATGAGCAAGGGTGTAAACCAAAGGCTCCCCAGCCGGAGAATTCACAGTCACAAGGAGCAGCCTGCTGTCAAGAAAAAAATGAGGTAGACTCTGTAATCTGCAGGACAGAAAATGCCCAGAACCTGACAGATTCACACCTTGAGCTCTCCTTTCCTCCACCGGCGAAAAAAACCTGCAGCACAACACAGGACATCAAACCGGATTACTGTCCTTCACCAAAGTTACAAAGAAAACTGTCTCGGAAGACAATCACCAAGACCGACAAATGGTCTCTCCTGAATGACTTGTCAGACCTTACAACACAGTTGTTCCCTCCAATAGAAATACCAAAAACACTTCAGTCTAAACCTCTCTCACTTAATGGAACTCAAGTTAGTGACTCAGTCATGCCGAGCTCCAAATCAGAGAACTTTGAGGGTGCAGACTTTCCTGCTGAACCTGCATGCAATCCACCTAGTTCCTTCCACGAAGGGTCACCTTCCTGTGAACCTGTGGACCTGATTGTGGAGACAGCACACTCTACGAGACCTCCTGATGTGACGACAAACACATCTTTCCAACCTAAAACAGATGTTAATAGATTGGATTTGGGAGACACAGTTCCAAACAGTTGTGAGTCAAACTCGTGGTTCGGGGCGTCAGGAGAGCCCCTCATTACAGTTGAAGCTGAATGCATGTACGGTGACTTTGAGCAGGCCTTGCACCACCTTCGTCATCGCCTCATTGCCACTCACAATCCAGAGGAGATCCGAGGAGGTGGGTTGCTAAAGTATAGCGACCTGCTGGTTAGGAACTTCAGGCCCGCCAGCGAGACTGAGATCAAGTCCTTGGAGCGCTACATGTGCTCTCGCTTCTTCATTGACTTTCCTGACGTAGGCGAGCAGCAGCGGAAGATCGAGGCCTATTTGCAGTGTCACTTCATCGGCAACGAGGAAACGAGCAAATATGACTACTTAATGACCCTGCGGCGTGTGATCGATGAAAGCACGGTGTGCTTGATGGGACACGAAAGGAGACAGACGCTCAACATGATTACGGTTCTGGCTTTACGCGTGTTGGGAGAACAAAACGCCATTCCCAACACGACCAACGTTACCTGCTTCTACCAGCCAGCCCCATACATGACGGAGCCGATGTACAACGGCTACTACATAACTCAGGCCCAGCCCCCACTTGTCTACCACCCCTATCCTCTACCCGTTCACATGCAGACTGGCCTGGTGTAGCGACAGTAACGCGCCCACACAGGGCCCTTAAAGCTGCTTTGAGCAAAGTGCTCTGCAAAAAGAGGCACGTGCAAGTTTTAACAGCTGGCACCTATGGGTGCAGTGTTGTTTAACGTTTTCAAATCTCTCCAGCATCTATTGTGAACAATGAGAGGTCAGAACAGCAACAGGGCTGGAGGTAAAGCATGCGCCCCTTTAAGATAAACACTGGAAAAGCAACCAAGAAGCTATTAGAAGAGAACACGTTGAGAGGATATCTTCAAAGGGGACTGACCTTTATGAATGGCTCTCTAAGCAGAAGAAGTCTGTATTTATCCCCTGCATGTGTGGAGGGAGATGCTGGAATCTGGAATCTGGCTGGTTAATAAACTTCTCTATCATAAACTATATATCAGGAAAAAAAAATCTTAGCTTGGATTCAAATAGAGATTCAAGTCTCGTATGTGTTTTTGTGAATCTTTCGTCTCTGGAGATAAAGTTTAACATGTTTCAAATGTGTTGACAAATAGGACTTCACAGTAACACGATTAGACAATTTTTCCTGCGATTCCTTCATGTTGTAACACAATATGTGTTTGTTATTGTAAACACTTCATTTCAGAGTAGTTTAAGAGTCAAAGGAAAAGACTACACGTAATTATTGACATGTTGAGAGAAACAGATAAATGAAAATACAGTATATTTAGCTATTTCTTGATTTTATTAGATTTATTGGTTCATTTGAAGCATTAATAATAGACAAAACAACAAGAAATCACAGATGTATTACTCATTTAAAAATAAGGAAGTGCACTGATTTAAAAACAAAGACAGTTTTAAGAAGAAATATGAGAAGATATCTTCTTAACAGTGTAATTACTCATAATCAGAAGTTGAGATTTTTGCAGTAATACAACACACACTTAGGTGACATTAGAGCAAAAAGTATAATGGTTATTATTGACTAAAATCAAGTACAGTTTCATTTATTGCTTGAAAAGGAGTGGAGAGAAGTAATTTTTGATGTTATATTTTGTATAGCTGTCATAATCAGGTTCTTATCAGATCAAGTGCAGATTTTTTGTCAAGTAATAAAATAGAGTGGAATATTTAGCTATTTCTTAAAAGTAGAAAATGCACAGATTGTTGTCCTTGTGTAATTTTATATAGAAAAAAAAGCCTAAAGCATTCTTCAGTATTGTATTTTTACTAATTAGTTGTAGCCATCTCTTATCTAAGTGTACAATATGGTTCAGTAAGTCAGACCTCTAAAATGTTTGTGGTGTACAAACCTAAACAATTTAGGGTATTTGGAGTGAAATCAAATTCTGTTTATGTAACTTTTTTCAACCAAAACTCTGTAATTGGTCATTTTTTGTTCCTCTTAAAACGTCTGAATTCGTGAAGGATCTGGTGTTTCTAAAGCTCACCTGGGGAGGATTTACTTGTTTGAAACAAATGTGTCATTTTAAGGGTGTAATCTGGCACATCTCATCCAATCACATTACATTAAGTTGTAAAAGTGGTGAGTTTTGTGAAACATTTGTGTTTTTTTATCATATTGTTGCACAATTTTATGAGAGTCCATACAGTGTATAGACAGGATGATTGTAAATAATATTGAAATATTTTCCCAACTAAGTTAAATGTAACTTAAAGATCACATTCACATAGATCAAGTTAACATAGAGACAATTATTAATGAAACAGCTCACCTGAGGGCTGTTTTCAGAGCTTTTCATGTTTTTATTATTTATTTTTTGAGTTTGATAATGCAGTAATGTCTTGTAGCTGTACATATTATAGCAAGCCACATTTGACATACCAGAGTTTCTTGTTATGACAAAAAAAAACATAGCTGTTGTGTGCTTTTTCATCAATTCTGTATTGTGCTTTGCTCCATGTGTTCGATTCATGATTGTGTTTTGTGAACTGCACTACTCAGGTTTCCCAGCAGTCTGTGGTCATTGTTGTGTTTGTGTTTGCAGGCAGGCAGTCCAGCACACACTTGTGTCCTTTAAGTTTTTCTCAATGAGGTTCAACCCTGCTTAAAGAACCACAAACCTTCTTGGAAGACAAGTCTTATTCATCCAAAATCCCAGCATGCTCCTGTGCATCAGTGGGGCTCTATTGTCAGTAAATAGGTTTTTATTGATGTCCTTAATAACATTGCTGAATAGATCTTCTCACTCATTTTTAACTTCAAGAACCTTGTGTCTGCTTATTTTAAAAGGAAAACGCAGATCACAGTTCTGTTTTGAGCTTACATGTGAAAAATTATAAAAGGTCTTTACAAAAGGTCAAATGTCACATAGACATAGCATCAAATGATCTGTGTTTTTGAGCTAACAACACTTCCTTCGTGCTTTTTAAAGGCACTAATTGGAAAACCTTATTTAGGCTCTTTTAAGATCTGGCTCTCCTTTAAGCTTGAGTGTGAAGTCCTGTGAAGTCCAACTGCAGCAGGCACTGGAACAACAAGCACAAAGCGTGACAGCAGTGACACATATAGCTAGTTTGGAGTTGAAGACCAAACCTTTAAAGCAAAAGAGACAAAAAAATGCTTTTGATCGTAGAAAGGGTAAAAGTACAGTGAAAGTTTCCACACTGAAAAATGACCAAATTTAGCTACGGTGAAGCTCCAAAAACTCCATAGTTGGTGCTGCAACACCGACTAATTTCTGCTCTGCAGCCGTGCAAGACCAGGTGCATCGTTTGAGAGAACATGACCATATTTCATTGTAGATCATTTCTCTCAAATAGAGCAACTTTCTTACCTGTCAGCCCACACTAGACTGTGGAGTTCTCATCCCTAATCTGTTAAAAACTCTTGCACACAAAAGCTTTTACTTCGACCGTGAGACATTTCAGTGCAGTTTATTCTATTTTGCATCATGTTACCTGTCTCTATTTCCTTCAAAAATTACAGAAAATGTTTTAGATGAAGAGATTTAAAAGGCCTTTCTTTGTTTTTGGAGCATATGTAAAAAGGTTAAATATATACATATATATTACCATTACATAAAAGTGTTTGTTGTACTTTTAAAAAGTCGCCCACTCTCCTGAAAAGGGGTCAGCAGTTTTAGATCAACAAACTGAACTCACATCGTCACTCCAAATCCTTTTAAGCGTCTTCAGCAGATTCCATACTGTGATTTGGTGACACTTTTGATGTAGTGGATCAAGTAGAGGCTTAGTTCATTAGAATACATCGCCAATTGTGACTAAAAACTGTTTCTGCCACATACTCACTATGTCATCGTATGCTATTTATTGTTTGTTTGCAAGTTGTACACATGTTGGGCAATGAAACAAGGAAGTTGAAGCACAGATTTAGGTATAACAAACTTTGCAACTGGAGCTCTTTGTAAATGCACTTAGATGTTGTTTAATATTGAATGTGTTTTAAAGGTTTGTAATTCTTCTGCTGTCATAAAATATGTAGCTTTGTGCATCTTTAGGACTTGTGTCATCAAAGACATACTATGTCCGTGAAGAAAAGAAATGATCTAGATTCTGTTATCCTGCTGTTATCATTGTGTTATTGTGATAATAAATGTGACACAAAAGATGTTTGTTTGGAGTTGATCTGAGTCTAAGTCACCACATCTGTACTTTTTCATTTATCATATTGTAGTTGCATCAAGAGGCCTTAAAGGTGTGACAGAGACAGAGAAACATTCATCTTCATTCAATCGTAACACCTCAAATTGATGGTGAAATATGTATTTAGAGCTTTTTCTCTTTCAGTTTTGCAAACCGATTTATCTAAAGTTAGTTCGGAAAGTAGTCGTGTCGTGTGACAGCTCCTCACATGGACTCTTCACAGGAAGACATCCATCCTGTTACTTATGCCCCTGTCTGTGTGGATTCTCAGTCATCTATTTTACTTCACTTCTGTTCTTCAGGGCAACTGGACTTCCACGATTGACATGACCTTCCACTGATCATCTAAGTAGCTTCCTCAGTTTTAACTACTGGTGTGGGAATTTAGTCCATTTATGTGCTGACTGCTTCAGAAGAGTGGAAAAAAAAAGTTAAATAATTAGATTTTGTGGGAGCGAGCACACAAGTCAGTTGCATTCAGTGGTCTTCGAGGTGGTGGCACTCATTACTGGTTCATTGTTTATGTGTGGACACTGAATATACATACCCATATGGAATATGTTTATCTTATGCAGTACTTTCACACTGATAATCATATTTCAACAGTCGATGTGATAAATATGCACACCAACATGCGTTTAGCATATGTTTTTTCAGTCATTATGCATGAGTCCATGTGATCCTCGAGTATCTGCAGTTTCTAGGTGTGGTGGAGCAGTGCGTCACAGCTCAGCCTTGTTTGTTCCTCGTCTGACTCACCTGAGCCCACAAAGCATTGAAGCAAAAGGGTAGGTTTGGATTTACAACAGCCTGCCGCAGTCCGACCCAGTATTCATCAATGTCTTTGATTTTAAATGTCTCCCTTTGGTGGATGTTCACGATTTTTTAGTTCTGATAACGGATGAGTCAGCCTCATAGCAGGTCAGCAGTGCCTCAAGATGGTGAGTTTTTACACCAATTATTATGCAAGATGTAAGATTACTTGTGCTCAAAAACAAGTGACATTTTTGAAGTTTTAACATTTTATTAAAAAATAAGACATGGTCAAAACATTTTGTATAAAGCAAGCTCACATAAGCTTCATCCATCTACAGAAACATGTAATTGTTTTATTATAATGTTCTCAAACAAGACTAAGCTTGGTTTACAATTAAAAAAAAAAAATTCCAGAAAGGAATCTTAAATTTACACCAAGCTAATGCACCAAGTTTCAGGACGCCAGTGAATCTTGGTGAATTTTCCTACATGCTGATGCCAATTTGAGTTTTATTTCTGGGAATTTCGACACAAAAAAGCAGTTCGCTCTCACACCGATGCAAGAAGACGTATGGATTTCAGCAGCTGGCGCTGAGACGAGAAAGCGACTCATCGTTTTTCCCGGTCATCATCTGACTGAGCACTGCCTCCAATGACCTTAGCAGTGTTTGCACGATAGTGCAAAATTGTATGTAAACATTATGAACACACACACACACACACACACATAAAAAAGGAATAATTGTGTGATCAGTCAAGAATCACAGCTCATGAAACAAACAAGATGCAGTGATTAGAAAGTCACAGATGGAGGAAAACAGGGGAGAAGAAAATGGCAGTTTCTTCTTTTACAATGATGAAGACAAATCAGATGAGACATTCAGTTATGCACAGGATGAAAGATAGCAATGTGCTATACGAAATCAAAGTGTGCTGGCACAGGTCAAAGTCTTACACAAAATCATATGGTCGTAAATCTGTACTATCTTTATTCTCAGCTGCCACAGGGAATAGATCAATGTGCAAATATCTACCTTTTCACACAAGTATCAACATATGAAATAGATAACGTGAGCCAAGGATATTCAAATAAAAAAAATAAATATATCTGTGGAAGATTTGTACAAGGAAACCTTCTGCTTTTGGACAGCCTGGAAGGAAGAGTAGCAACTATGAATGGAAAACAGCCTAAAAAATATGCTACAAAAATATGACCTAAAAAAAAAATAAGAAAAAATCAAAACACAAAGAAAAGCAGTTTCACTTAAATAACACAATTTAGAATCCAAAAAAATAAGATCAAGAAAAAGGAATTCGACATTCACAAATCACAGATGTAGAGAGGGGATATTACTCGACTCGCTTTTTCACAGCATCCTCAAACCTGTCTAGTCTAAAAGCACAATTATACCACCAGGTCGGAAAAAGAAAACACCTAAGGCATGCTGTTGTGACGCCATAGCAAAAACCCAAAAGGTGGACATCAGAAACCACAAAACAAGACTGCTCCTGTCCCATGATGACCAAATGGGTTAAAGCCCTGTTCGGTCTCTCACAAAGATCCAAAATGAGCACCTTTTTTTTTTAAATGTTTTTTCCTTTTGGCATCTTTCTTTGGTGACCAGTTTATGACATAATTGGAGAGGAAATGGGGGGGGGGATATAGTGTTTTTGCCCCTAGAATTAAAACACCCATGATGGAACAGAAGCGTTGGGAGAGGAAAGCTGATGCTCCTCGAAAAAGTAATAAGGCCAAAGTGAGTTAGTCCGTTTGGATGGGGGGGTCCCTGCTGAGCAGAAGCTCTGTTGACCGAGGAGGAAAAATCCATGGCAACAGTTCATGAGCACCATCTTTCAGTATTAGAGTTATAAGCATTCTCAGATAAAGAAAAAAAATCTCTATTTATATATATATTTATATCATATATATACAAACACTTGTAGAAAAAAAAATCCCTGATTTTCACGTTAAAGTTTTTTTATATTGAGGTTTGAAAGAGGGCAGCGTGTCAGTGACTCCAGCCCATAAGCTGGCTGACCCGAGCCTTCTCTGTCATTCGGCGAACCCGTCCTGAGCGGGACATGCCCAGGTTGAGAGGGTCGTCCTTCGAGCCGTGGCCGTCGTCCTCGGACTCGTCCCTGTACACGACTGTCCTGCGGCCTTGGTTGCGCGTGTTCACCCTCCCAGACCGACAGCGGCTTCCTCTCGGCTTATTAGCTGCAGAGGCCGAAGCTGCTGCAGCTGCTGGTTGTTCCTGCACTTCAGAGTTAGCATCTTCTTCTTCTTCCTCCTCCTCCTCTTCTTCCTCCTCCTCCTCTGGCTCTTCCTCCTCAGACTCCTCTTCATGTTCTACTTCTTGTAAATGTTTTACTTCCATTTGTTGCTCCTCTTCCTCTTCCTCCTCTTCTTCTTCTTCTTCTTCTTCTTCATCATCATCTTCTGCATTATCATTATCCTCCTCCTCCTCATCATCATCATCTTCGTCCTCCTCCTCAGCTGGAAGCTGTACTCGTGTCCGTTTAGGTATCTGTGGCATCTCTTCCTCTGCTCTGGCTTTCCTTTTCCCCAAAGCCACCACCTTACCCTTCAGTGACAGGCGCAGTGGCTGACGGGGGGCTTTGCTGTAGTCGTGATCTCCTCCTTCCACAAACTTCTCCACCTCAGAGTCAGAGCTGCTCTCTGTGTCTGAGGAAGAGGATGATGAGGAGGAAGAGGAGGAAGACGATGATGAAGTTGAAGTTGACTCCGACGAGGAGCTAGTGGAACTGGATTCCTCCTCGTCGTGGTCTTCAGGTTCCTCCCCGCATTGCTGTCTGGCGCTTTTGTTCGGAGCAAAGTTTTGCCGCTTCCCTGGAGCAAGACAAGAAGCTGAGGGTTTGGTTCTGGGCTGTGCCGTTGTAAAAGTGAATGCATTCATCAAAAATATCTCCCATCATACCTCGCTTATTGACTGGTGCTGCTTTGGTGCGGTTCGCTCGATGTGGAGGTCTGTCCTCCACACTCGTCTCTGAACTGGGTAAAGACGGCTGGCTGTCCTCCTCCTCTGCTATACCGCTGCTTTGGTTATCTGAAGAATATCGATCAGGTGACCACATTAAGTACTTAGGGCTGGTCAAAATAACAGTATTGATTCTAAAATGGAAAAAAAGGTGGAATAAAACATTTCTGAAGTGTAAAAGGCGGTTAATTATGAAAAAATAATTGATTAAAGATGATACTGACAGAAGACAATAGAAAAACAATGTATGCAATGAATCTGTTAGTAATGCAGAACAACATAAACTTGGAGAGGCCGAATCTTTTAGGCCAGCTGATCTACAGCTTAAAGCATAAATGAGTTCCACATGGAACAAAGCCCATAGGATGCAGCAGTTCTCACAGCCTGTTAACGTCAGGAAAAGTCTGCCATCTGCACTTTCCACTATGGATGCTGCTTAATGTGACAGGCCCTAGTCTGCCTTTTGTTTCAAAATAAAGGCCTGTTTTGTGCCCAGAATAAAATTCTATCCTTTTTGCGAAAAAGAGCTGCGAGACAGATCCCATCAAGGTCATTTGTGAAGGGTCACATCTCTTCTCCATTTCAATTAAAATTCAATAACACAATCCATAGAAGTCAATCGTTCTGGATGATTATTTGCTTTGAAAGTGCCAAGCAGTTACAGAGAAAAATAAAATTAGGCAAACAATAAAAAGTCCTGTTGCTGCCCTCTGATTAAATGTATCTCCTGAAAAGTTTCTGGATGTTGACGGTTTATATTCTTCTTCTAATTTAAATAACAATGGAACTAGCTTTTTTTTAACCAGGTGATGTTAATGTCAGGTAAAATGCAATCAGACACTGCAGAAAGGTTGTACCCTGATAGGATCTCTGGCACCGCCTCTTTGATGATGTCTGTGATTTCTTCAGTTCTGACATCTTTCCTGACCGCTGCCGTTTCTTCGAGCTGTAAAATATAAAAAGAGAAAAGTAACCTTATTTGACTACAAATAGCACAATGATAATATTTAAAACTTTTAGAGCAAATCTACATCTTATTTAAAAAGATATTATTATTATCTAAACTTTTTTCCAGCCCTCCCCTTAATCCTAAAGCTAAGATCATAGCCCGATTTTGTGAAGGTGATTGAGAACCTGGACATTGACCTGTTGGGTTGAGAGTTGGTTCCGTTTTGTAATCTGCTCCTGTAATTCACTCTCTGACGGGAGCGCCGTTCGTTTTGGATGGCAGACTTGTAGTCAGAGATTATGGGGATTATACGTTTCTCAAAGTAGGCCGACATGGTGAGGGTCAAAGAAAAGATCTAGAAAGAGAAGGATGCAAAAATGACAACTCTTTTATCACTAGAATACTCAAACAGCAGCTCCAGAAACTATCATAAGATGCTTCACCTGTGACTTCTTGTTGGGTGTGTAAGCTCTTGAGTTGCTGAAAATGAGGCGGACATCTTTGGCGAACTCCATCGGGTTTTCATAGTTTCCTGCCAACAGTGTTTCGGACACAGTTCCCAGATCCATGGGTGTGTCAATGATGTCCCGATAGTCCTAAATCAAAGATGTTAACAAAGGAAACTTCGTGAACCCAAATGTTCCTTTAAACAATTGTAATTAAATAATCATTTAAATAATTTTGTCTTACAGGATACTCAAAAAGATCGACAGGCTGCCTGAACGGTCCTGAATCCGGGGAAGCCAGCATCCGCCGCAGCAGCTCTCGGCACTGACTGTGCCATGCTTTCACATCCAGAACCACACCTCGCTTCTTGGAGCTGGACTTGGAGCCCTGACAGAGAGACATAACAGATGAGACTGGAGCTCCTACAGGTGGTTTCAAGAGAACTGTCAACTCTGAAGATAGATCAGTGATAGTTCTCATTCATGGGAAGATAAAGTTTAACACTAATTACCAGACGTCCTGTAGATGTTCCTGGAGTGTCAGAGTCTACATCCAAGTCAACCTGCAGAAGAACATACAGGAGGTTGAAGCTAAGATGTCCACACTGTTATGTTTTTTGAAAAACAAAAAACAAAAAAACCCACAACATACTCACCTCAGCTTCTTCTCCACTGCTGACCTCAGACTTCAGTTTGTGATACAACTCCAAAATGTCTGTGCAGCTCTGGTCTCTGGTGGGTAGAAGCATTTGGATGCACGTGAATCATACTGTTACTGCACCAGTAATGCTACGTTCACTCGGCCTCTGCGAAGCGCATAAATGCGCGTTTCGGGCTTCGCTTTAAAAACTCCTGAAATCATGTGTCGCTATGCGACTTTTAAAGTCAGAGTTCAACTTAAAAGTTCATACTAAAAAATTTATACCAGAAAACTACATACAAAACAGGCAGGCCATTGTTCACATGTTGGAAGTTAAAGCAGCTTTTTAACTCTCAGAAGTGCCAACCATTTGAAAATATATTATGAGGGAGAAAATAATATTTGCGCCGGGCCAGAATTCTACGACATTAAGTCTTTCATATGTTGAAACAGAGCTGTTAAAGAAAAAGCCCGGACCAAGACTTGTGAGATTTGCACCGCTCCAACAGTAGGTACGTGCGCTAGTATTGGGTAGTGACAGTCCAGTGTGAACACCATATGCTAAGAGTACATTCAAAAACCTGCTTTCAGTGCGTTCTTGATCGTGTGTCAAATGCTAGGTGTGTACCTAGCTTGAGAGGAGCAGGTGAACTGGGTGGAGTCTTACCCTATGTAGTGAAGAAGGACATCGGTAACCACCTTAGAGGCTGCTACAATTGGGCTTTGGGGTTCATTGAAGGTGCGAGCGTTGTGTTCAATGTAGCGCACCTCCCACATCAGAGCAGAGATGCGCCTGCAGCAGCAAAACGGAATGGCTACAGGAAACCCATCGGAATGAATCAAAAACTAAAACAACGTGAAGGCGCTTCACCTGTAGAAGCGATTCTCCAGCCGTTTGCGGACGGTGCTGAGGTCGGTGGGGTATGCCACGGCGGTGCAGTACAAAGGGTAGTCCTGCAAGTTCACCGGTGATGCAAACGCCTTTGCTACATCTGAGGAAAAACACCAATGAGATGCAGCAAAAAAAAAAGCAAGTCAGAAGTTTTAAACTACTGGTATTAAGGGCCCACCGAGCGTGAGAAGCTGATCGATGCCACAGATGACTCGCTCACACTCTTCGTCACGCGTGAAAGCGCCCCATTCTCCTTCCTGCGGCCTGTAGAGCAGAGCTTTAAGTTCGTCCTCCGATACCTCCACACCATCGCCAACATGTTCTGGCAGGAGAGCTGGCAAAGAAACAAATGTGTGACAAACTAAATACTTAACTGAATGCTGCAACTGCATTGGGTTCAGATGAGCGAGGAACATACAAGATTTTCTTGATTTAATGACTAAAAGGGATGACCTGAGGATTTTTTTCCCATGTTTTTTTTGGAGTGACCTGCAGCTCTGCATTCAAAGTCAGAGCTGTGCTAAACACATCATCTGTAGTGAATGCCATAGTACACAGCCCTGTTCAATAAACGTGTTTCTCTAAGACAATCAGAGAAAAAACTACAGAAAAACTTTGACTCCAAAAAGTTGGGGGTGTTCAATTCTGATATATGAACCCAATTTCTCCCCATCTTATATGCTAGGTCACAAATATTATTAAATGGCCTGTTTTGTTTTCTTACACTGGCAAGTTTCAACAGCTTCCTGTTAGCAACTTTATTACCTACATATTGACTTTGAACGTTACATGACTGTTTGTGCCGTTTCCCCTTATCTGAGTGTTTCAAAAGCCAAAACTTATGAAATGTTCAGTAAAGTATCCAGACTCTTTGCAGCTCTGTGGTTAAAGATGCCTTAAAGATTACCTAAAAAGGTAAAGGTATAACACATGAGAAGCTGTGAATACACAAGTTGAGCTGGGAACCAGGTGAGAAAACCACAACAGCTGCTGCTTCTGTCAGTTAAGAACAGGAAACTGAGGTCCCAGCTCAACATAACAGGTGAACAAGGCCAAGAAAATGAAATGAGCATTTGTTTTAAGCAAAATGTAAGCCTGTATACACCCTGCCTACTGAACATTTTAAGTCATAGCTACTTTCTGTTGTTGGTGATTTGAGTCTGAAATTACAGTGTTTTCATTTATTGGTTTCCCCTCAAAATCTCAAAACTGAAATCTTCATTAAAAAAAATCATTTAATTATGGAATGAAAACAAAAATCTGTTAGTGATTGAAGATTTTGGAATACATTCTGTCGAGGAGATCCAGCAAAAAGATGAATTTAATTATTATTATTTATAATGGTTAACCACTAATCAGAGCACAGAGCATAAAAAAAGAAAAACTGTACTCCAAAAATCCATGAACCAGTTAAAGGTGGACCACAATATAGTAAGGGACCACTGTAGTGCGGAATTATTGCATCGCTTAGTTTTATTTTATACGTTTAACAGCAAAATTATACACAAACTTGGTTGTGGTTTCTTAATAGTAGGTTTTTAGTGCTAAAAACGTTTTTTTTTCTGATCATAGTAACAACTCTAAACTGCCGTTGACCAAGGAGTTAGAAAAACTGGCTATAAAATGGAACCAAAGGAACTAACTAGTCATGCATCACATTTCATTGAGTTCTTATACAGTTATAGCAGCAACTATGGAAACATGAAAGTAACAAAGACATCTCACTTATTTTTTTTTTTCACCTGAGGAAAAGAAAACCTAAGGGGTGTTTAGGAAAAACAACAACTTCTTGAAAATAAAAATTGTATGGATTGGAACAGGAAAGCTGTTTATAAGGATCCACTGTGAGGAAAATCGTGTTTTTGCTTTTTTTAACATGTTCTTGTGGCATTTTTCTGATAATGGAGGACATGTATAAAGAAAATTAAGCTCAAAATTCCATTTCAGAGAATTTCTCTATTCAAAATCGCTCTGAATCAGGAGCAGATGAAATAATGCAGGTGTGAAAAAGAACTTCGTTGTGACGTAGAAAATACACTGGGCGGCCCACAAGCTCCCTGCTCCAAGCTCTCAGCTACAGAGAGGGGAGAAGCGGGCGGGCTGGCGGCGGAGCAACGGTCCCTTGCACAAACTATGTTCTGAAAAACGACAGAGCTTTCTTGATTTTGCCTAAAAACGGCATAATCACAATCAAAAGACCACTGGGAAAGCTTTTAAAATAGATCAAAAGATGATTGGTGTGAATCTTTAGTGATACTAAAATGATTTTCAGCCAGACCAAAACACTGCGGCAGAGATATATATGAAGAAAAAAACAATTAGGCACACCCAAAAGAGTAAATGTTTATAAATGCCCCCGCCCTAAAAAACTGACAATAGAGAATCCCAAACTTTGAATGCCAACCTTCCTCTGGGATGGGCTCCATATCCCAGGGGCTCATTTTCTCCCGTTCACCATTGTCCCATCTAGTGAAAGAAAAAAAACAAACAAAACATATATTCAGTTTAAACAAATCAGAGTATCAAGTGGTGAGCGAGCTTTGCTTTAAACTGCACTCCAGTGGGGGGAGACAATAACGTACTTCACAGCATAACACTGAAACAGGACTGTCGGGATATTCTAGCTGAAGAGGCTCCTGATCCTCCACAGACCCAAACCACCAGGCGTCATCAATGATGCTGCGGAACCTCATTCCTGCACATAGGGCCCAGAGAAGAAGGTACAAATCTGTCAACATGAGAGTAAACCTGTTTTAAGACCCCAGGTGAGTAAGTGGCCAACCTGGCTGCCAGTTGTGCTCTTTAGCCTCGTTGTAGAACTGCTGGAGTACCAGAAAATCGATGACATCTGGCATATCATGATACCTTGAAGGTACAGGAAAAGCAAAACCCAAAAGATTAGCACAGTTTTGCAGAAAATCTTAACCACAATCTCCATAATGAAAGGAAATGCCCACTTTAAAGAGAAAGAGTCGTTGGTCATTTTCCCTGAGACGGGGTCTAGGAAAGCCAGTTTTAGGCAACAGAGGGTGGGAGGTCCGACTTCATACTTAATTCCTACAACCTTCACAGATTCCTGGTCCTGAAAAGAGGACAGAGGCATCAACGTGTTTTTATAAAGGTTTATGCTACTAAGTCACTGCAAATGACGGTCAGACAGTGGAATTTAAATAGTCTATGAGCTACATTTTTGATGAAAGATTTGAGCGCAAAGTGTGCAAGTATCAAACAGTAAAAGGATGACAACTAGAACAGAGTAATGGCCTCACTCACCCTGAGATCAAATCTGTTCCACGGTTGTTTCTGGGGGTTGATGCTGTAGGCCTTGGCTCTCCGAACAGCCCGCATGTAGGCCTGATGGCCCTGCTTGAAGTAAATGAGCTGGATGTACACAAAAAAGAAAAAAAAAGTACAATAAATTATTGGAATGAAATGTTTTTGTTGTTCTGGGCTAAAGTAAGATTTCTTACTTCATCTCCCATTTGTGGAACAAAAGGAGAGCGATGGGGGACGGTCTCCATGATCCATGATGGCGGCAGCCACTCTTCAGGATTGAGCCCAGCCAGAGAGGAAGGTGGTTTCTGAGCAAAAGCACTTGATTTAATAGACTATACATTTCTTTTTTTAGGCATACATCTGCCCTACATATACCCCTAGAAATATTCTTCCCCCCTGAAAACTCTGAGGCAGCAGCAGGTGATGTTAGCTCTAACCTGTTTGGTCACTTTGGGCTTTTTCCTCTTCTCAATTTCCTTTTTCTTGGCCTCCTTGGCCTCATCTCCACCCTCTTCCTCCTCAGAGCTGCTGTATCCTGAGGGTTGTACAAGCCTTCTGGTTGGTCGCTTGGGTGGCTGGAGGTTGATCCCAGCATCGGCTGTCCAATCGGAATATTCACTAGATGACTCACTGAGGTATAGAGAAGAATAAATTAAAATCAGCCGCTTTAAATCTGGGTTCTGGAAACAGTCATCAGTCAAATTTACCTGGAGCTGCTTTCACTCTGCCACGGAGATTCTCCATCAGAGGAGGCTTCAGACTGCCCTCTCTGTTCTACTGTCTGTCGGCGCAAACAAACACATCAATGCCACCTTAAATAACCGATAGCAGATGCAGTTTGGTTCTGGCTTTGTTACTACAGCCATACTTTTTTTTACCCACAAGCACATTTGCTTGTGGATTTTGCAAAGCAACGGGATGTAAAATGTTTGTACTGTTTTAAAAAAAAAAAGTTTGGTAACACAGAGAAGAGCGGTTGAACATACATCTCCATTCTCCGAGTCTATCTGACTCTCAGAATTGCGCCGAGCGTTCAGATTTCGACTCCTCGTCGCGGGTCGGCGCACTTGAGCCGAGCGGGTCTGATAGGAGTGGCCCTGCTGTTTTTTCTTGGTTGGTCGCAAGGAGCGCCGTCGAGTAGCTAATGGATTATTCTAAAGTGTGAAAATGAAAACCGAGGAAAAAACAAGAATTACTCCAAAATTTTGTCTTTTTGTTAGCAAAACTGAACTAGTGAATAAAGCAGACCTTGTCTGTGCTCAGTAATGGTTTTTTCTTCCTCTCTGCATTGTAAAGAGAACATTCCAGTTCACTTTTGGCTCGTCTGCTTTCCTCTGAAATCCTATAAATATTTGAGAAAAAGATCCACGTTAAAACTACCCCATTAAAAATCATTTAATTCTTCTAATGTATATTACCGGAAGTTCCCGTGTGGCATCTCATTAACCACAACTCTGTGGCTCCAGGCCAGCAGGTCCCTCTCAGTCGCCACCTGACTCTGAAGAGAGTTATGCTGCATCTGCCACACCCCGTCAACCTGCCCACTTCTGCGAGATTCAACAGCCGGGGAGGAGGGTACCAACTCTGCTTCATCACCAGCTAAAAAGAAATGGTAAGTATCCCTAAATGAATTTTGAAGACACCTTTCTGGAAATTTCCAGAATCAACATCTTAATGCTTTAGATGAAAAGTACGACTTAATGTATGCCTAGGCAATCTGAGTTACGTAGAAACGTACCGTCTTCTGCATCAACCAGCTGTTCTGCGTTCTGTCTTTCGTCCTGCTCATTCTGTAACTGTCTGATGAGGCTGTCCAATAAACTTTCTCCATTTTCTGCCGTTTGCTGCCCAAGTACCTGCTCCACCAACTCTCCATCACCTACAGAAGCAAGCAGTCAAATTCTGTCACCTTAACTGAAGTAAGACAGTTTTTTTAAAGACAATTTACTACAAATGTCTGGAGTAATGTGGTTACTGTTTGCCACGTATCCCAGCTGGGGTATTAGCTGGTCATCCTTGCAGTTCTCCCTTCCTGGCACCAGGCGCTGGAAGTGAGGAGGATGAGGATTTCCATCAATATCCACCAAGAAGGGAGGGGGCATAAGGTGGGGAGCTTGTTGTGTCTGCTCGTCCAGAACATAGTTATTAGAGTCGCGGATGAGAGGTCGGTAATCCGTGTGGAAAAACATCTGGTCAGGAATCTGAAGAGGAAAGACAAAACATTGATCCGTGAGACACAGTGTAGAAAATAAAAACTGGGGGCAAACGAATGCCTTTCAGAAAGTTCATTTTGATCACCTTTTCATATGGTCTACTGCAGCCAAAGCCAAAGATGAGCAAATGGCCGTGTGAGTCAGTGCAGGCAAAATGCTGACCATCGATGGAGAACTTGCAGTCGTATATAGCACCATGGCCCTGGCCCTCGATCTGAAAACACAGCTTTAGCTTAACCAAACAAACAAAAAACAACAAAAAAAACAAGAGAAAAAACCTCCACCGGGTCATTTTCTGGACTCTTTTTAGTTACCATGTTAAAGAAATTGCGGATCTTGACTCCTCTGGTTAGGTCCCAGATGTAAATGTTGCCATCATGACCAGCGGATAACATGATTCTGGGATCGAAAGGGTGAGCTTCCAGCACAAACACTTCATCGTCGTGTCCCTTTAACAGAACGCACAGACATTCAAAAGTGATCCGATTGTTTAAGAAATAGCAGGTTCACCTCTTTCTAGCTCTCCCAAAGGAACTGTTGTAACAAAAATGACAATCATCTCACGGATAAAACATGCAGCAGCTGTCCAGATGCTGAGCTCCACACTTTGAGGAGGTAGTTCGAGACAGCTGTGATCACTGTGGTATCTGTGCGATCCCAGGCCACCATGGTCACCACCAGCTTGGCCTTATCATCCCCATTGGTAGCAGTACTTCTAAACATCCGAAGGACATGAGATATAACGCAGGTAGGACAAAAGGAATGAGTGGAGCACTTGCTCCTCTTACCCAGGTAGCTTTGCAGCCATGTCTAAAGCAATGCTCTTCCACTCCTGTTGCTGGTAGTGCCAGATCTTGGCTGTGCCATCCCGACTGCCACTAACAAACCTTAAGCTGGAGACAAAAACACAATCAACTCTGAAGCTATACGTAAATCACTAAATAATGGTACAGCCTGAAATCGTACCTCTCACTGTTATTGCTGAACTGGACAACTGCAACTTTGTCCTAAAATGAATAATTGACAACAATTGATGTCAGAAGGGGATAAAGCATTTGAGACATGGCAAAGTGACAGGAAACCTCAGGAAAATGCTGTGTTTATTAGTTACCGTGTGAGCATCCATCTCAGACAGTTTCATAGGAGTTTCTGCACCGAGGTAGTAGACCCTGATCATGTGATCTGTGCTGCCGGTAGCCATAAACATGCCACCTGTTAATAGCAGACGAAATGGAATGAATTTCAAAGAAACATAGCAAAATCTAAAAGTATAGCCAGATGGTAAAATCACAGCATAACCTCTTTGAATAAATGTTTACGAATAAAAGTGTGAGAAAATAATCTTAAACAACATTCTCTGCTTTTTAAACAACATATAGGTTCAATTTTATATACAAGACTGGAGCATTCCTCGTGAAATTTTCTAAAATTTAAACAGGAAGATTGGGCTACGATCAAAACAAACAAAACATTTTGTTTGATCAGAGCAACAACTGCAGAAAGTGTTAAAAAAAAAGAACATGTGTTCATGCTTTCTCAGATTTCTGCATTTGAACTTTTTCAGAATCTACAAGTAGAGAAGAAGTTTGGTACTTTTTTGGACAGAAGAAAAAGTTGAAATGAATCTTAATTAAAAATAAAAACCTTTTTTCTTTCATTGTGTTTAAAATTTGCAAGCTGTTCTAACAAAGGAAATGCTGTCTGAGCTCCGATGATGTGACAAAGAAAAGTTAAATTTTTTAAAGCAGACTTACAAGTTAGAACGCACACATTAAAAAATGTTTCATTGCTGTAATCTTTGGATTCACTGCCTTCATCCGTTACTGCTATCTGTTCTCTAAACTCTTTGTGGTATTATTAAATCACATTGAGTGTGAGATTGTTCTTCTTGGAGACCAAGATACAAGAAGTCCAACTCCGATCAGCTTTTGATCTATTCTAAAAGCGTTTTCAGTGGCCTTTTAATTATTATTGCAGTTTTTACCCAAACATCAACAAACCTGTGATTTTCTAGGACATTGTTTATGCAGAATTTGCCTCTGAGTTTTTGGAGGGACTGGTGGCACGGAGCAACCCCGCCCCCACCTCCCATCACCCATCACCCATCTGTTGACACGCTCTCCCGCGAGCTAAATGTCAGCACAGACAAGAAAAACAAAGACGTACATGTATCTAGTCGGCTACAAATGGATGCATCTGAATGAAGCGGAGGGAGCGGTGGCCTGCACAGCATATTTTCTATGCCAAAAATAAGTTTTTTTTTTCAAATGCCTTTTATTCATCTGCTCCTGATGGCAACAATTTGAACAAAGAAATGTGAATAAATGCTATTTTTAGCTTAATTTTCGTATGCATATGTCCTCCATCATTTGAAAAATGCTATGCTAAAAACACAATTTTCATGGCAGTGGGTCTTTAATAGCTTTTATTGTCTTTTTGCTTTTATTTTTTAATACCCATATGTGTGTAATCCATTGATGAAAGCCACCGTTAACTGTAATTGTTTGTATCGATACCGCCGGCCTGTCAAGATGTCTACTGTGTAAGAGTGGGTTGGTCAGATTGCAGTCGACCGATATGTAGACTGAACGTTAGAGTTTGCTCCTTACCGCTACTGAAAGAGGAGGAGGAAACCTGAACTCCAGGCCGGGATCGTTCAACAAATTTGACTGGCTGATCACTACATTGGAGGGGAAAAAATAAACAAAAAAGTGGTCATTTTCACAAAGGAGAAAAGGATAACAACAAAATGATTTCATCAAATGAGTCCATTCTTACTTAAATTTCATGCTGAGGGAGTGCCACTTCCAAAAACACACCATGCCGTCTGCACCTGTTGATGCAAGGTAGCGTGTAGTCCCTTTGGCCGCAGGACAAAACTGAGACAAAAAAGTAGAATAAATGAGCTGTTACTATTTATTTAAAATACATTTACATTCAGGGAAAGTAATAGCTAATGCAATATTTGTTTGTGATTTTCCTTTGAAAAGGTGAGCACCTGTATGGATGTGATGGAAGAGGCGTGGGCCTGCAGAACACAGATGGGTGCACATGTGCGGAGGCACCACACTCGTATGACTTTGTCACAGCTGGCTGAGGCAATCAGACTGTTCTCGTGGTTCACAGCCATGTCACAGATCTCTGCCGAGTGACCGCGGAGGGTTGCCAGGAGTCGGCCATCGTCTGTGGCCCAGATTTTCACAAGGCAGTCATCTGACCCCTGAAAGTAAATTGACAGTCAATAATTTGCGCTAGAGAAAGCCCAAAAGCGGATGTTTGATAAAAGGTTTCACCGTTGTAGTTTTTATTCTAGAATAAACACTTACAGTAAAAATCCGTCGCCCAGTGCGGTCAAAGGCTACGCAGTACACAGAAGAAAGGTGGCCAAGAATTCGCTTGTGTATCTTCATGTGTTGATAGGATGAAGATGGCAGCACCTGGCCAAAGCGAGCCGTGCCTGTAGCCTGGCGAGCACCTATGATGGGCACTGAATAAAAAGATACAGGAAACTCACCACAGGTCAAAGACTACATAAAAAAGAATAAAGCATGTGGACGAGGCATGTTTCACACACCAACACTGGGAGCATTTCCATCACTGACGGGAGGTTCTGGTGGGCGTCCTCTATGGAGAGCCGCTACAGCTGAGCCACTGCAAACTTTTTTGCAACAACCTAATTAAAAGAGAAACAATGGATTAAAATAAATGTCTGTCATTGTAACTATAATCATTTTAAGAGTGATGTTCTAAAGAGAAAGAACCTAAGGTTTTATAATGAGGAATGCCTACTTTTGGTTGTGCGGAGTAAGGACTGTTTTCCCAACCCAAGTAGTGTTTGGACTCCAGGAACACTAGGTGGGATCTCTTTCTCTATCAGTGGGCTGATGCGCTGGCAGACCCGAAGCAAATAGTCTGCAGGAATGTGCTGGTTTACAGTCATCTGCAGAAGGAAATAGTTATTTGTGTGATGACACAAGAACACCTTTAATCAGTTATGGTCTCCAATTTAGTTTAAAGAGTTTAGTAAAAAAAAAAAAAAAAACATCAAGCTTAACCTTTGAAATAATCTATTTTTTTAAGACATTTTACCAGTGGAAAACATGATGTATGCCAAATCTAGATGCTATGTTTGTATAAAAGAAGTTAGTTTTGACTTTTCCTTTTAATTAAATAAATGCCACCAAACGATTAAACAGTGGGTCACAACGTTTGAACTATTCAAATGTAAGGTGCTCTGCCAAAGAGGTAAATCTCAAATCAGACTTAAAAAAATAAATAAAAATGTTTTTTTGTTTTGCTTTATGGACAAGCATCAGTATAGAAACTAAGCTGTTTTGCAAATTTTTCCTGACATTTGTGAAGGATATAGCTTTATCTCAAGAACATAATAATAATAATAAATGAAATAATAATAATACATTTGGTTTAAAGTATTTCAAACTAATTTCAATCTTAAATTCAGAAAACTGTGAATTTTTAATAACATAAATGTAAAGATAAGAATAAATTTCAAATTTTAAATAAATTAGAGGCAATGGGAGGAAACAAGAAAAGGAAAAAAGGCTGAGAGAAAAGCTCATAGCAATTCGTAAGAGTTTTTCGAGATCCTTCTTGTTCGCTCCTAAACAAAAGTGAGTGTTGATTGGTCCCCGAAGATGATTGACAACTCTTAGAACCCGCTTTGGCCTATCAGCACGGGTCTGCTCTACTTGCTCCCCGCCCACAAAGCACAACAAAGCACAGGCTGTATTAAGTGATTTATAAACAGGCCTATGCAAAAATGGTTGTTTAAAGCATTCTCAATTAAATAAATAGATTTTTACGAAACATGCATTTATGTATACATTTAATCAGGGAATTGACATCTTTTATTGGACCATACTAGACTCTAAAAAATATTAAAACGGTTGATTAGATATGTTTTTAATTAAGGCAATTCGCACTCACCCAGTCTTGAAAGGTCCGTCTGTATTTCTCCCCGTCCCAGCTCCATCGTTGCGGGACCAACTTAAAGTTAAAAACAATTCATTAGACTTGACAACAAGCTAACAGCTTCGTGTCTACGGAGAAACGCGGTCGTTTTTCAGACACCGGGAAAATATTCACAAATATGGAGATTGCAGCGTTAACTTAGCCAACATTATAGAAAGCAGACTTGGGATTTAAAAACAAACAAAACAAAAACAGAAATATTGAGAGGAACTCACATCGAACTCTTCCAGCTCCTCAACCAGAATCTAACAACAGACACAGTTAGCATGAGACACTAGCAACGCGGAGAATTTAAGCTATATAAAAAGACATTTTATGTTACAATGTGCGTTGTGTGGCGGTACCTGTGCTGCTTTTTTACAAGGTCCTGACTGGAGAAATCTGGCAATGAGGTAATACAACTCTGAAAGGAAAAAAATAAATTAGCTTTGAAACAGCTAGCGATACTATTGAGCTGGGCTAACGTTAGCTAGCGTTCAGTTGTTTAGCCCACCAGCTGACACACAACTACATAATTTGTAAATACAAGCTATTTTGTTTTACATCGAAGGTACACTCAGAACTCACCAGCTTCGGTTTGTGAGCACGGTTCTCTTGCCATCACTTGATAAGGAAGGAGACATTAAGCTGAACTGTTATTTTAGCTCGCTTGCTAGCCGCCGGCTAGCTAACAGTAGCTAGGTGTGTGTAGCTAAAAAGCTAGTGAATGGCCTCCCCCTTTCTCAAGTTGTTTGCACCTGAAGCGATGTGTAAGCGCCCTCTAGCGGCGTAATTTATTATTATGATTTTTTTGTGTTTGTTTTTGTCACCCATTTGAGAATAAAAAGATTCCCTTGAGGGGTTTGTTGGGCAGTGAGGACACATTTAGGTGAATTTTATACGTGTAAAAAGAGGTGGTCAAACTCCAAATCCATATGTGAACATTTGAAGATCAGTATCTATAAAATATAGATATTTAAAACTATAAATGTTAAAAATGATCATTTAAAATGTAAACAAAAACGGCAGAAATGATATGTAGATGCATTTCTATTTCTGCTAGTTACTCTCTTTTATTAATTTGCTTTTCTTTAATCTAAGCTTTTTAATTATTACTTGGCAGGATACAAAATAATGTGTAGTGTTTGAAAATATTTTACATCACTACACCCCCCAGCATTTAAACAGTTTACATACATTTACAGTATTATGAGAAATGTATACCAACAAAAAACTGTAGAAAAAAACAAGAATGACAGATAAAACATTGACTATTCTAAATTTTGAGGTGAATTCCCTCTTTTATATATTTGTTATTTCAAACATCCAGCTATTAAAATTACTTTTAATATTCATCCTGTTTTAACATGCAGTTGGAATAGTTTTTTTTTTTTACGTTTGAATTTTATTAAATGTGACAGTTGTCTACAGGTGACATAATTATAGCACACTGTACCTTCTTTTTTTTATATTGGTTCACAAATAGGTGTTTTTCAGTTCACTTTAAATGCAATGAAAACATCTTACGACTTTTATATTGATTCAGATATTTTTTTCTTTTTATATCAATCAGTTGTTTTTTTGTTTTTATGATGATTATTGTATTTTTTTAAAGTTGTGCTTTACATAGTCCCTTGAATTTCTAAAATATATGATAGCTTACCTATTATATTTAGCTTAATTTGGCTTTTTTCCATACTCAACTCCTCTTTTGTGATTTCTTTAGCTTTCTAGCAATGTACGTTTAAGTGCAGGTCATTCCTCATGTACATAAGCAGTAATTGTTTGATATTAATAGGTATTTTTTAACTCTGAATTTTGTGATGTTGTGTTCCAAAGATTTTCAGACGCTTCCTAAGAAAATGTTTTCAACGTGAGTTCTTGGAAAAACTACTTTTAAAAGGCCACTTCTAACAAAGAAAACACCTTAAGGCAGTTCATCGTGCTGTACTCGACATGGAGGGGATTGAAACTGCCCACTGAACAGTCCTCCTTCAGTGCAAGGACTGCTTGAACCAGCAGAGTGTTCATTTTCATTCACAGAAACTGTAATGGAAAGCTTGACAATATGTCTGTCTCCTAACTAGCCACGAGGCTAAGATGTTAGTTATTAAAAAAAATGATACTATTATGGCCTCTCCCCCCAAATAATAACATTAAAAATGTCAAAATATTTCTTAGTGGTGTACTTCAAAGAATTTGAGTAGTTTCTACAAGCTTTTTAGTGTTTTTGATATCACCTAGCAGCCTTTTTTTTAAAGAGCTGGAAAGGCGATGATTGAGCCGGCTTATTTTTCTTCTCTCCGATGAACATAAAAAGGAAATTCTCTTGAACAGAGTAAGCTGCGGTTTGTCCATTTAGTCTGCTTGAGAGAACAGACAGCATATGTTCCCGTCCACAGAAGTCTGAGGAGACGCTCTCTTTGCTTGTGGCTTTACATTGACACGAGAAATGCTTTGGTGAGGCTTCAAAATGTTGGCTTTCCATGAATTCAGTCCACAGAGTAAATGAAGGTTTTTGTTGCTGATCTCATGAAGCAGCTGTATTTTCTACAAAAATGTTCTGCCAGTCAGTCTGCATTCAAGCATTCTCTTGGTAACTCCTTACAGCTGGCATTATTCAATGTTTTTCTTCTTAGTCACAAACTTTACAGTTTCAGACTGTTTTTCTGCAAGTGCCACAAATGTCTGATGTCGTTTTGAGAAGAGTAGAAAGTGCTGATGTAAAATCACAACATTGCAACGCTTTTTTTTGTCACATCCCTAAAAATTGCCTTTATGATGAGTAAGTAGGACACTAAAATAAAATAGTTTTTATTCAAATATGTGGTAATAAAGAAGATTTGCACTATTTTAATGTAAACAATAAATGATTCAAATAACTTTTGACCATTATTACTATTATAAAAGAGTGCACATATTTTTTTAGGACCTAACATGTGACAAAGACATCTTCTAACTGCATATGAAAAACAATGGGATTTTGATCATCAGTTTTTTTTCATTAAGCTAAAAACAACCCTAAAAAATAAACACAGAAAAACATATATGCCATGCGAAAAATGTGTCATTACTATATCCAAAATTTGTATTTTTTTTCATCAGCTTTATTTTATATTAAACCCAAGGAAAGCTAATGGTAAAATTAGAATTGACTGTAAACGTACACTTTGCTGAGGATGATTTCTTTTGGGTGATTGTTGAGACGAATGGAGACGTTTATTTATCCAAAACATACTATGGCACGCATAACAACCACTCAAGGTTGCCATCTATCACACGAAAAAGAGCAAACTTGTTATTTTCCTTTCTGAATAGGCTCGGTCCTGTCCTCATGTCTGTTTTAGGAGGAGCTTACAGAGTCGGTAATCTAGGCACAAAGGAAAGTAGTTCCTAAAAGACTCAGAGACACAGTTTTAGGTTTACCTTACACCAATACTTTTGTTTATACTTAAAAGTCAAACTTGAGTCAGCAAAGGGTTCCCTTAAATGATTAGTACCCACAAAATGTATTTTGGATTCTTTATTAATGCACATCTCTAGTATTTTATAGAACCAAAACTACAGCTGGTCAACTGACGTGAATGAGAGTAATTTTTAAATCCTTTCATTAAAAAAAATGCTTTTGTTTTTCGCTTTTTGCTGAAGAAAACTGCTTGGAAGTCATCTGGAATGAAAGAAAAACACAAAAACAACACCCGTTATATAAGAAGAACCAGGTGTCTCACTGCTTATTTGAAGGCTGGCCTCACAATAAAACCTCTCAGATACGGTTAACCACTGAAATCACAACCTGTTGCTAAATTGTAGCACGAAAGAGCAGCTGTTTATTCTGCAGATTCAACCTTTCATTAAGCATGTGTGGTATGCCAACGATAAAGGCCACGTCATACTCTCCGCTGTGATTTGACCTTTAAAACAATATTGAAGACATGAAAGGAAAAAGTGTGAATCTGGGATTGGGTATAAACATTTTTGGTTCTCTTTCCATAACTATTCATTGGTGCCTGATCATTAATAAGGAAATGTGAGCCTGTTGGATTATTTATTTCCATTGCATTGAAATATATAGTTTGAAATATATTGTTTATATTGCATATATTGTTTGGAGGGCACTGTTATAAGCATAGGCCCTGGTACTGTATGCCACTGTAGTCGGTAGGTGTCTGGGCCAAGCATCAACATAAATGTTAGTTTATTCTCAACAGGGCCCCATGTGATTGGTATTCTACAAAACCAAGTTCTGGTATTGTTTGGAATCTCATGCCATCTTCTCATTTAACCCTTGTGCTATCCCTAGGCACTTTAACATTTGGAGTGGGGTCATCTGGACCCCACAAGACAGTGCACTGAACTTTTTTCTTCAATGATTTGTGATCTTCACTGGTTTCCATGGATTACATGAAATCCTCTTCACCTTTATCCACCTTTGTCATGGTAGGGATAACACGTCAATGGTCATCTTGACTGTATAGGATAGCACAAGGGTTAAAGCCATATTCCATCATGGGGGATGTTACAGACAAACAGCACCTCAAGATGTCTTCTGGATTTGCAGTTAAGATTTCCAGTAGGATTTGGCCAGTTGCTCCCTAACGAACAATCCATAATCTCACTGCAGAGGGATATTTAAACGAGAATCTGCCACCATTGGTAATCCCATGTCTCAGCTGTATGGATCTCAACTCTCCAAGATGACATCGCTTGTCTCCTCTGCGCAGAGTTTCTCAGAGACCACCTCCAGAACTTGGCAGTGGAGAGCATAGAATGTCCTGCCAGCAGACATGACTTCAGCCCCTTTGAAAACTCCTGGGATCATCTTGGGCAAGCAGTCAGCGCCAGAGTGACCAACACAACCTTTTTGAGCAGTCTTGTAATTAATGTGAGTTGGTGAATGGGATACCATCCCACAGCAGTGTGTGAGCAGAATGGTGACTAAAGCAGAAGTCGGCAGTGCTGAGCTTTTGTAGCTGTGTGGTTCTTCTTCATACTACGGAGATTTAGGTTTGTTAAATGAATAGTTGGTTGCATTTCTAATGTCTCTTGCTTTCTCAAGTTTTAACCATTTACAGGTAACCAAACATCACATTTAATCAATAGGAGAATAACTTGTTTGGCAGAGAGGATTTTGCATTTTTTAATGGCTACAACCCATATGCTCTACTCTTCTGGTCAGGTAAAGAAATGATTGGCTCCTGCATACGTGGCACTATTTAAAATGAGTTATTAGCATACTATCCAATATGAAAAAAACATTACCTTAAAATCTGCCACAAATTCTTTAAATTTTTGTGCTATGTCTCAAATACATCAGAAAAAAAGGAAATTTTACCCTCTTTTATAGTTAAAAAAAAGATTTTATTGTATCAACTATTTGCACATCATCATTCTCTGCTTTTTGAACTGCTGTAACAATTGAATTTCCCCAATGTGGGATCAATAAAGAATATCTCATCCCATCAATTAAAACTTTGCTCCATGTAGGACACCTGTTGGTCTGTAGATGTCGCTGTAGGGTCTAATCATCAAACGAAAGTGATTGACGGGCAAACCTCACCTGTATTTTTGTACTAATAAGCGCAAAGTCTGACCAATAGTTCAGTAGATATGCCCTTAAAAAGATAAATACTCCCAGAAATATATTCATAAATGATTTAAACAATGTAGGAGCAACTGGTTACGGGCCACAATATTGAGAATAAAGTGTGTATCGTAATGTATACAAGTTGTATGTCAACAACTAAGTTGACGTTTTAGTTTTGAAATGTCGGTCATGAGCCGGTAAAGTCACCCCAGGCGTATCTTTATTTAGTGTACACTCCAGTGGGCGGGGCTTGAAGCGTGGACTCACACTGGCTGATCCTCATTCAGCGCTCGCGCGTGTCAGTGGACAGGCTCGCGCTGTGCTGAGTGACGGTCAGCTCCACAGCTGCCACCGCAAGGAACAACCTGACTGCGGCGGGATCTCTACAGATGTCCTGGGATTACTGTAGGCTTTAGAGCCGTGCCGGGTAACTTTCGGATCGCTGGACGCAGCTTCATTTTTTTTTCAAATATATATTTTTTTCTTCTTCTTCTGTCAAAGCTCATCTCACCTGTTTTAATTTGGACTCAGGAGAAGAAGGTAGGTTTTTTCCATTTTTAAAAAAAAAAGGTGTTTTAACGTCTAATGTCACAGTTGTTAAAGTGGTTTAAGTGCTGGAAAAACTTTCCAACACAAATAAAAAATTAGCTAAAATAAAGTTTTGGTTATACTTAATGAATAAACAAGACTATCGATCGTAAATCGTGATTCATTTTATAAAAGGAAGGGGTTTTTACGCCATCGAATGTATTTTTGAATGATCGGTTATAAAATAGTCTTTCCCAGTGACGTAAGAGAGCCGGCGCCATTGATTTGGACTTAAGAGGATGAGTTTGTTACTTTGGATTTAGTATTGTGTGAAGCTGAGTGACAGATTGAAGCTCGACCCCATTACTGGAGAGCGGTGGCTGCTGCATAATGAAGCTTAGTGGGTGTTGACTGTAAAAACTTTGTTTTTAAACTTTTACAGTCAATAGTGTTGACAACTAAAACGCTGTTGTTGCTATAGGACACACTCTAAAGCTCATCATAGCAGGGGTTTTAAAAAACACTTTACTGTTCTTTTATTGTTTAAGGACTAAAGTGATGGAGTGTGGTGTCAGAATTATTGGGAGATGCATAAGGCACAATTTAAATGTCACAAGATTTTAAGTTCACACAGGAGGGATGACTTTGTACAGGAAAGACTCATTTGAATTGTTGAAAACTGAACACATAAATAATCTGTGTCAAATCTCTTTCTGCTGAGTGATCTTAAGCAGATCATACTAAATGAAACAAACGATCGGCTCCATATTTGTTCTCAAATTGAAGGTCTTGTACTAACCTTTTGCATCTGAAGGCTGGCGATGAGGATGGATGCTGACAGCTGAGTGGGGCAGAGCGGGTTGATCCATCACTGCACCATATGCCCCGTTTATGACATACTGTTTAACATTTGGGGCATCCTCATGACTCATGGCATCACCTCCACTCCAACTATTTTTTTTTTTAGACCTAATTCTAAATAGGTCAGTCTGAACTCTACTGATTGTTTATGAAATCAAATTTCACCTGAATGGAAGCTCTTCTGCTTTTTCCCATTGCTCAGATTTATTATCAAGACCTTCAGCTATTTTTGACAGAGCATTAAAACTATATTAGTGGTGTCACCTTAATGATGTATGAATCTGTGGGCTGCAGGGAATGCAAGGAAGCAGTTTGAGGGTACCTGCACATTGCTACTTGCAAAAACGCATTACTCCTGTCGTGCTGTGCAATACTGCCACCCTTAATTTAGAGAAATAAGATACTGGAGAGACCTAACGTATTTCTGTTTCTTTCATCTTTAAGCATTTCTTACCTCAAACGGATTTTTTCTTTTTTGGCTTTTAAAATGTTTTTCTTTTCACTCTTAGTGTCCCTGGTTTCAAAATAGGCTTTTCCCATTACTTGTTTTGATAGCAACAGCTACAAATTCACTCTGATAAAATGCTTTCTTTCTCTGTACTGAACATCCCCTTTTCTGTAACATCATTTGTGCTACTTTTTTTGATTCTGCAGTGCTTTGACTGGCTTTTTGCTCATCCCACAGAAAAGCTATGCCGTGGTGAAGGTTAGTTAACGGATGACACACAGCCTCCTCTCTGATGTTACAGAGCATGTTGTGGGGAAAGTAGGTTACTGGGCCATGTCCTGCAAGCTTAAACTGAACACTAGTCAGAATATTGCTGTAGAGCTGCTTAGTGTGACTGGCCATGCACAAATGGTGAAGGGCTTGCAGGAGCAAACCGGATCGTTTCCTCGTTCTGTCTCTTTAAGAAAATGGAGAGGCGCTCCACAGTGAATAAATGTTGAATTTTCAGCTGATGTAGATTCAGCTGAAGGAAGTGAGCTCTGACCACCAAAAGACAAACAAATGACCAAGACTTAATGGTAATCATCTGTACCAGATTTTGTCTTTAGTGTTTAAGATCCATGTAGAATCTCAAGATGAACGGTTGAGTTTGGGCAATGATTTCAAGCCTGTAACTGCTTTGTAAGAGTTCATTTAGGTTAAAAAAAAACCCTGCCTCAGGATGAACGCCTTTGTAATGTTTCTAGCTTCTATTAGAAACAATAGAGAAAAAAAAATCAATTTTGCTGTAGCAATAGATTCTTGAGCGGATGAACAAAACCACATTATGTGGTTTATTTGTCACCATGATTTTGTCTTTTTTGAGAAAAACAGCCCCCCCCCCCTTTTATTTAAAACTAAGCTCTTAAGAAAACTAAAAGTGGAAAAAGACAACTAGAAAACTTTGTTTACCCAGATTAGTTACTCAGACATCTATCGTGTTGAATACAAGAAAGACCAGCTGGATCAGTGCATTCAGAGCAAAAGGTCAGAGGAATGATGGGAAACGCTGCAGCAAAGAGATGTTTAACATAATTTCCTTCCCTTTCAGTTTCTAGATTTTCCATGTTTCAGACTTTACATGTCTTGTTTAAAGCGTTTGAATAATTCCTTCATTAAAGGTTTTATTCAAATGGTAAAAATGGAGTCGGTTAAAGCCACATTAGACTTTATTTAAAAAAAATAAAGTTATTTTATTCTATGCAGTTTCCCTTTTTTAGATCTCCATCACTCTTCTTGCTGATCAAAAAGCCTCTTTGATGTTTTTAGTTTGTGTCACTTCCTTGTGGAGAGGGATCCCACAACTGTGTGTGCTGCAGCTGAATGTTGTCTTTAAATAATGCATTTAGCTCTGAATGTGCTTCTGACCTCAAACAGGAATAGACAGGTTGCCTAAACACTCCCCAACAACGCTCCTCCTGCAGGCGTCATGGTGGAAACGTTACTCATCAGTCTGTTAACCTTCTTTGGATTTACAAGAATCTTTTCCGCCCAACTTTTATCAAAAAAAAGACACATGAACCACGTGGTCGATATGATTTTCTTCATATATCCTTTACTTCAAGAATTTCCTTTGAAATTAATTAAGAAATATGAAGAATTTTTAAGAATGATATTCAATATTTAAGATAATATATGTCCTTTGTGTAAACACAATATTAAACCCAGAAACCTCTTTTTTGTAAATTGGTTTATTTTTTGGCAGCATTTGCATGATTGACGTCCAACAAATAAAAACATTTATTTGTTAATGTATAATTACATAAACAAATGACATTGTTTTTTTTGACATATTCAATTCTGAGGTAACATTATCTTTTAAATTGTAAATGTCATTTTTTGAAACTGTGGCCCAATTTTATATGGTTTGAAAATGAAAAAAAAAAAACTGGAACATAAGAAAGCTATAAAACTCTTAGATTAACGTATTCGTTTATGTAAACTAATGCATTGTTTTAGGTAATTGTTTTTATTGCTTAATTGTATTGCATGTTGAATTTGGATTCTGTTGTTTACTGCTTGGTTTTTGTTCCAATTCTTATTTTTGGGAGGCCATAGTTGCCAAATAATTTGTGATTTTGAGTAACTACATGTTCTGTGACTTTGGACATGTCAGTAAAGGGAAAAAAGTCTTTGTATTTTTAAAAAGAGTAGGATTTTTTTCTCACACTTGCCATCCAAAGTCATAGCAGTTGATTTTTAGTCTCTGTTCTTCTTCATCCTATTTGTCCTCCTCTGTAGAGCTTTGTTTGCCTCCGACGTCTTCTCCACATCATCCCTCGCTCATGTTGAGATCCCATTGGTCCTTGAAGTCAGTGGTGTTTTGATGTGGGCTGAGATCTCTGTGACCTGATAACAGCTTTATCTTCTGCAGACGAGCAAACTCTTTTCCTTTTTGGGCATCGTTCCGATGAGAGCTACTTTAGATTTCTCTCTTTATAGTATAGTGCTAAATAAACATAGTATTTCAAGTTTTAGCCGCCTCCCATGTTCTAAAGTAACGATTGCCCGGCCAATCTAATTTGAGGGTGATGCTAGATGAAGATGTTATAAAGCTATATTAGTGTTGATCAGTGTGTTTTAGCAGGAAAAGGTTGGGTTTGTCCAAAATTTAGACTGACAGATACATGAGTGAACTACAAGAAATAAAGTCAGACAGTGTCAGAAGCTGCTGCTGTAAAATCTTTGCAAAATTCAACACTATTGCTTTAAGCAAAGAACACATATATTCAGATAATGTAAAATGTGAGTAAGCTCCTAAAATCTTTTAGAAATATCAAATATTTGATAGGATTTAGATATGCTTAGTACTGTCTAATCATATGCATGATCTAATTTTAATTAAAAAAAAGTCTGTCAAGTTAGAAGTAAAACATTTAAAGTCCCCCTCCATTGATCTTTTAATCTATTGTAAAAGTGTTCCCAGTCATCTTTTATTGATGATTATGTTGTTTTAGGCTAAATCAAAAAATCTGTAACGTTTTCTAGGACATAGTTTCTGCAGAGCGGCAGTAGTTCATTAGAAATTCACCTCTGAGTTGTGGGCATAATTGTTGGTGTGATGCAACCCCGCCCCCCTTCCCGTTACTCATTACTTAGAGCTGTTGTTTACACACTCTCTGGCTAGCTTACAGCCCCCCCACACCCCCTAACCTAACATTACCAGTATTACAAAAATGCTTGAGCTATATTGGAACTATCTAACCGTATAGTTTTGAGCTAGATACCAGCAAGGACGAGGAAAACAAAGATGCACGTGGATCTATTTGTCTGCAAATAGGGGCATCAGAATGGAGCGGAGCAGGGAGCTTATGGCCCACCCAGTGTATTTTCTATGTAACAAATAGGATATTTTTCAAACCGCATTTTTTTGGCTGCTCCTGATTTACAACAATTTGAATAAAGAAATACACAATTTTGAGCTTAAGCTTTTTATATATTTCCTCCACCATCAGAAAAATGCCCCCCAAAAAAGTCCAAATAACCAAAAAAACATTTTTTTTTTGGAGTGGGTCTTTAATAGTCACCCATTAGCCTTTCCTCATATGCATTACTTTGAAAAAGTCCTATAATTCTTTTTTGTTTGTTTTTAGAGAAGCTGATCAGATCATATGTGGCTGAATACAGGGCAAAACGGCCACTGTGAAGAAGAGCAGGATGTTCTCTCTACAGAGCACATGGTGAAGAGGTTACACAGCTGATTCTCTTCCAGTGGAGCAAGGTTTAATCCTTGTCCTTGACGATCTGTTCTTTGTGCGCATGATGCATGATCCTGCTTAAAAAATATGTTTTACGTATGCAGATTTCTGCCTCTCTCTGCTCCAAAATACAATCAATTTAACTGGCCAGATCTTTGCCTCTGATGCTTTAATAATAGCAGTCACTCGTTAACTGAAACAACAGTGGAAACAGAAGCTAGATACTTAGGGCTATGATTCTAAAAGAAATGTTCTTTATGGTCTTTCCCTTGTTTTAATGGGGTCTTGCAATTTTGATTCCTTTGCAATATTTTTGCTGAGAACAAACTCCTTGTTTGTGAGCTATAATTAGACATAAGCCAAATGCGTGGTGTGAGCATCTGTTGCTTGAGGGGTTCATTTTCCTTTTGCTGTAGGCAATAGACCTGACTTGGTAAGGTAGTGAGAATATTTACCGCATAAAGCTAACGGTAACAGATAAAAAAAATGTAAACTCTGTGAAATCCTGAAGGAAGACAGTAAATAAGCCCCGGCAAAAGAGGAATCCTTCATTTATAATGCTGGTAGTATGAGTGCAGTTCTGTGTAGCTCAGCTGTAGGCAGTCATTTTTAACGTTCGCTTCTTCTATTGAGGGTTATGGAAATCTGCTCAGCCTATCTAATCCATCGAAACATAGTGCTACTCCTGAATTTTATGATTTGGTCTGTGCAGGTTTATGGCGAAAAAGCGCTATCGCCTTCTGCAAAATGAAACTTAAGAAAGCCTTAGATTCACCCTGTCAAGCTCTGCCGGGGCTATAGCATGTAAACAAAAATCTCTATTGTGCAATCACATCCTCCTCAGAATTAAGCTCCCAACTCTTTTCCTCTCTTTTTAGTTTTGTGAAATACCAAAAAAAAAAAAAAAGATTTAGAAGAGTATCATAGAAAATGCTGTAGCCACAACAGAGGCTAGATAGTTACTTCAAACAAGGACCCCCTCCTGGTTTATACTGTGTCGTTAGCCTTCATTCGTCATGGAACAGTTTGTTTCAGAAGTAGAGCTTCATCTTTGCAGATGACTTCTGAGACTGTGACGGGCTTTCATATCGCTTCTTTTGACCTTGGAACTGTGACAGACAAAACGTTCAGCCTCCTTTATGTAACATCCTCCACAGACGTCATCATCCTCACTGCTGCTGCTGATCTCTTGCTCCAAAGCACACAGTTATTGTCCTCAGTAGCTTCAGGCTTAGCTCTATTGCGCCTTGATTAATATATTAAGCTTCACAGAAAAATGGTTAAAGTCCTCTTATTTCCTCCTCTTAGATCCTAAGACAGGAAACTATCGACTGTAAAAGGTTTTAGAGAATCTCTCAATGACACTAAATCAGTTTAAAAAGATATTTTTCCTGCAAAATATTTTAGCTTCCATAATTCACATGACTGCTGCAAAGTTATAAACTCTGACTGAGCATGCTTATGTCTGTGTGTACGTCTGGTAAACATCGGTGATTTACGTGACGTTCAAATAGCCATCATTTTCTCGGAAGAATGCGTCGCTGGCTACAAGTAATGCAGACAAAGAAACAAAATGACTCCACCATATTCCTGAGCCCAGCCCACATATGTGTGTGACCTAGATTTGATTCAGATCTTTAGTTCAGGGTGTTGGCTGCGTGTGCATTACGGTATTGTTTGTTTTTGAAGAGACAAGTACACACAACACAAGCATGTCACGCCAGATGCCTGAAAGAGCACTCCCACTCTGCCATAAGTATCCTACAATCTATCTTTTCAACAAAGCTTTAATTCTGGATGATGCCAATCACATGCTACCTCCTTTTTTTTTGTTTTTTCAATTCAGGTTTCTCTTTTGTTAATCAAAATCCAGGTGTTGTTCTAATGTGAAGCATAAATGTGACTTTTTTTTTTACCAAACCTTTTGGGAAAACTTAATTTTGGTATTCAAAGAAGTCTGAATAACCTCATTTCTGCATTCAGTGATTTGGCCGTGATTAGATGGTCAAATATTATTGTAGTGAATCATATCTGCATTTCCCTGTCAGCTGGAGTCTCTTTTTATCGTCTTATTCAGCTGTTGCACATGAGAAATGTAGTGTCATGTGTAGGAGAGCAACTGTAGTTTCTTTTAAAAAATTAAATGGAAGCTTCTTTATTTATTATTATTGTTTAAATAGCAAAAAAAAAAAAAGACAAGAAACATGTGGACTTAAAAGAGGCAATAATCCTACCAAATATTAGCAATATTTTATTCATAAATTACATTTTTTATTCTGTTAAAAAAAACAAGGAGTCCTTTGCTTTTAGCTTCTTTACATCTAAACAGAATGGAAATATGTCTTGAATTCGGTCAAATATAGTAGGTTTGTTTTAATGTTTCTGTATAGAATATAAATCATGTATCATACTGTCTGTTTTCGTCTTAAAACCCTGAATTTTACTACGCAGAAAGCTTTTTTGGCAGAAAAGGGGTTGGAAATATGAAAGACGGTGTTTCATAACAGGGAAAATGAAAGAGCCAAACATAGGAATGGAGACATAAAGTCATAATTTCCACGGACTCCTCTAAAAAAAAGCTATTAGAGCTCACTTGAGAGTGTGTGCATGAGTGAGCAGTGTCTTTCGGTTTTACAAACACTTCAAAATGAAGTTAGACCTGCACAATGTTATTCTGTTTAGTAGCCCCAAATGTCCTTTCTGGGGTAGTGGGAGCAAATCTGTAGCCTTTCAGTTTTTCCAGCCCAGGAATTTAATCAAAAAATGTTTCTTGCCATTTTGGCCCGAGACAGGGGTGAAAACAAAGAGCTGCATTGCCCTTTCCACTCATGCCCTAGAATTGTGACCCACATTCTTTGCTCACACAGTGCCTTAGGTAATTGCATCTTTTCCTGAGTAGCAGCAGACAATAACAGGCCTGGAATAATTTAGCGATTCATTTGGAATTGTTAAAGGAATATAATTATGAGAAAATTTGAGAGTAGATTCACCTGGTGAAAGGATGTTTGTTTTATAGGCCGTTTTGTAAGAACGTGGCCACCCACAATGAGTCTGCATGTAATTACAAGGCTCTGGAATCATTTTAAGATACCTTTATTGAATGTTCAGAGACACAAGAGGGATGAACTCACTTCACCATAAAATATAACTGATGAGCTTTTGAGAAAATGGGTAAAAGTAAAAATTCTATATTTCTTAATCAGAAAAAAACTGTTATTGACCAAGAAGGGGAGTGGGTTTCCTCTTTTCTTTCTGTGCACAGCAGGTGAGCATGTGTTAAACTTGGTTATGACGGGGTTGTCCAGTGACAAGAGTTCAAAGAGGCTAAGGGTTCAGCTGTTGCCCAGGGAAGGATTAGCGTGAAGCTGTTGTTTGGTTGAGAAGGACAATACTTACAGCTCAGCACCACTGAGGAAACCTTTTTTTTTATTAAAGAGATCTTCACCTTTTTGGCTACGTAATAGAAGAAAATACTGTACAAAGCCAGCATGTCAAATTCAAGTTGCTTTGTGGCTGAAAACAGGTTGTAATTAGTTTGATGCATCCTCTCTGATTTACCTGATGAGAAATGTCTTAAAGTGGGTTTGAGAATGTCTACATGAGGGGAAAACTATAAAACCATCTGGTTTGGTTCTTGCTTATAGGATGTTCTTCTGATAGGTGACAGCATCAGTGGTAAGAACAACCACTATTACTTTTTCTTTAGTAAGTAATCTACTAAATCGACATACTGGAGTCCAGGACATACTTCTGCATATGATATGAGACTCTTATCATCTTATATCTGCAACTCATATCTACTGTATTACTTGTAGGTTTTACATGCAGTTATATTTGGAGAAGATTCCCTTTTCCATACTCAAATTCATAGTTAAAAGATTTATCTCTGTGTTTAAGTAAAAAAAAAGTTATGTGTGAGCGGATTCATAACCAACAAACAAAAAGTGAGTCTCTAAGTTAAGTATGAAAAATCTCCTGGTCCTAAAAGGACTGATGGACATAGCTGTCTTGGCTAGAGGGAAGCAGACACATATTGTTACCATGGGAACGCAGAGGGAACAGCCGTGCTGGTCTAATTAATGACAGCCAGTGCTTCAGCAGACGGCCGCAATGACATCATCAATACCAGCACCGCAGATGTCGCTGGGAGCAATATGGCTTAATATCCGAGTAATTAAACAAATAATCCCCCCCTTAACACCAGTGGAAGAGCAAACAACCTGGACTGAGGTGCAGAGGAGCACGCAGAAAAAACAATAAGCATTTATTATTATGCTCCATCACTGCTTATGAGCACAAAATGTCATCTCATTACCCAATAGCATGACCTACATAAAAGAGCAGAACTAATCTCCATGTAGGCGGATGGTGAATAATGCAGTGAAATGTGGGAGAGCTTTATGAATCTTAGATGTCTCATACTTGTTGCTCCCTGGCACATCCTTAGTTTCATTAAGAGTGAAGCTGTGTCATTGCTGGACATTAAACACTTTTTAGGTAAAATTTTATTCTAAATACAAAGTAATAACTAAGTTATTAACAAAGTAGCAATTCATTGAATACGATATGTTTGTTTTTGTTTTTTATGCTCCAAAAAGAAAGCATATTTCTTATGGTTCTCTTCTCCTATCTATTGTTTTAATACTGATTGACCAAAACTGTCCTGTGTCAATGTTTTCCAGTCTTATCGTTTTTAATACCAGACTAAAAACATTTTGTCCAGTCAAAACTTTTTAAATCCACAAGAAATTACAATTCCCAGAGCCCCACCCCTTTACATTGGGCATCATTGAGAAGCCCTAAAGTTTTCAGTAGATACCAAATGGAGTTAATTCAGTAGTATGTAGTGGTTGGGAGATATTCAGGTTTAGAGATGTCTTCTAAAGAGGACACATTTGCATTGCTAGTGGTCATTAGGTTATATGAACTGTAGGGGAGCTGTGCACAGAGAGTGGCAGTGCTGAATGAATGGAAGCCAAAGTATGACCCATCCATTAGGGAACCTGGGGTGCCCTGTGGCTGCGCTGTGGTTCCTGCTGAACTGTAAGAAGGTTCTTAGACTGAAGCAATCTAAGGCAAAGATTCACAGACTATATCATGCTGTGTGCTTTTTTTCTTTTAGTCTAAATTGAGTTATTGCCAGGTGTTGTGGGCTCTTATTTATGAGTCATCTGAGAAAACAAAAGCATTTTTTTTTAAACTTTCTTCTTGTTGGGTTTCAGCTGTTCTCTCTCTCTGTACTTGCCTTTTAAGTGAAATTCATTAAAAAATCTGGCACAAATTGTCAATCAACAATAAGAATGACTCAATTTTTGTCCATTTTCCGATAATGGGAAGTTCTAATTAGCATTTATTTGTTAGGTAAAGGCTTTTAGTTGATCGCAAGAGTGCTTGTTTATGTTTTTCTCTGCCTCATCTTGCAATGGACTAATGACCAGGGTGTTACCAAAACTTGCCTGGCAACACCTACGAAAAGTTTAATTTACCTTTCATCAGTTAGCAGATGCTTTTTCTCCAAAGAGACTTACAGTTTTGCCCAAGGTCACAATGAACATTAATTCTGGGAACTGAACCTGTGACCAACAAATCAACTGATCCACAGCCAACCCACTCTACCTCCATTAACTCAAACAGATGGGAAAAAAATGACAAGAAAGCAAAGATTCATTCCACCAAGGTGATGTCAGAGTCATCTAATTGTGGGTTTCACAGTCAGTGCCGGTCGACCAATCAACCTAAGATGATTTGAACCGTGGGAACAACCATATGAGGAGAACGTGCAAACTGCACACAGAAAAAAATAATCCACCGATTTTTCTTATTGTCCGTTAAATATCTGACCTCTGTGCTGTGTTGCAGTCATTTTTAATTCTGTCAGTAATTGTGTTGTGAAAATCTCTTATTAAACTAAGCTTTGATGAATCACAAGCATTCATTTGCTCCTTGGCCAGGTTATAATTCTTTCTAAGTCCATAAATGATTTCTCAGTCGACATCAAGAACCATCAATGGGTTCACTAAAAAAGCTGCGCTATGTGTTCACTGTAAATTGTGACTTAGGTTGTTGATTTAAATAACACTGTCATCAAAACTTCACTGGCGTGGAGATTAAGTTTAGATATAGTGTCATAAAACTTTGGTCTGTAAAAATGAGATGCAGCCTGTAAAAATGATACTTTTACTTCTTTTTTTCTGTATTGATTAAACACCTCTTTTTTTATTTGGACATATTTATTCTATCTTTTTTATTACTAGTCATACCGTTACAATGGAGGAACATTACTAAAGAACAAAAATAACCACTACAATTAAAGTTTTTTTTGTCTTCATTCAACCTATTTTTTAAATGTAATGTTCACTTTTACATGAATATGTTCTTCTGACTGTTGGAAAGTGATGTACTTTCACGTAAAATTTAACAATGGGTACATGAAAGTGTTTTTCTGGCTTTTTGGGTTTTCTTTGTTGTCATTTGTGTGTCACAACTGGATTGCCTTTATCATAGAGGATCATAGAATGTTAACCTATTTCGATCTGATTGTTTCATTTTTTAGTTTTAAGTTGGGGAAATAAAATATTATAGTAGGTAAATAAGACTACCTAGATGGTAGATGGTAGATGGTTCTTCGTCTTGACTCATAGTGATCCTGGTTGAAATCCCACCTGGGTCCCTTCTGCGTGGCGTTTGCACATTTTCTCCGGACACTCTGACTTTTTTCCACAGTCCAAAAACATGCTTCATAGGTTAATTGTTGATTCTAAAAATAACAAATAAAATGTATGGTGGAATGAATCTTTGCTTTCTTGTAATTTTTTCCATGTGTTTGACTTAATGGAAGTAGAGTGTAATGTGAGTGTGTGTGGCTGATTGTCTCTATGAGGGCCCTGTGATGACCAGGCAAACTGTTCAGGGTGTATCCCACTTTTGCCCAACAGTAACCAGTAAATTCCACTTGACCCCATTTGGGACTAAGCAGGTAGAGAAAATGGATGGATGGATACATTTACATCTCATATATTTGGTGTCCACTAGATCAATTTACCAAAACCTATTTTGTGAAGTAAATTAACTCTAAATATTTTGCAGGAGTAAATTCTTACCTAGAATGTCATAACTTGTTTCTTGGGACAAAATCTTGCCATTTCTTTTTCTTTTATAGATTTATGTGGGTGAGGGTGTTTTGTTGTATTAATAGCAGAAAGACTTGTGTAAAGTAAATGTATAAGATGCTGTCTTTTTATTAGCAGATTTCTCATTTTAATGTCATAGAAATAGATTAATAAGTCTATATTTGAAATAGATGCGCAGCTTTTCCATAAGGAATTTGAATGATTTAGCTGGTGGCATACGGATGTCAATAAATAAACAATTATAAAACAGGGAAAGATACACTGGTACTTCTTTGTTTATCCAGGATATGAACGCTTTTGAATGTATATTAGTTTCAGTAGATGTTCTGTGTGATTGTCACATTGTTGTAATTGTTTTCCGTGTCTATTCGTCCAGCCATCCAAAGATTTTTTTTTTTTTGCTTAATGTATCCGTTTTTGGGGGGTGAGGACTGTAGCTTAGCCTAGCCTTTTCACAGGGTGAGAGACTGTCACATGTATTAAATTATGTTTTTGTTTTATTCTTTTAAGATCTTGTAAAGTAAATCTACTTTACTGAGCGCACCCATACACAAACTGAGGATTTCTGGATGTCATTTTACTGACAAGTACAGTTCCCAAATTTGATTAAACTCAAGGAAACTGACCCCGTTTGCAGAGGGAATTGTAATCTGATAGTTGTACCTATTAACCTATAAAGTATCTGTTGTGTACCTGTATCTAATGTATCTGTTATATGCATACTGGCACTAAGTAGGTGTTCAAGTGAGCTTCATTTTATTCTCAGTTCCTTTTTTTAATCGTTTCAATAAATTCCCTTTCATGATTCCCTCTCAATCCCATCTGTATGGACCTCTCAGACTTTTAGAATACTTTTAGTCCACACTCAGGATGTATGCATACCTGTGACCTTTCAGAGTGGGTCATCTGACAGGCGGGGCTGACTTACAGCCTTTCTAAACAGTGTGCGGACTCCACCCAACGATGGCGCTTTGGCATGTGCCAGCATGGCGCTGACATACTTTTTATGTTTTTCACCTGACAAAGTGAAAGCCTTACATTGAAGCAGCAGGAAGGTTTTAACAAAAACCTGGCTTAAACTTTTACGATTTTTATTTTCATTTTTATTTGGTTAGTTGCATTTAGTTCTTAATGTGGAGTTTGGTTTCTTCATAATGAAAAATATTGTTCTGGAAACAAATTCACTTCTGGGATACACTATTTGACTAGTGAATCATGGCAATTAGTGACACATCTATGGCAACCTTTACAAATTCCTAATCAAAATTGTGAAATATATTTTTGCTTTCTATGTTCTGTCTTCGGTAACAATCAAAATTTAGAATGGAACTATAAAAATCCTGTAAATATAGCTAAGGCTCTAGAAGTGAAGTCTGATTAATGCACTTCACCTCTTCCTAAAACTGACGTCCTACACACTCTGAAGAATGAAATTTGATTAGGACCAATTCAGCAACTGCTTCGTTTTGCAGTCAATATATTGATTCTATTGGGCTCGACATATGTGAGCCGTTGTAAGCGAGTCTTTTCCAGACACAATCAATTACATCCAAGTGAAAATGCTGCCGTTTAATCCCATGCAATTGTGAGTTTTATTTACCATTTAGATACACATGGATGGTAATTTCGGTTTTAATGGAATAATCTATTAATTAAACATCCGACACGTAATCTGATTATATTCTCAGTCCGGTTGGTTTGTTTTAATCATTTGTTGAGCAGATTTTTAAAATTTCTATCTCATATATGAAAAAGCAGATGAATTCATAATTCATTGTTGGATTATCTTGGTTTGTTATCTTTTTCTAGAGAATCCTGCTTTCAGGTCAACAGGAATGCCCAAATGTGACTTTTAAATGAATTTAATGACTTATAAGCTACAGCTGCTACTTAGTTGGGCAATACTGGATTTAACTGTGTCAGACCAAAGTTCTTAGAGAATATAGACTGAATTTGAGCTTTCGGTTCCCCCTAAAGACTCCCAGCTATTGACTGTAGTGTTATCATTTCTGCTGCCAGCAAGCCAGGCAAAACTACAGCTGACCCACATTTGGAACTCCATTTGAGGAGAAAGGCAAACAGGAAGTTGTAAAAGAAAAAAAAGAAGAAGAAGAAGAAAAGAAAAACAAAGGAAGTGCATGGGGAAGTTGTCAGAGAAAAACAAAAGTCTTCTCGTTGTTGTTTTGCTGATTGGTTGAAATGTGTGTCACAGGTTATTTTCCTGAACAGGTGTCTTTTCAACTTAAAATACACTCTTACCAAAAAGAGGAAGCACTTATGGTAGGTCCAATTTTATGTCCGACTTCTTTAAAAACACCAGCACCATTTTATTTCTTTTTAAATCCTTATTTTAACCCATTTTTCCAGGACTTGCTCGTGCTCATACGGCTACCCCCTGGAGCTGACTCATAGAGGTTACACATGTAAACAGTGCTGTGGGGACATTTAAAGTGCGTTACTTATGCATTAAGCACGTGTTTGAGATTACAATCTGCCCCCTAATGCTGGCCACCGCCGCTTTCCTTCGCTCGTGTCGCTCAGCCGCCGCCGCTCCTGCTGCTGCTGGCGTCGTTAGCCTGGTATTGAGCTACCAGCTGACCTACTTTCTCCGCCGCGCGCTCCTGTTTACAAGCCTCCGCGAGGATGTGGAGTACAGTGGCCGGACCGGGGAAACCGACATAACTCGGCGCTCGCGCTCACCACCACCGGGGTAAAAATCTTAGTACCCGTTCACGGCGGGTAAGAGAGGACGATCGCTGAGAAGATCAGCACTTTAATAACTTAGGAGCTGTTATGCAATTAACGATTTCTGACTGGTCAGTCGGAGGCTGCCACCAGAGCTTGGCTACTAATCATTAAAAAAAGAAAAAGAGATAGAAAAGATGATTAAACTTGAAATCCGATCTGCTTTTTACCCGGACTGTCGTTCAGGTAGGTGAGATTGAAACCTCTCTCCAACTTGTCATAATTCTGCTAGCAGCCTTACATCATCAAAGTTCACGGGTGACCTCTTTTCAGCAAGAAAAGAAAAGTGCATGTGTCATTTTAAAGCGTGCTTCCTCAGCCCGGAGCTCAGAATGCTGACAAGTGTTCCGATCGCATCGATTACGAGGTGAAACCCGTCTTTGTTGTCCTTCGTCTCTTTACTGAAGACAATTATTGCAAATGACAGACTTTCCTTTAGAACGCCTGCTGGAAATCTGTACAAAGTAAATTACTTCTCAGGGGCTTCTGAGCCCATTTCATGTGTGCGCTTGCAATTACTATCTTTTTTTCAAGGCAAGACACTCGACTTGATGAAAGGTTGCACAACCCGCTGAGGATCTGGTGCATAGGCTACATACCTGAGGGTGGTAGAGTCATTCATCGGTGTTCATACGTGGGTGTGCTGTTTGTAGACGACGTTTTGTTTGTGAATGCTGTTTATTGAAAACATAAAGGAACTGTTATTATCCCAATGACCAATTATGCTGAATTGTTTTATATAATTGCAGCTATTTTCGGATTGACTGAAAATCCAGCATTGTTGTCAGACTCCAGACTGTAGGAGTGTCATTTTTCATTTTAACAATAACTCAATTCATATCTTACTTCATTGGTCATATCGATTCATAGTCAATATTGGTGCATTTTGAACGATCTGATCAGATTCACTGACTTAAAATGGATCCAGGACAGTTTTAGCCAAAACGTCAACCAGTGTGACTCTGGTGATGTATACCTGGGTACTGAACAGTGCAGGTGAAGTTTTCCAGATTTCTTGTATTTCTTACAAGATACTTAAGAGTAAATTAAAGGATGGCTCTGTTGGGTGTGTGCAGTATTGGCACATGGAAAACCAGGGTTCCTTTTTCCAGGGGGGCCGATTAGCTGAGTCCAATGTGGATCTTTAGGCAAGACCCTTCACGCTACTGCCACCTATGTAGCCACAGGGGGCCCAGGCCAGGATCTCTGTGCTGGGTGTCTCATTCTACCACACTGTATGGTCACATGTCTTTGCTAAATTCAAAGTGTTTCCACACATTGGACTGGAATGATGGATGATCATTTTTTACTGACATCACATGTGTGTTGTCCGCCGGGATAGAACTTAGTCGTTTTTAGGTTATAGCTAAATAAACATACCATACCTCAGTTCAAATGCTATTTTCCATTGTCCATTCGATTCAATTTATTTTATTTTGAGACAATTTTCTAATGGTACAGGACAAATCAATTAACAACTTGCCTCAGACAGATAGATCTGGTTGGATTGTAGGACTGTAAGTCGATTAAGTCAATTAATCGTCACACCCCTAAAATATAGGTGAAATATTTTGGTGGTTGTGATAGAAAGAAGTCATCAAGGCACTTGGTGAGAAAAGTAGAAAAAAGTGTATTTAAAATTTCTTTCAAATGTAAGCATACATCGAGAGAGATTCATTTGATGACCACTGGAGGAGGGTCTGCATTTCTCTTTTTTCCCCCACGCTCTGGAAATCCTAATGAGGAGCAAAACTGCAAAAAATAAATCAGACATTAGGTTTGAAACTGTTATACAAGAAACAAAGAATCCTAACAAGAGGTTCTTTGTGGTTCTAATCTGAGCCCAGGACACAGAGTATTTTGATTTTTAACAACTGCAACAGTGGCCTTGAATTTCTATCAGAGAGTAAGAAGTTTAAAAACTCAGACAAAAGGTCTGAGGGCCAGGACCTTAGCTTTTTTTTATATAGCAAAAACTCATGGTAAAAGGACAGTTGTCTGTGTTAGGTTAATAATTAACATGTGTTTTACCTTGAGCTTCCAAATGAGAAAGTACATCGAGTAAAAAGTGTGTTTGTGTTTAGGTATATATAACTTAACCTCTGCAGGATGTCAGCTGTACAACAATACCAAACATACCACAAGTTGACGTCAAACTAGGCCATAAGGAAGCAACCACGACTGAAAAAAAAGTGTATAATGTGTTTTTCATTGCCTCTTTATATCATAATCTTGAAAATAACTGTAGTGACCTGTCATCATGCTGGCTCTCCATACAGCTTCTGTACCATTTATTGATTGTATAAGAGAACTGGACTGAGTGGCCGTTCCTCCCTGGCATTCAAAACGGGCCTGCTGGTTCCAAGAAGCTGAAATCCTATAGACCTCTAATGAGAAACAAACAGCTGTTACTCAGTCATTTCTCATAATAACAATTCTTGCTCTGCTACCTTCTTTTTTTAATACCTTGTTGCTAATACTAATTTTGTTTTCATTATGTCTTTTTTTGTACAAGTTATTCCAGTTCTAAACTGACCAATCAGATGCTTCAGTAAAAGTATGTCTCACATTGAATACTCTAAATGTTTGACAGATTTCAGGTAGTCCGCTTTCAAGTGGTGGAGGTGTGGAGCTTCATCAAGATCACTCCTATGTGGCGAGAGTAGTTGCCACAGAAACGAGGACTCTGACTGACCAATCACAGATTAGTGTCGATTTCTGATTTCAACATGGCAACATCTGTAGTGCAAAAAAATGGTGATTGAATTTACTTCATTTCGTTGGAGCTGTTGGAGTTCTCATATACAGCTAATAGTACCACCTTAAAGACCCACTCCAGTTCAAATATTATTTATTTTTTTTTTGTAACATGTTCTTATAGCATTTTTTTTTTCATAACAGATGACCGATATAAAATAAAGTATGATTAAAGCAGAGTATTTCTTAATTCAAGATGTGCTGGATCAGAAAACCAGATGCTTGGAAAAAGCTCAGACTGATGACACGCTTACTGAATTGGGCGTGCCAAAGTCTCTCTTCCCCATCCCTTGCGCGCACCCTGGCCTGCTCGCGCTAAGGTCCTATTTGGCCTCTGGCTGAAAACTGAATTGAGCCAATCAATGAGGTATATAGACTAGAGGTGCTATACCAGCTTGTTGTGCACGCAAAGTTGGACGCCATATTGGATAGGTCAAGATAGCTGCTCACTGTTGTGATACAATTGCACAAACAGTGCTTGAAAAGCAAGGATGTGACTTTTCCACAAGTAAATGATTACTGTCTGCTAGGGCTGCACGATATGAGGAAAACTCGCGATATGCAATATTGGTGATTAGTATTGCAATAATGATATAATTTGCGGTATATAAAGAAAGAGCAGGAGGCGAACATCTGACATAATAGGGCTTCATCTGATTGGTCAACAATGTGAAGGGGTCCATCTGATTGGTCAAATGCATAAATGTTTATTCGTTAAATGCTTCAAGTTGCCATAAGATTGTTTTAGCACATTTAAGGTAACCATTTATTGCAATTTCTGCTGTCTTTTGTGATATGCATATTGCACAGCTTGATATTGCGATAACGATAAATTTGCGGTATATTGTGCTGGCCTACTGTCAGCTAATAAAGGAGAACTTCTAGAGAACATTTTCGGAAGATCTGAGTGAGTTCACTCTCAGAATACTGAAGGTTAAGGTTGATTTTGTAGTTTATTCAAAGCCAATGATAGAATTAGACTTCTCACTATTTCCATGTTTGCTGGCAGGACCACCTATCTCTTGTTTTTTGGAGGATGACCCGTTGAATTCATGCATATTACTAAGCAGTGGAAAATAAATTAACCGGGATTCCCTTGGTAGTGGAAAGCGAAGACTGCTGGGTGTATATCCCCTACAGCGGTGCGTTGCGATTGGCTCTAACTCAACATGCCCTGGCGTGCTTTACAGCGAACGCTGCCCGGAGCTTACCGCACCGGGGCCATAGACTGAAGTGCTCACTATATCCTCTCTCCCGTCCGTGGGGCCCCCCAGACTGGTGGAACTGTCTTGCACATTTCTCAGTCCGTCCCGGGCGTGGACCAGCCCCCATACAATGAGCGCAAGGGGTCTGCGGAGATGTTGGCTACCCATTTTGAAACATGAACCGAGGAGTCTAATAGTTTGTGTAAATCTTAGTATGTGTGTAGATTTGAATACATTCATTTTCTATTCCGTTTTTCCCTTTCGGGGTCACGGGGCTGCCGGAGCCTATCCCGGCCACTTGAATATTTGATATTTGAATACAATCACAGCCATTTCTCAGGTATGCATTGCGTTTCCTATATGATGACTAGAACAATATTTTTATTTAAAGAAAAGTTTGAAATGTCGTTCATCTGTTGCATTTTGTACAAAAACATTAACAGCTTAACTGGGTCTTAAATTTGTGATGATCAGAGTTTTTTTCTTTTTAGAATTGGACCATATTTAAGCATTTTACAGTCATTTTATTGTATCCTCTAAGCCGTGTCTCATTGTTTACAGACGTTTCCAATATGGTGCCGTTCTTTTTAGTAATTTGGACAATGGTAACAGCGTATTGTGTCTAGCAATATAATTCATTGCATCAAATATTACTCTCCATTATTTTTGCGCTGCTAATGCCAGCATAGGGCTATAAGCTAGCGCGTGAGTGCGCAAACAAAACTCTCAGAGAGGGGTGGTGGTGGTGGGGAGGGGGTTGTTCTTAACCAACACTCCAGCCAACAAACCAGAATTGTACTTCTAATGAGCTACTGCTGGCACAGGATGTCTTAAAAAATGACAGTCTTTTTGATTTTGGCTAAAAACTGCACATTCAGAATTAAAAGACTACTCGGAACAATTCTACAAAAAAAAACAAAAACATTTTGGTTGGAGTGGGACTTTAAAAGGTAGTAACAGAGTCTCGGCAGACTGTAGACTAGAACTTCTGTGGGATTGTTTCTATCAGCATTGTAGGTTTAGGGGGGTTAAGTTCTGAGTTTTTTTTTTTGTGTGAAAAATTAAGAAAGAAAAAATTAATCAGGTTCCATTTTTTATAGAAAATATTCCATGATGTTTTATTACCTCAGTGGGTACCAAAATGACTAGATTAGTTTTTGTTGACGTCTTTAAGCCTTGTGTTGATGAAAGGGGCTTTCCCTGATTAAGCGTTATTAGACAGTTACGTTTATGCTGTTGCGCAGCCAATATCTATTACCAATGCTGCTGCTCTCTTTGTGATTGTGCTACACTAAATCGCTATTTGAGTCCTTAAAAAAATGACAAAGCAGGGGTTTCAACACAGAAAACCAATGAGAGCAGCACACACATTAAAAACAGTCTGACAGTCTTTCTAGAGGAAAAGCCCCATGCAGTCCAATGATAAATATAGTCCTTTTTTATTTCAATATTGCAATATGTTACAAATGCTATAATGAATCCACAAATACATCAGTATGACAGTTTGTGTTTTTAGATAAAGGTCTGTGTGATTATTGGGGTTTGTCATAGTTAGCAGATTGAGCTATATACACCTGTGCCTGTATTAACTGGATGATAGTTAGAATTAAGCTCTGGCTGTCTCCATTCTTTCTAAAGAAATAGTCTTTTTTTTTAAATTAGTTATTTTCTTGGAGTGAGCAGCATAAAATATAATAGAAGCTTTAATCTTCCAGTGGCCAGTTTACAAAATTGATGATTCTACAAGATTTTTGTTATAACACCGGAGTTAGCTGATATAGTAAAAACTTTAAATGTAGAAATATCTGTGTAATGTTAGCTGTGATTACTTCAGTTTTAGAATGTTACTTAATGTTGGTAGATATATGAAAGTAAAGGTTTTAGTTCAGATTTTATTCCTTTTCAGTAGTGAGTGGTAAATAATTTGCTATTCGTTTTTAATAGAAAATGTCCAGATGTTGTTTTGTTTTTTGGCTAATGATTCTCATTTTCCTCTGTGGCTGGTCCATATTTTCTGGCTTTAGATTCAGGATTGCAGCGTCTGCAGCCTTTTAAGAGAAATCCTTTTATTCTTAGTGAGGCAGCTTTCAGACCGCACTGCTTCAGTCTCGCCTCTTTAGTTTAACTCAAAAGCTCGATATGCCCTTAGCAATAGAACACGGTAAAATTATTAGCTGTCTGAGTGGACTTATATTGTTGCATATTCATTCCCTTTTAGAGCTTGTTAACATAAAGTGTTAATGATGAATTTGAACCTCCGTGACTTGTGCTGCGAGTTCAGGTTTTAGCAAAACACTTTAAAAGCTTGAGGGCATGAGTGTAATTAGACGCTGATGTCTTTCAGCTCTTAATTTGGTTTCATTTTACCTGCAGCCCTGCAGGATGAAGACATTCCAGTTCTGGCTGCACAGTGACTGAACCCAGCTAACGTTATAAACGAAACGTTATAAATGAACTAATGCCTATATGAATTGATTGGTGCTGTTTATACAGGAAATATCATCTTTATTGATTTGTATTCGTGTATATACAAAAGGCTTTTTCTTGTCTTCATTTTTTTACGAGACATTGTCAGATTGTTAGTAGTCTGCATGGTAGGAAGGAACCTGTTTTGTTGTCTTGTTTGTCTTGATTTTGTCTTAAAAGTGAAACAGAAAAGACTTTTAGTTTTCCTTCAGAAAGAAAAAAATTTAAATGTCTGATGACCCGTATTTGCCTAACCATTTCTATTTTTGAGTCATGCAAATAGCGAGGTCACACAAATGTGTACACTTGTAAACCAATAGTCGTCTAGTAAATTCAAGATGGTGAGCTAAAAAGAAAATGACACCAGCTCATTAGAACCATAAATTGACCTAGTTTTTTGGGAGTGAAGGTCTGATGAATGAATGAGTTTGAGTGAAGCACCACGCTGCACAGATCATTGGGTTATGTGGTTAAAATGTTGAGTAATTATTGATGGTTAATATACCTCTCTTATTGGTCTGTTCTTTGAATTCCTAAATGTTCTTACTCCAACAGCTGTCAGACTAATATAATGGTTCCAGCAAGACATTGGGATGTTTCTCTATTTAGATTTTTTCTTCTGAGTATAGTTTTAAAGATCTACTCCAATAAAAAACACGTTTTTGGTGTTCTTAACATGTTCTTTTAGCATTTCTCTCATGATGGAGGACATAAAAAGATAGAAATTTAGATTAAAATGGTGTTTGTGAGTCTTTTTTTATTCAAATTGTTGTGAATCAAAAGCAGAAAAAAAATGACATTTAAAAAAGCTCGCTGTTGTAGAATTTACAGTCGACAGGCCGCAAGCTCCCTCCTTCGGTCCATTCTAATGTATCTTTGTTTTCCTCGTCTGAGCTGGCATCTGGCTCAAAACTGTACGACTGGATAGCTCCAATATTGCTCACCTTTTTTGTTGCACCGCTATTGTTGGGTTGGGGTTGTGAGGGGCTGTAATCTAGTGGGAGAGTCTGTGAACAAAGGGATGATGGGAAATAAAGTGAAGTTCCCTCTGTGCCAACAGTTCCGCCCCCAACTCAGAGGCAAAATTTGGATGAACTTCTCTGCCGCTCTGCAGAAACTATGTCCCAAAAAATGACCCAGGTTTTTTTGATTTGGGCTAAAAACACCATAATCATAATGAAAAGACCACTGAGAGCTCTTTTACAATAGATCAAAAGATGATTAGAGTGAGACTTTAACATGGTCCTTTGGCATTTTTCAAAACATTCAGGACATAAAGTAAAAAAAAGCTCAGATCTATCAAGAAAATTTAGCTTAAAATTTAGTCTTTGAGTATTTCTTTATTGAAATCGGTGTGAATCAGGAGCAAACAAAAAATGCTATTTTAAAAAAAGAGCTTGTTTTGGAGATTAAAAAAAACGGGGCAGGCCAGAAGCTCCCTGCTCCGAGCTCTCAGGGAGGGGAAAGGGGGACAGAGTTGCTCCGTACCAACAGTCCCACCCAGCACTTAGAGGCGTATTTCTAATAATTTACTGTTGCTCTGTAGAAACAATGTCCTAGAAAACAACACAGGTTCTTCTGGTTTTGACTAAAAATAATAGTAATTAAAAGACCACTGGGAACGGGTTTAAAATAACTCAAAAGATGATTGGGGCTGGTCTTCAAACAACAGGGTTTAGAATGAAACCTGCCAAAATAAACACAGTCATAAATATCCACACTCGAATGACCTTTGAATACACAAAAGATAAAACAAGCTGCTTATTGCCTATTTAAAAAAAATCTTCCTGTTTATTAGTTTTAGATTAGTTTATCTATTAGTTTCTTGGTAGAGCAGCTATTGCATTATTTTCTTATTGATATAGTTAAAGTTTTATTTGAATACTATTTTCTAACTGGGTGGTATCTAAAGTTAAATTAAATACAAAATCAGGCACATACCGGTACTTGTGTTTAATAAACTCCTGTTTCTGCCAACACTTCTATAACAAAGGTTGAGCCTAAAATTGAAATAAAACTACCCTTACAAATTTGTAAAGGGCTTGTTTCCACCAGTGCTCTGCTTTCTAATATAAACCCCTCTCAAATGGTTCATCTCTGCGGTTACCGGTAATTTGATGATTATTGTGTCTCTTTCCCTGTCTGGATCATTCAAATTTGCATTAACACAATTCCAAGAGGAAAAAAATGGATAATCATCTAAGAGAAGTAAAGCTGTTAGCAAATGATTTTGGAGTTCAGAGCTCTACAGTCAGATAGATTATCGTAAACCCATTTAAGCATTCAAGACTGTGCCATGACCAGGGAAACAGAAAAAAACCCTACGAGTAAAATCTCAGACTCCATGGACTCTCAGTCGGCCAACGTTCGTGACAACAAAGTAAGATGAAGACTAAACAAATATAGGTTTCTTTGGAAGGGGTTTCTAAAAGAAAGCCATTTATGTCGAAAAAGAACAAAGAAGCAAAACCCAGCTCCACAATCTGCATCTGAACGAACCACAAGACTTTAAAACAATGTGGGATGGATGAGACCAAAGCAGAGTTGTTTGGGCTTTTAATGTCCAATGCTATTTTTGGCTAGAGCCAAACAGATCTCTGCCAGAAACATCTCATACCAGCTGTCAAAGACAAGGATGTAGGGCTGATGATTTGGCATTCTTTTTTAACTGCAAGACCAGAACATCTTCCAGTCACAGAATTGATCTTGAACTCTCATCTTAATTTTGAGAATACTATATCCTGTACTCCAATCTGGAAAAGCTTTAGACCAGTATTTTGTTTGTTTGTTTTGCATGTGGTGGTTCATAGAGCTGATGTAAAGAAATGTCTTGTGTAAACTTGTCTAAAAGGATGTCTTGTTTTTTGCTGGATGCCCTGCATTCGGCGCACTGCTTTAAAGACTCACTCCGATTATACAATTGGGTTTTTTGTTACTCTTAACATGTTTTGTGGTGTTTTTTTCATGATGGAGTATATATACAAGGACAATGAAGCTTACTAGATCCATATACGTCTTCGTTTTCTATGTCTGAGCTGGCATCTGGCTCCAAACTGTACAGCTGGATAGCTCCAATATTGCTCGCCATTTTTGTTGCACAGACAATCTTAGCTTGGGGGTGTGAGGAATTGTAAGTTGGTGAAGAGAGTTTAAATAGTTAAATGATGGGAAGTCAGAGCGACTTACTCCATTCTGATGGGCCTGCCCCCAACTCAGAGTGAGATTTCTAATAAACTCCTGCCGCTCTACAGAAACTATGTCCTAGAAAAACACCACAAAATTGGCTAAAACAGCACATCCATAATTAAAAGACCAATGGGAACGCTTTTAAAATAGATCAAGAGATGATTGGAGTGGAACTTTAAGGTGGCACCAGCTTTTATGCACAGACAGATGGGATGTTAGAAAACACGCAGGAAGACTTTCAGTCAAAAGTAGCAATAATGCTATTTACAAAGAAAGACATTATCACTGCAAATAATATGTGAAAGCAGCTGTTTACTGTGTATTTTCTGTTCCTTTGTTTAGAGTTAAAACCAGACTGTGGTTTTAGCTGGCAGCTTTATCTAACAATTTTGTGGTCATTTATGATAGAACATTTTTTTTAACCTGAGTGATCTTGCATAGCAGTGAAAGGGCGGTGGTGGTCTTATAACTGTATCATATGTTTGCTGTGACAGTGAGGTTATTTAGTTCATAAACAAGTGGTCTAAAGAAGCTTTACATCAATGTCTGTGTGACTGGTTCCTCCAGTAGTGAGTCAAAAAAGCAGACTTAACTCCAGAAATACCTCTTAATTATGCTCAGAACTCTAATACTCTATGATAGACAAACGCAGGCATGCAAGCACAGACACATCGCTTGCTCCATGTAAGCAAAGAAAGCCTCACAGCTTAGTCTCCTTCCAGAAAAAAATACTTTCCCTGTTATCTGCTTTGATCATCCTGTGAAAATGGGATACAAATAAGGAAAATTACTTGTGCTACTTGTTGTGGTGCCCTCTGAGGTCTGTTTGGTTCTTAGCGGATCAGAAAACTTGGAAGTATTCTAAATTGAAGGTTATTCCAGGAAGGTGGAGAGATTGGAAACTGCTGCTAAGTCATGCTCACATATAAAGATGCTTGACTGAACAATTGCACAAATAAAAAAACTCCCAAATCCTTTGAGGTTTTGATTGATGTAGTCTAAATTCAGACCTCCGAACTATTAAAATACTTTGAGAGGACTATAAGGGAGACACACAACTGGCCACTTTCAATCATTGCACGTATTGTGAAAAAGTGTTGGCCTCAAATTTTCCTTAACAATGTGAGGCTAAAAATAACTCCCAGGAAACAGCCACTTCAAATTATTGATGCCAAAGTAAGATCTGGAAGCCGGTAAATAACTTGGTTTTGCACAGATTTGTTTTATTGGAGCTTCATCTCTGCCTAAGAATTTGTGCAAAAAAACCAACAACTGGTATTTGCTGGTAACAGCGGGAAAACTTTCACTGTTGATTGCGTGCATTTGAAGGGAAATTGTACCAATAACATTTGGTGCTGTCAACCAGAATAGGACAGGGTGGAACTTTTTAAGGAATATTTCAGTGTTGATTGCTTCAACTTGACCGGCAAGTTTCTAAAAGGATGGAAATCATGGAAGGTTTGTGCAGGAGGGGCCTTGGCTGACTTTTGCTTACCCTACGAACAGCTTTCAGTTTGAGTATCTCAGAGAAATGCAGAGATGCCATAAGTTAACTATGAATAAGATAAGCATTCTCCTTATCACATTTTCTTCTTCTTCTGTGGGGAAAAGGGCACATCAACTCGTCACTTGCACGTATCTGCGTTCCTTCTTTGATGGTTGTAAACTGATTAGATTAGTAGTCATATTCCTGAGGCAATGCACACGGATCTTGCGGAGCAACACAGACGACTGCCTAAAAAGCAAACCAAATTATTATTTGAACATGATACAGATACGATGTCAAGTCTTTCTAGAGCAAATGGTTTATTTCTGTCCACAGAAGGCCTGTGTTTACAGTGGAAAGGGAAACAAGTGCTCTTTGTGTTGTCTCTTTTCAATAGTGATCCAATTCAGCGCTGAGTTTACAGCTCAGGTTGGCTAAAATGGGTCAGTAAGACGGAATACTCAGCTGATCAAAAAATAGTGCAGAGAAATGACAGCTGAGCCTCAGGCTTTACTCTGTTGAGCTTATTTGTAATTGATTTCTACTTTTTCATCGCTGGTCAGGCTGCACAAAGCTCGCATCTTTGTTGTTTTGTGTGGGACAGTTTTTCTGGGAGATTGCTGGGTCGGAAAAAATGTATTTAGTGATGATCTATTGTTAGTTAAACTTAGTATTCTTTCCCTGTCAGAATGCCTTTTCTGTATCAGGGCAGTGGCAATTGTTTGTCCTATATTTAGGTTTTAATTCCCAATTTTTTTTCAAAATATGAGGGATGTGATGAAAATATTCAGTTATAGAGGGGGTGGTTTTGGGGATTTCATCGCATCTTAAGAATTCAAGGCCAAGGGCCAAGCGTGGCCTGTTTTCACATTATTTTATAAATAGCACACATTTATAGAGGGGGCAAATCCTAAATTTAGCCCCCTCTTGAAAAGACAAAGAGCACAGACGAGCTAGTGGCCAAAGAAAGCTGAGATGACGTGTAATGCTTTGCTGTAAATAAAAATGGTATCTACAATGACGAGACAAATGGAGATGTGTGAGAGTTTTGGAAGTATGAGGAAGGAAGGGAAGAGCTTATGGTCCAAAGCACTACATCATCTGTCAACGAGTCAAGGCGCCGTGGTGGAATGGGCTAAGTGCGACTGTCTGTGGAAGTGGGTCACTGGTGTTCATTGATGGTGTGACTCCTGACAGAAGCAGCATGGCGAATTTTGAAATGTGTCAAGCTTGTTCTACCTTCTGCTCGAATTCTGTGAAACGCCGCCACATTGACTCAGCAGAGCACACATGCAGAACACTCCAAATGTACATGTCGCAAATGTTTCAAGACAAAAAACGGAAAAAGGGCTGTTTTCTAAAATGACACTGACTTGCAGTGTTGGTGATCATGCTGGTTTCTTACTGAAAAAGACTTACAAGCAGGCAGCATCCACAGAGAGTTGCCCTGGCAACCAGGATGATGGTTTTCTCTAGGATATTCAAGTATAGGTAAAATAATACTTAGTTGTTGTGTTATAGCTGCCATTTTTATACATTTTTACACTGAAATTAAACAATTGTTAAATTGTTTTGTTTGGATTTCATGTGATATTCTTTAAAGTCATGTTTTTTAGTGTTTGTGATGGAGAGTCCTTTTGTGAAACTAAAGCCCCTTTCATCTGTTTTCACAGGGTTTTGTGCTTCTTTCATTCTTTTGCGGAGGTGGCGGCTGACCGGTCCCTGCTAGTTTTTTCTAAAAGAGCGTTCCCATGAGGCCGGCTCGGATGGGACTTCCAAAACTTCAGAAAGGGCCTGGCTGGGAGAGGGAGTGAGTATGGACAACCTTCCTGACTTCTGTGACCCCTGCCCGTCCAGCCGCCGGGAATGGGAGTGAGTATACGATCAAGTCCACCTCAGTTTGTGATTCTACTGTAGCTCTGTTGTTATATTATTTATCCACACTTTTTTAAAAATTTTATTTGCATCACTGATTAAGCATGAAGGGGGATGAAATGCAAACCTATTTATTTTTTTAGCTAAATATATTTTATTTTTTAGCTAAATATATTTTATTTTTTAGCTAAATATAAATATATTACTGATTAAATGAGCTGACAAGCAGACAAATGTTTCTATTATGTTTTTGGAAAAAGAATTTTCAATTAAATAATGCTGACAGTCAGAGATGGATGGGAAATATGAGGAAAGAAAGCAGAGAATTACATGTGGAAAAACGCCAAATTCTTTTATTATGTAGCGCAGACGTATGAATGTTTAAGGACTAAGAAAAAGGGCAAAAGTTTAATTTTGAATATTTCAGTGGTGAAGTAAAGCTTTTTTGTTTTTTATATAAAAGAGTTCTAAAACGTATTCTGAGTGAACATTATGTCACAATTCTGTTGCTCCAGTAAAATCTAAATCTGAGGGTTTTGCGTACAAATGTTGCTTCAGTTGTCGCCATAAACGTCTTACAGAACCACATCAAAGATCATCATAAGAAGTGTTCTTTGTGATCAACGGTAACCCAACCATTCTTCTTATGCGCTCAAGAAATACATGAAGGGAATGTCTCTGGTGCACGCAAGATTTTTTGGCTGGATAAACCTGATCTAGGTCATTTAGGTCACTAGAATCTAGATCTACGCTGTTTTGTACTCGATTCCGTCACAGAAAAATAAAAAAATATTACATTTAGCCATAAAAAACTGAAGCTCAGCTAAGTTGCATCTGTTTAAACCTAGGGTAACATGTCTGGCAGGAGAGGCTGGAAACAAAAACAAAAAAAACTTCATGATTTACGACTTAATATCTTTACTGCCATTCATAAATGAAGATGCACTGATGTTTTAAAATACAAACAGTAGTAATGCAAGGCATAAGCTGGAAAACTGTGACTCATCTCAGCATGTTTGCATACACAGCATTATTTCAGCTTTAGGTGCCAGTGACCTTGTAAAGTGTCCAGACTTTGCTTTCTGCAATCCGAGTAATTTAAAAAGGTGTTGTTGTTTTTTTTTATTGTTGAGAACATGGTTTATTAGCTTCCTTTTTTAGCTTTTGCGTATTTTGCATTTTAGCTCACTGCAAAGTCACAATAACCTACTGTTTGGACAAGCAGTTCCAGTTTGTTCAGAAAGCCTTTTAAAAAATCACATTGTTTTTATCAAAAGTTGAATAAATTAGGTGATAATCACATAATCTCAACCAGCCATATTAGAGAAATAATCACATAAACTACATTTTAAATGTCTTTTTTCTTCTAGTACCAACAGCTGCGTGGACGATTTAATGGATGAAGATGAAAAAGACAGAGCAAAAAGGTAACTGGAAGAGTGAAGTTGTGTTTTTTGTGTGTGCTGCTCTTTAGTTTGGACGGAGGTGAAAACAAAAGTACATTCTTTCACTTTGGTAAGTGAGTTAAGAATAACTAGGTAATCTGTAAAATATGCAGGCCTTCTGTCTGGACTCAAAGAAAAGTAAAGACAACTTTAAATGTGTTTCAACTTGTAGTTTTGTCCACCACAAATGATTTATTCAACAAAAATAATTCTAAAACAGTGTGTGACAAGTTTAGCAAATGTCAAGATTAAACACATCCGGGTTTAGAAACAAATAATTAAAGTTATCTTCTTTTACTTTTGACAATATTGCTTCAGTTCTTTTATGTTTGAGGGTCTTGGTGTGTACGCACAGTTGGCGTTTTCATGTCCCAGCCCAGCTTTTCCCTGGGCTGAAGTCTGGACTTTGACTGGGTCATTGCAAAACCTTGATTGTTTCTTTTCTGCTGCTGTTTGCTGGATCGTCCTGGTGCATGACCCACTTTCAGCGCAGTTTCAGCTTTTGGACAGATGGCCTTACATTTCAATCTCCAATACTCTAGTGTTGCAGCAGTTCATGGTCAACTCAGTGACCTTGCTGTTACTATGTCTTGTACCTGCAAAACAAGCGCAAACCAGCTCTCTGTACTCGCCATACTTGATAGCCACTGTGAGATGCACCTGGGGGGGGGTTTACTAACCTTGTAGTTAAACATTAGGACTTAATACCCAACAGGACACCTTAAAGAGCATTGTAGAGTAGAGTAGAGTAGAGTAGAGTAGAGTAGAGTAGAGTAGAGTAGAGTAGAGTAGAGTAGAGTAGAGTAGAGTAGAGTAGAGTAGAGTAGAGTAGAGAATTATTTATTAATCACCATCAGGAGGAATGCAGCTGTCTGGCTAGCACACATACCACACTCAGAAAGGAAACATAAAAATAAAATATACTAAACTAACACTGTTAAAACAAGATAAATACTATTAATGGACAATGTATAAATACATTTGTTCAACAAATAAAAGGACAAAAATGACAAAATAAAAGTAGAAATAAGTAAGATCCTCTTTTAGCAGTGCCTGTTACGGACCCTTATTACGGCCAGAATTAAAGACCTTCTGAACCTCTCAGTTCTGCAGCGCAGTTAGAGGATTCTCTCACTGCGACTGCTCCTCTGAGAGGCCAGGGTCACATGCAGCGGGCGCCTTTTGTTCATGAGGATGGCCTTCAACATGCTCCTCAATGCTCCTGTAAGAACCTTTCTTATAAAAAAAATTCCAGGAAAGTATCATGAACATAACCATGATGACAGCAGCCTGCTAACTCTGATGCAGCGCTTGGTATTTTGTGAATTTGTTTTTTAGTGTTGTGAACTTGGCCTTAGCTTGCAGGCATGCTCCCTCCTGGGAAGACCAGCAGCTGTTTATCACTAGAGAACAGTCTCTGGATGATGACTTCACATGATTCAAAAATGGCTTCCTAGATTACTGGGTGGAAGAATTCATAATCAAAGATTACCGCTGATGATATCGGGCGTGGCATTTCACACTCGAACACACCTAAATGCTCAATTGCACCAAACAAACCACACCAGAGTAAAGACCCACCATGGTCATCTTTTGATCTATCATAAATGCGTTCCCAGTGACATTTTAAGTATGGTTATGCCATTTTTAGTCAAAATAAAAAATAAAAAACGGTGTCATTTTCTAGAACATAGTTTCTGCAGAGCGGCAGTAGTTCATTAGAAATTTGCATCCGAACTGTTGGCGTAGAGCAACCCCGCCCCTCTTCCTCTCAATTCTCTTTTTTTTTTATTTTTACATGCTCTCCCATAAACCTAAACTCCTTCACACTCCCCAACCTAACATTACCCTTTAGGTAATTTCTAATAATCTAGTAATAAGGTACATTTGATTAGAGAGATTTTGTTTATTCTTTTTTTTTTCAATAGGTGAAATAAACCAAAATTATAAATGTTTTGTGTGATGTTTAGAAAAATACGTCACAAGTTAATAATGTTAATATTGATCTGGAGTTGGATTTTATACCATTTCTCAAACTGCCGAGGACCAGATGATTAGGTACTAAAATATGAGACCACAGAGTTGAAGGCTGGTGGGTTATGTTCCTACTTTTATTACTTATCAATCCAGCTTATAATAAATTTTACACTCTATTAAAAAAAATTGGGCTCATAGCTTCTTTACTTGAACACATTTTTACATAAAAATGGGCTTTAACATCAGAATTAATATTAGGGAGTGAAATGTCTTTATCAATGTCTTTTTCAATCAGGAAAGATCCTGGTAATATGATTTATTAGTGAAACAGAAAAAGGGGAAAGGAAATAAGTCCATAGACTGTGGCGGTTAGACTTTGGGCCGGGGACATTTTACATGCTTGGAATGACCTGGAACCACGGTGAAAAACCCAAGAGCCTAGACGCTGATGGTGGTTGAGGCCAGACTGTGCCGAAACGGAGAGCCAGGAGGAGAACAGGGGCGTAGATGGGCCGGCGAAAACTCTGCAAAGCAGATAAACAAACGTCTCTGGATTTAAAGGCAGGCATCTGTGATTGGCTGTGAAGACAGTTGGCTATTGGTTCAGAGTGAAAACTGACTGGTGTGTGTAGTGAACCCAGTGTACCTGTAAATGAGGTAGATCTTCCTTATTGAAATTGCACCAAAGCTTCACTGTGTAGGCATACTTTTAAAGCAGTTCACCAACAGACGTGTCTTTTTTTAGGACCATCACCTGGTTCTCATTTATCTCTTTTTTGGTTTTGTCTGGTTTTGATTCAGCTTTTTTTTTTCTCTGATCACTTCAAATGTGCTGCCTGATACAGGGCCTCCCGAAACAAATCGGAAAAGAAAAGAAGAGACCAATTCAATGTTCTCATCAAGGAGCTATGCACCATGCTACAGGGTCAGGGCCATCCGCGCAAGATGGATAAGTCCACTATACTGCAAAGGACTATTGACTTCTTACAAAAACAGAAAGGTGGGAACCTTTTTTTTTTTTTTTTTGCTGATTGCATTTTCCCCCCAAACATTCCCATTCAGTTTGGATCCCTCTTTATCTTTGTTTTCTCTTCAACTTTTTCAGACATCACTGCACAGAATGAAGTCAGCGATGTGAGGCAGGACTGGAAACCCTCTTTCCTCAGTAATGAGGAGTTTACTCAGCTCATGCTGGAGGTAAAACTCAGCAGGATGCATGCAGAGAAATGGGGCTTTGGCTCAACAAAGAAAACATGTCATGAAAAGGCTTTTTCAAAGTGCCTATTTAAGCTCACTTGATTTTTACTATTTTTCTTGTGAAGTTTGCACTAATAACACATTTCATGTTGCTAAATTCCAGTTTTGAATAAGATAGCTGTGCCTGTCTTTCATCAACTTTAACCTTTTTGCACTCCTTCCTCACAGGCCCTGGATGGATTCCTGGTTGCATTAACCACAGATGGCAACATCATATATGTATCTGACAGCGTGTCTTCACTTATTGGCCATTTACCTGTAAGTGGGGGAGCTTGTTGTTATTCTGCTGTCTCCCTTCTTTATTTTTGTACTATTAGAGTTTGAAAATGCACTTCCTGCTTTGCAAAAGTCTAAATTTAGCATAAAAAGACTAACTCACAGAGACAAGAAGGATGTAAATTATTAATGTCTATACAGCAAAAATAATTCTCTTGATAAGTCTTAAAAAGAAAGAATATAGAAGTATGCGGCTCTGGAGCAGTTTTGATGCTTCAAAGATTGAAAATAGGTAAAGAAAAGTTTAAATCATGACACGCTATGTCTAAAATAGCATCATTATTTCAAAGATTGAGTGGGCAATCAGTCTTTAAAGTTTTCATTTGGAACAAATTGCCAACAGAAACTTTTGTTTGGTATATAATGTGTTTCACAGACTAACCATCATTCATTTGTTGTGTTGCACCAGTCAGATATGGTGGACCAAAGTATCTTGAATTTCCTCCCGGAGCGGGAACATGGGGAGGTGTATAAGCTGCTATCATCCCACATGCTGATGACTGACCCCGTTGCTGCTGACTTCCTTGACAGTGAGTGTCCTGCTGAGCGGCCTCTCTGCTCTCACGCTGTCTGGGTCATCATGATGAAGCACAGTGGAAAGGTCAAAGCCCAAACATTGCCTTTATTTTAGGAGGTCAAACTCCCTGTCAGGGGTGCATTTTATTCACCTAATGTCTGCCTCAAAACTTGTTTGTTGTCGTTTTACGAAAGGAAATCCCATTTTGCCTCATGACCTCATGACTGCAGTGTTATTGTGTCAGAAGAACTTCAAAGATTGTCCCGACTGAACTCTCACATACAGAACAAGTTGCTATTTGGGCGGCTGTGGGTTATTGGATTGTTGATTAGCTTGTTTCTATGGTTAGAATTTTACCTAAGAATAGCAGATGACTTAGTATCATGCTTAAGACCTTAAATCACTGTTATGTTAACAGTAATCCAAAGCAATGTAGCATAGGAGACTAAAGAAGCTGACCTTAATCCCGTGTTTCTGTCGCGCTTTTCTTGGGAGGAGAGACGGTGAGGCACCAAAGTCTTTGGCTGACACAAGAAACCTTAATGCAGACTGTCACACAGCCAGTTCTGGAGCCATTTTCATCATTAGGGTTAAAATTGTGCCTACAAAATCAGAATCATTTGCTTTCAACAGCAGTAAGATCCCTAAAAACCACAGAGACAATTCAAGACTCAGCCTTTTAGTAGTTCATCTTTACCTTCATTGACTAATATACAGATCTTTCTGTCTCCTAGTTATAACCTCCCAATTTGTTATTTTCTAATTTATGAAGAAATCTAAAAGTAAATCATACTACCAACATATTTTGTTTTAAAAAACAAAATGTTTATTTTCCAGTGTTAAACTAAGTATGTTTTGCTTCCATTCATTTCAGCCTAAAAGCAAACGTCGATTGTGAAATATTTATATGTAATTGTGTGTTGTTAGGCTCCTCATTTGCACTCCTAAGCTTATGCTTTTAAAATGCATGCATATTGCATTATGCCTTAACAATGAAATGACCTTGTTTTCCAGGCGAGGCACATATTGAATTTTGCTGTCATCTAGCCAGAGGAAACTTGGACCCAAAGGAGCCGCCGGTGTATGAGTATGTCAAGTTTGTCGGAGATTTCAAATTTCACAACAATGGTAAGATTTTTGTATGCATTTTATTAAAAACTGAAATCAAATGTTCTCCATGTTAATTGGTGAAATAACATGCACGGTCTTTTCCTGCAGTGCCTACGTCTTCTTGTAACGGACATGAATTAACGTTACCCAGAAGTCTACAGTCATCTCTGGAGGAGCAGGTCTGCCTCATTGCCACTGTACGATTAGTCACTCCGCAGTTTCTGAAGGTGCGTGCAGCTTTTTTATTCAAATGCAGACTTTTTTTGTACAGTTTTTGTTACGAACATCTGTTTTTGTTAAAGGAATAAAACTGTCAGAACATTTATAGTCAAAGAGGAATGTTAATAAGGAGCTGGATTATTTGGTTTATGCATCTGGACTTTTTTGGAATTTCCACCTTTGAATCCTTTTCTTCCTAGAAGTCAAACTTTGGAAGAATTAAAGACGAGCAATTGTAAACAGTTCAATGGTATTATAGGTCAAATCTGATTATTTTACTGTAAAAAGTACGAACCTATCTATTACAGGGATGAGTTTGCAGAAATCCTTTATTAGGAGAATTGGATCCCCATATTTATCCACTTTAAAAAAAATCTCAGATGTTTACAATCAAACTGAAAGGTTTTTTTTTAACAGCTTTTATTCACATTTTCTCCTACAGACTATAAAGTGTTGCTTTTGTTAACAGATTTGTGACATTTTCAAGATTTATGGACTCACTCAGAACATGGAAACTAACTGTTAAACACAAACATGACTACAAATATTTGATAGCAGAGCTGTCTTTCATTTAAGTTTCAACAAAATTCTCAGTGAGAAGGTCTAGTTTAAGCTACTTTACCATGAATTCTTTTAGACATGTTGCCTCAGATTCACAGGATGCACTGTTGCTCTGCAGGGAAAAAAAACCTTCACTCTCGTGTTTTCTGTTTTGCTGCAGGATTTGTGTAACGTGGATGATCCTTGTGATGAATTCACCTCCAGGCACAGCCTTGAATGGAAGTTTCTGTTTTTGGATCACAGGTAACAAAAAAAGTGGGATAAAAAATTGGGATAATCCTGACAAATAAGGGTGTCAACTCAAATTTAAAGTAATCATCTTCTGTCTTCCAGAGCTCCGCCCATCATAGGCTATCTACCCTTTGAGGTGCTTGGAACGTCTGGTTATGACTACTATCATGTGGATGACTTGGAGCTCATAGCACAATGTCACAAACAATGTAAGGATTCTCCTTCATCTACTCCTCTTCGTTATCATCTCTGAGTGAGAATAAAGGAGTTTTTTTCTGTCTTGTCTTCTCAGTATTGCAGTTTGGAAAGGGCAAGTCCTGCTACTATCGCTTCCTGACCAAAGGACAGCAGTGGATTTGGCTGCAGACTCACTACTACATTACATACCACCAGTGGACCTCCAAGCCTGAGTTCATTGTGTGCACTCACACTGTCATCAGGTATCATCCTCCTCTGACATTTGCTAATTTTTCAACAAAGGTATAGTGTGAACCATTGTGGGGTCCCATTTTAGTGTCTCACAAAAACCTGCGTATGTTTTCAGCTACGCTGAGGTGAGAGCCGAGCGGAGAAGAGCTTTTGGACTCGAAGAGCTATCACCACCTGAGATAGCGCCCTCCTCAGTGAAGGTAAGAATCAGAGCTGAGCTGCACGGACTGCAGTGCGATGGACTGCACTGATTGCTTCAATGGTGCATCCCAGGCTCAGGAGCTGTACTTGGACATCTGCTCGACTCTGGATGCTTCGCGGGACAGAAACAGCGGTGCACGTTCAGTGTCCTCCCAGAGCTCCCGGAAGTCCTCCCACACAGCGCTGTCGGACTCCGCATGTGAGTCATCCCCTGGTCTCTAGAGTGCAAACTCTCTCCACAGCAGGCCATTATTTAAAGAAAGCTGGCTCATAGATGGCTGGACGGTCTGTTGCTGATCTGAATCCCCTCAGGAAAACAGCTCAATGTGAATTTCATGTGTAAACAAGAGATCCAAACTCTTTTTATGAATCTCCTGCAGTTGAGCAGTTTGTGTTTCATTTTCTCATCAGTGGTAGAAGTCCTTGTAATTTAGCAGACTAGGCTATACTTTTTAATGAGAAAGCATCAGCATGAAAGGTTTCCAAGGTATAGTTTATGCTACTTTTAGCCTCCTTTCTCCTGAACATACTGCTGTTCCACCCACCTTCAGATGTACTGAAACCTCTCACTTCCTGCATATTTATGAGGACGACTCAGCAGCAGCAGATAAACTGGAGTCTCAGTTTGAGTTATACAATCTCGCCATAGCTCAAAATGCCATTCAGGCTATTTTGGTTTAAAAACTCCATTTAAGTGGCTCATGTTTTTACTTCATGTCTTTTTGTGTGGGCTACTCTGAAAGCCATGAAGCAAATGTTCATGGGTTTTGGGAGGTTGCAGTTTAAGGCGTTGATCAACGTCTGATGAGTCTGCCGTGTCACACAACCAAAGAAAAAAGATTCAAAGTTCTTTTTTGGTTTATTTGAAAGCCACTTTGTGTCATTTACTATCACTCTCCTCTATGTATTTACTATTGACACAGAAACTAAAGGAAAAAAATATGTGAAGGTCCATAAACCATTCAGGAGTATGCAATTACATAAAAAGAAAAGATACTTGAATTTATTGTTATGAAAGACCCACTCCAATGAAAATGGTGTTTTTAACTTATTCTTGTTGCATTTTTGTGATGATGGAGGATATATGTGAAGAAAATTTGGCTAAAAATGGAATTTTCTGAGTATTTCTTCAATCAATTTTTGTGAATCAGTAGCAGATGAATAATGCAGTTTGAAAAAGTTCCCTTCTTTACTCCATTCTAATGCATCCAATTGTGGACGACTAGATCAATTTAGGTCTTCATTTGCTTTAGTCTGAGCTGCCATCTGGTTCAAAACTGCACGCATGGATAGCTCAGGTATTTCTCGCCATTTTTGTTGCACCGGTTATGTTAGCTTGGAGGTGTGAAGTAAGCTAGCGGGAGAGCACATAAACAGATGGATGATGGGAAATCAGTGCAAGCTTGCTCCATGTAAACAGTCCAACCCACAACTCGGAGATACATTTGTAATGAACCACTCTGTAGAAAGTGTGTACAAGATTTTTGATTTTGGCTAAAAATGGCATAATCATGATTAAAAGACCACTGGGAATGCCTTAAAAAAACATTAAAAGATGATTGGAGTGGGACTTTACATGTAACAGAAGGCTGGTGGTGGTGAGGAAATGTGTGGCGATGATCACAATGTCTCTTCTGCAGCAGCAAACTCCTACACAGAGGCCTGCACGCCGTCATGGCAGTCCGCTTCCATCGGGCAGGAAAAGACACCTGCCAGACTCCAATCCAGCGGCTCGAAGGTCAGTTTCTACTTCATGAAACAAATGAGTGTCTCCCTCTGTGTGAGATAATCTATAGGAAAACATCTGTGTGAAGACAACATCGTGTCAGAAGTGGCTCTTAATTGTAAAAAAAAAAAAAAAAAATGTTATTTTTTTTCCTTTAGAATTTGGCCCAAAGACAAAATTCCTTTGATTTTGTTCCCCAAATGAGCCTCCCCCTCTCTCCTACCTGCAGCCAGCACTCAGCAATGGTTTGTGTTTAGACTTCCTCTCCTGCCTAATACCTCTGTCTCTTCTGTTTGTGCACGAGATCTAACTTGTTTTGTGTTAACTGCGATTAAAAAATAAACAAATCTAAAATTGATCGGAAAACTACATTTTGGCTTCAGTGAAGAATAAAAGGCGATGAACATTGTTGTGTTTGTGCAGCAGCAGCAGCAGCAGCCGCCGTCGCAACAGTCCTCCATGTATCAGCTGCAGCAGCCTCAGCTGGGCGTGATGAACCAGCTGAAGGAGCAGCTGGAGGAGCGGACACGCATTCTGCAGGCCGACATCAAGACACAGCAACAAGAGCTGCACGACATTAAGGAGAAGCTTCAGCTTGCTAACCTGCAGGTAAATAAAGGATTGGCCCACACATTATGGAACCCCTGAGTTTCATCAAAGAAACAACCCAGTATTATTATAATTGAAATAAAAAATAGTCAACAGTAATGGTGAAATGCCTCCATCTAGAGGATTTACCTGATACTACACCACCTAGATAACCTGAGGCTCAGATATCTGGGGCTCTGTCTGTTATGTCACTGCTCTTCCAAGCTTACTACACATAAAAAGCTTACCAACCAGGTCTGATCACAGACTTTCTTTATTACTCACATATAGCAGTTATGGGAGCAACTTATTTATTTATTTTTGGTAGCTAATCTCCCTGTCTCTTTCTTTTTCGTTTGCGTCAGATGTTGTTACAGCAGCCTGCCCATGACTTTGGTCAGGCGCAGCAGCCGCAGCAGCAGGGCCCAGGAAGGCCAGCTCAGCAGAGCCAGTCGGGGGTCATCAGGCAGCTCCCCGGACACCCCAAACCAGGCGCCTGCGGGACTCACACTACATCCCCTCACTCTGCTGTCAGTGACAGCAATTCACCGACAACACAGGTGCAAGGCAGCAAAAGAGAACAAAATAATATCTAGAAGTACATCTTTTAAGCATAAACTTTATTTAGGGAAGGGCCCCTTTATTGCAGTAAATCACAAGTATTGGTTAAAAACATATTTTTCTGAAAACATTAAATACATTGAGGGGTGTTTTAAAAATATATATATATATATAAAAACATGGGCCGGGCCGCAGACAGCTTAAAATTAAAAACCCACAGCTAATAAAAAAACAAATGACTTTGGAAAGTGTCCTTAGGGAGAAAAGAGCCAGTGAGAAAATGTGCGAAGAAAAAAAAATCTGCTATTACAAACAAAACCAGGAGTCTTCCTCAAAATATGGATTTATTGCGACACCAAATCCACTTTGCGGAATAACGACTCCTGTTATGCTGATAATATTGCAGACACGGTGGATTCACAGTAAAATTATATTTAGAAAGTACTTGTTTTGTGGTGTTTGTATAATTTTATTTTGTTTTATTTATCCATCACACCTTATGAGTTGGCGTCCACTTTGACGTTTATGGGAAAATCTACATCACATCGTACTGGGTCCTACACAAAGTCTAAGTTTAAACTGTTTTAGCTGCAGATATTTTACAGAGAATAAAGATTCATAAAAACTAAAGTACTGATTTATGGAAATGTGTTGAACAGACATTTAAGAATTTTTCTAAATTACAAGCATCTTTTCCAGAAACTTTTGCATAGACGTGTTAAAGAGAAATGTTTTATTTACAATCAAAATATGAGAATTCTTTTTAACCTGAAAGATAATCTGAGCCTGAATTGAGTTCTTGGTGTTAGAATACATTCTGTGAAAATAAAAAACCTGTAATGTTGCCTTAATCGATTTTTTGCATATCAGAAACAACAACTACAAATCAACAACTGTTTCACTGAATCTTCATCCTCTGTAAAACATTTACAGATCATTTCAAGGCATTAAAATCATTTTAATTAGAAAACTAGATTTTTATGAAACTGGAAGTTCTCAAGTACTCAAATTAAACAACAACTTTGGATCAGTCACTGAAAATATTGTCTTAAAAAACGTTTGGGACCACTGGTGTAGAGGAAGGGTTGTGTTTTTAGGAGCTCTTTATTTCATTAGATAAGTTTCAGCAGAATTATTACGTTTTTTAGCTTTCTTTTCTCGCTGTCTTGCAGGGTCAGCAGAGGAACTCACGCCAATCACATTCAGTAAGTTTGCCGGTACAGACCAACACGAGTCGGACGACGCCTTTCTACAGCAACCCTATGATGTTCTCTCAGCCCAACGCCCGGCCGCAGCAGGATGCAAACCAAAGACACACAGACAACCAGTTCAGCCAAGAGGGACAGCTAAGGTAAGGACTCCGAAAAACGATGAAACAGGCCGCACGGCTCATGCAGGTCCTCCACTGAAAGATTTCATTTTTTAACAGGATGCTCCTCAATCAGCCAATGCAGACTCTGGTCCCTACAAGCAGTGTCACCTCACAGCCTTCCCAGTGCAACATGGGTATCTCCCAAACCCTGTAAGGCATCAGATTACACACACGCGCCCACGGTTGTTGCGTGTTGGTCACAGTATGTCTGACTGCGTTCCTTCATGCAGATACAACCTGGAACAGCCAATCATCGCCCCCTCCTTCTCCATGCAGCAGGTCAACTGCAACGCCGTGCTTGTGCCCTCGCCAGTGTTCACGTCCCCCATAATGATCCCACACAACACCTTCATCACACATCAGTCCCAGCCAGCCTACCACTCTCAGCCTCAGGCCTCACAGCATTCCCTGCAGCTTCAGCAGCCACAGCAGTTCTTTCAGGTACAAAATTCACAAGTTTGATGAATCATGTGAGCATTTCAGTTAATCTAAGCTAAACTTAATCATTAGAGAGCTGGTAATAGAGACAGATGGTATGCCAATCCCTATAGGAGAATAATTTACCATATAATAAAAACAAAATTAGCCAAAATACTACAAAAGATGAAAATGAATTTGAAAAACTGACGCTAACAAGTTTTGAAATGCTAAGTTGGACAATAGAAGATATGCCAGAATACATTCATGCTCTCTTTTTTTGTGCAGATGACTCAAGGACTTGTTCACAGTGGATCCACTCAAGCTTTCTTACAAACCACTAATGTCTCACAGCAAAGCACCGTGGGATACATTCAGCAGCAGCCACAGTCACAGCAGCTGCCACTGACGCAACAGCAGCAACGGCAGTACCAACATTCCCAAAACCAAACTGGCAACGTTTCAGAGTTCCGAAACATGTTGACTCGGTAGCACCACAGACTCAGTCTGAGCACTAAAATCTGCCGCTGTGGTGCGGCTCTTCAGGCGCCGTTGTGATCGGTCAAACTTTACTGGAAGATCCCTCCCCCCCGGACACGGGAGACCGCTCGCGGGGGATCTGACCTTTGACGTAAAACCGCCTGTTCTAAGGAAGCCGGCACACAAGTCGCGGCAGACTGCACTGACCCAATGTGGGCTGCAGGATCTGAGCAGAGCCTGAGGTCGCCGGGCCTTCATCAGAGTCATCACAAGGCCACATCGCACCAGGAGGAGATTTAAGGCTCTGGAGGAGTTGCTTCACAAACCCACATGTGGAAGGTCCTCTTTTTCAGTGTCTGTTTGTAGCCTGGTCCCCTACCCGAGAGTAAAATATTTATTGTTGACCCATAAATTAATGTTTGGCTTCACTTTGAGATTATCTATTAAATCTTAAGTCTGACACCCCCACCCCACAGTGACACATCTTTAAAATGTCTTTAGACAAAACAAAAAGTGTCACATCTCTTTAACGGTACCCACCGTCTCTCAAACCGCACGCAGAGACAAGCTTTACAGTGCAATACAACCTTAAGGCGACCGTCATATCAAAGTATGTTATTAGCAGACCCGATGGATGTTCCACGGAGCTGCTGGAAGCCGGGATCGTCTTCAACCGTATGGAAGGTCCATCTAGATTTTTAAAGCCTCAATCCGAACTGAAGAACGGGTGCTGTGAAATTCCTAAAGCTTCTTACACAAAGCTCTGAAATTGTAGTTTTAGTTGCTTCTGAGAAGTTATGCAGTCCTAAAATAAATGAAGAACAGCCACCAAAGGGGGGAAACTTGTGCCTTCAGCCATACCTGTTGTGGTTTGATAGTTTCGTCTGATTACGGCTTTAAAAATCCAGCTCAGGTCCACTTGAAAAATAAAAGGTTTATTTTCATATGAGTATACTTCTAATTTTCTGCATCAGATTGAAAATATATGACGAAAATAGATTTGTATTGGATATATTACATACATAAATATTGTGTAATGGGTGATTTGAAACCTTTACATGTTTGGCTAGTCTCCAATTCCCTGAAAGTGTCTGTAGTGATGATATCAGATATAAATGGAATTATTATTTTTAAAAAAGTATATGATGAAAAATCCATTTTATACACAAAAGTTTTAATAGATTTTTGTGTCATTTTAGACAATGAGAGGTCAATCCTGCTCCCTGGTCCTTGTGTCTTGTCCCGTTCATGGTTTAATAAAACATCTTTTCCATGCACCACCACTGATTGGCACGTGGTGTTTTCTTGAACGCATTTGATTGTAGTGCAACAACACACTGCTGCGGATTTTATTAAGGCCTGGCCAGTCTTTTAGTCGTTACTGGGAGATTCTATTATTTTATTAAAGAGTAAATGTTTAGTCCAACTGAGACCAATGACTGATTAGTATTTTATTTACACAGAAAAATTCGGATGTGGCCTCTTCCTGAAACAGAAACTCAAAGCTGCGTTTCTCTTAAGGATCATTGTCCCTGTGTGAAAATGTTACAATCTGTTTGTGTTGCATTATTTAAACTTTGCTAGCCACATTGGGGAATAATCTGCACTTTTTCTTTGTGCTGGTTTAATGATAGAATTGATGATGTGTAACGACTAATCTGCTTTGCACTTCTGTCTTTGCCAGTTTGGGATTTAAAGATGAACAAACAATTTATAAGCCGGAGGAATAATGCAGCATTGTGCGCTCTTTGCAGTTCACAGAGCTCAATAACAATGGAATGACAGTTGCAACAAACAGTTAGGATGAATGGAGCATGTTGTTGAAGCTCGATTCCAGAAGACAAAGAAATGCTTTTAAGCAGGGATGAAATCTAGATAAACCAGTTTGAAACTTAAAAAAAAACCTTTTACACTGGCCCAGCTTTACAGGAAACCCACTTTTGTTGCCACACTTTCTAAAAGGCAGGCTGCCACCACAGAGTAGATATGCAAGTCCCGTTAGAGAGTGATGCTGCCCGTTTTTTGCACAAGTTGCACCACTCAGCATGTGCGTTCAGTGCCGTTTTACACTTTTATTTTTTTTAATGTGCAATTCAAAAGAAGAATGTTAATTTATACTGTTTGCAATGTTTCAGAACAGATGTATATTTAGATGAGTTATATGCAGCTGTAATTTATATGGAGAGAATTTTAATGGAAATGTCCAAACATTCCTGTAACCGCATCTTTTTGTTCGGATGTCCTCCGAAGAGCAGGATCACACAGGGTCTTTTTTGTGTGTGTGTGTGTGAGTGTGTGTGCACAACTAGTTGCTTGCTAACCAAACACACATTTCTAAAGTGGAGGGTCATGTATTCACCATGGAAAAGGAGATTACAGGAGGAAGATTCAGTTTTTCCATCTGTTTGACAGATACTCAGCCAAAATAAAATAGTGACAAGCAAAAGTGCAATTTGTCTACCATCATCCAGTCATTTTATTCATGATATGAAAAGTCGAAATTTGTGTTTTAGCCACTGGGTTGCTTCCATTTCTTTTACCCAGTAAGGGGTTATGAACTAATGTCTGGCTATACAAGAAACTCAACAGGTGCCATTGTTATGAATCCAGTTTTCTGCCTACAGTAAACAATATTTAAAAAAAAAAAAAAGACAATATAACTTGATTTTAAAGTTAAATATACCGAGATTTATAGTACTACAGAAATTCTAAGAATGCAATTCCCTTTTTTATTTTCTGTTTCAGAAGTATTAGTTTTAATTGTTCGCCTTGTGGAAGTACCCAAGAAAAAAAAGAATTGATCAAACTCCAGTGTTCAGTGTAAATGATTTTGCATGGGATGTAAGGTGATCTTTATTTTATTATGCTTCACAAAGGCTGTATATAAAGGTACCTGCAGTGTTTGTAGTTAAAATGCCCTAAACTTGCTCATGCATTCGTTTTTTGTTCTTTTTGTTCCCTTCCAAGTTCAGATCGCTTTCTTTACGAGGCTTTTCATCTAGTGTGAGTTTTTGTTCTTGAAGGTATGTGATTTGGAATGCTTTCTGTGTAAGACGCAGAGGTGGGAGAAGAAACCAGGAGATTTCTGCCTTTTCAGAACAGAAACAAAACAAACCTTTCAATAGAATGTATAAAAAGGACAAAAAGGTAGGCGAAATGGTTGTTTCTTTTATAAAATTAACAGATTACAACTGTATGTGTTCATAATTTACAAATTAAAGTAATTTTGTAACAGATAAAAAAAGTGTCTTGTTAGAGGAGGTGATACTGTTTTTGTGTTGCACACTCACTTGTATGGTTTGTATTCCTTCTATATTTACGCCAAAAATAGCTTTCAAATTACAGACAAGCAACTATTTGACTAAAGTTTACAGTCAAAGTTAACAAACACTCTCTGGATATTACAGATACAATAAATGATTTATAAATCAACTTGGATGCTGTGAAATCTATTTGAAAATAGATATTTTTAAATGGATATATTGCTATTTTGGAGCAAGAATTTCACTTTAAGGGCTACTCTGTTAAAAATTACAAAAATACATATTTTTTGTATTTAGTAAGTTTAATTCTAAGAATAAATATATATATATCTATACACAACTTCAGCTTATATAAAAAAATAACCTTAACTGGAGGATTATTAGAATTTGCCGTTTCCTTCTTAATCAAATGCAACCTCTGCCACTTTGTACACCTTGTTGATTAGGACTTCCAATTTGTCTTCACCTAAATGACAAAGGTCCAAGATGCACACCACGTGCATGTCCTCCAGCTCACTGGCAGTCTCCAAGATCTCCTCTGAAAGAGAAAAAATATGAAGTCTAACGTGAGTCGCGAGTGAGCATTGTGGAGCTCTGTGTATGGCTGTTACCTTGCTGTTACCTGGTTCAGGCAGAGATCTGTCTCTGCCATCTTCTGTGGCAGTAAGAGGGCAGAGGAACCCAGAGGACAGGCAGGACAGCATTGTGTTGTTGTGTAAATCCAGCGGCAGGCTGACGGCCTGTGGGTCATCGGAGGAAGCCAACGGAAGAAAAGCAGCATCGACAGCTATCTGCTTGTTAATGCCTGTTGGAGAGATTTGAAAAGCCCATTTTTCAAATGGAAGTTTACATGAACACATTGACATAAACACGTCGACAGTGGAAGAAATGAACACTTGAAGAAACACCTCGGCAGCACGGTTACGTAAATCCTGGTCCTTTCTGGGGTGACTCAGACCCCTGTCTGTGAGGCTTGGTTTTCCACTGACAATACCTCAAAGTGACTCACTGATGACGTAAATGTTATACAGTAGAAGCACAAGGGTCACTTAGCTGTCTACTTCAATGCTAAATAGAAAAAGATGTCTGTCGGGCCTAAACACCCACTTACAGACCAACAAAAAGGCTTTGGAAATGACATCTTTCAGTGCAATTTTCCATCATTTGCAAGCGTGCGACTTTCAGGTTAAGGGTCTTCATCCAGAAGCTGGAGGAGTTCTATTTACCCAAAATGGTTAGCTGGTAATACGCGGAACAAAGCACGGGTGGGACAGACTCTGAGCTTTGCTTGGACGTCCACCGTGATGGCTGCAGGTTGCCCCACTGCAGGAGAGCATTCTTCTCATCGAATGTGAACCTGCGACAGATGCTGTCCTGGTGCAGACCGCCTTGACTCAAATGCTCGGACAGCTCCTGCTGTTGCTTTGACCAGCTGCTGCCTTCCCAGGACAGAGCGTGGGACGCTGCTGGAAGACAAAAGGTATTGGTGTCACCGAGTAGGACTGCAACCTGAGGCTCTGGGGCAACATGAGGCTCTTTTGACTCCCCATTGTGGCTTTCTGGTTGAAGATAAATGAAAAGTTTTTCATTTTAAAAAGTAATGCTTTTTCAAACTATAAGGTGCATCAAGCATAAGTCATAAGTTACAATGTATTCCACTCATTCACAAACAGTGGAAGCACAATACTTGTTGCTCTGTGAGGCGCCTGACTACAGTACCCACAATGCTCCAAAACCCATCAAGCTGTGCTACGTCTTAGTTTACCAAAGTCGTACTAAAACACTTAAAAACTGATTTTTGAGCACCAAAAATCATTTGCAAAATTCCTACTTTAAATTTTCTATTTTGGAAAAAAGGTCAAGGATTTGAAGTGCGCCATAGGGTCAGAAAGATCCAGCATGGGTCACTTCAATGGCTCTCATTTAACTGTGCTTTGTTAGATTTACGAATTTCTGGCTGAGAAGCACCACAAATATTTAAAAAAAAAAAAAGTAAAGTTTTTTTTTTTTTTTTTTAAATCACCGCTGATAGTACATTACTACTATATTTTTTGCATCAAGATGGTTCTACAACGTACAGGATGTCTTCTTTTGAAAGGAAGTCATGTGAACCTCTGTCTAAAGTCATTTTCATATTTTGAAAAAAGGCTATTTCTCTTTATGTTTTATTTGTGCCAAAAAAACAACAGTGCTTTATATTTATCATAATAGTAGCAATAATAGTAGACAGCGAGAAATCAACCTGAATGGCTCCTTAAGTGTTAAAGGTTGCAGTGCAGGAAGGCAGACTGCTGTACAGCTAAAGCTCCAGAAGCTCACCTCGAGCTGGATTATGACCACTGCTGTGTTCCTGGAGAAGAACTTCTGATGAAGGGTTGGCCTCTTCCTCCTCCTGCACCATTTCATGTGTTTTTTTGCATCCAAGCGTGCTACAGAAGCAAGAACTTTTGAGTTCAGAGTGGTTGAGATCATTTACTGACAGGCTTTAGTTGGATTGATGCCACAGTGTAGAATTCACATCATAAGAAGCAAAACTGCTAAATATCTAACACAAAAAAAGAAAACGTGGGGTCAATGCACACCTCACTTGAATTTTCCTTTTCCTTGAAGTAGCTGGAGTCTCATGCGACGATGGAGACCGTAATCTCTGTGAGGGAGAACTGTGTCCGTCAGCATGCTCACAGTTATTATCTGAAACCTGCAGGAAAGGAAGTGGTTTAGCTTCATTTTAAACAAAGAGGATCTGTAAAAGAAATAACCATGTAAATATGAGGCCTGACACCTCTGTTCCTTCCGCTCCGGGTGTTTTTGGGCTTCTTAAATATTTAACAACTGTGATTTGTCCCTGAAAGGCAAGCCTTTTATGTTCTCTATACTGTAAGGTCTCTAGCTCCCTCTTCAGGTCAGCTGCAGGAACAAGAGGAATTTGACCTAGAATAACAAAAGACAGGGTTTCAATAAAAATGTTACAATCTTCACTTTTATTGCAACGATTAAAGCACTGTGATATTAAATGCAGTAAATGTTCTGACCTGCTGCTGACTGTATGAACATTGGTGGAGAATGGGGGTATGAATAATGGCCTCCAACAGCAGTCTTCTGCAGAACAATGTTGTCCTTTAAAGTCTTGGTCCATTGGATGAAGCTTTTCACTCTGGGGTCGCCCACATATGGTTGACCTTTGTGATATCCTGTTTGCACAGAAAAACAATCTACACCTCGGCTCCACATGCAGCCACTAAACAACAGTGGAAGCGGCCGCACCAACCTGTGATGAACATCTCAGTCTCACAGCTGCCAGTCAGGTAGGGCTGAGAGCCGGTCACCCGGCAAACCCTCATCTGAGTGCAGACCAGGTATGTCACTGTTGGAAGAAGGGGCAAGAGCTGAAACCTAAATTAAAAAATGACGAGCTTAGCAGAGCAGTCATTTCTGTCTGGAGGCAGCCAACTCACTCGGACAAATGTTGTTGAAGATTTCAACTCGAGAGGAAGAAAAAAGCTCCAGGATAAACGGCTGGTGGGACGTTCCGTCCACTGCGTGGACCCAGCGGTATGTCCAGTACTTTTCTGGACCTAAAAGGCAAAGAATCAAGAAATTCAAAAACTATCTTCATTGTTAGCAAAACTTTAATAATTTCATAAATTAAGCAAATATACAATTACCTTTGTCAACTTTACTTTTGACTCTTTCCACACGGCCAACGAATGTCACCAAACCAATTACGTCACAGGCAAAATTATCCGCTTGTCTGTCCAACTCTGATCTGTAGGGAAATTTATACAAGTTATGAGTCGAATCATTTTCACATCTACATCCCTTTCGAATGATAAGACTGCATCACCTGCTGATGAACCGGTAGGAAACGTCAGGCAGACCCCACTGAGGCTGAACACTCTTTGGTGAGACCACAGTGATGAGCGAAGCTGGATCACGAGGGTTCAGGACAATTTCTTGGGAGAAAGAGTAGTTCGAGTCAGAGGTTTAAAGACCCACTCTGATGAAAATTTTGTGTTTGAGGTTTTTAACATGTTCTTAAGGCATTTTTCTGATGTTGGAGGACATACGTACAGATAATTAAACTTTGAGAATTGCTTTATTCAAATCATTGAGAATCAGTAGCAGACGAAAAAATGCAGTTTGAAAAAGCGCTTATTTGTGACGCAGAAAAAATGCAGGGACTATCATAATTAAATTAATTCTATAAATTCATTTTGTAAATGACTCAAAAGATGATCGGAGTGGGACTTTAAATAATACTAAAACTCCAGAGTTTATGCTGTAGGAGGCCAAGATGGAAGGGTCCATTTAAGCTTTGAGGGGCAGCAGTCACATTAGCAGTACTATACTAATTTGAGGCAAAGTAAAGTTTAGTTAGAAACATACCTAGAGAGTTATAGCTTTTCATTCTGTGGTGATCCATCTGTGGTCGTGTTCGGTTCGTATAACTCTGCTTCAGGGTGTAGTTTTGGAGGTACAGCACCGTGCCAACATTCAATCGCTGGTAAAACTTCGGACAGAGTTCGTTCCAAAGCACAAGCGACATGATGCCACTCTGGTCAGCTACTTCAAAGTACGCCTGAAATATTTCCATGTAGGAAATGGAGAAGTGTTAAAACAGGGTGTCTACTAATTTAAATACATCTAATTTTAGGATTCTTAAGACATTTTTGAGAACACCTAAAAGCGAATTAAAGATTGTTTGAACCAGACCTGCACAATAAATCGCACAATTAATCATTTGTCAAGCTGTGCAACACGCATATCGCAAAAGTCAGCGAAAATTGCAATAAATGGTTTCCTTGAATGTGCTAAAACAATCTTATGACAGTTTGAAGTATTTAACTAATCAAATAAATCCATGTATGCATTTGACCAATCGGATGGAGCCTTATTATGTCAGATGCTCACCTCCTATGTAGACGAAGGTTGACTCTTATTTAAATTAAACTTGCAGTGAAAAGGAAATTATGTTTTTGGTTGTTTTGCTATTTGTTCATGTATCGCAGGTTATATCATCATCGCAATATTGATCATTAATATCGCAAAACGTGAGTTTTCCTCATATTGGGGAGCCCTAGTTTGTACAAAAACAATGACACAGTTTGCTGTTTCTTGCGCTGCACGATTTTGACTGCCGTGGTCCCCATTGTGGCAAGTTTAAATGTGAGTTGGCAAACTGTACAGTTGGCATCATACAGATTTCCACTTACCAATTGTAACCACTAAGAGTTTTCTATTTTCAAACAACTTCTCCATGAATTTGCACTTTTCCATTTCCTGCACAATCAAGTGTGGGACCTTCTGACACTGTGCATAGTGGAAATGTGTTTTCTTTAGTGACAGGAAGTCACATCACTTTAGCAAGAAAAAATGTTAGACCCATTCAGCAGAACCTAAAAAAGTACTGCTTCACAAGCCTCATTGTAGCTCAGTTACATTTAAGACCGTGTAAGGATCCACAGCCACCCTTAAAACTGTTTTTGCACAAATCACTGTCAACAACATTAAAGATTGTGGAAAACCTATTTTTGTAAAAAGTGATGTGATAAAAAAAAAGCCCAACTCACCATGTAGGGGTAATCAATCTTGGATCCAAACTTCCCATAATACCTTAGTTTGGATTTGTGGATGACCTTCACCAGAAGAGGGAGAGAATTCTTGGTGCTTCTTGAAGACTCCAAATGCCTTATAAGTGTTATCTTGGACACTGAAATTATATAGTGTGGACAGATATTAATGACTTTTTGAGGTCAAAAATGTGTTTTTTAAAAAGGTTGTGTGTGGAGTTGTCATGAAGAACATTAATTATTACTTAATTATTCAAAGTATCTATTCTATACTTTAGGCTTCTGGGTATTAATAATAATAACCTTTAACCAATTTAAAAAACAATTTGATCCAAATATATGTACTGTTTTGAAAGTCAAAGTTACTTGAATATTCAAGAATATTGCAAACAAAAGAGAAATTTATCAGGCAGGGTCATCTGTGTCTCTCCAGCAAATGTTTATAAAATTTATATAAATCAGGGGTCTGCAACTTGAGGCTCCGGAGCCACTTTTGCCTCTTTTACCCTCAATTGTGGTTCTCTGGTTTTCATTTTAAAAAGTAACTTTTCAGATTACAAGGCACATCAAGTGAAACTAACCAGTCAGATAAGTCAAATTTTATTCCACTCATTCAAAAAACAGTTGATGCACAATACGTACCACTCCACAAGGCTACTGACTACAGTACCCATAATTCTCTAACATTCCATCAAGCTGAGAGGCTTCTTAGTTTACCAAAATCATCACTAGGAGTGTTTTTGAGCGCCATGTGCCACAGAAAATCACTTGGAGGCGAGTTAGCATAACCAGAATTTCTACTTAAGGCAGATTTTCCACTTTTGAAAACATATTTTTTTAAGGTTTTAAGAGCAGTTTATGGTTTGAAAAATCCACAAGGTCACTTCCTTAGCTCTGATTTAACTTTGGTTGTTCGATTATTTTGAAAGGAAGTCTCGTGAACCTCTGTCAAAAGTTGTAGACTATTTTTATTTAGAAATTAAAAGCAATTTTTTCGTTATATTTATGTTACTTCTAGGACAAAAACCCCCAATAATTCCTTTATATTTAATCATAATAGTGAAAATAACAAAAAATACAAGAGTCTTTTTTTTTTTATTCTAAAAGGACTCGCATGGCACTTTAAGTGTTGAAGGTCTCAGATCCCTGATAAATAATTGAATGTTTCAATAGTTTTAGTAAAATATGATAGAATTAGAGACACAATCCTGGATTCTGATTAACTGTGGTGGATTGTAACAACATTCAGCTTGATTGATCAGTTTTCATCTGCAGTTGTGGTTAGATCCACTTTAGTCTTTTTTTAACAGCATAAATAAGACCAGCAATGTGAAGCTAAGAGGTACCAATGATGTAAAAACAAAACAGTGTGTGAGGATGAGGTCTCACCATCCAGCACAGCATCTGATGGTGGGGCTCCTGAGATCCACATGTCCCCTTCCGGGTCGACGTTGCTCCACAGTGGGAGGTAATGTTTCCGGCTTAACTGGAGGGGAACATCACTGTGCAGCACGACGCTCCTCTCCATGCCATGCCTAACCAATATGGGCAACAAGCTGACGTCTTTAATGCGGGGCAGAACGGTGGAGCTCCCTGCGCCACACCGGAGCTTTTCGATGCAAATGTAACCGTGTCCCAACCTGCTTTCACTAAAAAGAAAGGAGCACTGGGAAATGAAGATGTCCCTCCCAGTCCGCAGTGTGTTCGAGTGCACCAGGTGGTTTAAACTGGCGTGAAGAAAGCATTTGACCCTCCGGACCCCGTCTGTGACGGTCACGTCGTAGCTGTAGCTGTGGAGCTGCTCGTCACCATTAGTCCGCTCTGACAGATACCTCTGCAGCGCCACGACAGCGACCGCTTCCTCCTGGTCACTTTCGAAATTCAGACACTTTGTGGACGACAACCGCTCCAACGTCCTCTGGAGAAAGGACACTTGGGAGGGAGTAGGAACCAGCGAGGAACAAGACGAGCTGTCCTCCATTAGTGGAAGTTAGCTGCCTGGTTAGGAACGTCTGATGTTAGCTTTTAGCTAGCCGTGTTTTGTCGGCATGAATAAACTCGCATTATTAAACAAATACAAAAAAACATTTCACCAAACCCTCCAGTACCCAAAGTATTACACATGTAACTCCTCTTACAAAAAGCTGCTCAAAAAATACATCCTTATCGGAGGAAACGACAATACAAGCTAACTAACAACAATCCAAAAAAAAAAAAGCCGAACTGCGTCACATTTTTCACAAAATTCAACATGGAAATAAACGCAAAAAATATTTACTATTTATTTAACGTGACCCAGTACTTAACAAGTAATAAATTTGAAGTATATAATCTCAACTCCAAAACTCGGTGGTAGTGTAAGCGGCAGATTACCGTTTTTAAAAATACGCGCTAGCTGGCTGGCGTGACGTCATCGAGGCAAGTGTTTAAAAAAGTACGTGGTTTAAAAATAGTTTCAAATGCGGTTTATATATTTTAAAATACAATAATAAAAAATCTAAACGCCATTAAAAACACCACTGAAAATTGATTTATTAAATTGAGTTTAACCATTGACTATTCTATGAATGGGTGCAACCGTGTTAGGGTCAGACAATTCTTTTTTTAAATTTTTTGATTATGTTTTTACTTTTTTTATTTTCTAGGGCTGCGATACATTTAAAGTGTATTCAAGTCAGACAGCGTTTCATAATCTATTTTGTTTGTTTTTGTTCTTAGTTCATAACTGAACTACAATCCCCACAACACATTGCGATTTTTGGCAGCGTTTCTTGTCGACGTGGGAAGGGAGGGATTCGGACACAAACAAATGTCTACGGGTTTGCAGTTGGGGGGGTCGTTAAAAATGACCGTGACATGCTAAACTGAATCAACACGAAGCTGCGGCTCATTTTTACGATGTGGCTCAAACCTGAAGAGATTCTGCTGAAGAACGCATTCAAATTATGGGTCACCGAAAAGGATAACGAGTATTTCGTGCTGCAAAGGAGACGAGGGTATGGAGAAGGTGGTGGCGGTTTGACAGGTAAGCTTTACGGTTCGGCTTTGGACTCCAATATGTTTTGGTCGAATGCTAACGGGTTTTTAACCAGGAAAAAAGTTATCTACGGATTAGTTTAACATTCATATCAAAAGCGAAGAACCTGGGCGATTTTCATAAGATGGGTGTTGTAGTCTTTGGGGGGAGAAATAGCTTATTTGCAACAGGTAGAGGCGACTAGTGGGGAAAATAGCAGTTAAAAGGCTTGGAGCGTAACATCTGGTTGTGAGTTACGATGCAGTGAAGCGGGGTGTCAGCAGATGTGCTTCTGTGGTTTGATTGACCTGTAATATAGTTGACAAGAGAGGCGCTAATTCTGTTTGCAGCTCATTTCACACCCATAAGCCTGACTATGTTTCACCACACGTAGAACAAGTTACTACAATAACCAACTAACTACCATGCATTCACTAAACACAAGGATACATCTATTAGTTTTACACTTTGCTGTGATTTACTAACTAATAACCTTTTACACAACTTTCTACCACAAGCTACAAATTGAATGCTTGGTTTAGTTGTAATGTTATTATTATTATTATTATTATTATTATTATTATTATTATTTAGCGATGCATTTATTTTGTTGTGATTCTTTTCTTCTTTTTTTGCTATTACTAAACAAAGTATTGTGATTGTGTTCATAAGGAAGGGAACCTCCATTTAATTATAAATACAATTCTAAACACACACTGTGTGCTTTAGGAATAAACACGTTTCTGATTTTTTTTTTTTTTTTTTTATTAAAGAAAAGAGATACGTATTACAGTTCTGGATCCAAAAGGTTTTGGTAACAGCACTGCATGGATGGTTTTATTAAAGACCCACTCTAATTATTTATCTGTATTTATTATGATCATGCTGTTTGTAGCCACAGTAAATATATAAAATAAAAACTCTTTTGTTTTCTAGGACATCGTTTTTGCAAAGTGGGAGGAGTTCATTAGTAATACACCTCTAAGTTGCGGAACAATATTGGAGATATCCGGCCATACATTTTTGAACCAGCTTAGATTAAGAAAACGAAGACATAAATGGATCTAGTCGTCTACAAGTGAATGCATCAGAATGGAGCGGGGCGGGGAGTTTGTAGCTTCTACGTCACGCGTACAGTCTTTTTCAGACTGCATTTTTGCATCTCCTCCTGATTCAAAATTATTTGATTAAATAAATACTCAGAAAAGCAATTTTAAGCCTAATTTTCTGTACATATATTATATTACCAAAAGTATTCACTCACCCATCCAAATGATCCAAATCAGGTGTCCTAATCACAGATTAGCTCAAGTACAGCACACAGAGAGCTTCATGGAATGAGTTTCCAGCAGCTGCATCCAAGCCACATATCACCAAGTGCAATGCAAAGCATCGGATGCAGTGGTGTAAAGGACACTGCCACTGGACTCTACAGCAGTGGAGAAACGTTCTCTTCTTTTCTATCTGGCAATCTGATGGACAAGTCTGGGTTTGGAGCTTACCATTTCGGACTGCATTGTGCTGAGTGTGAGATTTGGTGGAGGAGGAATTATGGTCTGGGCTTGTTTTTCAGGACTCTGGGCATGGCTCCTTAATGCCAGTGAAATAAACTCTGAATGCTTCAGGATACCAAAACATTTTAGGCAATTCCATGCTCCCAACCTTGTGGGAACAGTTTGGAGCGGGCCCTTTCCCCTTCCAACATGACCGCACCAGTGCAGAAAGCAAGATATGCTTTTGGAAGAATGGTCAAAAATTCCTAGAAAAACACTCCTCAACCTTGTTGACAGCCTTCCCAGAAGAGTTGAAGCTGTAAGAGATGCAAAAGGTGGACTGACATCAGAGTGAACTGTATGGGTTAGGAATGGGATGGCACTTCAGTTCATATGTGAGTCAAGGCAGGTGAGCCATTACTTTTGGTAATCTAGTTAGTGTATGTCCTCCATCATCAGAAAAATGTCACAAGAACATGTTAAAAACACCCAAACCACATTTTTCACCAGAGTGGATCCTTAAAGTAAGAGGTGGTCGTAACACAAGAGGTTCAGGACTGCAAAGAGAACTGCCAAAGGTCTGTGCAGCCATTTCATTGAGGATTCAACCCCAACATGGACAACCTCTTCCATTAGAAGAATCTTTTGTGTGTCTTTATGCTGTTAACGGTTGCTGTGGGTTAATGAGAACACAACAGTAAACATTTTTGTTTGATGTGCTGAATGTTTCACAGCTTGGCTGCTCAGTTTTAGGCCATGTGGAGGGCACACGTGTGTCCAGCAGGCAATGGAATACTGATGCAGTGCATTAGATAGCAGGTTCAGAATAACCTCGTTAATTATTAATGCAGCAAGAAAGCGTTAAGGTAACAAATTCAGCTAATTTTAGATCTGAAATGGACCAAATGATCATTTCGTTTCTATCAGTTTGGCTTTAAATAGTTTGACATTTTATTCTGGGGGCAAAAAAGCAGTCATTGACACTGACACACAGACACTGAGGTCAGCTGGTTATAACTATTGTGTATTTATCAGATATTGTTTAACAAATGCTTCACATAATCATTCACAAATAAGAAAAAGGCTTAAATACCAATATAAAGTTGATTTTCCTTTTTTTTTTTTTGCACAGCATTGTTGTGACATTTTTAGTGGTAAATGTGGAAAATATACCTTTATAACCTTTATCATTATGGTTCTAATCAACTAAACACACTTTCAATTGACTTTATGAATAAAAGCCAAAATTTAACAACAGTATAAAACGCTAAAAGGCTGTAAAAGAAAATTAAAAAATCAAGAACGCAATAGAAAATCAAACGTGACAATAATTTTCATGCAAAACCAACTTAGGAAATTATTTGGAGCAGTTATGTCAAACCAGCTACTGATTAGGTAGATCTGATGGAATAAAAAATTATACTCCAAAGTTTACAGCCTGCTGTGCAGTTTGCATAATTTATTCTTAATCAGGAAGCCCAATTGAGTAGGCATAAATGAAATGAAAGATGCATCCTGACTAAATCCTTTTCATGGTTGTGTTAAATAAACTCAGGAGATGCATGTCCTGTTTTTTTTATTTCAGGCCTCCTAGTGGGAACTCTGGATACGGTGTTGGACTCCACATCCAAAGTTGCTCCTTACCGCATTCTGCACCACACTCCAGACTCACAAGTGTACTGGTCAGTAGCATGTGGTAAGTGTCTATAGTTCTATTTTTTACTTGCATTGCAGATGTAATAGCTATTGACTGTTAAATAACCCGTAGAAAGTGCTCATAGTCCCACTCCAATCATCTTTTGATCTGTTGTAAAAGGGTTCCCAAAAAGCGGTTAATTCTGATTATGCAGTTTTTATAGACTCTAGGATTTAATATAAAAAGTTTAGTCCTGGTATTCACAATCTCGTGAAAATGACTTTTTTTGTTGTGTTAAGACAGTAGAGCAAATTCAAAGTGCTTCTGATCAGCTTCATACTCTTGCCTCTTGTATGGTCAGGTGTCACCAGAGAGGAGATTTTTCAGCACTGGGAGTGGCTGCAGCAGAATATCATGAGGACACTCTCTGTGTTTGACTCCAGTGAAGACATTACCAGCTTTGTCCAGGGCAAGATCAGAGTAAGAGGAGATAATAAATCCCACAGTCCCTGGATGATTTTTCCTAGACTGTGATAAACATCTGTGATCAATGCATCTATAGGAGCAAAGCTGCAGAGAATGTGTCTGCTGTTTTCCAGGGTCTTATTGCAGAGGAGGGAAAGACCTCACTGGTACTGGAAGATGATCCAGAAAAATTCAGAGAAGCACTTTTGAGGTTTGAAAAGTGGTTTGAACTTCCTCCAGAGGAAAAGTTGGTCACCTATTACTCATGCAGCTACTGGAAAGGCAAAGTACCCTGCCAGGGCTGGCTCTACCTCAGCACAAACTTCCTCTGCTTCTACTCATACTTTCTGGGAGCTGAGGGTAAGTCACAACATTTTATATCTACTGCCTCTGCATCATATTTTAAGTTCTTTTAATGATATGTCTTATCATTTTTATGCTGATGATATTCAGCTCTATGTGTCTTTTAAACCCCAGGATGTTTTTAAAATACAGATTTTACGCAGTTGTCTGGATTCAGTCAAGTGTTGGATGAATGATAATTATCCCCAACTAAATGAAGCCAAAACTGAGGTCCTAGTCTGTTGCCTCCCTCAGATAGTCCAATGGCTCAGTTCACTTGCGTCCTCCATCAAGCCCTCTGTCAGGAACCTTGGGGTGACTCTCGACCCAGTTTTATCCCTCGACTCTCATGTCTTGTCACTTGTTCATTCTTGTTTTTATAATCTTAAGAACATTGCAAAGCTGAGACCAATTGTGTCGCGTTCTGAGATGGAGATGCTAATCCACACTTATATATCTTCTCATCTTGATTATTGTAACTCCATCTTCTCATGTTTAAGCAAAAAAATCTCTAGAACGGCTCCAGGCTGTCCAGAACGTTGCTGCAAGGCTTTTAACTAATTCATCCAAGTTTTCACACGTCACCCCATTACTAATCCAGCTGCACTTGCTCCCCATCCGCTGCTGAGTGCATTTTAAAATCCTGGTTTTAACATACACAGCTCTTAATAGCCAAGCACCGGTCCACACAGCCGTACACTCCCAGCAGGTCCCTGAGGTCATGTGAGTGACCAGGGTCTGTTGGTTGTTAAGAGAACCCGGACTAAAGACTAAAGGTGACAGAGCCTTTGCAGCAGTGGCTCCATCCCTCTGGAACTCCCTTCCCCTCAGCCTCAGATCTGCAGACTCAGTTTTTCTTTTAAAAAGCAGCTAAAAGCCTATCTTTTTAAAATAGCTTTTTCTTAATTCTTTTTAAATTCTGTGTTATACTGTGTTTTACCATGTTTTACTGTGTTTTATCCTGTTTTACTGTGAAGCACTTTGTGATTTGTTTTTGAAAGGTGCTATACAAATAAAGTTTATTATTATTATTTTCTATTGATAATCTTTTTTTGTCTGTTTAGTAGCTTTCATCCAGAGGGATTGGGGCTTTATAAGAAAGATTGTTTTAAGTTGTAAAATAGCGCTCACTAATAGCTGCCCTCAAATTTGGAGGAAGCTATTATAACTGAACTCCGAGAGGAGACAGGAAAAGTTGTTCTGATAATGGGCAGCTCTGGATTTCAAGTCACTGACTGACATTTAAAGACATTTCTTAGTGTTTATCTGAGCGTTTTCTTTTAGTTGTGGAATCGTCTTAATCACTGCTTTTTATCTGGGCTTGTGCTCAATTTGCAGTGAAACTTGTCATCTCCTGGGAGGAGATCTGGAGGCTGGAGAAAACCTCCAATGTCATCCTGACGGAGAGCATCCATGTTTTGGCTCATGGAGAGGATCACTATTTCTCCATGCTGCTACATCTTAACGAAACCTTTTCCATTATGGAACAACTGGCGGACTATTCCATCAAGCGTCTTTTTGATAAAGAGGCATTCGAGAGAGAGCCGGCACTCTCAGACCCGCTGCAAATTACCAAGAGGTACTGTGTATTTTCTGCAGTACTTTGTGCGATCCTCTTAGGGCTTTGTGCTTGTTTAAACCTTTTGCAGCTGTCGAGCTGGTTTCTAATTGGTTACAATCGTGATTTTTGAACTGGAACTTTGTGCTGTTGCTTTCCCACAGAGGCCTTGAAGCTCACGCAAAAAGTCAGCAGTTCCGGACATTTTTTCGGCTCCCAAAAGAGGAAAACCTGTTGGAGGTTCACGAGGGCTTCCTATGGGTGCCCTTCAGTCATTTCAACACTCTTGGAAAAATCTGCCTGTCTGAGAACTACCTGTGCTTTGCCAGTCAGGATGGAAGCCAGTGCCATATTATCATTCCAATGAGGGAGGTAAATGCAGGACTAACAGACTCCAACAGTGCCTGGCTTTTTGACTTGGGTGGTTCTGGCCTTCTTACCCACCGTTGTCCTGTTTCAGGTTGTCAATGTGGAGAAGCCAGACTCTGGCAGCAGGGCTTTAACCGTCTTTGTACGTGGAAAGAAGGCGCTGCGTTTCTCTGAGGTGCGGGACTTCCAACGGTTGGCAAACACGATCCGCAGCAGGTGTGGGATTAGTGCCAGCCCACAGCACTCTGCGTCACCAGAGGTAACACGCTCACATGTTCCTCTTAGGCCTCTGTTGTTAGGCTTCTGGCTGCAGCTTTGACTGTTAAAAACAATGTGTTTTGACACCAAGGCCATACGAGGAGAGTGTCAGTCTCTCATAAATCACTTTGAGGATAATCCGGAGGACGTGACTCTCATGGTGGGACAGAAAGACAGCAGCAAGGCTGTGAGCACCGAGGCCCTCATGACAGTTTTCCACCCCCAGGACGTAGAAAACCTTGATCCTAAAATGGTAAACGCCAACATCCTGTTCACATTGATGCCACTTGCGTCCATCTTGTCATACAAAAGCAGCACATCCACTCCTAACTAGTCTATTATACTGACTCTGAATCACCAAAACCTTCCTGTCCTCTACAGAATACAGACATGTGTGATCACATCAAGCACTGGTACATTAGATGGTAATATTCGTGTGTGTGTGTTTATTAGCTTAAAGAGAAGATGAAAGAACAGTCCTGGGACATCCATTTCTCTGAATATGGCCGTGGAACCAGCATGTTCTTCACCAGAAAAACCAGAGATTTAATAGTTCGAGGAGTTCCAGAGTCTTTGAGAGGAGAATTATGGATGCTTTTCTCAGGTATTTATCTTTATGTTCAAGTTAGAAAAAGAAAAAAACCTCTTTCATTCAAGGCATAAATATAGAAAACTAAATTCCTCCATTTTGTTTTATTTTAAACTCTAAAGTGCAACCATTTGACTAGCAGATTCAAAGTAACTGGAGTCAGCATACCTAATGGTTGCTTAGTGACTTACTAAGTCACATTTCTATTCATTCTGTTGTAAGACAGTCTTATTTTAGAGCTCAAATAAATATTCCTTCCCTGTGGGAAAAACATTTTCCATTTGTGTGATTACATTTCACTGTTCTGGAGCACAATTCTCACAAACCTCATCATGTGGTCCCATTGATGGTTGTTTGCCAAGTCCTCTGCTCTAAAAGTTGTTTGTCTTCCCTTTCTTACCAAAACTGAATCAATCTGTCTCCAAATTCTGTAAATCATTTTCGCCAGTGTTGTTCTTATACTTCCTTATCTTCTGACGCACTTTCCTATGTCATTTAATCTTGTCATTTCTATTTGCTATAGCAACAAAATATTTGCAAAAATCAACTTGACTGATGTCATTCTCTTCTCTTCACAAACCTGTAGACGTCTGTCCACATCCACATTTTTACAAAGGCTTATGCACAATGAAAAGCACAACACAACTGCACACACAAACTTGCCAGCTCCCATGCTAATTGTGCAAGAGTTTGATGTTGTCCAGTGTTTTTGGTTGGTTAGGTAAATTATATGTATGCATAAACTATATGTCAGGCACTAAAGTGCCTTGAAGGGCCCTTTCGATTTTAAATCAAGGCTTTTTTTTTTTTTTTTTTGTGTGTGCACCCACTCAAGTGCTCACTAAGCAGGAGGATGTAGGTTAGCGTGGGATCAGTGCAGCATCAGTGTTTGGACTGACTGGGACTCTGACTCTGCAGGAGCTGTAAACGACATGGCCACTCACCCCGGATATTACACCGAGCTGGTGGAACTGTCTCTGGGTACCAGCACTCTGGCAACAGATGAGATCGAAAGAGACCTTCACCGCTCCCTGCCTGAACACCCCGCCTTCCAGAGTGACACGGGAATCTCTGCTCTGCGCAGAGTCCTCACTGCCTATGCCTATAGGAACCCCAAAATAGGATACTGTCAGGTACTCCAGTTTCTCCTGGGACTGTGTCCGCTGCAACAGATATACAAATGTGCAAAAAGAAAGACTAATATTCTTTCAGTAATTTGCCCTTTTTGTTTTTTTTTCTTTTTAATCAGTAAATTCCAGTTTAAGGATTCTTTTTTCAGAGAATAAACTGCAAATTTAACTGTGTAGCTGTAGTTATGAAATGCTGTAAATATAATAGTTGAAACGATATGAGTTGTACGGTCATGTAGATTTGATTTTGGTTTCATATCAGTTTATCTATTTTAGGACTGAAACTCATGATGAGAAAATCTACTAATTTGTAGGTATTTATTAAAGAGAATTTTCTGCTAATCAAATAGATTTTAGTTTGATTGGAATCCATCACTTCTGATATCTTTTTCAGGTAATTTGGGCTGGAAAAATTGCTGTAAAACCATAGAAGTCTATCAGCTTTCTCTTTTCTTTAGGCCATGAACATCCTCACTTCAGTCCTGCTGCTGTATGCTAAAGAAGAGGAAGCTTTCTGGCTGCTGGTAGCAGTCTGCGAGAGGATGCTACCAGATTACTTTAACCGCAGAATCATTGGTAATCTTTCAAATCTAGAACCATTTGTGTTGGTAAAGTCAACTTCACTACTGGATCCTTTACTGCTGTTCTCTCAGGTGCTTTGGTTGACCAGGCCGTGTTTGAGGACCTGATCAGAGAAAACCTCCCTCAGCTGGTGGAGCACATGACTGACCTCAGTTTTTTCTCATCCGTGTCGTTGTCCTGGTTTCTCACGCTTTTTATCAGCGTCTTACCCATAGAGAGCGCTGTGAATGTGGTGGACTGCTTTTTCTTTGATGGCATCAAATCTATCCTGCAGCTCGGTCTGGCTGTGCTGGATTACAACATGGATGCTCTGATCAGCTGCAGCGACGACGCGGAGGCCGTCACCATACTGAACAAGTCTGTATCCGTGCGCTTTAAACCTGGCCTGACAATTTAAGCAATATTCAATTGTGATTTGCTCTCCGTTTTTCCCATCACAGGTTCTTTGATAGTGTGACAAACAGGGACAGCCCGCTGCCACCAACAGTGCAGCAAGCTTTAGTGAGCAATAACGGCAAAGCATCTCACGTCGGTGTGGATATCAGTGAGCTGATTCGAGAGGCTTACGAGGTATTATCTGACCTTCCATGTCGGGGATCACAGCATCGTCTGTATTGCAGCTAACAGGACTGGTTTGTTGTCTCTACAGAAATATGGAAGCATTCGCTCGGAGGAAGTCGAGAGTTCACGGAAAAGAAACAAGCTGTATGTGATCCAGACGCTGGAGGACACAACCAAACAAAATGTGGTGAGATGTTACACCTGTCAGAACAGCGCATCTACAAGGTACAACAGCGTATCAGGGCCGGCATGAAAAAAAAATCAATTTACAGAAGTATGAGAAAAAAAGTCATAATTTTAGAAAGCCATACTTTTTTGAAAATAAAGTTGGCCTAAGCCTCCGTCCACATTACATGCCGACTAAATCTATTAATGCAGCCATTTGTGGAGATGCCTAAAGGCTTTATCATAGGAATCTATGTACCATGATGCATTTGGACCTCCACAACAGTACTGCTGACGGTTTAAATGGCACGCCCACTGGAAATTCACTCCTTGTTTGTCAGCAGCAACGACTAAAGAAAGCAGCAGCACTGAAAGAGTTCTGCTGTTTTCTTTAGGGGGCGCCTGCCTCCATCTAACTCTTCTCTGCATCCTCCTCACTCTCACCAACTTCCCTCATGTCGTCCTTCTCTAAATCCCTAAACATCCTCTTTTGGTCTTCCTCTAGACCAGGGGTGCTCACACTTTTTTGGCGTGTGAGCTACTTTTGAATCGACAATGTCTTGAAGATCTACCTATTGAAAAAAAATAGTAAATGTTTGTTAGTTATGTTTATTAGTAACATTATTGTTTATGTACTGATGATTAAAAACTACAGAGTGAGATTACACTAAGATACTTTAGTATTAACAGATGAGGCGTTTTATTACAGACAGAAAGCAGCAACCATTGTATGTCATACTGTGCTGTAAACCCTGCAATGGGGGGAGCATCATGGCATCTCAAAGGCGCTGCTGGCTCCGTACAAAGCGCGTGCCACGGGAAAAAACAGCTTCCTTAATGAGCTCGTATTTATCGGGCGAGAACTGCAGAGCTGATAGCAGGAGGACATGCAGGGCGGCTTCAATAAACACTATGCTTGTGCGGAGCGGTCTTCTGCCGGGAACTTGACGTGCCGCGGGGCGGAATACGAGTTTTTGATGACAGAGTTTGCGCTGAGTGAATTTAAACACGCATCTACATCAGAGGATGTCTGATTGGCCGTTCTGCATGTCAATCAAGAGTTGTACTTCTCGGTGAGGATTTTGATTGGCTGGTGGATTTTTAAGAAGTACTTTTTTTCTTTTTTCTTTTTTAATCTTCTCTGTCCTGCGATCTACCCTCATGTCCTTGAAGATCGACCGGTAGATTGCGATCGACGTAATGAGCACCCCTGCTCTAGACCTCTTAGCTCCAACCTCAGCATCCTTTCACCAACATCATCACTGTTCTTCCTTTTAATGTGTCCAAACATCTCCATCTGCTTCCCAGCATTTATCTCCAGACCATCTACCACGATCTGTTCCTCTGAGGGATACATTCCTGATCCATCCTGGTCACTCCCAAAGAGAAGCTTCCTGTCCCTGCATCAGTCTCTAAACCAACAACATGGCTGCTCTCACCACTGTCTGCTACACCTCTCATTTTATTCTTGATGACACTCTTTAGTCACACATCACACCTGAAACCTTCTTCTACGCGGTCTATCCTGCTTGCAGTTCCTCTCATTTACACACAGATACTCTGTCTTGCCGCAGCTGACCTTCATTCCTCACCGTTCCAGAGCAGACCTCTATCTTTCTAGATGTTCCTCCACCTCCTCTCACTACAGATCAGTGTCATCTGCAAACATGATCCACAGATTCCTGTCTTACCTCATCTGTCAGTCTGTCCATCACCACAGCAGTCCCACGTGGTGCAGTCCCACCTCCACCTTCAACTCCTCTGTCACACTTAGAACCCGGAACAGCTCTCTACTGTCTTCCAGCTTTCATCCATGTCCTGAACATCTCCAATGTTCTCCTCTGCAACTCCAGACTTCGGTAGTTTCCGGTTTCCAGTTTCCGAAAAATGTCCTTGCAATAATGTCCTTGCAATGTCCATGCAATAAAACAATGGTGACTCATTGCTGTTTGCCTCAAAAATGTATGCCTTAAATCTCGTACATTCTCAATTTATCTTATTTATCTTTATTATCGAAAAATATTGACTCTTACTCATAAATCAAGGATTTTATTCTCTTATTCTTGTGACCCAAATCCTGTGTTGTACTAAAGTGACACTTTGAGCTGATTACAAATGTCTTTTTTTTTTTTTTCAGATCCGAGTGGTGTCCCAGGACGTCAAATTCAACATCACACAGCTTGATGAGCTTTATAATCTATTTAAAGTGAGTCAAAAAAAAGGAAACAAATATTACTCTTAATTATACAAAATATCAAAAATATTTATTATTATTTTCTTTTCAGAGGCAGCATTTCCTCAGCTGCTACTGGACCATGAAAAGCCCAGCTCTACTGCACCATGACCCCAGTCTGGCCTATTTGGAGCAGTACCAACTGGGTTTCCAGCAGTTCAGTGAACTCTTTTCTCTGCTGGAGCCCTGGGCTTTTTGCACCTACAAGAGCAACCTCTCCCTCTGGGTGTTTCGCCTCATAGATGAGAACCAGGACGGTCTCATCAACTTTAAAGAGTTCTGCTGTGCTCTTGGTGGGTTGCTTTCTTGTCTTTGTCCACCCGAGTCTCTGTTATTTTCTAACTATGTGTTGCTTCACCTGCAGACACTTTATACTCCAACTCGTTCACAAACAAACTGAAGTTCCTCTTCAAGCTGCACCTTCCCCCAGGTTAGTGATGACCAGCTCAGCATGTTAACATTAATCGTGTTTACCCAGAACTGTAGCTGTTCGTTGTGTCTTTTCTGTCTTCAACTTTTCGCTCTTTGGTTTCATAACATTTGGACAACAAAGATGGGTTCCTGTGAATCCAAAGTTTAAAAGGTTTCATTTAGATGACTCACTTTCCAAATTTTGCTGTAAATGGAAGTGCAGCTGTGTTGCTGCAGCCGCTTAAAGGTCAGATTATGTAAAATGCTCTCCTGTCATGTCGTCGGTCTAAAAATCCCCGTCATAACTCAATTTTTTTTGTATGAGCGTGCAGCTTTGGGTACTGATGTGCCGTTGGATGTGTGTCTCTCATCAGCATGATGTGTCATTGCCTGCTAAGAGGCTGGGGGTAAGAATAGTCTACATTGGGTGAAAGAACTTGCCATGGCAACAGTTTTCGTAAGGAGCTGTGAAGGCATTTTGGAGTGGGTCTGTTGCTCAAAACACAGGATCTGTGCAGGGAAGCAGCTGCTCAAATTACATCTGACAGCTTAGCAGCAGATGAGACCTTAGTCAGTGTTTATTCTGTGCCAGGCCAATAAGCATCAAGCAGCAAAGCTTACTGTTTTTTCTGATCTCGTAGAGTGTGCACATTGCTTCAGCACCAAGGACAGGTCACATCTATGGGCCACAATCCAGACTGTTGGCACAATTTCACTTTCAATTCACATTCTGGAGTGTTGGCACAATCTGTCATCTAAAAAAAGCACAAAGAAAGTCAACAAAATTCTCCTTTGAAATGGGATTAAATGGATTTGAGCTCATAAATTAAAGCCTGCAGGTTCTTCATTACCTATGGGAAGTACAGTGGCTGTTGATATTTAAATACTACAGTCAAAGGTTAAGATATTAGCCCAAATAATATCACAATTAATATTCCTTTTTCTTACTTTCCAAGAGACCTACCTCATAAATGGTGATGCAGAGTGAAGCGACACATTCGGCTCGCGAGGATAATTGTTTAATCCATGTATAAAAACGACACGCTTGTCTGCACCCACATGTGCTCATCAGTGGGAAAGGATGCAAAGAGGCAGAGGAGTACTCTTATAAGCAGTTGTGCACACAGACTCTGTCATTTAGAAAAATACTCTTGATGGTTTCTGTTTTTTTACAATCTAAATGCTTTTTCACGAGATGCAAAGAAAACATTGTAAACTAAAGAGTGAAAGGACGACAATTCTGCAGATAAACTGGCACTTTTCAGAGCAATGTGGCTTGAAAAGTCTTTAAAGCAGAATGATTAGACTCATGCATCTGAAACAGTTTGCAGATTGTTAGCCGTATACTTCAGAGCACGTCTTGAGCTTTCTGCATCCCACAGAGGAAGGGAAAAATTCTAGCAGATGTATTTGTTAATTCATTGTTGTGAGGAAAAAATGTTAGAAGTTTTTTTGAGTAAGAATTTCAAAAGTTGAGCGTTTTCCATTAAAATTGAATTTGTTTGAGGTAGTTTGTAGTTTGTTCAGAAAAGCTGGTTAGTATGGTGGCCCTGAAGGGCAAATCATACCGAATCACTCAACGTAAAAACATATTAAAGACTACGACAACAATAAGAAAAGCTAAACAAATAAAAAGAAAACATAACATTTTAGGAATCACAATAAAATTCCAGAAATCAAAACACAATTCCAAAAAAATGAAACGGAAGAAAAATGAAACATTTTGAAATGTTAAAAAACTAAACGTAATAAGAAACCAGAAACAGTAATTAAAACATGGTGTTTGATTCTTGATATTTAAGATTGTTCAAATGCTAATAAAAGTTTTAGGGTGAGCACCGAGCAGATCCAGTATAATTCATGCCTGAAAAGATGGACAAAAGTCATCATCTAATCTGTGATATCCCATAGTACCTACCCTTTCTGGTTTCTTTTTCTGATTTTGTTTATTTATTTTTTAACTAAGGCCTATGCCCCCCGTGGGAGCAGTCACATCCATCATCATTCTCAAGTTTTTTTTACGTGACCCAACTGTAGATTCAAACCCACAACCTCCTGGTCTCAGGTGGGACAGTTTGTGTCTGAGTTGGAGCTCAGCAGAAGATCTGTGGATTACAGAATATCATCAGATTGTATTTACTAAACAGATTGTCCTTTCTTTCTTTTTTGTCTGGATTGCTGTTTTTTCACGCCTGTCCTTTCTTTGCTTTCAGTCCTCTAACAGTAGTGTGTTTTTAGCCTTCACAGGCAGCCCTTTGCACTCAGAGAAGCAAAGAATCCTGCACTATGTTCCAGTGCCTGAAGACTCTTCTCTCTTGACTAGACTTTCTGGTTAGCCTCTTTACTCTTTTTTCCCCCTCAGAGTTTCCCCTCTTTCTATCTAAATTCTGTAATAAACCTGCTTAGACTTTGCATGGAAACGTATCTGAATGTGGTTTTCATTTCAGCCTTTGACCTCCCCGAAGATGGTGTGATTAAGAAAAGCCCAGAGAGAGGTAGAAATTCATTAAAATACTTGTTTGTTTTGAAGCTGTGACACATCATTGCTGAAGATGGTTTTTGTTTTGTATTTTGGGGAACTGTCAGGCAGGGGGAGGATTGACCTGCAGGCCTATCTGAAGCAGTGGCAGAACGAAATTCTTAAAAAGGAGGAAACTATTAAGGACCTCCCCAGGATTAACCAGGTAATTAAGATTATACCTTGTCAAATTGTCTGTGGAGTCACGTTTTCACAGATGATAACTTGTGCTATGTTTCTTATTAGACCCAGTTCATCCAGTTCTCCAAGACCTTGTACAACATTTTTCATGGGGCTCCAGAAGAGGAGTCTCTGTATCGAGCTGTTGCTCACGTGACCAGCCTCCTCCTGAGGATGGAGGAGGTGGGACGTAGGCTGCAGGAGCCAAGCAGCCCATCTGAGTCTGAAAAGGCCGCCGACACATCTCCGGCAGGGGACTCGTCCACTGAGCAGGGGCCCGTCACCCCGGAAAGCTGCGAAACCTCCAGCTCCCACAACAGCCAGGACGCGGGGTCCGAGCTGTCAGACACAGAGTGGTCCTTCTCCTTCGAGCAGGTTCTAGCATCTCTGCTCAACGAGCCGACTATAGTCGACTTCTTCGACAGGCCTCTCAACATTCAGACCAAACTGGGACAGGCTCGGGTCGCCCAGCTCAAGCTGAAGGCAAATAAGGGAAAAGATTCAAAAGGGAACTGAAACTTGAAGCTGTCACTTACAGGTTACCACGAGTTTTCACCTTTCTGTTTGATCGGGGAAGGGGACTTAAATGCAGCTGAGAGTTTAGTTTCAGTGTATAGGAAAAGGGATTGTCAATTAATAAGGAAATTAGCAGAAATGGCTGCTAAAACGTGGAAAAAACAAAGTGTAATAATCCACCTTCTAAATGTTGTTCCATCTTCAGCCTTGATGCAAACAAGTCCATAGGCTAAGGTCCTTCCCACATCTGTTTATGCATTTTTAACTGTGGTCTGATGTAGCCGCTCATTGTCCAAACTTCAACGCTGAGCCTTTTTGTATCATCTGCGTCCAGAAGAACAGAAGGAAATCACATTTCTAAGGCAGAAGAATGTCTTCTATTGCCATTCACGTTAGCCGTCGCTTCAAAGTTAAAACAGATGTTTATTGCTGGTAGGTCCTTTGTCTTTACATGTTTTTAGAAGAATATATTGTGAGAAATGCCAGCTTAGTTAAAACTATACTGTAGTGTAGTGAGCTGAATTTTAGTGTTCCTAGAAGCCACATAGGAATCAGATTTTCAGAATAAAATGATTTATTTGGAGCAAAAAAACACGGAACTGCTATTCTATGCATTTTCCGTAACCGAAGAGAGCAGGACTACGGCGTTGCAGCATCATGTTGCTGCTGTACGTCATTAGGTCTTTGTGTAAATCAGTTCCACATTGCTGCTATCGCATCTTTCCAGTGGGACTGCTCACATATGGAAGTCTGTAGGATTCACGCTTTGGTTTGTGCAGCATTTGAAAGGTCAGTTCAGTATGCATTATAAATGTATTTATGAATATAGCAAAAATGACAAAAGCTTGTTGACTGTTGCTGAGGGATATTTAGTTAATCAAATCTCAGGGTGAAATTTGTCAAAAGGCAAAGTGGGAAATATAAATATATGACAATTTAGCTAGCATGTAAAAGTCAAATATATGGAGCGTGTTTAGCACAGTTGCAGGATTTACCAGCCTTTTGGTATACTACTGTTACGTGCTACAGAAGGCCAGATTTTACAGTACTTCTTTTTGCCCTTTGTTTTTCCTCGTGCTTCTGTTTGGGTGATTTGCACAGATGTTTGAGACTTGCAGACTGAAGACGAGCGGCACGGGACTCCTGAAGGTTATGACCGCTTCAACTGCAGCTCGTCATCTCTAGGGGCTAAATTTCTGAATACGTAAAGCTTTACAGAATATCTGCTCCTCATGGAAATGAAGTCATTTAGATGTTTCTCAAGCATATATTAAATTTTGCATTCATTTCTTTGCTGTTCACACTTTTTTTAAGCTTTAAAAACACAGAGTTGGTTAAAGTTTTCTGGGGAAATTATTTCTTTCTGAAATTCATCCTCAACGAAAGCTATATTCCGAAAAGTACACAAAAATCTGTCACTATGTATTAAATGTTAAAGATTAAACTAAAATATAGTTGAACGTCACAATAAAAGTAATAAATCTCAAATGCTGGTTGGATTATGGTTGCTACCATTTTAAGTTTCCTTAAAAAAAACCTAACTAAGCATGGTTTGATTTATTCCATCATGTTTTATGACATATTTAACATCTCCAAACTTCCAAATGTTTAATAATTGCAATTAAAATAATCATTTCCAGGAGAATGTGCTTGGTTTATGATTTATTGCATGTTTATTAAGTTGCTGTATATGCAACTACAAAATACAGCTTTTCAGCTCAAGGTTTAAGAATGAATAATTTTGTCTTTTTGGTGGCAAATACATGCAAAATTTGATGCACATTAAATTTTTTTGGAATGAAAACTTTTTTTTTTTAAATCAGAATGTGAAATGACCAAAACCTGCAGCCATTACAATCTTCACTGTTTCTTTTGTAAAGTGCAATGTGATGTTTTGGTTTACTTGCTTCAAACTGGTTGGTTTTGTTTCTGTATGAATGTTCCAGAATAAATAAAGAAAACCAGAGGAATGATGGATTTGAAGTTCATTTGTACAAGTTTAGACCTTAGAAACACATTCCAGGAAACTTTTTAAACTATACCTAACAGCATGAGGTTTCAAATATATGATAACATGACCCAGAATTTATCTGCATCTTAATCAAACGTAAAATCGATTACATTATGACATTATTATTACATTATGAAAGTATTTCAGTGAAAGCATTTCCCCTTTTTTCCATCATTCATTCATCTTCTAAACTCATTTTGTCCCTTTCAGGATGGCGGGGCTGTCAGAGCCTGTCCTGGCCACTCATGGGCGAAGGCACACCTAGGGACAATTTACAGTAACCAATTAAGCCATGAAGCATGTTTTTGGACAGTGGGAGGGAGCCCACGCATGCACGGGGAGAACATGCAAACACAGGTGTGTTCAGGGTCTTGAACTGGGGGCCTTTTTGCTGTGAGGCAAGAGCGCTAACCACTGCGCCACGGTGCATCCCCATTTTCCCAAACACCCAAAAACATTTCCCAAAATAATAAAAAAAATATTAATTAACAATATTCAAATTGAATCTGTCATGTTGAATTCGTTGTCTGAGGGTCAAGGTTTTCTGCTGGTCACTAATTCATTTGTGAAAAACCTCTGGGCTAGGAGTCATTGCTTGCCTTTGCCCTCCTTAGCCTTTCCTAACGCAAACACTCTAGTCTTTCTGATTCATGCTGAGCAGTGGGGTTTTAGTGACAACTGGTAGCAGCATATCACACACGTGCTATTCTGGCTCAGAGGTCTAGTTACATGAGGTTGTAACCCACGAGATCTAACCTCAACCTTTCTAACCTGTGGAGTTATCAGCCTTGTTTTCTAACTGCGAAGAAGTTGAAGAATTCTTATTGGCTCTTAAAATTAATGAAACGTCTTCACAGAAATATTTCTGCTGCTTTCTGTTCTATTGATCTCTGCAGCAGACAACAGCAAAGGCATCAACAGCAGATGTTTTAGGACTTTATTTAAGGTAAAATCACAACTTCTGCAAAACATTTCTGGCAGTAAATGATGACACTGCAGAAAACTACAGAAATATTGGCTTATAAGGCTGATCATGTGAGATAGTGGTTAGGAAAGAGTTATCAGTCTATCATTTCTTATGATGAAACAAGTATTAATGCAACAGGATTTCGGCTGTTTTAGTTCATAAATCAGAATACAATTTTCAAATAAGTGCCACATTCATGCCACCATAAAGTAGGAGCAGAAAGAAATACAGTAAATGTTGATTTTTGAAGTAATTATGCCTAAGGTTGTACCATCCTTAATGTTTATGAAAGACACAGTCTAACCTGTTTACATTTGCATAATATGCTTTTGATATCATGAGTATAATTCTAAGATTTTAAATTAAGTTTTTTCCTTAAAAGGGGATCTTGCATCTGTGAGTGCCAGTTTACACACTCATTGACAAGTATGTTATTGGTAATCACAAAAGATGTTATGTATTTTTTCTCCTGATGGGGCTTTTCTATGAGAGCTTTTTAACTGTGAAGTGATGCATCGTTTTTTTTTTAAACCGAGATTGTAACTGAAAGGAGATTTTTTTGTTCTGCTACTGTCTTACCTGACACATTTAGGTCACATGTGTGCCTAAAGTCTATTTAGTGCGGCATACTAAATTAGGAAGGGGCAACTGCCCTACATTTTTGACAAATAAGTTGACCAAGCAGTGCAACCTGAGCTTTTAGTCACCAGCAGGAAACGGATATCTGAAACATTTCAAACAGGTAGAAAGGCCTCGTCAAATTCAACCCAGAGTATTGATCCAAATTCATTACCGTATTTTTCAATGGGGGATGTCCATTTTTATTGCATAATTTGACTGGGGGTGACACTTATACTCAGGTGCGACTTACATGTGTATAATAAAAAAAAAAGGCTCATGTGTTGTTATTTTCCTAATAACAACCACTAGAAAGCACTATAGATGTGTTTGTCCGTATTTGGTACTGACAACAACGCAGAAGAAGAAGTGCTTCTGAGGTGTTCAAAACATGAAGAAGAATTTAACGGATTTAATGATTTAAAGGGAAATAAAGAGTTTAGTTGACTTGTTAGCATGTTCTTTGTGCTACAGTTCTCGAAACAATTGTTAATATGTTGCGGTTATTTACCATTTTTATTCAATTCCTCTAATATTTCATGAAGCCAAATACGGTTTTGGTAGTGAAGTCTGTAAATATTCAGTCTATTAATGTAATCTATTCCATTTTTATGATTTACCTTTCATGAAGAAATGTCCTGTTCTTGTTCCCACACTTCGTTAAATCAATTTCTCCCAAAAGTGCAACATATAAATCATTTTTTTCTTCTTTATAATGCATGGAGTGACTTTTAGTCCGAAAAATACAGTAATTATGCTATCAGAGAAGGAATTAAACTATGTGGACAATTCCTTTACTCCCAGGTCAAACATGAACCATGACAGTTTAATGCAAAAGTAAATTTCCAAACCTACACCAAGAGAAAAAATGAATTCAGTATCCCATGGTATTTATTCAAACTGTTGAAAATTCAACAGAGGAGTGTGTGACAGCAGTGAACTCTGTGTCTGCTTTACAGCTTTAGTGGTTTCAGTTTGAGGATATCGTCCTCACGTTGAAATTCCGACCATTTTTTCTAAAGGAATTATGAATTATTACCTCCAGGAAAGGAGAAGCAACAACCACAGTGCAGCAGTGGGATTTCTACAAAACATTAAGTCATGTGATCACTTGTACATAACTTGGTGTTCTCATTAGTTTATTGAGCGTCCAACAATAGACCAGTCACAGTGGATTTTTCAGGTCGTCACTGTTTTAGTTTTACATTTAACTCCAATGACAAAAAGGTTTTCCTTTTTTCTTTACATGCAAGCCACCCATCCTGCTCTCGTTTATGCATCTCAAGTTTATCCATTAGATTTTTGTAAACAATGTAAACAACAGTAAACATGCAGCAGTAAACATTTCAGGCAATCTAGTTTGCATTCAAATTGTCAAATTAGATCATAAGTGAAGGAGAAAAAAAGTCTAAGTCTAAGCTCAGTAAACATTAGGAAACATGAAGTTATTGAGACAGAGAAAGTGCTTTCCACATGGATCATTGTCTAAAGCAGTGTTTTTCAACCAGTGTGCCGCGGCACACTAGTGTGCCGTGGAAGATGGTCAAGTGTGCCGTGGGATATTGCCCTCATTAACTTAAACATTTCTGATCTCCAGGATTTCACCTCTTTGTTCATCAAAAAAAGCCCTAAAAAACACTAAAAAATAAGGAATATGACAGATCATATGATACTTTTTTCTTTGTGTTTATTTGATTCTATTAAAGACATTTTGATAAAAATGACGGTACCGATTTAGCTGCAGCTTAATCTCCGTTTTAGCAAAAGTCACGCCCCTTTAACTGTCTCCACCAATCATTCTTGGATTCTTAATCACGTGTCATCAGTCAGACCAATCAGAAGTGGTTAAAGTCTTCACTTCCTTGTTGTGCATTCTGCTGATAAAGTCGCTCAGTTTCAAATAAAATACCAGCTAAAGCTCGTCTTTAGCTGGTGTAGCTTTCCATAGAATCCGGTGTCAGACCGTGGAACAAGTGATCAAAACAATAAAACTCAGAGACGCTGGTCTTTCTGCATTCGGCGGATTATTGAACTACATCTCCCATGATAAATTGGGTTAAAAGTAACAGCGTGGATCTCGGAGCACAACTCGTCTCTCCTCTTAACGTCTTGAAACCACAACAAACACAAATCAAACAGTTTTTAAATCTTTTAACTTAACTTTTATTACATCTTTTAGAGAAAAAAACAGCTGCAGCTTCCAACTTTTTCTGCCACAATTATAAAAAAAAGAATGTGAGATTGTGGAGGAACTGTTCAAAACAGACTGAGTTTCTCCCGGTTTTTTTTGGTTTTCTTTGAATGCTGGTGTGCCGCGGAATTTTTGTCAAGGTTTAAGTGTGCCGCGGCTCAAAAAAGGTTGAAAAACACTGGTCTAAAGTGATGTACATGAAATTCACAGAAATCCAGTTTAAACATCCAGTGAAAGTAGTGTTGTTACATGTTTTTGTGCCATTTTTGATGATGGGGAACAGGTTTAGCTGTAAAATGCATTTTTTAATACTGTGTAATTCAAACTGTGAATTAGGAGCAGACAAAATGAAGCCTTTTGAAAAGGATTGTATTTGTGATGTAGAAATTATGCTCCCCGCTCCGCTCCACAATGGGGAAGGAACATGGAGCGGGGTTACTCGCCCACAATCAGAGGGGAATTTCTGAAGAACTGCTGCTGCTCTGCAGAAACTATGTCATAGAAAGCCACACAGATGTTTTAATTTTGCTTAAAAACAGCACGATCATAACAAAAAGACCACTGTGAACACTTTTAAAATTGATCAAAAGATGATCAGAGTGGGATTTTAAATCCTGCATTCTGCCAAAAAGGCAACTCAACTTGCTGCTCCTGGAGAACAACACAAAAAATGGTCCTGTCACCACCTGATGAGAGGTGTGCACTTGCAGTACTGGGTATGTGGTAAATTAGAACTTTAAAATCCAGATCCTGGTCATTTACTCAATAAATTCAGGCCAGATAAAGTTTGAGAATCAATGTTTTCTCTTAGGCCAAAACATCTGTGATGCTTATGGCTGTGGATGTTAAACTGATAACGTAAACACCAGCCTAATTAGCCCCCAGTGAAGGTTTTAGTCTCCCTCCATCAATGATTCAGCTCTTAGGGTTTTACAGTGCACATGTTACAGAGATTGGTGTCTTTGGCCATAAAAAACCTCTCTCTGTGAATGCACTAATTTCCGTGTGAAAGTATTATGTCATTGGGAAAGAATTTTGATGTTGTCACTTTGATCTTCTTCATCCTTTTGGACCCTATAAATTGGGGGGCGGCAGAGGTAGAGCAGTCGACCTCTGATCGGATGATTGTGGGTTGGGTTATCATCCGTTTCCCCAATGTGTCAGAGTGTCTTTGGGTAAGACACTAAACACCACATTTCTCCTGGTGGTTATAGGTTTGTGCCAGTACTTGGCAGCTGAGTCGCAATGAGTGTGTGTGTATTGCTGGATGGGACTGTGACTGTAAAACACTTTGAGTCTTCTAAGATGGTAGTAAAGAGCTACATAATTATACGCCATATACCATATGTCTGAGTTTTAGGGACCAGCTAAACCCTAAGTTGGAATTGCTTTCTTGAAATCCCAACCAAGGCTTAGCTTGGTCTTGTAAAGATTTGAGACTTGATTTTTACCAGATGGGCTAGCTGAAATGCTTACTTTCCAAAAATCGATGTACATTTCAAAGACCTCCCACATCACAGACTCCGGGCAAAATCCCAGAAACTCTACCAGGCACTTGTTAAATGTTGTGATAAAAAATGGTGGATGTTACAGCTGGTTTTAATTTCCAAACACAATTTTCACAACGCGAAAGTTAGACCCTAGACTTGAATGAAAAGATAGAAGATCCTCAGATCTTCAGGTCATCTAGCCTGCTTTTGTTGTTGCTGTGCTTGCTTGACTGACTGTTTCTGCGCTGGTTTTCAGCAGGAGCCTCAGAGGCAGGACTGGAGGACTTGGTCTTCTCTGAATCATCTCCCTCAGCTCTGCCCTTCCTCTCCACAGCCAGGTTGTCTCTGTTCTGCTTGTGAACTGCTTTGCTGATGTAAGGGTTGTAGGCAGAGTTTGGCTCTGCCACGCTGAACTTAGAGTCTGCAGAGAACGGTTCGTGTGAAGGCGTGTGACTGGTAAGGTAGGTGTAGTTTGGAGCAAAAGGTGGGACCGCCTCATTAAGGGATTTGGGAGCTGCATTTGTAGCCCGGGATCGTCTGTAACGAAGACCCTGATGACACTTTGTGAAACCCAGATGATACATTTCCACCAGATTGAGCAGCAAGGAGACACAAGCCACACCCAGCATGAAAATAATGAAGACTGTCTTCTCTGTGGGTCTGGAGATGTAGCAATTCACCATGTTGGGGCACGGCCAACGGTCACAGGTGTACATAGGCTTCAGTTCAAACCCGTACAGGAAATATTGAGCTACTATAAAAGCCACTTCAAACAGAGTCTTAAAAATAATGTTGAAGACGTATGTTCGCAGCAGTGCACCTTGCAAACGGACGTGGCCTTGATTGTCTTTCACTGAGGTCTTCTTGGCTGCCTTGCTCAACAGCTGCTGCTGGTTTTCATTCTGGATGGCAAGTTCCTTTATCTTCTGGTTCTCCTTTTCCTCCATGCGAACCAGATGGAGGATGTGGCCCAGATAAATGAGTGTTGGCGTGGAGACAAAGATGATCTGCATCACCCAGAAGCGGATGTGAGAAATGGGGAAGGTCTTGTCATAGCAGACGTTCTGACAACCGGGCTGCTTGGTGTCACACGTGAAGCCGGACTGCTCGTCACCCCACACCTTCTCGGCGGCTGTTCCCAGAACTAGGATGCGGAAGATGAACAGCACCGTGAGCCAGACCTTACCCACCACGGTGGAGTGTTCCTGGGCGCTCTCCAGCAGCTTCCCCAGCAAGTTCCAGTCTCCCATAGTGTCCTCTCGTCAAAACTAGGAGAAACCTCTGAAAGAAAGTGGATAGTTGAAAAGAAAATGTTTTTAAAAAATGTTATTTTATGAATGGCAACACAGCTCTTTAGTCGCAGCACCTTTCAAACACAGAGGCAGTTCTACATGATTTAAAGACACAAAAACTTTTCAGCATGCTGGAAGACAGCATTGAATCAATGACGGTGCATTTAACAATAAAAGCACATGCAGTGCTCTATCAAAAAAAAAAGTAACATAAGTTTAAACCTAAATATAGAAACAGTTGGTTAGCATATAGTTCATTAGGAAGCTGCAGAAAAGCAGCTGAAAGCAGCTTTGCAGGGTTTGGTTCTGACACAAAGTTATACTACCTGATTGCTACCTGCAGAATTTAAGAACCTGGGAGGTTAGAGCAGTGGTCTGCAACATTTAACACACACACAAAAAAACCTAGAGAGAGTTTACCTTTAATAAAAATACATTTTATTTTAGTGCATGTGAACATTAAGCCATTCATTTATGAAATTCTGGTTTCAAATGTTTACATTAATTGAATTATAACAATTGTATTTTTCAACATGTAGCATCTTTAATTTATTTTGCTTTTGACAACAGCTGTTTAAAGTGGCTTTTAAAATAAAATACATCCTGTGTCAACTAAGATCTTCCTGCTGCAGCAGATTTACTTGAATTTAAAATGCGAGAAAGTCAAACATGACAAATTCTGCCATTATAACTTTGGAGCGCCTTCATCCATGTTCTCCAATTACTATCAAATAGAAAAATGAAGACATTGGTGAAAAATCTAGTTAAAGAATCTATATATGTAAATGCAATTATTTATTTTGAGAACTGTCAATGACCATCAATTGTTGTGGAGCAGATGATCAGAAAATGTGTTTTGAGCTTATTCTAATGATAAAACACCATAAACTTTTTTCTTCAAAACCAAAAAGCTACACTGGAGGGATAAAAGAGCTGTGTGTGGCTCTTGAGCCTCAGGTTGCAGACCCCTGTACCACAAATAGATGTGAAAGTCAAGATTAAACAAATTTCCAAATGAGATTTTGTTTCCAGCTTTTTATTGACATCTTAAAATAATAAAAAATATATTCTTGACAGTAATCGAATTGAACATGAAAGATAAATCAATCCTAGTCATATTCCTTTAATGATAGCTTTGAATGCACTACCTAATATGCAGGTCTATATTTTTAAGTGCACATAAATACACAAATATTCATTCACTCTCTCAGATTTCCACACTTTGACTCCAGGATTTGAGTTAATTTCAATCACAAAAATACAGATGTCACTCAGTTCAGTTTAGTTAACCCTATTTTGAAATCAAAACACTGTGGCTTGTCTAGATTACCTTGTTTTGCCTGGTGATATTGATGGCAAAGAAGAATGAGAGCAGGATGCAGTGATATGGAGAAAAGTCTAGTTTTTTGTAGAACATTTCTGTCATATAAAGAGGAAGACTGTAGTGAGAAAAAAACAGGTAAACAGGAGGAAGCAGAGGATGCTTGGGTTTCTCTGAGAGTGTTGAGGACGGTCAGGATCAGCATGTCAAAGGGACTTTAGAAATGAGGGGCGAGAGGCAAGTGATTGAGAAGTCGCAGAGTACATGGGTTGAAAACAGAGCTAACAGACAGGAGAAAATAAAATGTTCATGGAGAACTGACAGATATAAGCAAAGAACTCAAGATGGGTTTCAGCAGCAGAAAAAAAAGTCGCCTTTTTATTTAAACTTTGACTCTATAATGAACAAGTTATTGTAAATGTCTTCTGGACAAAAACACTGCAAATGTTTGATTTACATTCCTTTACTTAAAATCCTGTTAGGTGACATTGGCGTAAAATTGACATATAAACAATAACAATAATTCATTTAGGTTATAATTTTTCTTGTCCATGTTGTTTTTAAATGAAAAAAATGACCTGACCCTAATATCTCTTTTTAGACCAAATTACCCAAATGTTCAACAAATATTACATGCATAAAAATGTCTCTGTTTACTAAAAAGTTGTTTTTTTTACATTTTTAAAAATTGTTTGGTGTTAAGTCCTACATAAATGAATGGATGCCCCCCCCCCCCCCAATTCTGTGTATTTGCTGTAACAACATAAAAAAACAGTTTTTGATCATTTAGAAAAAAAGAAAAAATCATCAGTATAGTCAAGAAAAACTTAAGAAACAGTTGGAAAGAAAAATTATCAACTTGAGCTAAAAAACTAAAAATGAACGGGCCTATGTTGTTAATTCAACGGTTAAAAAAGTCTTCCAGCAGTTGCATTTTTTGAGGGTATTTTGCACAAAAGTTTGAACGCTCTAGTGAAAACATTTTGCAACTACCGGATGACTGAGCAAAAGGTTGTGACCATCCCTTCTTTTCCTTTATAATATTCAAAACCTCAACTGCAAACTCACACAGTGTGTTTTTACTACCACTGCATGTCTCTGCCACTTTTTTTCAGTACAAAAATTTCCAGAAAATTGAAGTTTTGTTTTTTAGAGCAGGGCTGATTGTCTTCTCATCGCCCCTCGTGCTGCTTGAAACAATAATTATCAGTTTATTTTGTCATCCAGGCTCAGAAACATCTAAACCTTGGTGTTGCTCCAAATCATTTCAATCATTTCATTGGTAAACAAATGATCTTAGAACATAACTTACTGTTATGTCTTCAAGCTGGTCTCAGACTTTGTGGAAACATTCAAAACTTATCGTGCATCAGAAAAGCCACAGAGCAATAGAAACATTGATCCACTGTGAATCTGCTGCAGGCTTTCATTGAGGTTGTGCCCTTTCCAGAGAGCGCAGAGAAAATCCCAGCACATAACTTACTGTGTGTGATTGGAAGCCCTGAGGCAGGCTCAGAAACTGTGTTGGACACGGTGTGGATCTTGTGACTCCTTAACCAAACGTACGTCTCAAAGTGCTTTAGAAATCATCGCACTCGGTCTTTGGGGTAAGGGTGATCAGAAAACAACTGCAGTTCAATGCTTTTTTGCACTTGTCCATTCAAAGCATTCAAACTTCTTATTTCAGAGGACGAATTTCCTATGTAGTGTTCAAACCAGGTTCTATCAAACCTGTGTATCTATCCCCTTTAAATATCTACATTACATCTGTATTAGATTGCGTTACACACAAGGGAGCAGCAATATTTATTGAACTAAGAGTCTTTTGATTCTCCAGATAATTTAGTTTTGTTTAAAACATTTAATTATACGGCTTCTTAAGCAAACTCTTTGATAAAATGTGGGAAATCAAGCTTGAAATCCATCTAACCAAAGCTCTCTTTTGGATATTAGGTGTGCCACAGGGCTTTTTACAAATTAAGGAATTGAGTGTCTTAATAAGGAAGGAAATTTGTCAGCATGAAATTATTTTTTTTAATTTAACTTTATTTGAAATGTTCCCAATACTTGAGGGAAAATATGGTGAATTTTTTAATATTATTCTTTTGTATTTTTTATCTTGAAGTCCATACAAGATCTGTAATTAGACACAACTTGAAGCATTTGCATCATCCTGGTTCTTTTATTACAAGAAACAAGAAACTATTATTGTTTTGCCTAACCTGCTTTTTTATTGCTATTTTGTTGTTTTATGTGTGTCAATCTTGTTGTTGCTGTTTTATTAGATTTGTTTCATAAAATTTGAGAGAAATGGGAAAATACAGCTCAGTTAAAAAAAATTAATAGGGATTAAAAAAAAGTATGCGTAACAATAAAACTTTACAAACAAATCTTCACCTTGTACAACTGGAGTGTATACGTGGGTTCAAAATAGGTGTGCGTATCCTTCCCTCTCACATGATTGGATATGGATCTCAATACATGATCCACGAATCGATATACAATTTAAAAGATTCAACTGACATTGTGGCACTATAATATGATTCTTTTACCTAAATGGATACTATCTACATAATTATTTTGGCATTTAAAAGTATATGGTAAATGAAAATGCGTTTTTACAGGAAAAACAATTGCTTTTTTTTCTGGCTCTTTTTTTATTTTAAACAACAAAAAACAACGTCTTTGACAAAACAGCTTCCAACATTCAAACCTGGCATTTTTGGTCTTTCAGACGGTTTACTTCTTTGTGGTTAAAAAGTAGTGTTTCATAATAATTTAGTTAGGTATTGTTTGACGTAATGATTATTGAACACAGCACACATTGCAGTAGGTCACCTTCAGCCAAAGGTAACTGACCCGACTTGGTAGAAACAAGCTTATGATTGGACATCTCACATGTACAGAAAAAGAGAGAAACTGACAAAGTTTGGCAGAAACCGATTATTAACTTCTTGATCTATTTTGTGCTTTATATCAACATAATCTTGTTTGTATTTGTGGTTTTCAGCTGATACTGCTGATAATATCAATGGTCAATTGATTTTTCGATACGTATCTGTATTGTTTACATCCTTATTTCAATCCCAAAATCGGCTAATCGTAGAAAACCACTGCACCAAAGCCAAGGTAACAGCTGCATTGTAGAGCAACTCCAGTGCAACAAGAGGGAAACCAATGCATTTACTTCTGTTAAAATGATTTAAAAATAAAGAAACAAAAATAAACATGGATGTATTTAGATATGAGTTTTCTGATTTTTACCCCTTGCTTTTTTCAAATATTTGCCACAATCATCACCCTGAAGGCTGGAACCATTGTTTCTTCTACAGCTTATTATATATACATAATAATAGGTCGAGCATCAGGGGTTAGAAACTCAGAGTTGGGGGTAATATTATACTCTTTAACATCTAATTTCCATTTTGACTGTAAATATCTTTTTAACACTTGACCAAAGTCCCAAAAAGTAACAAGTACTTCTACAACTATTCCCCAAAATTTCAAATCAGGCCAAATGTTGAAAGAAATAAAGGTAGACTTGCAGAAATAGTCTAAGATTCCTCTTTACTCACTGCGTTTTGGAGACTCAATGCACAGATAGTCAGGCAAAGCAGTTTTTAAACACAGTTGAACACTGTTCTATTCATTTCTCCACGCCATAATTTAGGATTTTTCAGTATTTGCCTCAGTCACAGGACAAATGATCTACAACCAAAGTACAACACTCAGTCTCCAGAGTTTAACATCCCTAAAACCAAGTCTTCTTTTGGACAAGTGTCTTTTTCATTTTCTGTCGTACTGAGAAAACCTGCTATGCAAAACACAACAACTCTATCTTCCTTTTTTTTAAGTTTAAAGATCATTTAAGAGCACGTTTCACTCAATCTTGCACATTTTGTTTTACCACAATCTGAATTTTCTTTTTAAATTAAAGACATTTAACATTTGTGTTGTTATCTAATGTAACTGTGTCTTGTTCCTCCCCCTCCCTTCAAATGTTTTCTGGCACTTGCCAGGCCAAAATTGCTAAGAAGATGTTGCTCTTGTTGTTTTGCCAGAATAAACAACAGTTAAAGGGGAAAAAAGCCAGTTTGAAATCCAAAGTATCTTTAGTGTAATTAGTTGGGAATAAATAAAAACCTACCTGTTAATATTCATTTCTCTCAAAGGTCACAAAGCCTTTTCACTTCTCTGAGAGGCCATGTTCTCCAGAAGCACATGAGAAAATACAGCACAGAAATGAAGTTTCCGTCCACTCAGACCTCACCAAGACCTGGTGTTTCAACCAGCCCTGCAGCTGAACTCTCCTGTCTGTGCTCGTGTGAGCGCTGATGAAAACTTAACTATTCATAGTTCAAGTCTGAAACCCGTCAGGAGGGGGACATTTTCAGTGAGTGGCAGCTGAGCTGTCCAGTAAGGATGCAGTCCTTGTCAGGGAGCTCTAAATATAAGACAGGGTGCAGGCAGAAGCTCTGCTGTCACTCTGCTGCTGATCTGACCCTTGACTTGGTGGAGGAGCTTCAGACTTAGTGCCACCGTGAGGGGCTGCTGCAGGGTTAATACCTACGTTATGCACGGCTCCAGACAAAACTTCATCATGAATTGGATTTTGGATCTTCTGGAAGTAACACTAAACTCTGATTACGTTAGAAAGTGCTGTGACTTTTACATCAAAGAGAATGTACATAAATCTAGTAAAAAATAGATCCTTAATACATTTTAAAGAGACCTCAAATTCATCTGATAAAAGAGTACAAGGAGCATCCAAGAATATATATATATATATATATATTTGGTAGATTTTGGGAAATAAGGTTACACATTTGATTGCATGTTAGCTTCTGAAAACATTATTTTTTTGATACACTCCTTTTGAATGTTGTAAAGTATCCATGCAAAGAATCAAAAAGCATCACTTTTAAAGTCTTTCACCTTGAAGTTTGACTTTTTGAATTAAATGGGCTGTTGTGTTTTGAACACATAAATAAAACATCAACTTAACTTTCGACAAATGTTCACATGACTTCCGTTCAAAATGAAAGGCATCCCGTACCAAATTGGATAATCTAAATGCAGCAACTTTAGGTAGTGTGATGTCAACATTGCCAAAAAAAAAAAAATACATATATATATATATATATATATATATATATATATATATATATATATATATATATATATATATATATATATATATATATATATATATATATATATATATATATATATATTTTATTTTTTAATTATCTATGGCTGGATAGCTCAGTTGGTTAAGTGCAAGTGAAATCAGGGATTTGTTTCCAGGAGGCGCGATGAGCTTAACCCAGTGTGGGTCCTTTGGCAAGACCCTTCATAATATAACTAAGTCCCTGTGCTGGTCCCCAGCTCAGATCAAACACAGGATTGTGTCAGGAAGGGAATCCAGCATCAAATCTCTGCCAAACCACCTGTGCAAATCAGTGAAAGCTGATTCGCTGTGGCAACCCCTGAAGGGATAGCCCGAAAGGTGAACAACCTACAGTTTATTTTATCGTTGCTGGTGCATCTCAGACTAAAGTTGGTAAATCTAGCAAACCAAAATGAAATCAGAACTAACTTAGTGAACCTTACTACATTTCTGGATCCGCCTTTTAATCTGGTGCGCCTTAAGTATGAATTCTGGCTGAGCTTACTGACTTCAAATAGATTTTTTGTTGTACAAGCTGCTCAAAAATGTGTCGAAACGTTCGACTTTGGCAAACTACAAAGCTGAACCGTTTGATGGATTATTGGAGCATCATGGTTACTGTGGTCAGGAACCTGGCTGAGTTATGCATACTGTGCTTAAACTGTTTGTGAATGAGTCAAATAAAGTTTGACTTATCTCCCTGCTTTGCTTTGCTAGATGCACATTGTAGTAAAAAAAAAAGTTTCTCACTTTTTAAAATGAAAAACCTTTACATTACATTACGTAGGTAAATGTGACCTCAGAGTCTGAGGTTGCAGACCCCTGCTCTACTTGATGGATGTCAATGAGATCCTGTCAAATCTTCCCCCTGAAATGTGCAAACTGAATGGAGGAGTTTGGTTTTGTTGTGTTGCAGCTAACATGCCTCTCATCAGCTAATAGATGTTGTTCCATAAAAAGAGAAGCAGCCTCAATCCTCAGCAGGTCCAGCTGTCTTCAGGGTCAACCATAATGACCCCTTGCACTGACCCCCTGCTCTTCACACCCTGAGGCTATTGATGACCCTAAAAACTCTGCACTCATGAGGAGAACTTCTTCAGTCTCAGATGTTTCCTCACAGGTGGAACCACAAGAAGGAGATTTTTTTTCTGTTTTCCTAGCAGTCTCACTGTTAACAGCTGAGAGGAAGGCATCAGCACTGTGACTGCAGCTGATTTAAGATCCCAGGTCTGCGCCCCTCTTGGGATTTGTGGCATTTCAGATCCACTCAGACAGGGAATCCCATCAGGAAGGAATGTGAGCCATTCGTGAGGCAAAGCAGAATGTCACTAAAGTCATGCTGGATGACATAAGGAGTCAAAGAAATGTATCTAAGCTGCTTCAGACTTTTTTCATTGTTTCATTCAGATTGGTGTGGTTTCTGCATGTGCTGCTGCATCCAGAAGCTAAGTCAAGCTTTTGCATGGCTGGCTTTTTTATAATGTTATAATAATTACATTTCTTAAAAAAAAGAGTTGAGAATATTGGCCTTTGCTTTCATTTTAACACACTGTCACATGATAAAAACATAAGCAGTTATAGTACATTAATTTCTAAAAAAATATTTAAAGTGGAACAACAGAGGGTGTTAGCGAAGTAATGGATTTCTCTTTTTGCAAGTAAAATGCACTTTAGCTCTATTAGTTTAATAGCATTGTTGTTGTTTTTTTTTCATTTAACCTCTTGATGCCCCAATTCATTTCCAGCTTTGAAGAAAAATTCACATATCAAGTAGATGCTAAATTAATGTAATTTTGGAGTCGGCGTGGTTTGATGCATGTTTTCATCAAAAGGCATCAAGTCAGTGTTTCTGTTTCTAGTTTGTTTGTACTTTTTGTGGTAGATTTAGGATACCTACATGAGTACGGGTAATATGGTTTGATCTGCCACGTTTGTTAGATTTATCCAGTTACATTTACTTGAGTAATCTTTTGTTGAAAAAAAATGCTCTTAATACACCATTTTTTAATCAAACAACACTTAATTATAAGTACTTTGTGTTGCTGCAGTATAATAAGTGCTTTATAAATAAAATTTGAATTTGAATGAACATATTTTAGAAAAGAAAGAGTATGTACTCCAGTACATGTTACTCAGCATTGGAGTAATGGGTCGACCACATCTACAGTATTCAAAGGAAAGCTGTTCTTAATTGAAAGCAACTCAGTTTTTATATCAGTTTGTGTTTTTTCTTACACATGTTCAGAGGGTGAAAATAGATTTAGCGCACCTGTTCACCTGCAGGTTGGATCTTTTGTGAGGGTTTGTACACGGCGAGGGTCTGACAGGTTCTGTCTTTTTTTACTGCATCATTTAAATGATTCTATTGAATGATTTTAAAAATCTTAAAAATGAGCCCTTTTTGTTATAGTACATACTTTTCATGCTCAAGAATAAATTCAAGAACTTGTTGGATAAGAAGGAGCTTGTTTACTTTTGCGCGTTACAAACAATAAACCTGCCTCAGCGTCGCCGGCGTCTGGTCAAGCATTACATTTTCTACACAGTCTGTTGGAATAAAGTTATGTTGAAATAAAACTAAAAGCATATACACCATCATAATACACATCCCATTCCACAACATTTGGAACACAGAACATCGTTAAAATATCTTCAAGACCAAATCAGATACATGTCAGAGCATTATCACTCTGAGATCAAAATAAAGCACAAAATGCAGTTTAACATCAAATATTAAATAAATAAGCTTTAGATGGATGAAGTTACAGCTTTGATGAGTTATGTGTGTCCAGTGTTTTGATTTTTGTAGCTCGGTTACCGTGGAATCAGAAGAATTATGAGCTGCTGGTGCAAAACTGTAGTCTTAACTTTCTATTTCTGCCAAAATCTTGCAGTTTGACCTCTGTTAGAGTGATCGGAGCTTCTGTTGGATCCAGGCTCCAATGGAGGAGTCTCCAGCGTCGTGCAGGTGTTTACTGCAGGCTTTTCCTACCAAAAAGACCACTTCTGCGATGTTGAGCAAAATGCAGACCCCCGACACGGCCAGCATGAACACTGTGAAGACAGTCTTCTCTGTGGGCCTAGACACAAAACAGTCCACGGTGTTAGGGCAGGGGTAGGAGTCACACTTCACTAGCCGGATCATCTTATAACCAGGGTAAATCATGTAGAAGAGATACATGAAGGTGACCTCAAAGATGACACGGAATAACAGGCTGATGACGTAAGTCCACCACAGAGCGCCTGTGATTTTCATCTTCTGGCTCTTTATCTGTTCCAGATCTTTTGGGTTCGTCCGTCCTGACAATTTGTAGATCCTCTTGTCCACATGGCGGCGGTGAGCCACGTGCATGGCCACCAGCAGTGCTGGGGTGGAGACCAGGATGAGCTGCAGCGCCCAGAGGCGGATGTGAGAGATGGGAAAGAAGTGGTCGTAGCAGACGCTGTTGCAGCCGGGCTGCTGGGTGTTGCAGGTGAAGCCAGACTTTTCGTCCCCCCACACGCTCTCAGCCGCCACCACCAGGACCAGGATGCGGAAAATGAATAGGACGGAGAGCCAGATGCGGCCAATGCCAGTGGAATGCCGATTCACACCACTGATGACGGCATAAAATGATGCCCAGTTCATCTTTGGTTCCGGGTCTGAAGAAAAAAAAGAATCAGGGAAAAAATGTCATGTTTGCAACATTGCAACGTTTCCAACATTTTTTTTTATTTTCTTAAATAAGGTTTTACCAATTTAAGATAGCGCTTTTTTTAAGGAGTGAAAAGTTCAAATAAACTCATATCCATTTAAATGGAAAAAAAATTCAATTGTTGTTTAAAAGAAAAACAGGAAATATCTTGGATTTCTGTTAGAACAGTTTTTCAGAAAAGGCATTTTCTTGATTACTATCAGTCATATATTCCAAAAAAATATTATTGTTGAGAAAAAAACATTTTTCTCAGAAACTTAACTCCAGAAACTCAAAGAATATTTGGCATTGAAAACTTTGTAATCTGCACCTTTCAAACGGTTTTTTTTACAAAAAAAAAAAAAAAAAAAAAATTAAGCTATCAGAATATTTTTTCAACATTTTCTAAATTTTTGGTTTATATTGCTTTTCATAAAGTTCAGGTTTATCCAAATATTTTGATCACAACAATTATTACAAAATAAAAAAATAAAAAATGTACTCTTGTTCTCATTTCTGCCCCAAATCACAACATTAAAAAGTCAAGAAATAATGAAAATAAAGTGAATTTCTCTTCTCAGATTGGGTCTTCGGTGGCTGATTCATAATCCCAGGGTTCTGTTTGTATCTGCTGTCTTATCGTAATAGCCGGAGTTTTTACCCGGTTCAGCTGGAGGCGTAAGCGGCATAGGAAGCGGCGTGGAAGACAAAGTTGACCCGCTGGTTTGGCATGGATGTGACCCCAGAGGAGGAAAAAGCCTCTGTGACGGCCCCCCAGGGCTTTGCTGGCCTCTTAAGAGCACAAAACGTGTCATGTGACGTGCCTTCACCAGTCGACACGGAGTGGGCATCTGTACCCAATACACTCTATAAACATCCCCCCAATTTGTTGGCTGGAAGGAAATGTATGCCCAAAAATGATCTGATGACGAATGCATGAAGACTGGTCTGCTAGATCTGAGGATGAAGCACCAAAACCAAAGACTTTCTATAGCATAGAATGACATCAAATACATGTGTTTATTTAGTTGTTATAAGGTCATGTCAGAATCATTTTTAATAAAGATTTTTTCATCTTTTTTTTGTCAAATCTTTTTTCAAATGTCAATTGACATGATATTAATCTCTAAATATGTACAAACAAGATCTGCTGGACTCCAACAACAATCTGAAAACTACATCTTGAAATCTGAAGAAAGAGCCTACCTTCAGCTACAGTTCAGAATCAGGTACATCCAGAACCATTGACGGGAGCAGATTTTTTTTTCTCAACGAGACTTTCAGAGCACCATGACTTTGCATTGCTAATGATTTCTCTCACACTAGCCACTGCCCTGCACTGAGAGGGTCAGATGCTTCTGTGCAGAGAATTTGCATACAATAGCTCCATTTAGCACAGATGAACAAACAGCTTCAGAGCTCACATCAGACGTTTTCATTTCTGCCCCGCTCAAGAATCTGTGTGGGGACTGCGGCCGGTCCTCCGCTCCTCTTTGTGCTGTGTTGCGCAGAGGAAGTGGAGGATGCTCTTGACGCAACATGGAGTAAAATAAAAGGTCCTAAACAAAGACGGAACCTTGAAATCTAATGATAAGAAGAAACAAGCTCACTTTTCAGCTAATTATTTCCTTATCTCAAGTTCTTGCTGAATATTGAACTCCTGTTTCAGTGGGGGGGACTGAGGTCGTGACTCAGTGCTTCCAGATTACACTGGTCAAATTTACATCATTTAACAAAATAAAAAAATACTACATCTTTGAAAAGAAACTGTGTTTATTATGTTTATTATTATGTTTAAATAAACTCATCTGTATTTGGTATTAAAAAAACACGAGTCAGATTATTACATTTGTCTGTGGAGATATTTCAAGGACATGGATTCAAACAATTGATCTTTGTGTGCATTAAATCATGAAAAAGTCCAAATGAATCATAAAAAATGGTTACTGATGTTAGCTTTTTTTCTGGAGCTGCTCACAGAAACAACGTGTTAACATTTCCTGTGGGCTGTGGTTTGATAAACTGACTATGTCCTGTTTGGTCAAAATGACAGTTGTTACGTTTTTTCAGCATAGTGTTTGCCATTTGAGCCCATTATGGGGTGGTAGCACCATGGTGTGGGGCTGTTCTGCTGCAGTGCATACTAGGGAAATGATTGTAATGATGGATGCTGAAGAGGATTTTAACAAGGTGAAATCCTAACATTTGGTATAGATGGATGTGATGAACTAATAATGATGATACTTTAACCTTTATTAGGAAAACAATCCAGCGCTTTGGTGATTTGTGGTTTCATAGTGCTGAATTTAGGAGCTGCACTGCCCACTGCGGAAGAGTTATTATAGCATCACAAGTGCTGTTAATTCCAAAAGACACTTCTATTGCAGCTGACACACTTGCATTTCTTCTTTCCTCTGAGTCAAGGCTGCAGAGCAAAGCTCAACCTTTCCCTTAAAATCAGTGAACTGGAACGCATTTCTGAGGAGACTGAGTCAAATTCAGTGTATAATCTGAAGTTGTGGAGCGGCTGAAAAAACCTGTAAGTCAAATTCACTGAAGCCTAAATGTGACTTTAACATGTTAAAACTGATACACATGGTTCGTCTTATTCAAAACCAGTTCTTGGATTAATACAAATAAAGCAGTTCCCATCATCAGTTGACGAAATTCACTAAATAGGCGACAGTTGACAAAATGTTCTCATTTGCATTAAACAGGCATCACAAGAGTTTATTTTTTAATTTATTTTTTGTTAGTATGATTCGAGTTTAAAAAATCTATCTTTTCTTGCTATTTGTGATGTAGAAACAATGATTGAGTTTAACTCTGTTCAGGATCCTTTGAACCAAGATAACCTTGTGCTATCTTAGATGACCCCCCCTTACTTGACGTTTCCCTACCATGCAAGGTGATAAGATGAAAAATTCAGTAACCATGGAACCGTGAGAACACTTGAAAAAAAGGTTCAGCGCACTGTCTAGTGGTCTAGGTTTTAACCAGTGTGCCGCGCGGCACACTAGTGCCGTGGGAGATGGTTTGTGGTGAGAAATCCCTCATTCACTATCTAACATTTCCCCTCCAGAACTTGTTTCATCCAAACAGGCTGATAAACACAGAGTAGTTAGGAATATGAAGATCATAAAGTTTTTCTTGTGTTTATTTGATTTATTAAAGACATTTGATCAATACGTACTGCTATACCTGTTGCGAGAAAGTACCGCCCCTTTTACTGTCTCCACCAATCATTCTGAAGGCTCCATGTCATCAGTCTGCTGGTTAAGTCTTCACTTCCTTGTTGATTAACTCAACAAGTCGCCAGTTCTACAAAAGTAGCTTTTTTAACTCGGTGTTCGATCCTTGAGCATCAACAATTACACCCTTCTTACTCTTAAAAGAACAACCAACCAACCGTCTTTGACGTGTTCTCTGCCACATTATCACATGACAAGTGGATAATAGTGAAAAAATTCATGTATGGTCTAGATCTCATGGACACAGGATCTTACGCATACATAAAACAGATGCACAAAAGGTTGTCTCTTCATACTGATGGGGTTGGTCTTACACCTCCCCAGGCCTGAAGCAAAGAGAGAAAAGTTCCAAACAAAGATGTAGATGAAAATTGTGTTTGCAGGACAACTGCTGCAATTTGCTCCAATTTACTAGACAGAAGGACATCTGGAGTTCAAACACTGTTACTGCAGCCCAGCAAAATGCCTTGAGAAGCAGGTACAGTAATGAATGTGTACCAATATGATTGTAAGAATAAGATAAAATACACATTTAGTATTTTAGAATTAACAGATAAACCATGGAAAGCATCAGTTTTTGAAAACCTATAAGATGTCGCTAATGGAACTGATCAAAAAACAAAAATGTCACTGCTGCATAGGTGCTATGCAGAATGTAATATGAATGTTTTGAACAAACCTTTAAATAGAAATATGCAAATCATCAGGGGTGGTAAAAATCATACAAGATTTCTCTTCAATCCACTCCTTTTCAAGCACACTCACTTGTTTTATCTGTCTTTTAAACTCTTGCGTTTATTTTCATTTGTGTTTGAAATAAAGAAAAAAATGTTTGAAATAAAGTTTGTAAAGAGATTAAGAGAAAAAGAACAAAAACATAATTGCAAGTTTTATTATAAAACAAATGTTATGAAAAACAAGAAAATGGTTGTTAGTGCAAAGCATTATGAAAACAAGTCTCTGTTTTTTTTTTTTCATAAACAAAACATATTTTCATACATTCTTACACCTTTGTGTCTGTAAATAGATTGTAAGATCAGTTGTTGCATCATAACAAGAGCACAATAGGTGCAGCCTTAGCAAAGGTCACTACTTGGGCAGATACTTGTAGGAGCTGCCTAACCAGCTCAGAGGCATCGTGGAGGAGTGTCCGGAAGGTTGTGAGTTCAAATCCACAGCCAAGTCATACCAAAGACTGTAAACTTGGAACCCTGCTTGACAACTAAATTGGACTTCAACTTTTAAATTTGAAGCATTTACATTGTTCCCATGATATGTTTATATTTCTACTGTAGCTTTGGATCAAGAGCTTCTTCAGTGATTGTGGATAATTTACTGTTGTTAAAATTATCCATCTATCTATCTATCTATCTATCTATCTATCTATCTATCTATCTATCTATCTATCTATCTATCTATCTATCTATCTATCTATCTATCTATCTATCTATCTATCTATCTATCTATCTATCTATCTATCTATCTATCTATCTATCTATCTATCTATCTATCTATCTATCTCAGTGTTTTTCAACCTTTTCTGAGCCACGGCACACTTTAACCTTAAAAAAAATCCCGCGGCACACCAGCATCCAAAAACTAAACAAAAAAAGGAGAAACTCATAGTCTGTATTGATCTACAGCCCCTCCACAATCTCACGTGCATTTTGAGATAATTGTGGCAGAAAAAGCAGGAAACTGCAGCTGTTTTTTTTCTAAAATATGCAATAAAAGTTAAATTAGAAGATTTAAAAACAGTTTGAGGTGTGTTCGTTGGTTTCAAGACGTTTAACAACAGATCTCCGTGTGCGCTGTCACTCTCACAACCCAATGCATCATGGGAGATGTAGTGCTTAAAACGGCCGGAGATCGCTTTTCGGAGCTTCATTGTTTTCTTCACTTGTTCCACGGTCTGATACCGGATTCTGTGGAAAGCTACACCGCTAAAGACGAGCTTTAGCTGGTACTTTTGTTAGAACTGAGAGACTTTACGAGCTAAATCGGGACAAGGAAGTGAAGACTTTTACACACGTCTGATTGGTCAGACTGATGACATGTGATTAAGAATCCAAGAATGATTGGTGGAGACAGTTAAAGAGGCGGGACTTTTCCAAAATACAGTCGAAGCTGCAGCTAAATCGCGGTAGCATCATTCTTATCAAAATGTCTTTAATAAAATAAAATAAACGCAAAGAAAAAAGTATTTTACGATCTTTAATATTCCTAACTCCTCAGTGTTTTATCAGGGCCTGTTTGGATGAACAAAGAGGTGAAATCCTGGAGATGGGAAATGTTTTTACATCAGTTAATGAGGGTAATTTCCCACGGCACACTTGACCTATCGTCTGTCTGTTATCTGTCTATCTTCTATCTATCTATCATCTATCTATATCTATTATCTTCTATCGATCTTCTCTATCTATCGACGGTCTGAGGGCTCTAGCCATCTTCTGTCTCTTAATCTATCTATCTATCTCTATTATCTGGATCTTTCATTTCCGACGGTCCTTGAAGGCAGCGCCAGCAGCCCCTTTAAGAACCTCCTGGGTGTGGAAATGCCAAGCTGCGTTTTTATTTCTTCAGGCTTCGTTCCGTTGCGTTCGTTTTCTGCTCCTCTTGAATCTCACGCGCTCAAAACTAATAGTAAGCTGTCTTTTATAACCAAATATAGATAAATATATATATTTATATATATATTTAGTCATCAGAAAATCTACTAAACTTCATACTGCTGTCAACAAAGGTTACGAATTTACGAAAAAGCTTTGGTAAAGTGTACAGGCTTTCGGAATGGAACGCGTCCAGAAGGGATCCAACTGCCCTTCTTATCACACGACACAGCACTACGGAGGCAAAAGTGTCTAAAGAGGACCAGGGCAGTGTGAAACCAGTTAAAACAACGCTTGAAATTAGCAACCAGAGGAAGTGCAACCTAAACCGCCCGGTTCTCTCGGTGTTAGCGGCGGCGGCTGCAGGAGCTCCTCCGGGAGGTTTGCACTTCTCGGCGGGGAGAAACGCTTCTTTGGAGTCGCGTCGTAGCAGAAATGAGCGGGGTCCCATGAGCGAGCGTGGGCAGCGGGTCTCCGAGACAAATCCATTGTCTCGGCCAGAAGATGGGGCATCCTCCCCTGGAGTTCTGTGACTGCTACAAGGACAGTCCGGACTTCAGAGAGACTCTGAAGTGCTATGAATTAGAGCTGGAGAGGACCAGCAAATTCCTGAAAGAGTTGATAAAAGATGGCAACAGTGTAATTAATGCAATCAAAGGTGAGCATGCGCAGATCTAACCATACTTGGATTTCTTTAGGGATGTTGTTGATGAGGATGAGCATCAATAATCAGTGGGCCTCTTGTGGAGGCCTGCACTGTCAGTGAGGGGGATCATTGACCTTTTCCTGCAACTGCAGATGTGAAGCAGATGTGTGCATCTCTCCAGTTTTGCTGTGTGTGACTGCTACAACACTCCAGCAGCTGCAGATCTGTCTGTCTGTCACCCTCACTGAATATTTTTTTCAAGAGTTGTTTTCTGTCAGAAACTGTCATTGTGGGTTTGTGGGTGGTGAGGTCTCCCAGTCAGAAGTCGCACATGCACCCATACACCACCCATCACGTTTGTGTGAAACTTTTGTGGTCTTCCCTAATGTCGATGAGGGTTTCAGCAGCCTGTTCTCCCTGGTTCTGCAGTTGTTTTGTCAAGCATCCTCACACTTCTCTTAAATGCATTTTAATTGTGACCAATTTCTGTTCCCAACTTTTAATAGTTTACAGATGCTTTCATTTTTGAGTCATTCATATATAAAAGCATGTTTTTTACAACACCACCAGGAAGTAGGAAGTTGGCTCAAAGCTCGACTTAAAAATAAACCATTTGAGGTTTTGTTGTCTTAACAGCTTTAGGTGTTCTAGCCTGCTCTGTCAGCCTTTTTAGGTATTTCTCTAAGCACTTAAGATTTAGATTTTTATCTTTGATAGCAGCAATATTTTTTATTTTGGTCTTTGATTTGAGTAAATACATCAATAAAAGCGTCAAAGCATCGTTTGAGCAGATGTTTTTGAGGCCAGCCAGTTTAAGAGCGAGCCAGTCAATCATGTGCACACTGGTCGCAGAGAGTGTTATTGGCTTCTGGCCTCATGGTTTGAAATCTCATCCCTGACTGCGGTTCCTTGCAGCTCCACTTCAAAAATCCTCAATCAAACAAAATGCATTAAATGCACGAGAATTTGAAAGCCATTTCGCATTAAAAAAACATGGGATTTACGACATTACCCTCCCCAGGCAAGTTCCCCCAATGATTGCTGCACTATATTGATCTGACGGCCTGTTTTATTTTGATAATCAAAGCCAGACATGGTGGGGGATCTGACCAGCAACCACCTAGTGTTCGCTGCTGGATCCTGCCAACTTTGGCTGGATTTAGTAGCAACAAATACGTTAAAATAAATGTGCTTTACACATGTTTGAATTTAAGGGGCCATAGAGAAATGTGCATGTTCTTAATGAAGCTTGTGGTTGAACATTTATTTGATTTTTAACAGGAATAAATCTTTATTTATTTTTTTTAAATATATTTTAGGCTATTCCTTGGCCGTGCAAAAGTTTTCCCAGACACTCAGCACATTCCAGTTTGACTTCATTGGTGACTCCTTGACAGATGATGAGGTCAACATCGGTAAGATCACGCAAACACACACCTTAATACGCAGCTATTGAAAGAAACGTATAGGATGTTTGACAAAAATGACTTCCCTGTGATTATTTTCAGTCCAGAAAGGCTGTGGTTCCTCTTTTCCAAACATAACCATAGAAATGATAATGCTTCTGCTTCCATGTGTGGTCATCATATATCAATCTAGCTTAGCTTTGTTTGTTTTTTGTTTTTTTCTCCCCAGCTGAGTCATTCCAGGAGTTTGCTGGCCTCCTCCAGGAAGTGGAGCACGACAGGATGATGCTGGTGGGTTATCAGCCCCCCCCCAAGCATCCTTCTGGAGCCACATCCTGCTCCAAAGATATCTTCATTACAAGGAAACAATTGGCACCTACTGCAAACAAAAAAAGCTGACGCTCTGTTTGTTATGAGGGAAGTTCAGGGAGCGAGCAGAAACGGAGATGCTGATTGTGTAAATGTGTGGCATCAGGCTTCACCGTCAAAAGCAATACTGGCAATTTTCTTTATGGTATCAGTTCCCCTGTTTGTTTTTCTTCTTCCTTCTTTACTAATGGTTTCATATTGTTTCTTTAAGACACTTCTTTGCATTTACTGTAAAGCAATATTACCCAGAGATGTTGGTTCAATAGTCACAACATACCTTTAAAAGAAATAAGACCAGTTTGACTGGGTTTTCTGGAGTCTGATCTAACTACAGAGCTATGTGCTGTTACTTAAGAAGACATGTTGTAGAGCAGCAAACTCATAAAGCAGGTTTTAAAGTCTTTTTTGGCACGTGCGATCCGGTGCGTGGAGTTCTTTTAAACGTGCATCACAGAAGCATTTTTTAGGAATGTTACATTGACAGCTGCTCTGCTTTCATGTCCAGGTTCAGAACGCATCGGATCTGCTCATCAAACCCCTGGAGAAGTTCAGGAAGGAGCAGATATCTGCAACTAAAGTGAGTGTTCATCACGCTTATAGTAAAGAAATCTAGAAGTGAACATTATTTTAAAAAAGGTCAACCCGTCTTGGTTGACTTCTACACATCAAACAAGATGATTTCAATCGTCTTGTCAAAAAAAGAAGCATTTTTACACCCATTTTGGCCCGCCCTATTTCTGTGACAAATATTTGTGAATCAGGTGCAAAAGCTTGTAGCAGTACTCCACACCAACAGTTTCGCCCACAATTTAGAAGTGAAAATCCTGCCGCTCTGCAGAAACTATGTCCTAGGAAACCACACAAGTTATTTGGTTTTGGCTCAAAACAACATAATCATAATTAAAAGAGCACTGAGAATTAACGATTTGGTGACAGATCATAAGATGATAGAAGTGGGACTTTAAAACTTTAAACTGCAATTAAAATGCAAAAAAAAATCTGTGTTGTTACAAATGTGACAGTCATTTCTGTATTTGTTTTGTCTCGGTTTTTTTTGGCTTTTAGTTGGGGTTCAAAGACAGCATCTGTGTTTTCCCATGAATATATTTTACGAATGACAGCAGCCTCTGGACTGTAAAGATGCTCACTGGCTGAGAGGCTGACTCATCAAAGGTTGGATGGGGGGCATTAGATCATCAAATGGTTCCTGAGTGCAGCCGTCATTGCGGCTCACCGCTCCTCCTTGGGATGGGTCAAGTGCTGGAAAAGGATTTCACACTCAGGTGTGGGAATCTATCTTTAGAATGCAAGAACTTCCAAAAAAAATAGTTTCAAACTAGTTTGGAAAGTGTGAAGTATATAAGACAGCATTATGAAGAGGTAGAGACCTCCTTAAAACTAAATTGAGACTGATTGGAGACAAAAGGGAGAGTTTGAAAGTGTGGATTTGACTGGCTGTAATCACTGTAGTCACATTATACTGATGTTACTACTTGACATTTTTATTCAGTATGAACTTCAATGTTAGTTGCATTCAGCTAGCAGTTGAGCTTTATTAGCACTATTTGATTTATGAACTTATTCTCTCTAAATTCGCTTCAAAATCTTATTACTGAATGCATTAAATTCAAAATCAACCTTTCTTAAATCAGGAAGTTTTCCAAGAAACAATCTATTTGGTTTGACACAGAATATCTTAGTAATTTTTCACTGTATGGAACTGGTTGCTTACACATATATTATTAGCGTCATATTTTGTTTGATTTGTGTTTATTTACATCTGACAGGCAGCAAACAGTCTGAGCATCATATCTGTTGACTCCCAGCATTTTTCAGAACAAACAAACTTTTATACTCTTCATATAATCATAGATAATAACGATTGTAACGATTGATCTAATAATTCATGCCATCATCTATGGTTGCTGATACGATTCATAGTCGATATTGGTTCATTTTGAACGATGACATTCTATTCTCTGACCCAAAATTAAATATGTGTACAAACAAGTGTTATGTCCCTTTTTATGGAATGATTGGCTTGGTCATTTTTTTACCCACAAATATGCATTTTCATTTCAGTGTTCCACATTTTTTTAGACTGGGCTTTTCTGATAAGTCATCAACAAAGCTATATCAGGTTGCATTACGTCATTGTAGACACTTCAGGGAAACATTATGCAAGTTGTTGATACGAAAAAGGAAAAAACCCTCTGTTTGTACATCCTTTACGTGTTTTAGGAGAGTTGTAATTTGCTGTGCGTTTCATTACTATTTTGAATCAGTTTTTGTGCTGTTTTATGGGACATTTTTTAAGTCTTACAATTTTGAGAGAATATACAGAATTCTTTCTTGAAGTTATTAACATTTGATAAACCTGCTAAATTCAACTTAATCCAACCCTAATCTCAATTTCTTAATGATCCTGCAGGAAAAGAAGAAGAAGTTCGAGAAGGAGAGTGAGAAATATTACTCCCAATTAGAGAAACATTTGAGTATTTCTGCCAGGAAGAAGGACAGTCAGCTTCAGGAGGTTGGTTGAAGTTCTTTTTTTTGTTTTTATTCTGGAGATAAAACCGAGAGTGATGATTATGTTTTACTGTCCGTGATTCCCCTCAAAAGGCAGATGAGCTTGTGGAAAAAGAGCGGCAGAATTTTTATGAATCTTCAGTGGAGTATGTGTACCAGATCCACCAAGTACAGGACAGGAAGAAGTTTGACGTTGTCGAGCCGGTAAGGTTGCCCCAGATTTCACTTTGTTCCTCTTCGATTCCATACACAGTCGATCATCTTTTGATCTGTAATAAAAGCGTTCCCTGTGGTCTTTTAATTATGATTATGCCGTTTTTAGCTGTAATAAGAGAAAACCTGTCATTTTCTAGGAATTTTTTTGCAGAACGGCAGAAGTTCATTAGAAATTCACACTTAAAACCTTTTTGCAACTGTATTTTTTTGTGTGTTTCAGAATGATTTGACTATAGAAAGAAACACTCGAAATACATTTGTTAGGCTTAATTTTTCTTATATAGGTCCCCCATCATCATGAGAAAGAACATGTTAAAAAGGCCAAAAAGATGATCTAATTGGAGTGGGTCTTGTGTGTTTGTGTCGTTCAGGTGCTGGCGTTTCTTCACAGCATATTGACGCTCAATAACTTGACAGTGGAGATGACTCAGGACTTCATGCCTTACAAGCAGGAGCTGCAGCTCAGCTTGCAGAACGTAAGTACTTTTTGGTAGCGAGGTTCCGCTCCTCCAACATGTGTTTCCTTTGAATGTGGCTGGGTTTCATTTTCCAGACGAGGAATCACTATGAGAGCACGTGTGAGGAGTTGGAAGATCTGATGAAAAGGGTGAAGCACCCGTCCTACATCTCTAAAATGCAAAACTTTTTCCCGATGGAGGGTTTTCTGTTTTGCCAGGAGAAGCGTAAGTGAAGTGGATGTTTGTTCAGCTGCTGGTTGCTCCTTTTGTCTCCCAGTCTGCTAAAGCTCATCCTGTTTCTGTCTCTTCTCCTTTTGTTCACTTAGGCGCTCTGGGAGCATCATGGGTTAAATATTATTGCAAGTATAGCAAGGAGAATAAGCAGCTGATCATGGTGCCCTGTGAACAGAGGCCTTCAGTGAAACAGGTGCTCAGTGGCTGTAAACCCATAAACCCATGTGGCTTTGAGGGTGTGTTATCTCAGATTCATTCTCCTCAGACTGTTTGCTCTCATGGCTGCTTCTCCTCCCTCCTCCTTCTCTCCCCTCCTAGAGCCCAACGATTCTTACTCTGAAGTCCTGCATCCGCCGGAAGACTGAGTCCATTGACAAGCGCTTCTGCTTCGACGTGGAAACCGTCGAGAGGTTGGTGCAAACAAAACCTGAGACACCAGGGGGAGGCGGCACGAACGCCTTGTGGGATAAACAGGTCCGGGCGACGAGGTGAACAGGTGGTTTGCAAGGACAGAGTGTGAAGCTAAATGGACTGTAGCCCAAACAATCCCTGAGCAATGGGCTGGCGCTGGAGACAGATGGCAGGAGCCGGGGTTGGAAGAAGGAACACAACAAGCTCATATTTATATAAGCAGGAGCAAAATGAATTTTAATTAGAATACAGACTTTTCTTTCATCTTTTTTTTTTACTGAAAAAAGAGCTTAGAATGGATTTTCTGATTTCCTTTAAGCCCAATGACAAACTGTTTTATCAAAAAGTAGAAAAAAAATGTGATTAAAGAGGAGAAATGCAGCTCTGAGATAATAAATAATTCAGTGAACTGAAGGTGGCACTGCTGTCTAAGGTAGGAAGTGATGCTGTGAGGCCAAAGGCAAGCAGCAACCTGCATGGATGAAGTTGAAATGATTTGAGGAGCAACTATTTATTGACTTCCTCTATGTTAAAGCTTAAAATAATAAAAAGCTTATGTCATATCAGGACTTTCTTTCCTCCCAGTGCTCCGAACTTTTATTTATTGAAAGTGTTGTGAGGTTTTTTAATTAAGATCGGTGCAGTTTGCAGCAGGAGCTTTCATCTCATGGAGCACTTGCTGAAGCTAAATGATGCATCAGCCTGTGAGCTGCTAAAGTTGGCTCTTTGTGATGTTTCTGCAGTAAAACAAATCGCAGCGACCCTTTTTCTTATCATCTCTTCTTCACTTGTCTTATTTATTTTGCTTTTATAGCTGCCACGTGGGGATGCAATCCAATGGTTGCTTCCTCTTGAGGTGTTTTCCATGTTTGATCTAAAATGTCTGTGTTTTACTCAACTTTGTTCTATGTGCTCTGCCTTTTTATGTTTTTTTGGTTGTTTTAGCAAAGTGCATCATTTCAACTTAATAAGTAAATTGCAGCCTTTTTTTTGCTGCTTTTAATGGCGTTTTATAACTGTTTCCATAGAAACGCACCCGTCACGTTCCAGGCTCTTGCGGACGGGGACAGGAAGTTGTGGATGGAGGCCATGGATGGGAAAGAACCTGTGAGTTTGTTGTGTTTTGATTTGGTGAAAAGTGCGTCACGAATTGTTTCATCTGCAACCACAAAGACCCATTTGCAGATTTGTAATAATCCAGTTCTAAATGTGCAGTTTTCCATTTCTTTATTTATGGCATGGTGGAGGCCTAATGATCTCATTGTGGCGTTTGTGTAAAAGGCTTTTATATGTCATGTGTGATACTTTTTATGAACTTTAGCAGTTGGGGTGCTGTTAATTATTAGCTTAGTTTGGTTAACATCAAACTTTTAACAATCAAAGGAATCAACTTAATAGAAAATGTTACATTAAAAAGGGGCTTTTAATTGTTTTGGTTTGTTGTTTTTCATTTTGTTTGCTATCTCCTTAGAAAAATCAGTTTTTTCCTATGTGATCAAAGGTTAAAGTCACGGAAGGAACATTTCCCTTCTCCTTCCTCTGCCGCTTCCCCACCGACTTCTTCATACTGTCAGTAGTTTCACAGGAAGCTTGTTCTTGTGGTTTTGCCCCAAAGTGCAGTGCAAACCGACTGCTCTGATTTCACATCTCCACATTTGGTCCTTCCATCTCAGGCCTTGTTGCTGTACTGGTTTAAACCTAATATTTTCCTTCCGCATAGTCTACACACACAAACCAAAGCACTACTGATTCACCGACATGTCTTCACGTAGTCTGTTTTTTTCCTAGAAAATAAAGAAGGAAAGAAGGAAAAACATCTAATTTTTTAATCCAATTATCCAAAATTATAACCGACAGAAACTGTCTCCTGTGATTTTGCTCACATGAAAACAGTCTCAAGAGTTTTTTTGGAAGCCAAGCCATGTTATTTATGGCACTTCTGGAACAGATTTTTGCACATTTTCCTTCAAACACGTGCGAGAAGTTGACGGGCTCTCCCAGAACAACACATTTGTTCAAACTTTAACCATAAGAATGTGTGCCGATCAGATAGATGCGGATTCTAGCAAATTCCCGCATTAAAAGCGTGTTCTGAAACCTTGATCGTGGCTGTCGCTCATTGCTCCTAACTTTGTTTCTGTGGTATTCCAGATTGTCAGATGCGGAGCAAAGGACAGCATAAAAGCTGCGCCCTGAACGACAGGCATCAGCGCAGACTCATTAGTGGGAAAAGGGGAGAGTAAAGAGCTATTTCAACCAGAGAATCAAATATTTAAACAGATCTCAGATTTGAATCTTTATGAACTGAGGAGCTGTGCCAACACTCATGCAGTCCAACTTTTTTTTCTCCTCTTCCTGCTTTCTGTAGTATCACAGTTCACTGTAAGCAGAATAATAAGCTCGTATATTCATGAACTGTCCTTGATCTCAAGGATTAGATTTGTTGCCTTGAACTATCATCAGGTTTTTTTCTTTCTTCTCTTTTCAGTTAGACAGAAAAAAAAGAAGCCTGTGATTAACGACACCTCTGAATTTTCCCCACATGATCCAAAAAAGCGTTCCCTTTTACATTTTTCCTTCTCCCTTTCAGATTTATCATTCCCCAATTCAGAAGCAAGCTGAAAGTAAGTTGGCCATCACTTTTGAGGGTGCGATGAGTTTTCTTTGGGCTTCATTTACATGTGTTTGTTTTCTACAGTGGAGCTCAATGAAACTGGATTTAAATTTGTGCAGAAATGCATCAACTGCATTGAAACTGAAGGTAACTGCTTCTGATACAAAACTATTTGTTTTCAGTTAATTGTCTCGGGAGCCTGGTGGGGCGCAGTTGAGTCACTTCTTTACAGCTTTCCCACATAAACGTCAACATTACAACATTTGTAAACAAATATTGTGTTTTTTTTTTAATCTTTTTGCAATCTTGAATGCAATTATTGTTGCTTAATAAGTGTAATTACCATCACATTCCTTTTGCACAACCTTAAAAGTCTTCTCATCTAAATTCTTAAGCTTGTTTGAACTGTTTCTAGGCAAGCGGTTAATTGAAAGAAAGAGCGTTTTCAGTCTCATGTCAGGTCGCAAGAGAGGCATGTGGTACATTTTCACTGTACGCTATTTGTCCAGACTACACTCCCGCTTTCATTATATTTATTCCTTTTTTTTATTTTTTTTTTTTTTAACAACCTCCCCCTCTTCTTTGTCTAGGAGTCACACAGGAAGGAGTGTACAGAACAGTTGGCAGCAACATCCAAGTGCAGAGGCTTTTAAATGCCTTCTTTGGTGAGGAAATAACTCGCTTTGCACATGATTCATTTGTACAGTTACACTCCTTAAACTTAACCGTGCGGCAAAACTCAGCCTATTTGTGAAATACAGGGATATATTGTAAGAGAGATGGGATCAATAAACAGGAACTCACTAACCCAATATATTTTGAACAGTAGAAACCTATTTTTTCTGCAAATGCTTAAATGCTTTCCCTTTGAGGTCAGAATCTGTCAATCTTAGACAAAACTATAGTTCTTTTTAATAAAATCACATCGTTTTAAAGTCTTTTATACTTACAAATGTAATTTTAACATTTGCTGAAAGTGATTCTTGTCAGTCGAATCTAAGGTTGGAATCATAAATATTATTTGTTTGGATTTAAATTTGCCTATTTTCCTTTTTTTTTACACCCATTTTTTGTTTTTTGTCATATGATTTTATATTTTGTTTTTGGGCCATTTGATGAAAATTTACACCTAAAAGTATTGCTTTTCCTGTTCATTTCAAAATGGCTGCTTCTATGAAATATCAATGACACTTTTGGTAGGAAAAGTTTGGGTTATTTTCTAAACTTTATAGTAACATTAATTGTTATTCACTTTTTTTAAATAACTACTTGCTATATTGAAAATTTGGTCATTGTTGTTTACAATACAGTTACAGCATGTTAAAAAGTGTAAGTCAAATGTGTGACAGTGGGGAAATAAGGTGCTTTTGTTCTGAACACTCAGTCCAATGTTTTTACATCGTAAACTAACATTGCTTTAAGCAAAAACATAGAAAATCACCCAATATACCATAATTGATACTGTCTTAAATCTTGTAAAAATTATATTACATACACATTTTAAGGATTTTATCAAAAGGTAAATTGAATTCTTTCAACTCTTTAGAGTAGAGGGGTTTAAAGGGTTAAATGGAGGTAAGAAGAATCAAGTAAAGATACTGGTCTATCATGGTCACACAATTGAGATTTAAGCTGGAGTTAAAAAAAAAAAAAGCTGCTAAATTCCTTTCAGATTTGGAGAAATCAACAGTTCCAGACTGTATTGCTGGGCTCCAAGCCAAGTGTGGCCTCTAGTTTCTGGGATCATATCCTTATGGACCTTTTCTTTTCCAGTTTGATTAAAAAAAAAAAAGAAACTTCTTTCACTCGTGTTTATAAATCAGTTTAGTTCCGCACCAACTGCTGGTCTGGAGTGACTGTTCTAATTATAAAATATCTATACTATTGTAAATATTAAGGACATTTTTGGAAGTGTTTTGGCTAATCTAATTTTCTGATAGAGGTGTACAGTGTTTTGTACTCTTTACCCCAGCTTATGTTTTACTCTTTACAAACTGCTTTTGCATTTTTTGGTTGTATATTCTGATTAGACATTTTTATGGTTTAAAATGTAGAGCGTTTTTATTTATTTCAGTTTGTATTTTGTGCAACTTTAGTAATTAAGAAAAAGTAATCTCAACTCTACACATACTTTTTAATTCAAATCTAACTCCCATCATCTTCTGATCTATTGTAATAGTGTTCCCAGTGGTCTTTTAATTATGATTATGTTGTTTTTAGACAAGGAGGCAGGAGTTCATTAGAAATTTGCCTCTTAGTTGTGGGTGGGACTTTTGGCATGGAGTAAGCCCGCCCCCTTCTCATCATTCCTTTGTTTACCCTCTCTCCTGCTAGCTTCCTTCCAGCTCAGATGAGAAAAACAAAACAATTAATGGATCTATTGGTCTACATGTGAAAGGAGCAGAGCAGGGAGCTTATGGCTTGCCATAGTAACTTCTTCGTCACTGCTGCAAGCTTTTGCCTTTGCTTTTGCTTAATATATCTGTAACAAAAAAGATAAATAGCAGTTTGACTTAAAACTTTTGCGATTTCTTTCTATACTTGTTTTGTAACCTGATTTCTGCAAGCACTGCTTTGTTTCCTCCAGACCCTACATCCTCAACAGATGTGAACCTTCACAGCAGCGACTGGGAAGTTAAAACCATTACAAGCGCTTTAAAGTTTTATTTGAGGTTTGTGAATTCATCTGTGGACTTCCAGGTCCACTGACGAATCGTTGCATTCAAAGTAACTTGATCAACGTGTTGCTGAATTCCATGTGTGTGTGTGTTTTGTTTTATACCTAGGAGTCTGTCTGAACCCTTAATGACCTACGATCTGCACAGAGACCTCATTTGTGCAGCAAGTAAGTGTTTTGAAAAAGGAAACCATGCTAACATCACAGAGTTTGGATTAAAGTTGAACTCCTAAAAAAGGCAGATACTTAAAAAAAAATTAAAACTGGTGGAGGTTGAAGAAATACAAGAGGCTGTGAGTTTATCAGTTTGGAACACTAAAGGGAATCTGAGCTTTATATGTTTTGGTCTGGCACTCTAAATTTTTGTAAAACTACAGTTAAAAGCATCAGTGTCCTCCCATCAGGATGCAGTATATGTTGGGGGACTCCTGTAAAGCATCCTAGCTTTACAGGAGTCTTTTTTTTTTTTTTAAGTTTGTTTTTTATTAGTGTTCTGCTTCTGCTGTGGGCGGCCACGCTCCTTTTTCAGCAGCTTGATTATTCCTTTTTAATAGGACTCACTTTTAAATGAACCTAATGTTGAAGCTCTTCCCTCAGGCTGACCCCTTTGACCTGGTGGAGCATGATCAGCCGCTCCCCAGCAAAAATACCACTTTCTCTATTGGCCATTGTTTGTAATTCTTTGGTGAAGCTACATCAGTAGGAGAGGGGATAGTCTTCTGGCGGAAAAATAGTTTATCTAAAAGGATCTTTACCTTACTGATGGTAGCATGGAGATGTTTTTTTTATTTTTTTTATTAAAAGTGTCACAAATGCTCCTAAAAACAAATAAAAGAATAATTATTTTTCTTGCCTTTTTGTGGTTTTTTTTCTTTCTGTTTTTTAAAACTTTAAGAGGTTATCACTTCAAAATATGTATTTTTTTGTCGTCTCAGAATCAGATAATCCAGACGTTCGGCTCAGTGAAATTCATTCACTCACCTACAAACTTCCAGGGAAGAACCGGCAAATGCTGGAGCTCCTGATTAATCACTTGGGGAAGTGAGTTCAAGCTTCTTTAGTTGTTTTATTCTTTCAGATTGTTTCCGCCCTCCTGAAATGAGCTCAGATACTGTGTCACTGTCTGTGCCGAGTAACAATTTATTCAACCCAGCTTGGCGTTTTTTTGGCAGGGTGTGCAGCCACAGTGATGAAAACCTGATGACTCCCTCCAACATGGCAGTGGTCTTTGGGCCCACGCTCATGAGAGCAAAGGAGGAGACGGTGGCGGCCATGCTTGACATCAAGTTCCAGAATATTGTGGTTGAGATTCTGATTGAGGATTATGAAAAGGTACAACTAAGACAAACAAACTCAGTTAAGAAAGCCATTTTCTGTTTTCAGGTCTGTAGAAGTCTGCATGTTTATAAAACTTTTTTGTTCACTTCAGAAGTTGCTGTTTGCCAGAACTGCTTTGTTTAATTCAACCCAAATGTTTCTTAAAACATGATGTTAGAGTTTTTCGCCTATTTTCCTCCAAAATGTTTGAGTTTTCTTGCCCTTACATGTATTTTCAATGTTCCCCTGAAGTGAGGTTGGGGTTATATGAAATCCACTCCCATAATTTCATTCTGATTTTAATAATTTGGCTCCATGACTTGTTCTAGCTGCTGTAATTTATATGGACGACACATTTACATCAAATTCTTCCAACTTTGACTTGTTTTGTTGATGTTTCATTTTGTTCTTAGGATTTTTATTTTTAATTTTTAAGTCCCAGCTTTTGCACACCATGATACTTCCACCACCATACTTAACAATACAGATGGTGTTCTATCAGCATTTTTACACAGCCTATTGTTCTTCATTTGCATGTTTCATACCAAAGCTAGTTCTTCTTTAGGAAGAAATCCATCTGCTTACTGGGTGGTTTTGTGCTCTTACGTCTTTGTATAAACAAATGAACGTGGAGCCATTAGCATCTGGAAATCACAGCAAAGTTGGACAGAAAATGATTTTACTTTAAGAAGATTAATCTGATGCTTAAATACCAATTCAGTTCAATTTTATTTATGTTGCCCAATATTACAACACAGTTGTCTCAACCACTTTCCAAATTCTAGGAATATAAATTCTAATGATTATTGACTGTATAAGAGTACTGGAGTGAGTGAGTGTGGCGTCACCCATAGAGAATTACACCTTCGCGACCAACAGAATGAATTCAGTTCAGTTGCCATTTTTTCTCGTTGCGAACGCTGCCATGTTGAAGCCAGACATCAGTAAGCAGTGATTGCTCCGAAGTGGTCTGAGTCAACTTTTTTATGGCAACCACTGTAGCCAATCAGATATGAGCTTGTTGGAAGTCCACACCCATTCTACTGAAAGTGGGCTCAGGAGAATCTGTCAATCAAACATTTTGAACTGTTGACGTAAGACCACATACATTTATTTTGATATCTGATTGGTCAGTTTATAAATGTAATAAGTTACACTACAAAAAAAGGAAAATAAATAAATAAATAATAATAAGCATATATTAAAAAAAGCTAGCAGAGTAAAAATGGTTATTCTTTCAAACCAAATGACTCCATAGAATGCGAGGAGGAAGGGGTCACTTTGTCTAGTTCTTTTATACAGTAAATGGTCATAGGATAGATCTTCAAAAAAAGCAGATCAGAAGAAGGAACTTAATTCAAAACTATGGATCTATAAAAAGGCAAAAGCAGCTGTACCACACACTTTTATGACGTAAGACTTCAATCTTTTTGGTTAAGAAAACCTTATGTGTACTCCACCTTTGACCTGTTCTAGTAGATTTTCACCCCACCTCCCCATCGAAAACACACTTTCAGTTCTAAAAATATTAGCAAGTAGCTGTAATGGAGTCAGTCTTGTCACAGTCAGAGTGGTTACCCTAATGCACAAAGTTAAAAAAATAAGAAATCTCTTTATTATACCGTAATAAAAACAAAGTTAAACAAAACCATAATAAAAACAAGTCCCACTTTGATCATCTTTTGATTAATGGGTCTCAGTGGTCTTTTACTGATGATTATTAAGGTTTTAGCCAATATCAAAAAACCTTTGTCGTTTTTTCTAGGTCATATTTCTGCTAAGCGGCAGTAATTCATTAGAATTTCACCTCTGAGTGTTGCCTGGACCATTGGCTCAGAGTAACCCCCCCCCCCCCTCCCCTCCCTGTTTCTGAGAGCTTGGAGTAGGGAGCTTGGGGCCCACCCAGCGTATTTTCCGTGTCACAAATACATTCTTATCCAGAGAACAATTTTTTTCGTCTGCTCCTGATTCACAGTGATTTGACTAAAGAAATACTCAGAAAAGCAATTTTAAGCTTAATTTTCTTTATATATGTCCTCCTACATCAGAAATACAACAACATGTTAAAAACTCCAAAAACACAATTTTCATCGGAACTGATTAGGGCTGCAGGATATGAGGAAAACTCGCGATGTGCAATATTGGTGATTAAAATTGCGACAACGATATAAATTGCAGTATATAAAGAAAGAGCAGGAGGCGAACATCTAACATATTAGGGCTCCATCTGATTGGTCAACAACGTGAAGGGGTCCATCCGATTGGTCAAATGCATAAATGTTTATTCGTTAAATGCTTCAAGTTGCAATAACTTTGTTTTAGCACCTTTAAGGTAACCATTTTTGCTGTCTTTTGCGATATGCATATTGCACAGCTTGATTTTGCGATAACGATAAATGTACGCTATATTGTGCAGGCCTAGAACAGATCTTTAAGTGACCTCATGCTTCTCAGAAAGGAGCATCAGAAAATGTCTTCCCATAAAAAGTTTTCCTTCTTTTTGGAACTTTAATTTTTTTGATGTGTGAAACACAATCATAATCTCTTTAATCTGTTTAAAAAAAAAAGAATAAAGATTAATCTAAAATAGTTTTTCTTTTACTTTACAGCCAGACAAAACAAAGCCATCTGAGTTGAAATTTCAATTACAACTGGATTTATTGTAGAAGTGATTTAACAAAACTGAAAACAAAGAGGTGTCAGATGCTACACCGATGTCTTTGCATTCAGACAGAGGGTTGCAATAATGTCTCATGTGGTTGCAGATCTTCAGTGGCTTGCCGGGGGACAGCGCAGCACCACCCATTCCTCCCCCGCGGATCAACCCCAGAAAGCGGCAGCCCATCACCATCTCCAAGCGGGCCGCTCGTGTTTATCAAGCTCTTAGTCACGATCGCTTTGAGCACACAGAGAGTAATTATCAGCCTCCGCCGACCTGTTCCTCCTCACCGCCCTCGTCCCAATCCCATCCTTAGCAAGCTGTAGATGTTTGAGAATGCTTGTTCTTTTTCATAAAAGCCAGTGCCGCTGCATACTTAAGGGTCATTTCTTGACATTTTCTAAATGCAGCTTTATTGAAGCCTGTGCACGGACCTGTTTGTGTGTATTCATCTCATTAATTACCACAAAATACTAAACTCGTAATTTGTTTGTCAAATTTCATCTTTTAAATGTTTCCTGTGTTTTTTAAATGTTATTATCAGAGCAAATGATTTTTTTAAAAGCTTATTTCAAGTCCAAATAAATGTGTTCACTGCACACTTTCATCTCACGGTAGTTATTTTTTCCAGCTTCATCCCCCTCATGAAGGTGGCTGATGGACTCAGAGCTTGCTTTACCCTTTTGTTGCAACAAATAGCTGTTCTTAGCTTCATAATGCTGAGATTGAAGTGTGTTTATGAGCAAAATAACTCCTGAATAGTAAAGCATGTTTTTCTGCATAACCATATTGACCCAACCTGGGATATTTGAATTTTTTTGTTCTGTGTGGTTAAAGAACTTAACAGAGGATTGAGGTCGGAACTTTTAATGTTGTTTCTTTGTGGCAGATGGGCAAAATGACACCTCCACCATGGATGGGGATGCCTCCACCAACCCCGCTCCCCAGAAGCGGACCAAAACTGGAAGCCACTGCTTCGCCCGTTCCAACAGAGCTTCCTCTGAGGCATGCGGCTATGCCCAGACCAGCAAACCGTCAGGACAAAGCAGCTGACTCTGATCTCATGAAGATCTGCAATGCAAGGCTGAAGCCAGACACGTCTTTGGCAGCAAACGGCGAGTCTACAGCCTGCGTGAACAGGGTTCCATCATTTCAGAACAAGAAGCAGCTAGCAAAAGGTGTGCTGGACTCTGAAATCTAAAGACCTAAAGCTGGGTATCATGTTATTGGAAATTTAGTTTCCTAAACTTTACAGAACTTTTACCTTCTGCTCTTCCTGAGTTGGTTTGGTGTAAAGAGATGTGATATTTTTAAATAATCTTAATAAGCGCCGACTCTCACTGCTTCTTCCAGGGGACTCTGACGGTTTGAATAAGACAAAATCCGCAGAGAAACCAGTCATCTGCAGACCCCCAGTCCGGCCTCCGGAGCCCCCCAACAGAAGCCCTGTTACACAAAAGCTTGCAGCTGCAGCCAGCAGTGAGGCAACCGCCACATCTTAGTAAGTGCTACGACTGACGTCTCTTATTTCAACCTGTTAAAGCACAACTGCAACAGAAAATGTTTAAACGCTCAAGTCTTTTTTTTTTGTCAATAAAGCACAAAAATTGAGGACTTAAAACAAGCAGGAAATTGTGTCAAACATGCATGTTTTTTGCAGCATTGAGATTATTTGCAGGACTGTGATTGATTAGAACTCAAATGCAAAATATGAGGTTCAGGTTGAGCCACACTTTGCATAAACTCAGATGGATCAGTGTGTCATCCAATTGTTGCATCCTCTGCAAGCGGTTTCAATACCCCAACTTTTACTGAGTGCAGCTGTGCGGGTTCTGACAGGGATGAACTGAAAACTATGAATCTCCACCATATCTTTTTTTGGTGTTATTTAACTGATGAATTATGGGAGTTTTAGTTTACACCAAATCGTTTGGGGAAAAAAAGAACCTGACTTTAAAAAAAGAAATGAGGAGAAATTACCTAAGAGATGCTTTCGTAACTCTCTATTTCTGCTGCTTGTTAGTGGTCAAGTGAAGTCATTGCAGGTTCAGCTGGCTTCTATGGTTGGCTTTCACTCTGCGTTGTGGTTGTGATGACTAAATAAACTGTTTTTATGTAGAAAGAAAGAAAGTGGCAAATAAGAGATGACAGCCTTATGCAGATTTTTCTATCCTTTATCCTGTCGGGCTCATAAACTTGATCTTTTTCTGCAGCGTTGCATCAAAAACCAAGTTTTTCGAAAATGCATCCAAGCAGGTTGGCAGGTATGTACACCTTTTTTTTCCCATTTTGTTTTCTTTTGTTTAGCTTTCTAATTAATTGCACATGCAGTAATATTTTTTTACGGCAAATGTTCGACACTTGAGGCCAAAAATGAGAGGAATGTGCAGCAGTAGTAGTATTTACACTTTCATTAAGTCTTTTACTCAACTGGATGAATATAAGCTGTTGAAGTTAATACTTTCACAGATTAGAGGGTTTTTTTTTTCCTTTTTTTTTATTAAGGTGATAAATCTGTTTTCAGTCCAGGCTCATTAAGATCTACAGGCTCGGATGGGATGAAAGTGTGCGTGTTGCTTTAATACCCAAGTGTGGCTTCATTTCACACCAAACTTAGGGGACCTCCCGTCACTGTGGAGACCTAATTGAAGTCCCTAAAGATCCAGACATCCTTTTGAGAGTCAGGGAGGCTCTCATTTAGGGCTTCAAGCCTGGCAGTCTGTGTCTGTCTGTAAAAATTCCACAATCCCTGCCCCCAAAACACACACAGACTCACTCACACACAAAGCGTCGCTGTACGCCAATAGTAGCTGTTTTCTCGAACTTGGCATCTTCCATTTTGGCTCATGCGAAGTTTCTTCCTCTCAGAATGCAATAAAGTGAGTCTCTTAGAGGAAAGCGAATGGTTGTCTTTCTTTTTTTTTGGGGGGGGGGGGTTGCATGGATGATCAGAGTACCAAAGACCTAAATCAAAAACTGTAAATAAGGAATGTGAGACTTTTCTCAAATACATTTCTCTTATGCTTTTTTTTTTTGTCTTTTGACATGGAAAATGTTCAGTTTAGTGTCCAGACGTTTTTTTTTTTTGTGCTTCTGCTAAAGTAAGTTTTCATTTTTGGACACACAGAAGCACAGCCTGCTGTAAATGTTTTTCCACAAGCAAAAAAGAAAAAAAAATGGAATTAGTCGAACAGACCTAGATGTAATGGTTGTTGGTTAAACTGTGCTATAAGCATTACAGGTGGTTAGACTGTAAACAGAGAAAACAGGCCTATAAACCATAAATGAGTGTATAATGGCATTTTTTTTCTCTCTTTAAACTCAGCCCCCTGGCCTCTCCATCACCATCAGGGGGGAAGAAAAACTAAGAAAAGGAGGTAAATTCTTTTTTTATGTTTTAAACTATTGTTAAGTTTTTCGTTCATTTGTGGTTTTAACTGACTGTCTGTGTTTCCACAGAGTTATGGCGCTGCCACCCTGGCCCAGGTGTACATTAAACTGAAGGTGGTCACGACTTTCTAACTTGGTTAGAGGCTGAGGAAGCCCCCCTCTGTTATATATGAAAAACAGGATTTACTTGATTCGGTTTGAGTTCATCTGTGGTGAGAAAATTGCTGTGGGGTAACGGCAACAAGCAGGACTGGAGGTGTCGAGTTCTGGCGGAGATCCTTACTCCAAAGTCAAACGGGAGTATTTTCCTTTTGAACTTTAACGCAACCCCAACTTCAGAACTGATACTTTTATTGGTTTTAAAAAATGTGTGATCTATTTTTTTTTTTTTTGGTCCAGATAAACTATTGATTTATGACTAAACAGTTAAAACTGTTAAATCCTGACCTTATAAAAGAGTAACCACAGTGTTGACGTATGTTTAAAAAAAAAAACTGAACTTATGTGTTTTTAAAAATCGAATGAAAACACATGGAAAAAGTTACTGCTTAAATATTTTTAACAACTTGCTTGCCAAAAACAATGAAACCAATTTTTAACAATGTAGGGTATTAAAGGTTGTTTTGTTTTGAAACTCCAGCCAGTTTAACTTCAATTTACCCATGACGGTTTTAAATGTACGTCTTTACCTAATCCCGGTATGTGAGGACACTCCAATGTTTTGTTTTAGTGTATGTAATTATTCTGCTGTTGAAATGCTTAAACACACACAACTTGTTTGTTTTTCGGAGAAAAATAAACAAAGGAGTTTATTAAAATGATTTGAAAGTATTTCTTTAAAGAGTGCTTTGATTAAAAGTGACTGGACAGTGTGTGGTTTCTTCTTTAAAGACGTGCTCCAATCATCTTTTGATCTATTGTAAAGTGTTCCCACTGATCTTTATCTATTATGATGATTAGCCAAAATAAAATAAAACATCCTCAGAAAAATGCCATAAGAATATGTTAAAAAAAACCAAAACACCATTTTCATTGGTGTGGGTCTTTAATGGTTTTCTTCAACCGTTGCTGTGGTTCTGACAGACAGCAGCAGCAGATGCCTACCCCCCCTTTTCTTTATTTGATCAGAAAAAAGCAGAACTGTACCTGATACAGCAGCATCACATGTTCAGACATCAATACCTACAGTGGTCTAGTAGGTAAATAAAAAGCCCAATAAAGAGCCTTTAAAAAAAAGTGTGGGATTATGAGGTCTGTAGTGTTGTTTGGTGTTTGTATGACATCTCTGGCCTTTTCCAAAAAAAATGAACAAACAAGCCCAACAAACAGCATTTATGGTCTTCGTTTACAAGCAGCTGGTTATTAAAAAATGTATGTTTTGTAAGTTTTGATGACAAATCAAAACTAAAGCTGAGGTTCCTAAAAATCCATCCCTGCTATACGTGTCATTGATGGAGAAGTTTGAATTTTAAAAAGTAGGGGATAACTTAAAAACAAAAGAGAAAACATATTTATGTTTGTTGTAAATTTGGACCATTTATTGTTGGAATATTGGAGTGATTCTCTTGATGGACAAACCCCTAGAGGTTACTGTGGGAACTGCACCTGGCTAAAGTTGTGAGTTTCTTTAAGAAGTTTGATTGAGCAGCCAAGAGGTTGCATTTTCTAAATGAATAGTAACTTACCTTAAACCATGTGTTCCATATTTTTTGTGTGTGGTGTTCTTTCTTTTTTTTTTTTTACATTGCCTTCTCCCTTTAGGGCTCCCTGTAGACTAGGGGTTTCCTCATCAGTCTGTTCTGTTCTTCTGCCACATCAGCCTCTCTTCATTTCTTTTTTTTTTTTTTTTTTTTACTAGATCCATGAACCTTGTCATTGATCCTCTCTTCTGCGTCCTCTCTTTCAATGTGACCAAACTAAGTCTTGCCTCCTTTACTTTAACTCAGGGTTGTCCAAACTTTGTGCCAATAGGGCCAGATTTGGTAAGTTAAAAAATGTGTAAGGGGGCAACCAGTCAGCCTGACGATCTCCAAATCATTATAGGAACGATAAATGAAAATTTTAGAATAGAATGCTTTTTACATCTTCTGTTGTTCACCATTTTCATCTCCCAGTCTTTAACAAATGTGTCCTCAGTAAAAGGTTTGCAGTGTTCAGCAACCAGTGTTTCTACCTCTTAACTCACTGTTTTGTGAAAAAACATAAATTACTTTCCAGAAGCTTCATTCATTCCTAGTTAACTTGTTATAATGTCTTGTTTAAGCTCCTTGATATTGAACTCCTTGAAAACAACAGCCAAAGTCTCTTGGCATGTTAGGCAGACTTAATTTCCTAAAAAAAAAAAAATCTACCAATATCCACTTTTCCCGGAAGCGGCAGCCTTTGCTATCAACTTTTAATTTTTTTGATTTACAGCCAAGATTTTAGAATTGACCTAAAAAGGTATCACAGAAGGGTCATGCAACAGTTTATAATGTAATTTAACCAATCACGTTAGCAAGTGGTGGGGGCTGCAAATTATTGATTTTAAGACAGTAGCCTGTGGTCCAATGAAAGTTTGAACGCAGGCCGGACTTTGGACATGCCTGCTTTTAACTGTCCTAGCTGTGTATTCCTTGCCAAAAGCACCTTCCTGATCCTTTCATTGAAAGCTTTTTATCCTGGATAAGGTCAAACAGCGCAGTTTCAGAGATGACACCTACCTTTATAGAGTTGTTCTTTTTACTTCCCTTCAATTGTCCACTTTCTTTAAAAAAAAAATAAAAAAAATAAGGCACACCCAGTGCTTTAACAACTTATTTAAAAAAAGCTTGGAATCAAACCATCAACCCTTCTGCTGGCAGACAACTTCACTACATTCTAAACCACAGCCATTCAAGAGAAGTGTGTGGGCTGTGGCTGTTTACATATTTTTTTACAACATTGTATGAGCAGTCGGATATAATTTTCACATGCCTGTTTGCACACAGAGCCATGACACCCCTGGGACAAAATTAGAAAGAGAAGAATGCCTTTTGGCATTTTATTCAGTCAATAGAATACACAGCTGTAATAAAATGTACTGACAGTATCATTATTTTAAAAGTTTTTTCGTTGTTGTGCACCGTCTAGAGAGAAAGCAAACTACAGTTTTTTTCTGGTTCATCATCAGAAATGCTAATATAATTTTCTGCAATTGTCCTGCATATCTCATCCTCCTACTTTTCAATCTGCTGTCTTTTGTTCAAGAATTGTTACACTTTCATAAGTGCAAAGTCTATGGCAAAACTCCATAGACGTTTTCAATGAATATCATTACATTTTTAAATTCCAAATGAAAAAAAATCTATTTTGGTTTGCAGACAGTAAAAAAATTGCTAAAAATTTGCTCCTTCTTAAATGGAAACCTCAGTGATTTGAGAAAGCTCTCCTCTGTGCAGCTGTCCAGTGTTTTATGATGCACCCTCATTGTCTGGATGTGTTTTATTTGCACCCCGCAGAAGCCCTAAATAAGCCACGCTGTTCACTAAAAATGACTGCTGCTAAATTACAGGCATATAAAGGAAAAGGAGGACAACGCACGCAATGAGTGACTTTTCTGCATCTCAACACTCAAGCAGCTTAGCAGGGCGGCTGTGTTTACTCCAGGAAGTTAACATCAACACAGTAACCAGTTTATTGTTATTTTGACTTATTTTTTTTTTTTGCAAAAATTTATACCCATATCAAATTTTATGTCGACCAGTGGCGCCTCAGCATGAATAATGGAGTCATGAGACTGATGGCTTTTCCTGTGGGGACATTAAAAGCACTTATTTATTGTTATTGTCATTTTTTTTCTGTTTTTCCCCCCTAAATCTCTACCAGCATAACCGGTCATGTGGATCTGTGAGGTTTTAGCCTTTGGATGGTGAATAGAACAAAGCAACTCTTAGCATCATGTCAGAATATTATTAACAGCGTGCAAAAGAGGTTGGAATTGGGATTTCTGTCACCGTCCATTCCTCCATGACATACTGAGCTTAACTGCCAGTCCCCCTGAACTGGGTGAATGGCTGGCCCACATCACAAATGAGTGGAAATTCCCATGCCTGTTTTGTGCCAGACCGTATGGCCTTGAGCTTCAGTGATTAGCATGCAGTGAAAAGATTGGCAACCCCAGAGTGAGACGCAAGTGCAGAACTGAGGAGTGGGTTTTTAATGAAGGATGTAACCCCTCCTAACTGCACATAAATCTACCTTCCTAAAAAAAAATATTTTCCTCAACAAAGTTTAAAATTCTCGCTCTTTTTTAAGGGTATTTTTTAGAAGCCTATTAAAGAAAGTAGAGTCTGAACTTAGTGCCAATCACATTGGTTGTTTACAATAGCGTAGGAATGACACGAACCCCCTCCCCCCCCATTAGAATAGTTTTAACACAAATTTCACAAAAATATTTCAAAACAGCTTTTAGCTTCAACAATTTTTAGTTTAAAAAAAAACATTACGAAAATTAGGGCACGTAATTGCGACACCTCCTGGAATAAATCCTTGAAACATTGTAAATCAGTAGTTTAGTGGAGCTACTTCTGTTTTTTTTAGATATTTTTCACAGTTTTGATTTTGCCATTGCTTTGTTGTTGGATCTATACATTTCTATTATGTACAGTATGTGCCTTTTATTAAAAAAACAAAAACTGTTTGAACTCAATTTTTGGAAATTTTTAGGGAAAAATACAAAACACAGTATACTTCACTGAATTAAGCTTTTTGGACTGTTTCAGGTTCATTTTGTAATTATTGTGTAATGTAACCCTTGTGCTATCCTAGGCACTTTACCATTGATGGAAGACACGTGGAAAGAAAATTAAGATTAAAACTGCAGTTCTGAGTATTTCTTTCGAAAACCTGCTGTTGGGAAAGCTTGTAGTTGTGACATACAGGCCACAATTGGGCTACTAGCTCCCTGCTCTTCTCCATTCTGATGCATCTGCTTGGAGACAAATAGATTCATTTTTGTCTGTTTTTTCCTTAACATCTGGGTCAAAAGTGTACAGCTGGATAGCTCCAATATTGCTCGCCATTTTTGTTGCACTCGTTAATGTTAGGGGGGGTTTGTGAGGGGCTGTAAACTAGCGGGAGAGAGGGTAAACAAAGGGATGATGGGAATTGAAGGCAGGCTGACCGAATGTTCTCGGGTTGCCGGATGTTCTCGGGGTCCTTCGGGGTCCTTCCAATGAGTTGTATCACTAGAGGAGACATCACGTGGTTCCTCATTGGAGGAGAGCACCGCCATCTTGGTGAGGTCAAGTTTTGAAGACCAAACCACTTTTTATAACATTTAATAAAGAGCTCTGTTTTTACTTTCAATCACTTCATTATATGAAAAAGAAGAATGGCTTGAAATTGCTTAGTTTTTTTCAGAAATACAAACTTCACGAGTACCCCTAACTTAACTAGTATTAGACTATTTAGATTTTTTCTATGTTCCTTTATTTTATTTTACTTATATTTTTATTTATTTGTGTGTTATGTTCATTGTTTCTCTTTTCCCCTCTATTCTTTATTTTCTATCTTAATATGTTATGTTTGGCAATGGTGACTGATCTTCGAGGCAATATTGATTACATTATTATTGTTCGTTGTTAACGTTAATGTCATTGATAATGTATGATACCGCAATTGTCAATAAAGTTTAAAAAAAAAACTTAGCGACGTTAACTCATTGGTTGTGGCAACTAACAGCCAATCAAATAGTGTGACGTCATCATTGGTCGAAGGACCCCGAAGGACCCCGAGAACATACGGCAACCCGAGAACATCTGGTACCCACACCGCCCCCAATTCAGGGGTGAATTTCTAAGGAACTCCTGCCACAGCAGAAACTATATCCTAGAAAATAACTTTTTTTTTTTTTTTCAATTTTGCCAAAAATTCCACAATCATAATTAAAAGATCACTGAAAACATTTTAATATTAGATCAAAAAATGATCCAAGTGGGTCTTTAATGATACATTTAAAAAGCAACTTTAATGTAAAGGTTCCAGACTACTATAGGTTAAATATAGGTTGATCACAACCTAAAAAAAGTGACTCTCAGCTTTACTATGAAATTTATGTTCCTGCAGAAAGAATAAATGTTTTGGTAGGTCTATAGTAATGCCTTCACAACAGAACATTTGTTGAAAAATGGATAGATGTCAACAAAAAAGTTGTCATCTCTCAGGCAAGCTGCCCCAAAGTCTCCGAGTCTTTTCTGCATTAATGCTGCAATCACAGAGGTTTATCTTAACTTTGCCAAATGCACAGACACAAGTCCATCACAAAGCCTCACTTTTGAATTTTTTCCCAGCGGTTGGTCCTTTATTCAGGGCCCAAATGCATAAATGGTGATTGCACAAAAACACTGGGTCCACTTTTTCCTACTCACAAACATTTATTGTCAGGATCCGTGTTCTGTTTTGATGTTTTCACTGCTTGGTTTGCTACACACTGGTTTTGTGGTTTTTTTTGATGTTTTGCAGTTTCCTCTATAGTTGTATTTATGCTTTTGGTTACTTTGTTGGATTCATGACTTCCTGCTCTTTTCTGTCCAGCTTCTTGGCAATTGCTTCCACCTGGGCTTTAACCGTCACACCTGTCCTTTATTTAGTCCTTACCTCCGTCTGTACAAAGTCATCCTATTCTCAGTTGTTGCCAGATTGTGTCGCCTTGATTTCTTTCCTGTTTGTCCTGCCCCGTATCCGTTTTTGGTTATGTGTTTTAGTTCTTAGACCTGGGGGGTATTCCAAAAAGCAGGTTATGTGAGTTACCACGGTAAGTTTGAGGCTAAGGAAGCGGATAACCTCTGCTTTCGGTTCCAAAAAGAGGTATATTTCAGGGTGTGTCAAGTTGCCATGGCAACTCATGCTCTGAACATAACTTGGTCTGGAGCATGTTTAGTTGAAGGTCAGTTGGTTTCAGAGAGGTGAAGGAGCATTAGTTTAAGGGGTTAAAGTCAGGGTAGTTTAAACATGCCTTCTGGAATACCCCCCTGTTGAAGCCTTTGTAAGCAGTTGGGTAATAATGGAGCTCTTCTGATGTTTTGCTGCTTCTGCAGGTCTCCTCTAGCATGTTTTAGAAACGCCAAATGTTGTCAAGAGTAAACCTCTGAGGTCACACAATTATTCAACACCTGGGATAAAAATAATAACGAAAGAGCAGATTATCTCTTTTTCTATTACTTTCTCCCTAATAAATACTTCCAGTCTGCTCTCGGTTCCATTCATGTAAATTGTGGTGGTTTTGCCGTATCGTGCTAGAGCAGAGTCCCCGTCTATCTTTAGCGCAGCATCTGTTACCAGGCCGCATCATAAATGCAACAGTGCGTGTTTGGTTCCACCACAACAATAACTGCAAACTAGATTGAACAAAGTGTGTGATCACATGACTCACTGGTTCGGATTGGACTGATTTCAAAGCTCACATGGCCAAATGTGAAACAAATAGATCCAAAAAGGGAAAAAATTAAGGGGTTAGTGGGTCCACAACCAGCTCACAGGCAGGTGGTTGTAAAGCTGACGGTTTCACAACCACCTGAAAAGGCCAGATCCCCGTTGCACCAAAACCTTCTATCCTAAATTTAAAATAAAGTGATACGTTTCATAGGAATATGACCCGATACAGCTGACATGGAGAATAAACCACAGAGGTGATGAAAAGTTTATGGAAGCAAACTATATTTTTTTACATTTTATTTACCTGGCTCCAGTTACTAGCCATTATTTTAAACATTCACCAAAATACTGATGAGTGGTTATTTTTTCTTTCTGATATTCTGCATTTGGGTTCTCTGGTCTAATTAAAATGGGATATTTCTTACAAAATAAAAAGGTGTGGAAAAACTTCAGCTATACCATTGAATAAAATGATAAAAACTTGTCCATTAGTCTTTAATTTCATCTTGTGCAGCAATCTATATAACACCATAATCTTTCATATCGTGTCTTCTACAACAACAACAAACAAATCCTTTGTGATTTTTTTACACCAGATGATAGAACTTTTTTGCGTCTTCTATCCTGTGAAATAAACTTGCAGCCCAGGCAGTTGCAGAGTCAGCATTATTTTAATAGTCTTAAAAATCCAATGCAACTTTACATTTCTGAAAAAAAACACACATTGAAAATCACAGGTCACAAAAGTTTATGAATCGTACAAGAAGATTACCTCAAAAGTGTTCAAACACCAAAACGGACAATGAAGTGGTCAATATTTACAGTTACTGTAGCATGTACACAGAGGACAGCAGGACAGTGGGCTCATACCAGCTGTTGACTATCTGTTATAGTATAAAAAATGTACTTTGAGTGGCTCACTGCTGATAAACAGGTAATGCCTTCATGACTTTAATCAGAAAGCTGCAATAATTGCTGACTGTTTGCCCAGTCTTATAAAATCACCAGTTTTATATTAATTTCTGATTGGTGTTATTCTATTTAAAGTCATTTTTTTGTTGTTTTTGCTCAAGAAAGGCAGCTTTGTTTTGCCCTGTGCATTATTTTCACCTCTCTTTAGCTTCAAGGCTTACTTCTGAAATACAATTGAAGTCATTTTAAACTGTGTGAATCCACTGTTCTTGTTAATAGCAACAGAATGGACATGCCCCTTCCTTCTTACATAACAGATGATATGAAGGAAAGCCCAGGAACACATGATGAGGACATCCTTCTGTGGGTCCAAAAGCATTTTACAATAACAAAAAAAGTTAATCAGACTGTTATAATCAGAAAAAAGAAAATAAGTTCCAGTATGTCATATGCTGATGGCATCACCGGGGGGTGCACAATAAACAGATTATTGAAGGCATACAAAGTGAACGTCCGTGCGTCTGTAAAGCTACAGTCAAAGTTACAGCTATAAAAACACATGCATGCATCTACAAGCTTATAAAAGAACCTTTAAAAAGTGTTGAATTTACAGAGTGATTAAGGGCTGCAGAATAAACCACAAGTGTTTATTTTGGGTTAAACCTGAAGTTCAACGCAAGGAAACAATCATCAACAATTGTGTCTTTTGTTTCACTTTTCCCAGACTCACAAAATCTCTTTATTTTGCAGTTTGAAGGATATTCTGCAGCTTTTTAAACCCAAGTCTTAAGCACAAAATGTGTATTTTATTAAGTAAAATCACATAATTTGCGGGAGTCTTTACTTTGTCTTTAAGGTATAACTTGAAGGTATTTTTCTGGTTTATTGGAGGCACTTCAAAGCTTTTACACTTTCCATCTTTCAAGCTGTGAACTGGCTTTGACTTTAAACCTGTTGCTTTGCAACATTACCACCTTAATGTGTGATATCTGGCCTTAATCAATCACAGTCAGAACCCGTTTACCTGAATTTGGTGCCTTATTTTGTTGCAACAGATCTCTTGAGTTGCTTGAAGAAGAGGCATCTGTGTATTTCAACTAACACCTTGGTAGTTTCATAATTTTCCTTCAAGCTTTCAAATTGAAAAATCCCTTTGTTTCTGCTCCAGAGATGTGATTGCTTGGTAACTTTTAACGTAAAAAGAAAGAAATGAATACTTAATGCGGACTCTGTGTTTGCTTACATAGAATGTTGCATGCATGGACAAGGGCACAAGGTGTTGCAACATGAGTTGCATCACAGAAGAAAAATTCCGCAAAACAGCCACCAACAAATTATTGATGCTGCATTTGGACTGAATTGTCATATCTGTTTTCTTTTTGTTTCTCTGCCTAAAAACTGAGATTAACGGAGTGTGGGTTTGTAACAGTTTAAAACATCGGCCATTAAAATGAGGGCTTTACACCTTGGCTTTCAGAGTGTTGAGAACAAGTTTTAAATCCAGATCATGCTGTGAGCCCTGCCCGTGGCTGTTTATTGTGCTGCAGAGGCAACATGAAGGAAAGGTTGTGAGAATGATGAAGACAACATGTGAAATCTGAAGAGGGTACTTATTGTTTTTGTTTAAAAACCCCAGGCTGGGTGGATTTTATGACAATCAGCGGACACCCTCCTGCCTGCACTGCTGTCACTTCCTGAAGTAAATTTCCCCAGTATGCAAGAATAAACAATTACGACTGACTGTAAAGCCTTTTATGCTTATTAGCGCGCATTATTTTATATTTGAGAAAAATCCTCCACCTGTTTGTTGACAGATTTAAAACCTTGTTTTCTCTTCTATGTTAATTTTCAGAAAGCGAGAGAAACCACCCAGGTTTTCTGAAGGAACTTCATGTCTTCAAAACGAATCCAAGATCAAATAATTGTGTGTAATACTCAGCATGAATGCTCATATAGTAGTTGGTAAACAGCTGTAACTACAGCAACCACAACAAAAGGGGGGGGGGTCCATTTACTTTCTAAAAAACGCATTTCTGACTTTGAAACAAGTATATAAAAATTATTTTTATAATAACAAATAGAAAATAATAAAAAGTGATAGTAAACAAGTAAAAAATTATGTTTGTAATAATGGAATAGTAAAAATTTGGTCCCCAAAATAATTTTTTAGGTGAAACTATAGGAACCAAGCGCCGTCTTTCTTGGACTTAATTTTAAAGAACCACAGAGGAAGTGTGATGGTGTGGGTCAAAACATGTCCAATTTGCTTATTAAAAAAATAAAAATAAAGGATTGTTGGATACAAAATTCTCTCTTCACCAACCTAAACTGAAAGAAAAATGTTTGGGGAAAAAACAACTAACAAGGGCTCACATTTAAAAGGGTCAGTTGTGCTACACAAGAAAAAAAAGTTTGACTGAACATTTTAGAATTCATTTCTATTTTGGCAAATAGTGATTTGTAATGCTATGTTCACACCAGCCTTTGTAACACGCGTTCAAGCAATCACTTTCAATAAAAAGTCTAAAGAAACTCGTGTAAATGTGCTTTTCCGTAGATCCCTCCCTGCTTATCCATTGTGAATACTATATGCTGAAAGTGTGTTCAAGAATGCATGTTTAGCTCAGTGTGAATGAGGCATAAGGAACATGGTAGGAACAGTTACGCATAGAAGCTTTTATGCTTTTGGAATTTTTTTGTCAGTAAATAGTTTTATGGAACTGGAACATTAATGGAACATGTCTTTGTTGTCAGCTTTGCTTCTCATCTCCTAACTGCAGAGCAGAAACCCTAAAATATTCATACATTAATAGGCCGGCACAAGTTCGTGTGCTAAAGCTGATGCGATGCATTATTAAAATAACATTTATGCTTTAAATTGATCCACATTTTCTTGAAACATGATATGTTCACTGAGAAAGTGGTCACCAGCAACGCCTCTGCATGGGGTCTGCAGCCCAGCTGAAACCCTGCATGCAAAACGCCTCCCCTTCCTCTGAGTTTTCTTCCAATCCTTCAGCATCAATTGTACTTCTGTACGCTTAAATTCAAAACATAAGACACAAATATCCCATATGACATTTCCAGGCGTGAGAATTGCAGTGAAGAATGTTGTCAATTAACTGGGAGCATAAACCTACTAAGCCTGGGCTGACTTTGCAGAACAAACTTGCTCCTAAAAAAGTTATTTGTTCTAAATGTTTGTTATAAACTCAGTATACATCTCAGCTTCTGTGCCCAACATGCAGTAAATGTTACTGTGACTCCTGCAGGGTTATGCTGCTCTACTTAAATAAAAAGGACAGAGGTGATGTCATGCATGGCTTTAACTGCTCAACATAAGGGTTGGCTCAAACATGGAGCCTGCAACTGGCCAAATACCTAAAAAGTTAGAGCCAATTAGGGTTTTCTTTAACTAGAGCTTACAATTTGTAAATTCTACATAAAGCTGAAAGGATAAAATGAAGGGATAAAAATCCACTTTATTATCAATAAAATGCCTTTCGATTAAAACCGTACACTTCAAAGAGATTAAGGATGTGAAAATATGAGTAAAAGAAAGGGTAAAGGAACAAAAGATTGTTGTTAAAGGCCGTGCATCTCATGGAATGTCAGATTTTGGTTAAAAGCGCTCTGCTTCTGTAACTCGCCTGCTGGGTTGAGCTGTGGAATTCGCTAAATGTTCGGAAACTGCAACCCTTCTGTGACAGACAACCTTAAAATGACTGACAAAAAAAAGACAAACTGGTGTTTACAGCATAATCCGTCCTCTGTTCAAATGTTGATAAGTTTAATTTTGCTCTAATGTTGTTTGAAAAAACCAACAAGTGAAACCTATACATTTGCGTTCTCCTTGTGTTGCTTTTGAGACCGTTTTCCAGGAACGCTGTAAAGTCAAAGCCACAAAAAGCCTCTTTTCCCGCAGACTGCCCAAGAGCCCACTTTAGGATGTGAACGGAAACAGAAGGAGCGCCGCATGAACACTTCTGCAAAATTTATTAAATGTTATTTAAAAACAATCTAATTCTTTTTTTTTCTTCTGCAAAGTTAGCTTAGCTAGTGCACTTCAGGGCATTGCTTTTAAGAAATTTGCAAAATTCAACCTGACTTTCCTTTGGGGGCGAATGAAGTAATACTTAAATTTATAGTAGTTTGTTTCTGTGATCCAGTTCCATCTGCTCTATGAGCCATTTGTGGAATTCATAATGTTTAATAAAAGTCACAAGTGAGGTTTTATAGTTAAGACTTAATTCCGACTTTAAACTTATTTTGCATTTCTGCTCCATTTGTGAACACACATAGAGCTTTCTCGGATACTGAAGCTGTCAGGAGATGACGCCTCGTAGCTTTTTAGATAAAATCTCCACCAGCCATGAATACCAAACTGTAATTATGACTAAAAGGTTATAACAAAAAAACGAGAGCCATAATACTGTGCATACAGGACAGAGCTAAAAGCAGTCAAACTGAATTTGTGTGGAAACAGTTCACAGCCTTGGTTGAAATTTGTGGATGCGGAAAAAAAAAAACCTCTTTGAGGGATGAAAAAAAAGATCTACTTGTGAAACAAAATTGGCTTTGCCAAACCTGCCAGGATCTTTGGAACATGGACTGAGATGATTTCTCCAATCATCTCCGGAAAGCTGACCTTGGTGTGGAGAGACTGAGCCTGGACGAAAAGGTCAAACGTAAACTGATGGAGCTTTTTTACGATCTGGAGCAGAGGAGAAGACAAAAAAAGGAGAAAGTAATTTTAATAAACGGTGGGATGAGACGTGCTTTAACTGTGACTCAGGAAGGTTACAGATTTTGCCTTTTCTACTGTGCAGGAATAAAGAGTAGATTGTGAGCTATTAACCCCTCCCCCTGAGCAACTGCACGAGCTGCCATGAAACATTTTAGTGTAATGAAATTACACCTCTTTCCACTTTTAGTCCCCAAACTTAGTAGAGCTGGTCAAATTTCCCCACTCAGGCAGAGCAGCTAAAGCTTTTGCACATTTTTTCCAGCTTTTCCACTGGCTTTTTTTATGGAAAAGATGCTTCTGCAGCATTAAAATGATAAGCAGCAGAGGATCTTACCATTTGAAGAGAGTCTAGGAGTCGGGTCAGCTGGTAGAACCTCTGAGGACAATTAGTGGCCATTTGGTAGTTAATGAGACGATTGAGTTCATTGATGTAGGTGAGGCGCAGTTCATCAAAGTACTTCTGACTTTTCAGGCCCTCAACAGGAACTGTGGAAATAAAAGAAAGTGTATTTTTTTTTTTTCCCAGCGTCCCCGGATAGTTTCTGTCAACCTAAAAGTTTCCAACGATGGAACTCACTAATACTGAAGAGCAGCAAGGCCTTCATGCACAGGAACTCCTCCTGGGTGATCTGCAGCAGCGAAAACTCCTGTGAGAGATGTCTCATCCGTATGCAGTGCTCATACATTGTAGAAATGTGCATCCGATGTCTGCAAATGCAAAAAAGGGTCAAAATGAGACGTGTGAGCTAATAGGGATGTTCAATTTTCCAAGAGGTGGAGACATTCACTCAGTGAGAATCAGGAGAAAAACATCAGAGGTTAAATCCAGATATATCATCCAGATAACTTGAGCACTGATTGAACCACATTATAACAATAGAGATTTGTGATATCCCATCTTTGACATGGGGCAGGGGGGGGGACGACAAACATACAAATCTGTTCCACTGCAAACCCATCATTTCTCTGTGGTTTAGAGCAACGATAGGAAGCGATTAGATAAAGTTCGTCTCCTCCGTGCCTGAATGATAAGACATTATCATCAAAGTTTGCCATCTCCTCCAACATGCAATCATTCTGCCTTTTATTATGAATGTGGAAATAGATAACTTATTCACATTCCTAAACTGTGCAGATAAAAGCAGAATGAAACACATTTTAAAAAAGAAAATTGGAAGAGAAATGTCATCCATTTGAAAGAGAAGTAAAAGAGACTAGTTTTCCCCTTCATCCTTCTGTTTTATGTTGTCTACGAATTCCGTTTTTTGATAAACTTGTAATTCCCTAAGCTATAAAAGGTGGATCAGTTGCAATTATGGCACATCTTAGAGCTGGATCTTAACATTTTCCGTCACTGATAGCTTGAATGCAAAAATAAAAGCCTCAGGATCTACAGAAAAAGCCGTAGTTTTCCTAACTGCAGCTGTCGCAGTTGTGCAATGTTTATTAACACCATGAGGACTAGATATTTCCCATCAATGTTTTGTCCATCCGAACACATGATCTATGCGATATTTGGTCCCATGTGGGCTTTAGTTTGTTGGAAAAAACACAAGTAAGCCCGATCAAAGATCCAGTGATCGTTAAAGTCAAACATGCAGAAACAATTTGGTAAATCCCTGAGAGGTGTTCATTTTAATGGCCCTGTAAATAATGGTGTTTTTGTGGTGTGCCTGGTTAAACCAACGTAAGCTAATGAAAACAGACAGAGATAATTCCGTCTGTCTGTGAAAGACTCTTTTAGCTGCACACTTCAGATGGATTTTCGGCCAAAATGTTATGTTTTTAAAATGCAATTGCATATTTGAATATTTTAGGCACATCTTCTCACGGCAGACACCGTGGTGTATCGCAGCAAATGGATTTGTAGACAAATAAAGCTGATTCTCTACAAACACCACTCTAATGGACGTCTTTATTTGTCAGCCACTTCAGCAGAAGTTTGACAGACACTTTAATTGCACATCCACCTAAATGTTAATAGCTTATGTCTGTTCTTTGAAAGCAAAGTGAAACATTATTTACTGTTTAGCCTCTAACAAGAAGGAGATGTGATATCACTTGATATTTGCTGGTAAAAAACGTTTTAACAACATCCTTCTTGTTTTTCTGACACCCCAAAAACCAAACCATTTGGTAAATAATGCACTTATATCTAATTACGGTAGCAAAAAGCATGCATTATTTTGATGTATATTTGTGTTTACAACCAGCTGGAAACTCTCAAATACAGTGAAATTACAGGAAACCACAACAATGGAAAATTATGTCACAGCTCATGTATGCCATCTCTTTCAGTGCTTGTATACATTAGCTGCAGCTAATTGAATTTATCGGTAACACGGGTCCCCGACTCATTCAGATCAGACGCTGCTAAACTGCGGAGAGCCGCGAAACTCTGAAAGCTGAAAATGTCCCTGAATCTAATTTCTCAGCAACAAAAGAACACCTACTGACAAAATTGCTCCTTAAGAAGTCTGCAACTGTTCCTGTTTAACATTTTTAAAATGTGGATCTCTTTGTGTTTGTGCCTGAACAGGAAAGCAAATCAGAAAAAGAGATTAAGAAAAATGAGCATGCCGGCTTGCTCAATGAGGAGTAATCTCCGATATAAAGAGCAGTGCAGCAACGCCGTCCACTCACTAATGAAATCATTTCAGGGGGAATAATTGAATTCAAGTATTCAGGACTGTACATACTCGTTGAAGACAAGGTCTGGAGCGAAATACAGCATTCTGCCGTTGACGTTCTTGTACGACCTCCATCCTAAAGCGAACACCATCACCGTCATCCACGACTGCTGGATTACGGTCATCTGGTCATCCACATGGAGATTTCTGAAACCTAGGAACATTTAACACCGTTATCATGTTTATGCTTTCATAAGTAATGCTACATTGATTTTAAATGAACCTCCTGAGACCTGGCGTCCACATATGAGGACATCACATTGTGGGTTTTATTTTCACTGCAGTAAATTCTGATTACCTGGGGCACTTTGAAAAAAAAAAAAAAAGCATATCAAACAAGAGCTCCATAGGTTAAAGTGCAATAAAATAAAATTCTAATTGGAAACTTTACAGCACAGATTTGACCCCATATTATCTACAAATTTTAGTCATATTAAATTAAAAAATCCATGATTTGTTTCTAATTAATATGTGTACTTTTGAAAATATATAGATTTAAACATTGTCCGACTCCATTGATGATACAGATACTTCTGTTCCTGACTTTTGTTACACTGAGTCTGTTCTTTAACAAAAGGCATCTGTACATTTAATTTTTATGAATGTATAATAAGTTGTACATTCTGTTTACCTAAAAATTAAAAAAATTGTGTCAAATTAAAATAAAGTGCTGCCTAATCTTATCATTTCATTGTCAATTATCCATGTTGCTCTTTTTGGCTGAAAAGTGTAAAAAACTGGGATGTGAGTTTTTCTGGAAACCCTTAACTTTATTAGATTAACTTGGACAAAAAGTGATCTGCTTCTGTTTCTGGGGAGGATCGTGTGTAATTTAAAACCTCTGCACCGCCTCTGGTACTCCGTGCTTGATTCAGTGAGACTGAAGCCTCAATGCTTCAGTTATGCTCTCTAGAGGTTGCTAAAGCTCCTGTTGGCCACTAGATGTCCTTATTCTTTGTTGCTGCTTTTATTCTGTAAACAAAAAATTTGGGTTGTGTCCGAATTCCGTCACTACTCACTTCTCAGTTCACTATTCAGGGCGCTTGACATTTTGTTGGACTAAGCCTCAACAATTCCAAAATCCAATGCCCTGGAAATTTCCCAGAATTCTCTGCAAAAAAACAGTGTGCATCGATGCTCACTATATTTGCGAATGTAGACCACAATGCATTGCGTTTGAATGATTTTTCTTGCGGGGAAAAAAAAAGTATTTTTAATAAATTATCCAAGTTATCAACAGTAGAAAACAGTGTATTCATAAATAGTCTTTGTATAGTCTTTTTAATTGTCATATTTATGAGGTTTTTACTTTCGTGAAATCAGTGATGTCATATAAAAGAAAGTAGTAAGAATTTTGTCTAAATTGCTTTTAAAATCCAGGGCACTAGACAGTCCAGCATTTTCAGTGATGTGCAGTCAGGGGAGGCAGGTCAGGCTGATTTTAAAAAATAAAAAAATACACCAATTATATACATTATAAAATATATTAAAAATAAATAATAAAATATTAATTTTTAGACACATCTATTCTATGATTATTTTATTCTATGGTGGTTTTCAAAATTTTTCATTACATTACACAATTACAGTGTTACATATATTATTGTTAATTTTTAAAGAACTATGGTGGACGTTATTATAATTCAAAAAGTTCAGTTATCATTCAAAAAGTTTCCTGTCCATTTGGTCAGGGCATGGATTTGCATCTCCGTTCTTCAAAAACCTTACATAAATGACATTATTTCTACAAACATTTCAACTTCTCTGAAAATTTTAGCAACTTAAAATCAACTTTTAAATCTCTGCAGTTTAAATTGGAAAGTTTGACTATTACACTCTGATTGATACAGAGGCTAAACTAAAATAAATATACTTCACTGTTTCCTTGACTGCAGCCAGCAACTGTTTAACTGTGACTTTAGTCCCATTCATAGTAATGATTAGCCGAGTTTGTTTTCCAGCAACACTTCTCTGACGAGCTGTGTTGTCAATTAAAAGCCCAAAGTTGCGTTCAAAGGCCAATGTTCATCAAAGTAATCCCTGTCATTCACGTCATAACGCAAAAAGAGGTTAGTGTACAGGCCTCAGGCTTCACTGCTTCTGTGCACAGTAAAACTATTTATAATAATGAGTTTGGGGTTGTGGCTTTTGCAAAATATTTCAGATATGCAATTCACGCAAACGCCATCAACACAGCTTTAACAGAAAAATGCAAACAACTCTATTTGCTGCTTGTGGCCATGGTGAATTGTCAAATGGTAGGGAGTGGATCACGCTTTGCCAATTTAAAAAACTTAAAACAACAAAGAATCAAATGTAAGAGAATGTCTTACAAGTTATAAATACATTTTTATTTATTGAGAGCTTTCAGAACATGCAATAAGTGAGAGCCATGTTTACTGTAAGTCATACAGGCCTGTCTACATCAGGATGGATGCATGTCCAACAGTAGGTTTTCCTCTAGAGGAAAGTGTAAATAAGGTGCTTTCAAAGCATCAGACACTCACCATCTTATCAAGGAGGCATGCAGAGAAGTCAGCTAGTTATCAGAACCTCAGGGAGGTGTAATGAAGAAAGAGATACAACCAGCAGTCCATGCTTGAAACATTAGAAAAAAGACTCCCAGACTCAGGTGCCTGTCTGAAGAGTTACACTAGAGAAACTGAGATTAAACTGAACGGTGTTCAATACTGATCCAGAAAGGACACCAGAAGGTGGCTTCTACACAGGATGTGCAAAGAATTACTGCCTATGTTACACAGAAAAACACACAAGGATTGGTTCAAGATTTTTTACCTACTGCGAATATGAATGCTTGTTGAGGAAATTATCTCAATATGGCCTCTTTTGCAATAACAGACTGTGGTAACATTTATAAAGTTTGTTAGTATTTTTTTGTAGTCTGCTTTTTATGTTTCTTTGAGGAAATCTAACAACTACAAGGACATTTGAAGATTTAGTTTTCATCTCTGAATAGGGACATGTCCATCGTAGCAAAGATGTAAAGAAATACACATTTGTTTAAAAATTAATAATTATCTTGTCAAAGAGGAATGCTTGTTTTTAATTTTTTATTGAGGGATAAAAATGATGATTTGGACGTATTAAGAGAACGTTGGGACAATGTCATAAGAGGAATTAAAAGGCAAAAAAAACAAAAATCAATAAATATACATGTATACAGACAACTACAAGCATTATAACTACCAGAAAGGTTTAATAATTCACATCCAAATAAGTATCAGTTAGTTTGAGGTAAAGTAAACTTTAATTTATTTAGCTTCATTCAATATCTTGATAACAATGCTCCATAAAGACAGTGGGTCCTTGATCCTTTTAATTATTTAAAAAACTCATAATTCATTTTCATATTGAAAAGGGACTTTTGACTAGATTTTCAAAAACATAATCCAAAGTGCTGTTTTCTCCTGAACATTCATGCTAGTCAAAGTATCTGTAATCATGATATTGGTGTTGGTTTTTAGCCACTTTGTTAGCGTTAACTAGCCACAGTACAGTACCTTTCACTGCAATGTCGCTGGCAAGCTATTTGTTGGGATGAAGAAGTCAGCAATAAATGTAACCCTTGCTTATTTTTAGACGTGTGCATGCACAAATGTTGCCTCCAATGAGTCAGAGGCTTTGTATCTGCTGAGAGGTTTGGACATGATGTCTACTTTTCTTGATCCTCCTGAAGACAAGTTCAAGAGCCACTCCAATGACAATTGTGTTTTGGTTGTTTTTAACATGTTCTTGTGGTATTTGTGTCCTGATGTAACATATATAAAGAAAATTAAGCTTAAAATGGCATTTCTGAGAATTTATTGATTCCAATTGTGGTGAATCAGGAGCAGATGAAAAAAATGCTGTTATAAAAAGCTTGTAGGTGTGGCGCAGAAGCTACTATAGCAAGCCACAAGCTCCCTGCTCCGCTCCGTTCTGATCCAACCACTTGTAGACCACTAGATCCATGAACATCTTTGTTTTCCTCATCTGAGCTGACATCTGGTTCTAAGCTGTACGGCTGGATAGCTTCAATATCGCTCGCCATTTTAGTTTTATCTGGTAATGTAAGGTTGGAGGTGTGAAAGCTTGTGAGTTAGTGGGAGAGCGCATGCACAGATGGATGACAGGAAGAGGGCGGGCTTACTCTGCACCAACAGCCTCGTCCATAACCGAGAGGCGAATATTAAACAATAGTGGTTTAATGATTTTGGCTAAAAACGATGTAATTATAATTAATAAGCCACTGGAAACGCTTTTCACAATAGATCAAAATGGTAAATGGTGAAGTCAGTCGGAAGGAGATGGTTTCTGTGATGTCCCAGTGTCTTTCATGCATCTTACCTGGCAGTCCTTTTGCCCATTTGACCACTTTGACCAGCTGCCTCTCCCCCAGCTCATTGAGGCTGGTCAACAAGCTGGCAGCGGAGTCTGGCTGACCACAGTCATGTCCCGCGTTCACCACTTCTGGCTCAATGGACTCCAAAATGTTGAGGAAGACCAGCTGGGAGTTGAAGTTGGGACCTGATTGAGGAGAAGTGTGGTGGGGGAGTTCTGCGGGTTCTTGCACAGGAAGATCGTCTTCTGAGTTTTTCTGCTGTCCAATCTTCTTTAGTTTGCGTGCTGATAATCATAATAAAAGAAAAAAAAGATTGTTGATACACTCCATATAGTTTTAATTTATGACAACAATGAATAGTCTTGAGCCTCTTGCTAGAGGAAACAAAAAGACCCTTTGTCACTGTGACGACATTTCCGTCTCAAATGATCTGTTAGAGATTTCTCACAGATGAAGCAGATTTTCTGGATTCTTAAACTATTTCATGGAAATATCAATTTTCCCCAACAATCTTCAAAGCTGATCCACTAATAGCTTTAACGATATTGAATTATGTTTCATTTGAAGGAAAACTCTTCAAACAGATGCGCCTCATCAGATGGACAGCAGGTCATCATGTGGCTCCTCAAAAACATGTGGACCATCCAATCCTTTTCCGGCTAACTTAAAAAATTGGTTTGTGTTGTATCTTTTTAAAGATTGAGAGACATCAGACTTTTGTTTTTAACCTGTTTGGAGACGGTTCCATATTTTGTGTATTTTGTGAGACTGGTTTAGTATAATAAAGCATCCTCAACAATAAATAAATGACTTACTTTATTTTTGTCAACAAGCAAATGCTACAATAACCTGAAAATGTGTAAAAACTAAGAATAATGTGCATTTGGATGCAATGTGGATAAAAAACAAAGATTCAAGTTTGTTAAACTCTGAAAAGCGTAAAAATCTGTGATCCACTTCTGTGAGAGAGAATCTGTTCTAGTTTTAGGGTGAAAAATAAAACTTTCAACTAATTAGAAATAGAAAAAAGAACAATATTTCCTCAATAATCGCTCCTGACTGACAGAAATGAAATAACGGTTAATTGTCAGTCACTGGAAAACTCTGAAGAGTCTCATTAAAACTGCAGCTTAGCTTTTCCAATGATAAATATTGAACTACTAGTCATAAGCATGACTTAAGTCTCTCTCATAAGTACCTGCGTCGAAAGAAAATTGCGGATTACATAAGATTTCCATTTCCATCCCTGATCCAATAACAAACATTTCAAGCAAAAACAGTTAATTAAAAATTCCTTCTGGGATAGTCGGTCGTGATACAGGCAGGCATCTGATCTTTGCAGAGCACAGTGTAAATAGGTTAGGTTGAACTAACCTTCAAATCACCATACTTGAGATAAAGCCAACATAAACTGACAACTGACAGAAAACGGGCGGGATTTATGTTGAGCTTTTCTGGTTTTACTGGCCGCTCGCAGTCACGTTTAGTCATTCACACATATCAGTAAATAGATGTTTAAAAAAAAACAACTCACAAATCAAAGACAGTCTGTGGTTTAGTGGAAACCACAGATCCACCCACGAGCAGAAAGTTGCTACACAAATGCATTAAACTCAGCAGAATAAATACACAATGAACGTTGACATTTTTTCTTAAACATTAGTATTGAGAGTCTGTCTGGGTTGAGCTGAAAACTAAAATTTAGGGTCATTTTCATTGCTGTCAGCTAAAGCTTTCAGAAAATAAACTGCAGAATGATCCATTTCAAGCAGATTTCCAAATCAAATAGCATATGGGAAATCTATCAGCGCTTTCCTTCTTTAGCTAACTTACATTATGTTGAACCGTCTCTGCCCTCTCTGTGTTTTGGCATAAAGGTTTTTAGACAGACCTGTCTTTTGAATGCTTAAAAACCTAATGGTTTAGTTTATTATCTTTTTCTCTCTGTGTGAATGCAGATCCAGGTTACAAACGCCAGTTTTCCTCTAAATGTAAACTGGATCTGTGTCCAACAGTCATTCAGAATATTGATTTCATCCTTGTTAATCCAGCAGAAACACAAGCACAAATATATGTACAAAACATCCATCCATTCCTTTTTTTACCCATTATATCCCTTTCAGGCCCATGGGGTTTCCAATGTACCTTCAATGAAAAGTCAATGTAAATTTGTGTAAACGTGCATTTTAGGTTTCCATGTTCAAAAATCTTGTGTTACCACAAGCTAAGCAAGTTTCTGTAACCATTTTCAGGCTCTATGTTTAAAATGAGCTGCATGCAGGTTGAACTTTTTAGGTCTTGAACTTGGTTGTGATGTATGGATGGTGTCATGCGCTTGTAAACATGAAAAAGAAGAAGAAGCCCCTCCCTGCTTGTCCAGTGTGAACACCATGGACTAACAGTACATTCAAAAACGTGGCTGGTCTTTACATATTTAGTCTTTTAGTCACATTTGCTAATTTTTCTGTTGTTTTTTTTTTCGTTTTGTTCTTGCACTTTCACTGAATGGTTCATCGCTCATTTGTCTATACATCAACTGGTCCTGGACACTTAACAGGTCTAAGAGACCACATCAGTTTCCAATAATATGAGTTTACAAATGAAATTCTGGTTTTTTTCGCTAAATTATTGAGTGCTGAGCCCTATTTTTTGTTTTACAAAAACCAGGAGGTGCCACATGAAGTAAATCACAAAAATGTTTACTCTGTGTTGAATGTTTTGGTGAAATATACAGTAAAAGATTTTTAAAAGCTCCCTTTGTCATACAAAATTCCAAAATAAAACAGCTTGGCCTTCACTTTTGGTTTGATTTGTGATCAGAAATGTAGGTTGTTTAGGCAAAACAGTTGCTTGGTTACATTGAAGAAAAAGGGTGGTCTGCATAATTCCAAGGAGGGGTGGGATTATATAAATTTGTTTCCTCCCCTTTCAAGCAATCTATTGAACTTCTTTTGACAATCTTTATACGTACTTTTTAATGTACTGTCTCATGTACTGTATGAAAAAGAACTGTTTATGGTTAAGATTACTTTTTTAGTGTATGTAGACGTATGTGTATTTTCCAATCAATTTTATCAATCAACTAGTTATCCTAGGTTTGATATATCTCTATAAAGATATATATTTCTCTTGTTTTGTATTATTTTTGCTTTGATTGCTTAGAATAAACCATTTCCAAATCCATTAGATATCACCAGAAACAATGGAAAATATTAAATAAACACTAAAAAGTCAGTGTTTGCCAAAGTTGATAAAAACTTAAACTAAAAACAGCTTCAAAAATATATACATTTTAGTCTTTAATGTCTCAGTAAAATGCAATTTACATGGCTTTGGACTAAAACCTGATGGATTAGTGAAGAAATTATTCATCCAGCTATTTATGACCCTTAGGAGAAAAAACATTTGCTCTCCAAATTTTTTTTTTTTTTTTTAAAGGTAGGTGTCTATTGACCTAAACTCACCAGGAAAGCACCACCTCCACAATGTAAGGTTCTTTTGGTAAAGAAGTGACTCTTTCTAGTTTTCTTAAAGATTTCTGAGCTGTTGAGGCTATTTCATTCATTCATTTTAAGTTATCTTGTTCTTTCATTCTCTTGCAACAACTTACAACTTCAGTGGAGAGTGGGTGCATAGATAACTGCAGTAAATCGAGAGTCTTGCGTTTTGACTGAGCTCCCTCACGCTACAACAGACTCACACAATGCCTGCATAACTGCAAACGTAGCACTAATCCAAACCGTCAACTTCTATTCTTCACATACTCCCCCATTTGGGGGAGTGACCCACTCTTAGGGAGGGCACACTGCCTTCTCCATGGCCTTGGACTTGGAGGTACTGATTCTCATCTCAATGCCTTATCGCCACTGAGCATTTGGACAGAGATCTGGAAAACACGATCCGTATAAAGCATTCATATTGCTAATTCAATAAAATGTAAAACTGGGCTAAAATACAATACTGTCTTAATTTAAGAAAATGTGAGCATCAATTAATTTATTCAGTCAGAGAAGTAAAGAAACAAAGTACAAAAAAGGAAAATTTATAAATATATCATAGTCACAATGATCAGGTTATAAAGTATCTCATATTTTGTAACAATTTGTGGTTTATATAAACTTAAAGGTGATGATAATTTGCGCTACAAATAAGGTATATATATTTGTATATAAATTTGGTTGTAGAGGTTATGACAGATTTTTCAGATTTTTATTAAATACTTAAAATAAAAAAGGCCTCTGATCTCTAAAACTTTTTGCCCCACCTAATAAATAAATAAATAAAAGTTCACAATTAATCATTACTGACATAAAAAACTATGTTAAGGTAAATGTTTCTTGATAATGTGTCTTAATGAGATTCAAGGGTGAAAATGAAGAACTGCGGAACAATAAGGGCAAGAGAGGAGCGACTGAGGAGGCAAATTACCACAGAGTATGGTCTATTTGACAATTACAATCTCTAAACTGGTATCTACGAGGTCAACCAGCTTTCCAGGGCATTTGAACACAATGAAGCTTCTTCACAGCAGTCATTCTGACATGACACGACAGGAAATGCACAAGTCAGCTAATGATGGCTGCCTTTCAGTTGCGGGAAAGTGTTGCTGGTGCACATGCAGCTCCGCTGTCAAACCGCACCGAGATTTTTATGCGGCACCAAGTCAAACCATCTACCTATGAAAACTGTCAATTGCTTTATCAACAGAGTTAAAAGAATCAATTAAAACTGAGCAGTTGGATGGGCGAATGCTTTGATTTGGGACTCTGAGGGTAAAATCAGGTTAAAGCCACCCACAGTGGTGATCAAAACCACAGCTCTTTCAGGACTTAACTTCCTCTTTCTCTTCAGATGGCCGTCCCCTCGTCTGTCTCTTGCAGATCTCCCTTAAACTGCAGGAACACACATGTCTGCCTCAGGTTCTTTGTTCTTGGTAAACACTGCTGAGTAAAAACACGTTTTGTAAGTCTGCGGTGAGACTGGCACCACAAGGAGAACAAAAGGTGTGATGACAGTCCTCAGACCCCGAATCCCGCCGCGGGGACCCCTTCCCACCCCGCCACACCAGCAATCAACCGGACACGACCTGGCAACTAACAGAAGAGCATAAAAAACATGCTTTTCTCCAACACATCGTCCTCCTTCATCCGCTGATTTTGGCTCGAGTCTTTTGGCTTCACAGTGGTGTTCTGTTCATCATTATTCCTACGATCATTAAGGAAATTCCTTGGCTTGATGTGCTTTTTAACAAAAAGTTATTTTCAGGTTGTTTTTGTTGTTACCTGAGTAACCTTCTGACCTGCCTACCAGCTTTTGTGTAACAATTTGTCTCAAATGCGACTTCCCTCTTCTTGTGTGCTTTAATGGACTCTGGCTCCTGCCCTGAACTCATTATCCTCTTTTGTCATAACTTAACTGCACCCATCATGCCACGATTTGACCAGAGCCAAACGTTTGACATATTTTTCATTCTGACCTAATTCAGGTTTTATTGTCCAAGCTCTGTCTAATAATCTTTTATATAACACTTTGAGACGGTAGGCGTAAAGCTTTTTACAAGGATTACACCAGTGAAACTAAAAGAAAGCCATTAGGAGCAGAAAAAAAAGAGATCTGGACGATACCAGAAGGTTTCAGTTTGCACAAAATGTTTTTACGTTTCTTGGAGAACTGAGCTCTTTTGTGGAATATTTGGTGGGAATAGATTACCCACAAACCTGACAGATTAAAGAATTTTATTTTCTAATTCTTTCCAGATAATTCTTAAAACTGCAACAAACATAATTTAATTATTATTATATATTCAGTAATTTTTAAATGGCCTATATCATGCAAAATCAATTGTTTTGAGCTTTTAAGTCTATTATACTGTTAATTCCTCACAAAACAACCCCAAAGCCGTATTTTGATCCATTCACGCATTTCTAAGTATTTCTCACTTTGTGACGTAGACAAGTGTGGAACAGCCCCTTCCATGAAGTCTGCGCTGTGAGCACCGCCCCCAGGCTAACACACACACACACACACACTTTCTTCTCAGAGCTAGTGGTGATCGGTTAAACAGAATCACATTAAACGGAAAAAGAGAAGAGACAATCTAGCATTTTTTATTTTTGTGAACTTTGTCTTATTTTTAGGTGCGATGACACATAAAAAAAATATTGTTAGTATGGATTTTATGAAGACTTTGATATGTAGTAAGATACTCCAAAAAAGGATTTTTTTGTGTGTGTTCAGATTTACAGAAAAGAAAAAAAAACAAACAGAAAAGCCTACAGTTTAAGGAGACTGATTCTCAGTTCATCAAAACAAAAACAAAAAACAAAAAAAAAGGAACTGAAACAAGTTATCCTTGTTAATTTCTCAAACAAAGGAAACGCAGTAGAAATGCAATTAAAACCACTTAAAATAAACTCAGAAAAAAGGGTTGAAACATTCATTTGGACAAACTCAGATAAAGTAAGCAAACATATATTAACACAAAACAGAAACTGGAGTCACCTTTGAGTCTTAGCCAGATAAGTACCACAGCACGCCAATGTAATGAAAATCTTTATATGATGAAAGAAAAAAAAAAGAAGATTCCACACCTTTTTTTGTTTATTTTCAGTAATGAGCTGGCATCAAAATAGCCTTTCAATAAAGTATTTCAATGAACTATCCACGTGTCAGACTCAACTGCAATTAATTATTACCTCACCTTTACTACACGTGAAATATCAATAAAACTTCACTAAAGGGTCTGCTTTTGCCTTAAAGTGGCTACTTTTTCTGACTAATATATCTAGTACCTACATGTTGTTTTTAATTAGATAATTAAAGAAGCTCTCGCTTGACTGGATTAAATTATCCCTCTGGGCAAAACTGCCTAAGACCTGCTGAAGGAAAACCCTTTTGTAATTTCACGTGTGATCCCAGCAAAAGTTGAAGGAGTTACCCTCAAAGAGAGTGGAATTAACACGGTTTCAACATGTCTGTCAATAAACGGGATAAAGTGAGCATGTATCATTAATGGATGTCAAATGGATTTTGATTGTTTTGGATGAAAGCTGAACGGTGACTCAAAAGCTGGCAGACCAGCCGACCCTCGAAGGACAGATTTTCCTTTAACGACACACAGACGGAAAACTTTTGTTAATGTCAATCGTTAAACAAAAAGGTTTAACCCCAACATGGTGGTTGTGAAACAATAAAAAGTGCCTGATGTAAAGTTAGAGAGCCAATAAAATTGCAGACTTTAGGTTTTTTTTTTTTTTTTTTACATAAACCAGTCTAAAATTTATCTTCCCGTTAGTAAGAAAGGAAAAACAGATGGATAATCAGCTTACTTTAGGTTTATGCAAAAATAAAGCCACTATGATGGTTTTTTTAGACTCCATGTTGCTTTTATATGTAATTACTACTGAGACATACTATGGATTTAAAATAAAGCAAAACTGCAATTAGAAGGTTTGTTTTTATGTTAAAAAGATAAAAACAAAGTCTAACGCAAAGGCGTCAACGTCTGAAATAAAAATGAAAGAGAAAATGGCATATGTTGACTAAAAATATTCTAGACACACCAGCAAATAAGTGTTGTAATTTTGCTGAATACTATTCAAAACGCAATTAGTAAATTGCAGCTTTCATTTTCTGCCAGTGCATTTGAAAAAAAAAAATTAATTCAGAAAAATCTGGTCAAATACATAATCATTTTCTACAATCACTCCCACGAGTCATTGCTATAAATTTCCCTGGGAAATGCTGGGAGTGAATTACAAGTCCATGATGAGAACATAAGTGAAAGGAACTTTTTAGCCACAACTTGAAAAGATGAGCCTTTTTACTACAATCACAGCATTAGATCACATTTTCCCTCCATGGGTTTGTCACTGACTGGTGGCGAAATTACCAACCTGTCTGCAGCTTTAATTCACGTGTCTCATGTCAGCTTTGTGCTTCCAGCACAATTTTCACCGTTAACAGAATGAGAAAATGGAAGAGAGTGAAAATTGAACACAAGACTAAAATTAGTCCACTACATGTCAATCTTTCAGCCTAATATGACGAGTAGGTCTGGGTGACAGTAAGGAGAAGTGAATGGAAGAGGTCTAAATTGCATGGCAGCTCAGTCAGGGGCTTGATTATCAGTAACATCCCCTATTGTGATGATGCTGCAATTGAAGAGAACCAGCTAAGATGTGCAGTGTACAGAGAATAAAGTACTTTGGTCTTGGGAAACCATTAATAGTTTCACTTTTAGGACTTCCATTTCTCTGCTGTGTACTTTGTTGGTTTAGAATGGAAGTCGCACTGCTGTTATTATATATTACATGCATGTTGACTGTATGTATTTATAGAATAAAACTCTGTATGTATGCACAAAGGTAGAACCGAGAAATGTTTTTGTGCCATGTGGTGTTGACAAATCTAAAATGTTGGAATATCAAACCATCTTCAATCAGACTTTATTAGATGTGGGGAAACCAAACAAAAGAATAGTTGTGTTGACTTTACTATTCATGTTGGAATCAAGTTTTAGTACACAGCATTTTACTCACGGTACCAAAAACTGCAGAGTAACAAAACAGATGAATCAACCGCTTTTATCCCTAAGCTTTTCCTGTGTAAACAGCATGCAGTTTTGCTGTAGAAACAATGATTCGCCTTGGGTCTCGAGCTGTTTCTTCACTGAAAACATCAGTGGAATGATGCATTGAGACGATGTTCATGATGCATTGTTTTTAAACTTGAAGGAGTTTGACTGTTTACATGCAAACCAAAATTCAGAACTGATTCAAAACAACCTCCTTTCCGAAAGTAAAATACTTCAAACTTAGAATACTATTTTTATTTTGTCATACTTTTGAATAAACCATAGTTGGGATAAAAAAGGTGGTAATTCCCTTTCAGTATTTTAGTACTTAACACCCAGTAACAATAGGTTCTTCATCATTTTATGGCTCATTCTATTGGGTGGCTATGTTTTCTGAATTAAACTGTGTTTCCTGTCTGTATGTCTTGACTTTGTTGACTTTATTTAAACTCATTGGGGTGATCTGGATTCATTTCTTAGGCTAATTTACCTTAAGATAGGACCTAAATTGTTTCAAAATATGATAATTTAGGTTATAATAAGACAGAAATCCATCCATCCATTTCTTAACCCGCTTTATCCCTTTCGGGGTCACGGAGCTACCAGAGCCTAACCTGGCTAATGTTGGGCGAAGGTGAGGTAAAAACCTGAACAATTTGCCAGTCTTACGCAGGGTCACACAATCACACACCCATACACACTCACAGTCATACCTAGGGACAATTTTAGAGTAATCAGTCAACCTATGAAGCAAGTTTTTGGACTCTAGTAGGAAGCCTGAGTCCCCGGAGAAAACCCACGCATGCACAGGAAGAACATGCAAACTCCTCAGGTGAAGGTCCCAGTCAGGATTTTAACCAAGGTGTGCGTATCATTTATTATGCAAAATATTCTCAGGAAGATCTAGTATTACAGATGTAAACACAATTAATATAAGCTCCTTTTTCATAAAAGAAAAAATGTGTGCATTTAAATATAATCATTAAATCACTCCTTTTTTTTCTTTAAAGACCCACTCCAATGAAAATGGAGTTTTTGGTGTTTTTAACATGTTCTTGTGGCATTTTCCATCCGATGATGGAGGACATTTACAAAGAAAACTGGGCTTAAAATTGTATCTGAGTATATATTCAAACTGTTGTAAATCAGGAGCAGATGAAAAACATGCTGTGGAAGAGCTTATCTGTAAAACAAAAAATACGCTGGGTGAGTAAAACAAACTCCCTGCTCCGCAATGTGCAGGAGAGGATGGGGTGGGGTTACTCTGCGCCAACAGTCCCCCCTACAACTCAGAGGTGAATTTATAATGAAATCCTTCCTCTCTGCAGAAACTACATCCTAAAAAAAGTCAGTTTTTGTATTATTATTTTGCCTAATGATTATAATTAAAAGACCACTTGGAACGCTTATAAAATAGATCAAAAGATGATTGGAGTGGGACTTTAAATGCTCTGAAATATGTTGAACCATATCTGGTCAATTATTATTAACATGTCTGGGATCGAGTCTATTTCTATCTATGGGTCCATGTTAGGCTCTTTTTTGTTACCTCTCCTTATCAATGAGCCTTCATGTGTTTTTACCTAAATGTATGCAGACAATACTGTGGTTTAGTGGGCAGAATTATAGTAAATGGCGGAAAAGTCAAGGTTTCACATCACAGCTTGGCAACACACTCACAGACAAGTAAAAACATCTAAACACAGCGGCAGGGCTCTTCCCCCACTCTAAGTAAAGATGTGTTGAGGCTGCATGTTGCGACTGAGTACAAATATGTTGCAGATTGCAATCTTTCCATTTAAATAAAAGATCTGTCATCAGATTTAATTGAACTCTTTAAATTTCAAACACATCCGACAGCAGATGTCAACACAAGTGGAGAATATTACAGCAACACAGGTGACTCAGGTATGAACTTACAAACAAAATAAATTCTGTCCGGTTTCTGGAGATATTTACAGTTTAACGTCTCCTTCCCTTGGATGATCAATTTTAAAACAGCTGAATAATAATAATAATAATAATGGATTGGATTTTTCTGCGCTTTTCCTGATGCTCAAAGCGCTTACATTTGTGTCCATTATTCATTCACTCCTCATTCATACTTGGTGATGGTAAGCCACAGCTGCCCTGGGGCAGACTGACAGAGGCGTGGCTGCCATTTCGCGCCTACGGCCTCTCTGACCATCACCGGGATCATCCATGCACATTCACACACCAGTAGAGGCCACACTGGAGCCAAGGAGGGTGAAGTGTCTTGCCCAAGGACACAACGACATGTTGGCTGGTGAGAGCGGGGATCGAACCGCCAACCCTTCGATCATTGGAATCAACCACCTGAGCCACTGTCGCCTGAATAGTAAGAAATTGAATTGCTTTATTATTAAGTTTGTTTGATCAAACTGATTTTCCTATTTCAGCTGCTTTCGATTTCTCACTAGTATCAGGAATTTAAGAGAATTAAGTAACTTTAAGTAACAGCTGAGAGGACGGCTCATAACTAAAGCCATCATGGCACCACCTGCTGAGATCGTTATAGGTTTCTGTCACATGTTGTGGCTTAGATGCTTTAACTTTCCATATTTTGGAACATGTCACCTATTGCAAAATATTCAGATATTAGTGAGTATTCAGTTTGACTCTTTTTATAGTTTTACTTTAATACCCTTAAAACTTAATTTCAAATTTTTTAATAAACATTTGCCCAGTGGAATCTAATGGCCCTTAAGCTATTTTTGGCATTTTCACAGACATTGTAATTTATATGCATTTTCCTTGAAGCAAACAAAACCTTTAGTCATACCAAACATGTTGCTCAATAAGCAAAACTGTGCAGTGAGCCAACAGGTATGCAGCAATACTTTTGCGGCTGGATTAAACACGGTCTGTGATTGGCAGTCAAAAGTTAAAAAAAAGACATCAGTGGCATGAAAGAATAACTTTTCTTTTCAAATAAAATTGTGAATTTTATTTTGAAGCTTGGCTCTATGTTATCTGGCAAAAAGCCAATTGGGTAAAAACAACAACAACAATGAATTAGCTAAACGAGTTTCTTGGGAGGCTTGCAGTACAAAAAAATGCCATAAAGTATTTAACAATGGATTTCCTTAATTTAGTAGCAGCCATGTGTTGTACTGAAAGAAACCACAGCATCCTTCCTTTTTTTTTTTAATTAAAACTGTGCTAGAAACATTTAGATCTACATAACTTGCTTTAAAGTTGCTATTCAATTGTAAAAAAAAAAAAAAAGGAAATAATTTGCATGTGATGTTTAATTAATTTTTTTATTGGTTTACAACAGTACCCTTTTTTTCTACTCCATAGCAAACACCGGATTATAAGTCGCACCGTCAATGAGTGGTCTAGTTTCAAAACTAATGTCATATATAAGGTGTACCGGATTATAAGGCACATCAAGTGAGTCAAAAGAGTCAGAGATAAGTCTTTAAGTCAGATGTTATTAACTGTGTTCACAGTAAGTCTAGAGCTTGCTTGAGGCATGCTACACTTCATCCGCATTAGAAACGCTACCGTATTCACATTTCACAATACCTGTAACTCCCAAGCTTGTTAGTAACACGTAAAAAAAAGAATAGTCTTTCATGGTCAGACACTTGGTCACTGTTTGATGCTCAATTCTGCAACTTTTTTTTCTCTACAGCCAAATTCATCAAGTTAGGCGTGGAGTTTTAAACATTTGCAATATTAGGATTGTGCCTTCTCACCTGACGGATGTAAACAAAAGATTATGTACTTCCATACATCCAACTTCATGGAGAGTGTGATGCATCGGAAGGTCTGAAGCCTCAATCCTGGGGATTTTTCACTATTCATGCTCCTGCATTTCACTCAGCAATGACCAACTGAGATGAGAAAAAGGTTTGCAAATGTAAATTCATCTCACCTCCGAGAGTCATTCCAGCTTCGAAACACTTCTTTAGTCGACAGGAGGGGCAGTTCTTCCTCCTGAGCTTGTCAATTGTGCAGTCGTTCTTGCTTGCACACAGGTATTTTTGTTTGCCTGTTTAAGAAACAGATGGAACAATAGCCTCTTACTGAAAGGTGTTACATACAAGCGAAACTAAAAACAGATCACTGGATTTGATTAAAAGCAAATAAAAATGACGTGATGGGGTGGAGTTAAAAATCCAGTAGAGACCAGGACCGTATGGTCGTTACCTTCAGCGGCTCTTTTGAAGAAGACCTTGCAACTTCCACAAGTGAGGGCGCCGTAATGGCAGCCAGACGCCTCATCTGAACAGATCAGACACGTCCTTTGAGGGGGGAAGAAGAACTCCATGGGAAACATGTGCTCTCTGCCAGCCTCGAACCTGCTGTCAAACACATGACGAACACGAGAGCCATGAATAAGACCTGCCTGTCACAAAAGGGGTTCAATGCTATGGTTTTTTAACTGGAAATCAACAGTCTGATTTGGTTTCACTGTTTTTGTAGATTCGGAGTGACTGTGTCTTATGGAACCAAAACTTCACACAAAAGCTGCAAAGATCACCACGGGTTGTACGGTGAAGCATTTAAGGAGGGCAGAGTGCACTGATTTCCAAAAATGAGGGACAACCTTAAATGCAAGCGGTGCTGTTGGGAGGAGGGTGGCAGATGTGGGATAAGTGTGATGGCTTAAAGCCTTGAAACTGGGAGATAGTAAGCGACACAGACATAACGTTGCCTCAGTGACGTGCGGTGGAGATAATAAGGTTTGGCATGAGACAGACAAGGATGAATCCTCCTCTGTGTCCCGACTACGCTTAAAGACATCTGGACAAAATACTGCAAAAAAAAAAAAAAGGCGGAAACAAAAACTGTCACGCAGCTTAATCGGAACACATGGAATATTTTTGTCTTAGATTGAACGAGATCTGCGAGGGTTTACTGAAAACTAGAAAAAGACGACAAAGTTAACGTCAAATACATAATCTAGCCCTTCTTCTTTTCTAAATATAAAGATACCACATTTATGAAACCACACCGCCCCTGTTTGAAACAATCTAATTATTAGGGAGAGACTAAATTATTCCTAACTCGTCAATAAAAAGGCAAATTAAGAGATTTCTTTCGTGTTTATTCGAAGACCTGCTGCGTCTCGCTCAGCTTTCAGACTCTCTAACCCAGCAATTATCCAGGGTGACGCAAACCTTCAAACATCCCCTCCCAACCCTCCCCCAACCGAAAAGGACACTAGCATGATTGTTCAGAAGTGTTTGCAAGTTTTCCTGGAAAAATAGTGCTACTTTGTTAACAAGCTCACTGCATTATCAAGTGTGAATTATTAAATGACTCCCCCCATAAAGTATGTCCTACAAACCCTGCTTCTTCTAAATCTAGCAGATCAAATGGTTATTCAAAAGAGGAATCATATGTTCGCAACAAATTCAATTTCAGTCCCTTCTTAATTTGTTTTTATTGACTGTTGTTAATCTTTATCGGACAACAACAGCTGCTTCAGTTTCTCAGGGAGACCAAGATTTTCCAAATTTCCAAACACGAAAAGGATTCTTTTGCTGTTTTATCTACAGAGGGACATCAGACACAGACAGACAGCAGCAGACTGATAAGCTAGGGATAGATTCAATTTGGATTCACAAGTTTACATTTTAACTCCAATTCTGATTTAGCACGATTCAAAGAAATCTATATTTAACCATTTTTAACCAATTTTGTTTGGGTATTGAAACTTTTCTTCACATAATTAGACAAATACACTAAAAATACAGAGTTTTTAATTTTATCTAAAAACCACAAGAAATAGAGTTTAAAGAAAAATGAATTCAGCAAAATTTCATGAATTGATTTCTGTTTTTTTTTAAAGTTGAATTGCTTTGAATCAATGAATACTTTCCTTAAACGTTCCCAACAGTGGAGCGACACACACTGTGAAGGGGTTAAGCGGTTCTAAAACCACTTGTTGCAGATAAATCTGGGTCTACCTACCATGATAATTAGTTAGCTCATTTCTGTTATATCTATTATTTTCAACTTGTTTCTATTTAATACCATTTTTTGGGTCCATTTTCCATTCTAAAATGAATTTCATTTTGATATTAAAGGTTTTCACATATTGATTGAAACTGGATAAAGGTAAAATTTTTATTGAAAAAAAATACCCTGTATATTCTTACATTGAAAACCAACGACAAATCTGTTATTTAATTTGTTTAAAAATTTGCTTTGAAATAAAAATGATTCCCTTTTTCAAAGTAAAGATCTATACAATGTCAATGTACATTTTTACAACTTATAGCTAGCAATAGGGTTACCAAAGATCACTCACTGAAGTATGAGAGTCTAGCTATTTCAGAGACTGGTGTTCATGTTTGTACCCTGTCACCGCCTTATATTGACAGAACAAGACTCCCATGACTCTGATCAGGACACGGTGGATAAAAAAAGGTTGGTTTTAGTGGGAGCTGAGCTGGTTTCCAAGCCACTTGCAGACGTTCTGCTTGCATTATCTGTGTGTGAAGTAACCTGCTGACAGGCAGACTCTTCCTTTTGCTTTGATGTTGGGTTTTATTGCATGTGCTTTGGATAGTTTTGCATTTGGGATGTGGAAGCTTACCTCTGTAGAAGCTGGTTTAGTAACAAGTATTTATGTAAATCTGATTTAAAAAAAAAGTGTGAGAGGTTTTATAGTAGTTTTAGTGGTCTTTGGCATTTCAAAGTTTTGAACTGAACCATTTTAGCTAATGAAACAGAGCTTATTTTAAAAACATTGTCATGCCTTGCCCTCAACACACACCCCGGCACTTTCATGCTGACTGTTGGTTTTAGAATGGGGCAAAAAAGGATTTGTCAGTCACAACTTCTACAAGTTGTCCTACCTAAATAGAGGAGAGGTCTGTAATGTTCATCATTGGTACACCTCAACTGTGAGAGACAGAATGTAAAAAGAATCAAGGGAATCACATCAAATTATCTTTAAAGAATTTAGTTATACACTGATGCAATAAGTTTTTAGCTCCTACAAAAAAAGAATTCTGCCCACACAGACCTGTTATTTCGTCTTTAAGAGGCTCTTATGTCTTTTACTTGTCTGTATTAATGTCACCTGTTTGAACTGGTTATCTATATAAAAAACACATGTCCACATCTGTGAACAGTCAGACTCCAACCTCTCCACCAGGACCAAGAACAAACAACTGTCTAAAGACATCAGGGATAAAGTGATGCACCTAACCAAGACTGGGATCAACAGACCTACAACAAGCAAGCAGTTTGGTGAGAAGAGATCAACTGTTGGAGCAATTAATAGAAAATGGAAGAATTACAAAATCAGTGATAATCTCCCTTAGGGCTGTCACTGACAATTATTTCAGTAGTCAATTAGTCAACAATTATTGATAACGTAGTGATGGGCAATCTTTTTTTTTTTTTTTTTTTTACAAAAGGTGATAGTGCTGGTACTCAGTCTCTGGAGGTTTGCGTCATTTATGGTACTGCTAATGCTCGGCGTATGGTGCATTCTCGTAAATTTAAATTTTACATGTCTAGTTTATAAATTTCAATTTCACCTTATAAAAAATAAAAAACTTAAGGTCCCACATAAGCTATATGCTAGCATAAAAAATGCCATAAATGGCTTCCCAGCTATATGGTTCCTGATCACTGCTCTAAATCATTGTCTAAAATTCCCATAGAAATAGTAAGCAAAAATATTTTACTAACATAAGTTTTACTGTATTGCAATTAGTGAACAGTAGAATATTCTACAATAATTTGTCCTCAATTAGTTTGCAAAAGTGACTTAGGTGGTAGTTAGGGTACAGCACCCAACCCTCTTAAACCATTGACAGAGATCTCATTCCTTTTAGAAACACGTTAAAGATGCTCTATGCAAGTGTTGCAGCCATCTCTGGGTACTGGCTCCTCTCTAGTCTACAGTCAATGGCACAGACCAGAATTTCAGGCTTCCGGGTACGGAACGCCCATTATCGCTACGTATGTCAGTTCTAGGGCTCTGCGTACATATTGATCGCGCACTGACAGTCAACCGGTGGAACATTTTCACGCTGAATCACAACGACGCAGCACTGTGACCAATTAGAGACTAGGCTTCAGTAGCGATGTGAGGGTGGCGTCTGCTTCAAGACACGAAAGTACCAACCGCATGCAGCATGACACGTAAGTCTTCGTCTTCTATGGTTGAGGAAGGGCTATACTGCCTCTTAAGTTCCTGCTGTGCTTTGCGGTTCCAATGACTGTGGCTATTGGTTATTATAATAATTTAAAATGACAAAAAAAAAGGGTGCACAATACCAATTTAGCGTTGATGATTTTTAATAGCCAATGTTGTTGACGTCGTTGACAGCCATATAAGGCTGATCTAAGATCTTATCTTATGGGAAACAAATGAACTTGAAAACTGTGAGGAAACAGCCCAAACTACACGTGAGACCAAGTCAGTGACCAGAAGAGAGCTAAGACCATAGTAATAAAAGTTACAATAGTAATGCTGTTGGCATGGATTCAAGTCTTGCAGAGCTCCAAAGGTCTCCCTACTTGCACATGTCCAGGTCTGTCTAAGGTTCTCCAGAGACCATCTGGATGATCCAAAGGAGGATTGAGAATGTCATGTGGTCAGGTGAGACCAAAATGGAACTTTGGTATAAACGCCACTCGTAGTGTTTGGCGGGGAAAAAAAGGACAGTTGGATCCCAAGAACACGGTGAAGCATGAGGAGGAAAACATCATGCTTTAGGGCTGATTTTCTGCAAATAAACTACAAAGGCAACAAAAGACTGGCCATAAAAAAGCATTTTCAGGTTCTGGATAAGAGATGGATGATATAACGGTGCCAGTATCGGTATCGGATAGTATTTGTATAATTTGAGTTTATCTGTATCAGTCCAATATTTAAAATAAATCTACAGATATTCTTCTGTTTTCAGAAACTCTTTATTTTTTAAATGTTTACCTGTTTCTAATAGATTGGTAAGCTTATATTTACAGTTATTGTCAGTAAATGTTGTTTTTGATAGGGATACATGTTGTTCCTAATAGATCTCTGGCAATGTATGGTTTACAGTTATGTAAAATATTCAGTCTGAATGCTTACAAATATATTTATATGAAAGTTTTAAAGTGATACTTTTTCCTATGAGATCCTTTGGTGACTGTTAAAAAGGTCAACAACAATGTGACTGCCCAGTAAAAGAAAAGTTGTGCATTTCTAATAAAGAAATAAAAAGGAAATCTAACCTTCGTGTTTCTGTAGACATTTCAGTATCATTATCAGCAAATATCTGCCACAGTTGCAGGGGAAATATCAGTTATTGTATCGACCAGAAAAGATAATACTAGCCCATCCCTATTCTGGAGTAGCCGATCTCCAGACCTCAGTATAAAGACATTATCGTCTGTAGAGGAAGTTAAAAAGTTCAGACATCACAGCTCTTGAGAAGATCTGCATGGAAGAATGGACCAAAATAACAGCTACAGTCTGTCCAAACCTGGTGAAAACTTACAGGAAACGATTGATTGATAGGTTCCATTACAAAGTAATGAATTGAGCTTTTGTTATTGACCAAATACTTATTTTTTGCACCATTCTACAAACAAATGATTTTTAAAAAATACTACAATGTGATTTCCTGGATCATTTGTTTGACATTCTGTCTTTCACAGTGCAAGTGTTTCTATGACAACATTACAGACATCTCTTTATCTTTTTAAGTAAGACAACTTGCAGAATCTAAAACTGACAAATACTTTGGCATTATGCGTCTGCCTAGTAAAAAGGTGGCGCAATTCATTTTGTTTCTCCAGTTAAGAATCCTTTGAAAAGGGGGGGGGGGGTTCTATAATTAAAACAATTTTTCTCCTTTTATGAACTTAAAACTTTCAGTGTCAAAGTTTACATTTATGATTTTTTAACTCTTTTCTCCTACCCTTTATTTTTGTTCTTGTTTTACTAGCAAACTTGAAACCACAATGATGCATGTGATGCTGTGAAAGATGAATGAGATGTTTACTAGGAAATCGGGTTTCATCACATCCTGATGAATTAGTTCTACTGGACTCAAACAGTCATAGGAGATACTGGGTATAAATGGATAAGGAGAGCTTCCAGGCAACTGGAAGAGAATGGATGAGCAGAGTGGATGGGTAAAGGAGGAATGGAGTATTAGAAGAAAGGGATGGGTAAATATTGGATGAAAGAACGGATCAGAAGAACAAATGTACCAACTACATGTGGATGGACAAACTGATTAAAAAAAAGGAACAATGTAATGAATAAATAAATGAATGAGAAAGAAGTATGGGTTGGAGTAGAGAACAAATGGATACCACCATTTGTAGGGAGGACAGAAGCGATAATAGAGAGAAGGACTTTCCTAAAACAATCCAGAAGAGTTTAGCTGATTGGAGATGTGATCCTGATCCCAAACTTGAGTTAACTGCACTGGGGCCTCATCAGGGAGAAGTTTGTGCCACTGTTTGATCCGTGCATCACACGTGGACCTCACATGTGGGGCAGCTTGGACCACCCCAATCTCATCTTTATATACCAATATAAACTCCAGTAAACTGCGTAAAATAGCAGTTGTTATTGATACCGTCCTTCCACCACCACTTTCAGCTGTCTCCTTAAGTGTAGAGCTGTTGACCGGGGCACCTGGCCTCACTTAATTCAGACCTCAAGATAAACATTTGTGCTCAATCCAATTGAGGCCAGGAATGGCGTATTTGAGCGTGAATGGATGCAGATCACAGGTACCGTGCGTGCAACAATGTTTTCCTAGAACTTGCTTCATTACTGAGTTCTTTGAGTTATATGAATCTCCAGCAGTGATTTACGCTCACAGTGTTTCTACTCCCTACGGATATTCCCTTTACGACATGCGCAGATGAAAAAAAGTCCTGATCTGGCCCACACTTGTGGAACGCACTTATGTTGTATTTACTCTACAGATGTTCAAGATATTTCTGGCAGGTGAACCAGCAGTTTGTGAATGAGAGGATTTTTTTTTTTTTTACTAAAACCCCCAACTCAGTATGTGAGTTACATGATCGTTTTAAATGAAAAACAAAACAAACAAAAAAAACTGTTTTTCACAATAATGGTTTGGTGCATTTTTTTAGAGTTTCATTAATTACTTTATTATAAGTCAGAAATACTGCATTTAAACACACTAGCTCTAGGTATTTGGAAAAAAAAATCATAATAAATAGAAATAATGTAAAGAATGCACATTTCCCATAAATACATGTCTAAGGTTTATGTTTTGTGTGCTCACACATCTGGATAACTTTAACTGTGCATGGAAAACAAGAGACAGGACACACTACATACAACCATGCTGAGTCAGAGGCACTGAAGTCAGAGAGTTCATGCCCTTAGTCTGAAATAAACAACTGTCACTCCTCAGGTCTAATCTGAGTCCAATCCACAGCCCATAGCTGAATACAGACACAAGAGCCAAGCCAGGGTTACTCTGGGTCAAACGCTGATGGCTCATTGGAAGGAAATCAGTGAAGGAGCACCAACAATGACTTATTTATTAAATCATTTCAAGATTTTATTTTACTTTTTTATTGCTCGTGCAAGAATGGTTTGGAGAAATACCTGAAAAGTAAGAAAAGGGTTGAGACCAAATGTCTCTTGCAAAATGACTGATGCTACCTGCAGATTTGTAAGGAAAAGGCATTCCCTCCACAGACATCAAATAGCAGAATTTATACTATCCCTCTTTCTGTTCTTTATTTTAAACTGACCAGGCAGAGAACAACAGACATCCATGGCCTTTATTTGCTCATTAATCACATGACCTGCTGGGACTCCTTTGCCCTTCTGTAAAATAAAACTTCCTTTGATCAAAGTGGCAGCCTGAGTCTTTTTTGTCATTCCCTTAGGAAAAACTAGGAGACAAATCAGCTAAATTTATCTGCACGGATTAGATCAGGAGATTTAAAAATAAACCTGTTTTTAGCTGAAAAAAATGACCAAATTTGGTTTCTTGCAGCTCCAACAAGAAAGGATGGCATTTTTAATCAAAAATGTGAAATAATAATAAAAATAGAAATAATAAAGATAGGACTAACCCGGCGTCGCTGTAGGAAACGTCCAGCCACTCACCAACCTCACTTTTCATGTAGTTGGAGTTGGGATAGGGTGTCCTGGGCATCCCGCCAGGATACCACTGTTCCGGACGCACGACGCTGCCCTCATAGGGGTTAGAGATGAACGCGGGGTTCGCCCCAGCGTCCTGGGAGTTCACGCAGTGCCTCGACCCCCAGAACTGCGTGTTGTACCTCTTGTTGAAGGTGTAATTACTTGCCCACAGCGCTCCTGCGCTCTCGCTGCCCTCGCATTTGACTCTGACGCCGTACTGCTCTGGCGCATACCCGCCGCCGGACTTCTCCTCCGCGCCATCACCGAGGTCCCCCACTCCTTCGGGGGGCTCGAACCCCCCATACGGCCTGCCTGTAGCCGTGTGTCCGAAGTGAGCCAGGTGGTCGGACGATGACGCGGGGGGGACATAGCCGGGGCAGGGGGTAGCGCTGGTTATGTCATCATCAGCCTCGCACGGTGGGAAGTTTTGCGCGGATGTCCGAGTGGAGCTGGGGTGGTGGTAAGGTGAGGGCGTCTCAGAACTCCTGAACATTTTCAGCTGGTATTTGTGCTCGTGGGGTGCTCGGTCGGGACACCTGTACTCGGCCACTGGCGCTCCGGGACAGTCGACGCCGTAAAAACACTCCGCGCTCATTTGGTCGCTTGGCGCACACGGGGGGAGCGCAGCATCCACGCTGCTGGACTCACTGGACTCCACGGTGAGACCCAGAGACACGGACACGGCTTTACACAGCTCCCTGGCTGTCTCTGAGATGGTGGCGCAGGCGGAGAACGCGCGACTGTCCCCCACGCGGCAGTCAGCGCTCAGCAACTTCTCCTTGGGACCTGCAGCCGCCTGACAGCAGTGCGTCTCCATGTCACGGACTTGCGGGTTTCCGCGCTCGGATCCGTAGCCGCCGCTCTCCGAGTCTCGGAGTCTGCCTCCTGCGCGCGTTTTAGTGAAAAATCCTCCACTTTCTTCGCTTTTCCGCGCCATGCTGAGAGCGCCCGCCGCGTCGCTTGCCTTCCCCGTCGTCCCCTGTGAGCAGTTTCTGCTGCAGGATAACTGGCGGCTGGTTTGGCTCATCTCCCAGAAAGTGACACTGGACTTTGCACGCTGAAAAAGTGTCCGCAGGTCCCCGTGCTTGTTGCTCTGCCGCTCTCACGTAGTGGGAAACGCTTTGGTGAAGGTCTGAGAGGAGCTGAAAGAGCCGCAAACTCCTCCTAAACCGCGATGTTTTGAGTTGGAGGCGCGTAAGTTCGCTGCTGCAATCACACCCGCTTTGGACTAATAATAACACCCTGCAGTTCAATTAACGAGATGATTAAAAGTAGATACTATTACTAGCTCTGTAAAAACGTTGCAGCAAAACAAAGCCTTTATTTATTTATTATGGCCGCCGCCTGCAGACTCGCATGTGTGCATCACATTTTTTAGGGTTTCCCGCTGACTTTCATCGTGTGGCCGCAAACATTTCCTATTTATAATTGCAGCAACATGACAATAAGGCTTTAAAGAATTTGTCAATGGGGTTCTCAGCTCAGAAGGGTTTGGACAAATGGCTATTATAATCAACTGCTTTATTCTTTTTTATGCTCAAGAGTTCATAAGGCATGCAGATCGTTCAGATAACTATGAAAGTCTACAGTCAGTGTAGTTCTGGGTATCCTGCATGCCTGTACTGTTGCAGAAGAGAACAGATTTGACCCCTCCATCACCACCACCAGGTCTGAGGGGATGAGGGTACCCTACATATTCAAATATATGCAACAGGTGATGTTTCTGCAGAGAAACTCCTGCCATTTGGTTGACGCTGTTTTTCAGGACTTTTGACGAGTTGAGATGCACGGAGGACCCAACCATAAATCAAACACAATAGTTGTAGTTGATTTTGAAGTTTAAAAATAATATTCACATCACTTTAATGTTGTTGTTTCAGTTTCAGAACTCATACTTTATTGTATAGGTTAATGATTGTTTGGAGTCCCAATATTTAATCCAAGTTCATGCAACAATTATCTGCATTGCTTCTTAACATAGTCAAATAGATCTATTTTGATGAAAATTATGTTTTTAACATGTTCTTGTGGCATTTTTCTCTTGATGGAGGACATATTTTCAGAAAGTTAAGCTTAAAATGGCATTTCTGAGTATTTCTTTATTCAAATCATTTTGAATCAGGAGCAGATGAAAAAATGCATTTGGAAAAAACCTGAGGGGTGCTGTAGAAGCTACTCTGGGAGGCCACTAACTCTTTGAATCCCATCAGTCATTCTTTGTAATCCCCAAGCTTTCCCTAGTCCCCACACCTCATAAATGACTGCACTGCATTTTCAGTTCTTCATCCCGCCAAGTTTCAAAATGTCCTGGGTTTTCTTGGTCTATTAAAGGTGCCACTAAGGAAGGCCACTTGTAGGTTTCCTATGCAGTCTGTGTTCAATTTCAGTTGAACCAAAGATCCCCAATCATGGTCATGGAGTTCTTGTGCCCACATGTTTTGCTTATTTTTCTGATTCATTCAACTGATTCATCTCATCAGCTTTACAGAAAACCCAATAATGAGTCACAGTGATTTGAATCAGGTGTGTCAGGGCTGGAAAATAATCAGGACTATGCTGAAACACAGAGTTAAACTAAACACTGGTCTTTGACCCAAGTCTTTGCAGAAATACACCGTTATGTGAAGATGTTTTTGTACTTTTTTAAGTGCAAATAGCTACAAGAAAGAACAAATAATTGAAACGCACATCGCTTAAGAAACAAAAAAAAGTAGTTCATGTTTTATCGTTTTAAATGTTCAAGGAAAACCTATCTAGTTGCACAGATTAAAGGACGCAGATGTCCCGTTCTGCAGGAGATTGGTTCTCATTTCCGAATGGAAGTATTTCAAAACTGCGTCAACTTTATGTGATGATGATTGACTTGTGTTACATTTGTGCCTTTTCTTTCCTCTGTTAGGCTTAACCAACTGGCCTACAAACAGACCCATAAATTCACCCTTTAATTACAGTTTTAGCTCAAATGCACCTCCTGATCTTACATGTTTTTCTGTTAAGAAGTGTATCAAACTTTTACAGTAAGGTTTCATGCTTTTTCGTGTTTGTAGGGTTTTTTTTCAATCAGGTATGTTGTTATCTATCAAACAAAATAAACATAAATAATCCAACTACTAGGATTACGATCTGGGACAGTAAAGAACTGCCCCACAAACACATGTTTTGATTACAGAACTGATTTTAGTGGAGGCTGTATGGCTACAAAGTGTTAGTGTTAGATTAGTGTTTCTTTTATTCCCTGTTTGTTGGAATAAAAGAAGTCTTTTAAACGTAAAGTGATAATCATTTATAGCAATGAACATAATGAACAGATTCCGATAACCCTTGGTTATCAAAGGACACCAGTGCAGTTAAAGTTACAGTCCATAAAAAAAATTAAAGTCTAAAAAGAAACCTCATGATAACTTTAGTCCAGTAGGGATCCTGACTTTTCCCGTACTGGGGTCATTTGGGATTGACCAGTGAAAAGAAACTTTTGTGGGGTCAGATATATTTTTATCCTCTTTTTATGAAAAATAAATTACTCTCAACCAAAATGGAGACATTTGTAAAGACTTTAAATGAGTGAGTCAAAAGCTGCTGTAAAAGGGTGATATTAATAAAAAATTATCTGGGTCACTGTGGGGGGAATTCCTGGAATGATTTAAAGATGTGTAAAACAATAAAATACCTAAATGCTTTCACTGTGTAATCCTTTTTAAAGACAATGTTTTAGTTTTCTTGCCAAAAGATCTCCAAACTCTCTCCTAAGACATTTTCCACAAATTATTTTCTAAACATTGCAACGCAAAGCCAAATCCTGCACATTTAAAGTTTGAAAACTTAAACTTATGAGCTTTTAACTAATCAATTATTGAGGGTTAACACTACATTTCATTGTATGTTCATTTCTATCAGACTTCAGGCCTTCTATTGTTTTTTTTAGAAACCTTAACCTATCGCTGATTACCTTCTTCATGTGTGTTTTGCCAATAAGAAGTTACAATACAAACATGTCGGACTTTGACACCTCCTTCATGGTGAATAGAAATCTTTTTAATTATTTCCAAAAGAAGCTTCAAAAGGCATTCACTGTTCTTTTCATAGATTCTGATGTAGCTTAAGTCAGGATGAATGTGGATGATTGATTATCTATGCAGTAAAAAATGAATAGAAATGATTGGTTAAAGCGGTGGATTAGACATGTTTTGCTTGTTCTCACTTATATCTCAAACGCAGGTCCCACCTTATATTAATTTTGTTCTACTATTTTATAGTAATTTTATGATTAAAAGCTGTGCCATTTCATATGTTTTATTTGAAATTAATATATTGATCAACTAATAGTTTGGTTTCAGTGTTTAAAAATGGAAGGTTCTATAAATTTGAGAGAAAATCAGTTAGATCCTGGCAGTGCTTTAGTGGAACTGCCAAAGACATTTTTATTTCAATTCCTACAGTTTGAAATATGAAACAAATTTCACAGTTGTGATTCTGGAAAACTGTTAAGAAACACAATGTGAGATGTCTGTACAGGCTGGTGTTACAGGGCAAATAAACATTGCACAAAGATAGGAAGAGTTCAGGCTGACCTCAAGCGATCTGGTCTGCCAGTTTCAGGCTGTACAATGCACAAGCTGGCCTCTATGGACAACAAGGGCACCACTATTGACAGAAACATTACAAAAGATTAGAAAAAAATAGGAAAAATGGGTTATTTTTATTCAACTTGTTGAAAACAAAAGTAAAGCTCTTGGAGAAACAGCATTGATACTTCAGATGATGGAATCATTTGACAGCGTCTGCAGTAAAATATGAAAATGTTATCATTTTTTTAGAGTTGTGGCACTGAGGGAGCTGAATATATGAAATAAATGAAGTCGTAAAATGGCTAATGCTATAAGGTGATCAGTTTGATCATATAGAAGGGCAAAGGCCAGCAGTAGAGAATGATGAAAAGGTGGGATATATAATCAGGAAGACAGGCAGGTTCAGGACCTCAATACCATTAAAAGTTTTCTAGAGAGGATAAAATCATCATGGTTGAAATAGCTTTTGCAGAGTTTAGAGAGTTTGAGCACATGCAGTACAGTTTAAAGAGTAGAAACTATTATTATGACATTACTGACGTATGGAAAAAATGGTTATGCAAAAATAATTTACCATAAAATACAGAGACAAGTTAGAAAAAACTTTTTCAAGAGTATCCTGCTTGTTATAAGAACTCCTTTATAAGAAAATGCAATTCTCCCCAAAGAGGGAACTCTCAAAGACTGACAGACCTTTCAGTGGAAAGTCTCTGTATCTGATCATCTCCAGCAAATATGATGAAAAGTTGCTTTTTAGTGTCTTCTGTTGTCATATATACATAGAAACAGGTTAAAGATGCTCATTCTTTTTTAGTCTGTTTATCATTGAGTCTTAAACTTGGTTGTACATTAGGCGTGGAATAGCACAGTCCAGGATGTGAAATGTGTGACACGTAGACTCTGCAAAACAATTTATGTGCAGAGTTTTGGAAAAGAAGCTCAGGAGAATTTTCACCATTTTGTGAACTTTTGAGTGGTATGGAAGCCAGATAAGGCGGATCCTTCAAAAGAATGTAAAAACAGTTGTCAAAGCATTACTAGGAGAATTTGATAAAAATAAAAATCAATACATTGATAACATTTTTGCTAGTGCAAATGTACTGAAGGTTATTCACAACTAAATTCTCTCTTTAACACATATATTTTGTTTTCCAGAGACTACATAAATAAGCAGAATAATTTTCAAATGTTTGGAATTACCTTTAAATTATGCTTGTCAAATAGTTTTTCTTTCAAGCTTTGGTGATTAAGTTATTAAAAGTATTTCCACTCCTTATGTTTTCTTTTCTTTGTTGTTTTTTGTTGCGCTATAAATTAATCAAAATGTTTAGATCAAGAACCACTCATTTAAGGAGAGCTGTGACACCTTCACATAAAGCTTATGCTGTATGGAAATATTTGGTACTTTTTCATGAAAAGTGTGTACATTTACTATAACATGTGTTAATACTTTGGTTAAAAAAACAGTTTAGATTTATGTTCAACCTGTAAAATGGGAGATGATCACTTGGGAAAAACTTACAGTTAGCCATTAAACATGAGTTGTTTTTTCATAGCACACAGTGATATTTGACCCGTTTCATTCCTCACGGACCCCAAGAACTTTAAATCTGAGTAAGTCCATATTTTTCACCGAGCATTTTTCAGAAGAGTAACACTCAATGATGGATGTTGATTGCAGTGCTTCCTTGTGTCACAATAGCCAGTTGAGACTGTGTTTCCACTCAGATGCCTCAGTGTTTGTGCCTTTCACCTGTCTACAAAGAACAGACTTCATAAAGATTATTTCTGTCCTCCTTTTTACTGTTTTTTCTGGCACTGACTCTGTTTTTTATTCTGTCTAGTGCTGCACTCTTCTTCTGCTAATTGGGAAGCCTTCCATGGGGCTCCTCTTCTCCAGCTTTGGCAGTGTTCCTGTACATTTTTTTAAATACTGCCATTCAACATATTAGACTTTTGGAGTTCCAGACATTAACCCCTCACAATCCTCTTTTTGTTGGGAATTTCTTCAGAAGTCTTAAGCGGTTCATTTTCCTGTGATGTTTTGCTCTCTTCTCAAATGTGACAGCAGCCCAGCGCCCCAACCTATTAACTTGTCATTGTGGTCTTGTTGTGTCAGAAGTCATCTGTAAAACAAGCTCTATCTGCATTTCATCAAATCCCGTGCTGCTTTTATTGGGCTCCACCCACACTTTTCCCTCTCATTGGTCGACTCTAACCATAAGCTAAAATAGTCAAATTAACAAAGGCAACAATTAAAATGGAGTGCAGGGTGTTTCACTGACGACAGCTGGGAACAGAGGCCAGAGCAGAACTTATTGCAGCTGTCATTGTATATTTAACAGAAAAATCCTAAATGCTTGTATTTCATCAACAAGGACCACAGCAGAAAAAGTGGAAACCAACCTCTCCAGGGTGAAGGACATTTGTGTCTTAGAACAGGCTTTAATAAACGCAATTTGGTGATTTCTTAATCAAACCCCTTCAAAATAAAATAACAGGTGTAATTATATAAACAAAACAAAAAACACTTTTTCAACTCTGTGGCCTAATTGGAAATTATATTAAATGCATTAGAATTATATTGTAAGTTATCTTACAATTTGATTATTAATTAAAATCTAAATCCTGTGAAACAGGAGGTGGGTCTTTTGATTGACAAGTCCTCAACTCTCTTAGCCCTTACAGCATTACTTTATTAAATATAAAGAAAAGAAGAAAAAAAAAAGTAAAACAAATAATTTATCACTTATTGAAAATGGTTAAATTGATTGATGTTTAATGATATTGCTTCATTTGCTCCAAAAATTGATAAATTGATTCAAAAATCTTTCCTAATGTAACATAATTTTCCACATGTTTTTAACTTTTGATACTTGATGAAAGTTTACTATGAAAATCTCTGAAACAGTGTTGTGTCTATTTTACTGATGTAGTATTAAGCTCTAATCATATGAATGACTTTTATGAGTAACATATATTTTAGATAACTGATCTGCATTTGCCATGTTGATTTCTAAAAGAGTTATTTTTTATTTTTAACATAATAATTAAGTAATTCATCTTTGTCATGTGCCTTATCGATACCTTATGATTTTTAATTCTGTCTGATAAAAACTGGGAACCGGATATTGATAAATCATGTAATAAAATGGTTATAGTATAACAGGGTGGGATTATATAAGTTCGCTTCCTTCCACTCCCTTTCAAGCAATATTTATTAATATGTCTAATTATCCTAAGTTTGATTAGTTACTGTATGAATGTATAACTGAAGATTATATTGCTTTTGTGTATTGTTTCTACTTGATTGCTTGAAATAAACCATTTCAAAAATAAAAAAAAATAAAAAAAACATAGGGTAGCCCTTAACCGTCTTTCCGCAAATGTCAACATTTTGATCATTTTCACACACACTGGTTGCGAGCCCACAGAGAAGAAGAGTTTTACATCTAAGAACAACTAACTGTGGCTTGTGTCAACATTTCTTATACAGTAACTAGCAAAATCACCTTTAACAGATACTGGGACAGCTTCTGTGCTTTGTTGGCAGAGCTTTGGGAAGAGACAATAAAGCTACGTCCACACCGCCCTAAGCAACTCTCGTTCAAGCAGCTATTTCTGTCATGGTCAGGTGAAGAGAGGCGATGGGTGATTAAAATCAAAAGATTTAATGAAGGAGAACTACTGGGAATCTGTCGTTAAGGGGGGTGGGGGGGGGGATTCAGGTAGGTTGGAGGCCGTAGGGAGTCCAGGAGGGGTGAGGTCAGAGCAGGCTGAATGGTTTTGGGTCAGAGCAAACTAAAAACAGAGGCAGAATGATCCGAGGATAGGAGGACATGGTCAGGGAAGCTAACTCAGACGCAGACGGACTGGCAGGGAAAAGTTGGAGGAACCGGCCTTAAATGCTGCTGGGGTGATGAGATGCAGGGGTGTCAGGATGCCCAGCCTCATTCTGGACACCTGTGGAGGAGAGATAGGGAGAGGGCAAGCAACAGAACCAAAAGGGAAAAAACACCAAAAAGAAACAGGAGAGGGCAGCGATGGGACAGGAACTGTCAAGGCCTGACAATTTCCAATGTAACTGGGGGTTTTGGGATTCTGGCAGCGTTCAAATCTCTCACGTTCGTGTGCAGTTTTGCAAGTTTCTACAATTGTTTTTGAGTTCTGTGTACAATACGTGTGGCCATTGAGCACGCATTGCAAGTTATACCATGTTGAACTCAAAAATCAGGGACTCGGATGTGGTATTGACATATGGACAACGTCCCTTTTTATTCACGGAAGTGCCAACCGTGAGAAAATTGATCATTACTGAGAAATTAATAAATGCGACTTGTGCCAGAAATCTATGGCACCAAGTCTTTCAGAATAGAGCTGTGAAAGGAAAAGTCTGGAGCAAGATTTACAAGATTTCGCACCAAGCCTCTTCCAGCTGTAGGCGGTGGACATGTACTTGTAAACAGCTTGAAAAAAAAAGAAGAAAAAAGCCACTCCCTACTTGTCCAGCGACAACACCATTGGCTATACTTGCGTTCAAGAACCCACATTTATTTTTGGACGGGCGTCACATGCCCGGTTTGAACTTGGCTTAAGAGGACTGAGACTTTCAACCAAAGAAAGCATCATTGCTACACTAATTGTAACACATTTGATTGAATGGGAAGGGGTGTTTTGCTGTCACATTTATATAAAGAGATGACAGAGTACACTTACACACATACACACCTACACCCACACCAGAACCATTATGGAAAACTCGCCCAAAGACTTTACTTTTTGAGAAGGCTGAGGCTGTTTGATATCAGTTTTAAGATACTGATCACTTTTTACAATGCTGTACTGGAAAGCCTAGTGAGATACGCAATGGCAGTATGGTTTAGAGCAGTGGTCCCCAACCTTTTTGTCACCGTGGACCGGTACAACGCAAGGCACGTTTACCGCGGACCGGGGGGAGTTGAGGTGCAACGCAAGACAGATTTTATGTAATTTAATTTAATTTTGGACCGGGGATGGTATTTTCTCTTTAGTAATGATAATAACAATAATAATTATAATTTTCCCCTTGTCAAAGCAACTTTATAAAGAAGTTTGTTTTTTGCTCATTTTGGTTGTTTGGGTTTAATTTTAGTGGGGTTTATCACCTGATGTTTGGTGTCGCGACTTTGACGTGCGTTAAGTGTGACAGATGTAACAGAGAGAATCCGGTCACTTTTCAAAATAAAACATTTTTGTCGGGAAAAAAAACAATAAAATGGATATTATTTTTTCTTTCTGTGCGTCCCGATGCAAAAATTTCCCGCGGCCCGGTGCCAAGTGTCCCGCGGCCCGGTACCGGTCCGCGGCCCGGTGGTTGGGGACCACTGGTTTAGAGTACTAAGTGTCAAAGACAAAAATAAACTTTACAAGCTGCTCAAAGTAGCCCTCAAGATCTGTGGTTGTTGGGACCATCAAACATTGCAAGTCACATATGAGGAAACAACACTTAGGTTAGCAAAGAAAATAATGTGACCCAGGTCACTTTCTGTGCCCAGACTTTGACCTTTTACATTCAGGCAGACGATTCAGAGCAGTCAAATACAAAACATATCGATTCAGACCTTCATTTATTCCAGCACGCTGCTGGAATAAGGACTGATTAGTTCTATTTGCAGAAGGAAATCTTTGTAGAGCGGTTGTACTAGAAGTAACAAAATCTGTGTTCTTCCTACTTGTTTAAAGGAACTTATGTATTTCTCATTTTGGGTACCTGTCCCTAGATTTAATAGTTGTTGTAGATTAATGGAGAGTTGTTGTTTTTTTGTGAATTGATAATGCATTTTACTGAAATTACTCTTAGCAATGTGGTTTTTAAGGTTTGAATGAAATATTTTACTATTTTTTACTACTTTAGTATTCATACTCTCCACTGTGAAGGTCAGGTCAGGGGGAAATCTGTATACTCTGTTTTTTTTTTCCAAATTTACTTTATCTTATTTTTAATTGTATTTATTATTTATTGATGTATTTATTATGTAATTGTTTTATGTACTTTTATTACTCTCACTCCATGTATGTGATGTGTGTATGATGTTGATGAATGATGAAGGATGTTAATTTTCCTCTCTGAGGACAATAAAGTTTACCTTTACCTTTTAATGAAAAGGAATTATAAGGATTATACTGGGGCATAAAGACGGCAGGAAAGTGTTTGTGCATTACAAACTCTGACTAACCACGGCTGGAGAGGGATTAACCTTTGTGTAGTGACACATTTCTGTGAAGGGAAACTACTTATTTGGTCATAAGTAAAACAAACAATAAGGCAGATTTGATTCAACAGCTGTCATTGGTTCAAAAGACAGGATCCTCATTGGACAGTTCTCTGACCCAGTTCAGAACCAGCAACTCTTAGTATGAAAGGACATTTTTTTCTACCAGCTCCACTTTTAACCCTTGTGCTATCTTAGATGACCCCACCCTTACATTGACGTGTTCTCCCTACCATGACAAAGGTGGATGAAGATGGAAAGATTTCATGTAATCCATGGACACCAGTGAAGATCACAAATCAATGAAAACATTTTTTTTAACGCACTGTCTAGTGGGTCTAGATGACCCAACTCCCAATGTTAAAGTGCCTTGGATAGCACAAGGGTTAAGAGAAATCTTTGCAATGTTAACTAAAACTCTCCAACATTTAACTCTTCAACAGAACTTTACTTTATATTAATGTTTAAAGGGTTTCTGAACTGAAACAGCCCTGCCTGAGCAGTAATATGCAGGTTTTCTTTCGAAGAAATGGAGAAAGACTGTTTTTAGCTGACATGACTTTAGAGCTTCATATTTCCTTCATAAACTTAAGTGTTGAATTTTTGTCATGCATACCTTTAGTCATAAAAAGGGGAAAAAAAGGTTCTGTGGAAACATCAGTAAATTTAACGAGGTATATTTATTGCCATGGAAATATCTCTTTAGATGAGCCTTTTTATGTTTTTAGGTTGTGTCTGCATTCATATCATTAGCCAGATCACCAAAGAAATCAAAATGTAGTGTACACGGACAACTTTAAAGTTTGCCAATTTACGTTGTCTTACATATAAATATTCTCTTTTTTTCTATCCAGCTTATAATTTTACGTTTTTAAATTGGAGTGCTGAGTGACTTGTCATGATAATCTACTCTTGCAGAGAGTTTATTGTTTGGTAACTTAAAGAATCCTAATTTATAAGGATTGGATTAGTTTTTGGTGAGTTTTCTTTGCAATGTTTTAGTCGGCTCTTCTGCCATGAATGGAGGGGATGAAGGAGCCCAATGGCAGAAGACCTGGCTTGTGAACAGGTACTACATTTCCTTATCAAACTTCAACAATACATAGAGCAAAACATGAACATGTGACTAACAGAAAACCTGAACTTCACCCCAACAAGCATCAAGATGGCTGGGTTTATCATGAAGGACCGGAAACCAAGCAGAGTGAGATTAAGAAACACAGACAGCAGCTGACGTGATTTACAACTAAAACCTGATGTGAACATCTGCGAGCAGAAAAAATTACCCGAACAGAACATAGAGCATGTCTGAATAAACCAATAAAAAAACACAGCACCAATCCACAAATTCCCTATTCTGTTTGAAGAAACCAGGTTTCCTCAAAAGAGCACTAAAGGCAGTTCTGTTAAAGGGCCTATATCTTGCAAAATCAACTTTTTGAGCTTTTAAGCGTATTATAATGTTAATTACTCACAAAAAAGCAACAACTCCAATGTGGTATTTTGACCTATTTCTGAGTGTAGGTGCCATGAAATAAGTGTGGTCTTTATTATGGTGAATGAATATAGATTTGTTTTGATTACAGGTCATTGAGTAGGTAATCAGCTGGTGGGTCACATGTTTGTGGGCGGTGACATTAATTGACTTTGTCTCACCTGTGGTTCTTCCCTGTGTAAGATGGAAAGTGGTTTGAGCTGGGTTGCCGTATTTTTTGTTGACCGCTTCATGCGCTTTATACGCTTTTGTGCTTTTTCTTGATTCCTTGTTTTTTCTCTTTTTTTTCGATCACAATATAATAAGTGGATTTAATTACCTTCATTTTTCATTATTAAAACTTCAAAATACAAACTTCGTTATGCTTTATGATTTTTTGAGCGCGTCATTCAATACCCAGACCCACCCAGCGTCAGCCTCTCAGCGACTGTTTGGTTTTGAAGTTGCTACACTGAGTATTCCTCTAAAATCCTGTGCTCTGAGCACCAGCCCCTCCCAATCCATGAAAACGAGTTCTCACATTGTGACGTAGACCACAAAAACAGCCACTAAAAGGGAAAAGTCTACCCTTCTGCCACCGCCCCCAGGCTAACACACATACCCTCTTTCTCCGCAGAGCTATAGTGCTTTGCGAATGTGTTCAGTCCCCTTGAACTTTTCATCCTTTTGCCACATTTCAGGCTGCAAACATAAAGATATAAATCTGTAATTTTTTGTGAAGAATAAACAACAAGTGGGACACAATCATGAAGTGGAATGAAATTCACTGGATATTTCCAAATTGTTTAACAAATAAAAAACTAAAAAATTGGGAGTGCAAAATTAGTCAACCCTCTGAAGTTAATACTTTTACTGTGATTACAGTTGTAAGTCGCTTAGGGTATGTCTCTATCAGTTTTGCACATGGAGAGACTGAAATTTTTGCCCAATCCTCCTTGCAAAGCAGCTGGAGCTCAGTGAGGTTGGATGGAGAGTGTTTGTGAACAGTAATTTTCAGTTCTTTCCACTGATTCTCGATTGGATTCAGGTCTGGACTTTGACTTGGCCATTCTAACACCTGGATATGTTTATTTGTGAATCATTCCATTGTATATTTTGCTTTACGTTTGGATCATTTTCCCTTGGAAGACCCAGTCTCAGGTCTTTCTCAGACTCCATTAGGTTTTCTTCCAGAATGGTCCTGTATGTGGCTCCATCCATCTTCCCATCAATTCTAACTATACTACCTGCTCAAGAAAAGCAGGCCCAAACCATGATGCTGCCACCACCATGTTTGACAGTGGGGATGGTGTGTTCAGGGTGATGAGCCGTGTTGCTTTCACGCCAAACATAACGTTTTGCATTGTTGCCAAAAAGTTCAATTTTGGCTTCATCTGACCAGAGCACCTTCTTCCACATGTTTGGTGTCCCTCCCGGGGGGCTTGTGGCAAACTTTTAATGCACCTTTTTATGGATATCTTTAAGAAAGGGCTGTCTTCTTGCCACTCTCCCATGAAGGCCAGATTTGTGCAATATAAGACTGATTGTTGTCCTATGAACAGACTCTCTCACTTCAGCTGTAGATCTCTGCAGTTCATCCAGAGTGATTGTGGGCCTCTTGGCTGCATCTCTGATCAGTCTTCTCCGTTTTTGAGCTAACCGTTTTTGAGCTAACAGTTTAGACAAGGAAACTAAGTTTAGACTTTAAGTGTTCATATTTATTAGGTTTTTACTTTGGGAAATTAATAATGTAATATTTGGTTTTTAATAAAAAGTAGTGGGCATGGTGTCTGAATTGTTTCACAATCTAAGGCACTAGTCCAGCGCTATTATATATATTTTTTTAGGAAAGAGTGAGAGGAAAAAGAAGGAAGTAGTGAGGGAATTTGGACATGGTCATAATTTCGAAAATAGACCATGCAGTGACGGTGCGCCTTATAATCCAGTGGCGTGCAGAAAATACGTTAGGTGGTTGGTCAATTCCTTTTCATTATTTGTCAGCCAATGATCACAAGGAACATTAAGTCCCCAGTTAGACACTTCAGGGCTGCCCAGAAAAATAAGTAAATTGTAACAGATTTATATTTATTTAATTTTGATTCCCTTTATCCTGTTTTGTGTTAGACCTAACTCAACCCAACAGCAGTTCAACACAGACTCCTACAGAGACAAAACAAGACTGTACAGAACATCTACTCTTAAACTGTCATTGAACTGTGGCAGCAAGCTAGAGTTCACTAAGACAACCTTCTCATCCACAGAGAGAATGTTGTCTACACAGAAAGACCTCATGCTCAATCCGTGCAACTACTTGCTGTTAAGCAACAGTGATGACCACCAAACCACAATCCAGCCTGCTCTGTGCAATCAAAAGACAGTAATTATAAAGACAGAAAGTCACCCTGGTCTGCCTTCAAAGCTCCAATTTGTTTGAGCTGCAGGGAGTGACATCCTAAAGCTCCAGTTCTGTAGTTAATCTGATCTTCTTGACTGTCTGATGGGATCCATGAATGTGGTAAATGGTCTTCTTTCTGTTCATCTATAAATCTGTTTGATTATGACAAATTCACTATTCGGGATACAATGTCCTGCTTTCCAGTCAGATGACACGTCTCTGCTAATTGTATTTTTTTAGTCCACATTGCTCTTGTCCAGTCTGCCAGTTCTGTATCATTCAGCTGTAGTGAAGCTTTAAATTTTCTCTCAGGATGTCTCTAAATTTTTTATTTAAAAAACGATTTTTCTTAGACTATTTTCTCTGTCTGCAGCAGGTAGAAGATGACTCTGTGTAGGACACAGGCTTCTGTCATCCTGACACAGCCATCCTCGCCGAGCTGCTTTCACAACAGCAGGATTTCAGATGGAGCTTTTTGGATTTCTGCCGTCCTTCCTGAAAAAGTCAAGGCTTTTTTTCTCATCCTGGCAAGGCTTTGCAGCATTAAGTCAGGTTCTAACCTCTATACATGAAGAAGGCGTTACACAAAATTACCAGATAATTTTGTCACCAGGTGCTAATTTATGTCAGTTAAATTAGTTTTTGCTGTTTTAACATGAAAAATAATGTCATAACCAATTAAAATTGTGTTGTATGTCACTGGATAAGACACATGCTTAACTGAAATGAGAGAAAGGTTTAATGTAAGGAGTAAAATTACATGGCTTGAGTAAAAATCAGTTTAATAAAAGCTGAAAATGTTCCAGGTAAAAAGGAAATGTTGTATTTGCAAAAGAATGTCAAGCAAAGGTACCTTAAACTTTATATTACTGTTTAAATTAGCTTAAGTATCTTGTGGTTTTATTCTGGATGAGGGGATTTAATGTAATTTCTGTATACTCATTTTTTTCACTATCTCAACTCAATCTTTTTCCAACATTCCTGTCCAAGATTCTGTACAGATCTTTGCATGAACATGGTCTGAAACTGCAGAAAGGAAAAGTAAACAGAGCACTGTTGCTGTCTTTTTTGCACCATCTTAACTACTTCCAGTAACAGAAGTTTGGACGAGGACTCGCTAATGTTTGAGTCTGTGCGCTTCTATTTGATCATCTGCAGCCGTTTTTCAGGAGTCCGTGGAGACTTTTTCCAAATGTCTGAGTGCGGCCCAAAGATTACAGAGTCCATTTGCAATAACTGCCCATGAGCCAGTTAAACTGACATGCAGCCTCATTTTTTTGTGCTTTTATATTTTTTGGAGCCTGCATGAGAAGATCTGACATCATACAAGCATTTAAAATGGTTTATAAATACATATTACTTTTTATGATCAATATTAAAATCTTCTCTTTTTTTTCAAATAGTTTGCAATTTTCCTTTTTGACCGTGCAAACATTTCAGATCGGTATATAACAGAATTTTAGGTTTTATACGTGCTCGGGGGTGATTATAGACAGACATGAGAACCAGAAACTGACACATGCATAGGGAGGTAAAAAGTATTCCCTGGCTCCCAGTCAAATCCTTGGACTACTACTGACCATTTCATGTGGGTCAAGGACCTTTTCTTTGATCTATGTTTACCTTGACGTTGTCTTGGATAACCATCTCTGCAGGGCAGCATGTCAGATAAACTGTTGGGACTCCCATTGCAGCTTTTCACAATAAGGTTAAGAGGAATCATCGCCTTAAATTACTGTTTCAAGTCGAGATGGATGCCAGGGCTCTACTTTTAGTCCAGTATCTGCAAAGAAAGACATTAAAGTGGTTGTGGACCTACTTGTGCTGCATCATGGGTATTTGCCCCAGTCATTAGTTAAGCTGACACTGCTGCTGTCCAAAGCGTCAGTGTTTCATCCTCCTCCAAATACCATGGATCAATTTGACTTAAATGGGTTTAGGAAAAAAAAAAGTGATTCACCTCTTTACCATTCTGCCAACATATTTGAGGTTTTCTGAAATGGGAAGTTTCATGGAGTTTGTTTGTAACCTTGGATATTCGGTTTCACAGATTTCTCTGTGTTTTGGGGGGAAAAGTAAAGGTCCAAAGTCTCAGCCTTGGCACCGTGCCTCTTGGAAGGCTTGCGCTTTCTTCTTTACTCTCCCACACATTCCCAACCTTATTGCCACCCTCCTTCAGCTCAAGGGTGAAGGGAATGCTAAGCTTCATATACAATTAATTTAAGAGAATATACAATAAAATAAGATAATAATTTAGAGAATTCACTTTAATTTAAAAGAGACCGGTTTTAGTCAAACAAGCAAAAAAAAACATTACAATTGGTTTTTGATGAGCTGCGTTTGAATCTTTAGAAATAAACGTAAGGCAGAAAGCAAGGCTACTTTGAAATAAAAAAAGAAAACACAAGGAGCAGGTGTTAAATGTTGCTGTCGGCCTTTTTATCGAGGACATTTTTTTCTGGCAGTCATTCATGGCCTTCACGGTGTTTACTCTTGCAGGAACAAATTTCAGTCCTTCAAAGAGGATGAGTTTAAAAAGGGAATGACCTAAGAGGACGGACCCTCATGGAGATCATAGAGGATATCTGCAGCACACGGGATCAACCAAGCCCAACACCTCCAACTCTGATGTAGTCATGCACAACTGAAAAAGTTCTCAAAAAGCCTCCATAACCCTTTATAAGCAGTCGTATCATGTTTGAATATATAATTGATTTGATACTTGTATTTCTAAGAACCCTATTTCATATAAACTTTCCTTAAAAACCGATTATATAGAACAGGGGTGTCGGAATTCAGGCCTTGAGGGTCAGTGTTCTACATGTTTTCCAACCAACCTGCCATTGAAGCTCTTTTATTGACTAAACACACCTGATCCAGGTAATTAGCAACAGATAAGGCCTGGAGTGTGACATCCGTAATATAGAACTTGGTCCATGTTTTCTGCCCTGTGGTGCATCATCATTCCACTGTATACATAGAACTGGACCTAGAGAATGAGACGTCCTCCATAGAACATGCCTTGCTCATGGTTCCTACCAAATTAAGTCAATTCAGTCGCCATTTTTCCGCGGTGTGTTCATCACCATGTTGGAACCAGGCGTCTTCTGTAAGCTATGATTGGTCCATATCTATCTTAGTCTACATTGCTATGGCAATCACTCCCTCTAATCAGTAGTGAGCATGTCAGAAAGCCACACCCCTTCAACTGAAAGTGGGCACAGGATAATCTGTCAATCAAATGCTTCAAGACCTCAAGGCCGTGGTGCAGCGGTAGGGCGGTCGACCCATAATCGTAAGATTTCAGGTTTGATTCCGCCTTGCACGCCCATGTGTCGAAGTGTCCTTGGGCAAGACACCAAACCCCACCTTGCCTCTGGTGGGAGGTTGGCGCCAGTGTTCGGCAGCGGAGCCGCCATCAGTGTGTGAATGTGTGTGTGACTGGGTGAATGGGACTGTGACTGTAAAGCACTTAGGGCCTTCGTAAGAGGGTAGAAAGCGCTACATAAGTATACGCCATTTACCATTTACCTACTTTTAATGAAGTATCTGATTGGTCAGTTTATAACTTGACTAACATGCACTATAGAAAGAATATAATGAAAAAAATGTAGGATTAGCAAGAACATGTTAATACAAGGTATCAGATCAAGAATGGTTATTCTGACAAATAGAATGACTGAGTAATAACTGCTTATTCCTCAACAGAGGTCTATGGGATTTTGACTTTTTTGAGACCAGCAGGTACTTCCTGTTTGGAAAGTGAGGGGCAAGGGATGCTCAGTCTGGTTCTCATATAGACCTACAGTCAATGGGGGCCGTAGAAGGTGTTTTCATGCTCATTTCAAAATGTTTGCTTCTATGAAATCTCAGAAACACTTGAAAAGTTAAGCAAATTTTTAAAATGTTAAAGTGAGAATAACCCATCTTTTGTTTGTTATTTTAAGTGACTACTTGTATTGAAAGAACGCAAAATTTGTTCATAATTAATTCTTTATACAGTTACATGTTAAAAACGTGTGTATCATATTTCAGATAGTGGCAAAAAAAGGGTCTTTTTTGTGACAGTATTTAAACTGTGAGCAAAAACTTTACAAATCACTCAACAGATCATAATTGATACTCTCAAAATCTCTTTAAAATAAATAAAGTTGCTATTTGTGTGTGTGTGTCCAAAAAATGAGAACTTTCTGTCCATTCTTTGATGTAGTGGACTTTGTGGGTTAAAACCAAATATGAAGAAACAAAAATCCTGATTTGTCTCTGATTTGATCATTTACAGTGGTAAATTTATTCTGGAATGCTCTTTCTTTTATCAGGTTTAAATCATGAATCATTGTCCAATAGAAAACAAGACCGGTTCTGTGAAATGACCAGCTTTTCACAAGAAGCTTACAACCTTGAAAAAACACAAAAATAAGTCTGCAAAAGTGACTGCAGCCTTGAAAATGAGCTTCAGACTACTGATAAGTAGCTCAAAGAAGCCTTTGAAGAAATACGAGGGCTTTCCTGTTTAAGTCTGGTGCCACATTTGATTTACTGATCTCAGTTTTATTTGGTTTTCTATCCTGAGATGTTATGGTTTGCCAAGTACAGATAGAAGAAGCATAAATGTGTGTGTGTGTGTGTGTGTTAGAGTCAATTCAGCGATTAAAACTTCAGTTGTAATAATTTCCTTTGGGAGACACAATGTGCTTAAACTGGGAGCCTTATCAGGTGAGTGTGACATTGCTAGGAATTAATCAAACAACTACAGTATGAAATATTACTCAGAGCTGAGTTATTACAAGTTCTCTCATGGTATAAATTATAAAACGTAGATCGTATTTTGCATTTGATGATTGCTCCCTGAATGGAGGAGAAGTTTATTGCTATTTGGACAGATTTTTCAGTTTTTTTTGATGAGTTAGGATTTTGTTTTAAGGTCTATCAGGTGGGAAATGGAGGAATGCTAGCTTTTTAAAAAATAGAAAACTTTACAAAAAAGCATGAAAAATATGACACATTTAGAATATATTATAAAATGTCTGTTTGGTATTTAGCATATTATAAAAAAACCCCAGAAAGATAGCAACATAAAAAGAAAAAAAAATACTGTTAAATGGGCTGTTTGCTGAAGGTTGTTACAGTTTTTGCAGCCTGTGTGGTTACAGCACATTGCTACAGTTTGCTGCTGCTGAAAAAAAAACTATATTTGCTATTTGCTTTGGATTTTCAGAAAGATATTCCTATTCTTTGATGCCATTAAAAAAAAGAAAAGAATAAAGAAATCCTGAATGTGTTTTAGTTGTTCACTAAAAATATTCTTGATCTGCAGAAATGAAAAAACAAGACAGATTAACAAATTAATTTAGTTTTGTTGTTAGAATTTTCGACTCACTGGGGCCCTCAGATGTTTAGGTAAGGGCATTCCAGAGATGAGGGGCAGCAAAGCAGAAGGCACCCATTCAGAGAGCTCGGCCTTGTTTCTGAGGGGAGACGGACAATTTATTTGCGGAACAAAGACGGCGAGATTAAATCTGTGGGGTGAGCAGCCCTTTGAGGCAGAAGAGAGGCTTGCAGTGGAGGCTCAGATGAGTGAGGAGGAAAGGCCTTATATTTAGTTCTGGCAGAAGGGTGTGATACAGTCAGCTGTGCACGCCCTTACGAGAATCCTTGCAGCACAGTTCTGAACATGTTTGCTCTTGATCTAAAGAGTGCCACAGCAGGGAAAAAAAGTGTTATGAAAGCAGGCTGGATTAGATAATCTGATGTTGATCTGTTCTAGTTTCTGTGGTCCTGACCAGAACCAAAGTGGGCGCAATAACAGTGAATCTTGAGTAACTCAAAAAGTGTAAACAGTCACTGATTGTACTTTAGTGTTTCTTAGTCCTCAGTCGCATGGCTGCACCTGTAAACTAGTCAAAACACATAAAACCAAACACAGATTAAGAATTATGACCTTCCTTTTCGTCCCATTTAACATTCACTGTCATATGATTTGGCCTTTATGTCTTTTGTCCCCAAAAGGCAATAGAGCCCTTTACAATCGCCTTTTTATCGGTACTTTCTTCATTTAGTCTAACTCAAAAGAGAGGGCTAAACTCCTGATTCACATTTATTTGGCAGAAAATATCCACTAACCTAAGTCTAGCTTCAACCTTTTTAATAGTTGGAGATGTGACTTCAACAGGACTCCAGCTCGTCATCTAGTGTCAAGGAAAACAATTGCATCAGTGTCAGTGGGGTTTTTCCTTAAAACCGGGCCTCAAATCCTAGATGGAGTCTTCACAAACCTTTTTGCAAGTGCAATTCTGGTATTTAAAATAATGCAGTAAATAAACTAACTAGAAAACAATTCCTAAAGGATGCAGGTCAAACCTAATTTAGCAAACTTAGCACACAATGTGTACAGACTTCTGGTTTACGTAGGGGAGTTGCAGTCCAAGTAAAAGGGTTGAAGCTTTGGTTTCAATTTATTAGATAGGAATTTTAGTACAAATTTGATTATGAATAATTTATAGTTTCAGACCTTAAAAATACATTACGTGTAATCTATTGTCTAAGTCCTATTGTCTGCCCTAATATCTAATAAATCATCTTTTGTTTGCAGTTTTTACCTAAAAACATTTCATTTTATTTCCTTAAAATATAACATTTATGTTTTCATATTTTAAGGAAGCATCCAGAGTTTTTTTTTTAATCAAAAGTTCTTCTTTTGTTTACTGACAAAGCCTTATCTTTTGTGTAAAGTTGTTTGTTTCTGTGACTGTAGCTGTTATTAACAGACAGCTGTGAGAAATTTCCAGTGTGCACATTGTGAAAGAGAAATACAAAATCTTTTTAAGGAACCTGCCAACACATATTTTCGCTGAGACAAGCCTGCTAGCTGAAATGAAACATTTTCATATATTTTGAGTAACATTACAATTTATTTAGGATATCATATTTTAGATATATTCATGTGAAATAATATAGAAAGCCAATACCATCAACCCTCTTGGCTAGTGGGGGAAGCTTCTTTTTATTCCAATGTTTTGAATTTATGTTACAGTTCCTCTTATAAACGCTAGGTGTCACTCTTGCAAACCCTTTCTTTGATTTACTCTCATAAAATATTTTTACTTTTGATCTGATGACACCACAGTTATATTTTCTTTAAGTCAATTTATATTCACTTAACTTTTTTATTTATTTATGTTATATAGCTTTTTTAAATTACTTTCTCTGGAAGGTTTAGACTGAGATTATGAACTAATGAAATTTTCACCTAGGCCTGTAAAAAAGGTCTTTGTCACACCGTTGGCAAACACTAAATTAATTTTGATTGAATATCTGACATTTATTTTTCCACCATGCAGGTCGAACATTACAGCAAATAGACTTGGCTGAAGTTTGATAAGTTAGACAAGCCTGTGGTTTGATACATTTGAATCCTCTCATCAAATTTAATAAACACGCTATGTGCATTGAGTCTACTTCTTAAGCAACACAGAAAATAATTCTTCAAAATCAAGTGAGTAGTCTTGAAACATAAAAAAAAAACATTTTCATTTCAATTATTCCTTATTTCTTAAAAGTAAACTTCAGTAATTTACTTAAATAGAATCATTATTTATTTTTGTCATTAAAATACAAAAAATTCATAAAGATACAAAATAAAAATAGGTTAATTGATAAAGAAAAGAAAAAGAAAATGTGTGCAGTGATGTGGCTTAATTTTAAAAATGTTCCTACTGGAGCCAAGCCCTTTTTCTCACTTCTGTTTTCAGTCAGTGTAATCCCTATTCTCCTGAAAGTGGAGTGGCTTCTTGGTATGTCAATATTGCGGCATAAGATGAATGGTGTCAAAAGTTATATGCTTTCAGTCAACAGACAATGGTAGGTATTAGCCTACAGGTCCTTTTGTGTTCAGTGTGTCCAAAAGTCTCTTCACATTTCTTCTGAAATGTGTTCTGTGAGGACATGCCTCACAGAACTGACTGAACTTAGAAAATTAATGGGTGTAAAAAAAAAATACTAAAAAAAGGGCAAAGATGGCCAGTCCAGACACACTTACAGATTTACAATATTTATCTGGATAAATTAGTTCCAAACTTGATGACTTCAGTGCCAGGACGGCATGTCTTTGTGTCCTCCGAGATGCCATCAACAAGTGTGTAAAATGTAACAGCCGCCGCATCTGGCAAAACCAGACCACATTTCTTTTCCACTTTACAAACTTCTCGGATTTTTAGTATCAATTTAAAACTTTTAATGTTTGTCTTTAAAGCTCTGGACTTCCTATATATATATATATTTATATTTTATGCAAAAGTCTCCAAATCAAAATTTAAATGTGTTTTTGCAGTTAAGCATTTAATACCCCAAAGTGTCTCATGGTATTTTATTTTAACTTTGTGTAATTTAAAGGCTACACCTTTATTTTACTGCCTTTTGATCTTTTCCAGAAAATGTTGTACCTACGTAAAGTACAATATTGTAGTCATCATTTTTAGGGGTCAGTTAATGGCCTTCTTTGAGACGTTGCACATTGTTTAACAATCCTATGTGTCATGCCTTTTCAAACTAAACAAGGACATGCTACAGGATCTGCCAATAAACTTCAATGCCTGCCGCAGTGTGGGAGAGGAGACATCTCCTTTTTTGAAGTATGGTGACCCTAATGATTTGTTTGCAGATGTGCGGTTATCATTTCCTTCTAAGAAAACAAAGAAAGGCATTGTGTGTGCACATTATTGAGTCAGTACTTTACAAATATTTAGAGATGACACAAACTCAAATATGATAAAGCTAATGTTTGAGTACGAGGTTTGTCAAGTAAACTCAGGAAGACGTCCCATTCTTGTCCATAGATACTTTAATGAGAATTAATCCTGATGTGATGACTGTTGAATCCAGTAATGTAGCAATGTTCTAATAGGTTTACATGGTTACATGTTACATCTTAACATGAATCAACATTTTATTATGAGGAACAACAAGTGGCCATGAACCTACCTAATGACTACCAACACAGAGCGACCACTGATCACAAAGTCAGGGGCTCTAAATATGGACAGTAAATTCTGTAATTGATATATGAAAAAACGTGAGATGCTAAGCAGTAAACTAAAATGGTCTAAGTCAAAATATATCTTTATTCAAGGACGCTGAAATCCCAACATCAATTTGCAAACAAGAGCTATAAGTGTGTTACAAAGAATTGGAAATTGGGGGGGGGGAGATCTGTATTTTTTTGTTGGTCAGTTAAAACAAATGGAACTTTGTTTCATATAGAATTAATACTTAAATATTTCACACTTTTTCTTGTAATATTATGATTATTGTGGCTTGCAGGTAATGAAAATAAAATGTGTCAGATTTTTGGAAAAATTAGGAAAAATGTTTGAGACCCATAGTGTTACACATGCTAATTAACTTTAAACATTTGCCGAGGTTTCCTCAGGCTTTGAAACTAAGGTCTCTGAGTCAGTAGGCTATACTGTACAAGCACAGGGAAGGCTGCTAACTTGACAAATGTCCCGAAGACAACAACAACCTTCAAAAAGAGGTCAAGCTACCAAAGGTTCCTTAACAGAGTGCTGTAAACTATATTGTTTCAAAACTATAGGGCGCATCGCATAATAAGACACACTGCTGATGAATGGCCTATTTTTGAACCTAAGTCATATATAAGGTGCACTAAACTATAAAGCACATTTAGAGAGATCAAGTTCCCAGAGTCTGGAGGAAGAGGAGGATTGGATACACCAGACCCACCAATGCAGAAAACCTAAAGGAGGCTATCAGAGAAACCCAGGCTTCCATTACGGTGCCACAGCTGATGAACTCCACGCCATGGGAAAAAGATGCAACATTTAACCCCTAAGAAGCACCCCAAAGAAGCCCTAACCAAGAACTGAGTGGATGGGAATGAACACAGTTTTACATTTTTTAGAAGTCTGACATTTAAGCTAAAAACATCCTTTGATGTGCAGGATCTGATGTTGTGATTTTCTAAATTTAAACTTTTCATTATCTATAGACCATAATCATCAAAATTTTAAGTAAACAAGGCTTAAAAAACTTCTATGTGGAAATATTCAATGTAACTATATCTATTATATATTTGCACGTTTGAGTTGACAAGATATTTTTCACGATATTCTAAATTTTTGGGAAACACATGTATTTTCCTTGAATGTAAAATCAGACCACATGACCTTTGGCTGTGCACAGCTGTCCAATCAAAGCACATTTCCCCACAGGGATCCAAGTCGCACTAATAACTAGGAAAAATGATCAACAGCAAAGACAAAAACGAGAAGTGGTTTCAAAATCAGGAGCATTTTGGGATAGTTCAGTCAAATGTGGTTTAAATGCAAAGTAGGAAAAATCAGCAAAGGTGTGGGTAATCACCTGAACAAGACAAGCAATCATGGATGAAACAGGAAAGGGAGCCAAATCCAACGAAGAGAAGATTAAGAAAAATGGAGGAGGATGCAGATGAGACCAGATAAGGAAGAAAATATAACTCAGGTGGTGGACTAGATTACACTGCAAAGTAGAACACCAGATTTCATTTATCAAAAATTTTAAAGTTAGAAAAAAATGTTAATTATATTACATCTTGGCATTTAAAAAAAAAAGAAAGTAAGACTTAATTAAAGACTTAGTTAAAGAAGTTTATGTTTTTTCTAAACAGCCACATAATTTTTAAGAACCAGGAAAAAAATCTAGAAATTTAGAAAAAACGTCATAGAAGAAATTCAAGTCAAAATAGAAATAGAGAAGCTCATAGAATTGACTTTTTTTTCTCACCGATCAATGGACCCAACCATTGATCAAAAATTGATAATTGAGTTTGTGCCTGATCGTATTTATATGACACCAAGTCTTTCATATATCAGAAGAGAGCTGTGACAGAAAAAGTAATGGAGCAAAATTAGCCAAATGGGCACTGCTTTGACTTTTAGGATTTCTAAGGATTTGAATCAAATAATATATCTGTATCCAAATACTTCATCCTAAAGATTTGTTCCTCAAAGAGGAACCAGCCATGGCTTCCCACTCTCTCGTCTTTTTGCCATATTCATTGAGCCTCTGCCTGCAAAACTATAGTATTAAAGGAAATAAAAAAAATAGAATCGAATTAAATTGAATCAAACTTTACTTGTATTGTATTGCACCTTTCCTACTTTAGTAACTCAAAGTGCTTTACATTGTTCAGCAATTAAGAGTGAGTTTGTTGGAAGTCCACACCACTACCACTTGACAGATTCTTCTGGACTCAGGAGAATCTGTCAATAGCTGCTTAAATCTCTATAGAAGTCTATGGGATTTCTGCTTCTTGGGACCAGCGGGTACTTCATGTTTGGTACGCAAGAGGGGAGTAGTCACTCAGTCCAGTTCCCCCATACAGTCAAACACTGTCCAAACAAATGAACATAAAGCGCAGGCAGCTGAGTTCTCCACAGAGGACCACAGGTGAGTGGGCAGGACCCTCCAAGAGAAGCCACAGCTGTGACACACATGGACAGAAACCCAAAAAAATGAGGGCAAAACCAAAAGGAAACTGGTAAGACTGTGTCACAAACAGGATGCTGACAGTCATAAATGTTTATCTTTCTAGTTGGTGTCCTCAGTGTGAATCATGCAGGATGTGTGCACTTATCTTTGTCTTTCCACCTCACTTTACCCATATTGCATGAAACAAAGCAACCTTTGTTTTATACCTTCTGCTATCTCCCCTCATTGAACTGCTTCCTTATTGAAGGATGCTGCCCTGTGAACATCCTATTAACAAAGTCTGCTTACAGCAAGGGCCCCTGCCACAAATGTTTGTGCTCAGGAAGGTGAAACCGACTGCAAACTGGATTTTCTGCGATTGCGTAACTGCTCAACCGTGGTTTACAGCTTCAGTGTCCAACTCACTGCTGAACATCAACTCTGCAGGAATATTGCAGGAATCAATTCAGAACAATTTTGAGACAGATTTTAGATGATCAGCAACCTTTCAAAAATAAGTAATGACAAATTTGTAAGTGGGTTTTGCACAAGTAAAAAAAACCTAGACAGGAACAAAACATAAAGCAAATACGATCAATTAAAAGAAAATAAATGTTGTTTTCCATGGAAGGTGCAGTGTTGTGTGTTCATGTAGTACGCTAATTATGACAAAAATTATGCTTTACTCTCAACTATCCATCCATCACCCCATTAAGAAGCAGTAAGACAATTTGATTGGCCAGATAATATAGGATTTCAGGGAGCATTTGAATTCAGTGACAACCATCGGCTACTGAAAGTTCTGCTTTACTGGCAGAAGAGTGAACAGAGGTCAACTCAACTTTGGGATCTGAAAACACAATATTTGACTGTGCATCATGCTCATTACATTGGCGAATATAGACCACAATTCATTGCGTTTTTAAAATTTATCATTTGAAATAAATGAACTTACATAAAGATTTTGGAAATCGTCCACGTTTTCATCATCAGAACATAGTGCATTCATAAATTGTCTTTCTAAAATGTTTTTACTTCAGCAAATGGGTGACGTCCCATTTGCTGCTTAAAAAAAAGTGAGCATGTGTCAAATTTACTTTAATATCAAGGGCACTACAGATAGTCTTGCACTATAGTCATTCAGCGTTTATAGAGTAGTGATGTAACTGGGGCAGAGCTTCTGTATCACATGAAAAACTTGCTCAAAACAGTTCAATATAAAAGCATAATAGCATTTTTAAAGGCAATCATGGAAAAGAGCTTATACATCATGCTCTGTAGTGGAAAAACATATCTGATTAGCTGTAATATTGCCTTTTTTTTTAAGTATTTCACATTTGTCCTGTCCTGAGCACACTGAGAGGCTGGATGTGTCTTTCTTTGTACAGAAATATTTATAAATTTACAGTTCTGTCACATGGGAAATGTAAGATTCTGGCTGTAATGCTAACTGGGAGTCTCTACAGGAGAACCATGCAGTGACATGAGCCCCAAACCTTTTTCAGTGAGATCTACCCCACAGAGGTTGTTCTCTCAAATAAGTGTACTTTCTACAGCTTGTGATATGCTGCATGAAGGAACACTTTCAGTGACTAAAGAAGTCCTTTTGTGAGCTCAGTTTTTTTTATTTCAATGTTGTTCTAAGTAACAGACAGGGAACATGTAACCCCCCTCCAACCACATTTCTACAGGTACCTCCCTTAACAACCTCTCCTGAAAGAAGTGTTCAGCTTTTTTTGAGTCAGAGTGACATGGAGAGTGCAAAATTCACAATAAGCTGGGCCACATTGCACCACTTTGGAGGCAAAGCCCCTTACACCAGGTAGTCTGATTTTCTGCTGTACCAACTTCTTTTGGAATATACTCACATTTATTCCAAACCTTTCTAAAATCTGACATTGAGAGTAGCAAAAAGGTATGGCTCAAAACTTCTTCAGCATCTTGATAAAGTTATACATTTGCTACTATTCTTGTTAGGAGCGTCTCCAGGAAAGAGACTAGATGCATTCAAACAGGACTGATAAAAATAAAAAAATCTACATTGTAATCTTCATTATTATCTCCCTTGAAAAATAGATTCTTAATCTCAATGGGACATTTCCTGGGTAAATAAAGGTTAAATAAAAAAATTTTAATCTAGGAGTGTAATTACTAATTTTAACAATGATTCGATTCATATCCTAATTTGTGGTTGTTGATACAATTCATAATTAATATTTGTTTATTTTGAACGATCCGATTTAGTGACTTAACCCTTGTGCTATCCTAAGCACTCTAACATTGGGAGTTGGGTCATCTAGACCCCACAAGACAGTGAACCTTTTTTCTTCAATGATTTGTGATCTTCACTGGTGTCTATGGATTACATGAAATCCTCTTCACCTTTATCCACCTTTGTCATGGTAGGGATAACACATCAATGTAAGGATGGGGTCATAGGATATCAAAATGGTTAAAATGGATCCAGGACATCTTTAGCCGAATGTTCAACCAGTGTGACTCAAAGAGAAATACATGAATACTGAACAGTGCAGGTGAAGTTTTCAAGATTCTTTGTATTTCTTCCTAGATAATCAAGTGGAAATTAAATATGTCAACAAACAAATAAATAAACACGAATTAAGGGCAAATCCAAGTGTTCCCACACATTGGACTGTAATGATGGACTGATCAGTTTTTGCTGCCGTCACATATGTGTTGTCTGCTGTGATGCACTTGATCGTTTTTACATTATAATAAAAAATAAAAAAACTACCGTCCTTTTGCCTGTGCTGAGGGGGGCGGTTGGCGGGGGCCCCTATCCAGGGGGGGAGGGTTCCAGCTGTGCTGGAGAGGCTGCCCATCTACACCTGGGGCTGGGATCACTCCTTCCCTGGCTCTGGGAAGGGGCGAGGCCAACCTCTTGGGGCCCGCGGTTGCTCTGGGTAACATCAGGGCTGCGGGGTCTTGGGGGTGTTTGTGTGTGTGGGGGGGGGGTTGTTAGCCCTGTCCTGTGGGGGGGCTGTCTGGGTGAGGGCCCACTATCGGTACGGGACCTTGGAGGTTTGACGGGTCGGGGTCTCTGCTGAGGCAATCGGCAGTCGCCCCGGCTGGTTGACTGCCTCGGTCCCATAGAGGCCTGACCAGAGTTCTCCCAGGGGTGGCTCCTGGGGGCGGGGGCCTGGACTTGCTCCGGGGGGGTGGCGCTTTCTGGCTCCTCTCTGTCTGTGTGGCATGGGTGGTGGCTGGGACTGGGGGGTCGGCGACTCGGGGGATAGGACCCAAGGGCCGAGGGGACCTGGGCCCTATGCTGGGGGGGCTGTTTGACCACCGGGGGACAGTCTACCAGCTATCCCCAACTTACCCCCTCCTAATTTAACCTCTTATTAGGGTGATGGGGGGGGGGGGGGGTCAGCCTGTGTTGCACCTTGGTGGGAGGAGCTACTTGTCAGTGGTCCCCCTCCCCTGGTTGCCATATGGAATCCCCCCCCCCCCATCTTGGTTTTATTTGTACCGTAGACATTTAGGGCCCCTTGGCGGGGAGGGTGATGGGACATCACTGTGAGTAATCAGGAGATGTCCCCTCAGTGCCCTACTTGCCAATTTCACCTGCACACCCTTAGTACAACATAAACACACACACATGCACACACATACCCTCACAAACACACACACACACATTTCACACGGAAGGTGGTACTTTGGACCATCTGTCCCCTATCCTATCCCTGGTAGGGGGTACTGGGCCGTTGGCCACGGCGGCCGTGTTCCCTGGGTGCTGGCTTCATGGGCCCGCCGGTCCTCTCTCCATGCAGGGAGAGGGATCCCTGAGCTTTCTGGCAAGACCAAGAGCCGGGGATCACATCACACCTGAGCTGGGGGTGTCCGTGTCCCTGTGGTGTGGGTTCTGGTCCTTGCCCCGAGCGCTGGGCCTAGCCAAATTTCCAACTGCGGATGAGCCTGGTCGGGCCATGTTTACAACACCTCTTTGGGGAGTTCTGGCTGCCGCTGATAGAAATGTAGACTCAGACCGACACGGACCATTCATGGCTTACTAAGAGCTTCTGGCTCCAACAAGGCAATGGACGTATCACGGAAAAATGGTGACTATTGATTTGATTCGGTTGGAAACAAAGCAAATCATTATATGGATGACGTCACACTTGGCTCAGTCTAGTCCACTTTAGGGAGTGGTCTATTGTCACACAGCCTGATTTTTGTTTAGTTGGTGAGCACTTATCTGATACTCAAAGTACTCACATCTGTGCTATCAGGTGTTTTGCTGTATCAGTTTGCCTTTTGTTTTTTCAACATCACACATTAGGAATCTTGATCCTAATTTCTTGAGACAAAGAATGGTGTTGAACTTTTTTGTTATTCACGTATCGTATTTCCAACTATTATTTAGTCCCCACACCTCATCATGGAAGTGCTTTTTTTTTTACCCAACAGCAAGGGCTTGAAAACTATTTTTTATTTTATTTTATTGGTTTCATCAATTGTTTTTCCCCTTTGGATCTCAGAAGTAAAACACCCAGAATCAGTGCTTCTGTGGTTACATTAAAAACACCTGCTCCAACAAGTCTCAGCACATGTGGCAAGACTTATTCCTTTTAGTGCAAGCTGTTATCCATTGAGGAGGATCTTTCCATTCCATCACCATGACAGCTGCGGTGAAAAACTGGACTGGCAACTCTCGTGACAGGCTTGAGTCAGGCATTGAGGCATTCGTTAAACAATGGGTTACAAGAAACCCCCCCCCCCGGAACAACCCTGAGGGCAACATTTGAATTTTACAATGTATAGTTAAGGTGGCGTGCGAAAAAAAAAAAAAAAAAAAACATTATTAAAATTCTTTAAGATTGTTAGATGTCACTATAGCCAAACCAACATGGATGTGATTCATGAAAGCTAACAGAAAAAAGTCTGATGAGTAACATTAACATCCTATGAGTTAATTCTAACCTAAATTTTAGTTATAAATAGTTTTTGGTTAAGACTTAAGGAGGAAGCTGCACTAAAGAATGGATTAAAATTCTTTAAAGCATCAAAATCAGCCATTTGTCTTTTTTTGCTCAAACCTAAGGGACAATGAAGCAATGTGAGTGAGTTAAGGTGGTTTAAAGTTTTATAGGAATTTTTCAAATGTTTTGAAAAGATGTAAAAGCTATACCAGAATGATACTAAGTAACCTGTTTTGCAAACCTTGGTTTGAATTTATCAAAAAATGTTCAACATATCCTCTGAGAAAGGTATGTGAACATTGTCACTTAAACAGAGAGTTTCTGTCTAAAAGCTGTTCTATCTCTAAAACATCCCTTTTATAAATAAATCTCTTATTCTTTTTTTCAGAGCTACATTATTTATTTCTACATGAATGAACCAGGTGGATGTGTTGTTTTGAAAAAAAAAAAAATCCCACACCCCTTGCTCTGCCTGAAAGGTAAGACAAAGGACAGCAATGTGTCGTCAGAGGAAATTGTATGTTATGTTTGACTCAACCCTCAGTACTTTCCTTTCACTTGAAGAATCAACTCTGACTGCTGGGCTCTTTCAAAATGATCGGGTACGTTCAACATACTTTCTGATTAAATGACAAATTTCAGAATGTTTTCAAATAGATAGATAGATGTGGTTTTGGTGACAATTTTAATTTGTTCGGTGTGTTGTATATCCATGAAAAATGACTGTCGTGATTTGATCAGAAATGCTCATTTGTGGACAGATGAACAACACTATAAGTATACACTTGTTTCTTCTCCTTTTCATTCCTCACAGCACATTTGTGTTTCTGTCTGAGTAACATGCCTAAGGAAGAAGAGAGAAATGACATGTTTCTTTATCTTTTAGTGTCTTATGTTGATAGAGCGTAAATGTGAGGTTTTATGACAGTCCAAATAGAAGAGATGAAGAGACAAACGTTTTGTTAGCATAAATCAAACTAGAGTTTAACTGATTAAGAAGCCGAAGACACAGCCAAGAAGAGTTCCTGTCTATATTGATCTACTCACGTTGGAATTCATGTAAGAACTGGGTGTAACTTTACCGTGACGCTGAATTAAAAAGAAATTACCAGGTGACTAAAATGCAGGTGATTTTTTTATCCATTCTTTTGTGCTCAACCATTTCTATCATACCACTATTGAAATATTTATTTTGACTAAAGTATGGTCTGGCTGCATTCACAGCTAAGAATGTAATTTGTCCATGCATTCATTGTTTTCATATGGTTAAATAATTGCCTGTATTTGTGTTGTTGTTCTCTAGAATCTTGGTAAAGCCTTAACTCTGCTGACATGATTCCTTTTTGTCACAGCAGATTTTACAAGGGGACGCAGAACAAAGTCGCCACGGCAACAGTGCTGGCCGCTCTTGTCGTGGTCGTTTACGTGGGTTTTTTCCAGAACTTACCAAAAAGAAAATCAACATTACATGAAGTCAGTGTGAAGAAATATGAAACTGAAACAAAGCCAATCATCAAACAACACAAGTATACATACTCGTGGCCAAAATGCCAACGAAACAAAACTGTTGCCAACATCTCCGACTTCAACTCTTTACCTGGTCACATTAAAGACTTTCTGTACTATCGCCACTGTCGGCATTTTCCCATGCTGCTGGACCTCCCAGACAAATGTGGAGGACCTGAGGGTTCTGCAGATGTCTTCCTGCTCCTGGTCATCAAAAGCTCACCTGGAAACTATGACCGCAGAGAGGTGTTGCGTAACACCTGGGCCAAAGAGAGACTTCATAACGGAGTGTGGATCCGGAGGCTCTTCATCTCAGGAACACAGGATGATGGTTTTGAGAAAACAAGACTAAACAGACTTTTGGAGTTTGAGCAACGCAAGCACAACGACATTCTCCAGTGGGACTTTCACGACTCCTTCTTCAACCTCACTTTGAAGCAGATTCTCTTCCTGGAATGGATGGAGAGAAACTGTCCTCATGTCCACTACCTGCTAAATGGTGATGATGATGTATTTGCCAACACCGACAACATGGTTGTGTTTCTCCAAAACTTCAAGAAAGGAGGAAGAAAGCACCTTTTCACCGGTCATCTCATCCAGTATGTAGGACCAGTTCGAGAAACGTGGAGTAAATATTATGTTCCGGTGCAGGTTCACGAACCGGAGTCCTACCCTCCTTACTGCGGTGGTGGGGGATTCCTTCTGTCTGGGTATACAGCTAGAATCATCTACAACATGTCACACTCCATCACAATTCTTCCCATTGATGATGTATATATGGGAATGTGCCTGCAGAAGGGAGGTCTTCGTCCTGAGTCCCATCCTGGAGTAAGAACAGCCGGACTGTACGTTATAGACAAGAAGGCTGATAGATATGATCCCTGCTACTTCAGGGAAATGCTTCTTGTCCACAGATTTTTGTCAGTCCACATGTACGTTATGTGGCACAGTTTGCAGGACCCCAATCTTGACTGCACAAACTATTACAAAGGACAATAAAAAAGGTTGACATCCCTTTGAGGTTTGCAATCAAATTCAAAGCAAAAAAAGAACATTGCTGCTTTCCGATTATCAGGGACTACTGATGCAGATTTTATTGTTTGTGCTGTACTTGTATTTAAAAAATTTGGCTGAAATAAACTTTTAGATTTCAGCTTATACATTTTTTGTAATTCTTTTAAAGACATGGATTATTTCTCACATCACCAAAACACGTGAATAACAGAAAACCATTAAAGACCCACTCCAATCATCTTATGATCTATTTTCAAAGATCGTAGCTCTGTCTTTTTATAATGATTATGCTGATTTTGCCAAAATAAAAAAAAAACCTGTATCGTTTTCTAGAAAATAATCTCTGCAGAGCAGCAGTAGTTAATTGGTGGTGCAACAAAAATGGCGAGCAATATTGGAGCTATCCAGTCGTACAGTTTTGAGCCTGATGCTAGATCAGACGAGGAAAAATGGAGACTTATATGGATCAAAATAACGAATAAAGATTACTCAGAAAGCATAATTTTCATTGACGTGGATCTTTAAGCAATTTGAAAAAAATATAGATGTTCATGAGAATTAAAATAAAACTGCACAACAGTGAATTTGTAAACTATTTATGTTACCTGGCAAATAAATGGGATTTTTACTAACCAGAATGAACATTGAGCTTAAAACTTTATGATTATCTGATATTTATTGAAGTTTTCTTCATGTACAGTTTTATTTTAAAGTCGTTTATTTGTTTTATTTATTTTTCAAACAGACATGATAACTATTCAGTGCAGCTCATGTGAGTTATGAAAGGATTGGTCTGGCAATATAAACTGAAAATGTTTTAAACTCTATTAAAAATAATTTTAAAATAATTTGTGTTTCTGATTATTCCTTGTGGATGAAATCAAAACAGTATTTTGAGAAATGTGTTTAATTGTCTTTCAACAAACTCAGTAAGATCCAATACCAAGTATATGCAGGACTATATAAATACTGATATTTTTTTCCTGAAATGTTTGTTTATAGAATAATGTCGGAAATTCACATTTTTTTTGGTTAATTAAGTGTATAATAAAACACAGGACTTTCGGCAAAAGAAAATATTAAGTAACTAATTACAAAAATCTGAACCAAACATACGTCAATTATAGAATATGTATATTACTAATGGCATACTACAATAAGAAGAAGAAGAAAACAGTAACTAGTGCAAAATTTAAAAAAGAAGCAAAAATGTAACAAAAATGTTAGTATAACAACACAACTAACAAATATTTTTTAAAAAGACATTAAGGCAGAAATAAAATATTAAAGTCACTAGTGAAGAAAGGAAGCAAAAGCAATACTGTAATAAATATAAGCAACACTAAATATCCTGCCTTTAATGACTCAGCTTTCCAATGAAGCAGGGAAAGGAGGGACAAGGTGTAAGCAGCAGCGAGAGAGATGGAGGTGTGCTGTTTACACAGACAGACAATCTTGCCAGATTGGGCAGTTTCCCACTCAAATTGGGTGGGTATTTACTCAAATTGAGCTGTTTTTGCAAGACCCAACCCAATCTGGCAACACTGGAGTCAGATAGACGCTGCGCCTACATGAACTCCTAGAGTAAATTCAAGCTCTTTACAGTAGATCCCTAGTAAGTACTTTTACATTTAATGTGTGCCAGGATTTTCGCTGAGATGTAAGTAAAGCATGGGGATTAAATTAAACCAACTGCAAATGATTAGTAAGAACCCAGTTTAACTGGAAGTTACTTACTCAAGGGCAGCACAGCTGCACGTTTGATCTATGAATCACATAAAAGGTACACATATTTAAAGATATAATTGTTTAAAATCAAATTTTTGCTTCATGCATCAGTGACTTCTTGTCATTGTGTTAGTCGATCTGCCTTTTTCAAGTGTAGCCCTACTCTTAAAAGCACAAAGCAGCAAAAAAATCATGCCAGCACAAATCATGCCTCCTATGTGTAAGGATGACACTGGTGTGTTCCACTTTCCCTGTGGTCTTCTTTACTTCTCATAGTCCAAGTTTCTTGACACACAGTTGGTGGGAGCATTACTGTCTCTGAGAACTAGACTGGGAATGGGACTTCATGCATAGAAAATTACTTATGGCTCCAATGAAATTACATCAATTCAGTCGCCATTTTTTTATGATATAGATGCCGATAAGTTTGAAGCCAGACTACATCAGTAAGTAGTGACTGATCCAAGTCGTCTAAGTTATTGATTCCACTCTCACAAATCAGGAGTGAGCTTGTTGGAAGTCCACACCCTTACCACTTGAAAGCAGGCTTAAGAGAATCTGCCAATCAAACATTTTGACAGTTCAACACTGGGGACCAGCAGGCACCACATGCTTTTGTTGAGGCATCTGATTAGTCAGTTTATAACTTGAACACTGGTGCCAACCCATAACCACCAAAAATAATGTGGGGTTCAGTGCCCAAGTACACTTTGATCCATGGGCAGGAAAGGCAGGAACTGAACTTGCAATCTTCCAATTAGTGGTCAACCACCCTACTTCTACGGATGACTGATGATGAAGAAAGTGTGGTGTTATTGAAATTTAACAGAAAATTTGGTATGGATTTTGTGATGGTTTTGGGGCCAATTATGATTATGTCTGTCTTATCACAGTTGAGTTTGAGAAAATTGTGCTCAAGCCATGTTTTGATGTCTGTTATACAGCGGGTGAGTGTGAAGTAAGTGGTAGAGCTGATGGATTTGCAGACTGTGATCCTGACATTTAGATCACGTATACTGTCAATAAAAACAGTACAGCAAAATGTTTAGTAAAAAAACAAACAAGGAATTTGTAGTCCTTTGAGGAAGTGAAAATAAGTGTGTTTTGGATTGCAGGCTCAGCAGGACATGCAATAGTTAAATCCTGTTTAGGTCCATCCAAAGGCCTTTTGGTTCAACAGGGTGAACAGGTGACCTGCTAAAATTATTCGTTTTTTAATCTGAAATTTGACAACAGGAAAACCTGTCTTGCTGGATTGTTCTTTATTTATCTTCTCCATGGCATTAATTTACAGGAATCACTGAAGTAGTGTCCACAGGACAATGGATGTGTAAAATCAGTTAAAGATAAGACAGCTCCTCTGTGTGTACACCCACTTTAGTCACATAGATCCGTACAAGCCCTGGTTGTCCGGTCCTGTGGAAGCTTGTTGAGAGGAGTGACCACATTATGAGGGATGTTATTGAAAATGGAATGTAAAACTGTCATGCCTGTGGTAAGTGTATCGTGAAGTATTTGTAAGGCTAATGTATGACTTATTACGCACTGGTGATGCTTTTGTGCAGTGCCCTTATGCCACACTCTAGCCGATAGTACAGTGTGGGTAGTGGTTACTTACTGACCCCGCTACATGGACTAGGTGGGCACTGGATATGTAAGTGCCTGTAGGACGCCTGCACAAACTACAATCTCGGCAAAAACATTTTCCTGACGCACTGAGCGGTCTTCATAACCTTTTATCAGACATCTATGCCTTACCAACACAGTTTTAGGTCATTAAGAATACTCAAGTATCAATAAATCACATGACAAAGATGAAGTACATAATAATTATGTAAAATAGACTAAACTCTAATTTGGAAATCAACATAGCACATGCAGATCAGTTATCTAAAATATGTGCAGATTCTTTATTATTTTCATTTAAAAAATCATGACTATGATTAAAAATAACACTATATCATAAAAATAGACATAACTGTTTCAGAAATCTTCATAGCATGTACTGATCAAGTATCAAAAATGTGTGCAGACTTAAATATTTTTAAGTCCATTTTTGGGCTCTATGTACAAAACTCACGTCCATTGAACACGAGTTGACAGTTAAACCAGTTGAAGTCTGACTAATCAGGGACTCAGTTAAGGACATATGTTTACCATTCTTTTTATAAACAAAAGTGCCAAACGTATGAAAATTGATTATGGAGGACAAATTAATAATTGCGGTTTGTGCCAGGCTGGAATTATATGTCACCAAATCTTTTGGATATCAGAATAGAAATTTGACAGAAAAAATTTGAGCAAGATTTGCAAGATTTGTACAATGTCGACATTTCGCGCGGAGCCTCTCCAGCTGTAGATACATGCGCTACTATTGGGTATAGCTACAGTCCAGTGTGAACACCATATGCTAAAAGTGCATTCAAGACACACATACTCTGGGTGAATGTAGCATAAGGCTTATTAACGTGTGTTCTTCTATTGAGGCACAGAGTGGAATAGTCGATCCAGTTTGGAATGAGCAATCCTAAAGTAAAAGTTCAATCAGGCTGCTGATACAGGAAAGAAAGCCGTTTGGTAAATCCCCAAAGTATTGGGGGATTATGAGATTTATTCAAAATGAACGATGCATTTTTAAAGGTGAAAGCTTTTATAGTATGATGTAATTTTGACTGTTTTTGTATCAAACTGCATTTTAGTTACTTCTGCTGTGGATTTCTTTCATACTAGAGCTGTGAGACTAGCTATGCTAAATTTCTTTTCTACTCTTTTGCATAAACTGATTTTATTGAGGATCCTGCCTGGATTCAGCCACCAATATGACAAGTATCTCTGCAGGGATGAATAAGAAAACAAAAAGCTCCTAAATAATAATGGTTTGACCGTGAAAAACAATTGAGAATCAGTTAGATGATTGTCCCTTAATCTAGGCTGGGCACCTTGTCTTGGACCAAACCCTCAACAGTAAGAAGAGAATGTTGTTGAGCAGGTTATACAAATGGCTGAACTCAATATGTGAGTTTTGGCACCTTCCTCACCTGAGTACTACAAATAAATATATGTAGTTTAGATACATTGTGATAAAAAAAAATCAGAGTTACACAATTCATTTTTGTTGTTTTAAAAGAGCGCACTTTTGAATGGTGTAAAGCAATTTGAAATGTTTTATGCTTACTGGTACCTTGAAATTGTGCCTCTCACCTGACTCACCTGACAGACTACACCCAGGGAAACTTATGCTTGAGGGAACAGGGAATGTGAACTTTACTTTGCTGATCATTTCACTGAAAGAAGGGGCACTACTTTGCTTTGTCAGCATGCTAAGGTAAGTGCAATTGAATAGATTAAAAACAAGAAAATAGAGATTGAGGTTCTGTAGATTTTTCTTTTGTTGTCCATCTGTGCATTGTGCAGAGCTGTGACCACAGTAGAGGACCATTGTCTCTTTAGTATATGAAGTGCACGCTCCTCAAAGATTTCCTTTGAAGAGTAGGACTTTGTAAGGTAGAGTTGCAGCAAAGTCTGTTTGGCAGCAAAATGTGTTTTTATTTATTCAATTCATTCACAACAACAGTCGTCTTAATGGGCTTTGTAATTGATCTAATTACTTGAAGTGTTTTTCAAATTTAGACACACTTCCATGCCACGAGACACGCATGATAGTAAAAGCAATACAGACCTCCAATACCTGCAGTCCTCAGCGTCTACATTTAGAGATTCTGAGCAAAAATATAACTTCTGTCTCCTGCTTTTGATGGATGGGGTGAAGGATTCTGAGTTTTTGCTCGAAGAATGCAGCCGGCTTATACAAAGTGTCAACAAGATAACTTAGAGCTCATGCAGCTGAGCTGGCAGGGCCTCTCTATCATGACCCAACCTGCACTTTCACGTGGACTGTGTTGACACTGTGGAAGAGAAAAGAAGACTGGTGTAGTTTACCGAACCCAGAGAACCTGTTCTGTCAGAATGCAGGTGTCACTTTTGTACTTATACAACATTCAAAAGCATAATGAATGAGGAGAAAATACATTTAGATAAAAAAAAAAGATTTTCTATATTCATTCCCTTTGTTTCTTGTGCAAGTTTTCTTTTAACTTTGTTAGTTCCCTATTTATAGTTAATTCCCTTCATGTGCTTTCGTTGTTTTTTTGCCTTTTTTTTCTAACAAAAATATTTTTAAGGAAAGTAAAAATTCTGTTTTTTGGGGATTATGCTGTCCCCTAAGATGACTTTGCTCTTTTTATGAATGCAAAGAATGTCATAAATAATCATGCTTTAAAGACCAGATAATTGTGACACCCTCTTTCACACAATTATGCAAATGAAACATGCATTTACAAGGGTGCATTTACAAAACTATTTCGGACACCCCTAACCCTCCAAATGCCCCTAAAATTGGAGGGGTAGGGGAAGAATTCTGATTCAGCCTTAGTGTTGCCTTCAATACAGTAGATCACAAGATTTTATCTGATAGACTTAGGAGTCTGGTGGGGCTTTTAGGAAATGTTCTTAAGGGGTTTTATTCCTACCTTACAGGTCAACGCTTGTAAGTATGGACACAGACTCTTCAAGAATCCATGAAATAAGATGTGCAGGTTCCCCAAGGGGAACAGAGGGGAGGGGGTAGGGTAAAGGGTGGGCTGGGTTTCTATTTTTATTTTCACTGTCTGTTTTTTGTTTTTAACTGTAAAATCTCTAGAGTATAAGAAGCACTAAAGTTCGATTTGATTAGATGTATATTCAATTATTTATGATATATCATTATTCTTTTCTTTTTTTGTCACTGCAGAGTTTTCGTCAAAGGAGACAGAGGAAAGAAAATGTCTTTGGTAAAAATGTCTTTAGCCACAGTTAGTGTCTTCGTGGTTTTTTTTATAGTGTTTTTCCTAAATTATAATGACAACACCTCTGCGATCCATCAGCCTACAGTGACTGATCAAAACTATGAAATGGAATGGAAACAAAAGAGTGACACAATGCTGGCCAAAAAAAAATCTGCATATACGTATTTGGGGCCAAAATGTGAGCAAAACATTTCTGCTGCCAACATCTTCGGCTTCAACTCTTTACCTGGTCACATTAAAGACTTTCTGTTCTATCGCCACTGTCGCCATTTTCCCATGCTGCTGAACGTCCCGGACAAATGTGGAGGACCTGAGGGTTCTGCTGAAGTCTTCTTGCTCCTCGTCATCAAGAGCTCGCCAAAGAACTACAACCGCAGAGAGGTGCTGCGTCACACCTGGGCCAAAGAGAGACTTCAGAACGGAGTGTGGATCCGGAGGCTCTTCATCTCAGGAACACAGGATGATGGTTTTGAGAAAATGACAGTGAACTACCTTCTTGAAATTGAGCATCGCAAATACAACGACATTCTCCAGTGGGACTTTCGTGACTCCTTCTACAACCTCACTTTGAAGCAGATTCTCTTCCTGGAATGGATGGAGAGAAACTGTCCTCATGTTCGCTTCATCCTCAATGGAGACGATGATGTCTTTGCCAACACCGACAACATGGTGATGTACCTCAAAAGCCTTGAGGACAATGATGGAAGCAAGCATCTCTATGCTGGTCATCTGGTTAAGAATGTGGGACCAATTCGTGATCCATACAGTAAATATTACATTCCAGTGCAGGTTCATGAGTCTGAGTCATACCCTCTTTACTGCAGCGGTGGAGGCTTTCTATTGTCAGGATATACAGCTAGAATCATATACAACACGTCACACTTCATCATTCTTCTGCCCATTGATGATGTGTTCATGGCAATGTGCCTGGAGAAGGCGGGACTTCACCCAGAATCCCACAGTGGAATAAAAGCTCTCGGGCTGCAGATTCCAAACAAAAACGCAGACCCGTACGATCCATGTTTCTACAAAGAAATGCTTCTTGTTCACAGGTTCCTCTCAGTGCATATGCTTGTTATGTGGCATCATTTACACAATCCTCAACTCAACTGTTCACTCAGTACTAAAATGTAATCAAGGTTGTTTCATAAAATTGGACCCCTTTCATCATTATACTGTATACTTGTACAGCGCTTTTCTACCTTGTTCAAGCTTTTTTCTCATGATGGAGGACATGTATAATATAATTTAAGTTTAAAACTCTGTTGAGAATGTGTTTATTTAAATTTTGATGGATCAGGAGCAGACAAAAACCAGCGGTTTGAACAATTGTACATTTTGAACTTTTCTTCAATTCATAATTTCCTGGCAGGAACTTACAAACAACAAAACACGTGTTGTGTTGGGTTTAGGGTTAGCTATGGAGTTAGCCACACCCAATCATGCATCCAATCAATCATTACATGATAGATTTGGCTTTAGTTTGATGGCAAATGTATCTTCTGGCCCAGCCCAATGCATTGACGCAGACTTGGTGCCAGCAAATGGAAACAGGAGTGTCCAGGGTGGCACAGGTGTCACGAACAAAAACAAAAGAAACAATTGTGTAATCATTGTTGACTAAAACACTTTAACAAGATGTACTCTTCTGGAGTTCAGGCTCTGTCTTTATTATCATGGACAAAACATCAAAAAACACACGGAGACATTCACATGTAGAAATGATCATGTTCATAAATGGGTCTAAAAATTATTTACAACAACATGGACCTGTGCTGTTTTTAGTTGAACAATTAAAATGAAACATAAAAACTGTATTTTGTAATTGAAGATGCCTTCACACGAACACTCACGTTGACCAGATCGCCTGAAAAAAATCGTGCAGTTCCAAAGACTGCCCGATTGGTGGTGCTATTTCCTGAACAAACGAGACAAAAAGCTTTAAGAATCATACTATTCCTTTTAACATAAAGCAGAAATTAATGCACCTCAATACAGCAAATCTACATTTATAAACAATTTAAAACACTTTTGTGATTTTAAACATTTTTTATTTTACAGCCCTCACTTTCGTGATCTTGCGCGTCTTGCCATTGGATTTTTTTTTTTATATTTAACATTACCTGTGATTTGAATACACAGCACCTTGTGCTTTTAAATGTGCTGCAGTCAAGCTTGGTATAAATATGATCATGATAATCATATAACTAGTATAAATGATAAAACACATAAACAGATTTTAATGATCATCCTGTCTGTTATAAAAAAAAGTTTTGCTGACATAGAATTGAAAAAGCGCCATTAAAATTGCTGTTGTTACTGTAGTTTTCAAAACGTCAAGTCAAGTTGAAGTGTGTCAAAAATTTTCAGTTATTTAGAAAGAAAGCCCAGGTTCTTTAGAGCATTTTGTCTGCAACTCAAGTTTTGTTTTCTGTGAAATTTATGTAGAAGGGGTTTTGCTTCTTTGCTCCTTTTTCTTCCTTATTACTGTACAGAGCGTATTGTTGTTGTCTCATGTGGTAAACAGATGTGTATTGATGCTGATGAAAACACCTCCAGTAAAACAAACAGAAAGTCTCTTATGTAACATGTGTTTTTGTTTTCCTGGATTGCATAATGTTCTATATTCATATTTTGTATATTATTATTCTGTATGTGCAAGTGAAAATGTGACACGATTCTGAGTTGCTCAATGTGTTTGACTGAGAATCAGTCAAACACATTGTTTAAGGTTTTGTGACACCCCCACACTTTTTCTACATTTCCCAGACATTCTCTGACTCCAAAAAATCCTTTAAGTTAAAACTCGGTTGGCGTCTCCAACTGTGCACCACTGTCTCCACGTTGTTGGAAAATGGTCCCCCATTCTCTTCAAGCTTTTCTGACTTCAGTCTCCCTTTTCCCCCTTTTTTTCTAGAGTTCTACTCATTATATTTAGTAGTTCCTCTTTGCATGCCTTCAGGGTTTGGATCGATAACTTCCTCTGTCTGTAGTCACGCCACCGTGTCTCTCCTTCCCTTCATCCTCCCTCAGTCTTTGTAACTTGTTCAAGTGCTGCTCTTTGTCAGTAGAGTCCAACATCTCAGAATAGTCATATTACTCTTTACTCTTCAGTTATAGAAGATCGCAAACAGTTTATTTTGGATTCATTTCAGGCCACTTTTTTTTAGCTCCGGCAACAGTCACCTGTCAATCAAAGACCACACCCTCACCTATGTGCAACTTGATCTTAATTATATAAAAAAGGAATAATGAAATGGTTATTGAAACCTGACTGGAAGTAGTTTGTGAAGTTAGATTTTAACTAAAAGCCACCTAGTGGTTACCTAGTGAACTGACTCAAGCTTGTGTTGTCATATTGAAGACCCACTCCAATAAAAACCGTGTATGTCTTTGTTTTCTTCATCTGAACTGTACGGCTGGATAGCTCCAGTAATGCTCCTCATTTTGACTCAACTCATTTTTTGTTTCACCAGTAATGTTAGGTTGGGGTTGTGAGGAGCTGTACCAAAAGAGTGTGTGAACATATGGATGAGGGGAAGCAAGTGCGGACTTAGTCCACACACCAATGGTCCCACCTACAACATAGAGGTGGATTTCTTTTAAGTATGATTTTCTGATATATTTTTCAAAAATAAGGAAAAAGAAACAATTCAAAAACACAATTACAAAGAAAGAAAATAGGAATAAATAAATAAATAAAAATAACAATAATAAAATAAAAAGAAATATGCACAAATGTATAAATAAAATCATACAAACAATATACTGTGCTACCAATCTATGAACAGCAGAGACACTGAACACCTCGTACCTGTCTGTAATTGAAAGTTCGCTGGGTCATTTCTAAGGTCAAGGACATGACATGCTCTGAGAAAGGTGACCAAATTTCAGAAAATTTAGATCCAGTACCATTAAGGGAATATCTGATTTTTTCCATCTGATAAAAGAAAGTGAGTCTTTTATCCACTGTGAGTGAGTGGGTGGGCAAAGATCTTTCCAGTGGATCAGGATAGTCTGACGGGCAAGTAGTGTCAGAAAGGCAATAAGATCCTCTAACCAAGGAGGAAGAGAATGATTGTCCGGAAGTATACCAAAAAGGGCTGTCATTGGGGATCGGTTTACTTTGACATTACAGACAGAGGATAAAGAGTCAAATACAGAGTCCCAGAAGTCAGATAGTGACGGGCATGTCAAAAACATATGAGTAAGATCTGCAGGGCCTAGATTACATTTCACACAGTTAGGATCAGTACCAGGAAAAACTCTGGCAAGTCTGCTTCTAGACCAATGAACTCTATGAACCACTTTTCATTGAATGATACAGTGCCGGGCGCATATTGATGAGGAGTGAATTCGTCCAAGCACAGATCTCCACTGATCATCATTTATGTCCACACGGAGCTCTTCTGACCAAGCCACGTGTAGATAGTCAGATGTTGAATCAAGGGTGGATAGCAAAAGGTTATACATTTTTTATATTGTACCCTTCAGAGAGGGGGTTAATCCCCATGAGAGTGTCAATCATAGAGGCTGTTGGGGCACTGGAAGGGTCAGGGAAATGACGACAGATAAAATTACAAGCCTGCAGATACCTGAAGAAGTGAGTGTTGGGCAGATTAAACTTTTTAGATAATAATTCAAACGGAGCTAAAGTTCTATCTGTGTAAAAATATTTTACTGAAACTAAGCCACGACTTCTCCACAAGGCAAAAGTCTTATCAGTAGATGATGGAGGAAACAGAGGGTTAAGATAAAGTGGCGACATGAGAGAGATTGTTTGGATTCCAAGGTGCTAGAGGCGGATTTCTAATGAACTCCTGCAACTCTGCAGAAACTATGTCCTTGAAAACAACACAGATTTTTTGATTCTGGCTTAATAACAATAAAGGGCATAATTGTAATTAACAGACCACTGGAAACACCTTTACAATAGATCAAAAGATGATTGGAGTGGGACCTTAAAAACAAGAAGGCAACATTTTTGACTTGGTTCTGTCAGCCTCCTGGACTTCCTTGCTAAAACAAATTCTTATTCAGGTTTTTAACCCCTTAAGATAGTAAACCTGTTTGCCTGTAATTGGTGTTTACCTTTCAGCATATACCCCTATGGGTTGCCACAGCAAATCCATTTTCACTAATTTGCATGGGTGGTCTGGTAGAGATTTTTACGTTGAATGCCCCTCCTGATAAAACCCAGACCCAGACTTGGACCCCTATTTGGCAACATAGTTAGGCAGTAGCACAAAGGGTCTTGCCTAGTGACCCACAAGCTTAACACGCCCCCTGGGATTCAAAACGATGCTCCAGTCCTGTGCTTAACCAACTGAGCTGTTATTGCTTGTTTTATGAAAATAATACAGTATTATCCAAAGTTGAGGGTGCTTTCTTGCAGCACTAAACTCTTGGGTATAACCACAACTCTGACTCTCTCTATTTCCAGTTAGAACATATAACCATGTTTGACAGCCTCTAGAACTTCCCCACAAACATGTTTTTGTGGATAGTCCCTAACAAGTTTTTCTGTAAGAACTCAATGTAGCTGATTATTAAAGGCTTGTTGGCCTTTAACTTGTTTCTCTCCCAACCAGTTCTTCACTTTGTTTGTGTGGCAGCTTTCCTTTTATCACAGTTCTCTTTTCTTTCCTCAAACAGATTTGCAGTTTCCCCTCTTAGCTCCTCAATAACTGGTTTATCAACAAACGACAGTTGTAAAGCAGCCACTCCAGTTTAAGAGGCTCTGCTTAGGTTTAATCTTTGTAGTTTTGTACAGCTATTATACAGCTTTTTTTTTTAATAATGTAACGTTCATTGCTTTAAAATTTTCATCATAGTTAATATTTATATGTACAAGCTCAGCTCAAGACTTTTATTTTTTTTAATTTGAAATGCCCCTTAAATTTTCCAAATATGGGGAGAGATGGATAACATAGACCAATGCGACTTTTAACGTACTGTGAGGAGTCAACAAAAACAGGTTGACAGTTCCAGGACAGGAATTCAACCTTTGCATGTGCATTAAACTTTCTACAACTGACTGTATTGCAGCAGTAATTTAAGTTTTTGCAAAACTCCTCCAGTGTTCCTTTACCCTTAGGACAAACTGTCCTGCATCTTTTCTATTGTACCCTGCTTAGACACCGCTGGCTTTATCAACTGTGAAGACTGTACAATGCATGAGGATGAGAGGAATCAGGTTTGTCTGAACAAATTAGCATGAAAACCTGCAGGACAGCAGCGTAACTCGAGGGGAGGGGTTGGGAGACACTCCAAGTGCTCAGCGCCACACCTTTGTCAAAAACAAGACGGTGAGTTCAAGAGAAGAAACCAAACTATTTAACCCTGTTGTATAACATCAAAGTCCAAAGTTGGCCCAGAGTCTTAAAAAACAACAACAACTCAGAGAGTAAAATTTACATATTTTTGCAACTGAAACACAGAATGCAAAGAAATAAGTGATGTGCCTTTTTATCTACGTATCTGTAATATTTATCTAAAACTGACAAAAATGAGAAACAATTGAATGACAGCGACACAAAGCTTGTGAAATTTGAAAATGAAATTTGTAGGGAAAAATGGGAGAATATCGCCCCCTGGTGGAAGCTTGAGGTGACACCGAAAAACCTATTAAACGGGTCACTACAATTCAATTCAATTCAATTCAGTTCAATTCAATTCAATTCAATTTTATTTGTATAGCCCAAATTCACAACAACAGATGTCTCGATGGGCTTTGTAATTGAAAAGTAAATATAAAATCAAAATGATCATAAGTACATAGAATTCAATAAGAAAATACTAACGTGAACTAACTAAACAGACTAAACTAAACTGGACATCCCTGCCCTTAGGCTCTCCTTCGCGGTTACAAAAAAAAGAAGTCCCTTCTCGAGATTTTGTATAGTCATTGGGAGATCTCTTATCTGTGGTTATCCTTTCATCCTTTTTTTTTAATTCACTGTTATCCATAATATATGTTTTCTTTTTTTATTTAGTAATATTTGTTTTTTTTAATTTGTATTATAATTATTTATTATTTATTTTCAATGTGTTTGTATAAAGCTTTTGGCACTTGAACTACAATAATTCCCACTCCAATCATCTTTTGATCTATTTTAAAGTGTTCTCAGTGTTTTTTTAATTATGGTTAAGCCAGTTTTTAGCCAAAACAAACAAACAAACAAACAAAAAACAGTGTCCCTTTCAATGACTTTGATAGCAGAACGTATGATATGAGTTTATATCCAACCATAAAATACCCAGCAGAATCACTACTCAAAGTGCTACCCCTATTGATAATATATTCACAAATAATATAGAATGCACTCATATGAGTGGACTAATGATATGTGACCTATCTGATCATTAACTAGTTATTGCACTATTTGACATCAATGTAAAGACAAAGAAAATATAAAAGAATCAGTCTACAAAAGGTTAAAAAATGAAAAAACTATGAATTCTCTTAATAATGACTTATCCAGACAAAACTGGAACTCTGTGTACAGAGAGAAAGATGGGGACATTGCATCATGTTTTTTTTTTTTTTTTTTTTTTTTTAATATATAGCTCACTTTATAATAAGAACTCTCCAATTTATAAATTTAAGAACAAATTTGCCAGATGCCCTTGGTTAACCACCGGTCTACAAAATGCTTGTAAAAAGAAAAATGACCTCTATAAAAAAAATCTTAAAACAAAGGTCAAGAGAAACTGAACAAAGATAAAAGTCATGCAAGAATAAACTAACTGAAATAACACGGTGTAGTAAAAAAAGTGTACTTCAATAATCTACTGAATGAAAATAAAAACAATGTGAAGTGAGTTTGGGAAATATTAAATAACATATTTAAAAATGGGACAAAAAAGCGAACATACCCAGACTACTTTACAGATGAGAGGGGTCAAAACTATAATGTCAATGACACAGCAAAAGCCTTTGTAACTATTTTGTAAACGTGGGTCCAGAGTTGGCAGGGGAAATTCCAAAATGCAAAACAGGCAAAGACAATAATCCAGCCAATCGAAAGGATCCCACACTCAATCTTTCTCTCTGATGTGGACAAAAATGAGTTGATATCAATTATAAATAAGTTCAAGAGTAAAAACTCAAAAGACTGTGGGGATATAGATTTGACAGTGGTGAAAAGGGTAATTATTAGTAACTCTATGCCTCTAACATACATATGTAACTTATCATTACAAACTGGGAGATTTCCAAACCAAATTCAAATTGCAAAAGTGATTCCTATCTATAAGAGCGGAGACAAACACCTATTTACAAACTATAGACCTGTTTCTCTCCTTCCACAATGCTCAAAAAATTTAGAAAAATTATTCAATAATAAATTAGTTACATTTATTGATAAACACAACATTATAAATGAAAACCAATATGGTTTTAAAGAAAACAGATCAACCTCATTAGCTATCATTGATACTGTGGAGGAAATCACAAAAGCTCTCGACAAAACAAAAAAAGAAATATGCAGCTGGAATTTTCATTGACTTAAAAAAAGCATTTGACACTCTCAATCATTACATCTTACTTGACAAACTGGAAGGGTTCGGGATAAGGGGACTAGCGCTTAGTTGGTTCAAAAGCTATTTAACACTTTGTCAAGATTGATGAATTTACATCAGAAGCCAAAGAGATAAGTCATGGTGTCCCACAAAGATCAATTCTGGAGCTGCTGCTATTCAATATTGACATAAATGATATATTCAATGTTTCAAAAATCTTAGAACTCAAATTATTTGCTGATGATAAATATATTCTGTTCTACAGACAATCATAGAGAACTCATCAATGTGGTGAACACAAAGTTAAACAAAATAAAATCATTGATGGATAACAAAAAAATATCTTTTAACCTAGATAAAATCAAAGTGATGTTTTTTGGTAGCTACAACGCCAATACCGATTAAAATAAATTAATTAATCAATTGAAAGTGTCACAGAAATCAAATTCTTAGGGGTTGTTATTGGTAACAAACTAAGTTGGAAGCTACACATCAGACACATACAAACTAAAGTCTCAACAACTATTTCAATCATAAATAAATCCAAACATATATTAGAATACCACAGTAGATGTTTATTGTGCTGCTTCTTAATATTAACATGTTTCACCTACTGTATAGAAATTTGGGGGAATAATTATAAGAGTTCACTACATCCTCTCTGTTTACTTCAAAAACGAACCATCTGAATTTCACAAACAATTTATTTTATCAATCCAGACTTTTAAAACTGTATGACCTTGTTGATTTTTACACCACACAACCTCTATACAGAGCCAGTTGGAAATCCTTACCATTCAACATCCAAAAACAGTTCTTGGAAAATGAAGGAGGCTACAAACTGAGGGGATGTAGGAACTTCAAGATCAAACAGATAAGAAAGTTTCTGTGTTGCTGTGTATGGCACTAAACTTCATAACAGGGGAAGTAATGAGCTCAAACAATGTTCAAATATCCAAATATTCAAGAAAATGTATAAAGAGACTGACCTGGTTCACAGCTCACTGGTTAAATGTGATCATGTGTTCTAATGAGAATCGGTGATATTACATAACTGTTACCGTTACAGTTTACTAAGATCATGAATGAATGTTTTCTGAAGATAATCAATTATTAATACACTTGATTTTGTTACTTAAAAAGGTTTATCTGATCAGAACAGGATGTTGTGAAAACTACGTAAAACTATTAAATGAATTAACGCAGTAGGGGTGGAATTATGTGAACTCGCTTCTTCCCAGTACTGTCAAACTTTTAGAGTCACTTTGCAATCAGACACTGTGGATTCAGGGCAGGAACGCAAAAACAAAAAATCTATCAACACTTACCCAAAACAATCTAATAAAACATTAAATATTTGATATTCATATTTACTTCCCTAAATAAGTAACAGCAAAACACCTTTATCACTCAAAAAGTTATTTTCTGAACAGATGACTAGAATATCTTGTGAAAAATCAGATCAGCGCCAAACCAAAAAGTAGAACATTAGGGTAATCAGCATATGCATACAGACTCTAAATACATGCATGATCTGAATGTGGTATACAAACCCAGCAGGGGTCTCATGTCTGCAGGAAACTGTCAGCTGGTACAACCTGGAGGTGGAACCAAACAGGGGAAGTTGCTGTGAGCCACAGTTCTGCACACAGATGGAAGTAGCTGAAATGGGGCTTAATTTTAAATCTAAACTTTAAACTTTTTCCTCTTTTCTTTGTTCGACCTGTTAAACAATCTGCACTTTCATTGAATTAATGCATTTTATATTTTTTAAGAACTTATTTTAATATTTCAAAAACAGGTTTTATCATCATTTTTATGATACCAGTGCTTTTTGGTCAGTTTAAGATGCAACGCAGAAGGATGTGTTCAAAAAGAACTCCAATTAGCCCAGATTGAAAATATATTTTAGATCAAATACATTAAAAATTGAAAACATTGTATCATTAATTGATGAACTGGTTGGGTTACTATTTAATCAAGAAAAAAAGTTACATTTTACTGTCACACACACTTTCCCTATAGATCCACTCTAATGAAAATTGAGTTTTTGCCGTTTTTAAAATGTTCTTGAGGCCTTTTTTGTCATGACGGAGAAGATTTATAAAGTAAATTAAGCTTAATATTGCATTTCGGGGTATTTCTTTATTCAAACTGTGATGAATCAGGAGCAGATAAAAAGTGCAGCTGGACAAAGCTGTGACGTAGAAAATACTACGGCAAGCCACAAGCTCCACACTCCGCTTCATTCTGATGCATCGCTTGGAGATGACAAGCTTTTCCACATCTAAGCTGCCATCTGGCTCAAAACTGTATACCTGGATAGCTCTAATATTGTTTGCCATTTTTGCTGCACCAGTAATGTTAGGTTGGGGTTGTGAGGAGCTGTAAACTAGCAGGAGTGTAAACAGTGGGATAACGGGAAATGGGGGCGGGCTTACTCAATTACCAGTGCTTCTCAATTATTTTTTTATAGGAAAAGAACATGTTTTGCACCCCCCCCCCATCCTCCTACACACACACTCGCCGACGTGACAATATATTACGTTAGTATCTATAAAAATTGTGTAAGTATACCTAAATTTGTATCTTTTAACATTAACAAAAGAAAAAAAGCAATATGAATCCACTTTCAACAAATATTAGCTTTATTTTGTCACACAGGAACCCTGTTAAAGTCTAAAACAGAAAAGAAGCTTAAAGTGAAACGAAACTAGAAACATTTTGACCAAGTGAACCATGTGATGCTGAGAAAAATAATTCAATCATTAAATAATAATAAATGTAAATTGATCTAAAACGTTAACACATGTTGATCTAACGCACCAATATATTGAACATTTTTAGTCTGAAGAATTAGGTAAAAAACATTGTGCTTATTTTTTTTTTTTAAATGATGGATAGTTCATTTATGATCTCAAAAAGTGCAGCTGTTTTCCTGCATTACCTGTTGTCTTTATGTCAAATACTGACACCAACTAAACCACAGACAGACAAAGAATACATGTATTGAAAATAAGACACGTCATAATATGTCCACAATAGTTAATAAAGAATGAAATTATTAGCATGAGCTGAGTAATCAAAAGGCACACGATGATCCTTGTTTTTTTTCGGGGGCATGTTTAGGAACATTTTTTCTCAATATTTACACTTTTATGCTGTAAATAGAGTTGCAAAGTGCAGCTGCTCTACGCCTGTGTGACATCTTCTCCAAGAACCGGAAGAAGAACTGGTTTGTTCTGGGGTTGTTGCTGCAGTGCTTGCCCTTTCTGGGGCAGCTGGGGTCCAACTTTGCAGCCTCACTGCTGATACGGTTCTTAGGTTAACTGGTGCCTCTAAATTGTCCCTAGGTGGCATGTTTTATAATTGTAGCAATGTGGTTGCTGTTTTTTTCAATACTAATTGTCATCAATCAATCAAGCTTTTTTTATTTAAAAGAAAAAAACACTTTGTGTGTTGTAGCTCAAAGCGCTTCAGAAACAACAAAATACAAAAAAGAGAAAGAACTTTGCACAGAGGCATGAAAAAAGGACTATACATTTAGAAGAGAGCTGAGCTCCGCAGTGAGAAAACAATATGTCTGAAATATCTTAAACCAGAAGCCAGTTCAGCCACAGAACATCGCCACAGCGCCCACCCACACCGGACAGCAGCAGGGTCCACTCCAAAGCCGTGAGGCTGCGATGTTGTACCCCAGTCGCCCCTGCAAGGGCAAGCTCCGTGACAAAAACCCCAGACCAAACCAGTGAGCCCTGGTACAATGGATCCCCACAGGAAACACTGGAGTTAAATCAAAAGTTAACTTAAAAGTATTTAAATATATAAAATCAGAAGTAAATTGAAATAAACACATAGAAATATAAATAAATACATACATTAAATATAACATGACTTTTTCAAACTCTCAAACCATGTTAGAAAGGTGCGTCTTGGGTCTCTTGTTAAAAATCTCTACAGTCCTTGAGGCTCTGTGGTAGGCTGTTCCACAGGTGACGACTACAAGGGCAGGAAGAAGCCTCACTGTAAATTTGGGTCCTCACCTTAGGAACAACGAAAAAGCCGACGCCAGATAACCTCAGGGTCCGCAAGGGCTCATATAAGAAGTTCATTGAGATGAGAAGGTCCATCCATGACCATTAAAAATGTCAAAAAACACAAAAAGAATCTTTAAATCAATCCTGAGAAGCAGGACTATGTAGTTAACCACCAAACAGGAGTGACTTCATACTTTTCTATTTGCATTTGCCTCTATCACTATTGTAGCAACAAAAACAGTTTAAGCTCTTAATGGAGTGCACTTTTCTGCACTTTTCTGTCCTTTCTTTCCTTTATTTTTAAACCAATTTTCTAATTTTATCTTTTCTTTTAAAGTAAATTTTACGTTGATTATTTCTATGATGTATTGTGATTTGAATGCATTTTTCTGTTTTGTGAAGCACCTTGAATTACTTTGTGTACGAATTGTGCTATACAAATAAACTTGCCTTGCCTTGCCTAATGGAGTGAGGACTGACAGCACCACAATGCATTCATCAGGGTTGACGAACAGATCCCCATAGCAAGTCTTTTGACTAGAAATTGTAATTGTCATTTTAATCATTGCATTCTCCAGCTCTAAGGAGGATATTCTTATTTTGTTTTCCTCCACCTAAATCTACCTCACATCCCCTTTCTGTCCAGAACTTAAAAGAATACATTTAAAATGACTTCAACTTTAACTCCAAATGAAGTTTATACAAACATGCACATTCTTTGTCCAAAGAGTCTATAGCAAAATTGTAAAAAATAAAATCTGTCTAACTCAAGAGGCTCTCTGCTTCTATCTGTTATCTCATCAACAATCAGTTCAATCAATCACCAGATATGGCACTTTAGTTTCATTAGTTAGTGCTGATGCCTGTGGGGTTTTGAGTCTTTTGCAACAGTTGATTTGTTATTTTTGTGAGTGTCAAGTTTGACAGCATCAAGTTTAAGCTGTTATTGTTACTAAATATTTTAATATGCTACTGAACTGGTTGCCAGGTTTCTGGAATGAATTGTCCTCCAGCCTTTTTATGGCCTCCAGAGCAGATTTAGGTTTTCAGGCTCATCTGAAATCCTAGAAGACCTTTGAGGAAACTTTGCTTGAAATTAGAATTTTATTTTTTTTTTTTACATTTGTTCTGAAGAAAATTATAGTTATCATTTTGCTTTTTTTTTCTTCAGCTTCTTAAGAATAATATTATTACATTCTCGAAAAATGTCACTAACTTATAAAAAAAATGAAGAAAAAAATGTCATATTATAAGCAGTTTAAGTCAATGAATAATAAATGAAAATCAATCTCTCAAATTTGAATGCCTTTGGATACAGTACCACCCCTTTATTGTTTTTATTGTTCTGTCTAAAACTTGAACTTGACGTCCTTCAATCTTAATGTAGTTCAGGTATTTGTTAAATTGTGAATCAGAAACCTGATAAGGCAAAAATCAACAGCGGTTTTGCCCCGAGTGCTTCTTCTCAGGCACTCTACAGGCCGTACCACAAGCTTCAAGTTTGTTTTAATAAAATCAAGCAGCTATGACAGATCTTAAACTTTCAACAAAGACCAACAGGTTTTTCCCCCCTCACTAATACTAAGAATGCAAGGCGTTCCTAAGACCAGTGCTCTGCTTGCCTGAAAGACGAAATTCAGGGTAAGAGAGTAACGAGAAGCGCTTGTATTTTGCCTCCACCCAACACTTCAGAAGTGTGAACGTCTTTCAGACTGCTGCCGTCTGACACGATGCTCAGGTGAGTCCTCTTCAGAAAAAACAGATCTGAATAATTTATCTGTATTTTCTGGGCTTTCTCGCGTTCAATCTTTACTCAAAGTCAGCCTAAACCAAAGTCACATTTACTTTATGTTTCATAGACTTACTTTTAATTAAAGAAAGTTTGAATGAGATTTAAGGTTCATGTAAAAACCTTTTGTCACTGAGGAAATTCATTCATTGATTTAGCTCACTTTTTTTTGCTGCAAATCCAACATTAAATTGACATCATTTTTGTTTTTACGTCAAGTAAAGTTGAACTTACTTAAAAAACATTTAAAACATTAAAAAATAAATAGCAAAACAAAGCCTAAAACTGCCTTTTTGCAACTCTTTCTTTTTAGATTCTGTCTCAGGACAAAAGAAAATAAGTTATTTTAAATATATATCAATCAATCCCTAACAAAACGGGACAAATTAGTAGCTCTTATCTTCAACTGAGTCTGGCATCCAAACTTTCCTGTTCTGCTTCATTTTAAGGAGAATTTTCCTATTTGCACTTGTGAAGCCAAATTAATGACAACAATTGCTGAATTAAATTAACATGTGAATTCGATGTCATTTCTTTTCAGAGCTGAAATGCTGTGTGTTGATGATTTACAACAGGGAAGTTGCTTAACTGTCTGGACACAAGCGCAACTTCAGTTGTGAAATTTAGTTCTTTCTATTTTGTCATCTCTTTTTCACGCACCTAATCAAAAGTTTAAAATACATTAAATGTAACTTGACTTTTGTCATGAAACAAAAAGGTTTTAAGCGGTTTGTCTATGTGTTTGAACAAATATTTGACTTTCAACATTTGTTCTTTAATAGTATCAGGTAAAGAACTAGTGTTTTTTTACATAAGACGGTGAAGTAAAAATAGTTCCTGTTTGTCAGCAATTATATGGAGTAGCATCATGTGATTTCTTTTTTCTCCTGCTTAGATCATATTTCTTCTTTTTTAAGTATAGACCAGACTTGTTTGTTATTGATTTATTTCAAACATTGTAGTCAAGCAATAAAGAATTGACACATATTTATCAAACTCATTACAGAAATGATAAAATGCATAGATTAAAAAGACAGAAAATAAAACAAAACAAAAAAGTCACTTAAATCACATTTGCTGAATTAAATACAGTAATCATTAACTAAAGTATAGGTAGAGCTTGATTTATTGGTTGAAAAGGAGTGGGAAGCTTATATAACCCCACCCCTGTTAAAATATACTAACTATAAGAAAAATTTTTATTATGTTTTTATTAGTGTTTATTATGGTCTTAAATTGCTTTATTTTTCATGTAATCTTTTAAGTTTCGGTTGATTTATATTGCAAGTTTTATGAGGGTAGTTAATGGAGTGTTATGTCTGATGCGACTTTTTTGTATCCTTGCAGAAATTCCTTCAAACACATTATGGAGAGGAAAATTTCCATCAAAGTAGCCTCTGTGGGGTTCATACTGTGCTTCATAGTTGCTTACCTGTCATTTGAGTCTTTTATTGGCACTGAATCCACTTTCCTTCAAATCAACGTAAGGAAGCAGAAAAATAGCACCGTGCCAGCCAACCGAAGCGCCACATATACATACTCTTGGCCGAAATGTGAGAGGGACAACTCTGTCACCAACATCTCTGGCTTCAACTCTTTACCTGGCCATTTGAAGGACTTTCTTTACTATAAAGGCTGTCGGCATTTTCCCATGCTGCTGGACCTCCCAGACAAATGTGGAGGACCTGAGGGTTCTGCAGATGTCTTCCTGCTCCTCGTCATCAAAAGCTTACCTGGAAACTACGACCGCAGAGAGGTGTTGCGTAACACCTGGGCCAAAGAGAGACTTCAGAACGGAGTGTGGATCCGGAGGCTCTTCATCTCAGGAACAATGGGTAGCGGTTACGAGAAGATGAAGTTAAATAGACTGCTTAAAATGGAGCAGCGCAAATACAACGACATTCTCCAGTGGGACTTTCACGACTCCTTCTTCAACCTCACTTTGAAGCAGATTCTCTTCCTGGAATGGATGGAGAGAAACTGTCCTCATGTTCGCTTCATGCTCAATGGAGACGATGATGTCTTTGCCAACACCGACAACATGGTGGTGTACCTCAAAAGCCTTGAGAACAATAATGGAAGCAACCATCTCTTTACGGGTGATGTGATTTACAATCCCAGACCAATCCGAAATCCAAAGAGTAAATATTACATACCTGTGCAGATTCATAAATCCAACTCGTATCCTGCCTACTGCGGAGGAGGGGGCTTTCTTCTGTCTGGGTATACAGCTTCAATAATTTACAAGATGTCGCACTCCATCCCCTTTCTTCCCATCGATGATGTGTACATTGCAATGTGCCTGGAAAAGGCCGGAGTTCGCCCTAAACACCATTTAGGCATCCGAACAGCTGGACTGCACATTCCCGACAGAAAAGCAGATCAGTATGACCCCTGCTTCTACAGGGATATGCTCCTGGTTCACAGATTCCTCTCGGTCAACATGTATGTCATGTGGCAAAGTTTACACGAGCCGGATATCAACTGTTCACTCAGTACTAAAATGTAGCCAAGAGATATTTGGGCTCTGCACACCACCTTTAAGCAAATGAAGCAGCATTTAGATGCGAAAACCCTTTTTTCTAATGATTAATGTCGTAATCCAACAGTTCTCTGCCATCATTTCAGCATCAATGCAGCTCATTTATTAATGGTATGAATGGATTTTAACAGAATCCTTATTCAACAGGTCATTATAGGTATTGACACCAAGAAGGAATTGTGACACTTAAAAGAATGTGCAATGTGATAAACCACACCACTTCACAGTTTAGCTAAGTGTTGCAACTTTAGTACAAAAGAAAGGTATATTTATTTATAGGGACATTTTGCATTTGAAATAGTTTATTAAATGTTTTTATTCTTATTTGGTCACTTTTTTTGTGAATCAGAAAAGCAAACTGTAATATATGAAGAAAGGTGAAGGTGTCCCATGATATAATGGTTAGATGTGCAATATTTTTTTGAATGTGAATAAAAAAATTCATGTCAATCCAAGTGTCTAATTTGTTCTTGTTGTCACTATGGAAGTTTTTTTTTTTCTTTCAAGCCTTATTTGTAGTCCTAAAAGGCTCAGTTTTCAAAGGCTTGTTCTAAATTATTGTTTTAATGTTATTTGAAATCAAGAAAAAAGAAAAAGTTCAATGCGTCCTTGAACCGTCTATTCAGCATTATTGAAAGAAGGGCATTCTTGTTGGACCACTCATCACAGGGATAATTTACATTCAGTGAAACGTCTTTTTTGTTTCTTTCCTGTCTGTGTCCAAACAATTCAGTTAAAGAGAATAATGAGAGCACTAGGGCACAGTTTGTAGAAATGATAAACCCTGAAAACGCCTCTGGTGCCAATGTTGATGAAATGCTGAATTCTGTTACTTCTAGCATCTTGAATGTTCTGGATGCCATTGCCCCTATGAAGGTTAAATTGAGAAAACATAGACAGAAAGCTCCCTGGAGGAATGATAATCTAGTCAGGGCACAGAAACAACAGTGCCGCAGAGCCGAGCGAAAGTGGCGCAAGTCAAAACTCCAGGTTCATTATGGAATATATAAGGCGGAGTTGTACGCTTACAACCAGATCTTATGCAGAACAAGGGAAAGGTACTTCTCTGAAATAATTGGAAGTTGCAGCAGCAACTCTCGTATCCTGTTCACAACAGTTAACAGATTAACTAACCCTCCAACCCAGCTACCAATAGAACTGGTTTGTACACCTGAATGTAATGAGTTTGCTGTATTTTTCAATGACAAGGTTCAGGGCATTAAAAAAGCCATCAACTCCACAACACATATAACTATCCAACGGCCACCTACTCACTCTAAGCTGACTCACTTTGTACCTGTCACTGACCAAACTGTCCAAGAGACCATCACCTGTCTGAGCTCGTCTACATGCTGCCTTGATGTGTTACCCACTAGATTTCTAAAGTCTGTCCTGAACAGTGTGTTGCCACCAATTACTCAAATAGTTAACATGTCTCTTCAATCTGGAATATTTCCAGAGGCCTTAAAAACTGCAGTCATTAAACCCCTCCTGAAGAAGAGCGGTCTTGATCCCACTGTACTGAATAATTACAGACCTATCTCTAATCTGCCATTTTTAGGAAAAGTCCTTGAAAAAGTTGTCTACAGACAGCTCACTGACTTTCTCTTATTAAACAATTCATTTGATGTTTTCCAGTCAGGTTTTAGACCCCATCATAGCACAGAAACTGCCCTTATCAAGGTAACCAATGACATCCGCCTGAACACTGATGATGGAAAAGTATCTGTCTTAATCCTGCTAGACCTGAGCGCTGCCTTTGATACTGTTGATCATGGGATCCTTTTGCACAGACTCCAAGACTGGGTTGGCATCTCTGGATCTGCCCTAAGTTGGTTCAAGTCTTATCTAGAAGACAGGAAATACTTTGTTGAAATTGGTAGTTGTGTCTCAGACTACATGGGCTTGAATTGTGGTGTGCCCCAGGGATCGATCCTGGGACCCCTTCTGTTCAACCTCTACATGCTGCCACTAGGGCAGTTAATACGCAGTAATAACATTTCTTATCACAACTATGCAGATGATACTCAGATCTATGTGTCACTGACAACAGGTGAATATGGGCCAGTGGATTCACTCAACCACTGCCTCCAACAGATCAGTGCGTGGATGCAGAACAACTTTCTCCAGCTAAACTCAGACAAGACCGAAGTTATTGTTTTTGGCCCACAGAAACAAAGAGAAAGTGTCAGCAGCTACCTTCATTCTTTGTCTCTTAAACCCTCAAATCAAGTCAGAAATCTAGGAGTAATCATGGACTCTGACCTGAACTTTAACAGCCATATCAAGTCAGTAACATCAGCGGCATTTTACCATCTGAAAAACATTGCCAAAATCAAAAACATAATGTCAAAGCGAGACCTGGAGATCCTTATTCATGCATTTGTCTCCAGTAGGTTAGACTACTGTAACGGCCTGCTCACCGGCCTCTCCAAACGAGCTGTAAAACAGCTTCAGTGCATCCAGAATGCTGCTGCTCGAGTCCTGACCAAAACCAGGAAGTATGATCACATTAGTCCTGTGCTCAGGTCTTTGCACTGGCTCCCTGTACCTCAAAGAATAGACTTCAAAGCAGCTCTGCTTGTGTACAAGTCTCTCCATGGCCACGCACCAAAGTACATCTCTGACATGTTAGTGCCATATGAACCATCTCGTACTCTGAGGACCTCAGGGACCGGCCTCCTGTTGATTCCCAGAGTCAGAACTAAACAAGGGGAATCAGCGTTTCAATATTCTGCAGCTAAAATCTGGAACAGCCTCCCTGAAGCCATAAGACAGGCCTCTTCTGTGTTCATGTTCAAATCTAGACTTAAAACATTTCTGTTTAGTCATGTATATGATTGAAAAGTCCTATCTGCACTTTTCTTTCCTTCCTTTCTTTTTAAATCCTTTTTTTTTTTTTTTTCTTTTAAAGTAAATTTTATGTTGATTATTTCTATGATGTATTGTGATTTTAATGCATTTTTCTGTTTTGTGAAGCACCTTGAATTACTTTGTGTACGAATTGTGCTATACAAATAAACTTGCCTTGCCTTGCCTTGCCTTTTTCTGCAAGCCTTAAAATATTATTTTACCGTTCCTCAAAAGTTCATTAGTTTTCTATAGAGGAAGTCTTGTTCTATTGAATTAAACTCCTTTGAAACCTTACATTCAGAGGTGATTATATTCGACTCAAAGGAGGAAGATGCGAGAGAAAAAGTTGAAGTTGGCGTTTCCTTGTAACACAGGAACAATTATCCAGTGTGCTATATATAAGCTGAAAATGAAACTGAATTTGCTTGGGTAACAAAGTAACCATACTCATGACATGAGAAAGTTTAACAAGTCAGAAAACGTCTAATGTTTTAGAATTTATTTCAAGTCAGAAGAACAGTTCAGCTAAAGTATGAATTCATAGAGTTTGACATATCTCTTTAATTCAGTAAAACAGGTCTTTTTTTTAATCCATTTTAATAGATTATCATGCATTTTCTTTAAGAACTGCTTAATTGTCTCTTAATTAGTTTCTTAATTAGAAGAAGTCAAGTCCATAAAATGGTTTGGGTTAAGATTATTCTTGTTTTGTGATTGAAAGTACATTTTGATTGTTAATCACACAATATTTTAAGTCTCACTCTCCAATCATCTCTTGATCTATTTTACAAGCGTTCCCAGTGTGTTATGATTGTCATTTTTAGCCAAAATTTAAAAAAAATTGGGTTGTTTTCCAGGACATAATTTCTGCAGAGCAGCAGGAGTTCATTTGCATCTGAGTTGAGGGTGGAACTGTTGGTGCAAAGTAAGCCTGCCCCTATTTCCTGTCATCTGTGTACATGCTCTCCTGCTAGCTTACAGCCCCTCACACCCTCAACCATCATTGTTCTTTGCTCATCATTACCGGTACAAAAAAATGATGAGTAATATTGGAGCTATCCAGCAGTACAGTTTTGATCCAGATGCCAGCTCCAACGAGGAAAACAAAGACGGACATGGATCTATTTTTCTGTAAGTGGATGCATCAGAATGGAGCGGAGCAGGGAGCTTGTGGCTTGCCGTAGTAGCATCTACATCACAACTACAAGCTTTTTCCAACTGCATCTTTTTGTCTGCTCTTGATTCACCTCAATTTGAATAAAGAAATACTCAGAAATGCAAATTTTAGGCTATTTTTTTTTAAACACGTCTTCCATCATGACAAAAAATGCCACAAGAACATGTAAAAAAAAAAACCACCCAAAACCAATGTTAATCAGAGTGGGTCTTTTAAAAAAAAGCACAGATCAATGTCAAAATAAATGTAAGCAGAGCAGAACAAAGTAAAAGTTGTAGAGCAGCCTGATCCCAGACTCCACTACACGTGATCCAGGCTCTGCCTCCAGAGGCAGATTTCAACACTGAACAAAATAACTTTGGCAATGAAATGTCATCAAACAATTATAGAGAATAAACCTAGGTGAAGGGTATTAGATATAGGAAATATACATAGCTGTACTGAATATATGTACAAATATGGCTCTTTGTAAAGACTGTTTCCCTACTCGCCTGACAGACCACGCCCTGAAAAACAGAGCTGCAAGGTAAACCAGTATATCATCCACAACTGTCTCAGTTACTCCAACAACCTGCCGTTTGCCTGGAACGCTGCCTACTCTGAACTGCTCTGATCTATGAATAAGTTTAGGTAAGCATAAACATTTAAAAACAATGTTGATCATTTCGCACAACTGTTGAGCAGTGTTTTATGTATACATTATTTACCCATAATGCAGTTTGAATTGATCATCTGTGCTTTGTAGTACATTTTTACCTAATGGATAAAACAAATACTCAGAATTATATTTATATTTATGCTTGTATGTATGTGTATTTTGTGTGTTTAACAATATCTAAAGTTTATGAAGAACTCATCCCCTATTTTAATCTCTAATCTGTTTTGCTGTTTTTTTTGTTTTATTTTTAAAATAAAGTTGTTGTTTAAAATAGAATCTAACTGATTAAAATTTTGGTCTACCAAAAAAACAACAACTATTTAGTTACTGTTTATGTTTTTGAAAAAAACTGTACACTTTTACTGGAAGATTTTCTGCATGTTTGTTAGCTTCCTCTCCAGTTTAGATCTGTCATGGCATTTCAACATTGTGAAATTTTTTTCCATGACATGCGGGTAGTCTACTTATCAACTACTTGCATGACTTCATGTTATGACAGACATGGGGAAGGGATTGCAGATGGCAAGATAATTAAGAAACTAACAATGAGGCCACAGTATTAAATGTTAATGTTTTAGTGACAGTAATTATGATTAATGCATCCTCCCCTGGTGGAAAAAGCCTTTGATATCTTTGTGACTATATCTTTTAGTATGCTAAATACAATAAGTCTAACTATTGTTCTGCCGAGTCAGATTCCTGAATGTCCAGTTTTACTTCATTTTAAAGAAAGTTTGTGAATTTCCCAGTGTCCTAGTTTCCTTACTAAATATCTTATCCTCTTGTCAGGGGCAAAATCACGTTAGCTTTAATCAAATGTGCATGATGTGGGGTTAATCAGCGGGCAAATGCTTAGTGTGACTGCTTCTTGATGACATTGTATGGATGGATTGTGTTCAAACGCACGTTTTAAAATTCAAATGAGCAAGACCCTTCGCGCTACTGCCTAACTATGTAGCTACAAGGGAGCCCAAGTCTGGATCCCCCCATTCCTGTCCCCAGCCAGGATAGAATACAGGGTTGTTGTAAAAATCTGTTGTAGAAATCTCTGCCCAACCACCTATTAGACCCCTAAGGGGATATCCCAGAAGGTGAACAACAATGTTTTTATTAGACCAACACTTACTTAACTATTTAACATCAGAGACGTCGTCAGCACATCTAAATAACACACATGCTCGTTGACATATCATAACTCCTCGACCATTTATGCGATCACCATGAATAAGCTGCTTCTGACGCAGAGAAAAGCAGGTTTTCATATAGACTTTTCACAGTTATTCCACACATTACTAAAGTAAAGTGTGGCGTATCATCACAAGGCTGCTTTTCTCTGCTTCAGAATAAGCTGATTCACGGTGATCGTGTCAAAGGTCAATGCGGTGCACCGTCAATGAATGGTTTATTTTTAAATGTATGCCACATATAAGACGCTTCAAACTCTAAGGCGCATTAAACCAGACAAAGGATTCAGAGATAAGTCCATCAGTCAGTGACTTTATTAACCGAGTTCAGACTAAGTCTAGAACTTGTTTGTAACACGCTACAGGTTTGCCACATTAAAAGCATTAGCCACGTGTGTGCAACACGATAAAAGACAGACTGGTACCACTAAAATAAGGTGCATTGGTATAAATGATTAAAGACTAAAATGAATTTACTCTTTAAAAGAATGTGAACACTGGAGCAAATGCTTCAGTGTTAAAGGGTAAAAACTGGGAAAAGTGGCTGACCCAAAAAGTTTTACATTTATGCCTTTCAAATTCAGATAAAACTGATTTTCAATGGAATGTTATTAAGCTGCAGGCTAATCTTGATTATCAAAACCAGATTAGATGGTGTAAAGCCTGATGTGATAAACATACTCTAAATCTTTTTCTGTCACTTCAGACTTTTGACCGACATCATGAAGAAGATTCTCTCCATGGCATCGGCCACTGCAGTGATGATAGCTCTTGTCGTGGTATTTTATCTGGGGTTCTTTCAAGAATTCTCAGAAACTCATTTAAGTTTGCATGATCCTGTTGAGTGGCAGGATGACAGTCACATAACGCTGAACAGCCAAATTTCAAAACAAAGGTACTTCTGGTCTAAATGCGTGAGGGACAATTCCGTTGAAAGCATCTCAGACTTTGACACCCTACCTGATCACATAAAAAACTTCCTTTACTATCAACACTGTCGGACATTTTCCCATGCTGCTGGACACACCGCACAAATGTGGAGGACCCAAGGGCTCTGCAAAGGTCTTCCTACTCCTGGTCATTAAAAGTTCACCTGTGAACTACGACCGCAGAGAGGTGCTGCGTAACACCTGGGCCAAAGAGAGACTTCAGAATGGAGTGTGGATCCGGAGGCTTTTCATCTCGGGAACACAGGATGATGGTTATAACAAGAAAAGGCTAAACAGACTTCTAGCACTGGAGCAACGCAAATACAACGACATTCTCCAGTGGGACTTTCACGACTCCTTCTTCAACCTCACCTTGAAGCAGATTCTCTTCCTGGAATGGATGGAGAGAAACTGTCCTCATGTTCGATTCATGCTCAACGGAGACGATGATGTCTTTGCCAACACCGACAACATGATTCTGTACCTCAAAAACCTGCCAGACAATAATGGAAGCAACCATCTCTATGCAGGTGATGTGATAAAAGGGGCAAAGCCAATTAGAAGCCCAAAAAGTAAATATTACATACCAACTCAAGTGCACAATTCTGGTCTTTACCCTGCCTACTGCGGCGGCGGGGGCTTTCTTTTGTCTGGATATACTGCCTTGATCATGTACAACATGTCACACTTCATCCCCCTTCTCCCCATTGATGATGTGTACCTGGCAATGTGCTTGGATAAGGCCGGACTTCATCCAGAATCCCATATGGGTGTAAAAACAGCTGGACTGTACATTCCAGATGCAAACGCAGATCGATATGACCCATGTTACTTCAGGGAAATGCTTCTTGTCCACAGATTCCTTTCTGTTAACATGTACGTAATGTGGCATGATATACGAGACCCTGATCTAAATTGCTCTCCCAGTTCTGTCCTATAGCCTACAAGTAAAAACAAAGACAATTGCTGTGAGTTTATGTTATTATTTTGTCATTTTTATTCAGTTATTTTTATCTTGCTTTTTCTTTGCAAAAGAATTGTATATTTTTCTTCTTGTTCGAGTAATGAGATAAAACATTGGCCTGTAGTATGTGCAGATGGTGAATACTTAGTGCTTTACCTGCTTCTTAGAGTTCCCAAAGCGCTGATGGCAGCTATGCTGCCGAACACAACCCATAATCATCAGGAGCAATGTGGGGCTCAAGGGCACTTCGACACATGGGCGAGCAAGTCGGGAGCTTAGCCTGTGATCTTCCAATCAGAGGTGGACCGCACTACCTCTGCACAACGGTCGCCCAAGAGGAGTGATTCATTATGTAGTGGTTTAGTGAAACGACCTCAGTGCACAGTGAATGAGGCAACCACATTAAATATTCTGCATTAAATAAAAACAAGTGAAGGGAAACAACTGGCAGAATTAGATGATAAAACTACTAAAAGGGTCTGGAATGTGCAAAAATATTGACTGTTACAAAGGTTCAAATGAAATGTAAAATACAGCACATACTGGTTATGTATACTGTATACACACTGAGGACGCAAAAACCCTGCAATCTCCAACCTGTTTTGCCTTCATTCCATTGATGTCACTTTACACTTTCACCTTCGAGGCGGGGGGGGGGGGGGCATGTCTGTGCACTTTCAAATAGCACCCAGGTATTACAGATCTTTAAGGGGTGTAATCATCGAGCAAAGAGCAAAAACAACTATGTCTCAATGGCAGTAACAGATAAAAAGGCTGTTTATGTTGTTGCGTTTCCATTACACGTTCGGCTGACACGAGGACGCAGGCAAAGTTGTCGTTCATGCAAATTTTTTTCAAGTCATGCAAACTACAGGCTGCCGTTGGTAGTTTTTTAGAGCCGAAAATGTCAGGGAACAGTAAACAGAGGAGCTGACAGGCACACACATACATGACTATTTGTGTGTTTCTGTAGTTGTGTCTGCTTTAATGTATTAAGACGTACTAATATTCTGTGGCTTCTAATTGTGTTCAAAGTAAGTTATCAAAGTTCCTCATGTTAGCTCTGTGATTGGAAACCTTTAGTTTCTGGCAGAGTTTTTTCATCCATGAAGACACGCCTAAATTACTGGTGACTTTGCTATTTTTAACCTTGAGAAACTTCCCCGTAGTGCAGACATTAGTTCACAATTCCCTGTGTCATGCCAGTTTCTTCCTGCCCCCCTTCCAGGAATAGCAGTGAAACACACACAGCCAATTCAAACCCCCAAGTTAGTAGTTTTTCTGTAAACTGATGGCTCAAACTGTGCCTAAGTCTGACGTAAATCAGGCTTTTCACAACAGTGAACACACGCCCACATGGATTCAAATGCTTGATGGACTAAAATGTCAGGGAGAAAGCTGAAAACCTACCTAACCTTCTTTGGTTGGTGTTTTTCTTTATTCTTTTCCTCTAGTTTCTTCTTTTTTGAAAGGATTGGTGCTGTTCTTTGTTTTTTTATGTTTAGTCATGGTCTGTGTTCAGTTACATTTTCCCTGTAACAATGCATCAGTATCAAGTTTATATTTGATCTGCTGTTTTTGTTTTCTAAGTATCTATATGTATAAATTATTTTTTGTTTGTCATGTCAGTTTTTGTCTTTCAAGACCTGGTATTAATTTAGATTTCTGCCACCAAAGTGTTCTGCATTTAGGTCCTCCACAAACCTCAGTTTTTTTTGTGTTAAATGAAGTTTAAATAAAGTGAAATTTGAGACAGGAGTGGAATTGAATGAGTTTAGTTTGGGTTGTCTTGACTTTGTGTTTTTTGTCTTCAATAAAAAAGAAAACTAATATTTATTTATTGACCAACACATGCTGAGTGCTTGCTATCAATAGTATTTAGAACAGTAAGAACTACAGGAACTATTTTTCTTCCAAAACATTGTTGCACAGGTTATCTGCACCCAATATTCTGATTTTGTCCTTTTGATCAATTATTAAAAATTATTTAGTCACAGCTGAGCTTATTGCAAGGAACAGGAAAATGTGTACTGCAAAGCCAGGCCCCCTGGAAATAAGTCGAAAAAGAAAAAAATAATCTTCCAATGGGGTGAGAAAAATTGTCTTGACAAAAATTCTTCTTTTAACAACAAAATTATAAAATTCTAGTCATTAAGATATATTTTTAAACCTATTACATTTTGTTTTAAACTGGTCTTTATAAGATAATTTTTCCTTACAAGACAGAAATGTTTTTTTTTAAATATTTTTCTTTTTCTATTTTAAGATTCAGTTTTTCCACTCTCATGACTTTTTTCAGTAGTTTAAACTTTTGTAGAGATTTTCTAATGCTGGACTTTCTTTTTACCGAACCCAGACGCGTGAACAACAAAAATCTCATGGCTGCACCTGTCATTGTGAGTGACTGTTGCTTAAGTGCAATTACTAAAAATGAGTTTTCCCAGAATTTAAACAAGGTTGTGTTCTTTGCCTCAATACACATCAGTTGTTAGAAAAAAATGCAACATCGTTTCTCGCTAATGAGGTCATGTTTAAAAAAAAGCTCAGAAACAAGAATGCTACTGATCCTGCAACACACCCAAAGACTCCAAAAATAATCCCCCTAAACTAGAACATGATCTCTTACTCATTCATATTTTTAAAAAATAATGCTATCAACATTCTTATTTTTAACATAATAGTATTTTTTACATTTGCAATGCCAAGCAAAGAGCCAAATTAGACAACTGTATGAGTTTTGTACATTTTTCCCTGACCACAAAGCCTAACCCACTTAGATGAAAATTGTGTTTTTAACATGTCCTTGTGGTATTTTTCTGATTATAGAAGACACATATAAAGAAAATTAAGCTAAAATCACATTTCTGAGTACTTTCTTCAAATAGTTGTGAGTCTGGAGCAGACTAAAAAAATGCCATTTCAATTAAAGCTTATTTGTGATGTAGATAACAGACATCCTCAATCAAAGTCATCAAAAGATCACTTGGAACATTTTTACAATGGATCAAAAGATGATCAGAGGGGGACTTTAAAAACAAGCTGGGAAAGTACTAACTAACTAGTCCATTTATTAATCTAAAACCAATGAGCAGCTTTGACTACAGGATCCATCATCAGTATCTAAACAGATTTTTGCTGCAAATTATTATAATAAAATGACATCAAAAGTGTGTGGGCTGCACGGTGGCGCAGTAGTTAGCCCTTTTGCCTCACAGCAAGCAGGCCCCTGGTTCTAGTCCCTGCTGGGGGACCTGAAACAGAACACTAACATTCTTCTTTATGTATTCTTTATGTATGGAGTTAGCATGTTCTCCCTGTGCCTGTGTGGGTTTTCTCCGGGGACAAGTTCAAGGTTAATTGGTTACTCTAAATTGTCTATAGATGTGTGTGTTATTGTGGCACCTCTCCAGGGTGTCACCTGCCTTCGCCCACATGTGGCTGGGATAGGCTCCAGCAGCCCTGTGACCCCAAAAGGGAACAAACGGTTTAGAAGCTGAATGAATGACAAAAAGTGTTTTACAGTTCAGAAATACAGTGTCATATTTGAATGACCAAAATGATCTCATATAGGTGAACAAATTATCTTCCTAAAATGAAAACAGGTTGGTCCCCACTGTTCCTCATCCCATTCCAAACATGCCTTGCAGTTGCATCATTTTGGCCAGTACCTTGCTGTTATTTTATGTCGGACTTGAACAAGAGCACATTTACAAAGCTGCAGTCTGGTATTTGCATGGGTGTATTTGCAATCATTGCAATCACAATTTCATTGGCTGCAAACACTGTTGTTTCTGACATCACATGTATTGACAAAAAAAACATGTGAGGCCTAAAAACCTAATCCTTGTGACCTGCTGTGGTCACAAGGATGCTGGATTGGTGGAATAGTGAGAGTGCTAACCACTACACCACTGTGCTGCCCAGCTTCCTCTCTCAATCACAAAACATGCTTTATTTGAAAAAATGAAGCATGTTTTGGGACTTAGAGAGGAACACAAAATGCTTCATTTGAATAAATTCCTCTGTAGTTCATCCTTTTTTCTGTTTAAAATACTAGTTTGTTGTGCACCTTATGTCTAGAGGAACAAGGTATACCAAGAAGAAAAAGAAAGAAACCCAAATGCAATTCATTCAGCCCTCAAACTACCAAGAATACTTAATAAAGCAGCCAAGACAACTTACTATGTAACACAAATAAGGGTTTATTGCTCCAAATGCAATAATAAATGCAAAAAGAACCATTTAAGTTCAGGGTGAACCGAGACCAAAACAATAAGCTAAACAGAACTAACTCAAGTGTCAAATGCTCTTTTTGACACTTGAGTTAGTTCTGTTTTGAGAAAGAGAAATACAGTTCCACCCCCCCTAGGGTTAGTGAAGATACCAGATATTTAAAGTCCTCATCCTTTTCTTCCTCCAATCCTGAGCCGGCACCAGGCTTCCTTCCTCCAATCCATCTTAGCCACAAGTCCTTGTTCCTCCAATCCAGAGCATCTAAAACCAAACTAGGAGATCCTACAAACCTACAAAAAGAGCTTTCACTCCATACACGACACTCAAAATACAAGAAACCAACAAAAGCATATAAAAGTACGACAATGGTCATAACATATCATGAAAAACCATTAACCGCCAGGGAAGATAGGTGGAGAAAGGAAATTTAAAGATATTTAACCTCTGTGGATCAAATTGTAAGACAAGACCATGTCAATCGGAATTTAATTGAGACAGGCAATTGTCTAGCTTTAACACTGAAAAAATAAAAATCCACTTTTCAATACTAGCTTGTCCAAAAACCTTGAGGGAGCAGTTCATGGAACCATTTGGTGATTTTTTGTTTTTCCCTCCGATCCAATCTCTGAAGGCCTGATGGAAGTGTTTTTCCCATGAAATCAATCCTTCAGACTCATCGTTTGAAGGCAGTTTGGGGGTTTGTGTGTGTGGAGGCTCTGGTTTTTGTTGCATCCAAATCCAATCATCAGAGCCAGAAGAGCAACTGTGACCAAAGCTTTCTGAAATGCTCACAGGGAGATTTGAGGTGAAACAGACCAAAAAATATGCATTTACGTTCTCATCTTAACATAAAAACAGGAAATTTCCATTGAATGTTTTCCATTTCACCATATTTGTTTAATAAAAAAGTCTCTATGGACATTTTTAGAGTCTAAAGATAAATGATTGTTTTTTGTCATAAAAGTTATGCTTGTATTAAAGCAAAAAATGTGCGTGCATCAAGCTGTGTGTACATAGTTTTTTTCAAAAAGTGTCAAATCATGAATTTGTCAGCAGGTGCCTTACTCATAAAGTAGTCAGGGTTTTATCTCTGATTAGTTGATGTGGAAATAAAAAAAACAGAAAGATGTACACTCAGTTCTACCGTAAATGTAAAATTCCAATACTTATAACAAGACGGGGAAGAAAAATCAGCTTTATTTGTTAATTTTTACAAGATTTAAAAACAATGGTTTTCAAAAATCAGCACCAATAATTCTGTAAAAGTAAAAATCGAAAAGAAAAAGGAGGTAGAAAGAAATCTTCCAATGACCCCATCACCTAACATATTGCGCTAAGGTTGAATTATATGACTTTGCAGAGATGATTCAGAGGCAAAACAGGGGTGGGATTATATAAATTTGCTTCCTTCCACTCCCTTTCAAACAATATTTAATTTTATTTCTAATTATTCTAAGTTTGATTAGTTATTTTATGAATGTATAACGGATGATTGTGTTGTTTTTGTGTATTATTCCTATCTGATTGCTTGAAATAAACCATTTAAAATCAAATTTAAAAAAACGTTGTGCAAAAAAAGGAAGGGCTTCAATGAGTTGGGTTAGACCTACACAAAAACCTACAAAGTTGCATCAGCCAGTCAGTGTCTGTTAAAAAAAACAGGATATCTTGATATTCAATTCCTTTTTTAGCATCAAAAACATAACATGCAGCCATGATAGAAAATAACTTTATTTCTAAAACAAAATAATAACGTTTGAATTCCTTAAAAAGTAGCCCTTTTTTCCTCGCATCAGGCTTGAACAGTTTGAATGGTCACCAGTATTTCCTCAAAGAGGACAGGAAGTGTGTGCAAGGGGCTACTATGCATACATGCTGTTCTTAACTGTGATCCATACCTTTTTTATTACGATATTTGCAGAAATAACTATTACTAATATATTTTGTTTAGTTATTATTGGTGTGTCTTCAAGGAAAAGCCATAGTTTAGTCAATAATGCAGAGGAGCTGATAGTTACTGCCTCACATAGACCATTTTAAAATGAAATAGTAAAAGAAAAACTACAAAAAGGGGAACTGTTGAAGTGTCTCTGTCATTTTCGCCCAAAAGAAGTTGCAAAAACATTTCACATACAGCTCAGGAAACTGTGTCAGCCTATGAATAAAATGCATATTATGTCTGCTTTAATAGACAGGCTTGTTTGGATGGATTTGAGTCAGTCAAATCTCGGTTTTAAAAACATTTCTGAAAGCCTTGGGAGCTAGACAAAACTCACTGTACAGGGTGACATTTGGAGGAACTTATAAGAAAGTTCAAGCTAAACATCTGCAGTTATTTTTGCGAAACGTTGTTTTAAGTTCTAGAAAAGTCTGATTGAAATCAATCTAATTTGTGGTTTTTCACAACGCAGATTAGAATCCTCTCTGAATAAGATGCATCAATCGCATGGAATCATTTTAGCTGCAAAGAACTTTTCAGATTGATGTCAATCTGACACTGTGCATTTGAAAATATTTTAAATATAATTCATATCAGAAAACTACACATTTAGGAACCAAACAGTACCAAAAAAAAGCAAGTGTAGTTTTTAGGATTCCACTTTTAAGTCTTCTAAACTTTTCTTCTTTTAAACTGATACAAAAATACATTTTACTACACATACTTCGTGTATTTGGACTAATCGTTTCAGGTAATTTGTACAATTAATAAAAAAATACAAAAAATATTTCTCCTAAATACTGTCAAAAGTGGAGTAAAAGAAAGTAAACATTTTTTTTTGCACAGAAGTACAAATGAGACAAACCAGAGCACATTAAAGTTCACTTTCTGGCTATTCCTAATCTGTACATCTCGAAATGTAGAGATTTTAAATCTTTAAATATAATTCATGTAGCTATTACATTAAAAATGTAGTCTAATAATATTTACTTAGATTTAAATTAATACAGTTTTTCTTAGCAGACAAAGTTCGATCCGATTGAGTTCCTCTTGAATCTCCCGAAAAGCCTTTTTACAGTCAAATCAAGGCTTTCGTGTGTCAGCTCACTGTCCAGATGTCCACTCGGCCTGTGGCGTGGCCTTCACATGTCGACAAGTGACACCTCACTTGGGGTATTTGACAAACTGACACTCACAGAGACAGAGTGTCCAACTCAGCTTGTCAAATACACTAAGTGGGGGGCCTGATCTGAGAAGCGTGACGGCCCTGCAGAAAAGATGAACAAGACATTTAATCCACTCCCGTGCGTACATTTTCTCAAAGACTTTACCTGCTGAGGCGCCCGAGACGAGGCGATCTCCTCTTTCCACCCTTCACAGTGATGACACACTGCACAAGACAATTCGTTTGACCACTGAGCTTCAATGCAGCAAAGAGGAAGTCAAAACAAGGAAGATAACTGCAAAGCTAGCTCTCAGGAAATATGTGGAAATAAAGTGTCAACATGTCATAGTTGTGAAATGCCGTTGAAGGTTTTGAGGCTCTCAGGTTGTGAGATAATGGTTTGCTGAGACATTTTCAACAGTTTCATGGCTTCTTACCACACTTAGGGCTGACTCGAGCAGCTCCAAGTTTTCAAAGCATTTAAACTAAACAAGCAGAACTTCATTATCAGATGTAATTTTTTGCATTTTCGCTTTTACGTTAAGCTACTTAATGCCTCTTTTGTGTAATACTTGTCTGATGTTTAATCTGAGAGCTTTACCTTCAGCTCAGTGAAAATGTGTTGCCATTCTGCTTTGCAGTTTACCTTGCAGGCAGAGACAACACTGTCTGCACTTGTCTGTAACTTCCTCCTATCACTTTGGGTCAATGCAACACGAGTCATTTGTCAGTTGGACCCTGTCTGAGCTGCAGAACGGCCTCCTCCACTGAAAAGCTGTGAATAAAATGAAGAGGAGGAATCAAACCAGAGGGTTCAACAACAATATTGTGGTGCACCCAGACAGCTTTAGATAGAAAAACAAGAATGATGCTTTTTTTTTTCTTTAAAAAGAGGAGCTTTCAAAGAAAGCTTATAGGTGACATCCATATCTGGATGTCACCTCTAGCAGGGGATTTTTTTATGTGAGAGACTTAGAAAATGTTGGAAAATGACACTTTTCATCCAATAGAAAAGAGGAAAAACTCACATCATGTCACATGTGCAGCTTTACTTGTTCGGGAATTTCTGTAAGTAAACACGAGGGCCCTCTTTCGTGGAATGTCCTCTTTGTCCTCAAGACTTCAAAGCTTATGGTTGTAGCCCTCCCTTATGCTGCAGCAGAAGATGCTCTTTCCTCACTGCAGACCTTTTCACACTCTGTTCTCTTCTAATCTATGGCCCTACCTTCTCTTTTGAAAGGGTGGGGGTTTTCACAGTTCTCCTTTAGACCACATTAGTGTGGTACAAAACAGCTTTCCTCTTTATTTCACTGTTTAGAAGTTACAACAGCTTTTGCTAATGTTGCTCAAAGTCATTTCCTGAAGACTGAAAATTAAGAGTTGTGTTCAAAGTTTAAACTTTCTTGCAGTTGTTAGATTTTTGAGGGGTGAGTGTTCATGCAGCACCAGTAAATAAAACTTTTGATGAGAGGCTTTTCATGCTCAGGTCAAACAAAAAGCTTTTTAATTGTGAATGAAGTGGTTGGCAACACGTTAGAACTCCAAACAAAGGTACAGTCATCGTAGTCTGAAAAATTATTTACATTGCTGAACGTAAGACAAGGGCCTTTTGAGAGCCACTAAACAAATGGGTGTGATGTCAAACATGGAGGAGGAAATATTAGGGTTTGGAACTTTTATTTCAAATCTCATTGAATCTCTCAGTAAAAGCACTTTGTATAGATAGAAATAAAAAGGTTTTTAAGTAACACAACTTTGTGGATTCAAAAGACAAAAATGGAATACACATTTCGCCAAACAGGAACGACACGATTTATCTGAAGTTTCCCGTCTTGACAGTAACTTGGAAGGACAAAGAAGGCTTATAGGACAAGAATCTAGTCCAGCCTGTCTCACTCTGATGAGTGATTTCACTTTTCCTATCCACAGTTTTGACTTGGTTAGAAAGAGAGCTCTATAGATGTGTCTGTTTTCATCGAGCTTCTGTCAAAAACTAGACTCCTTATTCATTCATCTTCTAAGCCGTTTGCTCCCTTTCAGGGTCAGGGGGCTGCCAGAGCCTGTCCCGGCCACATGTGGGTGAAGGCTGGGGACATCCTGAATAGGTGGCCAGTCTGTTGCACTAGACTAGACTCATTAATGAAACAAATTCCTGGAAAGGTTCCATAAATACCTACATATTTTTATTTAATGCTTTGACAAATGGGGTTGTTTTAGTGTAGGATATGTGAGTATGCACATATATTTGGGCCTTGAACGCAGCACAACTCAGAACGACAAGCTACTTATATTAGCGTTGAAACGTTTCATGACAGAAGATTTTAAGTCCGGAATCCATGACTCCAGATCAATGAGAACCTTCAGTGATATAAGAGTACAGAATCGTCTATGTGTGTGTTGTTGAAGACAATTTTTTTTTTAAATTTGACTAGCCTGAGCCTACCTTCTTCTTCTCCTCCTTTTTTGTCATCACTGTTACTTGAAATTGTACCTTTGGAAATGACAAATAAATAGAATCAAAATGGTTGTGCGCATTTAACCCAGAAAAGAAACAACATTCAAAGGATCATATAATGTTTCGACTTATAGGCTCTGTTTCAGTCAGCGTCTTCTAGGAAATATTAGGAGGAAATATTAGGGTTTGCTCAGGCTGTGGCTGTTGACCTGAGGGGAGAGAAGGTAGAGGCAGGAATTTGGTAGAACGAAGAGGGATGAAGCAGTGAAAAATTGAGAGCATTCAAGTATAAACACAGACAGGTCATGGTGAAAATACAACAGTGAAGCTAGATAAATGTGTAGATAGATAAATTTGAAATGAGCCGTGAGTCTGTTTCTTACCGACCCAAACCCTGCAAGAAAAATTAGTCCCACTTTTTTGTCTTTTGTTTAGAAAAATACACTTTATTTATATTTTTGTGGCCATTAAGACATTCATTTATAAAATGTATTCATCCGCCCATCCTTTTGTCAGCCCACTATATTCCTTTTGGGACACAGGATTGCCGGACCCTTTCTTGGCTACTTTTGACTGAAAGTACCAATTTACCTGTAAAGCATGTTTTTGGACTGTGGGAGGACACCACTGAAACCTGGAGAAAACCCACACATACTCCACACAGAAAGGTCCCAGCTGGGATTTGAACCAGGGCCTTCTCGCTGTGAGGCAAAAGTGTTAACCACTGCACTTATAAAATGTAATCTTCGAATATTCACAAAAACTGAAATATAATCGTATAATGTTTTTATTTGTTAGTATTTTGGACAGCAGCACATACAAATTCTTTTCAAAATAAAACACACCTGAGCCAAATAACATCCTCTATTCTGCAGTACATTTACTTGAACTTAAAAAGCAAAAAAGTCAAATCAAGCATGGAATTTTCCATCATTATGACTTTGGTGCACCGTCTTTATTTTTCACCTTTAATTATCAACATAAACATGACAGCAAATAAAATAACATTTAAAAAATCCATAGGTAACATGTGAATGCAAATAACTGCCTCTGATTAGACACTGTTGTGTAGCAGAGGAGTATCTGTTTTAAGCTTAAACCACTCTGACAGTAGATTGAACCTTTTTCCATCATTTTGTTCCAAATCTAACGTTCGATGAAGAAACCTAATTAACAAATTAACCAAAACTACAAATCCATTATCAATTAAAAGTGTTAGAATTTTTCTTCAAAGCCAAAGACCCACAATGCAGATTTAAGGATCCAGACCCTCGGGTTGCAGACCCCTGGTATGAGCAATTCTAGAAGTATTAAATAGAAGCCACCCCTTTGCAGATTTTCTTTTCAGTACAATAAAACCTGACTTTTAGCACATGACCTACAAACTTCTCCAACTCCTCACCACAGGTGAAGACCACCAGACAGAGATAGTTACTTGTTGAGAGCCTTCATACGACTGAACACCATATTAACCAGGTTCAGTGCTATTTTTTGTATGTTACTACTTTTGTTTTATACTTCTAATGACCTATAAATATGTACTAAAGCCATTCATTTTGCAGACATGGTGTTAAAATTAATTCTGATTCTGATTAAAAGGCAACATTTTTATATAATGTATGTATAGTTTGAAGGGTTGCATTTACTGTCTTCCCATGCAGGAGGTTCTGGCTCCCTACACCAGGCTTCTCTCTCTGCAGCCTTTCAGATACTACGCTCAAAATATTTGTAGCATTTTGCTGATCACTGACACAGAAATGCCTGTTCAAAGTTTGTTTCAGGTAAATCTACAGTAGCATGAGAAAAATACCACTCTCTACAGATTACAAACATATAGATAAGCTGAATTTGTTTGTAAATCAATTAAATTTGTAGCTTTTTCTTTTGGAAAATGATAACTTTTTATATCAAATGGCTTTGTATGTGAACTATAAGAAACTGAGTCATTAGAATACAGCAGTGTTAAGCATTGAACATACAGGAAGACTCATCGCAGCCTTATCTCAAAGTGGCAGTTCAGAGTTTTGAACCATTTCAACACGACATTGAGCCACTGTGACCACAAACACAGAGGAAGTTGGAGCTGTGAAACACCTCCTCCCTGTGGTCTTGGTTTTTATTTTTTTTTTTATCTTGGGTTGTTTGATTTCCAACGATAAAAAGAGAAAACTAGATGCACGAAATGCATTTCTTCTCTGTCTGATGAATTTTTAACCAGAGCAAAACAATGAAAGTTAGTTTTTATGCTGCAAAAATGTAAAAGTTTCATTTTATTGGAACAGTTTTATGACAAACAGATCATTGCTGCACCCACACAGCAGGGACCCAAACCTCTGAGAAAAAACTATTTTTCTGTTGAGGAAGGCGCTGTCTTCAGTCAACTATGACTTTTTTAGATTCCAGACAGATTATTTTTTGTGCACTCACCTGTCACTTCTTGCGTTTGTTATACAGAAATTGAAATTTGAACTCTCTGACGGGGGTGACCCTGTTTCTGCGAACAAAACTATTTCAGTGTACACAGAAGTGCTATAACATCACTTCAAATAGTTTTACCTTGCTGTGAGTTATTTTGTGACATTTATGTGTTGATTTCAAAACGTTTTCAACAGCATAGTCACATGACAGCACATAGGTGGACCTTCATATATCTTTACAATTGGAGGAATGACGCAGACTGAAGTTTTCTATGAGTTGGAAAAAGAGCCTGTCATTCCAGCGACCAGGTGACGCTCCTGTTTAAAGTTTCCGTCTGTACTTTTCCATTTTTTATTATGCAAGACAATGCAATGACAATCTGAGTACACAATGCAAGCCTCATGCTGAGCCCAAACAAAAGTAGCTGCCCTGTAGGCTTTAACAATGACACGAAGGTGAACAAACTAAAAAGAGCGTAATATTTATGTCATGTATTGTGCCGAAGACGATAACTGAAGGCTATCCTTCAATAGATTTATGGATTAAAAATTTTATTTCAAATTTAATTGAATCTCTCAGTAAAAGCACTTTTTTCTGAATCAAAAGGAAAAGGTTTTTAAGTAACACAACTTTGTGGATTCAAAAGACAAAAATGGAATACACATTTCGCCAAACAGGAACGACACGATTTATCTGAAGTTTCCCGTCTTGACAGTAACTTGGAAGGACAAAGAAGGCTTATAGGACAAGAATCTAGTCCAGCCTGTCTCACTCTGATTTCCTATCCACAGTTTTGACTTGGTTAGAAAGAGAGCTCTATAGATGTGTCTGTTTTCACCGAGTTTCTGTCAAAAACTAGACTCCTTATTCATTCATCTTCTAAGCCGTTTGCTCCCTTTTAGGGTCAGGGGGCTGCCAGAGCCTGTCCCGGCCACAAGTGGGTGAAGGCTGGGGACATCCTGAATAGGTGGCCAGTCTGTTGCACTAGACTAGACTCATTAATGAAACAAATTCCTGAAAAGGTTCCATAAATACCTACATATTTTTATTTAATGCTTTGACAAATGGGTTTTTTTTAGTGTAGGATATGTGAGTATGCACATATATTTGGGCCTTGAACGCAGCACAACTCAGAACGACAAGCTACTTATATTAGCGTTGAAACGTTTCATGACAGAAGATTTTAAGTCCGGAATCCATGACTCCAGATCAATGAGAACCTTCAGTGATATAAGAGTACAGAATCGTCTATGTGTGTGTTGTTGGGGACAATTTTTTTTTAAATTTGACTAGCCTGAGCCTACCTTCTTCTTCTTCTCCTTTTTTTGTCATCACTGTTACTTGAAATTGTACCTTTGGAAATGACAAATAAATAGAATCAAAATGGTTGTGTGCATTTAACCCAGAAAAGAAACAACATTCAACGGACCATATAATGTTTTGACTTATAGGCTCTGTTTCAGTCGGTGTCTTGAAGAATGTATAAAGAATGTGTGACACATTCTTCATGTTTGAGAAACAGCAAGTTCAGCCTGTTTTTAAGGAAACAAAGGGAGAAAAAAATTAACGCTAGAATAGATGATGGTTGGTTGTCTTTCTTCTTGGTTAAAACCGGAATGGCCAAGACAAAAAAAGTTGATAAGTGATCCTAACGTCAACAAATGCAGAAGAAAACAGAAAAGAGGGATTTTACCTCGAAATTGGAGAAGAAATAAGACTCATTTATGATTCACACATGAAACTGCAAGGTAGCAGATACATCCAGTTCTCCCTGTCATCACAACAGCATAGTTAAACCTGCTCTGCCAAAAAAAGAGTCTAATCTGCCAATGAACTGGAAATTCCCCTGTGCTACAGAATGATGGTCGTCACTCTTCCAAGGATAGTAACATACGTAAAGTTCCACAAATACAACAAAGAACTCAGCATTTTAGTCACTCTGTCTCTGATCTTTTGTCCACTAGTAGGCACTGCAAGAGCTTCAAAAAGCCAGAACACGTAAATGTTAACGCTGATTCATGCCACTGAATTGTACAGGGTGGGATTAAACGAGTTCTTTCTTCCTCTCACTCCCTTTTTGAACATTTTTGGAACAGTTATTGGTAGAAACTTAATAAACTTTTCTTTGCTGTTATGTTACTTCCTCCTCTTTTCAAGTACCCTTTTTTTAAAGGTTTGTTTAAAATAAGCCGTATTCGAACAAATCAGCAACCTGTTCAGGGTGTACCCCGCCCTGGGTCGGCTCCAGTGACCCCAAAAGGGTTTCAGTGGGTTCTGAAGATGGATAAATGGATGCATTTTTTTAAATAAATAAATGAATAAACACAATACTTTCATTTCTTTAAATGTTATGTTCAATGATGTTGGTGCTGTTTTCATTGTGTCCATTCTTTTTATGCTTTAAATATATTTATTTAATTATTTTATCAATAAAAAAAGATTTATTAATGAAGCACCTCTGAGGGAATAAAACCACAAAGTTCTTTACAGTAAAACATTAGTAAATGTTAAGAGACGATGAAAAAATAGGCATATTTAGAATTCTAAACATATTAAAATCCTATATTTAATTGAAGCTGGTCTATTCAAAAATACTGTATCTTCAGATGAGCTTTAACAGCCTGCGTTAACAAAGCAGGGGCCAATAAGAGACAACTAAGAAAAAAAACTGTCCTGAGGATCAACATGTGGGGTTTTTGAGTTTAAAATTCTCAGGAATATGCCTGTAAAGTTGAGCTTAAATGTGTGAAAGAACCAGAAATTCTCAAAACGGCCCTAAAATGAACTGGAGCCAATGCGCCGCTGTTATGCCTGGTTTCATGTTGGCTCCTTTTCCAGTCAGACGTTTGGAATCAATTTCTGAACAGCTTGAAGGCCCCAAGGTTATTTAGATTAAGACACAAAGATCGTAGCAGTAATCTGAGCATAGACAAGCAAAAGTAGAAACAATTACTTTAAGCTTTCGCCTCTGACACCAGTTTTCTTATTTTTGAGACGTTTATCTTCTTATTTTGGAGACATTTATCAGCTGAAAAAAGGTCATTTTTAAGTAAGAGTTACATGTTAACAAAAAAATGATAACATTTTAGTGGATTTTACTCAGCAGGAATATCAGCAAATGATGTGACGGTTAGAAAGGAATATAAGACAAAAAACACTTTAACTGCACCTTTACTTTCAAATTCTTTACAATGCATTTTTTAGAAAACTGGATTTTACTAGCACTTAGCATGACAAATACACTATAAGCCTGTTAAAGCTGTCAAACAACAAACATTATTAGTTTCTGTATTTATTTGTTTTAAATTGCATGCCAGATACAAGAAGTATAAGCAGCAAAGAGTCCAGGCTGTATAAAAAATCCATCTAGGTACAAATATGTAAAAAATATTTTCATCAAAAAGAAAATATCCAGGGATATTTGTTACTACTAACTAGCAAAAACTCTTTCAAACTGTCAAAATTTATCATCAAGTATTAAACTGTGAACATTTTCCGATGTCAAAAACAAGAGAATTGCAGTTATGAAGGCCTTTTTTCTCATATTATACCCAGAATTCTTTAGTGGCCCAAACATTTCTGCTGACGTTTCCAGAACTAGCTGACTTTCTCGGGTCCGGAACACCCCGGCTGCATGCTTTCCTCTCCTGTTGCTCTCCCAGCACCGAGCTTCTTTTGGAAAAAAATATGTATTTTTGTGATGTTTTTGAAACAAAAATATACTTGCAGGTGACTTAAAAAAAATCACAAATAATTAACATCTGGAAATCCCAACTGCAACATACACAAATGTTATCAAATGTACAAATGTCTTTAAAGAATCATGGAGTGGGAAAAGTCTGGTGTGACTGTTTGTTTTGGATCATTTTAAAAAAAGGTAAATGTTCTTTTCCAGTGCATGTCAAAACTGATTTTCTGTGGGGCGCATGGTTCTGATTTCACCCTTTAAATAAGAAAAATGTGCATTTTGGTAGATATAACTCCAGCTTCTATGCTTTACAGATGACTTTACCCACAATGCATGACTATTTCATAAACATACCCTAATAAAAAACGGACATAAAAAAAAAGAAATTCTGCATAACATATTTAAACTTACAGTAACTTTGCAGAACTTTATTGTTCTGTTTATTAATTTCCAATTTCTGACTAACTACAGGAATAATCTGCCACAATCGTAGCATTTTTTTTTTCTTTTTTTATCTCGAGGTGCACTTTTGATCTTCGGCTATACAATCCAAGCTTAATAAAGAAAAATAAACAGACCAAAAAAAATAAAAGACCAAAACATCTAAACAAAAAATGAAACCTTTAATGTCACATTGTAGGTGGCTTGTTAAATACTTTGTTACTTGTAACAGAGGGTGAACGCAATCAAATGAAAAAGTACATAAAATTGCTAAATCTGAAGAAGAAACAATAATACTGCTTTATATATGGGTACATTTCATACAATATGACAGGTATACTGTATGTGGTTTTTTTGTACGTGAAGGCTGCAGTGCAGTTGGTTTGGAAACTTTCTGGAAGTGTCCCGGGGCGAAGAAACCTTTGCAAGTGTGTGGTAGAAGGTCGTCCGCTGCCCAGTTTTCAAGCTGTAAAACATCGGTTTCCAAGGCTTTTATTTTGAAATAATCGCACAAAAATCTGTGACAAAATTGTAGAGGAAACAAAAAAAATAAAATCTTTGCTCGATGTCATTAATGGATATAGAAGCTCTTTGCTAAGATGTTACATAAACCCCCTTGTGAGGAATAGACTACCAAAAAAAAAAAAAGAGTCCCTTTTCACCAATGACTTTTCTAAAAGTTAAAATTAAAAGGAATTTTCCAGATCCGAGCATGTGCTTGAGCGGCATCTTGATGGGTCGGACTCGTTTGGGAGGAGCAGAAACAGCTAAAGTGAGGCAGGACTGCAGTCCCGGCAGTGTGGGGGCCTTTGAACGTGCACATCACATGCATTCGAACTCGTCAATGCGCTGTTTGGTGTTTCCTGACCGGATCTGTCGGAGGGTCTTGTACTTGTCGCGTCCCGCTTTCATGTTCTCTGCGTGGATCATGTCGTTCACCGTTTTCTTGGTCTCATCTCGAGCATTGGCCAACTCTGAGCTCAAGGCCTGGAAACACAGTCACAGAGATTCGTCCCAGTTTATATCATTTATAGCACTGTCTGAGCAGATTTAAAAACCCTAAATCTTTACACACGTGAATTTACAGAAGGGGACTTCAAAGCTGTAGTTTTCCTTTTATATACATGCATATGGCAGTAATAGTTCAAATCAAAGCCTGTTTGGAGGAAGGAAAACCAACGAAGGCCTTTGCTCTGTTATAAAAAGCACAGGATTTCAGCTTCAAAGCCATCGAGCATGGTGGTGGTGAGATGATCATTTGGGCCAAATGTCACCAGATCTCAGGCACTTTTCTCTATTCAGCAAGAAGACGATTTCATCTGGAAAACTGACCAAACTGCTGCAGCAGCTGAAACGTGGCGAGAAGCTCAAGTGGGGGTGGACTGCCAACAGTCCCAACAACAATTAAGAGGTGAATTTCTGATGAGCTACTGCCGCTGTGCGGAGAACCACACAGGTTTTTCATAAAATAGCATAATTCCAATTAGAAGACCACTGGGAACGCTTTTAAAATAGATCATACAATGATCAGAGTGGGATTGGGGCCCTGAGAAGATGATTTCATCTTTTTGTCAGGCTGCAGGGCTAAAACTGAAAAGACTGACTTTAAATACTGAACATTTTCATGACAGTTAAACAGTTTGCCCTCTTTTTAACCATTTTTGTAGCAAAGACTCACCAGTAGGTGTTTCTGCAGGCGTTCGTTCTTCTCTGCCTCGGTCATTCGCTCCTCCTCGCTGCGGTCCTTGTAGGTGGCTGCAGCTGTTAGCTCGGCGCTGGCCTCGGCGCTGCTCTCGTCGTTCTCGTCGTGTTCGTTTTCTGCGTTGAGGGGTTCCTGCACGTGGGCGACCATCACCTTGTTCTTAAGCTCTTCTTTGGTCTTCTCCAGGTCCTCTTGCACAAGGGTTGCCTGAAGAAACAATTGTGTAAAGGATGTTTTATGCTCTCATAAAAACAGACATTTAATGTTCTTTTTGGCTCATTGCCACAAAGGAAATAGTGCAACAAATAATAATGAACATTAACTAAACATGTGCCAAGAAAGTATGGCCACTAGGAAAAAGAGCAGGATTTCCCTGAAGTTCAAGACTCTGCTATCTGCCACGAGTCTCTAAAATGAAACTTTTGGAAAGTAGTAATGATTTTCTTTTGACAGACAACTTGTGATTAAAAGCCTCTGCCCTGCCCTTACACAACAGAAAGACAAAAACAAAGACAAAGAATAAGTAAACAAAGTAATACTTGAACTGTGACCGGCTCTTATTTTCTTTTCTCTCTATTGTGACACAGTTTCATTGAGGCTTGTTTATGTTAGGATCAATTGCTTTTTTCAAGGGTTATTATGCAGAAAAATTATGACTCAGGTATCATTACTACAACAATAAAGTTTTATACTTAGAAATTAATGGATTTTACTCTTAGAAGTTTGCAACGTATAATCAGCATAGCAGGGTAATTTTGTTAACACGATGATAGCCTAAGGCTAAGTGAGACTGCCGTCTCACTTGTCACCACAAGGTGGCAGCAGAGTATATGTTTTTTTTTTGGCCTTTTCGGCAACTGTGACCTAAAGCAAAGAATCTGGGCAAGAATCAGCTAAAAGCTTTAGGAATCAATTCTGAATTAAAGCACATACCTTCTGCTGCCACTCCTCCGCCTCTTCTTCTTTTTTCTTCTTTGCATCCTCCAGCAGGGAGATCTTTGAGGTCAGATCAGCCAACTCTGTGGCCTAAAACAACAATGTTGTGTGTTAAAGAAAAGAATCCTGAAAACCACCATGCTGATTGAATGGAAATGTGTCTTCTAAAAGGCTAACCAGATGTTCCTGGTTCTTCATCTGACTCTCTGACTGCTGCAGCAGCGCCATTTTGGCTTCCTCTGCGCTCTTGAGATCATTTTCCAGACGTTCAGCCTCCACCTGAGCCCGTTTCCTCTCCTGCTCCAGCTCCAGAGCTCTCTGAGTCTGCTCCTCCAGCTCTGTGGAGATCAGCAGAGTTGACCACACAGATCCAGCACTGATCCAACTGATCAGCAGAATCTGAAGCAGGGTTAGCTGGAAAACAAGCAAGCAGCTTCTGCCTGGAGCTCTTGCCACAGTAAAGTGTCTCCCACCTTGTTGGGCTTTCTTTGTCTGCTCTTCAATTTGTCTTAGTCTCTCCATCAGTTCTTCCTTTTCTTTTTCAATCTTCTCCTTCTCCTTCTCAGCAACCTCTCTTTTTCTCTTTTCATTCTCTAACAGAGCTCTGATCAAAACAATCAAGTAGATGAAATTAAAGTAAGGTTATGCTTGAATGAAACCTGAATATTTCTGTACAACCATAAAACGGCTGTCCACTCTTACCTCTCCATCTTTTTGTGGTTCTTGTCTTCCCGGGCCTGAGCCTTCATCTGCTGAACTTCGATGGTGTCTGGTTTGCGACGGCGCATGTAGAGCTCATGGTTGCCCATGCACAGAGCCAAGATGCGTTTGTTGATGCGCAGTCTGGGAGCGTAGAACACAAAGTCCTGCAGATTTGAACAGCCTTTTAGAAGTCACTTATAAAGAGTGGAAAAACACAACACAAGTTCACTCAAAGACAACATACCGGAGCTTTTTTGTCAATCGGTTTGATAACAAACTTCTTGTCGTTGAAGGATATATTTCTTATTTCACTCCAGGGAAATCCAATTTTAGGCGTCATTCTGTTGAAGAAAGTGAAAACGTGTCCGTCAGATGGACCTCATGGCTTTGAGGGCGTCTGCATTTCTGTAAACCCACTTACTTGTCGTTTTGTTCATAAATGTTCAGACCCAAAGCGTCCACTCCCAGCCACAGCTCAGTTCCTTTCTTGTTCTTGATGTTGAAGTAGTTGACTCCATACATCTCTAGATCTTGAGCAATTTTCAGATATTCCATCATGGAGTCCTCTCTGTGGGCAGAAGTGTGGAAGGTGAGGTAGAACGCAGAAAAATTTGACATCTGAAGGTGCACCAACGTCCAAAATACTTTATATTCATGCCTGTGAGTATATAAAGCTGTTCATTTAGTCAACAATGTATGTTTAGGTCGAGCGAGCGTTAGCATTAGCCATCCCATGGAAAATTCCATGACACATTAGCATCAAGCTAGCAGACTTTGGCTTTACTGCTGTTATTGTTAAAATTACACTGTAGATGTATCACAGTATGTAGGTAATGTTCCATGAACCTTCCGACTGTATTTTGTGAAGTGTCTAGCAGTTGTACACCAGGATTGTTTCAAAGCTTGATCTCGCCAAATCTCAACAGAAAAGGAAAAGCATAAAAAGGCCTAAAAGATCGATCTCTAATTTTTATTGATTTATTAAGCTTGGATTGATTTAGATCGATTCATCGATTTTTATCAACCCAGCCCTATTTCTAAGATGGAAGATAATCTAAAAAAATGCTGGTGAAGATAAATGTCACCTAATCATGCCCTTGTGCTCTTCATGCCACACTTGAATCCTTTCCTCCCACTGCTCCTTGTTAAGTTTGTGCTGATCCAGAACTCTGAGAACACAAAACGTCCCAGCGTCATCACAGAAATCTTCTTGTCTTTAGAATAATTTTAAAAGCTTGCGTTACCTCTGAGGCAGCAGCTGCTCTCCGTTCAGATAGCCCGTTGTGTGGACTTCTTTGTTGTAGTCAGCGAACTTAGCTTGCACGGCGTAAGAGGCGAGGAGCACCGCCGTCTCTGGGGGGCAGTAGATGTCGTCGCTTAGGATCGCCTCCTTCACCTGCAGGAAGAAAAGCCGCTGCGTGGCATCCTGGATTAACTCCTCTGACACATCCTCTGGGAAGAACTTGGCTCGGAACTTAAACAGCATGGGGCTTTCCTTCCGCACATCCTGAGCTGTCACCTTTTGAAAGACACAATGTGGAGAAAGGTTATTTAAAGCTGATTCAAGTTGAAAACGCACGAGGAGCGAAACACTGAGGACCTCACCTTCTTATTGAGCTTTAGCCATGTTGAGAAGCCCTTCGTATCTTGGTACTGAAGTCCAAAATACCAAACCTCTCGCAGTCCAATGGTCTTCACAACCTTTAGACATGAGAAGAATGTATCATGAAGGTGCAGCAGCAGCGTCCGCACAGATCCAGGCTCCTAGTTTAGGGTGTTTGTTCGTGGAGTGTCCTCTGCCTGTCCACCCGTCCCAACGTCACACCTTTCATGCTTTTCAAACAAATCCTCTAACATTTTATTTTAAGCAGTTTTTCTCTTCCTATCTGTGTGTGTTTCCTTGCTATTGTTACAGCCATTTCTTTACATCAGTACATGCTGTTTCCCATCAACCGACCTCACATTGAATTAAACATGGAAACTTATGAAAAAAAAACAACTAATAGCTTTTATCTGAACATTTAGATTTCTCCAGTCAGCTACTGCTCGTGCTCTTTTTGCTACATAAAGATGAAGTCAAAATGTCAAATATAGCAAAAGCAAAGTATCTTTCATGATAGAAAGAATGGCCGTGTTTTCCCCCCACTTTAAGGGCCTATATCATGCTTTTCTTAAGCCTTTCAGTAAACTATATCCATATATAAGATCATTTACTACCTTTGGCACACTAAAGAACACATTTTTAATAAAATATTCTTTATTTTTGCAGCTCGTTTTCCTACTCTAAAGTAAGGCGACTGGATCTCTGAGGCACCAGCTTTCGCTCCGTGTGGGTGTCGCCCATTTCATGACGTCGACCCAGAGCCGGCCTACCCCCCCGAAAACAAACAACATCCAAAGTTTTGCAAAGATGGATGTGCATGTTGTGCATATAAAAGGAAACAGTTTAGCCGATCACTGCTAGCTCTGAGGAGAAAGTCTGTGTAAGTATGTTAGCCTGTCAGCCTGTATGCTGACAGTGCAGAGTCTTTCTGGAAGGACTGTTCTCGTTTATCTACGTCACAATGTGAGAACTCGCTCGTTTTCAAGATTTGGGAGCTCAGAGAGCTGGTTTTCCAAAGGACTACTCAGAAATGTGCGAAAGGAGCAAAAACCTGCTTTGGGGTTGCTTTGAGGGAATTACCTTAAGATACACTTAAAACCTTAAAAAAAGTTGATTTGCATGAAATAGGCTCTTTAAGTGTGATACATGGTTTTTATTGCTCAGTGCAGAGATCCCTCATACCTGGTCAAAGAGCTGCTTCCCCGTTGTGTTGGGCTGAATGGCAAACTCCAGCTCAGCGTCCATTGTGGTGACTTTCACACTAATCTGAGGAGCAGAGGAAGGATGTCATGGTAAACACAAACCTACTCAGGTTCTGAGTGGAACAGGCTTATTGTACTTAGGTCAAAAAGTTCTCCTCATTTCTTGGTACAATTTAAGGCTGGAAACAATGGAAGAAATCACATAAACTATGTTCCTATTTTCAAATCTTCTAAGCATTCTCCATCAATAAATCAATCTTCTTCTGTTAAATGTGAGGTTAAGTCATTTGATATATTGACTTTTTTTGTCCTTTGATAACATGTTTTATCTCACAGCAATCATTTTTCCCCCAATAAGCATTAAATCAGTGTGAGTTTGGAAATATAATCAATACTGACTATCAGTTTTAAAAAAATGAATCCTAAAGAGAATCATGATCCCGTGTCTCCCTGAAATAATTCAGGGAGACACGTTGTGACACAATTCTCTTATTATAAAACAAGAAACACTGAATGAAAATGTCAAACATTAATCAAAAGGTAGTCAAATTTAATCAGATGCTAATTTCAATCAAAGTGTATATTTGAGATGAATTATTTCAGAAACATCCATAAATCATTGCAAATATTTTAAATGGAAATATTAAAAATAAGTTGACACTGAATTCAATTTGTTCAAATCATAAATCATATTGATTAATGACCTCAAAAAGCATAATCAAATTTGTTCAGAAACACAACTAGGAACACAATTTTAAAAAAATGTAAACACCCTCATCGATAAAAGTTAGTAAACTGACCTAAATTGTGTTAAATTAGATGAGCATGTAAGTGAAAACATAATGTCATGAATCTGAATTAAAACAATTTTGAAAAATTGGTAATGATACCCAGCCTCAATAAATGAAATTTTGCCTCCACCCTGTGTAAATACAGCTATTTTCAATCAAAACATTTGAGTAAAATGCATGTCAGATTTGATGATGTGTTTTTTGTAATGCACCATTCTACGAGCAGCAACACAAAATCAGGCTGTAAAGGAAAAAGCAGGGACGGTTTAATCAGTCTGGCTTCTTGGAGCCCAGCTGCACCCACGTCCTTAGGTGGGCTCTCCAAATAAACAATGTCTGTGGGAGATTCCAAAGCACAAAAGCTCAGCTGTGAACGATCCAGCAACACAACCAGCATGCTTTTACTTGGATAATAAAGTTTGCTATGCAAAAAATGCAAATGACTACAAAGGCGGGCTTTGGTTTGACAGCCTGTGTGAGAAATGCAGCATTCTGTCAGTGTAAAAACTTATCTACAGGAAATAACCACATCCTCTGGTTGCAGGGCTTTGTGAGGCAAGACTGCTAAACACTGTTCTCTCCTGAGGGCCGTCTACATCCTGTCATGTATCAAGAAACCTGTGCAGCACTTGACTGTGCAGCGATGTTAAGTTTCCTCTTCAGACAACAACCTTTGGTGTTGCTGCTAATTCAGCAAATGTGGCAACCCACTTTTTCACTGTTTGTTTTATATTTTAAAGACATAAGTGAGAACTTGTATGCATTTGTTTAACCTTGAGTCTCCCTCGAATGGGGTTAGCTTAAGTTAAGCATGCTCTTCTGCTTAGTAAGCTGACCAAGCAGGAATCCCCCACTTTCTCTCTCCTCTCAGAGATGGTAAAAACAGCAGCACACATGCCTGTTGGGAAATAACTGTGCAGGCAGAGGCCCACGCCTGCCCCGAACAACAATGGTATGCATTATTTCCAAGTTGCAGGGCTGATTAGAGTCGCGTTCTTTCCCTTCCATGTCAGCAGGACCCCATTTTACTGCTCAGGACACTTTCCCCGCTGCCACTTCCTGTCATCCACAGCAGCTGAGTTTGAGAGAAACCCACAATGGCGGCCTTCTGTAACCTCCACTGCAGATGTGCAGAATAAGACTCACAGATGAGCACATTTGAAGGCAGCACATGAGAATTTGGTTCATGCTCACTCTGTGACCACCCTGCTGAGCAGTTTCATTTCCGGAAACAGAATGGTCGTTCTGCAGAAAAGGGGAACTGCACTTTACATTTTCCGCATGCTCTGGGTGTGACTCTTTTGGCGAGAACTCTAAAGCACTTTAGATGCTATTATTAACACATGCTGAAAACAACCCGCAGACCTTAATGTCACTTTGTCACACTAACACACTTTAGATCAGGTTTTATTAGGCATGGATCAGTTTGACTTAATCAGTTGCACTGTTGCATGATGGGTTTAAAGAACAGCCTGTTTGGTAAACATTGTCGAGAAACTACTGGATGAACATCTGTCCTTCTAAGCTATAAATGTTCAATCCTATTCCAGCTTTGACTTCATGAAAAGATAAATTAGGATATCTCAGTTGTTTCCCTCACACTTAAAATAAAAGTATTCAAACTATCCCTAATAATGTTGTTTTTATTCAATCATTTAATTGCAACACAAGTTTGAATTTGGAAGATTAGCATGCTAACACTTTTCATTTAGCACTAAAATCTAACAGTATTGACTTGATGGCAACATTTCCTAATTTAAGCCTCAGAAAGCCAGTGGAACAAAAAATGCAAAACCACCTTAAATGCATCAACTATTTTTGGTCCCTTAAAAAAGTTGTATTATTATAACAATATGTTTTAAAAATCCCCAAAAGCTTTTCTGTTTTTTTTCACAAATGGAAAGCTGAAAGCTTGTGTGATTAATTAATCGTGACCTGTAATTAAATAACCAAATTATTCCATTTTAATCACAAATATTTTTCAGCAAATAATTGCTGTCAAAAGCCTAATTTTGTGGTATTTTCATAAATAAATGTGAAATTGTGGCAGAGTAAAAGGTCAAAATACAACTCAAAAATGGCTTTATGAATTTCTTTTTATTGTAACAGACTTCCAACTTTTATTTTATACCAACAAGGGGAATTTTTCAACCATGAACAATTAAAATTTAAAAAAAAAAACATCAGATCCAGAGTGCTCTAATTTACCCTATCCTGAAACACTAGGAACACTTTTCTGCGTAATCAGCAAAATATTTAACACAAACTTCTTATTTATACCATAATATATATTGACATATGTTGTGTTAAAGTTTGTCAAAACAGCAAAGCAGTACAAAAGACATGAGAGATTTTCTAGTTACAAAAAAGATAAGAGAATATAAGCAGGCGGAAATGCGACACGTGACGGTAACACCGTGGAGGAATGGAGCTATTTAGATTTTGTTTCTTTAAAACAAACATTTGCTTCATCATCTGGAGAAAAAAACAAGAGCTTCATTGCGCTTCATTTAACTTGTTATGACGATCACTTTCTTCAGAGAGCAGAGCGAGGTCGCTGTAGGCCCTGCAGCTGTTACCATGGCAACGCTAAATAGTCTTACGGCGTAAGTAAAAATATAAAAGGATTAAAGTTCTAATAATTGATTAAATATTTATATTTTTCGTAAATGAATATGGTGTGGGTGGGATAATGCTCTTCAAGGTGGGCATTATCAGATGTGAACAGACTTACACGGACGCAACCGTCCAACGCGAAAAGGAGATGAATGCAATTAAAGACAAAAGAACACACTAAAATAACTATAATTTATTAATTCGCAAGTAACGCAATAATTAAACCACCCTACTTAAAATTGCATTTCTGATTATTTATTTATTCAAATCGTTGTAAATAAGGAGCAGATGAAAAACTGTTTTTGGAAAAAGCTTGTAGTTGCGATATAGAAGCTACAATCGGCAGGCCAAAAGCTCTCTTTTTTATTCCATTCTAAAACATCCACTTGTAGATGACTAGATCTATGTACGTCTTTGTTTTCTTTGAGCTGTCATTTGGCTCAAAACTGTACAGCTAGATAGCTCTAATATTGCTCACCAACTTTTGTTGCACCAGCAATGTTAGGTTGGGGGTGTGAGGGGCTGTAAGCTAGCGGGAGAGAGTGTAAAAACGATTGATAGTGGGAAGGAGACGGTTTACTTCACACCAGTAGTCCCACCCACAACTCAGAGCAGAATTTCTAATGAACTACTACTGCTCTGCAGAAACTATGTCCTAAGAAACGACACAGATTTTTTGATTCTGGCTAAAAATGGCAAATTCATAATTAAAAGACCACTGGGAACATTTTTACAGCAGTTAAAAAGAGGATCAGAGTTGGACTTAATAGCATGATAAAGCTGCCTGCTCATCACCCACTACTACCAGCCGACGATAAATGTAATGACAACTAAATATCAGCAAATTATGTTTGTTAAATTTAAACAATAAAATAAAAGTTGATACTTGGAGGGACATTTGAAAATTTTGACTCTTAGAAAATTGTAAACAACGACCTTAGAAGAGGAATTTGGTTTAACTTTCACGAACCTACATTGGTCTTAAAAATATGTTAGATGTTGCCCTTAAGAAAATAACTATGAACTGGAAAATTAATGGTACCATGAAGATTACAGACATTTCACAGGCAATGCTTAATGTCTCTGACATTCTCATACCAACGTTATCTCAGTCAAAGTCACAGTTCTTTCGACTCAAGTCAAGACAGCAATGAAGATAACGGCAAGTGGTTTTAGGAACATGAATGGACCCATGAGGAATTTCCACATAAAATAAGACTTTCCTGACATATCTAGTGCAAAGCACAACTGTTCCCTAGCACGGTGCACTGCGCCCAAGTTTACTGGATTAGTAATACAGGGAGGCTGATAAACCAGAGACTCTCACATCTAAGTCATGCCAGCCGTGACCCCTGATCAGGTCAGCACATTTTCAACAATGGGCACATTTCATTTGGAGTTTATCTACTAACACTAAATGTGGATATCAGATTCAATTCGGTCAAGTGAATCAACTTCATTAAAAAATAGATTAAAGATATAAATGGCTTAAAAAGTCAAGCTAACTATAAAACGTTGCAACAAGGTCAGTACTTTTGGCACATCTGAGTTATCAGTGGCTCAGGTGGTTGAGCGGGTCGTCCAATGATCGAAGGATCGGCGGTTCGATTCCCCGCTCCCACCAGCCAAAATGTCGTTGTGTCCTTGGGCAAGACACTTCACCCTCCTTGCCTCCAGTGTGCCCTCCACTGGTGTGTGAATGTGCATGAATGATCCCGGTGATGGTCAGAGGGGCCGTAGGCGCGAACTGGCAGCCACGCCTCTGTCAGTCTGCCCCAGGGCAGCTGTGGCTACAAAAAGTAGCTTACCATCACCAAGTATGAATGAGGAGTGAATGAATAATGGACATAATGTAAGCGCTTTGGGTGTCTTGAAAAGCGCAGATAAATCCAATCCATTATTATTATTATTATTATCATTTAAATCCATTACAAAAGTCATGTGAAAAGTAATAGACATCTTCATTTACTTAGCATTTGTTAATTTAAAAAAAAAAACAACAACCTCAGCATCAACTTTTGTTACTTGCACTGCAGTAATGCATGGGTGGGTATTTACACTTGTACTAAAGAAGCCCAGAGGCAGAGTGCAAACTGTGTGACAGGAAGAGGAAGGATTGAAAAGAGCATGAAGTTTCTCTAAATGCAGGCCCTCAGTAATCGTTTTGAGGGATTTATTGCTACATTCTCTGAGCCTTATCCTAGTTTTATCTTTCACTGCTGATTTTCCGGCACAAAATAAAACTATGTTGCAAATGCTAGGACTTATAATACGTCCCTACATTGTCTGTTCAAAAACAGTTTGTTTTCTAACAAAGTTTGCTTCGTTTTGTCCAATGGGAAAGCTCATCAGCACTCCAGCGCACCAAAAATTGAATCTTGCTAACATGCAAGTGAACTCGGATGTGTTTCAAATACAATGTAAATGTAAGCAGACATTCACGGGGACGAGAGGGCAGAAGGGCAGTAATGAGAGGCTGTAAAGCACTAAATAGCAAAACTTCCTTCCTCAAAGTCAATGCTTTTTTTAAAGATATAATGAGCCCAAATGAGTTGCTGTACAACATTTCTTGTCTTTTTAGGGAGAAAGGTATTCCAACTAATAGCATTTCTTAAAGTTTCTTGTTCAATTGAAGCCCGTTTGCCAAACTAACTGTATCTATTAGGGATGCCACAATTCTATATCGAAAACCAAACCAAATGTTACACCATTACACAGAATTGTGGAAAAAGTTAATCACTGCATCTGCCATGCACATAACATAAAAGTATGTATATGTTGAAAGTATCAAACAGTTGTGCTAATTTAGTATTTAGTATAGTAGGATTTCGTATTTATTGTGTAATTGCTTTACACCTGGCTCAGTATGAGCAAACTGAAAGTTTTGTTCTTCATTGTTACTTGCGTAATAGCAAACTAAAAAAAGGATTTTTCCTAATTTTTTGTTGTTCTTTAGTAGACAAATCATTTATCAAACCGTAAAAAAATTGAGGGCTGAACTGAATTAAGAGTAAAGTGAATCGTTGCATCCCCAGTATTTTTATCCCAAGTATTGCAAAGCCACAACAAATATGGGTTTTGTTTTTAAATATGTATGCTGTCAACACACATTTTGACAAAGTTGTTTGATGACAATTGAAAAGTTTCAAAACTGTGACAATTTAAAGGAGACATAATGAATTATCTTTAAAATGGACATGTCAGTCCCGCTCTAGAAGGCATTTGCAAAATCTAGCAAAACATTTGAATAAATAGTTTTAATCATTTAATCTCAGTACATGTAAAAGGGAAAAACTGCACATCTCTCAAGAAAAGAGTCGCACAGCACTCCACCGAGTTACCCCATATATTATTAACAGGGTAATTTGGAAATTCCCCTCAATGTAATTAAACTGCAAATGGCTTTATTTTTTGATACAGTTGATCCTAGAAAGTTACGTTTTCTTACACCTGCACTCATAGAAGTACCTATTAGCATTTCATTCAGACATCTACTGGTTAACTCTTAAGCAAATGAAAACAACGTGTAGTTTAGATTAGAATAGTAATGCCCAATTTTGAGATAAAAACCAAACTAAAGTTAAAAAAACCACAACAGCAAAGTACTTACTCTTGTAGAACTTAAGTGTTTCTGCAACTTCCCATAAAAATAAAGTAAACAAGTTGTTTTTCTAAAAGCTGCTAAGGTTTTTCACTGTAGTTTTTCCACCACCCCTGGCTCCAGCTCAGTCTTAATCTGCCCTGCAATGTGCACTACAGACCCATTTAATCTCCTACTGGCATACCTCTGAGTCTTTTCCATTTACCATGTTTCCATAGACACATTTGGTAAATCTGCTACTCCTAACAGGAACGCCATACGTGCTGGGCTCAAATGGTAAGTAACCGTGACATTTTCTGAGTGTTCTCCTGTTTGTTTATCTTTTTTGATGCTAAAAGAGTTTAGGAGTCAACATAAAGAACAAAAACATTCCATCTGCTCTGATAATGATGATTTATCTGAAACGGTCAATCAGTGAAAGAATACTCTTTTATTGGAAAAGATATTACCACTTTAACTAAATATCTTGGTCATTATCTTAGTTCTTAAGGACAAAACCTGCTTACTTTGAATAAAGTGCAGTTAGGTTTAACTCCCAAGGTAAAAAAAAAAAAAGAAAGTAAAGTAGCTATGAGTCACAGAATTGTGCAAACATTTTAAAAGGAAGAGGGATTTTGGATGGAAAAGGACCCTTTAAAGGCTCACAAAAAACAAGATTACAGGAGATTCTGTGCTTGCTCTCTTGCTATAATGCGGTCCAACTCGGAGCGTGGCCTCTAAAGACCATGTAGAGAAAAGCAGGGAAGAGAACAGCAGGACTGTGATGTGAAAGTCCATATAAGGTTGCAGGCGAGGAAATTACCAGAAAGGAACTGATGTAAGTGCAGAAACCTTGAGTCACAACATTACTTCCTTGGGAAAATCAAGGAGGAGTCCAGCTACAGCTGAATTGCTCAATAATAATCTCTTCTGAGAAATATTAAGCTATATCAGCTCAAATATAAAGATGACATTTTCTTTACAACGTTGAATCTTAGTCCAAAGCGGCATTACAGCACAGAGACTCAACTTTCACTGAATATCAAGAACGTTTGGACTTGTTGAATCAGCACCTATATTTAACCTTTTTATCTCACCCTGTCCTTACCATGAAGTTCAGAGACAAAAGGAACACAGTGTTGCAAAAACAAGCCTGAATGTGGACCTTTCTCTTTTTATCAGTTTTACTATCTTTGCCAGGTTGATTTTTTTTTTATCAAATCTACATAAGATGAACTATGTTTGCCCAAATCCCACAGAAAGGCTGTAACTCCCTACTTCATAAATAGCATTTAGCTAAATATCATAAACTGTTTATAAGTACATCTCAGGAAGTTACAGTGCTTTGCTCAGTTTGTATAATAAGCTTTCTGCTTCCTGTTAATTATCTATTCTTTCTTGTTGTGGTTTCCTCTTTTCTTTTTTGTTTGTTTAAGAACCAGACTATCGGTATATTTTCTTATGAATAGAGCTATCAGTGAGCTTTTTATGAGTTTTCTGTGACTGTGGGGACGTTTTGTGCACTGTAAGCAAATAAAATTGTCAATATTCTTAGATAAGTCACAAAAAATGTTGGAGATCTGGCTGACAAAGTAAAAAGAAATGCTTAAATGTACCTTATTTCAAGCATTATTGTTGACTTAATATTACGTTTTATTGATTTTGCTATTGTTTTGGTCTGGAAAAATAGACACTGCTTAACAATTGACAAGCAGCTGCAAACAGTTTTAGCATAACACACAGTGACAGCTGTTAAGGAAGTGCTAGCAAAAACAGAAACAGGTTTGTGTTTATAAAAAAAATCGGTGTAATTGTGACATTAAAACTAAGGGACTCGATTAGGCTATTAACAGTGAGATTGAATGGCAGTTTCCGCACATGTCTTTCACAGGTTAAAGCAGATCCAACTGTTTAGTCTTTGTATTATCACCACCAGCCCCTGAAGGCAACATCCTTCTTTGTGGTCAAGTGAATTCAGGGCAGAGACACAGGGCCGTGCCTCTCTGGTAGTGTCTGCCTTAAGCCCAGTCTTTGTTTGGACCCCCTGCTTCTCTTTGTGCAGAATTCCCCCTGGTATCAACAAACACCCCCTTACTTTCATAGCTAAAAAAAAAAAAAAAAGGGGGGGGGGGGGGTGCCTGCACTCCTGCAACTACTATGCGAGGTTAACCTCCATCTGACTCAGATTTGGGTAGCACAACTGGATTGAGTTGAGGGTTCAAATCCAGTCTTGTTCCACACAAGAAGGAGGCCTGGAAAGCAAGGGCTAGCAAGCTGGCTACTGCAGGCCCCACTCCCACTGAACAGAGCGGCACAAAAAGTCCAATCTGTGCGTTTTTTGTTACGTGTTTAGGTTTTTAGGGGCGCGTTTGTTTGCAGTTTTAAGTTGAAAGACTTGAAAGAACAGTTTAATTTAAGGCGCTAATTTTAGGGAGATAGGGGCGGGAGCGCGCACGCGCACACACTTAACGGAAAGTACCATTGCCGCCTTGAAAGGATGTAAGGGTATTATGTAGTTACTTCTTTTCTATAGCCGTCTTTTGTGTTTTTTATGCTAGGCTACGTACATTTTTAAAAGAGAAAAAGCACAAATTAGACTGAAAAATAACAAATGAACGCTCAGACTTACTGTTTTCGGCATCTTTTCCTCTCTTCTTACGCCCGGCTCAGATTTAATTTAAGTCGTTAACCAGATGACTAGTTACGGAAAACTTTTTCCCATCAGACAAACGGCGTCCAAAAAGAAAAACGCCAGCCGTATGGAGGAAACAGCCGCTTTCTCTTATCTGACTAAGAAGAGCTATTTCAGTCCCCCCGCTCGAAAAGTGTTTTTCTTTGTTTCGCTTCTAACTAAAATGGACTGGGAGCTTGATTTCCTGCTAACGGTACCCCCGCTGCAAAACCACACCCAGAAGACCAATGACAGGACAGCAGCCAGCCCAGACTCAGGGAGGGGGGGGGGGGAGGCAGCGGGCCAGCGGCTCACTCCGCCCGCGCGCGGCTGCCGCATCATCACTGCTCGCGCTCCCGAGAAACTTTTCCGCCCTCAAAATCTCGATTTCAATGACCCTTTCTCGCTGTAATGTGGCTTAAGCTGTGATTCTGCAACTAGGCTGGATCACAACACGCTGGAAATATCAGTCTATCAAGAATTTAAAAGCGCTTCAATTCGTTTCAACTTAACATTATTAATATTTAATGATATCATAAAGGTTTCCCCTAACAAAATATACTGAGATGAAAATTCCTTCGAACACAACACTGACACTATTTAAAGCCAACCTCGGGAGTAACTCAAAACAAAAGTAATGCATTACTAAGGTGATGCCTCGTTACTGTGACAGTGGAGGGCATTTCTTATGAATTTTTAGGAGTTCTTTACTCAGCACAGGACCAGATCAGGGGTTTGCAACCCTTAGCGGAGTGATACTACATATCATTGAAGTAATGAACTGTAGAAGTCAGTGTATAATTATGTATTTTATGTGTTACAACTAAACAATGTTGAGGGGTTTTGAGAATGAGTAAACTGAATAAAGCTTGTTTAACTATCTGTCACACAGGAGTAACAACCACAGAACCTTCACATCTCCCTACTGATCAATCCCTTGCCTTTTGGCCTCTCCGGGCATTCTGGGTAGTGTAGTCTGCCCAGCATCCAACTGTTTTGTTTTGTTTAATGCGCCATAAAATCCAATGCCATAAGGTCCAAATATATAATACTTCTGTCATTTTTTTTGTAAAAATGTGTAACAAGTTTTACTATTTATCACTTACCTTTTCAACCACTGCACTAATGTAACACTTTAAACATTAGGACGACAGACATAAAAGAGAAAATCAGGATATGTGTCAGAAATGTGTGTTTTGGGTGTTTTTAACATGTTCTTGTGGCATTTCTGATGATAGAGGACATGTATGTAATGGGAGCTCACAGTATTTTATTTAGGGAGTTGTTCAAGGACTGGGACAAAATTGGGTTGCAAGACATTGTCTTTAGGAAAGAATTGAAGGATATGGGTTGAAGTATCACGATGTTCCATGGCAGAAAATGTGGGACATATGGAAGGCATACCCCAATGGGCTGGGCCATCACAGCAACACTAGAACCAGTGAAGAAATGCAACAACAACTCGCTGGAATGGGTCAAGATGATGCATATGGACTGAGGTATGACACCACTGTGTCTGCAGTAAAGCAGGGCCAATGGAAGAGAGCTGCTACCCAATCTGCATATCATACCCATCTGAAGTTGTGGACCTGGACCATCTCTCCTTGGGCACCCAGATGGTTATGATTGACCTCTTCTCTGTGCAATTACAGTGCCTACAAAGGACCAGATGCCTGGAACCACAGTTTGGGCCCTAGGTAACCATTTTATCCACACATGCAACTGAACAAACCTTGGCTATTGGAACCGCACTTGAACATTCTTTAATGAATCATATGGGTCAACTCGATGGATGTTAGAAAATAGGACTTCTGCTTGCCACAGGTTGATTAGAAAACAGCAACAACAGTTTTTTTTTTCTACATTACAAGTTGAACTAAAAAGGCTTTAACAGCCTTTGCAATCTATTGACAGTCAAGTCTTATCTAGTTTTGAGGATTTTTAACCTGATTGCATTTTTATCTTTTCATCAGATCATCTATATTCTGCTGTGTTATCATAATTATTTTGTGTTTTTCCTGTTTCAGACATAAAGTGAGCACACAGTGCAGAAATATTTCACTTCCTGGAAAAAATACCGCTAAAGTTTCCAAAGAACCATGCCTATCTTGTCAGTTATTTAATGGTTAAATGTTAAATGTAATTGGTATATTTACTCTGTACAGTCAATAAAGAAGTGAATTTAGCTCTGTGTTTTCCATCCTTGGTCCTCGATTATTCTCCCGTGCAGGTTCCATCTACCGATAACCAAGTACATTTTCAGAAATGATCATCTGATGGAACAGCAGGTCCACAACTGTTGGAGAAGATTGTTTTGTTAAAAATTAAAAAAAGCTGTTGACAAATAAGATAAACTTTGCCAGTTGACACATTGGACCATACATTTATATATTTTTAAAAATACAGATCCTCCACACATCCTCCAGAGCCTCGTTTAGAAGCCAACTCAAGAAGTAATCACTTTTTGAAAGTCTAAGTTATGTCATGTATTTACCATACATTAAGTGTTAAGTTGTTACATAATGTAACCATAGTAGTTTCAGAAAACAAGTGAAAACCCAACAATAGAGTCAAATAGAATAGAATATTGGATAACGTCATTGGTGGCAAAAACATTGCTTATCTCAAGGTTGTTGGTACAACCCAACTTATGAGGCGCTCCTCAGTCATTAGACTTTGTTTCCTAAATCCAAAAGGGATTCCCTAGTAGTTAATGTATGAATGAAACATTTCCTTTTCCCGTACAGCATCATAAACCTCACATCACACATGTTAATTGAGACCTGTGAGGTCTGACATGCAGCTCAGAGTCCTTCATCCTTTATTTTTGTTGCTTAGTCTGACCTTGGATCAGGAAGTCAGTGCCTGAATTCCTTAAATGTTTTCCATTTGAGAGTAATGTTTCTGAAGAATGATGCCCATCAACATGTTTTTAATAATATTTTGGCATTTCTGAGATTGCTGCTGACGTTTGTCCTCCTCGGTTGTTGACACCCACCTGGATCCTTCAGTTACTTTTAAAGTTCTGTTAAATTTGTTTTTGAAGGTATTTCCAGTTTTCGTTTTTCTTAAATAAATAAAGTCAAAGTGTAACATATCTGGTAATTTTCATGCAAAATGTGGTGTCTATAGATTATCAAGTGGAATGTATCCCATTTTACCTCATGGCTAAACCCTTCACAGAAGATTTACTGCTCATTAAGGAAACACAAATGAAGAACAACTCTCCACTCCATTGCTCCCCCTAACATCACGCGTTTCCTGTTTTTGGTTAAGTGACTGAAGACAAGACTTAACTTTTGTAGAGCTCAAGGTCAGAAATGAGTCATGACATGTATATCTTTCCCTCTGCTGAGTCTCCTTTGCCATCAATGTGTGATCCCTGTGTCTATATTTAAACAACAGATTCAAATCTATACACATGCAGGAGCTGATGCTCAGCGTGCTCACAAAAGACACGCAGAAAAAGGTGTTGACCTCAAAGCTTTTGAAAGTAAAAATGGAGAGACGGCAGTGGCTGAATGAAGCAGTCAGCTGTATGTGGCTGCTACACAGCTCTGAGACTCTGTTGCATTTGTGCGTTGACTCATTCGCAATTTCAAAGGCAGGACGACCTCTCTGTCTCAGGTTACTGGATGAGCTGTGCTGGCATCAGAAGCAAGATTTGAAACAACTCTACAAAGTCAAGCGTCATGCTGCAAAATCGGTTACAACTGGGTGATCATCTGTCATCAAAGTGAATTGAGGGACAGTAAACTGGGACATTTACTGGTGTAAAGTAGGGTTCATCTCACTCTTGACAAATCTTGTTTTGGATCAGCTAAACCATTCAGTTTCTAATTTAATAGCTACCGACCTATATTTATATGAATTTGACATTAAAGTCCCATTGATTTCAGTAATGATTATGGCTGGTTTAAATAGAGTGTCAACTGCTTTAAAAAAAAATATTTTTTATATTTTTTATTCAATCACATATCTGCAGCTGCTGAACCTTATGGCCAGCAGGGGGCATGTATGTGCTGTGCCACTTGTTACACTTTACTTAAGTTTCTCAATAGAACGGGGGAAATGAAGTATGAAAGAATAAAATTGTCATTTGTCTTGAGTTAAAATTTGCATTTTGTGGAAAATTTTAATCTTAATCAATCTCTTTTTTTCTGGATATTTCACTAGACAACTAAAAATGTGTGTGACATCTAGCTAGTTAGGATCATATGTTTTTTCTCTTAAGTTTTAATATCTTCATCAAATGTCGCTTTAAGGCTGCATACTGAGCAAAACTTGCATCTAATCACATCCTGTTTTTGCTCTAGGATGCAAACCTGATGTACATTTTCTAAAGTATATTGTGGAAAAAAAAAGTCAAACCAAAGCTTAAAACTAACCAGGTTAGACCATTTTGTAAAATTATCAGTTTAATTTCAGTAATCCTGTCTGACCTGCACTTTCAGCTTCTGAGACCAGTTAGGTAGTTTTTTTTTTTTTTGTTTTTTTGTGTGCTTCTCATCAAAGTTTGACACATTATTCTCTGAAATCTGGGTCATAACCGTTGACTGCTCGAAAACCATTGCTTTTCTTTTATCTTGAACCTCCTGTCTCCCTTATGCCGTGACTACAGTCAGGAGTTTTCACCCACACAACTACCTCCTTTCCCTTTTTTTGAACCATCATCTGTAAAAACGCAAAACTACTTTTAGTAGAGCAGTTGTTTCTGTGACTCAGACCACTCAGTTTTCCAAATCCTCCCGTCTAACAGCAATATAAATTTGTCCTCTGTAAAGGTCAATTCTAAACCTGAATATCTCCCAACCACTGCATGCTATTGAATGAACTCATTTTATGTCTACAAGGGGCATTTGGGGCTTTTTAATGATACCAAAATATGAATGGGTGGGGCTCTGGGAACTGTAGTGTCTGTGGTTTTAAAAATGGTTTGACTGGACACATTTTTTCTCTGCTAGTCAGGAGGAAATCCTAATGACAGGTTTACATATTGGCAAGACACTTTTATTATGAAGAACTACCCATGCATTTGGTTTATTGAATAGTGCATGGTGAGTGAGAGGCGGTGAAATTAAGTACCTTTGTAAATTTTGCTCCTAAACCATGGCATCTCCTCGTTAAGTTTTCTATAGTAACATTTTTCAGTTTATTTTTTGTTGTTGTTGCAGTTTTGAGCCAAAAAATTCAAACCTGCTGTTTTCTGCAGAGCAGCAGGAGTTCATTAGAAATTCATTTTTAAAACGCAGACAGAATTGTTGCTGTGGAGCACCCCCCCCACCCCGTCCCCTCTCCATTATTGAGAGCTCTTAGTTTACATGCAATCCCGCTAGCTTACAGCCCATCACACCCCCAACCTAAAAAAATACGATCTTTTTCAAACAACATTTTTGTCTGCTCCCAGAAATGCAATTCTAAGCTTAATTTTCTTTATATATGTCCTCCAACATAAGAAAAATGTTCAAAACCTTTTCTTTATTGGAGTGGGTCTTTATTCCCACATTTGTTTCAGCAAAAAATGTAAACACTTAAAGACAAAAGCATAATTAAATAAAAGCTCACATAAATAAAAAGTAAAACAAGAGTCACCTTCACTGAAGAGTTCTTTGATAACAATAAAAAGATGAACAAGATGTTTTCATTTGTCTTTATTTATGGAGAGAAACACAGTTTGTCATTAAGACTTACATTTTGTTTGAGTCCACAGACCCAAATAATCATATTTTATTTCTATAAAAGCAATGCCTTCCAGTCAGTGTACAATACATTACTGCAGATCATCACAACACACAAAAATATGCTTTACATTTCCCTTTTTTGTTCTTTTTTACATCGTAGACCAAATGTCTACCCAAAAAGAGAGACGGCTGCATCCCCCAGTATTAGAAAACCAAGTGTGATTTAAAATGTTTGTCACTAAACCTGAGTATTACACTGTATGCTGCTTATGTACAGTTGTTTCTTTTAAATAAATGCACCCTTTATCGTGGCATACACCAACAATTCGCACGCCTGTACCAACTAGAACGAAAACCTATTGTGTACAGATCAGAAATCCCTTTGGTTTTGATTCTAGCTAACAGCAGATCATCAATAAATCATCCTGACAATTTCAGTCTAATCGTCATGACAACAAAGCTGATCTGATGCCAACTGGTCTCAGATCCAGAATCTTCTTAATGACAGCAGTCAGAGGACAGTTTCATAGCAAAACATATCACAAATCAACACACGTCTTGCAAGAGAACATTAAGGATTGGTCTTTCAATGAACTGCCAAACACTCCCATAGATGCGCTCTTAAAAGTCTGAGTGCAAAAAAACGTGCAAATAATTCAGTCAGCATGTCACCGCCACGGCTATCCGCAACTGATCCACAGTGAAGATCCCAGCAGGTGACATTAAACGGCGTGTAAACATCAGCCTATCTTCTGGATTACACGTCTAAGAAGCTTTAGTCCATCACCCTCACTCAGTCCTTTCTTTTTTTATTCCTAATCTTCTCAAGTCTGCAAAATTATTTTAAATACAGATTTTGTTGGAATTTGACACCGTTTGACAAAGCCACCTGAAAAGAACTTTGGCATGTTTTATGAAGCAGAATATACCCACAGAGATTACAGTTCCATTTAGATAGCATAGACGTCTGCTTTTCAGAAGAAACAGATGCACCGTTAACAAAGTTACAACACAAATGACCTAAAATATCCAAACAACTTGTGTTACTATCACTTTAATATGCACACATTTGTGTGCTTCTGTACAGTGGGGGACGTGAGGCTTGCTGCTGCACACAGAGCGGCTGTGCACACCAAGGTAGCACATTGTTGTCCTTGTAAATTAACTACTGTACCAAGTAAGAATAATTACATACCAATGGACTACTGTATACTCCCAGTGACACACAGTGTCACAAATGTTACGGCATTGACCCCAAACCCCACCCCCCCACTTAAATAAAACTATATTCATACTGTACATTTCATATTTTGTTACATTCAATGTATAGATACAATTTGTATCAACAAGCAAAAGTCAATTCTAGACATTTGTGGCTTATTTGTTTGCGGCACATTCAGACAGGAGGGAGGGGAAAGGAGGATTTGTTCCCTTCAAGCATTTTTGGGTTACATTTTTAAAAAAAAGAGAAATCTAATTTGTTCAACTTTTGTCTAGGAATAAAGGGTGGTGCTCTGAGAAAACATTGTGTTTAGTAGATTTACACTCAAAATTAAACTGCGTCCAGATTGGCACAATTCTGTCAGCCTCTGAATGACAGCTCCTTTTGACATTTAAGTCCAAGTTAAGAACACAAAGCGAGCAACAAATCCATCCCGGGTTCAGATTAGTTTCTAAATGTTGACTTTGGTTTTGCTTCTCAGGGGGCAGAACTCTTTTGGACCAAGAAATGACTGGTCGTTCAGCAGTCTGAAGGGAAAAAAACAAAAACGATGGCACGCAAACTTTAAGCCAAATGCCAGAAGCAACCTTGACAGCAGCCTTGCAATCTGATTTGTTTCATATGAAGAAACATTTAGGCAGTTTGTTTCACCTTCTCATGAACAGACAGACGACCTCAAGTGGCCTCGTCTTTTTCATGAAAAAACAAAGTTAGCAAAGCCCAAACTTTACTTGGGCAAAAAACATTCAGTTGTTTTTTTTTTTTAAACACTTTATTTTCCCTTTATGTCTGTTCTTATACGACGGCTGTACTTCAACATTATAAAGATAAGAGCATTTTAAAGCGCCACCAATGAGACTCAGTCTGCCTCGCAATTAGCTGTTAAAGAGTAATACCACTAAAAAATAATTACAAATAATTAAAGTCATCAAAACACAGTCTGATGCTGCTTAGTTTATAGAATTAGATTTGGACAAAGAACTAAAGTTTGCTTTTTGTTAAGAACCACATCAAATAATTAAGCCTCTCTTTAAAATGCATTGAAATCATGGTCCAACTATTACAAACCTGACTGTAACACAGCTAAAGGAAAGGAGGCAATCTTTTAGTTTCTAATCGACATGCTCGTCCTTTGGCCGATTGAACTTTAAGTTCAAAACATCCACTGGCACATTTTCATAAAATCCTGTCCAAAATGAAAGTTGCTGACATTAATTCCACTTGTTAGCTCACTCTTCCAAAGATCTCCTGGTGCAGAGAAAGAATATACATACAAGTACTAAGATCTTCAACGACGTCTCCATACTTTAACTATACATAGTTAACTTCAAGGTACTACATCTTACATGTAGAGTGTTCACAAAATATATTACTACTAGATAAAAGTACACTCTTGCTAGTAGTCCCTGCTTTCTTGCAGGAAAACTCATTAAGTTAGAAAATCTAAAGCATCCTGAGAGCAGTGTGCTGCAAGGCACAGCCAAACACTCGCACGCTCCTTCACGACTGCCTGCATGCGCTGTGTGTTTATGCAGACTTCAGCAGTCTCACTCAGTCAATTCCACCATTTACGCCACTTAATTTCTCATTGTGTTGATCCCTATTACTTTACAAGATACCACAATATTTAAACACATAGCAAAGTGACAGCCAGACCATTGCATCTGACTAATTTAACATCTGGTAAATACTCAATCCGTTGCATAAATCCTTGTGCAAACTTTTAACTGGGATGGCTAACACCATTTCAGTCTGGTTCCTCTCTCACCGCTTGTCCTTTTTTTAATTTATTTTTTAAAGTTGAAAAGAATTCTCAAAGTTCCACTACATTTACATGCAAATAAGAAACCGTAAGTGTCAGAACACGTTAAGGCATAAATGGATGACGATATATCTTCTTTACCGTGTTGAAAACTAGTAACTTTACTGCCTCCACACTTCAGGGATAGTTATTTATCTTTCCATTGTGTTGTTTTTCAGTTAGAAAGGTAAAATATTTGTCGATGCAGAGAACTAATCCACCTGTGCCCGTTTCAGGCCCTCAGGCATTCAAGTCACTGAAGTACATGTAAAAGCAGGCTGCAAAGGAACAGACCCCTCCCCTGAAAACAAGGGGAAGTCTATCCGAGCTACTCTCTCAATTTAAGATATATTTTTTGTTGTTCTCACTGAAAAACACCACAACAGATCTGAAAAATATATAAATCTTCAAATACTGGATGTAGCATCATGTAAAAACCAGAAATCCAACTGTACATCTGTATGAAACTATCCAAATAGAGATGTTGCTTCAATTTAATGAATCCTTCTAACTAAACTGAATATGTGTTATATGACTACAGAAATTCAGAAAGTCTCTTTTTTGGCATTATTTAGCAGCTTATAAATAACTCTGAATAATGGCTTTTGTATGATAATATGTACAGAAATATGTGCACATGTACACAAGTCAAATCCGCGTTGTGTGCACAAATTCTACCAAAATAGTAGCTTTGCTAGGCGAGGCTGAGAAAATATATCTTTTTAGATATGGTGATAGTGCTTTACATTTGGGTTTCAATGTGAACTACTTTCACTGAAACCGATCAGACAATGACTAAAGCGTGAGGTCATTCAGATATAAGGCCATTACATGTCATTTGTCATGCTGTGAGGTATGCATCTACCTCCCTCTCACTTGACTTCAGAAAGAAATGCACAGAACGGAGGGAAACAAAAACGATTATTTACAGCAGAGGCAGTCCTAAGCAGAGCTGTTCATGACTGCAGATACCTTTCACAACACATTCACAGGGCCTGAGCAGTCTTCAGAACAGCTTTATGCTGAATGGAGTCTCAAGACTAAACTAGATATTGCCGAGCGATTTTCTTTTTGTTACCATGCATATTAATCAATTTGCTTAATTCAGTCATTTGGTTCAAGTGTGACCCATCTTCACACTTGTTGTGACCCAAACACAATATAAGGGTTAAGCCTCTGTTAAATATTATAAGGAATGACAAACTCATTTCTGATTATTGGACTAAAACTATTTCAAAGTTACTAGTCTTTCCAATAGCTATATACTTATTTAAAGACCCACTTCGATGAAAATAAGGTTTAATGTTTAATAGTGTTGTTCTCATGGTGGAGGAAAAATTTTATATTAAAATTGTATTTCTCAGTATTTCTTTATTCAACTTGTGCGAACTGGGAGCAGGCAGAAAAAAAATGCCGTAGCAAATGCCTGTAGGCATGACGCAGAAGCTACTATGGTAAGCCAAAAGCTCGATGCTCCGCTCTATTCTGATGATGCAACCACTCGTAGACGAAACATTCATGTTCATCTTCGTTTTCCTCTTCCGAGCTGCTACAGGTTACAGATATAATTTTGCTCGCCATTTTTGTTGCTCCGGTAATGTTAGGTTGGGAGTGTGAGGGGCTGTAAGCTAGCAAGTGTGAACAGAAGGACAGTTGAAAGGGGGCAGTCTGCAGAAACCATGTCCTAGAATCCTACACAGTTGTATTATTATTTTGGCTAAAAACGGCTTAATCCTAATTAATAGACCACTGAGAACACAGTTAAAATAAATCAAAAAATGATCAGAGTGGGACTTTAAATGTCTTACAAGAAGGCGAGCGTTTTGCTTTTAAATACTGAATTCCTTAATTTAAAGTTAGTCTTTTTTTATAATTGACATATTTATTACGATAGTCTGCAAAATTCTAAATTGATTATAATCTATTAATGCTGAACATATCTTAGGATGAAACGTACAGATACCAAAAGTTAAAGTGACTTTAGAATTTCTTCCATTAATGCTTTAAAGCTCAGGAAGTATGAATGTGTTAAGAGGTGTTTTCTATAAAATACTGGTGCTTCATACTTCATTAAAAAAAAGTCCCCTAGGCTGAAGGTTTCCACGTATGTCATCTCAGTGATGCATACCCGAATCGCCAGAAAAACGTGACAATTAGCTCCTGAGGGCAGAGGGTGCACAAAAGCTGCAAAACTGAAGAAAGGGCCAGCCCTGCAAAGAAAAATCTCACTTCCCTTCTTTCTCATCAACTGCTGCTCAGTGGTTGGACCTCAGTTTTGTGACAATGACTGCAGCAAGCTGCTGAGGATCTGTCAAATGTGGGTTTTTCTCCATGACGGCGTGGACGATGTAAGCAGGAAAGATGTTGCACAGGTTCCTGTATGTCTGGTACTGGTGGTCCGGGACGACGTGCTGCTCCTGGTGCTCAGCTGCAGATGGGGTCTCCCATGGCGAGCTCCAAATTTGTTCCATCTTGTCTGGCATGCTGCGAACCATCACGCGCTCGCAGCAAGGCATCAGGCTGTTACTAAGTGGATATGAGTGATATCCAAAGGACTCGTTACCACAAGGCAGAGGGTCCCAGCTTGCATGCTGCTCGCGGCACAGTGGAGGTCGCCTCTGCCTCATTGGGTTACTGTCATATAGCCTTGAGTCAGAAATACTGTCCATTCGAGTCATACCTAGTGAGCGCGTGGGCTGCGAGGACAAAGGTGGGAGGACATTCTGAGTAAGTGGGTAGTCTCCAGGACAGCTGGACCGGGCGCCCACGGCGGCATGCTGGATGTGTGGGGCTAGATGTGCTCCAGACTGCTTCCGGGAGCACTGCTTGGGCTCCTCCGGTCCGTAACTCTGAACTCTAGTCAATGCTTCGTGGCGAAACCCGTGGGAGAAGGCTTGCATCCTTGCCTGTGCAGGAGCCTGCTGTGACCCCTTCATGCTCTCCTCCAGACTGCTGTCCATAGAGCTGGGGTACATGTCCCCATAAGAGGAGAAGGAGTCGCTGTTGGAATGGCTTAGGCAGGACTCGGGGCAGTGGCTGGGGTTTCTCTGATACACATGCTCGTGCTCCATGCTACAGAAACTGTCCACATTGTGCATGCTGCTCATGCTCATGTTTGAAAAATCACTGTGGAGTGAATAATATCCGTGATCGCTGACCGAGTCGTACTTTGGGAACGGTTCACTGTACGTGATGGAGGCGCCGTGACTATTTGTGACTAAAATAGGGGGATATTGCACGCTGGACATGTGCTCCAGAGAACTGTGGGAAAACTGCAGAGAACCAGGAACTGGGCTGCTGGCTGATCGTGTGTTCAAGGCCCCGGCTGCGTGGCTCTTGGCAGGCTGCATGGTGGGCACACTGAGGGCAGACACGAGGGAAGGCACTGAATTTGTCTCGGACTTCCTTACAATGGAGAGTGCCTCTGGAGGTTCACAGGCCACTGAGCGAATGCTGGGATCGGACTGGCGTTTAGGGGCCACGCGTTTGGCTTCAGAGCTGCTGTCCCCCTTTACAGTTGCTGCACCGGTACCGCATTTCACTAAAGCTCCTTCGCTCATCGTCTTCACAGCAGATAATTTGGCAAAGGCTCGCAGTTCATCCGCCACAGACCGCAAAGGTTGGTTAACACGTTCTGGATGATAGTATTTACATTTGTGTCCATATGTGCACTTTTTTCCTAGTTTGAAGAAAAAAAAAAATAGTTTAGCACGATGAACATAAAGATGATCATAAAGATTTTAAACCCATTAAAGGAGTTTTTAATCAAAGAACTTTTACCATAGGGACAAGGTTGTTTTTTGTGCTCTGGAACAACGGGTCGCTTGCGGAGAAAGTTTTCTAAGCTTGGACCATGTCTTCCCAGTGGATCATCAGGTGGCATAAACCTGATAAAGCAATAGTTTTATTTTTATTAGCTGAACTGTACAGATGCTCTTGCCATGAAAAAGTGCAAGACATTAATTCTCGAATTGCCTAAAAATAAACCCAACTTAATCTACACACCAAGCGCAGAAATAATATGTTTCTATTACATCAAAATCTGAAAGAACTTGACAAAAGTCTGCACTACCAGGACGGTGGGTCTAATGTTTAAAAGGCATCGTAGTTTCTTACTTGTCATTGACAAAGGAATACATGAGGAGACGCTCTTCGATAAACTTTTTCCACTCTGGTTTCTCGTTTTGCAGGTCCCTGTAGTTGTCGTTTGACACAATAATTCCATCAGAATCATAAGCCAGCTTCACTATGAAGCGATCATCATAGCACACCACCCTCCTGCCCTGAACTCTCCGAGATGGGGTGAAAACCAGAATCTTCTCTTTTTCCAGCTTGCGTAATATTTCTTGATCTGAAAGAAGATTGGACAAATTAACTGTTGAATGTTTTCACTAGAGAGCCACATCAGTGAAACGCTATCTGAAACACTTGCAGTACCTGTGATAAGAGCATCGGGTCTCGACTGCTCCTTCCTCCAGGCTGGAACGAACACAGTGATGTCTTTGTGTCCTTTATCCCGAAACCATTCAACAGCAAGCTGGATGCCACGACAAGAAAATACCTCTTTGTTTCCATGGCTGGAACACAAAATAAAATGATTAAGAAAAAGAATTGAAATGGAAACTCATCAGAGTATGAAGCACGTGGAATAAAATATTTTTACTCAAGAATCTAACCTCATGGCAACGTTTGAGCCGTCAATGACGATGGGCCTGAGGTTATCATAGGTATCCACAGAATCTTCTTCCACTGAAACTTCTGGACTAACAGTCTCTTTAACACACGGGGGCCATGACACTGGAGCAGCTGCGCTGCTGCAAGGCTGAGTTTCAGGCTCCACTTTGTTTCCAAGTCGCACCAATTCAGCAAGAACATCATTAATGAGTGCCGCAGCTCCTAACTTACTGAGCACCGACTCCACTTGCTCTCCAGAATAGCCAAGCTTCAACGCAAACTCGATCTTGGTCTGGTACTCTCTTTCACTCACGGGTTTAACCCCTGATGCTGTGCTGGTGTCGTCCTCACGGAAGTCTTGGACAGTGCTACTCTGGGAGAAACTAGGCCGGTCGAGGCATGGAGAGCGACAGAGCTGACGGTGAGGTTTGGTGACAGCCAGCGGTTCCCTTCTTTTACAGCTACTGCTGTTTGCCTGAACTCTCTGCGGTTTCTGCTCTTCGGATTCACTTTCGGAGCTGCTTCCATCCTCCGACTCCTCAGTGGCATGCTGGGCCTCACTTGAGTCAATGTTCTCTTCCCTGCATGGGCGTTTTTCCATTTTGAGCTTCTCCACCGTGGACCATGCTGTCATCACGTTTGTCTCGACAACTCAGATTTCCACCCCATGTTTCCTCACCTCCACTGCAGCCAGAGCATCATAGTCACTTCAGCACTGCAGGACCTTTTACGTAAGACCGAACTAATATGGTCTCCCCCGTCTAAGTCGGCAAAATCAAATTAGGCAGACCTGCAAAAACCAAATAAAAGGGGGAAAAAAAAGACTCAATATTAATAACGGTGTAGGGCTTCCACTTCAATTTATTTTGTCTTTTTAATAAATGAGAATGAAAAACAAAGACCCTGTGTATGCTTATCAGCATCACACTCTTCCTTGTGCAAAAAAAAAAAAAGTACTTCAACACCTTAAATCTATGTGGCCTTACTATTTAAAGACTAAACAAAAATATTCAAACACAAACATCTATCAATGAATCAATAAGATTCTAATACACAGCCATAAAACTGCATTGTTGTTACTTTAGCTGCTTTTAAATAAATATCCCAGTAGGGTACAAAATGTTCAAATGGACTACAACCATGGCCAACATGAACATAAAATTCTTGCTGGTATCACACCCAAGGTTTGAGCCAGACACAGTGAGAATATGAGTTAGCATAACCTGAGATGGTGTGGGCTGAACAGTGCATCCCTGCGCCTCCAGCCCACTGAAAGACTATCAGAACTGAATTGTACGGGGGGAAAGGCTGTAATGGAAAAGCAGTGCGCTGCATTCACAAGGAGCCTGCAGTGCAAACCAAGCAGCGGTCAGTTTTTGCTACGCATGAATACGGAGAATCAAACTGAACCTTCATAAGAGGTACAATAGTGAACAGACACATTAGAAACACTTTCCCCAGTCTTAGAGAGAGTAGAATGCAGCAAGCTTCAAGCTTCAAGAGGCACAGCCCATGATGTGGGTTGCTTAGCAACACAGCCCTGTCATCAGCTAACTCCTTTCACCAGTCACGACTAACACAAACACAGCTCATCATCTCTTCTCATGCAGCCAGTAAATGCAGAACACTTGCACTTACACCACAACTCTACACTAAAGCTCTCCAGGTTGCATATTTTCGTAGAACAGCCAACATTACCATTTTACATTATTACCTCCGAGTACTGACCACCCAAAATCTGAAAAGGCACCTCACACTGCAGCATAAACATTGTGCCATGCTATGCCTTCGGCAACAACCGAGGGAGATGTTGACACTTGCGATGCACAAAGCTGATTAAAAACTTTAGACAATACACAAGTACTAATACTTTTGCTGTATATGCCTTTAAAGGCTAAAGACATCATAGTCACACTGACAACTGAATACAGCTGGTTTGACCAACAAGGAATAGACTGTTATCCATTTTGTATAACTTATCAAACAACTAAAAAAGAGTGAGAACCTATCTAAATCTTCGAGGCTTGCCAACAGACAGCTCTAGCTCACATAGCCCAGTGCCATTATTGACCAGACCATTTCATTAAAGGGATAGCTAATTCAACCTACAGCTTAATCTCAAACGGACTTACAGACCTTTGCACATTCATAGATCCGTGATGTTTGCGTAGAAAGTGTAACAGATCAAACTTTGTAACTTAGTTACTGCACAGCTGCTTCAACTACATATATTGATATATCAATATATTGTATTGATACCAATTTAGTTTCAATAAAAAATACTTGAGAAAAGCAACCATTCAGTTCAGCAACACTTTGCTTTGTTAACAGCATGTGAAGAAAACCAGCCATTACTACATTGATATATACTTTTAAGAAGCTCCAATACAATATTTATGTAAATGTAACAAGAACCCCCATTCATATAAAAATGTAAACTACTGTGACAAAAGTGTCGATAGTATTGCGTGCAATAATTCAATAGATCATTTTACCCACTGATCCATGTAGAAAAAACCCTGATAAAATAGTGATATCATGGGTCAAAATGAAAGTATAAATATTAGGACGTTAATAGCTTCTTGCCTTTAAATGGGTATTAGCAGTAAGCTGCCTTTAGTTTAAATTTAAGCTAAAATATTTCTTACTATTTGTAAACGAAGACTGAAAGTTGATATTTTAGTAAAGAAAACTAAAAGACAAAGCATAACCAATGTAAATGTAATGCTTGAAATTAGTTTTAAAAATATTGTTTTTAATAAACTCACTTATGTTTTCACATTTTGCAGGTAAAATACATTTTTTTTACTAAACATAAAGCCAGCTCCTTTCTAATTTTCCAGTTTTCATATTAAATATTTCTTAAACATTTTCGAACAGAATAAAAAAATCACTGCAAAGTTAAACATTTTTAATGTTTTTATTATTCTGTAAATTCTGATAAAGAGGGACAGCTTCCTTTATCAAAGGGATTTATTGATCATCATTAGGTATTTTATTTATCATTTATAGGTATTCATAAAATAAATATGATCAACTTTCCTCAAACTTCCTGTAGTGGACTGTCTGAAAAAATCTGAGTTGTCACCACCATGTTGACAATGACATTAATGAAAGACGTGACATATAGATTTCATATTCAAACTTGATGACAGTAGTATACCAAGCAGGAGCAAGCTAAACGAAACGCTATCGGTGAAAAATATATATTAATATACATTTATGTGGTTCATTTTGGGAGGGAAATCAACACTACACATATGTTCATTTGCATCGTTCATTGTTCATGTTAACTTTGTTGGTCTAAGTAAAATCGTAATGATAAATCAAACAACTTGACACGTCAGTGGGGAAAAAAACAGAGTGTTGATCTCTGCAGCATCATTAGTTGAGAAGCGTAAGGAAGAAATGCTTAAGAACTTGACAGCACTAGAAAATGCACATTAACAACATTTTTTTCTACAAATGCAACACGTACTACATAAAACGTGACCTTCGGCTTTGTGTCAAATAACTGCTTTGACACCTTTAGGCCTCGAGCTGCGGTTAGCATATGCTAAAACGATAGCCTAACATTATTTACACAACTGAAGTCAACATTCAGAGCTGATTTAGCTTTACGTGTGTACCACTTTCTAGAAGTTGACGTGACAATTGTTAGTTTAAGTAACTATTAATCAGTGACACTCACACTGTCAGACGACATTAAGCTTTGTATTTAGTTTAGCTATATACTGCTAGCTATCGCTTACTTCAACGCTTGGAATGCTAACTGTAGTTAGCTTCAGTTTAGAGAATATGCTAACAATTTGTTAACAGAAATACCTTAACAACTTGGGATAAGTTGGCAGTAATTTGCTAACTCATGCGATGCTGAATCCGCAGGGAGACGTGACGGTTCTCTGCATTCTCTGCTCGTACATCAGTGCCAATGTTGACTTCAAACGGTGCTCCTCTCACCTTGTTGCTGTCATCCTCCTCGCCTCTTCTAGTTGTCTTTTGCTGCCATTGGCGCTGTCGCAGTTTAGGCAGGGTTGCCAGATAACGCGAGGGAAACAAGTAAATCACAATGAAAAATTCGGGAGCCAGATACACGAGTCACGGAAGTTTGAAAGGCTTCTAATTATATTAGATATAACCTAAAATTCTTAATTTCTAGGTAAAAAAAAAACCCTGATTATTTATTGTTTGATGAAATAATGGTTCTAAAAAAACAACATTGCCCATTTATGCGGCTTTGCTGACTTTTTAGACAGTATGTCATAAACTTTTATTAATGAACCCTAAAACAAAAACGGACATGTTAAACATATCCCTGAAATCAAACTAATTTTTTATTGCACAAGATACAAATGTTTGAAACAGCACAGGGTTAAGCTTGTTTGCAGCGTTCAATGAACTCACAAAGCCATTTTAGAAAAAATGGCATTAAGTTTTGGCATTTTCATAAAGTTAATATTATCACCTTGACATTTAAATTTAAAAAAACTAGGAACTAACAGTGTATGCCACTCAGAAAAATACAACCATTTAAAAGTTTAATTAAAAACTGGATAGAAACAATTTCCCTTAGAATGGACAAAAGCAAAACCAAACTTCAGAACAGTCCAACGCTCACTTTCAGTGAAAGAATCCAAGCTTGATGATACTTGATATCACGTTTATTGTCTTGTAAGGCAGTGTTGTATTCAGACAAAAACTTTGAAGATGCTCAAAGGTGAAAGTAAACAATAACTCAAATAAGAAAACTTAAACACAATATTGCCATTTGTAACAGCCAAACTGTACATGATACAAGAAATTAGAAACTAGGGCTATAAAGACAATTATAGACATTTTCCTAATATTACAGACAGAAAAATAACAACACTCCATTTTTAAAGAAGAAAAAAAATAGCTTATCTTAAACTTAAAATCCAACCACTTGTTCATTCCTCACATTAACGGAAACGCAGGTTTTGAAGAGCACAATTTTCATCTGAACTTTTCACTTCCAAGTTGGTGGAGCTATTTCAAATTAAAAACAGAACAAAACAAAGGAACAAAGGCAACAAAAATAAAAGCATGATTTTTCTTAGCTAAAAAAAAAAAAGGAATCCCAGTCTATAATCACATGTTCTCATTCATGCATTAATGTTTCACTGCTTATGAGAAAATGTATGAATATTTTCCATACAGGGGAGTTTTAGAAGATATGCAAATGATTCCGAGTTCCCCTGAAAAACCTTCAAAATGTAAACTAATAGTTGCAGTTGAGATAAAATGTGGGAGCAATAAACAAATCCTATACATACGTCTTTAGTTGTTTACCATGAACTTGGTGGAAAAGCAGAACTAAAAAGAGCTAAAACTGTTTTAGTGCATCTCAAACCTGAGCCCACAGAGGAGTCAAATGACCATTGTTAAAAACTGTTAACAACAAAAAAAAAAAGAATCTATGGTCTGTTAAATGGCAACTTCCTAGAGATGATTTTTTTTATGACCGCTAAAAAAGACTGAAATAAAAAGGTCCACTCCCTTCATTGTCTGTGTGCATAAGTAAAAGAGGACAAAACAGCTGTGGTGTGTCAGGATTTGCTGACGGAGAAAATGTGTCACAGACAAAAACCAAAGTGAAGATGTGCTGGAATTTACAGGCAAAAAGGAATTACCGTATTTTACTGTAGATTTACAAACGTCATTCACCATTTCAGGCCTGGTGTGTTGTTTGGCATTGAGAATGCAGTTACTTCTTAATAGTGTCATACCGGTTCCAGTCAGGGCATCTTTTATCTGAGAAATCTTTTCAATAAGGTGAAGAAAATTCAAACACCTGGATTTAGATGTAACGCTGCTGAGGACTCATAGCTTTGAGATGCAGTAAAAACAAACCCAAGTTGACATTTAAATCAAAGCAAAAGCATTCATATGTTCAAAAGGCAACAGGCGCAGCACGGTTGTACAGCTGAAGCCGGGCTGATGATGACCCTCGCAAACAAGTGTGGCATCAGTGCAGAGACCTCAATATCAAGGCTACAAGTGGGTAAAACATTCTCGTAAAATTCAGTAGCTTCATGAGATAAGAACTTGAATGGAAAATGAAACAGCTGCTCCTTTAAATTCTTTCCATCTACATATAGAAGCCCTCCGTGGTACAGCACAAATGCAGAGAATCAGACGTTCTGGACATCATTTGTCAGTTTATTCAAGCGGTTCAACTCCACTTCCCATTGGAGTGGACAGCTCCTCCAAACACGTGTCTGTGCAAACTAAAATCATCAATTTTTTTTCCTTTGGAGAAATATAAAAAGTGATTGCTGGCATTTGTCATCCAAACGGTAGCAAATTCTTTCAGTTTAGAGATACCTCAGGAAGCTTGCTTCAAGCCTAAGGGAACACTACATCGCTTGACTTTCACAGAGGACGGACGTTTTATCTTTACACAAAGCTCCCTTCAGAGGACTCTGAGGAAGGCTTGCACCTTCTGCTCTGCCTTTACTGCTCTGGTTGAAGGATTTCATATGAGCAGCGTTACAGAAAAAACTATCCCCAAGATCGGCACGCTCCTGCTCTGTCATTCCAGCATAAACCAGGGTGCCCTGAGGTCCACAGGAGTCTGACAGCACAGGGAAGTGACGCTGTCTGCTGCTTGAATCTGGATTGTGGGACATGAAATCACAGCTAGTGTCGTCTGACACAGTAGTGCAAAGATGATGCGGTTTAACGTCAAAGAAGTCCCCGCTTGAGGAGTGATGAGAACTTAGACTTTGGACTTTTACAGTGACGTCATCATCTGTCCTGGGATGCCACGACGAAGACATTTTTCCTTTACCGTTTCCAGCTTCTGAGGACGACATAACTATATTCTTTTTGCTGTATGGTAAAGAGCTTGAGTCCTCTTCCAGTTGAGAGGAATAAGCAACAGCCGCCCTGGTGTCTGTGCATACATTAGGACCTTCGGTGTCCAGAGACCTGCTTCTCTTATCATGGGTTAATGTGTGAGGCACGGACTGACTGACTCCTATAACGCCATGTTGCCGGGGAAGACTGGCAACAGCCCATACGTTACTGATCAGGTTGTGTTCGTACAAATCAAAAATCTGATAATCACATTCGGCAAACCCATCTTTCTGAAGGTAGCTCTCCTCAAACTCCTGATAGGGCGAGGAGATTTCCTCCTCTAGGTCCATACGCATCTGCTCATCATATTCACCCTCGTTGTGCATATCAACCACGTCAAACGTCACTATGGTGGGTAAGGCCTCCATGTTTGGAGTGAAAGCAGAATTCCTGTCCAGATCATCCGCATTGTTGCCGAGGATTTGAGTGTGTTTGGTGTAATCTTCAAGTGCTTGTGAGAAACACACCGTCTGCCCGTCATCCAGGAAGGTGGTGCTCTCTTCAGCAGGGGAGCTTTTGTTTTTGTATGGTAAAGCCACAGGTTTGTTTTCTTCTAGATGTTCCTCTTTAGGTCTGCAAAAGGTTTCATAATCTGGATGAGATGAGCTTCCAAATGCTATGCTGCAGTCAGCATTTGTGGATATTGATCTCTTTTCAGTTGGAGTGAGCACTTTTCCAGTGTCACCAAAAATGCCTACTGCAGCATCTTTCATGTTTATTGATCCTTGTTTTGAATGTGTATTCGTGTTTTGATTCCCTCTGATTTCCTGTCGAATTTCCACATTCTGTGTCAACTCCAAGGACTTACTGCACGTGGCCGGCCTCTCTAGAAAACTCTCTGCGTATAGTTCGGCACCTATTAGCAAGCGATTCATTTCTGGAACAAAAGCAGCATCCATCTCATCCTCTGGCTCAGACAAAAAGGTGCTTGATTTGGAATTGGGATGAGTTGATTTGTTCTCATAATGAGGACTGATCAGACTCTCATCAGGCGCAAAAAGTTCATAGAGTGCATCTCCGCTGTAACTGTCCCTGGGTAATCTGCCAGCTCTTAACCCGTCACCTTCTTCCTGTCCTTCCTGTGGTCCAGGGGTCGTGGAGTCATAGTAACCCTCATCACTATTTGGAAATGACTCCTGATGTTCACTTTGGGGAGTTAAAGCATCTGCAGTTGAGGAAACAACTATACCAACAGCCTGCTGAGCACTGCTACTGTTCAATGAGCCCAAATTTGGAGAACTTGTCAACTCATTTGTGTCCGTCTGGTCTGGATTACAAGTGCAGCAAATTGCGTCATTGTTTCCCCAAAACTCCTGAAGGCACGTTTCATCGAAATCCTCAGGTGAGGCCATTTCCTCACCACCACCTTGGTAAGTAAGGTAACAGGAAGCCCTCTTCCCTCCGTTCCTGCTCCTTTCTCCAGACACCGTGCTGTCTGTGATGCTGTCGTCCTCTTGATCTGCAGTGATATCCCCACAGCCAGTCAGCGAATCAAAGCTCTTCAACGACGCAACATCTTCAAACAGCAGGTTGAGCCCATCCGAGGAGCCATGAGGAATTTCCGACTTCAATGCAGATGGAGACCCCATCTGAGGCTCCACACATGGTGCACTAGAATCTATCAGGGTCTCTTGGTGAGTAGTGGAAGCTCCAGCCACCACAGCAGCTTCCTCACGCAGATCATGGTGCTCCTGGCCGCCGTGCTCAGACTTTGGTCTGTCTTTCTCTGCGCTGTTCTCCAATCGCATCACATCAGCACTGCTACATTCAGGACCAATGGAAATGTCACATTTCATGACATCTGTGAAATCAGGCACATCAGGTTCAGATCCCAGGCACTCAGTGACAGGCCGTCTGACTTGGACAGCAGGCCCCTCCCTTCCAGACTGAGGAAAGGATATTGCAATCATTTCTGTTGTATCCAAGCTGGCATTTCTCTGACCTCTGCTTTGCTTAAAACTCTGAAAGAGACTTCTCAAACCCCTTTTGTGTCGACCGAGTGTCAGTGATTTCTGCTGATCAGCAGAGTGACTACATTCATTGTGACAGCTGCTTTGGAGCTCTGCAGCAGTTTCCCTTTGACTGTGGTACTCGGAAGCCTCAGTCAAGGCGCACACACTTCCCAGATGGTCTGTGTGGCTGATGTTACTCAACCCATCATGGGTTTTGCTTTTGCTAATTCCTTTCTTTGAGTGCCATTTGTTTTGATTTTTACTTCGCCCACCAAAAAAACTCGGTAAAATACAGATACCTTTGCGAACTCCAAAAAACGTCAAAGCCGTCCTCCTGAATTTCCCAGTTTTCTGAGATTTGACTGTTGTATTTATCGGATCCGACTGAACGTCTTGTGTGACGAGACAGCGGGAATGCACATCAGCGACCAGAGGACTATCTTTGGCGTCACATTGTTGCTCCTCGACCTTGCAGTGAGCCATGACTATCACTTTTACAAAGACAAATTCCAGACAGAAGGCATCACAAACCGGGCTTCAAAGTCAGCTGAAGGCGGAACCACACCAAACTCATCCCCCATCAGGTAAGGATCCTGTATAAAAATAAAAAAGCCAGTCAGTGAGAAGTTTCTAAAGAATTGTCATCAGGAAACAGAACATTAAAAAAAAGTAAGAAAAAAAGGCAGCTAATAGATACTCTACTGCGGGGGTGCCCAATACGTCAATTGCTGTGAAGAACATCACTTGATTGACATGAAGTACAGCCAATCAAACATTCTCTGATACACACGTCAGTGCACACATGTGTTCGACTACACTGAGGACCACGCTCTACGAGCTATATAGCTTTTTTTCCCTTCTAATCTTCAGAAAGGTGTGAGCGTTCAGTGTCAGACTTCTAACTGTGGATGTAGCTGCTAATGCCCTAATGGCCTGAGGTCCGTCACTCTGAAAGAGTGAACACACATGGAATGGTTCTGGTGTCGGCATACCGTGCCCTGCGGCGCTGTTGACTAACGACTACAAACAAACGGGTCAAATTCAAACAGCCGTTGAAAGACAAATGACAGAAGAACTTTTTATCATGATGTAATCTTACATATTCATCTAATTTATCAATAAATTTAAAATAACTGTCGGTTTCACTTTAAAATCTCTTTTTAAAACTCGGGTTAATTAAATACATAAATTATGATTCATGATTTGAGCCAGTCATCTTGAAAGTAGCTCGCATGCCGACTAAAGTGTGGGCACCCCTGGTTGGCGGCCATCACAGTGTTGATCAAAAACTAAAAACTCTTGTTAGGACAACTGTGTTTTTTTTTATTACATTTAAAAAAAGGCAAATAGACCGACTGCATCAAAATAAAAAATAAAAACTGATGTCACCAAATGCAACAAAATAAAAGTATTATGTAAGGGATGAAACATGACCAACACAAGTCATAGTTACCCACGTCTTGACATCTAAGGCGCCATCTTTCCCAGCTTCTGGTGTCTTCAGCACAGTGGATCTATGCACCGAGCTGTTTCACACAAAAAAAAAAAGGTATTAGACTTAGGCATAATAATTATCTACAGTAACTAGTTTCAGGTTGATTGAATATTTTTAGCTATTAAACTGCTGTATGAATTTCATAGGATGACACTGGTAGTCAGCTTCACTGACATATAAAAATGAATATTTTAATGTACCGGTATATTTAGTGACATCCAATGTGGAAAAAAGGCAGAAAGGTCAAATGAAAAATAAAAAAAGAAAATCTTGGTCTTTACAATCACCATCTTAGAGATGGAACAAAACATTCAGCTCTTTAAAAAAAAATGTATGCTTGACACAAAAATATTATTGTTAGTTTCTGTTCTTTCTTACAAATGTATTTTACAGTGATGGCAAGATTGAGCTCGCTTGACGTTTTTTCAATTTGGATAAGCTCGATTGCGACACTGGGACTTCTGCTTCAAAACACTTTCTCGCGCTCTGATCAAATCGGGAAGATCACGTTTCATTTCGTATTCCATCACATCACCAGCTGTTCTGAACCGTCTCTATTGTTTTCATTCTCTGTAGAACTACAATTCAATAAAAAGCAATAATGTGAAAATCATGTTGATATAGAAAGTGTCATCCAGAACTATACAAAGTTAAATTTGCTTTCAGCTGGGAGACCCCCCCCCCCCCCTTTTCGCTGTTTTTTTAGACAAACTTGTACTTTCTGATAGATTTCTGAAGATCACCATACATTGGCAAAGCATTAAAAAGCTCCTCCAAATGATGTTTACAATGGTCCCCTGCAATAACGCAGGTCCCCTTTTGATGCTTCGCAGATTGTTTTGTGCAATTTTGCATGTTTTTTCTGTCCTTTATTATGTATTTAATTAATTGTGTCCTGCGTCCTGATTGTCTATTTCAGGGGTCCCCAAACGTTTACCTGCGAGGGCCACATGACGTTTCCATTCTCTGATCAGGGGCCAGTAATGTTGTGCGGATACAGCCCACGGGCCGTAGTTTGGGGACTCCTGGTCTATTACAATCCATTTCTTGCAATTACAGTACATAATGTGTTTAGCTTGCAACGATGACCATTGTTTTCTTTTTATAATTATAGACAAGATTTCTGCCAAGGTTTGAACTTGGAGAATTTAAGTGAGAGAAATGTGCTTTTTTACAGACTTAAAACATCTATAATAATTGTAAAAAAATAAATAAATAAAGATTTCACTTATTGCAGGATATTTTTAAAATCGTAACTCCAGCGATAACCAATGCATTTGTCAAGCTTCTTGTAAGTGTACTCAAATTCATTTGTATTTTGTTTGTTCTCCATAAAAGACAGATTTTTTAAAGTAATCATTTTAGGATGTGCTTTGTAATATTGACAGTATGTTTAAGAAGCAGGTCAGCATTTCACCTGACTCAATGCTTTTGCACGAATAGTTTTATCAGAATCCCATTTATTTTTATAAAATAAAACAAAATATAATAACTTACTACATCTAAAGTACCATAATTTAAGTTTTTAAATAAAGACGCAAAAACGGACAAACATCGCCTTTTATTAAGTCAGGAGTTCGAAAACATGTTCAGCCACTAGAGGTCGCTGTGGTTACGGATTTCGAACGTTCCACAAGCTCGGATCTTTTTTTGGAACAATTGTTTCAAATGATTCAATCTCCCAATCGTTCCATTTTGACCATCACTAGTATTTTATCTACAATTGTTTTCAGCTTTAATTGTAACACATGAAATCGTGGCAAATACACACAGGTTATCATGAATTAATCAGGAGCGATATAGCTGCAGCTGGCTGGTGGTCATTCTAAACAAAACAAGGATGTTAATCATGAATCACATTTAGCTATACTGTACTATAAAAGCCTGTATATTTTGAGTTTTATTAAGTTTTACTTGCTCAATACAAACATAGGCCAAAATTAGATAGTTTAAGAAATTATATGTTTATTTGGGAGATTAGAATTAAGTGCCAAGCAACAGGCGGTTTTGTTTGTAGCAGGTTTGCTAAGAGAGCTGTAGCATAGTGTTCGCTAAAAAGAAATTCTGTAGTGTAACGGAGGGGAAATTAAGAGAACATAATGAGAACGCCCAGAACGTTCTGCAAAGAGATTGATGGTATTCAGTCCTAGCTGCGAGCACAAAGGAGTTGCAGGAGTCACGGAACAAACTTACCGACAGTGGAGAAGCGGTGCTGCACCTCAGAGCATGTCTGCAAGAGCCGTTAGCTTGAACGGTTGTTCCGACCGCCTCGGGCCCCGAAGAAACCGAACCGCTTCTATTTTTTTCCAGCTCTCCTCTCGTTAGGCTGCATGGCTCCTCGCTATCACCGCACAGCGGAGCGTCGAAGCTGAAAACTGAGTTAGACCGACACTAAATACAGCTAACTGTGCTGCTGCTGCTGCCGTTCGGTCACGAAAACAACAACAACACGCACACCAACCGCAGGTTAGACGCATGTAGGTGTCCCTGCTGCACGCGACGATCAATAATAAGCATCAAAATGAAAGCAGGTGCAATACGACGCTAAATGACGACGCCACCTTTCACCTCCTTTTAGGCTTAATCCCACCATTTCTCGCCTCCTCTGGATCTCCTGGGCGCATGTTAATGACGCAACACGTGTGCGTGTTCCCTTCCTGGTGTTTTGTTCAAGGTTTTTTATTTTTGTCTTCCTTTTCTTTCATTGAAACAATTGACGTTTCAAAATTAGACGTTTCAAAATGCAGTTGTAAATTAGTTACTCTCTATGAGTTCTGTCTGTCCTGGGGGAGGATCCGTCCTTCATGTGGGTACTCCTGAGGTTTCTTCATTTTTTTCCGGAATCTATTTTTTTTAGGAGTTTTTCCTTACCGCGAAGGGGGGTCTAAGGGCAGGGATGTCCAGTTTAGCTTAGTCAGTTTGTTAGTTCAATTTAGTATTTTCCTATTGAATTCTATGTATTCATGATCCTTTTGATTTGATGTTTTACTTCTTTAATTACCTATATGAAGCCCATCGATATGACTGTTGTTGTGAATTTGGGCTATACAAATGAAATTGAATTGAACTGAATTGAATTGAATTGAACTGAACTGAACTGAATTGAATTGAATTGGTGTAGTGGTTAGCAGGGGTTAGGGTTAGTGGGGTTTACATGTTCTCCTCGTGTGGTAGTGGGGTTTTTCCAGACACCCCAGCTGGATTGCTCAGTTGGCTGCCATGCAGGAAGCCTGGGTTCGATCTCCCAGGGCATGCAATGCGCCAGAAATAAAAAAAGAAATGTATCCAGCTGCCTGTCTGGTCATCTTGTGCCTTGAAAACACAGGGCTGCATCAGGAAGGCCTCTGGCATAAAAACACTTCATTTTGCTGTCCATCACATCGCCAGCTGTTCTGAATTGTCTCAGTTGTTTCTATACTCTGCAGAACTAGAACTAGAATACCTAGAATACCTGCGGTGACGGTAAGCTAACTGGCTGTGGCAATCCCTAACGGGATAAGAAAAATGAACAACAACTCTGACTTCCTCTGACAAACAAGCTTCAAAGGTTAACTGATGAACACATACTCACAGGAGTGTGTAGTTTCTGTATTTCTGTTGTTCTGCAATGGGCTGTCCAGGGTGTACCTTGCCTTCACCCTTCTAGCTGGTTTGCTGATTAGATTGCGGAATGATCTCACATCTAAAAAAGGATTGGACTCTTCAGTTTTAAGAACACTGAAAAGCTATTAAACTTTGTTTATTCTTCAATTTCAATGTCCAAGTGGACAGTGACAATAAAGGCATATCTATCTATCTATCTATCTATCTATCTATCTATCTATCTATCTATCTATCTATCTATCTATCTATCTATCTATCTATCTATCTATCTATCTATCTATCTATCTATCTATCTATCTATCTATCTATCTATCTATCTATCTATCTATCTATCTATCTATCTATCTATCTATCTATCTATCTATCTATCTATTTACTATACAGTAACCCCAAATCCTGGCAAGCCGAGCTTTTATTTGAGAGATTTCCGTACAAACTCTGAGTTTTATTATTTGTTATTTATCTGTTATTTACTGTCATTGTCAATGTATCCATTTGCGTCATCTCTCCAAACTCTTACATTAAAGTACAGATGTTGATATTTTAAGTAAAATTAAAATAGTTTGTTACTACATCGGTTTTTGATAGGAATTTACTGTTTACATGACTGAGAGAAAGCATCCTAAATTATTGCTTTACAGTAAAACAATATAACTCAATAACAGAAATGATAGCTATTGCACACTTTAAAAATAGAAAACTCAGAATTGAAAGTGGACAATGTTTACGATCTTGCCCAATGCAAACAAGAGGGATTACATATCAAAAGCATCAGTATTCAAAAAGAAATTCATTTCTTTGTGTTTGCCGCTTTGTTTTCTTCAGTTGGACAATCTACCTTAGGTTTAACCCTTGTGCTATCCTATGGGGTCCAGATGACCCAATCCTTACATTGATGTGTTCTCCCTACCATGACAAAGGTGGATAAAGGTGAAGAGGATTTCATGTAATCCATGGACACCAGTGAAGATCACAAATCATTGAAGAAAAAAGGTTCAGTGCACTATCTTGTGGGGTCCAGATGACCTAACTCCCAATGTTTAAGTGTCAGCACAAGGGTTACAAACCACCTTTTTTTTCTGACAAAAGAGATAAAACACTAAATCTATATATGGAATTCTATAGTTGTTTAAATTCACGGTTAGTTTACTGAATGATCTTTCCAAATGAAGAAAGTTACAAGGGCGGCAGTGGCTCATGTGGTTGAGCGGGTCATCCAATGATCAAAGGGTCGGCGGTTCGATCCCCGCTCCCCCCAGCCAACCGTCGCTGTGTCCTTGGGCAAGACACTTCACCTTCCTTGCCTCCAGTGTGGCTCCACTGGTGTGTGAATGTGACTGAATGTCCCGGTGATGGTCAGAGGGGCTGTAGGCCTCTGTATGAATGAGGAGTGAATGAATAATGGACACACTGTAAGCGCTTTGAGTGCCTTGAAAAATCGCAGTTAAATCCAATCCATTATTATTAAGATCTCTTTTTATTCTGATATTTTACTAAAAAACGAGGAAAGAAATGAGGGATCCCATTTGACGTAAAAAAGAAAAAGCTCTCTTAGCTTGTTTCTTGGAGACATAAAACCGAACGCTCAGCCTTCTTTTTTGAAAAGCTTCATAACTACATAGTGGATTTTATTTACAAATTTTACATGTACATAAATTACAGCATATTGGTCTTTTTTTTTAACTCTGTTGAAAGTTTTGCAACAGAAAGCAGAAAAAAATCACAGTGAATAGTGCCTCATCAGGTAGTATGCACATTTCTGTTTCTGTAAAGTTCAGTTACACAGTGCAATTTTTGCATCTTCACATGGATTGAGAGCAAAAGTGTGCTTCCAATTCAATTGTACTGCTTTTTTCAAAGTGCTATTTTGTCTTCATTAATGTCCACCTGGCTGGATATTTGTTGGATACTCCATTCATGTTTTTGAAAGCCTGTTATCTGTCCATTCCATCTTGGTGTTTTGAAGAGCCTGGGTCTTCTTCTCGTCCACCTGAACGTAGTCCACTCGGTATTCATCAGATAGAAATGGCTTCTGCAGGACACCAAAGGAGAAATCACTCAGGATATAGTGCAGGAGGGTTCTTTTCTTTTTTCGCAATGCTATCAAAATTCACACAACAGTTTGATGTATTTTGGATATTTGTGTACCTTCTGCACAGGTGAAGGAGTTGCAGAATTAAAGTCCAGTGACAGGTAATCAAGTCGAGAGGGTGAACTCACGCAGAACTGACTAGCTCCATCAAAGGGGAGGCAGAACGGTTGCCTTGATTCCTGCCGAACACAAATACATAGGAACACTTTCACTAACATGAAGTGAAAAGATCCAAAGAACAAATGATTATTTGTATTACTAAGCTTAAGGCAATAACTAAGTTGCAGTTAGTTTATACTTAGTAAGGAAAGCGGTTATCAGATAACATATGTGACCAATGAATGATCTTCAGTTAAAGCCGTAGGGAAATAAACATCTAGAAGATGAGAAAACCTTCAGAAAATTATTTTTACAACATGAGGGCGTTGCAAATGCTCACTGATGTCTTTACAGAAAGTTCACAACAAAAGACTTACTTTAGTCTGCAATTCTGAGAAAGATAACAGTTTTTTTTATAAACTCTGGTTACAATTTACACTTTACATGATGAGAGATTTTTTAAATCCAAATGTTACCATTGCAGAGCGGTTCACTGGCTCATCTCTTGAAGTTTCCCCGTTTTCAAGTCTGTAGTCAAACGACGAGTGATTCACCGAAAAGCTGCAATTGTGAAATCAGATCAAAGATTATATAACTGTAAACAAACTAAAAAATGCTGTTTAATACAATCAACTTCACTTCTTCAGTACTTCTAGTTTTTCATGTCTTCTGTTTCTGTATTTCTTGAAAACAACATATGCATGATCATGAAAAACAAAAATGGAGCACTAATCTCAGTTTGTCATCAGGCGTGGACTGCATGCGATGGTGCGTTTAGTAAAAGTAAGCTCTACTCACCATGGCTGAGTCTTTGTTCTGCTGAGGGGGAGATGAGTCGGACATTCTGTGATTGTAGACAGGCCTGTTAGGTCCAGGGGTGGAGGTCGAACTGTGAATCAGCAAAAGGTTTAGGCATTGTTGAAAAGGGGGTGAGCCAGATAGTTTGGAAAGTTTTTGTTTCTTTTTACATCAGTCTGAACCTTGACCTGGTATTTGTGAGAAAAGAGCATTGGAAGGGATGATAGAATTTGTTAGAAATTGTTTTATATCTGTGCATTAAACACACAAAATAAAAGGAACTCAATGTTCTAAATTCAAGCAGCAACAATCAAATTTTTGTTCCTGGCACCATGTTTCTCAGTGGGAAGTGCATTTTCATGCTTCTGCCTTCCGTCAATCAAATAAAGTAAAAAACATTTTCATCCAACAGTTCATGTTTTCTCTAAACAGACCAGACAACAGACGTCTGAAACTCATCCTCATGTTTCTGCTGCAAACATCTGTCTGGTTCAGATGGTACTAAATGAGCAGTGCAGACTAACTATGATTAAGAACCTTCAATGTCTGAAGGATCTGGTTTAAAGCTTTTAAGATCATGCACTTTTGAAGATGGCAGATGTGTTTTTTAAGATGCTTTTGACCTTCTTGGTCAATCTTTCACAAGCAATTCCCACAAACAGCTTCTTTTATGGATCTCTTCCTTTTTTGGTGCAATGATATTTCTATTAATTTGAAACTGTTTTGCCTAAAACAATTACTGACACTAAATCAATAGAATTTAAACATTGATTTTAAATTTTGGTTTAACAGAATAAAAAAAAAGAATAAAACAGGCCTTAAGCTTAATATATGTTGGTTTGCCTAGAACATCATACAGGCATGTTAAAAGTAACGACTTAAGGACCATCTTTAAGCAGCTTGATGTTTCTGTCACTACATCCGTCACATATCCAGAAGTTTAAAGTTATTTAGTATTATAGTCAACCACAATTAAGTCATATAAGTTAGTAAATAGCTATATGTGGTCCAGCTATCTCTTCATAATAAGAAATGTACATTGCAAAATCTGATTTCTTGTCTAACAAACAAAAAACAATTTCAACAAAGATACAAGCAATAATGAAATAAAGTTGTTTGCACACAAATAAATGGTAAATTAATATGAATTAATAAACAGAAATAGGTTGTTCATCATATTTTGCAATACATTTTAAAATATATGAGTAAGTGGCTGATATATCAAATTATTCTAAATATATATGATATATCTTCCAGTATATTGCAATTTATTTTTCTTTTGTAAAGGTGCTGCATCTGACAGATCGTAGAATCTGTGCAAGTTCAATGAAATCTCCAGACCATTTATGCACTCTGCTGCAAAATGTGCTGCTTTGTGTTCTACAAAATAAAGTCCCAAACAGCATAAAACATCGAGAATGACTAAAAGCCAATCTCTGAACTGTTCTGGAGTGTTCTTCTATAGGCGATACATCCTACTGAACATCTGTGGAAGGAGCAGAAACAAGAGAGAAGAGAGGACACCCTTGTTGCTTGTTTTAGATCCAGTAAATTTATATTTACTACTTTTGTCCCTTTTGACTCATTTCAGTTTGCATTGTGGATATTTTTGTCACTCAGAGAAAGGTAGCAACAGTTTCATTCACACTACAGTTTAGAAGCAACATTTCTTGAGGCCTAAAGTGGAATTAAATATCAAAATTTCAGGATTTTTTAAATTTAACCTGCCTCAGTCAGGCCAAGTGCAGCTGTGGTGCAGCGGTAGGGCGGTCGACTCATGATCGTAAGATTGCAGGTTCGATTCCCGCCTTGCACGCCCATGTGTCGAAGTGTCCTTGGGCAAGACACTGAACCCCAACTTGCCTCTGGTGGAAGGTTGGCGCCAGTGTTCGGCAGCGGAGCCGCCACCAGTGTGTGAATGTGTGTGTGCATGGGTGAATGGGACTGTGACTGTAAAGCGCCTTGGGCCTTTGTAAGAAGGTAGAAAGCGCTATATAAGTATACGCCATTTACCATTTACCAAGTATGAGGCTCACCTTTCCTGGGGCGGGGCTTGAGGTGCCGGTGAACTGGAGGTGGAACAAACTCTGCCGGCTGACATGTGAGGGAGCTGAGAGAAGGGGAAGACTCCACACTGCAGTTTGCACCAAGGAAGCTGAGTGTCCTTGGGCTCATGGGGATGTAACCATCACATTCAGCAGTTGGAGGAGAAGGGGAATTCATGGGGACATATGACTCATCCTGGTAGCTTTGAACATGTGTGTCGCTTAGACAAGGCTGCAGAGAGATAAAGCATCATACAGTCAGATTGGTGCCTAACGGTCAAAGCATTTGCTTCATGACCAAACTGAAAACATTTAAATATGCATGTGACCTCATACAGATTTTCTTGTGTTTTAATAATTGACTTAAAGGTTTCAAGAATAAACAAAAAAAACCTAGATCCCCAAACTAAAATGTGCAAGATCATGAGAATGGCCAGATAGGGCAACTCTTGTGGTTTAAAAACAGAAGACTGGATTGTCTTTGAGTCCACAAAAGGAGTTTATGGTTGCTGGAGCCTTCTCTGAGCAATCATAAAACAAGAACAGGGTACATTCTATACAGTGGGGGAGAAGACTTTGGAAGGGTAGCAAATGAGAACTGCAGAGTGGAGGCAAATACAAATGAGAAGTTCAAAAATATGTCAAACTTTTATTATTGATGAGGTTTTACAGCAAAAAATTTAAGGGGCTCAATATTGCTTTTGTTATTTTTGCATATACTCAGAGAATCTTGTATTTATGTTTTCTTAATCTTTGTCAATGATGAGATTAATACTGACTCAAAAACTGGGGGGGAAGCTTCCACTGACCTTTACACAAGATGCCAGTCCATTGCCAGGGCCACATGCACTGAGGCAAAAAAGTATTTAGTCACCCACCAATCATGCAAGTTCTCTCACTTAAACAGATGAGAGAGACCTGTAATTTTCATCATAGGTATCCACACAAAATGATAAGAAAAAAACAGAAACTCACATTGTCTGATTTTTAAAGAATGTATTAGTAAATTATGGTGGAAAATAAATATTTGGTCACCTACAAACAAACAAGATTCTGGCTCTGACAGACCTGTAATTTCTTCTGTAAGAGGATCCTCTGTCCTCCAGGCATTACCTGCATTAATGGAACCTGTTTGAACTGGTTATCTATATAAGACACCTGTCCACAACCTCAAACAGTCACACTCCAAACTCCACTTGACCAAAGAGCTGTCCAAGGACACCAGAAACAAAATTCTTGACCTGCACCAGGCTGGGAAGACTGAATCTGCAACAGGGAAGCAGCTTGGTGCAGAAATCAACTGTGAGAGCTATTATGGAAGACATACAAGACCACTGATAATCTCCCCCAATCTGGGGCTTCCCGCAAGATCTCATCCTATGGGGTCAAAATGATCACAAGAACGGTGAGCAAAAATCCAAGAACCACATGCAGTGGACTTAATGAATGACCTGCAGAGAGCTGGAACCAAAGTAACAAACGCTACCATCAGTAATACACAACGCCGCCAGGGACTCAAACCCTGCAGTGCCAGACGTGTACCCCTGCTAAAGCCAGTACATGTGCAGACCCCTCTAAAGTTTGCTAGAGAGCATTTGCATTTAGAACTTTTTGGTAAGAACTCTACTCATCCTGTTTAGAGGATAAAGAATGCTGAGTTCCATCCAAAGAACACCATACCTACTGTATAGTAACTAAATACACCAACTGGTGCAGCTCGGACACGTCCTCAGTGATGAACATAGGGGTGGAAACATCATGCTTTGGGGCTGTTTTTCAGCAAAGGGACCAGGACGACTGATCCATGTAAAGGAAAGAATGAATGGGGCCATGTACGGTCAGATTTTGAGCGAAAACCTCCTTCCATCAGCAAGGTGATTGAAGATGAAACGTGGCTGTGTCTTTCAGCATGACAACGCTCCCAAACACACTGCCCAGGTGACGAAGGAGTGGCTTCTGGAGCGGCCTAACCAGTCTCCCCATCTCAACCCCATAGAAAATCTTTGGAGGGAGTTGAAAGTCCGTGTTGCCCCGTGAGAGCTCCAAAACATCAATGCTCTAGAGGAGATCTGCATGGAGGAATGGGCCAAAATACCAGCAACAGTTTGTAAAAACCTTGTGAAGACTTACAGAAAACATTTGACTGCTGTCATTGTCGACAAAGGGTATAAAGCAAAGTAGTGAGTTAAATTTTTGTTATTAAATAACTTATATTTCCACCATAATTTACAAAAAAAAATTTAATCAGACAATGTGATTTTCTGGATTTTTCAATTTGTCTCTCATAGTAGAGGTAAAACTATGATGAAAATTACAGGCCTCTCATCTTTTTAAGTGGGAGAACTTACACAATTGGTGGCTGACTAAATACTTTTTTGCCCCACTGCACAGACACACAAACACAAGCTATTTTTAACAATTAAACTTAGAAACATGTTTTTGCAGGACAGAGCCAGAGGAGACCTTTAAATGCATGGGGTAGAAATGCAAGTTCCACACAGTAAAGGGGCACAGCTCGGATTTTAACCAGGGCCTACTTGTTGTGGAGAGTGCTCACCACTGCACCTCCATGCAGCCCTATTGCCTAACATATATTTAAAAAGTGTTGCCTCCTATCTGTCTTTCTGTTATACTATGTAATACATAGTACATAATACATACTATGTAATACATATATAATACATATTAGGTTTGAAATGTGTTCGGGGCTTCAATGGTTAATCAATGATTTAGGTTAAAAAACACTGTTTTCTTACCAGATTAACACTTTGCCTTCTGTCTCTGAAGAATCTCTTCTCCACATTGCCTGAGAAGACACATATTAAAATGCGTTTTAGTCGGCTCAAAGAAAAATGTAAATAAAAGAATAAAAAACACATTTTGCTTGCTTTTATTTTGAAGTGTTACCCATTCTTAAATGGTCCAAGCTTGAAAGGGAAGTCCGTCTGCAAAACAAGGGAATGTTCCCCGGGAACTGTTGGAGGCTAGCTGTCCTCAACCTTGGAGCGCCTCCATCACTCTGCTGCTCTGACAGGTGACATGGTTTGGGGGGCAGGGGTGGGGGTGTCTGCAAATCTCCTGCTGCCTCAAACGAGGTGGAGGAAAAGGGTCTGTCAAACTGGAAGACGTCTGTGATGCAAGGACGTAACGGGGACGAAGAAGGGGACGGGAGCACTGAGAAGGAGCAGGGAGCACTGAACGGGGAGTTGGGGACTCTCCTGTGGCCACAAGGAGACTGGCTCAGGTGGGAGATGGAGGAAGAGGAGGATTCAGTCCACAGATCTCTGATAGTGTCATCCAACGACTTCTGCTCCAGGGAGATGTCAGAGGTTGAGAAGCTGTCACATCTGCAGACACGAACGCAAACATAAATGTGGGTAACATCTGTAGACAAGTGCTGTTTTTTCGACTTTTGTTGACTGCACTAACCCGTTTGTGCTCACACTTCCTGTCTTGCACTGTGAGAGGAAGAGGTAGTCCTGCGGAGGGCTGGACTCAGGCTGGCTCGCTACGGATGCTCTGTCAGAGCTGTCGGGTGATGGCTGAATGGAGATGGGGGTGAGCAGCGATCCTTCTTCTGAGCTCTCTGGTAGAAAACAAGCAGAGGAATGTTGTTTATGATGTCTCCTCATCAAAAACAACCATTCAGAACAACATTTTTGACTTCATGCAGGGCCACTGAAAGGAGACACACGTATCCCTTTTTCTTCCTTGTTGTTTGGACTTTCTGGCCCTCCTTTTGTCAGTTTGGCCTTCTCTCAGAAATTTGTTTCATTCCATTTCACTCAAGGCCTTGAAGTCAAGGCCGTCCCTGCAGAAGCAAGTCACCAGAAAAGAGGTCTTTGCATGTTGTCCTGAACTTGTTACACAAACACCAGCTGTTTATAGTCTGCTGTGGGTACAGATCCTGAGATCTTCACACAAAGTTTTAAAAATTTATCCCTTTTAAAAAAGGGATAAATCGCCCATATTTAGGGTGTTGATGATTGAACTGTGTGGCTGCTTTTCTTATTGCACATGGAGCAACCAGTATTTTGCAGAGAAGCATATCAGTGCCGTTGCTGTATCTCATTCACACAGACAACAGAGTCTCAACAGACCCATCCCCTCGCTGGGCTTCATCTGAAGAAACAGAATCACCTTCAAAGCAGATTAGACACAAACTGAATGGTTAATCTAAATACTAAACACACAGAGACAGCAGGATTAACCTTTTTGTGTTTTGCCTTCTGAGTATAAAGTTGTGCTACCAAGCACTTGCTGCTCCACTGTTATCTGCTGCAGCATTTTTATTGTGTGGCAGCGTGTTTAACAGTTGGAAGCATCTCTGAAGACAATACTTGAATTACTGATAAAAAAGTGAGGCCAAGTTTTGTCTTCTAGTGATTAAAGCTCCTCTTCTCTCCATATCTTTAAGGCCAAAAAAAAAAAACTTAACACCTCTCTGTGCATTTAAGAGAAACAGCATTTTCTTTGTGGCGTATGTGAGATTTCTCTGAAGAGATTGACCAGTTTGAGAAGTTTTCATTATTGTGACCACATGCCGCTGATGTGTGATCGTGCATGGGCTTTTGGTGTGCAGCAGAAATGGTTAATCCTGTGAGGGTGACCTGAAAAAACCCGCAGCCCTGTGGTTCGCTCTTTGTAGACCGTGTTACAATTTTCAGCTCTCTCAAATACGGTTGGTGTTCTTAACCAAAACCTCTGTGCTTCTAAACTTTCTCTTGTGTCAGACATAATTGTATTTTAAAACAGAAACAGTCTCAGAGAAGCTGGATGTTTTTAGAGTTGGATGCAAATCCAAGTTATCAAAAATCTCCAGTGTGATCACAGCTGTTTGTTTGCATCCAGCTTTCAGAAACACACCAAAGCCGTCCAGACTAATTGTATGAATCCAAGCACAGGAGCAAAGACAGAGAGAATAAAAAGTAAAATTAAATAATGGTTGGAGCTGTTGGTTCTCAGTATCTCAGCTAAAATTTCCATTTTTCTTATGTCTGAAACACCATCAGCCACCAGAACAAAAGTTGTGAAACCATAAACAATAAAGGTTGGACTTGAGAAAAATTGCCTCTCGGTTCACCACTTCCTGCATGTACAAATGGCATCAATCTTCTTTAGGGCCGGCTGTGTGAGTCATCGACTTTTTTCTTTAAAGTGCAAAGCTTTTAGGGAGCCACATTTTGAACTGACAACAACAAACAGGTGCATCTACCTGCCTCCTCCAGGCTCCTGAAATGGCAAATCTGATCGATGCTTTTGATCCAGCTGTGCATCTCTTCCTCTGTTTTGGCGAGAAGGTAAAAAACCCGTGATGAGGTTTTCACCACGAACAGGTGTTTCCCGTGGAAGTCCCTCTTGATCCGCAGCTGCCCGTCTGGCATCTCCACCTCACACTCCTTCAGGTCGATGGTCCGGATCGGTTTTTTGGAGTTCTTGCTTTGGTAGTATTCCAGCACATCTGGATTGCCACTCATGCGACCTCTTCGGAGCACAAACCAGCGCTTTCGCCATGCCTATAGATAAATAATAACAATTAAAAAAAAACATTTTAACTTCCCATATAGATTTCCTTTAATATGTATGTCACTGTTAAGCTGATCTTAACGTCGTATCTTTGTGTTCATCCTTGAAACTTTAAAAAGTTTTGTTTTGGTCAGTAAGAGGAACTTAAGTTTAAGTTTCCCATAAACACAGAAAAAAGGAAGTTAACTGTATTTCGCAGAAAATGTTCTACATTTATTTCAAAAAAGTCTTTAAATCCTTTTTGGCTTCTTCTTCAATCTAAAAACTTCAACATGTATTCACATTTCTCCGAAGACCAAAGTGAAAAGGACATAAATGGAGCAAAACAGGCCAAAAGTGATCAATTTATTATTAATACAGAAATATCAGGGGAAAACCGCAAAGGTTGAAAATGTCATGAAATACTGTGAGTATCGTTTTAGCCCTGCATTTTTTTTTTCTTCTCATGAATTTGATCCGTTCCTAAAAAACCCACTCAGCAGTTGATGTGTTTTTACCAGGAAACAGAAAGACACGCCGCCATTGCTGCAAAACCAAACAGCCAGATTTCAGGGGAAACCAGAACCGCAGATGGAATTTTAGATGCAGAAGGTGATCAGTTCATGCTTAGGTTTTATGAAAATGATGGGCAGACGTTTGCAGGAGCAACTCTCCAAAAACTCTGTATAGTGAGGATCTATAGACTGCTGTGGTTTTCAGTAAACCGTGCTGAAAAACAGAGAAGTCTGCATATCCAAAGTTTGTTTTGTTTCAACTCAAAGCAACTGCTGTCTGCTGTTGCTAATGCACCACTAACACAAAGCTATTTCAGGATACTGGAGTCAAATTTTCATAACATCACCTATCTGTACTTCATATTTGAATGAGGCAATGAGGCAGCTTTTCCAACTGTCCAAGAACAAAACAGAGCGCCAGCAGCCGGATTTGCAGAACAGGCAAGAAAAAGTTTCTATTTCCAGCCCGTAAAGTCCTAACCCCATCGAAAACCCTTTTCTTTGCCCCGCTGTTGACAAATGTCCCTCCACCTCCTTCGGCCGTGCAGAGGAAGTGCAAACAGCCATCATAACCCCTGACTATTTCTGCTTAAGTGTCTGACTGCTGCTGACATTACTTCCCATGTTTCACAATGCACACACTCATAAAGCAGGCTGACATTGTCACATGACCCCCCCCTGAAACAGTGAGGACTAGATGCTGCAGATCCATGTCTGTCCTGATGTGGGATCCATCTGCATTAAGACATTCTTGGTGTCATGAGAAGGATGACACGAAGAGCATCAGCTGAAAGGAGCCTTGTTGTTGTTGTTTTTAAGTAAAACCACAGCATAACTAACTGAGCAGCCTCCTTGCAGAGGACAAATATGAGGGTCCGACGTGTACTCACAAATCTCTTCAGCTTTTTCTCCGGGGGGGATTTAATGAGCCAGCCGGTGCAGACCACATCCCCGGCACTCATCTTGACTGCAGAGCGTGTCGTCCTCACAGCTCGCCTCTGCTGCCGCCGCCGCCGCTGCTGCTGCTGTGAAACTGAGAGCACAGTGAAGCATATCCTGTGCTCTGGTATTCAGCTCAGCCTCTCCAAAAGGAGGAAGTAAAAGAAACTGATCACACTGACAGAGACGCACGCAGAGTGGGTGGGAGGAGGGATAGCTGCTGTTAGTGGATGGAGAAAGCCAGGGAGGGGGGGGGGTCACTAAGAGAATTATTCTGTTCACAATGAGGTTTGACAGATTAGGAAATTCACTTGCTGGCAAAGTGAAGCACGATGAAGACATCCCAGATTACTCGTTGCTGCTGAAATGCTGCACCAGCTCTTAGTCAATGCAGTGGGATTCTGCAGACACAATGACGTTAAAAAAAATACATTTTTGTCAATTTAGAACATTATTTTTATGTATTTTCTTGACATGTAAGACAATTGGAAAATGGTATATATGTTTCTATATGCATGGTGGAGCAGTGGTTAGCGCTCTCACCCTACAGCCAAAAGGCTCTGGTTCAAATCCCAGCAGGAACCTTTCTCTATGGAGTTTGCATGTTCTCCTTGTGCAAGGGTTCCCTCCATTCTAGCTTCATCACACAGTTCAAAAAAATACTTCATAGGTTACGCCCACTCCCAGGAGTGTGGGAGTGATTGTGTGGCTCTGCAACAGTAGCCAGGACAGGCCCCAGTAACCCTGTGACCCCAAAAGAGGCATAGGAGGTTAAGACATGAATGGATTATATCACAGAAAGATCTCTATGATACTCATACATCTATTATTCAATTATATTTAGCAACAGACATAATCCAAATTGAAGGAAATGAAGGAATTACATTTCTGGGCATCATCACTGATGAGGGCATGACTTGGAAATCCCTTGTCAATAATATTAAAATGGAAACAGCTAAAACAGAGGCTATTTTACATAAAATTAAATCAGCTTTCGATAGCTAATCACTGTACTTACTGTGTACCTCGATGTATGTTCCTAATATAATTTACTGTATTGAAATGTGGGCAAACAGGTATAAAATAAACTTAAGTCCAATTTTTTGATTCTGCAAAAAATGACAATAATACGGAAATCCATCAGTAATTAGTAATTGTGTTGTTTTTTTTTAAAGAAAACACTATTCTGATCTCAAATCCATGATTCAGTCAATTAAAGATACTGAAATTTAAAGATTTAGTTTATCAAAGTATTTTTAAATTAATGCATAAAGCACATAATTGTCTGAAGAATCAAGAAAAAAAAGACTTATAGTTAAAAAGGATGTGAAATTTAATCTTTGCTAAAATTCAGAACAAAAAAAGGATCGATACGGTTCAAGAAGTCAGGATATGGAATAATCTAAAACAATGATTTAATGAATCAAAATCACCTTCATTAAACTTGTTAGAAAAGCTGCTACAAAAACACAATCAATGCTCCTTGCTGCATGATCCCAGGAACCCAAATTTAGAATTAGTGCCTATTATTATTGTAAAGTTTGCTGTAGACCACAAGCGTACCTATGTGCTTTATTGCAGATGTGTTTAGATTCAGTGATAATTTTAATTGATTTTTCACTCTTTTTTATTGTTTTGTTTTTAATTGTGTACTATGAGTCAGAAAAAAAACAGGTTTCTTCTTTGTGTTTCCTTTCAGGTATGAGAACATTTGTAAGATTTTGTTGTTTTATGGAAATCTAAAGAAATACAGAGAAAGAAGGTCTATCTCCATTGCAAACGCTCTTTTGTTAGCAGGTTTACATCAACGCTGCACAGAGATGTTAACTGTTGTGTAACACCTGTCACCACCAACTGCTTGCCCAACTTCCAAGCCTGTTAGGTTTATAGATAAATGTGCAACAAACAGTGTTCAGGGCCATTTCTATTAAGGTAAAACTGTGTCTAACGAGGACTAGGTTGTAGGTTTTGATGTGAGAACTTGTAAAATAGAATGTGAGAACTTGCGCACCAAAAATCTGCATCTGTGTGTAAAAATCTTCTGCTGTAAAGTTTGACAAACAAAATCACAACTGACACAACTGCCCTCTGACTTTTGACACACTCCTTGCGAGAAACTATTTGGATTTTGTATGACTGTATATTGAAGTTATCCCAAGGGGTTGTGTGTTTTTGAAAGATTTTGTGGGATCACGTTTTGTTGGGTGGTTTGGGGAAACGGGTCAAAAGACGACTATTGTTGTGATTTTGGGCTATACAAATAAATTGAATCTCAAATGAGTCTCTCGACTGTGGTGCAGAGGTCAGGTGACATCTGATCAGGTGATTGCACGTTCAGTTCCTGCCATGTGTCGAAGTGTCCTTGGGCAAGACGCTGAACCCCACATTACTCCTGGAGGTTTTTGGGTTGGCGCCTGTATTTGGAGGTGTGTTAATGTTTGTGTGTGAGACTGTAATGCGCTTTGGGCCTTTAAGAAAGGTAGAAAAGTATTTTATAAGTAGTGCCATTCACTGTTTCTGCCATTTTTCCAACCTTAATGGGATTAAAGTATTTAGTAAATGTTCCCTCCATTCTCACTTATAACAATGTTTAGCAGCTATAATGATGTTGTGACCTTAAAAAGACTTATTTTTGATACTGTTTACTATTGTATCAATTTTATTGTGACAATTAAAAAAACAAACAGAAAATGATAATCTGATATAAAAAAACTCATTGTCCTCAACAGGTAAACAGTTTGTGCTGCAAATCATATTTGCAGAAGTAAATATTGCTGAATCCAAGCTCAGAAAAAACACACTGCTGTTTTTTGTTTTTTAACCAAACCTACTTTTCTATCACATTTTTTTTTATCAATTTGTGATGAAAACTCCACATTTTTGATGAAAATGTGTGAATGTCTTTGGCAACTTTTGCATTTTTTATTGACATCCAAAGAAAATCTGCGTCATCTTTTTATGCCCCGTTTTTATTTGTGCAGCGATTCGGTAATCTATGGACACAAACACTCAGCAGCATTTTTATTTAGCTAGAATACAAAATAATTCCCATGTCTATAAAATAATCTCGTAAACGTCATGGATGTTCCAACAACACCATCATTCACGGGTATTATAATTAACATTTTTTATAAATTCGTGCGGAAAATATATTTTTGTGCTTGTTGAAAAAGAACCACTCAATTAGAATATAATGATTGTCTTATCCTGATGAAGGTGTTCTCCACGATTCAACAGGTGCCTCCTAACAAGCAAACACCTTTTACAAACAGAGATAGAATCAATAATCAATAATGCAAGTTTGGTTATTTAAGAAGAAAAGAACAAAGCAAGAAGGAACAAAAAGACATTAAACAACAAAAAATATTCTACGGAGATAGAATATTAAATTAATATTAAATATTAAAAAAACACATTTTGAATCAATTTTTAATATTTTTTCTGCATCGTCATATTAATTGGAAATAAATATAAATATATATTGTCTGTATAAGACAGTGTATCGCAACATTTTTTTATTTGATTTTTTATTTATTTTGAAATGATTTATTTCAACCAATCAAATAATAATACACAAAAAACATTACAATCATTTGATATACATCCATACAATGACGTATCAAACTTAGGATAATTAGACACAAAATTAAATCTTGCTTGAAAGGGAGTGGAAGGAAGCGAATTTATATAATCCCACCTGTTCTACCGTAAACATTTTATCACATCATTCATCATTATCTGGTTCCTAACTTTTATCAGACAGAATTAAGAATCCTTAGGTATCAATAAAGCACATAGCAAAGATAAATTACTTTATTATTGTGTGAAAAATGATATAATGTATTTATAAAATACCCAGGAACAACGGATAATTTATATATGTTTAAAGTTTATTTATATTTACATTATTATGTACTTTTATATTAATTTTATGTATTAAATTACTTACATTAATTAATATTTGTTGTATTTCTCTCTTTATAACAACTGAACTATCATTCCTCTTGTTCATTTTAACTATTGGATTGAAACTGATTTATTTCAAGGGATGTTTAAAAAAAAAAGGAAAAAATTAAGACAGACCTAGATCTATACATACAGATGTAAAACTTAAGATGATTATTGATGATTTATTGTTTGTTTGAAAAATAAAAAAGTATATGTAAAAGGGATAGATTCAATTAATTATACATATCCCTGGTCTGTTACGACGCTCTTGGTTGCAATTGCTGTTATGAATCAGTAGATGGCAGCATCACTTGCAGTGTCACTTCAACGCTTCCTTATATTTGCTTTCATGTAAAGAAGAAGAGACGAGTTTCCAGAGAGCGTCTATAAAGAGAGATGATACAGGTTTCATAACATCATTGGAAGACAGATTTTGTTTTGTGCTCAATAAATTTTTATAATTTAAGCTTCTAACCCCAGCTTTGAGTAACAGAAACTATTATGACAAACCGATTATAGGAAGAGCGCCACGCAGTAACATCTTAACAAATCACACTTTTATTAAGGGCGACTTCATATTTGTTCGCATTAGCTTTCCCGCAGCCGTGGTCCATCTTCTCTCTTAAAGAGTCTTTTCAATTACCCAGCACCCCCCTGAAACGTTTGACCTGTCTCTGGCCTTGGTGTGCAGTGCAGAGCTGCTAGTTGTCCGCGCTCGCCGGCTGTGGGATTAACCGTTACTGGCTTTCTGACCGACTGCCCGGCTGGTGAAGTGGGATCAGGAACAGGAGAGCGGTGCCACGATGCTGAAATGTAGGACAGTATGGAGAAAGCTCGCACCTCTGGCTAAATCCTCGTCCACACTGTGCCGGCAGAACGTGAGAAGAGCAGGTTAGTGAAGTTAACCAGGTTCGGTATTGTTCAGTAGTTAGCAGGGACTCGTAAACGATCTTTATATGAGTTGGATATTATAGTTTGGGTCTGCAGGCAAAACATAAGTAGTTTGGAATCAGTTGAACTTCACCGACCTTTGTTCATTAACAAGCTAACGAGCTAATCATTGAATGTTGACGTTGCCCAAGAGACATTTGGCTAACCTGCACACTTGCAGCACAATTTTCGCTTGATTTAGAAGAAGACAGGTTGTGCGCATGCTCTGTGTGACATTCTCTCAGTGTGAATTTCTTTGCACCTGACAGGTGTTGCAGAATTTTTTTTTTTTTTTTTTTTTTTTTTTTATAGTTTGCCAGATTGTCTCATTCATTGACATAGGGAGGAAGAGCTTGTTGTTCTGGCTCTAAAATGCATGTTCTCTATAAGTCATGTCATGTCAAAACAGAAGTCTCTATCTTCTCCATCAAACGTGTGATCAATCAATGTTAAACACATTTGTTGTACATTTTAATTTGACAGTTTTTTTTTTACTTTGATACTTAATACTTAAAATGGATAAATAAATGAACACATAACTGACTTCCTCCCACCAGTTTGATTATTTTAGATTTATTGCTGAAGGTCTAACAGTTGAAGCATAGCCTTATTTTAAAACTTTGGAAAATTATGACGGTTTTTTTTTTGTCCTGGTTAACGGTCTGTTGTTATTTTACACAAACAAATCTGCACTAAATATGGGGTGTCATGTGTTGTATGATGTCCTGCATGTGCAAATTTGTCAATAAAGTTCTTAAAAAAAAAAAAAGGAAAGGACCCTTCAAGGTGTCTATCAAACTGCCTGTATGAATTACCATACAAAATTCTAATACTGGGGAATTTACAATTTAGGCATCCATTTGTTGTTGTTATTTTTTGTGTATTTTTGTTTTGTTTTAAAATAAATTAAGACCTGACTTCTACTTTACTTCAGATGCCCGTCAGGGTCAACTGGGGTTTTGTGACAGAATGAGGCTGTAAAACTAAATGTTTGCATCCCCCTTTAGGAAACTAAATAAGCCATAACACCATTTTCAGAGACTGTAGGATTTCTTTCTTCATTTTTAAGAATGATCAAGGCCTGTTTTTGAAGAACTGCATGGTTAGTGCGGAGGTCTTGTGTTCTTTTCAGGGATGATTTTCAGTTCATTTTTTATAACCAGTCATCTCATTTCCATTGTGAAAGCATCTGAATTAACTTCCTTCTTATTTGTCATCGCTTTTGTCCAGCAAAACCGTTTCATAGTCTGCTTTTCATCTGATTTTGGGGCATGTTTTTTTTGTAATGAATAGATTTTTTCAATTTCAAACAGCTTTTTCTCACATTTCAGCAACTTTGTTATGGTTTAGAGTGTAGGTGTATAATTCTAATTGTATATTCTGCATAATATGTCCTTTATTGCACACTTCAACATCTATATTAGCATAGAAAACTTTTTCCAAATTTGGTTTGGAAAGAATAAAATCATTAACGGCAAGAATGGCTACACTTAAAGTGGGTTTATTATCCTAGCTTCAAATGAATAGTTCTGATGTGTCGCTTAGGTTTGAACAATGGCCGAACACCAGTGTGCGTTCCTGCAGCCCACATGTCCAGTGGGCCTGTGGGAGGAGGTGGAGACAACCTCAAGTATGCTCTCCTGGTTGGCGCCGTCAGCGTTGGAGGCCTCGTTTATGTGAGTGAACCAGTCAATCATCAAGAGGTTTTAGTAATTATGTTGTTTTTTTTAAAGAAAATACTATTCTGATCTCAAATAAGAGTGTCTTTATGCTGTCCTTAATTTGTGGAATGTTTTCAGACTCTCTGATGTTCTCCTCGAGACGTTAGAATGATCTGCAGTCATAAAGAGATGACTGTACAGAGTGGGACTCCTTCCTCTCCTGTGTGTACATTTTTTTTAGGCAGTTGTAACCATGAAGTCAGACCAAACACGATATGAGCAGCGTATAGAAGAACTTTCCACCAGGCCACAGAAAACGTCCACAAAACCTGCAGCTGCACAAATCCAGTCAGAACCTCCTGGTGAGATGTTTCAGCTTTTCCTCCTTCTAGCCTCTACTCATGTTGTGCTGGATATGTCGCTCACCTGACGCTGACGGGAAGATGATGTTTTGTGTTTCTTGTAGGAAATAATGGGTAGCAAAGGTTGGTTTCACCCGTGCTAAGGAAAAAACTCCTTTCACATAATCCTCAGTGTCTCTTTTAATGAAACAGCTTTAGTTTAAGGTTATGTGGTGCAGGAGAAATCAGCTGACTCTGCACAACAGCTTCCTCTTTAGCTAAACATAAACAGTTCATTTGAGATCGCCAGATAAACAGCTTTCACAATTGCACTGGAATCAGGGGTGGACCAGTGGAAATTGTCACTCCAGCATATATCTAAGGCCTTACTGGATTTGAAAGACTTTTGAGGCAAAATGTCTTTTCTTTTTTTTTAAATATCCTGTTTTCTTTTTTGTCAGCTGTTCCTGAGGACCAGCCTGCAGCATCACCTTCAATAGAAGAGCCAAGCTCACCTGCAGAGGTTGAAGCCCCCAAAGAGGAGACGGCTCCTGAAACGACCACCCCCCCAGGTAGTCTGTTGCCTGTATATTCTAACTCATGCATGCACAGACAGAACTCCTGTGTACCCCTTATCCCTTAGGTATTACCAGTTCAAAGATACAATACATTCTGAATATTAAAGTTCCACTCCGATCATCTTTGAGCTGTTTTAAAAGCATTTCCAGTGTTCTTTTAACTATGATTATGCCTTTGTAGCCAAAATGTGAAAAAAAAAAAACTGTTGTTTTCCAGGACATAATTTCTCATTAAATATTCGCCTCTGAGTTGGTGCAGAGCAAGCCCACTCCCACTTCCTGTCACCCATCCGTTTATACGCTCTCCCACTAGCTTACAGCCCCTCACAACCCCAACCTAACATTACAGGCGCAAAAAAAATGGCGAGTAATATCTGAGATATCCAGCCGTCTTATTTTGAGCCAGGTGCCAGCTCAGAAGAGGAAAACAAAGATCTGGATTTTTCCAACCACAATTTTTTTCGTCTGCTCCCAATTCATCAATTCCCGATTGAGCTTAATTTTCTTTTTATATGTCCTCCATTATCAGAAAAATGTCACAAGAACATGTTAAAAACACCCAAAACACTATTTTTATCAGAGTGGATCTTTAATGCTCACAACCCCACACATTTTTTTTTTACCTTCAAGACAATGTGTGGCTTGTAAGTAGCAACACCGCTGGTAAAGGTTTGTCACTGCAAAGTAACAGTTTCTAATGGGCTTTCTGATCTTCCCATAACCACATTGTTTGTAGGTTACTGCACTCACTCTGACCTCGCATGACCTTTGGAGTTGTTTTTCTGTTTAACATTGTAAACTAACCTTTCATTGTTTTACTGCAGCCCGTAGCATTTTGTATATACTTCTCGGTTTTTTAGTTGGTCAAATTGTTGAATTTGTGGCTCCTAGTTTAATGTACGTTGGGTTTTTTGTTTGTGTATCACTGTCGGCATGGGACTTGCATTGTCTTTAACTGTGTGTGAAAGTGTCTATTTAGAGAACCTAACCATAAAATCTGCACGCTGTGAGTTTTTGTTTTAGTGTTTCACATTTGCAGCTTTTTCTGAGTATAAAGCATGTATCCTGGGGTTTGTCGTCTCTAACACCAGAAGAATTGGTTGTAAACTTGATCTCTTAACATGGATTGCTTCGACAGCAGATGAGCCCGTGGTAGAAGGGTTACCAGAAGAGGCGGCAGCAGCTGCTGTGCCTGTAGTTCAGGAGGGTAAGACCTGAGAAAGAAAGATTACAGCACTGTTGAGCTCAATCCTCAGCTTGTTTCATCTTCTCTTTCTAATGTTTTTGGACATATTTGTGCATCTTTGCCGCTGCTCTAACAGAGCCGCTAGTGTCCTCTGAGCCGCCCGCGGCGGTGGAGAGCGGTAAGCCCTCTGTCAGCCTCATGCATGACAGCACTGACATATTTCAGCCACAGATTCCGGGTGCCTATGTTTGTCTCATGTGAACTGTCAATGATCCAGTTGTACTAGCAGAACCTGCAGCAGCAGAACCTCCTGCATCAGAGCCTCCAGAGCCCCAACCTGAAGTTCTGGTAGAGAGTGGTAAGAATGTGGTCCAGTTTTGTTGGAGGGAAGCACTGCGGATACTTAGTTTTTCTGTTTTAATGATGTTTATTTTAAAGATTTTTTTCTGTTCTGCTTTTGGTTTGTATTACAGCTGCTCTCCCTGTTCACTCGTGTGTCTTTCACATTGTCACATTGTTGGGGTTGCTGGAAAAGTTCTTCTCATTACATAAGTTTACGTTTGGTTTTAGCAGGAGCGTGTCCTCCATCCGTGTTTGTGTTTATTAAAGAAGTCATTGACTTTTTTTCTGTTCTTTGTTTTTTCCAGTAGCGGACTCCACACCTGTTTCCTTGAAGCTGCCCGCCCACGCACCTTACCTCCTGATTGGTGGAGGTACGGCCTCCTTTGCTGCTGCCAGGTCCATTCGGGCGAGAGACCCCGGTGCCAAGGTTAGACGGACTTCTGTCTTCAATCCTGTGTACGTCTTTACCCTCATGCTGTTGTCAGGCCTGATGGGGAACATGGGTCTACTTTTTTTCTATCAGGTTCTGATAGTGACTGATGAGCCTGACCTCCCGTACATGAGGCCTCCTCTGTCTAAAGAGCTGTGGTTCTCTGACGATCCCGCTGTGACGGACACACTGCGCTTCAAACAGTGGAACGGCAAAGAAAGAAGGTGTGTTTAAAGTTCGTCGTTATTGTTGTTTTTAAAGACCCACTCCGATGAAAATCGGCTTTTTAACATGGCATTTTTCTGATAATGGAGGACATATATAGAAACTGCATTTCTGAATATGTCTTTTTTCAAATCATTGGGAATCAGGAGCAGAGGAATACATTCAGTTAGAAAAAAAATGTATTTGCTGCTCTCCAACAACTCAGAGGTGACTTTCTAACGAACTCCTGCAACTCTGCAGAAACTTTGTCCTAGAAAATGACGCAATTTTCTGATTTTGGCTAAAAGCGGCATAATCATAACTAAAAGACCACTAGGAACGCTTTAACAATAGATCAAAAGATGATCGGAGTGGGACTTTAAGGCTTCAGTTTTCCTGCCTTACTTCAATGTTCACAAAAATCCCCACAAACAGGTTTGAACTCCTTCAAACTTTAAATACTGTTCAAAAAAGGTCTGAAAAACTTCTGATTTCAGCTGATGAATGTCTTAGTTAAAGTATTTTTTTTTTTTTTGTCTGAATGAAAATGTTTACTTATTTAAGGAACTTACTGGATACATTTAAGAAAACAAAACAGCAAGTAAGTCTCCACCAATGGTAGCATACCTGAGTGGTTTACACATACAAGTAGTTCAACCTGGACATGCAGATGGAGAAAGTTGAAATAATTAAAATGTGATTTGTAATTGACCTGTTGCAACTGAGGCACTATTGCAACTTTAATTAAAGCTTTATAAAACCAGGATGTTTAATTTTGACCCCAATTTACTGGAGAGACCATTGAGATCATGTATTGCCTGTGGAGGCAGTATCATAATCTGGAGCTGTGACAGACCTAGGTTTATTCATGTAAGCACAGTTTTTTTTTTTTTTTAATCTTTATTGTCAAAATATTTGAATGTTTTGAAGTATTTGGAAGATGACTAGTTAATTTGACCGGGATTGCCCAGCACTAAGATCTACCAGCCTGTCTCCTTTTCACCCTTCCCTGCCATACTTGGTGGCGATTCCCTGGATCAGGGTTGTTCAGTCAATCAGAACCTGGAACCATTTGGTCCAGGAAATCTGCAGTGAGTAGAGCAGGGTAGCAGAAAAACATGTAGACTTGTGGTCACATGAGAATAACAGAACCTTTTTTTTTTTAATAATAAAGGATTGGGTTTGGGTCAAAAACTGAAACACAATTGACTTTTGTTTTGTAGTATTTATTTCCAGCCGCCGTCATTCTACATCAGACCGGAGGATCTAGATGGAGCAGAAAACGGAGGAGTGGCTGTTCTGAACAACAGAAAGGCAGGTTTTTTAGTTTATCACATTTCTTTATCTGGTTTAGTTTGACGCTTTACAAACCAGCTTAAAAAACATTGTTTCTTCTTTGTTGTTTTACATACTTAAGTCATTTATGTTTTGCATCGGATTAATTTTTAGGTGGTTTACATGGATGTGAGGGGAAACAAAGTCAAACTGGACGACGACACAGAGATCTCATATGACAAATGTTTGATAGCTACAGGTAAGCGTTTTTGAATTTTAGTGCATTTATGGATTTTGTTTGTCTTGTAAACGTCAATCTGGATAATTGTTTTTATCAGGTGGTATTCCAAGAAATCTACAGCTCATTGAAAGAGCAGGAGAGGAGGTGATGAAGAAAACAACTTTATTCCGCAAGGTCGGTATTAAACCACAAGGGGGCGGTATCTGTGTGAAACTATGAATGAATAAAAAGACCAAAATATTGCCTGATATTTACTTTTTAATAATAAAAAAAAGCTGTTACAATGTTTCCACACAATTTCAAAAGCTTTTAAAAATATATATGTATGTTTTTATCCACAGATTGAGGACTTTAAATCGCTCGACAAAGTCTCTAGAAGCGTGAAATCAGTCACAATTATTGGGGGTGGCTTCCTGGGCAGCGAGCTGGCCTGCGCCCTCGGGAGGAGATGTAAGACAACTCACCCAGCTGAAAAGCAAACTGCCAATTATCAAGAGTGAAATGGAAATGAACGGAGGCGTCTTTTTCTTTTAGCCACAGAGTCGGGATTGGAGGTAATCCAGATGTTTCCTGAGAAGGGGAACATGGGAAAAGTGTTGCCCGAGTATCTCAGCAACTGGACAACAGAGAAAGTCAAGAAAGGTAAAACTTTTATTTATGTGTAAAGGGCTTAGTGGCAGGAAAAGTGTTATATTTTTTTTTGGGAGGGGTATTTTCTACCTTTTTCGTTTGTCTTCTTTTCTTCTAGAGGGTGTCAAGGTTCTAACAGAAGCTCTGGTCAAATCTGTCACCTGCAAGGACGATCAATTAGAAATCAAGCTGAAGGACGGCAGAGTGGTAGGTTACATTTGTAGTCGTGTAGAGGACAGGTCGAGTCATTACTGCCATCGCACTGATCTTATGGGGTTTCACGCTGCAGGTAACAACAGACCACATCGTTGCTGCTGTAGGGCTGGAGCCAAATGTGGATCTCGCCAAGTCAGCAGGTCTGGAGGTGGATTCTGATTTCGGGGGCTATCGGGTCAATGCAGAGCTGCAAGCTAGATCCAACATTTGGGTGGTAAGTTCCTATTTCTAAACAGGACATTGAATAAAAAGCTCCTCCTTCAGGTCAGAATAGATCTGCGTCCTGAGTTCCTCTCCTGGCTTTAAAAGTCTTAACTGTTAGCCACAAACATCCTCGTTTTGTTTGCAATCAGGCGGGAGATGCAGCGTGCTTCTACGACATCAGACTGGGCCGCAGACGGGTGGAGCATCACGACCACGCCGTCGTGAGCGGGAGACTAGCGGGAGAGAACATGACAGGAGCCAGCAAACCCTACTGGCATCAGTCTATGTTCTGGTGAGTGTTTCAAACTAAACGTGTTGCTGTAAACCATGAAAACCAGAAATAATGTAAATAATTAGCTCAACTATAAGATACTTCAATGGAAAAGTCAAACTAATGCAACATTTGTTTTGACATAGCTTATCTTATATTGGCATTAAAGTGCAATCAAAGTATTTACATTTATTTAAATTTATTTATTTACAGTTTATTTGTACAGCATTATAGTACATTTTGTGTACAAGGACAATCCAAAGACTTGCATATAACATTAAAAGAAACATTTAAAAGAAATAATAAACGAGTGATTATAAAAATTTAAAAAATCTAAAGAAAGTTAAAAAGAACTGAATTTAAAGTAAGCTTAAAGAAAGAGTGTGGATGTAAACTCTTCAATGAAACTTAAAAAAATGCAGCTTAGAACAGTTGGGTCTTTAACCTGGATTTAAATGAACTGATTCAGCCGATCTAAGGCTTTTTGGAAGTCTGTTCCAGATCTGTGGAGCATAGAAGCTGAATGCAGCTTCTCCATGTTTGGTTTTGAGTCTGAGTTCTGATGAAAGTGTATCCAGATGAACGAGGAGGTCTTGCTGGTACATACTGAGGTCAGGAAGGCAATAATGCATTTTGGTGCGAACCTTTCAAAGCTTTACAAACCAGTAACAAAACTTTAAAGTCTGTCCTCAGGCAGAGCTGGGGGAGCAGAAAGAATTCCCCCCATCTGACTGAGCAGCATCTCAGAAAAGCAAATATTTCAGAAGTCATTGCTGCTCAGATTTGTTCTGTACGAGTTTGTCCTAAAAATGTGATTGTATGTAGGGAAATGGTTGTGGTGCAAAAACGAAAAGGGTCATTTCTCAGCTGGTGGTTACAACTTCTAAGGTCTGATATTAGTTTTGCTCACCAGCCAGGTGTTGATGTTCCTCCTCACATCACACTCACAGCTGCAGGTGGGCCATCTCTGTGGACACGGATCTCACTGTAAAAATAGAAAATAAAAAATAAAATTCCAGTTTCACAATTTTGTTTGATATCTGATGCTATGGAATTCCATAAAAAGTTGATTTGTAAAAATGTTATATAAAAATACAATTTGCTTGATTATAAACAATAAGGAATTATTTAAAGTATACATCCTGAAATTCTTATGGAGCCGGTTTAGCTCGTGCTGGTTTGCGGTGCCTTCCCTCCGTGAAACCCTGGTTCAAACCCGAGCTGCTCCCTGTTCCCCTCTCTCGCGACGACGCGACTGTGCCGGTTCCAAGCCCGGTTGCCTTGAGAGGGTTACGTCAGGAAGGGCATCCGGCGTAAAACATTGCTAAGTTTACCATGCGACTCGTTCGCTGTGGCGACCCCTGATGGGAAAAGCTGAAACAACAATCCTTAAATTCTTATAGTAGATTTTTTTTCCTTAAAAATATCCGAAAAATATTTTAAAAGGACAAAGATAAAATTGATTATTTTTGCATTTTCTCAGTACATTATATGAAGTGACTGGCAGCATTTTCTGCAGCCATAAATTAGATTCCAAAAGGACTAATGCAGGCATTCCAGTCTAGTGAATCCTTTAAAGTTGGAGTATGTGTTACATGCATCAGACTTCCAAAACCCTGACGTGGTTTGTGCAATGAATCCATTTTGTAATCTACAATGCAAGGATGCTTGTTTGCAGACGTTGGATGAATCATCGTACAAATGTTTCAGTTAGTGTGTGAACAGATGCCGCCGTCCAACAGTGATGTAAAAGCCGCAGCATAAAGCTGTTAGTTTATTTATTTATGTTAACCATACCACCAAAATGTCCACGGTAAATAAAACATTCAAAAGGAGGCTCTTTAAAAGGATTTTATGCATTTAAACCCCAAACTGCATACTTTAAACATCCACAAGCGGGATGTTGTGTTTGAAGGAAACATGTTTTCCCAGAGATAATAGGAAAAAAAATGTTCTAACATCATTAGTTAAAAAAAACTTTAACTTTCTTGCAGAAATCCTTATTAGGTTTAGCCTGTTAATTCAATTCAATTTTATTTATATAGCGCAAATTCACAGTCATCTCAGTGGGCTTCGTGCCAGTAATTGTAAGGTAAACATACAATCAAAAAGGATCATAAATGCATAGAATTCAATAGAGACTCATTTTATTTTTTTATTTTTTACCCTGTCATGTTTGAAATACAGTTTGCTGCATCTTTAAAAGAATTCCAAGACGCAAGCCTGTCGCTTTTTAATTTGAGTCTTTTGCCTTTTAAACCTATAATTAACTCTGTTGGATAAGCAGTGACCTATAAGAAACTCCTCTTTGATGCTGCAGTCATTACAGAAGTGCAGAGACTGACAGCAGTTCACATCTGCAGTGACGTTGCAGCAGCAGCAGCAGCAGCAGCAGCAGCACATCATTTTAGTTAAGCTGAAGTCATTTTTGGGGTCAGCTTTGATGTCACTGATGAACGGATGCATTGACAAAAACGTTTTGAGCATAAGCTTCGCTGCTGTCCTCCTTTAAAAACACGAATTTCTGGAATATTTTAAAATTGAATTACAGTATAGCTAATACATGCAATGGTTAGAGTTTTCTTGTGTTTTTATTGCAGCTTTTCTACACTAAATGAAGTTTACTTTGTTTAGAATAGGCAGGTAAAAAGTGATGACTGTACAGTGCTTGAGAGCGCTCTGCCTCCGTCTGTCTCTTTCCAGGAGTGACCTGGGACCTGATGTGGGCTATGAAGCCATTGGGATTGTTGACAGCAGCTTACCGACTGTGGGGGTGTTTGCCAAAGCCACCGCCAAGGACACACCCAGAGCTGCCACAGAAATGTCAGGTAGGGGCGTTCACCAGCAAAAGAAAACGGTGTTTCTGTTCCTTTCTGATGTCCAACACTAAAAAATAAGATGACACAAGCTCCCTGCTCTGCTCCATTCTGATGCATCCACTTGTAGGCAAATAGATCCAATATAGTGTGATGGGTAGCAGGAGAACTTGAGAATAAAGAGCTCTCAGTTATGGGTGATGGGAAGGGGGGCCAGGGTTGCTCCACTCCAACGGTCCCGCCCACAACTTATAGGTGAATTTCTAAAGAAGTCCTGCAGCTCTGGAGAAACTATGTCCTAGAAAACGACAGTTTTTTAAATTTAGGCCAAAACAGCATAATCATTATTAAAAGACCATCATCATTTAAACTAGATCAAACGGTGATCGTTGGGTGACTAATGACCTCTGAGGGGTATTGTGGACGCCAGAGGTTTTTTGAAGAGGAAACGCATTTTTTAGTGAGAAAGTTTCAGTGTAAGCCTAGCTTTGACTTCCACCTTGACCCAGCTGAACTTAAAACAGATGGATCACAATGGGTGGGATTGTGTCTGATAGGAATTATGAGAGTTTTTACTGATGAAACTCTAAAAAAATGAATGTTTTTACCAGTTTGTAAAACAGTTCTTATGCTACAGGATGCGAGGTTGCCTTTTTCCTTTTTTTTTTAGTTATCCTGTCCTGCAGCTGAGCAAACTAATAAGAGCTGAAGGCATTTAGATGTTACTGTTACAATAGGGGGTGATGAATCTTTGGATACAGGAGGTGTATATTTTTAAAAACCCTTTTTGTATTTGAGGCTAAACTTTATACTAATTACATTTGTATACTTTTCTGTTTTGGACCGGATAGAAAAGAGATGGAGAGTGGGATGCTAAAGATGGGGGTCAGGAAGTTGGAGGATGAAAAAGATGAGGTTGCCGTTAACGTAGAGTGAGTCAGAATAAAGTTGTCTGAGTCAGATTTTTTGCTCAGAATGGTGTCACACCACTAAGACATTTCTCACTTGTCAGATTGGGGGTTTGTGTGAATCACAACAGTGTGGGGGGTATGCAAGCAAAAAAAACCAACAACCTTTCTGTAGATTTAAGATCAAAGCTGGAACTTGAATTCTGAAGGGTTTTATGTGGTGCAGCTGATTTTGGCGCTGTAAATCACAAAACAGGGAAAGGTGAAGATTTTCTGCTTGATGTGCTGCAGGGACCGGCATCCGCTCAGAGAGTGAAACAGAGGACACGGCAGTCAGCCCGGTGGCCTCTGACACACCCAGTCCTGCTGCAGAGCACAAAGATGACTTTGGCAAGGGAGTCATCTTCTACTTGAGAGACAAAGTGGTGGTGGGCATAATCCTGTGGAACGTCTTTAACCGAATGCCCATTGCGAGGAAGGTCAGAGCCGTCCATCTGTGTCACTTCTAGAGCTCAACCAGAGTTCCAGTCTGCTTTAACCTCTCATGTGTCAAAATGCAGATTATCAAAGATGGAGAGGAGCATGCAGATCTGAACGAAGTAGCCAAGCTGTTCAACATCCATGAGGATTAAGGGTGAAGGAGGCCCACTCTCAGGGGGACGAAGAAGAAGAGTGAACTCTGGCAGTAAATGCCACATCAACAAGTTTTGCATACCAAACAGGAGGATCAATGTAAATTATGTTGGTTAAATATTTTCATATTTTGATTTGCTGGTCATGTTTTTTTTATTTTATTTGTTTCTGCTGAGTTTGTTTCTTCATGAGAAGTCAGTGTGTGTGTGAGAGACCTTCTGCTTTCCCCCTGACATCCGCCTCATTGTGATCTGATCAGGGAAGCTTCTCCTAAGAAAAACTACAATAAAAGCTATTTTTAAATTGGACTGAACTTGTTATTTTCACCTACATACCAGCACTGATGAGCTGACACACTGACCTCTGAGCTGTGATTGTGTGGAGGCTGGTTGAAGTTTGCATTAGTGAGATCATTCCTCCTAAAGCGGTTGAATTCCTTTTTTTTTAATGGTTGATAATTAAGAAAAATTTCAACATCTTTCTTTAATTTTGAATGCAATTTGGTTTTTTAATCAGGAACATGGGGAAAAGAACATAACAACGCACACTTTACAGTCTGTGGAAGCTTTTCTTAAGTAAATCTAATGTGAAAAAAATGACACTGCAACGAAGCATGGCCTACTTTTCCTGTCCGGGGGTAGAAATGAGCAAGCATGCAGAAATGTTTTTTTTTTCTTTCTTTTTTAACTGGGGGCTTCTTGTTACTATTATGGCTCTCATCTTTTATATTCTCACATTGTTGATCTCATTTGACACTGTGGGTTCCAGAGCGAAGTGTGGAAGAAGCTCTCAAGTGAGAAGCAAACACGTGCAGTCACAATGTCCCATCGCTTTCGCTTACATTAAATTTACACGAGTAAATTGCCGAGCTGCCCATCCCCCCCTTCTGCAAGAAAGAACAAATAAAATTTCACACTTTGGACTTGAATTTTGGCTGGAGATGACAAACATCTCCAAGTAGTGGATTAAAACTGACCTGTGGATGGGCATTGAAAATGGTTAAACATTCATAATAATATATATATATTTACTGCATACTTGATTTTTAAAAAAACAAAACAGGCTTTTGAGTTTGTGAGAAGCAGTTTTATGCAAAGTAAACTCCATTCAAGTGTGTGAAATTGTGTTAAAACGAGATGTCTGATCAAATCAAAGTGCCTAAAAGCTGAACCTTTCTAGCACTGGAAAAACACTTAAGTCTTATTAAAAAAAATCAATACTGCATAAATATATTTAATACTAATTTTCCAAAATAAAATAAGGACTTTGGAGCTATGTGGCGCCACTTTGCCAGTGAGAGGTTGCTGTCTCTTTAAGTTCTCTGTAATTCTTTCAGCGTTCACATGGACATAAAAAAGAGATCAAGCTTGAAGTCTTCCACACAAACACAAGCAGGGGAAGAAAAAATGTTCCCTGGGATTTTGAATTATACAGCAGCGGCTTCCTGTATTTTACACCTGCGCACAGAGAGGGAGGCACATCTGAGCCTTGAAGGCAGAGCCCCACTGAACACTGACGAGAAGTTTTTTGCCTCTTTTTCCTTTCCAGCTTTATCTTTGTCTTCTTCAGTGTTGCCGCGTCTTCTAAGTAGGGATGCTGCTGCAGAACTTGCATTTGCTCTGGACTTTCTTTGTAATCTTGCTGCAGGTCAGGTAAGAAATTGGAGTTGGAGAGCGTTTACTTTTATAATTAGTTTAAATTTTTGGATAGATTGGTCATTTTGTGAAGTAATTTATTTGTGATTTAACATAAAAACAGGAAGGAATTTATGATCTTTTTTATTTTTGCTTTTCTGCTACTATAAAGATGTAAAAATTGAAATTTATTTTATAACTAAATGAGAGATTCTGACAGGAAAATACGGGTGCCTAAATCATGTTGCCTAAATTTCATGTCCATTTGATATTTTCATAACTGAAGTTTGTAGGATATTTAAAAAAAAAAATAAAGTTTTATCCTCTTTTTTTTAAGTTCTTTTGCTCATTGAGTGAAAATGAAATACATAAGAAATAAAATCAGTGGTTATCATCCCTCTGCAGATCTGGGCTCTGTAAGGAGGTGAAGTTCCCCAGCAGGACGCTCAAGCCTCCCTCTCCATCTGATTTTTTGGACAAACTGATGGGACGCACATCTGGCTATGATGCTCGCATCAGGCCGAATTTCAAAGGTAAGCTCCGTGTGGCGTGCACATGTGGGGCCACCTCTGCAGGGACAGGTGTGACAAAGACCGCTGCTCATTTAGCATAAGAATGAGAGCAGTGAAGCAGCACAAATTATTCACAGATGGTCCTGAAAGTGTGAGAAGCCAAAGGCTACAATGATTAACATTTTTCCCTCCTAAAATTATGTGTTACTCCGGGTTTTAATGTTGACACACAGCCTCTGGTTATGATTCTCTTTACTTTGTCTATCTGATTTTCCTTTGACAGAAATGTGCAGTCACCCTTGCATGTTACCCCACAGGCCTATTTCAGTCCAGGCTCGATCCCAGCTTGTGAGTGAAGCCAGCAGATTCTCCCTGACATGCTTCGCCTTCAGCCTCTGGAGTCGCATTTCATATTTATTTCATACTTGCTCCACATCCTTGTCAGTGCATGCTGGGTAAATTCTGACCTATTATCTATAAATACACTAATGTAACTAAAGCAGAAAACATAAATTATTACTTCTTGAAATGAATGAATGAAATATTTAAAACTTCAGAGGTTGGGAGATGGGCTACGCTAATGGGAGCATGAAGAAAATGACAACACAATCCCCATTGCTGGCTGTCGGGTGTGTTTGTTTGTTTGTCCAAAAATGACATGGCACATCACAGAGCAAACAAGAACGATGCTCTATGGGAAACCTTCTGCCTGGGGGTTTCAGCACTTTGTTTAGTCGACTTAGTAAACATCAAGTTCAAACAAGTGGCGTCTCCATAATGTTTGTCTGCTTCTGTCAGGTCCACCTGTCAATGTCACCTGCAACATCTTCATCAACAGCTTTGGATCCATCACGGAAACAACAATGGTAAGACATTCTTGTTTTATTACATATATCTCTTTACAAAATGAAAATACTTTTACATAAACACACCCTCTCTGACCCATCCTGGATGATGGCTGCAACCAAAACTAAACCCAACAGGATGATTTAGTGTTGTCACATCAGCAGAGCACATGCCTGAGATTCACAGTGGACCCTGTGGTGATGTGTAAAGATTTTGCCTAATGCTCACTGATCCATTATTTCTCAACATCAGGGCCATAAATTCTGCCATTGTCATCTTAGAAATTGCCGCATTCGGTAGCAAAACACAGAAATTAAGTAATAGAGTTCTGCTTTAATGGCCCCCTAGACAACCCCTGTCTAACCCTCACCCCAAACTAGCTTCTTTGTTTTATTAATATATGCTTTTTGCTTCAACAAGTGAAAGAATATGCTATATTGAAATAACATAAACCTAAAGCTTATTTGCCACTTAAAAAAAGCCGTGTCTGACTTCTGTCAAATGAAAACTTAAAATCTGGCAAATCAAAAAATTGGTTTGGTTTGAATATGCGTGTGTGTGTGTGTGTGCGTGTGTGTGTGTGTGTCAAATGTTTTTAATTCTACACACAGTTCACAGAGGGCATACTAATTTATGAAAGCACATGCTCAGGAGAAGTGGGATTGAATTAGTCGTCATCTCTCCTTTGGTTCAGTCAACACCTCTGATTATGAAGACACCTGTTGTGTGACTGATTGCCTCCTCATGGCCAATCAGGAGGTAGAGGGAGCTCCATAACATTTTAGATGCCTCCCTGATTTACATTGAAAGATAGAACATACAAATGACAATTAACAATATATTTATTGTAGATTTAATTAAAAATATGTCAATTTGCACCATTTTTCTAATTTTCAGTATAAGATTCATTTGACTAAAGTCAGAAAAACTCACGACAGTTTCAGAAAATCAAAACAATTCACTAGTTAACTAGACTAGTTCATTTGTAAATTTGCTGGGAAAAGTCTTTTCTGTTAAGCCAGAAAAAAAGCCATTAATTGAAGTCAGTAGCATTAACCATATATACAGCTACAGTACAGCTACAGCTACAGAGGTGCAGTAGTGTCATCAATAGTCTATATTTAACCACGTAAGTAGTTTGATTAAATAACATATTAAATGGTTACATTTTCCTTTCTTCCCATCCTGATGGTTTAACTGTCTCATCCATAACATGATTTGCCTTTGATCTAAACTCTAAAAATCTCATGCATGGCGTCTCATCTCTCCTCGTCTTTTTTTTAATTAGGTAGAATGTAAACAGTAAATACAAACTTCAGCAATGAGTGGATTTTATATCTATAACAAGTAAAGACCTGAACAAGTAGATTTAGGTGATGCCAATCATTCAACAGTCTCCCTCAAGTAAAGACAGTGACCAAAGTCAGCTCCTTTTTACAACACAAAATATCAAAATGACATAATTTAATATTATTTACTTGCATATTTTAAATTAATAACAGAACACCATTATATTCTTAATTGTAACATTAGAAGTTAAAAGCAATCAGCTGATCACAGATGGCAGGTTGCCCTTAAATGCTTTTCCACCAAAAATCTGTTTAATTGTGCTGCAGATGTTTTGTTGGGAGGAGAGTTACAAATTAATGATTTACCTAAAGCCTTCAATGTTAGAGATGAAGTGAGTGGCATTCCTTAATGAGTCCAGTTTCCAGTTAGTTTTCTGGAAATAAAATTAACACACACCTGAAGACCCTTTAGTAATTTGTAACCCATCCATCTGTTTTCCAAACCCGCTTAAGCCCTTTTTAAGGTCATGGGGTTGCTGGAGCCTATCCCAGTCACTGTTAGGCGGAGGCAGGATGCACCATGGACAGGATGCCAGTCCACCACAGAGACAGAAAACTATGCGCTTTAACACTTGAGCAATGATTTAGAGGCACTAATCAGCCTATGCAGGAAGCTGGAGTGCCCGGGGAAAACCGGCACATGCACGGGGAGAACATGCAACCTCCACCAGAAAGGGTCCATCTGGGATTTCAACCAGGGCCTTCTTGCTCTGAGGCAAGAGCGCTAACCACTTCCTCTTTATTTTTTATGTCCTGCCTTTATGTGTTAGTATTGGTAGTTGTCTGTGTTTGTCAGATCTGTTTTTTCCAGTGTTTGTTGTTGTTTTGTTTTGTTTTTCTGTTGTCTCACTTAAATAAATAAATTAAATTTAAAAAAAAAAAAAGAAAAAAAAAGTAAAAAGAGCGGTAATCACTATACCACATTGCACAGTGTAATTAGTAACTGAATGGCTTGTCTGTGTTATCCAGAAACCCAACAAAACAAGGATACTGGACGTTATTTGACACATTTTTTTTTTAGGTCAGTTGCCTAGAAATGATCTTTAATGAGTTACTAATTACCCACCAGGCTGCACTGTCTTTCACTTGTGGAGTAGGTATGTCCTCCTCATGCATACGTGGATTTTCTCCGGACGCTGTCCTTTCACATTTCAAAAACATTCTTCACAGGCTGATTGATGGCTTTAAATTGGCTTCTAGGTTTGAGTGTGGTCCTGTGTCCACCGTTACCCTGTAGTGGCTGGGATTAGCTCCAGCAACCCCTCTGGCTGAACAGGGCAAACAAGGAACAGAGGATGGATTTTAGATAACCCACTTTGCCTGAATGAAGGCAGCTATATTTGGCCTAAGATTAAGAATTCAAAAAATGTTTAGTCATTCTCAGTTTCTTATGTTATCCTGAAATTGGAAGGGACATTTTTTCTTCAACTGCTTTCCTTGCTCTCTTCTGTAGTCTTGTTTCAGCATTTGAATAATATTGTTGATAATACTCACTGGTATATGACTCTTTAATGTTTAACTACATGAAAGATGCATGGCTTATCTTGGTCCAGACCTCGTTTAATGCTATCTAAACATCCCATCATTAGATCATGACTAAAAGGAGCTGCAAATGTTGGCCATGATTTTTTCATTTGTTTTCCCATGTTTCAGTCAAGTATGGGGCCATTCTGAAGTATTCATGAAGAAAGCAAAGTGGTTTGGAAGGGTTCCTTTTTGTTGATGTATCCAAGTATAGAGTGAAAAGCAGATGACGTTTCTGAACACTCTTTAAGAGCCACTCCAATGAAAGTAGTGCTTTTAATGTGTGCCACGTTTTTCAGTTCAATTCAATTCAATTCAATTTTATTTGTATAGCCCAAAATCACAGCAACAGTCGTCTCGATGGGCTTTGAAGTAAAACAAGGAAAAAAAAGGATCATGAATACAAAGAGTCAATAGGAAAATACTAAAATAAACTAACAAACTGACTAAGCTATACTGGCATCCCTGCCCTTAGACCCACCTTTTTCATATGATTGGAGGACATATCTTCAAAAAATTGAGCTTAAATTGCATTTTTTAATTCAAATAGTTGTGAATAAGGAGCAGACAAAAAGATGCATTCTGATACATCCACTTGTAGACTCGTCTGAGCTAGCATCTGGCTCAAACCTGTATGGCCCTACATTGCTTGCCATTTTTTTTGTTCTGCTCGCCATTTTTGTTGCACTGGTAATGTTTGGTTGTGGGTGTGAAGAGCTGTAAGCTAGCAGGAGAGCATGTAAACAGTGAGCTCTCAGAAGAAACAGGGAAGGGGGGCTGGGGTTGCTCCAGGCCATCAGTCACAACTCAGAGGTGAATTTTTAATGAACTATTGCTGCTCTGCAGAACCTATGTCCTGGACAAAGGTTTTTGTTGGCCAAAAATGACAATCATAGTTAAAAGGCCACTGAGAACGCTTTTAGAATAACTAAAAAGATGATCAGAGTGGGACTTTAGACAAAAACTGTCAAAACTGAGTTTTTAAATAGAAGTGGAATTTTGAGTCTTTGGTGTTTTCTTTTAATCACACAGTTAGGTGTATTCGCTGTGTGTCTTTGCTGGAAATTTCTGCAGCTTTGCTCTCCATTTTGAACTCATTATTGGATGCATGAATTCTGATAAATGTGAATTTGTGTGAGCCTTGTTGTGATTCAGTTTCTGATATTTAATTGACATTTCTTTGTCAACGTTTTAGGACTACAGGCTTAATGTATTTCTACGGCAACAGTGGAATGACCCACGTCTGGCCTATAAGGAATACCCTGATGACTCTTTGGACTTGGACCCTTCTATGTTGGACTCTATTTGGAAACCTGACCTCTTCTTTGCAAACGAAAAGGGAGCGAACTTCCATGAGGTTACAACAGACAACAAACTCCTGCGGATATTCCAGAACGGAAACGTTCTCTACAGCATTAGGTCATTTTCATTGTCTTTCAGATTTGAATTTGGCTTGCTAACACACCAGAAGCTGCCTTGAAACAAGGTTTGGCTTCTCAGATGATCTGGTTCCTGTCTCTAGAAGCTCAATGGGTTCAGAGTCTGAACTCTTGCTCTCTTTCATGCCTTTCTCCAGCTCAGTTCAGCTCATTCGTAATTGTATTGTTCAGCACACGCCGTGCACAAGTTAGTATTAGACTATAACTTCAGGCCAAAACATAATCAGGTCAGTGACGTGGCACCAAAGCTGTGAACTGTACCGTAATGCTGATGAGTTATTATTAGATCATGAAACTAATAAAAAGCAGTTTCCAAAGTTCTTTCTGCTCTTTTGTTGGAAATGGAATTCTGGTTTTAACTTTAACTTGTCAATAAATGACTTACCCTAATATTAATGCATAAGATGATCAAAGATTGTTTACTTGATGATCACTGTTTCTCTGCAGGATTGGACACTAGGAGGACCTCTCCTGTCTGTGATACTGACAAGAGAGGCGCTTCTTTTTTGACATCTGCACTCAATATGATCTTTGATGTTGATTTATGGTGAATCAAATCAGAAAACTGTGTCAGCTACACAAACTGAGTGTAGTGTCCATACAGTTTTTGCCATTGAGTATATTAGGGCAGAAAAAAAGACAAGATGTCATATATATTTAGGTTGATGAAAGATTAGGTGGAAAAGAGCTGAGCAAAAGGCAGCAGCGCCGTAGGGTTTGGATTATGTGATTGGCTGTATCCGTTCACATTTTGGTCATTCTTCCATTTTTTTTATGGTTTTGTTTTGTCTTCTCCAGGCTGACTCTCATTCTATCTTGCCCCATGGATCTGAAAAACTTTCCCATGGACAGCCAAATGTGTACGATGCAGCTGGAGAGCTGTGAGTCCATCTTTCTTGACAGGCTGAAAAATCATACATGAATATTGTGAATGTTAGCTTTGTCTCTGTTTCTCAGTTGGCTACACCATGAATGATCTTATATTTGAGTGGCTGGATGTTGGAGCAGTGCAGGTGGCTGATGACCTGATGCTTCCTCAGTTTGTGCTGAAGGAGGAGAAGGGGCTGGGGTACTGCACCAAGTACTACAACACAGGTACACACCCGGAAATCCTACTTTTGCCCCTCCTTCACATCTGTCAATCAGCTTTTTTTTCACTCTTGGGTTAGGTAAATTCACATGCATTGAGGTTAAATTCTACCTGGAGCGTCAAATGGGTTACTACCTGATCCAGATGTACATACCGAGCCTGCTCACTGTGATCCTGTCCTGGGTGTCGTTCTGGATCAACATGGATGCAGCTCCAGCCAGAGTGGGGTTGGGAATCACAACGGTGCTCACGATGACCACACAGAGCTCAGGTTCAAGGGCTTCCCTACCAAAGGTCAGATTGAATTTCAGTTTTTTAAAGTTCTTTTTATCCTATGAAAAAATGATCACAGGACTTGATATTTGCAGAGTATTTTAAATCTATCTAAGCCTTGTACAATTTAAAAAGATTTTCTCTTCAAAAAAAGAATGATCATAAATTACTGTCAATTATGCATTAATAAAACAGTTGCTTCTAGAAGTCAGTCTATTAAAGACAAAAAAATTGTTTTTTTCATATTGGTTCCATTGCAAAAAACATGTCCTCAAAGTTCATTAAAACACTTTTAAAATGATTAAAATTAGAACAAACTAAAGTGCGCAAATGTGTGATTACAAACACAAAACTGTTCTGCTAAATTTACAGATTTAGGATTAGAAAACACATTATTGAAAACATTGATTGTGTTTATTATTACTCCACGACGATGAGCAGCAGAAAAACATTTAATTGATTTTGTCTTGGTTGGGTAATAAAAGGATTAAGGAATGAAAATTATTTTACTTCACAGCATTACATTATCATAAAAAAATAAAAATAAAAACAAATAAATAAATAAAAATACAAAAAAATTATAAAACAAATGATTAATCAATTATTGAAAATGGTTAAATTGATTGACTTTTAATGATATTACTTCACTTGCTCCAAAAAAATTGATAAGTTGATTCATGATTTTTCCTAATGTAACATAATTTTAACTTTTGATACTTGATCAAATTTAGCTATGAAAATTCCTGAAACAGTGTTATGTCTATTTTACTGATATAGTATTATTTTTAATCATATCAATGACTTTTATAAGTAACATAATCTGCATATATTTTGGATACTTCATTGCTATGTTGATTTCTAAAAGTTGTTTTTTACAAAATAATTTAAGTAATTCATCTTTGTCATGTGCTTTATTGATATTTCAAGATTCTTAATTCTGTCTGATAAAAGCTAGGAACCGGATAATGACGAACCATGTAATAAAATGGTTACAGTAGAACACGAGTGGGATTATATAAATTCGCTTCCTTCCACTCCCTTTCAAGCAATATTTATTAATATGTCTAATTATCCAAAGTTTGCTTAGTTACTGTATGAATGTACAACTGATGATTATATTGCTTTTGTGTATTCTTATTTGATTGCTTAAAATAAACCATTTCAAATAAAATAAAATTTAAAAAAAATTGGACTTTGGACCAACTCCAACATCTATTGAATCACATTACATCTTCACTAAGTAAATCTGACTTATTTTACTCACAAGGTTTTTAAACAGTTTGGATTTTCTAAGAATATAGTGTTCTAAATCACTTCATGCACCAGATCACACTAAACACAGACTCACTGCGCCAGACCTCCTCAAGCTAAAAACTGCTAAAAAGGATTTATCAAGCTATTTCTATAATTTATCACCATTTTTTTCTTTCTTGTATTTAATTTTTTAAGAAACTAAAATATGAATTGTTTTTACAGAAATAAAATATTTTCTGGGTCAGTCAGAAGACAGCTGTTAAATGAAACAAGCAAAATATTTGTTTCAATTTAAAGAAGAGAACAAATTTTCTTCTTTCTGTTCCCCTTCTTTTTCCTTGTATATTTTGGTTGTCTCTAAATGAAATAAATGAAATTAAATAAACTAAATAAATAAATAAAATAAACTAAATGAAAACAAAACAAAGTATGATTGTTTTTCTGGCGATCAAAAGGTAGGAAATGTTAAATTATATCTAAATGGCACAAAAATGCAATTTGTTAAAGACATTTTTAGGTGTAATAATTTATGATAAATTGTCTTGAAAATCTCATATAAACTATATAAAACGCAATGTTTCTATGATTTATTGGCATTCTTTTTTATTTTTCATTTTTGGTTGAACTAAAATTTTAAAATTAAAGTACATTGTTTATAGTAAATTATTAGAAATTGCTTATAGAGAGAAATTGCTTATAGAGTTAAACATAATTTAGTTCCAAAAAATATAGAACGACTATTTATTTTAAGAGTTAGTCATTATATTTAAAAATGTCTGTATCCTTTTAAACAGGTTAAATATCAAACTAATGTTAAGGGCAAACATATTTGGTGTGCAATATGGAACGAATTTTTATTGTATCTATTTAGTTTGTTAAATTGATCAGATTGAACTTTAAGGATATTGTGGGACAGGCATCTGTTAACCTTTACATGCGTCAGCCAATTCTCTTTTTTATTGGTTGTTTGTTCATACTGTATATTATGAAAATAATAATAATAGCAAGCTAAACCAATAAACCAATGAATGAATGAACAAAAACTTATGCAAGAAATTTTGTTTTTATTGTTTTGTGGAAATGAAAAGAATTAAATAAATTGACAACTTGTGGCCACCGAACCACTAGAGGGCGATAAATTGATTGTAAAATACTACAAAACAAACAGAAAAAGGAACTCATCTGAGTTTAAATATTTAAAACTAATCAATAGATCCCATGGTTCGTACTGACAGGAGTACCATGACTGAACAGAAGTCAAAATTGCCTTTTTTTTTAAAATAAAATAAAAATGTGAATTAACACAAAATGAAAGAAAAAAATAGCTACCAAAACAATCTTATCAAAGTGTCCTTAAAAATAAGATAAAAAATGGGAAATGTCTGGGGAATTTTGCAGTTTTGAAATCAATATAACACGACTTGTAAATGCAAACTAAATCCTTTGTGATGCCAGAAAAAGCAGAAAGGGTTTTACATTTGTGCTTAAAGCAATGATTTTATTTGCTTCTTCTTGGTCTGTCTAAATCTGCCACGAAGGTCTCCTACGTCAAAGCCATTGACATCTGGATGGCAGTGTGTCTCCTTTTTGTGTTTGCTGCGCTGCTGGAGTATGCAGCTGTTAACTTCGTCTCACGGCAACACAAGGAGTTCTTCAGAATGAGGAAGAAGCTCAAAGAGCAGCAGCGACTGAGAACTGTGAGTGCAACCCACCCACACAGCCCCTCGGGCAGCTGTCACCTGCTATTCACTGTGCCTTGCTATGTGAGAGCAACAGTTCAGCTGCATGCTGCAATGCAGACAGCACTGACCTGTAATGAATTCAAGCCGCCTTATTCCACTGTTGAGTGAGAGTTCTCTGCATCTCAGTGGGTTGTGTTAGATGCAATGTTCTAAAAAGGAATAAAACCCAACATATAGTTAAATTGCAGCTGCAGAACTGAAAGGTTTTCTCTGTGGTTTGTGACAAAAAATTGCTTTAATAGTTTTATTTCTATTGCAAAAATTGTAGCAGGACTAAACTCTGACTTTTGGCCTCAGCAGGGAAGCGCTGACAGTAAAGTGAAAGGGAACAACACACCAGGAAACAGTGCTGCTCAGGGGAATGTAAACCAGCGGTGCAGTGCCTGTGCCAGGGTAGGTACTGCTGTCTTACTTAGTTTAACAATAAGTAGGCACTAACTTAAATGGAGTGTTTTTGGGGCCCCCGGTCGCTCTGGGCGTCACCCGCTCCGGCTGCGGGGTCTTGGGGGGTGTGGGGGGGGGTCTGTCGGCCCTGTCTTGTGGGGGGGCTTCCGGGGGGGGGGGGGCACCATGGGTACGGGGCCTTGGGGGTTTGACGGGTCGGGGTCTCCGCTGGTGGCAATCGGCGGTTGCCCCGGCCGGTTGGCTGCCTTGGTCCCGTCGAGGCCTGACCAGAGCTTCCTCGGGGCCGGCGCCTGGGGGTGGGGGCCTGGGCTTGCTCCGGGGGGGGGCGGCGCTTTCTGGCTCCTCTCTCTCTGTGTGGGGTGGGTCGTGCTGGGCCTGGGGCGTCGGTGCCTCGGGGGATGGGGCCCCGAAGCTGGGGGACCTGGGCCTTATGCTGGGGGGGGCTGGGGGACGGATGTTTGACCACTGGGAGACAGTCTGCCAGCTGTCCCCAACTCACCCCCTTCCTCATATAATCTCATATTAGGGTGAGGGGGTGGGGGGTTTAGCCTGCGATGCGCTTTGGGGGGGGGGCTACTTGGCAGTGGTCTCCCTCCCATGGTTGCCGTATGGAATGGGCCCCCCCTCTCTCGGTTTTATTTGCACCTTAGACATGTAGGGCCCTTGGTAGGGGGGGTGCTTGGACATCACTGCCAGCAAGCAGCAGATGTCCTCCTAGCACCCTACCCGCCAATTTTAACCGCACCTTAGACATTTAGGGACCCTTGGTGGGGAGGGTGAGGGGACATTACTGTGAGTAATCAGGGAATGTCCTCTCCGTGCCCTACCCACCAATTTTAACTACACCCCCCTAGTACACACACCTTTTTACTTCTCATAATATACATTCAAACACAAACACACACACATGCACACATACACCCTTACGAACACAAGCACACACATTATACAAGGAAGGTGGGTCCAAGGTCCGTCTGTCCCCTACCCCATCCCTGGTGGGGGGTACTGGGCCCTTGGCAGCGGCGGCCGTGTCCCCTGGGTGCCGGTTTCCTGGGCCCGGCGGGGCTCTCTCCGCGCAGGGAGGGAGTTCACATTACACCTGAGCCGGGGGTGTCCGTGTCCTTGTGGTGTGGGTTCGGGTTTTTGCCCCTGGGCGTTGGCCCCCCGCCCACATTCCAACTGTGGCCGAGCCTGGTCGGGCCATATTAACAACACTCCTTGTGGGCCCCTCTTCTCTCCGGGGTGCCCCCCTCCTGGGCGGGGCCGGCTGTCCCCTGCCTTGCTCCTTCCTGGACCAACCGTAGGCCGGGTGGGTGGCTGCCTGGAGTGCAGAGCGGGTCTCCCTTGGGGGGTCCTGGCTCGTACCTGGGGTTGGGGCGGGGGGATGCCCGGAACTCCTGGGTGGTGACGAGGTGCTCGTCTGGGGCTGTGGGCGCTCTTCTCGGGTGGGGGCCTGCGTTGGGCCCTCCTGGTGCGGCGGGGGGGCTGTTCCCCTGGTTGGGCTGGGGCGGCGCTCTCTTCCCCCCATGCCTCCCTGCTCTCTGGCTCTGGGGGCTTCGTGGTGATCCTGCTGGCCCTAGCCGGGGTGGTGGATGCGGTCGCCCGGGGGGTGGTTGTTCTCTGCCTGCTGCCGGGTGGCGTTGGGAGTTCCGGCTGCCGCTGCTGCTGCGGCGGGGGTCTTGGTGTGGGGATGGCGGGTCGCCCCTCCCTCCTTCTTTTCACATTCCACCATTCATTTAGAAGAACATAAACACTCACCTGAACACAGGTGTTAGCTCACCTTTGTACTAATAATTTGCAGGATTGAATGAATGAAATGTTTCACACTGGTTGGTTTAGGGGCATAGGTATGCGTGTGTGAACAATATCTGTATTGTGTGCATGTTTTGTGTACATGTTGACATGTGGACATCTTTGCAGTTAGCAGGTGTGTTTATAACATCTGGATGTGTGTGTGGACAGGCCCCGCCCTTTGAGATGTGTATTGCACTTGAACCTTACCGTAATGATGGACATCCAGTAGGGTTGTTGCTTTAGGCTGCTTCATGGTTCTACCCCCCCCCCCCCTCCTATTGTCACCCTCCTCTCCCCCCTCCTCTCTAACATCCCTCTCTCTTCTTCCCTCCTTTCCTTTTCCGTCCGGTCCAGCACCAAAGATTTTCTAACATGATGGAATTTAATAAAGTTTGGCCTCAACTACAAAAGGGGTTTATTCAGACATTCCTCTGGTTTGTCTGAAGATTAATAACCCCTGTTGTTAAAGCAAAATATGTCCAACACAAGAGGCCTTCAGCTCTCATCTGTTTGCCCAGCTGTCGGACAGGACAAGTTAAAAAAAAAAAAAAAAAAAAAAAAAAAAAAAAATGGAGTGTTTTTGAGTGCTGATTTTCTGGTATTGTGCTTCTGTTGATCAGGAGGAGGAACTGGCACAGCAGGGTTACCTCTTGCAAAGCTTTGGCCTTGCACTATCAACAGAAAGAGGCCCAGAAATGGATGCCACACCTGTCTTTGCAGATCTGCCTCCTGGTTTGGGCTTCTATGAAATACGGAGGCGCTTCGTGGAACGGGCAAAACGGATTGACACGATTTCCCGAGCGCTTTTTCCCATGAGTTTCCTGGTGTTTAATGTCCTCTACTGGCTCACCTACAAAGTTCTACGACATGAGGATCTTCAGGCCACCAAGTAAAAAGGTTCAGATCGAGGATCACAAAAGTCCTCTGGATTCTCTTCGTTCTGCTCTCTTCACTGAAACATTTACAGACTCAGAGGCCTCTGCTAAGCTGCACAAGATGAAATCTGACTGCATGTGCAGAGCTGCTGGGAAGCTCCATGACACGGAAGAATCTGCTGGTTTCTTTTAAACTTTTATTACTTCCAAAGGAATGCACTTTGGTTAGCACTTGTGCTTTCTGGATTACACGTGTGTACATGTGCAAATGGCAACTGTCAACCCTCTTTCCAAGATTTTTTGTAAAATTCCTGAAGTTTCTTTCATAGTTGGGCGTCCAGATTTACTGACACAACATCCATACCCATACTTTCACCTGTGTTGCTGGGTCAGCCTCATTTTTACTTACAGCCCAGGGAAATTAATTTTAGCAGCAGATGACTAAATCCAAAGTTTCAGGTACATTGCAATGATCACATAATATTCAAAATGCATTTGGAGCCGTCTAATAGACAATTTATTAATAAAAAAAGACAGAATTATTTTTCTTTTTTGTTGGTTGGTTTCAAACGTAGTTGTCAGTATTTACGCCCAAAGAAAACATGGATACCTTCAGATTTTCAACATACATTTTTAGAACATATACTTAACTGTTTGTAGGCCAAACAACATGGCTGGTGTCACCACAGTTTTGTGCACCTTTCCTTTCATTTGAGCTGAAACTCCTCTATTACACATCACACCTCATTTTGTTAAGAAAATAATTTTACAAATCATAATTTCATATTTTCTATAGGCTTTTGCTCACTCAGTTGTGCTGTGGCAAATGATTCTTTACTGAAATACGCACTTAGCTTGACTTTTTCTGTCCGGTTGTCAGAAAGGGTGCTCATATTGTGTTTAAAAGAAAACCAAATACTTTTGTCAGAAATAAGACATTTACTATATGGTCAACTCTTTCTTGATGAAATGATATACAAATGTAAATTAGAGTGAATAATTTTTATTAAACAAAGATTCATTTCCTAATCCCATTATTGCAAAAGTCTTTCCTCCATAAAAAAGTCATCTGAGGGATCATTTGATTAAAAAAAAAAAAAAAGTGGCAGAAGTTGCAATAAACCTGCCAACATATTTATTTTAAAAATAGTGTCTAGAATATGTTTAAGCAAGTACCTGGAGAGTACTGTTCTCTGGAAACCTTCCATTTTAAAAATAAATCTTGCTGTTAAATGAAGCAGTGATATGAATATTTCATATAAAAGTAGCTGTCAAGTGGAAGGGGGCCAGGGCTGCATACATCAGCAGTAAAAGTGTGTTGGAATCAAGAGAGGGCTTTAACAGAACAGAGGGGAAGAAGTGAATAAATGTTGCTTGATTCTCAACTTTCATCATTTGTGAATACTAGCTATTTTAAAAATATTTATGTATGATTAATTGTGTTAATGGTGGCCTATAAGTTTTGTCATGTTAAAGCTGTATTTTTTGTAATTTATTTCAATCTCAAACTTAAAAAAGAGAAAAACCTTTGATCTGAAATATATATTTATAGCAAATTTGAATATAGAGATAATAATCTGAGGACGTCCAATCGTGGCCACTAGATGGCATTGTTTCAATGATTACCAAAACGCGCGAGCTGTTCAAATATTCCAGACTTCTCCCACTTTTTGAAAAGTGAGGCGCTTCAACTAACTCTAAAACTTAACAAACTTAGAGTATTTTTTTCATTACACTTTTTCTTTCATTTTTTTAAAGCATAAATGAAGAAGCTATCTTATTATTGTTTCTAGATATTTACAACTGCAACCCCGTGTTTTAAAATCTTATAATTACAATGAAAAGGAGAATTGAGTTTAATTGAGGCGAAACCACTTTGAACTAAGTTCTGTATTTAACAACCGTTCAAATTCTACAAATTTGAAACAGTCCAACATTTTATGTATCTGATCGTATGTATATATTAAACAGCAGTTAGAAGACTTTAAACAAAAACAAAAAGCATGCATTTAAAGGCTGACTCTCCATCAAAGGTTGTCCACTGGCTGGAGACGTGGCAGCGCCTCGGGTCATATGATTTTTGGCTCATGCACGAACCCCACCCCGTTATTTCCTACCCTGACAGGGGGGGTTATTGTTTTCCTAACTTCTAATTCTAGAGCAAAATGCATATTTGATCGACAAATGCGCTCGAATATGATCTGCAATGGCCAACAGAGGGTCTGGACGTGGATTTAAGTGGCGGTGACCACCCAAAACAGAGCCATTTTTAGACATTTGCTGCTGACGTTTACACGGGCTTCAAATAGCTTCCGTTTCACTCTGGTAGTGATTGGACTGTTCGGCACTTAGAGGGAGCTAACGCCGCCTCAACCAGTCCGACATTCTTCACTTCAATGGAGGAACAGCCCAAAGATCGGGCACAAGACAGGCAAAACCATCACCACGGAGAGGACAGAAACTATACTCAACACACACTTCGTCTGAAACATGATCAGAGCCACATCCAGTGCCAGCATCAGGAAACGCAGGCGAAGAAAACAGGTTAGGCCGTCCCGAAAAGTCAGCTTGTTGCTAGCTTCAGTTGGCTAATGTCAACGAGCGCACGAGCCCTCGCTAAGTTTCTACAATTGAAGGTTTATCCTGCTAATTGTTGGTTGCACGGTTAGATATTTTCAGAACCGCCGTGGCGGTTCGGTGGCTCGCTCGAGGAGAGCCACGCTAGGCCTCTGTCACACGAGAAACTCACGCTTTTTAAAGCTGACGTTGCGTGACAGTTGGTGGTTTGACATATCAGGGATTGACCTTGTGCGCCGGCTTTGCTTTTCCGATTTTATTTTAGCTAACGACGCTAATTAAAACTTTATTTGTGCCACTTTGTGTCTGTAGAGACTAACTTAGTCTTCCTCGAAACTTCAACCTGTATCGGTTTCGAGTCCAGTTTAGGAAACCGAGCCGGCTCCGCTGGAATGTTCTGTGCTCCCATTTCCTGTCGGCCATGTTAGACGTGGACTGTAAGCTAATGCTGCTTTTGCTCTCCTAGTAGCTAAATTGTCCATCTTTATTTGTTCATGCGTTCTCTAATTGCCGCCGGGGACTGAAAATAACGGAACCAGGGAGTCGTGCGAAAGTGCGCTAGTGTTGAGCGAGCTACTGGTTGGTTGACATTCCGCTAGCATTAGCTGTCTGACAGGCCTATCGCGTGTTGTGAAGAAGTCACGCAAGATGTTGCCTGACTGTGTTTGCAGCCGCGGAGCGTGGAAGAATAGGCTCGGAAAACTGACTGCTGAAAAACACTGTTTACTAAAAAGCAAAAGAGATTTATTCTGTGTGGGGAATCTCGCTTGTTTTGTCCACAAACATTCGGGTGGAGAAATCCCGTGAAGGGGAAAGTCCCACGTTTGCACCGCGGTTCCCATGCTTTTAAGTAATTACAGCAAAATGAGCATATAGGTCATTATTATGCACGTCCGATGTGGGACAATGACATCAGCGTCAACTGCAGCATATCAAGGATGTGACTAATTAAAACAAGATCAGTTTATTCATTATAACGAGCTGTATTTACGAGATTTTGGTACTTATTGATTAGCCGGATAACAAAAACCTGTTATTGAACATTAGAACAGATTACACTCATAAGTCTGGGTGTAATGATTCGATTCATATCATAGTGTGTGGTTGCCAGTACAATTCATAGTCTGTATTGATTCATTTGATCTATCTGAAACGATTCACTGACCTAAAATGGATCCAGGACATCTTTAGCCAAAAGTTCCTCCAGTGGGACTCAGAAATAAATACCTGGCACTGAACAGTGCAGGTGAAGTTTTCCTTTTATTTCTTACAAGATAATCTAGTGCAAATTAAATGTGTACAACCAAACAAGTAAAAAAGAATAAATGTCGAATCCATTCACCTCTTAGTTTCCTAAAGTTCAGTCCACTGTTGTTTTTCCACATCAAAATAATCCAAAGGGAACATTCTAGCACACTATATGGTCACATGTCTTTGCTAAATTCAAAGTGTTTCCACACATTGGACTGGAATAAAAGACTGATCATTTTTTTTGCTGACATCACGTGTGTTTTGTCCCTGTGATGCACTTGGTCGTGTTTACATTTTAGTTAAGTAAACCTACCATGCTTCAATCCAAATGCTATATTCCTATAATGATTATTATTATTTTATCTCATTTTGAAACGATTTTATATTGTTGTATGTCGATTGGTTAACAACGTGCCTCAGACAGATCAATCTGGTTGGATCGTAGAAGGAAAAATCAATTAATCAATTATGTTGATTAATTGTTACACCTCAACTTACAAGTATAGGTAATTTGATACCAAAAATTATATTGATTTCTTCAAAAAGTGGTGATTTATGTTTAATTCCAATTAACTTAGAACTCAAGTGAGTAAAGTTTAAAGTTTAAGACCTAAAATAAACAAAATAACATGTTTTCTAATATGTATTGATATTTCGTAACAATATAGCTGCACTGTCATCTTTGTAATTCCCTTTGTGCCATTCATACATGTTTATAGGTCGTCTAAAAAGCATTTTCTGCTGCTTTAACCATGAATATCCTTTACTAACCAAATTTATAAATAAATGCAACATCAACCTAAAAAAAATACTTGTTTAGTTTTATGTCAAAATTAACTAAATGTCACTATTATGGGCGGCCTTGGTACAGTGGAAGGGCAGTCGACCTCTGATCAAAAGATTGCTGGAGGTGTCCTTGGGCCAGACACTGAACCCCACCTTGCCTCTGGTGGAAGGTCGGCGCCAGTGTGTGAAAGTGTGTGTGAATGGGACTGTGACTGTAAAGCGCTTTGGGCCTTCTCAAAAGCTTGTAAAGCACTAAATACGTATACGCCATTTACCATTATTTAGTATAAATGTTATTTAACGTGAACGGCCACTAATGTAAATTAAATAACTACACAAAGTAAGATGAAATGCCATGTTTTCTTTCTTGATCTGAATATTAATATAATAATAGCTGATGTAAAGTAAAACTGGTTTTATGAAGTAAACAATGCAAAGCTTTAAACCTATTAAACATGTACATAAGTGCATTCTCATATGATCTTTTGTATAGAGGAGAACTTGGAGACTCATTGACTGTACAAAGCTTCATAAAGCAAACACCTGCTTATCAAAAGCTCTTAAACAAATTATTTGTGTGTGTGTGTGTGTGTTATGGCTTATTTTTTCTTGATTAGAATTATTAGTTTCTTGCAGTTAAAAATTTTTAATTTAGTCTTTTTTTTTTTTCTTTTTTTCTCTAGTCTTTTCTCAGAATGTTGGTATGATCCTCCTCCAGGTGTACATTTGGGTGCAGGGTTGTGATGTTTATCAGTTATTAACTTTGGTTTAGGTTATATGTCTTTTTTTCAATTTTAAATTCACAATTATAACAACAACAACAAAAAATAGCTTTGATTATTTTTATATTACCTGTTTAGCCAAATCATCAATGTGGTCTGCAGCATCAAAATGACTTGACATTTCTCATAAGGAAGTTGTTGGAAGTTTTTCTACTCTTGGCCTCTTAAAAATGTTCTGTTTGTTTTTACCAAAGCCATGCATAAGCCACAGTTTTTAATTATAATGTAAACATTGGTGTATTGATTCTTTACTGAGTGTCAGTCATTTTTACTGTAAATGAAAAAAGTTGTATACTAAACCATTGTGGTGAACGTCAAGAAAACTGACTGAATTTAGCTGTGTAGGAAAAAAGATGGAATCACCCCGCATGTTTGAAGGGTTTTCCAATTCTCTTTTAGATGAAAGTGTGAGCAGAAGTGTTGCAGACTTTTCAAATTCAAAGGGCATAAAAGGGTGTAAAAAAGCAAAGTCAGTACTTAATTGTGATCTAGAAGACTAAAATAGCAAAGATTTATTTTGAATTTTTAGTGTAAATATGAAGTTATTTTTTATTTCTAGGAACAGTTTCATCTTATAACTTGCGTTTTTCTGCAAGTCTGGTAGGTTTACACATTGGAAATGTTATTTCCTAATTAACAGTGTATTCACTCACATTTTGTGCATCAAACAGACTAACAGTTGCAGGTTTATTGCATTTCTACCCCCTTTTGAGGGCCTTTAACCCTTGTGCTATCAAAGAGACTTTAACATTGGGAGTTGGGTCATACAGACCCCACTAGACAGTGCGCTGAACCTTTTTTCTTCAATGATTTCTTCTCTTCACTGATGTCCATGGATTACAGGAAATCCTCTTCACCTTTATCCACCTTTGTCATGGTAGGGATAACATGTCAGTCTAAGGGTGGGGTCATCTGGACCCCATAAGATAGCACAAGGGTTAAGGTGTGGGGATAAGGCATCAGTTACACATTGGAGTTTGACTTTGGTGTAACATCTTTTGTACATTTTTGAAAACATTGATAGACTATTAAATCAGCATATACTGACTTTAATTCTGTTTGCAGGCCATAAAAAAGTAAACGTCAGTGACTGGGAAGGGGAGAAGAACGCACACCTACCTGATGCAGTTGGTATGCTCCATTCTTCAAGCAGCAATGGTAACAGACACTTGAGTAACACACATGTGAAGCAAAAGGGAACGCAGAGACACCACGCACCCGCTCTGAAGGTGAGCAACAAAGGATTGGACTATAAGAAGACTATGGACCTTAAAAATGAGAAGGAAAAGACCCCGGATTTGAGTCCTCACGAGGCCCAGCCTTCAGAGAAGAAAGACTCTGCTTTGCTTCAGAACGGTGTTGTAAACTGTGGCTTAATTACAAATGGCTACTCTAGCAAGGATAACGATTGGAGCGGCTCTGAGGGTGGATACACCACCCCAAAGAAACGCAGGACCCGGTGTAACAACGTAAAGAACTTTGCTGATGTGACAAAAGAAAAGGAGAAGGACGCGCAACCCAGCAACAGTATGCAGGAACAAAGGGCTTTGAACCTTGATCCGGCCGAGAAAGGACTCTCCTCTAGAACTGATGGCTTTAAATCCACCCATAAAGCAGAAACGCAGTCAGCTGCACCTGGCGAATGTCAGAGGAAAAACTCTGACGGCAAAGCAGCTGCCACTTCTAGTAAAAAAACGGAGGAAAAGCAGAAAGGCAAGAACTCCTCACCTTCTAAAGAGGACTCGTGGACTTTGTTTAAGCCCCTTCCAGCTTTTCCTGTGGACAATAGCAGTGCAAAAATTGTTCCCAAGATCAGTTATGCAAGTAAAGTAAAAGAGAACCTCAAAGTAGCTCAAGGTGGAGAAGAGGCAGCTCCTCCTCCTCCTCCTCCTGTGAGAATGTCACAGGTTCCAATGTCTGCTATGAAAACGATCACCTCAGCTAGCTTTACTAATGGTCCCGTTTCTGGAAATGGAAACTGCTGCCCGACTGTGGGGATCTTTTTTGCTCCTGCTGCTAGTAGTCTTCAATCAGCTCCATCTATTCCAAGTGGCGAGAATGTAGCAACGTCTGTGGACAGTAACTGTAGCTCTACAACCAGTCCTGTCGATGGAGAAACCTATGAACTTCAGAAGTGTTCTCTTTTAATCTACCCTTTAAATATGCAACCTATGCTCCCCAGCGCTCGTCACCTTGACCCACCGGCTGCTCAGACAAATCAGAAAGCCCTGAGAGACATCTTTCAGAATCAGTGGGGGCTGTCCTTCATCAACGAACCCAACTTGGGGCTGGACGGAGGAAACGGGCTCATAGCTGCGGAGGACCAGACTCCTGTGACTTCTCAAAGCGAGGCTAGGGCTGTGATGACCACGACCACCCATCCTTGCCTCAACGCTATGCCGTCATTGGTAGAATCTTGCACTTTGTCTCAAGACTCGCAGAAAAGAACTTGTGCCCCTTGCCAAGCATCAAACCCCTGTTCTCCTGCTTGCACGGTCAGCGAGGAGGAGACAAAGTTGCTTCCTTGTAGCCAGGACAAGACTAAAGTTGAGACCAAGGGTGCATTTACTTCAATGTCAACCTCCAGTAGAGACAACGGTGCCAAGTCTGCACAGGGCCAGCTGACCACGCTGTTGTTTGGCTCTCCTAAAGAACAGATCCATTCTAAAGACACTAGCAGGAGGTGTAGCTTGGGCTCCTTTGACCTTAAAGCTGCTATCACGTATCACACTAAAGGTAACACACTTTTACAACCAACTTACATAGAAGATGAGATATTAATTTAGAAGATTTTAAATGTCTTTTTAACTGGTCGGACAGAGCAGCACGTGTTGATGCACTTTAAATTCAAAACCAGCTTATTGCACTGATGCTCTTATCATTAAAATAATTTTGCATATATTTATATATAATCTCAGCATTATATGATGCCCAAAATGAATGATCTCAGTTAAGATGATGAGCATCAAAGTTTAAAGTTTTGTTTCTGTTTGAATTTATTTTTTTCAAAGCTGCTTTAAATGAAGCTGAAAAAAAAATGTAAAGAAACGATGGAATTCGGATTCAAACAAGCATAAGAATTTAATTGAAACCTCATACAAAAGTTTAACCCCTTGATGACTAAATGTATTAACAGCAATGAAGAAAAATCAGTTGTGTTTTTGCTTTCATGTATTTGCTAAATTAAAGGGGTTTGATGCATCTTTTCATCAATAGGCGTCAAAGGGTTAACAAAGGGCGTCTGGATTATTCTGGTGTTGAGCTTGAAAACAACAACATTGCATTATTTGTGTGACAGATGATGACGTGTGTGTTTATCTTTCTGCAGAAATGGAATTCATTTTCCACATTCAAAAACAAGGTAAATACATTTATTTTCTCAATGCATCTTAATTCTAATTTCTTAATTTTAAGATGTGATTAGTGAGGTCATATGAAATATGTTCTTGTTTTTAGGAATTATGGCTAAATTTATTCCCAAAATTTAGAAAAAAGTAGCATTACGGTTGTTTGCATATATAAGGAGCTGCTGATGATAAAAGCATTAGACTGTTATAATAAACCCTTCTGTAAAAGCAGAGCAAAAACCTTTTTAAGTGTTTCAGAACTTATTTTCCCTTTGAAACATGATTGCAATGTAATGTGAGTTTATCAAAAGCTTTCAATCATAACTCGGCAGCTGACGTTGATTGTTTTGATCTGCAAAACTCCTGGGAGATAAGAATCTTTAGGAATTTGATTCCTTCTAGATTATTGAAAAATAAGACAATTACTTTTACTATTTTTTGGGGCATTTTTTTGGACTATTATGGCTGGGTAAAAGTACAGTCAGTGAGTTAAACTGTTTTATTGCACCACAGTAGAAATGGGTCATAAAGCTGTCAGTCCAGTGTTGGAGGCTTCTCTTTCTCCAAACAAAAACAGTTTAGGACACTGATAGGTTTGAGTCTTACACAAACTTTTATTGCATTAACATTTAGTGTTGAATTTTCTCTTCAGAATTCTTTTAGGTTTCAACTCATCCAGGAATCAGGGTTATAGCTAGAGAACAGACACCCATGACAGTGAGATAGTTGGGTTTGTGGAGCAGCTGTCAGACTTCATAGACACATGTATAGGTATAAATCCATTGGAGTAACTGCAGCATTGATGGAGCTCTCCACTCCAGGAGCAGATGAGAATTGGTCTTTGTTCATTACTGTGGATAAAGCCTGTTTACTGTGAAGGTGGAGTTATTCTACCTTCAGCACTGAATCTTTAGAAAGGATTCATTAGAACAGTTTTTCTAAACCTTTAAAGACCCACGCCGATCATCTTTAGATCTGTTGTAAGAGTGTTCCCTGTTGTCTTTGAATTATTATTATGTTGTTTTTAGCCAAAATAAAATAAAAATAAAAACAGTGTTGTTTTCTAGGACTTAGTTTCTGCAGAGTGGCAGGGGTTCTTCAGAAATGTACCTCTGAGTTGTAGGTGGGACTGTTGGCTCAAAGTAAGCCCATCCCCATTGCCCATCATCCATCTGCTTACACGCTCTCCCTCCAGTTTACAATCCCTCACAACGCCGATTCAACAGTACTGATGCAGCAAAAGTGGCGAGCGATATTGGAACTATCTATCGTACAGTTTTGAGTCAGATTCAAGTTTAGTTGAGGAAAACAAAGACATATATGAATCTATTTGTCTGCAAGTGGATGAATCAGAATGGAGCGGAGCTTGTGGCTCATGGCGATTTACGATCTTTTTCAGACGACAATTTTATTAACTGCTTTTGATTCACTACAATTTGAATAAATGCTCGGAAATGTAATGATAAGCTTAATTTTCTTTATATTTGTCCTCATCATCAAAAAAATCCCACAAGAACATGATAAAACCCCAAAACACATTTTTTTTCATTAGTGGGTCTTTAAAACAAGCGAACTCATCAGCAGTGCCCTCATTGGGACTTTACTCAGGTGTTGTTTAACTTATGCCTCAGCTCTCCTGAAGGGGGCGCCAGATATCAGGGAAGCTGCACTCCTAAAGATAAACAAGATATACAAAGTTGATTAAACAAAATATAAAAAAGGAGAGCAGAAAGTATTAAAAATGTTAGAACTCTGCTGTTAGCCACAAATTCCGTTTTGAATTTAGTAATATTAAGAAGATTGAATGAAAGAGGATACATTTTTAAAATTATTTTTGTATAAAATTTCACTTTCGCAACCTTTGAAAACAAAATTAAACAAACTGTATTTTTAAAGTTTTTAGTTGTCTTAAGCAAATTTTTCACAATATTATTGCAATATCTAAATGTTTAGCATCAAATCGTTGATTCTTTTATATCCCATTTTGATTCTTTTCAGTGATTTATTGTTTTTTATACCATGGTCCGGTTGAATACTCGATTCTGATTGGCTGCTGGGTATGCATTAAAATCTGATAACCGCACGGTGAAAATAGAGGTTCCGGTCAGCTAGCTTAAATGTTTTGTATCACTGCGCCGGCTTCTGTAAAACAACCTTTTGCTTCATCATTTGGACTAAAACAAGCGGTAAGAGGTGAACTTTTTCTCTGAACTGATGCTTTATTCAACCCATCGGGACGAGCAGCATATTTATATCGACAAATCCTGACTGCAGCGGTGGTGCGGCCGCCGCATCACGTAACATATAGTCCGTTTTTGTGAGAAAAGCGATCCAAATCGAAAACAAGAATTAAGGACTAAAACCTGGTTAATATATATTGCTTTTGTAACTGACCATGGTATAAGCGGGTTAATGGCCTTCGAATTGTGCGTTATTCTGTTTATTACTTTTTAACGCACTTTAATGCCTGAACTGTCCGACGCGAGGCTTCCACGTCGTGCGTTAAAAAGTAATAACCGCACACTTCGTCTGCCATTAACCCTTACTGAACCAAAGCAGCTGTTTTGTTATGTCACATCTGCTTTTTTTTCCAACAGTCTTTTCTCTTGTGTCTCTGCTGCAGATCCAAAAAGAGTAGTGATTTATGATGAGACCAAGGATGGACCGGGTCAGTGAGGCAGATCATCTTCACTTCTCACCATCTCCTCTTCTGGGTGCTGCAGTTATTTACCTTGGAAAACTCAAATCCTTTTGGATGAATCAACCGCCAGTTGTGAAGACACTGATAGTCAAGCATGATTTTCCTGGGATTCTCGGGTGTAATAACAGAACTTTGAGAGGGGGGGGCGTCAGACGAACATTCAAAAAGGACGTATGAGAAACATAATGAATGGACTCTTGGTCTTCAGAGCTGTGGTTGTTACTTGTCTTATGGCTGAAGGGATGACATTACAAGCTCAACAAAGGGAGGTGTGTTGGACTGCACCTCCAAAAGCCTTTCCCCCGTAGAACTGTGGGGGCAGTCAGTCTGGCCGTGGGATGCCTCCATCATTTTTGTTTCTGGCGCATTCAGATGAGTTATTGTACATATTTTAGACGTTACGCATACACATCCGTGTACAAACTTGAATTCATTGTGAATGACAGGTGAAGACACTAGAAGAATGCCTTTTAAAAGGTGGAATAAAGGTGTTTGGAGCCCTGGTAGAATTCTAGTCCCAGCTGATAAATGAGGCCCCGCCCCCTGAAAAGGAAACCCCATCTTTAACCCAGATATCTGAAACGAAGTGCTGTTTTAGCAGACTTAACCCAAGTGTTATTTGCATTATTGTTTGGGCTCAGAGCGCAGATACTACAGTGCCCAATCTGAACAAAAGTTACGCCCCTTCGCCCTCGCTCTGTTAGCTCTGATGAACATTTTCCGTTAAATCTACCACCTTTTCATTTCAATTTCATCAGATATTTCACGCAGACGCTCATCGGGTTCATGGACGTTTTCTGGGTACGTGTGTGTGTGTGTGTGTGTGTGTGTGTGCGTGCGCATAAAAACGTGTCAGACCCTTAAAAGTGATTTCTGTTGCTTCCAGTAATGTGCAATTTGGGCTCACAACACTCAGGATACGTCTGCAAATGAATCTTCCCATAACTGTGTTTACCTCCTCTGTCATAGAAACATGCATTCTCCCTCCTCAGCGTTTTAACGCTCTTTACCGTTCGGCTTCTTGGGTTCTGTTGCGTGTTTCCAGGCGCACATGTCCGACGTCACAGTTCATCTCTGCACAACTGCAATAACAATCCCAGCTTTTCAGCCTCATCACACTGTTGAAAAGTAAAGAGAAGTTTGTGCTGCAAACACCGCGTGACATGGGTGAGCCACAGACTGACCACCTAAAACGCAGGTGGAAGCGGCCCGTTTCAGGTCTTCTCCCCCCCCAAATCCCTTCACCGCTCAGCTGTGGCTTCACCCTAAGCACCATCTTCAAATCAGGACTGCACAAGTGAACGCTCCGGTTCTTTTTCCTCCTAAACGTTAACGATGGGATTTGGTTCGTGTGTGGATTATTGGCACTTTATGTAAACAAATGACCTTTATCATAAATACTAAGAAAATCTATATGTACTAGCATTAATCCTTGAAAGAATGACTTTGGGCTGTTACTTAAAAAAAGAAGTTAAATACAGAATTATTAAATGTATCTCAGGTAGTGTTGATAAAGCCATGACCATGTTCAAGATTTTATTTTCTTTTTTAGCCAAATGGCCCCTTTTTTATGTAATTTTCTCCCACTGAAATTACTGTTTCCACACAGTCTGTTGTCATGACAACACATCCAATCAATGCTTCAGAGGAGAGCTGCCATTGATCAGCATATGAGGCCGTTCATGTGTTTCTACTTCCCCTGCGTCCTCTGCTGGGACCCTGCAGCGTCTATGGTCGGTTTCGTTCATCGTTTGATGTTTCTGCAGAATAATTCCTTCTCCTGTTTGCTTCTCAAAGCCACGTCGCACACGGGCAGAAAGGGAAGTTTGCATCTGCAGCCATGGTTTTTTGTTTTTTATCAAGACGACGAGCTTCTCCGTGAAGGTGTGGGAGGCGCTGTGCTGGTTAAAACTTGAGTCCCGCTCAGCCCAGTTGCTTCAGTTCAAAGCAAAAAAGGTCCTTGCTGGTAGCATTCATATTTGTAATTTTTTTTTAGTGTGTGTATTTGTGGATACGGCTCACCGTGAATACAAACTTCATTTTGTCTGATTGCACAGAATCTAGAGACAAATTGACCCAATCATATTTGTGCAGAACAGCTGAGCGTGATGCCAGTCTACCCTGGGGGGTGGAGACGCTTCTATCCAAGTCTTAAAGATCAGCTCATCGAGGTTGGCTCCTCATAACCTCAAGCTTCTCTTCTCCTTTGGTTTAAAAGCACTTAATACAGCAGCAAGGCTATGCTGAACATGCATTTACAGAGAAAACTGTTTGGCATTGTAGCCTGCAAACCAAAAACAGAGGTTCTCCAGGCTGCTGGTTGATCAGTAGTGACTGTTGGAGGCAGGAGCCTGTGCGGCTCTGTGCCTCCAGCTTGTGAGGGCATTGGTTGGGTGAGTGCGTAGAAAGTTCTTCCTACTATATGCAAGTTTGACTTTGATTTAGCCCCTTATGGTTTATGTCCTTGTGCCTGTTTGAGGGGGAAGGAAATACTTCCACGGCTTTTTTGATTGTTCAAAACCTGCTTCCAGCAAACACATGTGCCATTTATTTGATGTTTTGTAACATTTGTTTTACGGCCCCCCCCCCCCCCCCCCCCCCCCCGTGCGCGCATTTAACCTATTTGAGAGTATTGGGACTGTCATGGCCTGCATTGGTGTGGATGGACGACTGTTTGCTGATGTATACTTGTACTAGTCGAGCTTCATGTCAGATTTAGCACAGAACTGTAATTTCAGCTCACTCAAAGAAATATTTCGACACGTTCTTAAAGAGATGTTTCTTTTTTTGTGTGTTTTTAACTTGATTTATCCGTAGATTCAGACGTAGGAGAATAAAAATAAAGCTTTTTCAGCTTTAGGATGTTTTAGTTTTGAGTTGAACCTTAAACCCATTTTGAATTTCCACAGTAGAACTAATGCTAATATATTATTTAGTCCAACAGATTTGAATTAAACACTAAATCTAGAGTTCTTCTTAATATATTCTTAATTGCTGTGGTGTCGACTGAGGTGCAGTTCAAGGACTCGGTGCACTACTCAGATATTCAGTTACTTGATGACGAACGCACAGAGGTGTGGCTCGAGGGTGGACACCCCCCCCCCCCCCCCCCCCCGCTAAAGAAATCCACTTCCTGAGAAGGTTTCTGTAGCAGCAGAGCCTCCCCTTTCCTTTTTGACAGTGCAAAAGGAGGCCCCCCCCAATCCCCCACCCCAGAAAAAAAGTTCAACTAAAGCCGAAAGTGCTGCTTCTTCATCCGCCTATCGGTCATCTGGAATGGGGAAATGCTGGACTGTGTGCTCGACTTAAAAATCCCTTCCCCATCCGTTTGTCTCCCCCTCACCCATCCAATGTTTTATTTTGAGGCGTTCAGTGTTTTAGCTTCTGCCTATGAGAGCAAGGAAACAAAGATGTGTCTTTACAGGATTCAGACATTAAAGAGACAGTCTTGTGGCATATAATTGTTTTTTTTTCATGTGTCATCTCAAACAGATATTTGTTTTTTAAAGGTTTTTGCTCTACATTTTTCCATCTTTAATGCCCATAAAAACGAGGCAATAATATTTCTTTTTCTACTGTCTTACAGGTCGGCATTCATGTTTATTTTTTTTTATTTTTATTTTTTTTTTAGTTGAGCAGTCTAATTATTTAATTATTTTTGTTTTGATTTAACAATTGTCACATTACAATGTTATTGTTTTTTTTTAAGCATGACAGTAACCCTCTGATTCCAAACAATGTAATAGTCAAAATGAAAAAAACAAATAAAACTTCAGTGTTCACTGTTTTAGTTTCCAATAAAATATCAGTTTCATCAACATTCAAATGCTTTGGTCCTTCTTTAAAAAGATTTTTCTATTTCTATTAACCTTGTTTAGTACAAATGCATGCGTAGGGTGTGTAAACCAGAAATCGCTGTTGATTTCAAAATGAAAGCTCCTCCACCCCTCCGTTTTTCCCCCCAGGTTGGTTAAGTGTCTCAGAAACACAATGTTCAATCACAAACGACCTTCAAAGTTCTTACTACAGAATAGGCCCAGGATTAAAAAAAAAAAAAAGAAGCTTCAGCAATCAAAGTCGATTCTTATAAATGTTTGACATGCAGCTTCAAACTGGTGACCTACAGGACAACTGTCACAGAGGAAGGTTTTGAAAATGCCCAACTGACCATAAGACATTCAAACCTCTAAAGAAATACATTTGGGATCATTTAGCTAACATTTTGTAATCTGCAGGAATATATTGATAAAACTCAATTTACTCAAAGTCTTGACTATAAAATAAACTTTCTCTGTTTGAACCCATGGATTAAATCTGCACATTTGTACTTAAAGAGAGAACAGATTTAAATAATAATAAAAACAACTATATTTCTGTTTTCTGATAATTGTGGCATCTATTTTACAGAATGGGGAAAAGGGTATTGAGATCTTAAAATTGTATTTTACGGTATTTTCTTTATTTATTAAACTGAAACCTTAAAACCTTTCTCCATGTTTAACCAAAAGAAAAAAAATTGGTGAAAAGCTGCAGATTAAAAACCCAGAACAAAATGAAAGTGTATTTTTCCTCATTTCAGTCTTTACAGAACAGCATTAAAAAACAAATGAACTGAGTCTGGACCAGATTCCAGATGGTTTGCCTGAAATGTGATGGTAAATTATGTCAAGTCCCATAAATGAGATAATAACGCTGCGAGTGAAGAAACGACACCGCCCTCTACTGGCATCAGTGGTGAACTACAGAAATCGAATTCAATGAATCCCTGAAGAAATTAAAGAAATGTAGCCTCCACCGTTTAGGAGGAATCTGTTCAATATACTTTAGTTTTTCTTAAAAGGAAAATTTAAATGTGTTGTAAAATATTTGAAGACAATAAAAAGCTCCAAATATAATATTTATGTATAATAATTCAGTTTTTTTCTTCCACATATAAGTTTATAAATATTTTTTGTGTTGTAAAGATGTTTGCTTCACCTAAAGCAATATTTACCTGTGTGACCAAACTCCTCCCTTTTTAGGCTTGACATCGCCTATTTATGCTTTAACCTAATCAATACTAATTGCTAGTTTCTGATGATCCCTCTCCTCATCCTGCCTCTAAACTTTAATTTAGAAAAAGCTTCCTTCTCTTTTCATTCATTTTTATTCCTGTTCTAAGTCATATTTTTGTACATTTAGGATTTATCAATAAGCACATAAAGATACAAATATACTTCATTTAAAATAATTCTTTACATCATTTACAAAAAGGAGAAATTTAATGAAAGAATGAGAAAAGATTAAAAGGTTAAAAATCAAAGAAAATGTGTTATGTCACCAAAAAAAAGTGTCTATGTAAAATTGTACTTTTCTTCATAAAGAACGTTTGCAATTAAGTTTAAAACGTTTGCATTTATGTAAAAAAAAAAAAAAAAGAAAGAAAAAAGACTAGTCAGTGTTCATAACAAAGATGTTACAAAGCTGCTCTTTTTTGCTAATTACTGATTAATGTCTCCCCCTTGTGGAAGATTGTGTGACTGCATCACTTTAGAAAATATAGCACATGCTCCTTTTAACCCTTGTGCTATCCAAGGCAAGTTAACGGTGGGAGCTGGGTCATCTTGACCCCACAAGACAGTGCGCTGAACCTTTTTTCTTCAGTGATTTGTGATCTTCACTGGTTTCCATGGATTACATGAAATCCTCTCCCCCTTCATCCACCTTTGTCATGGTAGGGAGAACACGTCAATGTAAGGGTGGGGTCATAGGATAGCACAATGGTTAAAGGTTTTTTTTTTTTATTAAAAAATGTAATGATTTTTAAAAATCAACATAAAGAAACTAAACCTGGTTTGCCTGAACTCTTTGACTCTCTTCTACACCGATCTGTTTCCACATGAAGAATGTCAGACTACATTTATTACCAGACCTTATATTTGTAACAAATGGGTCCATAACCCGTGGCCCAACTCATCTTTTACTGCTGGTTTGGTTTAAAAAGTCACAAAAATGGGACGTCTGACATTTCTCAGATTCACAGGTCAAGGAGCTTTTTATGGAGCCATTTTTCCGCTGAGAGCCCCCACACATTTTGATAAGTCCTTATATACAGTTCATGCTTGACAGTGACTGAAATCAGACGGCTTTCCTGCTCTCTGAATGCATCATCTCTGACAACAGACGCTGACGTTCACTGATCTGTGATGATCAGCACAAAGCTTAAATCCTCAAATGTCAGCCTGAAGAACTCGCTGAAATTTATAACTAATCTAATAGAAGTCATGCTTCAAGCCTCCACCAGTGTGGGACGGTTTAAGGGCGGAGTGATTGGGGAGGGACTCTGAGCAGATCATGAAACCACGAAGAGCAGTGAACTTTCTGGAAATAAAAAAAGCATTTATCTGAAAGCATTTATTCATTTCAGAACTTTATTCATCTGATTTTGAGATGTTCGTCTGACAGCTGATTCATGGGAGATTATTTAATCTCTTTTTTCCTTCTTTTCTTTGTCCTCTAAAGCTTTGCCTCCTTAAAATCCTCCTGATGTTCATCTTCCCCATAACTTTTACATGCTTGCAAGTCCAAATTATTTTGCACATTTCCCATACCAGGGGTGCTCGCTGACGCAGAGCTCTTGCCTCATGGCAAAAAGGCCCTGGTTCAAATCCAAGCAGGGATATTTCTGCATGGATTTTGCATGTTCTCCTCATGCATGTGTGGGTTTTTGTCTGGCCCCATCGCACAGTCCAAACACATACTTCATAGGTTAATTCTGTTGTGACACACTCTACACCTCGAGGGCCGGCCTTCTGCCGGTTCTCCAGAAATCCTGTCTGATCTGCTGCTGATTAACTGGACCAGGTGTGTTTAGCCAATAAGGAGCTTCAGTGGCAGGTTGGTAGAAAATACCTGTAGGTCACTCACCCTCAAGGCCTGGATACTGACACCCTTGGGTTAATTGATGACTCTAAATCAGAAGCTTTTCTATTGGCTGGAGCAGATTTCTGGAACCCCCCTGCACTAAATTGTCCTTAGGTGTGAGTGGGTGATTGTGTGGCACTGTGACTGGCGATCTGCTCAAGGTGTTCCCCCACCTTTGCCCGACAGTAGCCAGGACAGGTTCCGGTGACCCCATGACCCTGAAAGGGGTAAAGCGGGTCAAGAGGATAGATGAAATGGTCCCACCATAGTGATTTTAATGATCAGATTATTCAGAAAATTAATGTAAAAGTCAATTTTGGAATGAAAAATATTAATTTAAACCTACTTGACTTTATGTGAAAACCACTTTTACAAAGTAAATCCTACATAAACACTGAATATATCTGTTCGTGGACTTCCAAAGACTTCTCTAAAGCTTTGGAACAACATAGAAAAATAAAAAAAAGTGGAGGAAACTTTGAGAGAACCTTTAAAGGAGCTGGAAGTCGATGAAAAATGACAAAAATCAAAACGACTCATCCATGAAGATGGAAGGAATAAGAAAAACATTTAGAGAAAACTACAGGCCCCACTTTCATTAAGGGTCAATATTCATGGTTTAACAACGATAGAAGATCAAAGTTACATTTAAAAAAAATAATTCTGATAATCCAGGTGATTTTTGGGGGAGACAAAACACAAACTTTTTTAAAGAGACCATGGATGCTCTTTCTGCTCTGTGATGACAGAGATTGAGCCATATTCAGTTGTTTTCTTCTTCTTAACCCTTGTGCTATCCTAGGCACTTTACCGTTGGGAGTTGGGTCATCTAGACCCACTAGACAATGCGCTAAACCTTTTTTTTTTTCAATGATGTGTGATCTTCACTGGTTTAATGGATTACATGAAATTTTTCCACCTTTATCCACCTTTGTCATGGTAGGGAGAACACGTCAAAGTAAGGGTGGGGTCATCCAAGACAGCACAAGGGTTAAGTCTGCTCGTGAGCTGGAGACCCACTCCAGCTGCTGCTAGCCGTACATTGAAGCCGGGCGCGGACCCACGAAGGCTGAGCGACAGGCCACCAACATCACCCGCAGATGCCGCCGCCTCCCTGCTGCTGCTTTCTTTTCTGGTCATCTCCAGCAGTCTGTCAAACAGCAGCTGCATGATGTGGGACTGCTCGCTGGAATTAAGCTTTGCGTGCTGGTGGGCTGCTGCTGGGGAGGGAGAGGGGGATTTGGTGTGATATGGACCATTGACTCCTTTTCTATAGCTCAGGAACAATAATGAGATTTTTTTTTCTTCCACAGAATATCAGTGCCGCCATTCAGCGCACTGATTGTGTTTATGAAATTGTGCATACATCTCTTGTTGCTGAAGCAGGGGATGGGAAAGCTATTTTCAAAACATTAGCAAATTGTTTTCTGTTATTGTGCAGAGATTGATAAGGGGGTGTGTTGTCTGAGCACACAGGCAGACACACACACACACACACACACACACACGCAGGCGAGGAGAGAACATGAAATAGCCACTGTTATGACTTAGATACAGTCATGTATCACAGTTGCTTCTTGCAGCGATAAAGTGGGAAATCCAATTGTTTCTCTGCACACGTCTGCTCTTATTTTGGCTTCAAAATATCATTTTATTTGCATACGTTTGACTTTTTTATGCTTATAGATAATGCATGTTATCACAGTTTGGATTATATGATTAAGTTTTAAATGACTTGTGTTTAAGCCTGCAACTTGTATTCTTTTATAATTTTGTATTTTTTATTCAGCTGGAGTTTCAAGATGTTTTATTTTGAAAATTTCACCTGTTTCTCTAACTTGCTTTTAAAATCTTTCACTAACTACCCTATTTACATTTTTTGGCAGTGTTGTTAAAGGCTTCAGGACCTTAAAAATAAAGAAAAAGAAAAACATGTTTCATCTTAACCTTGATCTTTATTCAGTTGTTAGACCCCTTTGGAAGCAGAAAGTTGAACCTTCTTGAAACCACACTGGTTGTTTCTTCAGTCAAGTAATCATTAATCCACCAGTAATGATCCCATCAACAACACTTTTCACCTCCCTCGCCGTTCGCTCTGTGTCTCTGCTCTTCCCTCCAGTGATAATTGTCACTCTAACCCGCCTCTACAGTCTGATGCTCGCTGTTTTGCTCCGAGGCGACTATCGATTCCGAGCATCACCAGATCTATGAAGACAATAATGATGAACAATGAACAGACAGCTGCATCCTCTGTGATCCAGGACAAAACTGATGCCTTTTGTGAGCAAATAATGCTTCCAACATGGGAGAAGAGAGGGAAGCAGGATGGAGATTTTCCACATGGGTTACCTCTGCTGTTCATGCCGCAAACATCCGACACTTTAAAAACCACAATTTCATCCAAAACTCAGCGCTGTTTTGATTCGGTAAATCTCTCTATAAGATCCAAATGATGTAGAACATGTGAATGAAATAGAATTAAGAAAACAAACACTAAGAAAGAGTTAATGAGCCACTAAAGACGCTGTCAAAATCATCCAGTGACAATTTGTGAACCCTTAACCTCACATTAGATCATAATTAGTATCATTTTTATTAAGGGAATAATGAAACATCAGTGTAATGAGATTACAGTTATCCCATCAGTCTGAGTTTGGAAAAGAAAAAAAAAGTAATTACATCACAAATTATGTTTCAGAAAGTAATTTAAGTCATATGTTCACACTGGTTAAACTAAACCTTAGCTTGATTATTTCTGTCATCCATAGATGATTTACTCAGGATTAGTTTACAGCAGTTTCAAGGTTTTTGTTCAAAGTCTGTCTAGTTTGCTTATTTCAAATAAGTGATAAAATTAATATATTTGGACAGATAAACAAGACAGACAAAAAAGGAATAAAAAAACAAAAGAAAAAGGATATTTTGTGTAAATATAATTTTTAAAAACATGTTTCAACCATTGTGTTTTGTTTTGTATGCAACACATTCAATATAAAAAAAATAATCTTGATTAAGAAAAATTAAGCACATTTTTATTCCAAAAACTCTTATAACGTTCTCCTAAACTATTATACTATTACAAAAAAATATAACACAAAGGAAAAATAAAACAAAAATACACAAATAAGTTGCACAAGTTCAGTAAAACGTACCTCATATAAATGATTAAAAAAAACACACTGAAGCACTATTGCACCCACTCACCCATAGATGAACACAATCATACTTACACACACGCCCACAATCACATGTGCATGCACAAAAACACTTGTATGACTCATGTATTCAGGTACACACTCATACACACACATGTCTACGCACGCACACAGGTCACACTGCAACACATGCACAAACACACAGATGCACTCATGCACACATTCACCCATACACACACACTTATACATACACGTCCAGATGAGCACACACAATCACACAAACGCACAAACATGCACAAAAACACATGCACATACACTATCTCAGACTCACACATGCACGTGTCCACACGCACACACATATGCACACACAAACATGCACAAAAACACATGCATGTACACATGCACACACTCATACATACACACAACTGCACGTGCACACATAGTCACACATGCTCACACACACACACAAACATGCACAGAAGCAGATACTCAAGCGCACACTCACACATTCCCCTGTCCATACATGCACACACACAGACACACACACACAAACACAAGCATGCACACATTCCCACATATACACATCTGCACGCACAAAAACACTCAAGCATGTACTCACACAGCCACACACATGCCTACAAACACACAAGAATGCACACATGCACAGAGCAATGCGTCAAAGTCTACACACTAAAATCACAAAACTACTGTCACAAAAACAGAGAACGCAGCCACACAGGCACCAGAGGAGCTACTGCAGCTCGGAACAGAAACGACAAGAATGTGGAGAGCATGCCTCAGGTCAGGTTTGAGCCCCAGCGTGCCAAAAACCAGACCAGCCCCAGGTGAGAGGCCCGCCATCACCTGAGCGTCCAGAGCGTCCTCCTCACTGTACCACAGAGCTGCACCAGAATGTTATCCTTAATCCTCTATTAACTTTGACAGAACAAAACCCAACTTCCCTGTGGTCCTGCCTTTTTAATGATTGTTTTTTATATTTTGCAGAACAGATAGTAAACTTGCGACAGAGGATGATGAGGATGATGTCAGTCTTCATCAGATATGTCAGCCCTGTGACAGGAGACAGAAGCTCAAACTATACAGGAGCACAGATGCACCTGTTTGTTCCTAAAACAGTCCAGCGGGCAGCTTCACGCTGTTGTCCGCTTTTCAAACTGTTTGCCATTCCCAGAAGGTCATTTGGTTAATGCACATTTGAGTTTTCATGGACTCTTAACTAGTTTTTAATCAGCAATTATTAGGGAATTGGAAGGCTGTGCAGGCGTATGACTCTGCTGGCAGGCGAGCGCCCATCAATGTCACGTCAATTTCCATGCCAAAGGCTACATTAGGCCTGCAGTCTGGGAGGAAACAGCCACCTGAGTGCCTCATCTCCCCATCCACAGCAGCCTTCTCATCAACTATTGACTCTATTACATAGCACTGTCAAAAAGATTTTCCGCTTCAAAAGAGGAGCAACCATTACATGGCTGTGTGGGGAGATAATTTAGTGATGCACATAAAATTAAGTGCATATCCACTGAACATTGCTCATTATTTCTCTTGAATTCCGACAATGCAGGCTTGCATCGGGATCCTGGCTTCTCCCTCTCAACCCTTCAAGGCATAAACACAGTGTGACTTCTCAAGCTGATGTTTTACATAAATAGCTGTCATTTCCATCTATACCTGACCCACCTGTAATTGGCAATTAAACATGCCAGCATTTCAGACTGGCTCTTAATTACCGTTAATAAATGCTGTGGGGGTCTGAGGTGTCCTCGCCGGCTGAGGACGGGGATCTCCTGCAGCATGAATATGCATGGAGGCCAGGTATCCTCCGCCTGCCGCTCAGACACATGCAGGTGGAGGCAGACAGCCCTCCGACTTCTTAATTATTCCTTTTTGCCGGTCAAAGCGTTGTTGTTGTTGCCATGGTGCCTCCTCAGGGTGGAACTTCTGCACTTGTTTGTGTTCGCCATGGAGCTGTCACATCCAGCCTGTTAGTGATGGCTCATGGGAAATTTACCCAAAGCTGCTGGTACCAGGTGAGGCCATCAAAGAGAATGTGACAAGCTGCATTTAACGCCAAGATTTAAGGATCGTGCACGGATCTGCTTGTATTAACACCTGACTTCCCAGTTTTGTGTACAAAAAAATCAGGTAACGCGGCAAAAATGTAAGGACAGAGACAGGAAAAAAAAACACTTTTGTAAAAGAAAAGTGATGCTATTCAAACATGCAGATTAATATTTCATCGCTTTAAAGCAAATTGACTTTTTTTATTTTCCTGTGCTGACATTTAGCTCCCATAATGACTCCTGATTGTCTCACAGAAGTTCACCAAAGACCTGAATCCTTGTATTTAAGGGCCTAGGAGTGTTGAGCTCTCTGATCGTGATGGCGCTTTTAATTAGCTCTTAATTAAAAACAGGTAGACTGGAAAGGTCAAGTGGTCAGGTCTCTGAGTTAAAAAAACTCAGCAAGCGCTGGCTGTTTGATGAAAGTGACTTCTAATGACTGGGATTACTGTACAAACGTTTCATGACATTATTATTTTGTTTTGGAGTCACGTAGACTTGGCTATTGGTTTATTATATTGAAAATCTAAAGCACGCTTCTCCTCTCAAAATAGTGCATTACTCACAGCAGACAAAACCAAAATCTAAAAATCCCAACTGGCTGATCTAAACCTACAGAGCTCTCCTCGTGACAAACAGAGCTGAGAACAGAATTGATCCGAGTCAGAATGAATAGATCACCCTGTCCAGATGAGGGATGAAGCTGTCAGAGTGCTGCTCTCACCTGACGAAAATCCACATTAAAAAATCACAACATTCTGAAATCCTATCAAATGGAACAAAAACAAAAAAGGGTGTTAAGAATTTTCCTTTTCGCTCTGAAATGTTTCTATTGTTGCCAGCAGAGAAACAAAAATCAATAATCTCATCATTTAAAGTTCCTTTAACTCCATTTTATGCAAAAGATTTTGTAAAAAAAAAAAGGAGAAATTATCTAAAACAATTGACTGGAAAAGACGAAATGGCAATAAAAAAACGAATAAAAACATAAAACAATTCAGTTTCTTTATTTTCCGAGGCAGATTTAGAGTAGGAGACTGTTCTGAATTTAAAAACTTTGATCTCCTTGGATAATTTGTGCTGTAAATGCTATCAGTTGCTTGGCATGTATCCTCAGGCTGTATACACTAACATTGTTGGGTAAAAAAAGAAGGTGAAGCCCGTCTCCGTCCTGCATCTTCTATCGCGGGTGGAGGCCACAGAGGGGCAGCAGAGCCACGCGCCACAGATCCCAACGCAGCTTTTTGCTCAGACTTCATTTCTGACCTGAAATGATCCCCAGAGTCATCTTAAACATTCATTTTTTGTTTTTAAAATGAAATAAAACACAACAAAACAAAAACAGAGGAAAGAAGTCATATAACAATTCAGTTTATTTTATTTTATTTTTCCAGACAGACACATCAATTTCTGGACCACAGTAGAGGATGGAAACCTTTCACAGACATTTTTTTTTAATCAATATTATTATTTGAAAATACAAATATAAAATTAGACTTTCCACATTTGATATGTGAGAGACCCCCATCCATTATTAATACCATTATCATTTTTAGTATATTTTACAATAGGGCTTGAGCAAGCCATATGATAACCTGAAAGATGCTTTCAGATGTCAGTCAAGTCTGTCTGTCTCTCGCCATAAAAAGTCGGTCAACATAAAAAAACAGGGGCAAGTGTTAGGAATGGGCAGACAGTGGCTGCAGAAACATGGAGGCGCAGGGGGGCCCGTCCATGCAGTCTGAGGGGCTCCCAGGCTCCCCCCTTCAGCCATGCTGTTTGCTCCAAACTTGACAGCATGTCAGGGGTCGACTCTCCTGTTCGTACGCTAATGATGAGCAGTTTATGAAGCAGGTCGTCACGGTGAGAGGAAAACTTTGTATACAGCAGAGGTCTCCAGTCTAACATTACCCAAGCAAGTTTAAATGACTGAGAATTGCAATTATATATTCATCTATACATACATATATATTGCAATTGTGTGCATGGGGTGAGATGGCGATGGCTGGGACTAAAAAGGGAAAATAACCCCCTAAAAAGTGAGCTCACGCGTGGACTTGTGGTATTTCTGTCACCTCAACTCGTCCTCGTGGCTCTGAACCCTCATTGGACACGTCAGTGAGTCACTTTGTGGACTAACTTTGAGACCGTCTCCGGTATCTCTCAGAGATAAGGGCGTGTTGTCTGGTTTAGAGCATTAGCACCACCGTGAATGTGTCTCTCCTGCCTTTAAAAGCTCAAAAACATTCACTCCAGTCTGAATGGACGGAGCCAGAGCTGAGTGGGACGAAAGCTCTCGTACTTTTGGAGAAAACAGCACTTCCTGTTTTGAGGAGGTGACAGAAATCCCAAAAGCTCACGTGCTCTCCGAGGCGGGATTCCCCCCCACGACAGATGAGACGTAATGTTTGGCCATTGCCTAGCACTTGCCTCAAGATTCAAGTTTAAATGGATACGGTAGTACACTACAAATGTCAACACCTTCCTGGTTGACTTTTTTTTTCTTTTTGATTATTTTCTCTTTTTTTTCTTAAACCAAGACCCCTCCCCCTCTCCCCGAATCGATAAGCTAGTCTACTAAGATGTGTAACATTCATCAGCTGTAAACTGCTGTCAGTTTGAGATTAAATGAAATTATAGCAACATTGCCATGCTACCTTAAAGTCCAAGCTGCAACACAAAAATGCTCAATCCAGTTGCATTTTATGAGGGCAAAAAAACAAAAGAGAAAACCAGAGGGTTCAATATGAAAAAGAAGAGCCACCAGCAACATGTGCTGAAAAACATTTTTATGTAATAAAGTTGTAATATAAATGCAATTCTAGAAATGTTTTCTGATGAAATGCGATGGAAACTGAGGCTCAGAGTTTCTCGGATGGACTTGTAGGTGGTTTAAGTTTCTGTTCGACTAACTGAATCCAGATAAACCAATTAAAAGAGGCACATGTCAAATCAACACACAGAACACGTGCTTTAATCCTGTTAAAAGGAAAACCAGCTTACATGAACACTTAAACAGCAGATTACTGTCAGTTTTACTGAGGTTTCACTATAGAGAGATTTTCAAACCGGGATTAGCAAAAAAAAAAAAAAAAGAAAACATTTAAGATGGCAAACATGTTTTCACTTTTTTGAGCAAAATTACAAAAGAATTGTCTTCAACTCTTTTAAAAGTTGATTATTTTCTGAATTCTTTCTTTATTCCGAGAATCACTGACAATCCCTAAATTAAATGAGTGGATTCTCAAAGAACAATTACATTAATGGTGATCTGTTAACAGTAATGTGACGCCAACAGTCAAGTAAAATCATTAAGAAAATCAAAATGAACTTTTTTATTGCACTTTGAGGCAATAAGATGCTGGTTTAATTGTATTTTTGAACCAATTATTGTTACATTTGAACATCTCTAAAGCTCTCCTTTTTTTATTAGGTACAGTAATAATGAAAGTCTTCAGTTTTAAGATTAAATCAATTGAATCACACTGAATCAAGCTTATATCCAAACTGTGCAAACATCCAAAGTTAACAGTGTTCAAACAGCTCTGTGATGATTATGGTGGCTAAAACACCTACGTAATGTTTGCTAAATAAGAAATTATATATATATTTTTTACAATCATGTCAAGAAAAAGCAACGTTCAGTTTCATTTTTTAGGCTTTCCTGTTCATATCAGCCCATAATGATGTCATCTGATCCTGACTGCTGTTTTTGAACTAAGAGAAGACAGCCTCAGCAGAACATAGATGCCTTCCAAATGAAAAATGTGATGAAAAAGGAAAAAAAGAGAGGCTTCATACAAACCGAGGTGTTTGCTGCTCTGCAGCGTTCAGGTGTGTTTTAACAAAAAGGAAAAAGCAGACTTCAGCAGTGCTGTCAGAGCAGCAGCTGCACATCCGTTTTGGGAGAGACGATCATTTTCATGCAATTTAGACGGTTTCCTTCCACAGCGGCTCAGATTATTCACGAGTGGAAAACATTCAAGACAGCTGCCAATCTTCCAAACAGAACGTTTCCCGCTTCAAGGTCAAAGCCAGAGCTCGGAGAAACGATTAAAAAATAAACATCTCCGGCCCTGCAGGCCTCGCTGAGTTAAACGGAGAACTTCCATTTATTTGGGGGAGGCCGGAGGAAAACATTTCTGTTTTTTTTTTTTTGGGGGGGGGGGTGGGGGGGTGGGGTGTAAAATAGATCTTTCTAAAGTTGACTTGAAGAAACCAAAGAACCTAAGGAAGAGAATCCAAGTGATAGGGAAAAACCCCATGTAACTGACCTACAGCTATCAACTGTGGGGCACGGCAGTGGAAGGATCATGGTTTATTCACGCAGAACCAGATATCAGAGATAACATTGAATTCATCTGTGTGCCAGTATTTTTTTTAGCCAAATGTGAGATCTGAACCCAGCAGACCTCCAACAACAGTTTGCTCTGATATTGTCAAAGAACTCTAACTTAAAAAAAAACGTGCATTTGTTCAAGTTTTTCTTCACTAAAAGTTGCCAGCCGCGCGTTCCGGCTCAACCATTTCTGCACATGTAAAAGCCAGTCAGGATCACATTTTTATAGTTTTCATTATGTTCTGATAAGAAAAGGCTTTAAACTTGTTCCTACAACTGTGTCCCTCTTAAAAAATAAGAGAAAAGAATGAAGATGAATCAAAGTTTGCATATCAAGCATTAGCATTTAAGGTAGTATGGCACACCCCTTTAAAAACATTCAAGGGTGGGGATCCAAATAATGCCTTGTGTACAATTCCATCTTCCAGCATTGGTTTCTCCATTGTTCATCTATGAGAGCTTTGGTTAGCTGAAACCATGTTAGAGTGGCTAAACCAAGGAAGGCAGAAAGAAAAAAAAAACATACAGGGAATAAAATCTCAAACAAAAATAATCGTCTGCACATTATCAGAACAATATGATCATTGAGAGAAAGGTCTATCTTGACTGGTCCTAAATCCACTAGAGTCACTACGAGTATAATATTAATGAGTCCTATATAACATCTACTTTGTAATTACAGGAGATAGAAAAAGAGCGCAGGGCGGAGGGGGACTCGTATGAGAGAAAGGAGAGGTAGCGCGAAGGGAGAACAACAAAGAGCACTACACTGGTATCAAAGACAGCACTCAAGTTTACAAGTTAACTGTGGATTTTTTTACACAATCATGAAATACATGAGTGATCAACAAAAGAGGAGCTCTGAGGATGGGGATGGAAAGAGAACGTCATGGATGCACAGTACATTTTAATATTATATTACAATTCTTAATATATAAATCACAAAGTATCAATAAAACTCTGATTAAACTGGAAATCAGCAAAGAAGCATTTGTCTTTTTTTGTATTTCTTTTACATTTTGAACATTACAAGTTGTTTTTTTTTTTTAAATCACACTTTCATATCTATATTTCTTTAGAAATATCCAGCATTTTTCTTTACCTGGTTGTGCTGAAATGAAAGAAATGGGACGACAAGTGCGTTAAATAAGACAGAAAAAAAACCTGTGAATTTAAAAAGCAGACCACTCTGCTGAGCATATAATTATCATTTATAATATTAATAGAAAGCTGTCGTGAGCAAAACCCTTTATCACACGTGCTGTGCAAAACCCGGTGTAGCGACAGATCGTGAATAATTCAGTGTCTTCTTTTGACCCTGTGCAGGAAGAAGAAGAGACTTGGGTCTAAGTTTTACACTGCAACATAGCAGTAAATGTTACCCCCAAAAAAGTGTTTTTTTTTGTTTTTGTTTTTTCTGGTGGAGAATATATTAACCCCAGAGTCCTTCATGCTGTCCCTTTTACAAAGCCGACGTACAAATGTGCAAAGAGAATGGCCTGTACTTCACAACTCACAGTGCAATGATTACTTTCAGTGTTCTCTATTTTATTTATAGATTCATAATAAATTAAACCTGCCAATGACTCCACAAGAGAACTCACGATAGAAGGCTGAGGTATGGTATCAAAACGCTTCTCAATCCTTTAAAAAAAAACAAAAAAAAAACGATTCATAGAGCCTTCACCAGCCCGAGCCCAGGACTCGAGCGGGACGAAACCGGTTCCTCTCCAGAGTACAAAAGTGTCAGAATGCACTGCAAAATGCCTAATCTTCACCTACAGTGTGCTTTGGATGTCTTTTTTTTATTTTTGAAATGACACTGATATCTTTGACAGTTAGACAAAAGATACCCATCAGGCTCTTTTTTTTAAATTATTATTAATATCATAATTATTTCTCAAACTGGTTGTAAATTTGCTGGTATGACACTTGTAAAATTATTCAGCTTCAGTATTTACAGAGCAAGTGTGTTCGCTTTGTGTGTGGGTTTGTTACACCGTCTTCCTGCAGGAAACAAAGAGTAGAATATTAACGGTTTACAGCTTTTTCTTCTATTCACACGCTATAACATTGTTCTTTTGACACACCATCACAAAAATATGCTATTCTCTCACAGGGTTGGTTATATGCAGTGACTGGAATAATATGTACAGCTACATTTCTTTTCTCAAGTTTGAATTCACAATGTAGTTATATGAAATTTTTGTTATAGCATATATATATATATTTCTAAACAACAAAAACAACACTTATAAAAAAGGACCATAAAAATATTGGAGTCCTCTTTGTATTGCCCAAAAATAGGTAATTATGGTTTACAATGAGACGTCACAAGAGAAAAATGAAATAAAACAGCGACTAAAATTTATTACTTTGATACCTTCTTTCAAATTCTCCGTACATTTTTCTCTCCTGTTTTTGCAGAAGGACTGGATGGCCAACCACCGACTTTTTTCCTTTACACTGACCGTCACAAAGATGAAAACTTGCAGATAGTCTTGGCTTTGACCCCCCCCCCCTCCCTCCGTTGTACTTTAAAACAAAAATCCATTGACACAGCACTACCAGAAGTTAAAATAAAACACAGAAATCGAGAAAACAAAAGGCTACAATGAATCTCTAGGTTCTAGTGAAAAGAAAAGGAAGGAAATCAGTGGGTGAGCTGGACGTGAAACATCATACCAAACCGGTTTGTAAAGTTATAGGAGGTTTGGATTATAGTACAGCAGTTGTTCTTTATCAGAGATGACTTTTTCTTTTCTTCTTCATGTGGATCCATCTTTTCGCTCGTTTTACTTGGGTGACGCCGTAGTGCTTGAAGTTGATTTAACATCACCTGCACACAAAGCCAATTAGAAACTTCTTCCTGTCTGTCCTGGGCCACCAGATATACTCTGCTGCGTGACAAGAGGAAGGAGAGGGAAAACAAACCACAGCGTTAGGAACGGAGGGGATGTTTCAGCAGCAGAAAGAAACGCTCACATTCTGCTCAAAGAACGAAAAGTGGTTCATGCTTGTTGGAGCTCAAAAGGTTGCATGGAGGGAATGTGAGAGATGATCGGAATAAGAAAGTAACATTTTAAAGTCTATGTGTAACAAACCACTTTAGCTCATAATCCCACTGAGGAGACTCTATTTCAATGAAGTCTTGGACACAGACTGTAAATGTGGATGTAAGACGACAAAAAGCTCCTCCTCTCTGAGTTTTATCTATGCTGGTGTTAGCTACGAACATGTGAACCAGAAACTAAAAGAGCTAAAACCTTCAGCTCCTCTTGTTAGTCATCTTGTTACTGACAGATTTAAGGTGGCGCATTTCTGTTTAGCGGCAGGTCAAAGTCATGGACTGTGTCAGAGAACTGGACTGAGTGTGACGTCACCCAAAGAAAACGACTTACTTCTGGTTTCAAACTCATGAAGTTAATTTAGTCGCTACTTTTTTGCGATATGGAAACCTTCTTGTTGAAACCAGAAACCATCAGTAGGCTGTGATTGGTCTGAGTCAACATTTCTATGACAACCACTCTCATCCATCACTTAAAAGGGGGCTCAGGAGAATCTGTCAATCAAATCTTGTGATTGTTTGATGTAAGACCACCAACTTTTATTAAAGTGTCTGATTGGCCAGTTTATAACTGAAGTAACTTGCAATAAATAAATAAAAACATTAAAAAAGTGAATGACTGAGTAACATCTGTGTATTTCACAACGTAAGTCTTTGGGATTTGGCTGTTGGGGACCAGCGGGAACTTCCTATCTGGAACGCCAGGGGGGGAGGGTAACTCAGTCCAGTTCCCTCATACAGTCAGTGGTCTAAATCAAACTAGTGTGGCTGGCAAGAGTGACATAATCTGAAACATGGAAATATGGCAAGATGGAGGCATTTCAGTTATGAGGGAAGGAACCAAGAGCTGGCAGTACGTGTGTGAGTGTGACCTCCACTCATTCTTTAAACAAATTTCAGGTTTTTTCTGTAAATGACCATTTTTCTTCTGGATTTTTCTTAACCCCTTGAGACCCGAGCTCTTGTTTGATATGCTTTTTAAGTTTTGTAGTCACAGGGCCCCAGGTAATCAGAATTAACTACACTGAAAATAAAACCCACAATGGGATGTCCTCATATGGACGCCAGGTCTCAGGGGGTTAAATCGCACAAAACTCTACTTCCAGCTCTCAGCAGGGATGAATGCAAATCAACACATATTAGAGATTATTAAAGAACAAATTGACAGGAAATAAAGGGAAATACCTCTGATGAGATAGCAACCGGCCACCTGTTCAATGGTATCCATTTGTAAAAGCTGTCGCAATCAATGGGCCCTAAAAGTGTACAGTTAGTGATGTTATCAGTATGCATTTCAGAGAGAAAAGTGAGTAAAATATCAACTTTTTCAAGCTAGCATGAATGTTTGAACTGCTCATGCCCCCGACTGCACGACAGCAGCAGGAAGAAAACTCTTTAAAGGCTGCGAAGATTCAGATTCAATGTCCAAAAATAAAGAGCTTAATTAATCAAAACACATCAACTCTCTTTTTGTTAGAATGAAATGGCAAGTGAACACATTCATGCTAGCATAACTGATTGAATCTGAGAGCGTGCAGAGAGCGGCGTGGTCTCGGTGGGATTGCCCCCCCCCACCCCCACCCCGCTGACAGGTCTGCAGAAAGCCACCGACTCCAACGCTGAAAAAAGAAGCTCTTTCAGCTGCGATTATTTGTCTTTATCACCTCAATCAACTAATTGCGCTCTAATTGTCTTGCATAAAAATACGGTTAGGTTCATTACTGCTTCTTCACAGTGCCTGTTTTCATACTGGCTAAAGGGATTAATAAAATCAGTGAAGCGTGAGACACAGGGACAAATCAGCGAGTCTGAAGTCATCCGTGAGGTTGTGAGATATGATGATTATACACACATTCAGATGAAAAGCACCCACAGTACAGAAATGAGTTATAAGCGTGTTTTAGTTCTGAATCATTTCCTATTTTAATGTTCTGAATAGAGAGATCATTGGGCCGCGAGAGAGGAGTCAGAAAGCTGCATCACCTCTGTGATTTACTGATCTCTCTTTTTTCTCCCCTCACTCTGAAGCGGTGATATTCACACTGATCTGCTCTAGAGATGTCTTTCAGGATCCCAACATGACAATTGCCTTGCATTTGCATTTCTGTCACTCAGCCATGGAGCATGGCTACAAACGTTGCAACAAATGGAAAATAATAGGGACGAATGGCCTGGTATCCATCTGCAAACTATCTGCTGTTAAATCTGCCTCGAAACAGAGCCAGACTGGATCTTTACTCCACACACTGAGACCAGCAAAGAAGCCAAAAGAGGCTCTGGGAGGGGCTTTGTTCACGTGTTGGAAAAAGAAAAAGGATCTTAGTCAGCTTTTTTGGGTTAGTTCTTCATCCCAATTCTTAGGTTATTAGCGTTGGGATATGTTTTTAGGTTACTTTTTGGAGCAATACTAATTTTTTGGATTGTTGTGGTTTGATTTGAACCCAATTCATGTTTTTTTCCCTGAGTTTTTTTTCGTTGATTGAAAAATAAAATGTTTTTAACCTCAAAGTTGGGTTAAAAACGACCAAACTTGGGTTATTTTTAACTATGGAGTGTTTAAGCTGTAGATTAATTCTTTCATGAGTTGTTTTTGATTACAGAAGCCACGTTTGTCACCAAATTGAATCTAAAAAGTGTCCAAATTTTCCGTACAGCTAGTTTTCACAAAAAAGAAAATACAAAATGCATTAACTAATGATTATTCAAATAATAAAGCGGGTTCAATAGTGATTAAAGACCCACTCTGATAAAAATTGTGTTTTGGGTGTTTTTAATGCGTTTTAGTCGTATTTTTCTGATTATAGAGGACATATATTAAGAGTATGAAGGGCAAACCATATTTCTGTATATTTCTAATTCAAATCGTTGTGACTTGAGCAGATGTTAAAAAAATGTTGCTTGAAAAAGAGCTTATATCCGCTGGGCGGATAACAAGCTCCATGCTCCAGCATTGGGGAGGGGAAAGCGGGCAGCATTGCTCCACACTGACAGTCCTGCCCACAACTAAGAGGGGAATTTCTAATGAACCCCTGCCGCTCTGCAGGAAACGACACAGGTGTTTTGATTTGGGCTAAAACGGCATACTAGTAAATGACAGACCACTGGGAACACTGACATATTCATATCACATAAAAAAAGTGAAAGTTCACAAATGGAAAAAAAAATCTTTGGAAGGAAATTTGAGTTATTGTAGACTACATCGTTTGAGAAGAGTGCCTTCCCCCTGCAGTCTTGCAGTGTTTGCTTGCTTGCGGTACTAGGCTTGTTGTTGGTGTATCCCAGTTAAGCCATGCGTTAATTAACCACTTTCAGAAAGCAGATGTTATTTTTTAAGTTTCTACCATGTCTCTCAGTTGAGTCATGTAAAGCAGAGCAAACATGCTTTATAATGTCACCTGGACTTGATTTTAATGAAGTTTGAGACATTTCACTATTTAGAGAGGCTGCGCTTGGATGTGTTACTTTAAATTCACACAGTAACCCAGGGAATTATAACAGGTACATATCATGACTGGTAATCAACATGAGTGCTGTACCAAAAGGGAAAGCAGAATGCTAATTTAGAGATTCTGCAGGTATAAAGTCACAGCAAAAAGATGGGATGCAGATGAGGCATCCTAACTTCCTGCTCCTAAAAGCTCATTGGGAAAGAGGAAAAGTCGAAGCAGAGAGTGACTGCGACCTATTTTGCAGACTGATCATCACTGCCGACTTTGTGAATATCTCTCCAAGGATTAACATAAACAAATTAGTTCCTTTCAGTGCTGCTGTATTCCTGAGCTTTTTTTTTTTTTTTTGCAGAGTCCTCCTGCGAGCACGGTGACAGAAAGGCAGGATAATTCGGCTCACCTAATGTGACATACAGGCTCAGGCGCCGGAGTTTGTCCACAAGAGTCTTTAGATGCTGTCAGACTGAAAAGCTCTGTGTTGCTGTCACCTCTACTTGCCAATCCCCGTCTTACACTTACGAGTTGACATGGCAACCGGCAGCTAAGTGATCAGCGAGGAAAAAACAAAGCAGCAGCAAAAGACTTTACAGCTACACCTGGACAAGGACACAGGAGAGACGGGAGCTGCCAGACAGCAGTGATGGAGGGGAGTCAAGCTCCGGGACGAGGAGAGTGGGAGTTTCTAAAATTAAAGGAAATTTGTTCTGAAGAGAGTGCAAGAGGTCTAAAAGGAGGTGATGTGTGTATTTCTTAAGGAAATACACATTTGTTTTGGACAAAAGATCCTTCAGAACAAATGTGAGATTGCACTGAAACACAACCCTATCCATGTTGCACACTTTAAAATATAAATCAGTATTCATTTACTCATTTAAACCGCACTGATGCATCCTGACACACGTGATAGTTTTTTTATCTTTAAGGGTTTCGTATATTTTTATGAAACTCCTCTTCTTCTGACCCAGCTGGATGCAGCATTTATGCCCTTAATAAAAACATTTTCTAATTTTGATCTTTAGATTACAGAAGACATTTAATCTAAAGCTACATCTACAACGCCCTCAGCAACGTGCGTTTAAGCAGGTACTTCCAATGAAAAGTCTATACAAACACACATTTCAAGGGGTCAAAACTCTTGCTTTCACATGTACCTACGCAAGTTTCTATGACTGTTTTCAGGCTCTATGTACTAAATGTGCGGCCAATGAAAGATAAACCAGGTTGAACCAATCAGGGACTTGGATTTGGTAGTGACGTACGGATGGCTTCTCTTTTCATTCATGGAAATAACAGTGCAAATATGGATCAGGGTGGAGAAATTAATAATTGCAGTTTGTATCCTTCTGGAATTATATGACATATCTTTCATTTATTGGAATAGAGCTGTGAAAGAAAAAATCTGTAGAAAGATTTGTGAGATTTGCACCGCTTTGACATTTTGCACCAAGCCTCTTCTAACTGGAGGTGGTGGACATGCGATTGTAAACAGTTGAAAGAGCAAAAAAAGAACACCATGGACTAAACGAGCGTCTAATGTCTGGTGTGTGCATAGCTTCAGACTTTCATTCATGGAACATTTTTACTGCATTCTTACTTCCTTAGAACTTTTTTGTTTAAACCAACATTGTACAACATTTGTACTCAGTTAATTGGCCCTAGAACCTTAACAAACTCAACTAAAATCAAAACAACCTGCTTCTGCTTTATAGGTCTAAATCAACTCACTGTGATGCTGGGTCCAAACCCAGAGCCTGGCTGAGGGCTAGCAGCGCTGATGTAGTTGCCAACAGCCGAATCCTGGCTGCTGGGTCCGTACAAGTCAGCCACAGGACCTGGACTGTTTGCGCCTGGGAAGCCTCCGGGTCTCGATGGGTTGGCTCCTGCGTACAAACACAGCAAGGAGCAGAGCAGCTCAGGAACATTCGACAGATATCAGCTCCACAATTACAGGAGGACACAAAAGAACACATCACTGGATTCACCACTTTGTCACCAAGGACTTGTTCTTCTCTACGGATGCAGGTTTCTGTATTTGAAACTAAATGTTCAATTTCCTCAAAAGTTCACAAAACAATGTTCCAGGATTTGACTCAAACTACAGCTGAATCCAGTATGATATTCTGAACAGGGTCTACATGCTTTGAATCGTATGCTTCATATTAACATTCACTTAATCATGCATAAAAAACAAGCACACTGCTAAACAAACTTCCAACATGCCGGTTAACTAGTACGTTGCAGTGTTGTCATGCAAAAAAGTGAGGGACAACTTGTAAAACATTGTCTGCTGAAGAAGAAAAGTACAATTGGACTGTGCAATCAAAGATTTTACTTTTTTTTTTTTTTTTTTTTCTGAGCAACCAAACTAGAAAGTTTTGCTCATATGTATTCTCAGCACCTTGAGTCTGCTGGAGAAACTTCCACCGGAAAGCAAAGGTTTGTCAGGCAGGAGACGTAGGCATAAGGGGGAAATATAAAAGCTTGACCTGAGGTCACCTGCAGGTCCAAACTCAGCGGGAGATAAAAGAGAAATACTGCACATGACTTACCACCTTTGCCCTGTGAGTAAGAGCAACTCAGACTAATAAAATGGCTTTTGAAAACCCATATGCCTATTAGGGGCCGATAACACTGGCAATACAAGGAAAAACAGTCGGGGAGAAAGAAAAATGTGGCGATCCCTTAACAGCAATCTCCTCTGCTGTCAACTTTCCTGTAACCCTCTGTCTCACTCTTATTCACACAAAGACTTGCAAAGGTAGAGGGGGGGGTTCAATAAATAAAAACAGCAGAATAAAGAGAAAAATGTTCTGAGTGCAGAAAAAACTCAATCTTGTGTAAATATAGGCGCATGAACCCTGTGATGTCTTTGTAGAACACACACACACACACACACACACAAATAGGCGTTTTGACGGCAGTTCAGCCAACGCCTTCCTGCAGACAAACTCAGGCTGTCACCTTATTTAATGTGTCACTGCTCCATCTATCAGAAGTACTTCAAGACAACTTTGCTTCATTTAAGTGTGCCTCAAAACACGCCGCACATATCCATTTATAGCACTCTAGGAAAATAAAGCAATCTGGGTAAACACACATCTCCAAGAGTTGACGCTGCTGTTTGACTAAAGACTTTAAACAGTGAGCAGCTACTGCTCTTATCTTTTCTGTGCAGCTCCCACTTGGCTCATTTATTATATAATTAAGATTTTTTCAGTTGAAATGGCAACCTTCATTTCCTTTAATGGCTGAGTTTTGTTGGAGTGCTCCCCCTCTTCCCTTTTCGCTCCATGTGTGTTTTATTTGAGCGTACAGTAGGACCTGTAATGCTCCTGCACACAGATTAGACAGTGAAAAAAAGCAGGCTAGTGTAATGTGACTTAAGCTGTTCAACTCATGACAAGAAAATGTGTTTTAGTCATGATAAAATTCATAATTCTATCTAAAATGTTATTGTTTTTGGTATCAAAAGGCTTTTGAGTCGATGCACTATGAAACAGGCCTCCTAGAAAGAAGTCAAAACCCTTAACATTTGAAAAATTGTCTTAAAATAAGCAAAAAAATCTGCCAATGGGGTTTTAAAAATGGTCTTAGAAAGAATTCCTTTTTTTATTCTAGTCACTTTTCTTAAACTAAGATTATTTTGCTATCGAAAAACTTTCAAGACGGAAAATAAGACAATTTTTCTTGAAACAAGGGTCTTTTCACTTTCTTAAGTTTCGGTTTTTGCAGTGTGTCTCTAAGACATTATGAGACGTATACACTTAACTTGGTAGCAGCTGGATTTGTGTGTAGAGTGCAATCATCTCCCCTGGTGCTTTTCCAGGTCAGACCTACAAATCACTTTCACACTGCGCCGGCGTGAACTGCTCCAGTCACATTAACGGACAGACACACACAGCAGGAGCGCGCTCCTCTACTTTCTTACCAGAGAAATCCAACATATTGCATTATTAAATAAACAAACAGCATCTCTGCTTCCAAGGTGCTAGCCTTGACTGGTGCAACAAATGCAACATAACTAACTGAGCTTCTCTGCTCTTCTGCTTGTTTTACAACAGCTCAAAATGAAAGTTCTACTCCATCTGCCTTTATTTTGGTGGTGGTACACTTGAACTGAAGTTAAAGTAATTACTTGGACTACTTTTTTATTACAGTTACTTTAATAACATCCACAAACAGGAAAAGCCCACAAAGAAAACACTCATTCTGTCACTTTTGCAAAAATACTTGAATAAAAATGAAGATTTCCTCCAGATTTAGAGACTGAATTGGAGCTGAAAGCTCTAATTTCTTTTATCTCTTTTGTGAAAGAGAATATTTGCTGTAGAGAATATTTTTTGTCTTTGTGACAAATTTCAAATTAAAACCCACTTGTCTTTTCTAATTAGCTTGAAATGAACTAAAAAAGCAGAAGAAGCAATTACAGAGAAAAAAAATTCTCAAGCATCTTATGCTTCACATTTATCGTTGGAATTACACTTGCAATTAAAAAACAAAGGAAAAATTCAATTCAACGTTTCTACTGTTATTTCTGTCTACCTGAAGCATCCAAACAAATGCCATCACTGTCTCTGCTTTTGATCTAATTAGAGTCAGGGTTGGCTGCAAATATGAAGTTAACTGCACAAACAACGCGCACGTAAATCATGTTACAAAGCAATCAAACCTTGTTGACTCACTCAGGATCTGAACGTGTTGTCTTATGCAAAACAACCACCAGGAGCAATACACCACCGGTCCAGCAGGGGGACTTCCACACAAACCCTCTCTACCCTGACAGCCATAAAACACCATGAGAGAGCCACAGCATTAGCAGAGACAGTCACATCATTCTGGATTCCTAATGTCACACGTAAATACTGGTAAAGCAGTCTCACTTGCATTACAGAAGAATTCATATTAAGAAATCTGAATTTGAGCTTTTCTGCTAGAAAAAAGTTTGTTTTTCTGCAAAGCAAAACAAAAGAAAACATCCACAACATGTTCATTTTATTGATTTGACATGTTGAAAAGACAGAAACATTTTTGGAGAATGAAAAAGTTGGTGGAGTGACTTCTATGTAATTTTTTTCCAAAATCCTTGAACCAAAAGACTTTCAAAAGTCAAAAATCCTTTACTTTTCTCTCTCTGTGTAAAGTGAACACTTCAGAGAAACTGACTATGAAATTCAGTTTCATTAGTTGCTGGTGCAACCACAGGAGTTTAGGAGGAAGTAGGTTCCTCGGGTGTAACTGACCTTTTCACTGGTAATTTAAAAGATGAAATTTTAGAGCTGCTGCGATAACTCGATAACAAGACACTTGATATAACCTGCAGAGACTACAAACAATAGGGAAGCTGACCTGATTGCAGTCCTGATGCGTTATCAACAAAGATAGGAGCAGCAACTGTCCTGTTCTTAGTCTTTTCAGGAGCAATTGGTACAAAACAACAAACTCCACATTTCTGAAGATCTTCCAAACACTAAACATCTTTTGGAGGTAGAAATTACAAGTCTTCAAGTTTGTTTTTTCTTGCATTTTTCAGACTATTGAATCCTTTTTTTTGACTGTAAGGTACTGAATCTAATTAAACCTGCAAAAGAACAATAGTAAAATATTTGTTTAACAAATTTGCTCCACATCTTTTTTTATTATGATCAAACTTTTTCTTAAAATCTTCAACTTCATCCTGCTTTAATCCACACAGTGATTTTTAGAAGTATTTTTTTTTTAAGATTTTGAATATAAATTCACACTATCCAACATCATAAGGGATCATTTTGTTCACATGCAAATGAAGGAGTACATTCTGCAGGCGTCAGCCTCTCATGTGCAAGCAAAGGCTGCGACATAACTCCACAAAGAAACAAACAAACAAACAAAAAAAAAACGGTTAAAATTTTCAAAAGAGGAGGAAGAACATGCAATTTGGGGCACTTTAGGGCACTTTCTTTTCTTTTCTTTTCTTTTTTGAGAAAACATGTTCATAAAACAAAAGATCTGATCAGCTGCATGGAATAATGTCATGAATCAAACGGAAAAGTTCAAAAGGTGGATGAGATAGATGCTCATATACAAACCTGGGTTCTTAAACTGATCCGGGCTGTGTAGGTGCTGGAGGGGGGAGTTGCAGGCGGAGGTGGCATGCTCACTGTGCAGCATCTGAGCCGCTTGGGGCCCCAGGGAGCCATAGTCAGCAAAGGAACAGGGCCCCCCCCTCTGGTCACTGGGCGCAGAGTAAAACCCATAATCGGGGAGGCCTGGGAGATACAGTATAGGGTGGGGAGGGGAGGGGACTCCATCATTGTGGAAATGAACTTTTGTCAAAGTCAAAGTCAGTGTCCAGATTGCTGAGCATAGCTTGTCGGTGTGTTGCATCAATGCATTTAGTTGACTTTAATTGCCCCCCCTCCCCAGCAGCCATTTGATCTCTCACTGAAAGGATGCATTTAAACCTCCAATCTTTTTTTTTTTTTTTTTTACCTTGAAGCTGGCCATTAAAAGCAAACACAGCATACACAATAAGGCCGCGGGTTTGACATGTTGACTTTTCCATAATTGGCTGGTCTGTCTTAAACTCTAAAGAGTGAGATAAAGCTGAAGAATCATTAAAAACAGATCAATACATTTTACATTTCAGGTGGACAATTCTTGGTTACCTGAAGGAAGCAAACACAGAGCGCCAATCAATAATCAATCTACTGTCTCCTCTCGGACCAATAAAAACTGATAAGTTCTTTTTTCCATTCTGTGAGTTAGACACAAATACGTTTATGTTAATTGATGATAAGCATCCGAGGGGTTGTAAGTACCCTGAGCACGTCTCAAACCGGCCTCTTCAGATGATTCCTCCTTTGACGCAGATGGCGGATTACCAACAGTTTAGAAAATGTCATTCAACAATAAGACATGCTGACATTTATTGCTTGTTCTCTTAATCTGAGACAAGCCGCTCCTATGAAGAATGCAATTAAAAGAAACGGCTCCTTCTCACACCTCTTTGATAACCAGGTTAATCTACTCAGGAGGGACTGAGATCGGTGACTCCGGCTTCTCCATGCTGGGTTTCCCCTGCTGGGTGTGCGTGAGAGTGTGTTTTATTTGGGTCGTGGAGCAAATAGCCATTCAAAAGCACTTCACCTCCACCCATTCAGAGTTAGACAGTCCACTTCTGCCAAATGGAATATAAGCACCAGCCATGTTTCTCCCCGCCAATGCTTTTTAGCACTCTGATCTCAGCACTTGTGGGCTGTCTGCCCACTCATCAAATTATAGGCTCCAAATAGGGCAGGCTTCCCACGTACGTCACATAATGCCTGACACATTGAACAAAGCTCAAGAAGCAATCATTCCATTTATTTCACTTAGACAAATGTCACAGAAAATTGATTGGCCTTGCTAATGAGGGAAACTGGATCAATGGAATAATTATAATGGAAAAGAAACATTTGACAATCACACAAACCGTGTTATTGGGAATTCATAAGGAAGCCGTTCCAAAAATACCACCATTTCAGCCGAGTGGAGATGCTAAAATCAGACAGGAAGTACTACTTTCATTCCACAATGGCGCTGCATTTCCCTCATTTTTTTATGATAAATGGCACAAAATAAAAGTATAGCAGAAAAATTACTTTTATTTCAATACACTGTAAGGGGGAAAATGAGAAAAATCTAAAATTCTTTAACCAGCATTTTTTTTCTAAAGATGAACCACCATTAACAAGCAGCACATGGAAGTCAAAGTGAATGCAGATGAGGCAAACTTTACCTTTTGACTGAAAAAGTGAACTTAATATTTGATTTTATTATCTTTAAACTGTAAGAGGAAGATGTTGATGGTTCACCTCTCTAGTGAGCTTAAAGACCCACTCTGATCAACTATTTTCAAAGTGTTCCCAGTGGTCTTTTAATTATGATTATGCCATTTTAAGGCAAATTTTAAAAAACGGTTTCATTTTCCAGAGCATAGTTTCTGCAGAATGGTAGTAAATCTTTAGAAATACGCCTCGGAGTTGTGGGAGGGATTGTTTGCGGGGATCTGTCATCCATCTGTTTTCAGTCTCTTCCACTGGCCAACAGCCCCTGACAACTCCAACCTAACATTACAACAAAAATGGCGAACAATATTGATGCTATCTAGCCGTACAGGTTAAGGCCAAATGCCAGCTAAGTCAAGGAAAATGAAAATGTTCATGGATCTAGTCGTCTACAAGAGGATGCATCGGAATAGAGCAGAGCAGTGAGCTTGTGGCTTGTCGTAAAAGGTTCTATGTCCCAACTACAAGCTTTTTCCAAAATCCTTTTCTTAATGATTTGAATGAAGAAATACTTAGAAATGCAATTTTAAGATAGTTATTTTTAAATGCATGTCCTCATTTTTGAGAAAAATGCCACAAAAACATGTCATAAATACCAAAAAACTGCATTTTTTTTGGAGTGGGTCTTTCAAAATGTAGCCCAGCCCTGTATATAAAAAAAAAATAACTGAAGAGAAACTCAAAATCTGTGAAAATCTGACCAAACAGTCGACCATCCATAACACAAATAATCCAAACCCCAAACTTTTTTTTCCTTTGGGAAAACATCCCGCCAGGTAAAACAGTGAAATAGTGACAGCAAACTAGCATTGTTTGCTGCAAACACAGAGCTGCGTGACTCTGACACCTAGCACGCAGACGCATTTTTAAAGCCATATATTTTCATCAGTGGCTATCTGATCTGTTATGCAGGAGGAGACTGAGCAGTGTGCCCACAGCTGCATCCGTATCAGCAATCATATCGCCGCGCCTCAGACCGTCCCACTATTAATATTCACACAATCTTTTCGGAACAATGGCCCTTTCTGGTATTCTTTTTTTTTTTTTTTTCACTGGCCACTAATTGGATGTAATTACTCATCTACAAAACAAATGAGCGTGTTGAGGTTGCCTTGGAGACTAGATCAGGGGACCCAGCAGTGCGAATCGTTCGCAGGGCTTCATTTATACTGATAATTATCTCCCCTGCCCCCACCCTCTCTCCCTGCTGCCCTCGGTGACCAAAGCTGGCTGTGAGGCGATGGAGAGGGGAGTGTCTCACAGTCATCTGTTACTGACATCATCGGAGAGCCTCTCTGGAAGACGGATAAATGCCCTGTTCTCGTTTCCACTTTGCCAGGTGACTGCCTTTAAGGAGGAATCATAAACCTTGAAAGTACTAATTCTCCTTTTCTCCCTTGTTAGAAAATAAAACCTATCACTCTTAAGATAAAATGGAGTCCCACTGCGACATTAGGGAGTGGGAAATTTATACAAGTTGGTGATCGCAGTGTCCCTTTGAGACCAAACAAACCCGACGCCTATAAAAAAAAAATAGCATAATCTATGAGAATACAAAAGTTTCTAGCTCAAACTAAGTCGGAGCCTCTACTCTGAATTCTGGTCATCAGCAAAATATTGACTTCTCATCTGTCAGGCTCTTTGAATATACATGAACGGACCTGTTATTTATACAGTCAACAAATAGAGGGAACAGGGGGATAAAAAAAATCTATAACTGAAAAGTTATTTTCATCTCTGGAAGCTGGGACTGTTCACACACTCGCTCCTCTCTTGGCCCCCGTGGCACAAGCCGGATTCCTCTGTGGCGATCAAACCGCATCGCTCCGCAGAAGATGTCAATAAACCTGACACGCGGCTCCTTAAATTAGCCCTGAATTTTAGAGCTACCATAATTAGCTTTTCCATTTTCACCAGTGTCATTTAAAAATAGCGTAAGGAAACTAACTGTTCTTTTGCCGTCGAGTCTTGCTTTCACTTTCCATTTGAAATAATCTTTTCTGAATGAATGGCTGAGTAATTAACAGCACTAGACACCCTTTTCATAGAGCACAGACATTTCATAAATAATACATATTTAATGTCTTGTCATTTTGTGTTCAGAGAGGCTTGGCTAATGAATTTTAACAGATGATTTCTTCTTGCATTTACTCACCCGTACTCCGGCTTCTGTTTTCTTTACTTGGTTTTTATTTCTTTGAATACTTTGCCTTTCTTTTTTTGGCCATTCTTTCAAATAAAGAACAAATTCAAAAGCTTCTGATTTGTGTTTGTTTTAAACATTACTGGACAATAACTGGGAGAGGTCACAGACAAAATCCAAACACTGCATAATGAGGTTGAGTTTACTAAACCTGGTTAGGCCACACAGACAGCATGAAAGGATTCTCATGCAGATTTTGCCTTGTTAGGAAGGGGAGCTTCTTGCAACTGGGAAAGAACGTTTACAATGCAAACTGTTTGATACCTACAAAGATTTAAAACTTTGTTTTTAGACATTACAGATAATTTACCAGGTTTTACTTTGTTTTAATTAATCATTGCCCCACACTTTCCGAACTTTTCTCAAAATAAGAAGAATAAGGAAATTTATATTGAAATGAGTCAAAATCCTGTAACTCTTGACGATAGAAAAATTCGATTTAAGACTGAAAAACATCTCAAATTGTAATTTTTGGTTCAATTTTAAAGATGTTATTTCAAAGTTATACGAATGTTGAAAAGTTAGACTGGCATTCATTTTAATTTTTTTGGAAACAAAAATTAGATTTCTGTAAAAAAAAAAAGAGACTGTTAGATTTTATGAGGATTTCTTGAGATGAGTCATGTTCTTATTTGTTTACATTTTGTTCTAAAATTAGTCATTTCCACTTATAAAACTTGTGCTTTTGTCACAATATTAAAATAAACTACAATTAGTTTAATAAAAACTCATATAATACAAACCATTTGCCTAGCACTAGCAAAATGTACTTATTAATGGGCTTTATAACATTCCAGTTTCATAAATTCTATCTAGTTTGTTTCTAGATTTTGATATCTTATTATAAGATTTTTTGTTAAGTAAAAACTTCTTGCTTTATAGACAGATCATTTTACTACTTTCTAGTGATTTTCGTCTTAGGATTAGTGTTCTCCTATTTTGAGGCTACGTCTTTTGCAGTGCAGTGTTTGCTGATAGATAACAGGATCTGTTTTTTCTAACTCCTGCTTTGAAAAACAAATCTGTGGCTATGATTGGAAACTGAAGGCAAACTGACTATAGGAAGCTGCATGTTTTCATAAAAGTACAACCTTTTAAATATGTCTGAGCCTGTTATCTAACCATGTGTTGGTGCATTGAAAAGTGTTCAATAAAATCCTAAAACTATGAAAAAACTATTTTCTTTAAGTGCTTGTTTATTTCTGAAGCGGAAATATTTTGCAGAAGGCATGCTTTCCACAGAGGAGTTTTCAGTCTGAGGACAAAACGGATCTGCTGTTCAAAGCCTTTGGTAGCAGTGCGTTATTCATGCAGCCCCTGGAGGGCAGAGCGGCGACATCCAGAGAGCCCGCAGCCTCGGTGCATCTGCGCCCCACAGCTGTGAGAGCCACCACTTTGTGGTGAAGGTGCGAAGGGACGCTTTGCCCGCCCTCGTGTGTCAAATATTTCCCCAGGCCTCCACCAAAAACCCCAGCAAGCAGAACTGCCTCAGCATGTCTGCGTGTGTTATTTTGCATCGAATACATGAGAAGTGCTCCTGGCGTCACAGCTAAGCTCTGAAGATTAGCATCAGGGACAGAATGGACCAGAGCTCACTAAGAGCCAGACTGATTAAGCTCCCTGCACACAGTCACTGTTACTTTCCTCTCGGGCACAGCTGAAAATCAGGGAATTTATTGGGAAGAAATTGATAATAATCTTAATTTGAAAATGTCTGTCACAGAGGTTTCCCTCTTTCCATCGGCAGAGAAAAAAAGCTGGAAGAAGAAGAAGTGAGATGAGTTCTAAAAAAAAAAGGAAGAGAACGAAAATGAGAAGCAGCCAGCTGACAGGAAGAACAGCTTTTCAAAGTGAAGATGATCCTGATTCAGGCTGAAACTAAGACACCGCAGTCGGCTTTGAGCCGAGATAAACAGTGGATCACTGCACCTGAACATGCAGACCAATCTGCTTTGTAGGTGAAGCTGAGATCTGAGAGGAGGCTCAAAATATGAAAAAAAAGTACAAATGTTTTTTAAGAAACATTGGGGGGGGTTGTTCAAAAGACTTGGGTACAATGTCATTTAGAATGTCATTTAGAATTCACAAGGAGAAAAGTGCTTATAGGTATATATTAGTATTATTACATGTCCATCTTCTGTTTATTAAAAAATGCTTTTTTTAAAATAATTACCCTCTAGTAGTAGGATAGAAATATTTTTGTCTTTAATCTAGATTTGCAGATATTCGGTGCTAATTCGAAATAAAAAAAAAACAAAAAAAAAAACAACAAATCCAGAACCTCGTGGTTCTGTGCTGCAGCTCAAAAGCAGGTTCAAAACTGCAACAGCAGTTTATAAAGCTTAGTATGGGCTGCTACCTCTGTGCCCTTAGGCAGTACTAAACTCTGTGCAGTAGCCAGATCTCCCTGATCCACTTTTCGCCTGAAGTGGCAAACACCAGGAGTTTTCCTGCTGGAGATCAAGGAACAAAATATACGTATAACTGTAGACCAAAGCACAAAAAAACTCCAAAAGATTTTCTTCTGAATAAAATCCATAATGGCTTTTTTTTCTTTTCTTTTCTTTTTTTTTTTTTTTACAAATAAAAGTCCCATTCATTCTAATGACAGTGAATACAGCATGTCTGACTCTAATTTTGCTGTAAGAAAAAGAACACAGCCTGGTCTGATTTGTATTTGACATCGATATGGGGAGGCCAGTAAGCCATCACATCAAAACTATTCCTATTGACTGTTCACTGGATGTAATCAGTAGCTATAAGCTTTTATTGTGAAGGACACAGCAGGAAACGTAGAGAAGCTATTCAGGTGACACATTTTTAACCAATCAGATTTTTTGGATTGAAATTTAGCAAAACCTTCATGTATTGTAAAGAAATTTAATCTAATAAATAGTAAAAATAAATGTTGCCACATTGATAGCAACAGAAAATCTTCTTTTCATCTTAGGACTAAAATCCATCCTGTAGTAGCGTTTTTCTTAAAGCAAATCGGACATTTGTTTTAAAATAAAAATGTTCTTATAGCTTTGGAGATAAACATGTCATTTTTAATGTGCGTAGATCTCCTTCATTATGTTTAAGAGGAATCATGTTTGATTTTTGGGAGAGAAAATGTGTTCTGATAATACATCAAAAGTTTACTGTCTGCTGCACAATTTGTGCAAAAGGCAGAAATTACAACTAGATTATCCACATTATGAAAAAAGAAAAGTTATTTATATTAATTTTAGAGTACTTTTGAATAATTTCCAAAAAGAAAACAATTACTTTTTGTGTTAATTTCCTATTCTAGTTTTTCTTTCACTATGTCGAGTTCATGTCTGTTCTGTTTGTGTACTGTTGTTCTGCTCAGTAAATATGGATCCTTATAAAAAACTAAAAAATCAAAGGTAGACATCTCACCCACACAGGAAGTGCAGATTGACAGGTGTGTTGTGTTTGGCTGAGTCTATCAACTGTGTTTAGATGTATTTCAAGCAGGAGCTGGACATTTTTGCAGGATCAGTAGATTGTCCTTGTCTGGGCTAAAGCCACCTTTCTTCTCTGACACAAGCTCTGGGTGCTGTTCGTTCTCCTTAATGGAAAGTAATGGAGGACTCCAAATAACATCTATGAGTAACAGAAGATTCATTCATTCACTCAAAATGTTATTACAAATGAATGAATCCTCTGTGCATGAGAATTGCTTAAGATACATATTATCTATCAAATGCATTTTTCCTTGTGTGTAAATGATGTGCAAAGTGCTAATTCTTCACCCCCCACCCCCTTCCCAATGAAGTATTTGGAGACACAGAAAAATACACCTCGTCATCTCAACTCCATCATTTTGTCTTCCGGATGCTGAGAGTTGAGTGAAAGTGCTCTCGCTTGGTGATGGAACAGGCTGTCCACATTTTTCCTGCAATCGCTGACTATTCGCAAACAAAAATCACAGCACTTACAAAGGTTACAGACAAGTTTGCTTTGAAAACTCTCAGTATTCAAGTGTTGTTCATCAACTGCTCCTTTTACTTATTTTGGACAAACATACATGCAACATGTGGTGCTCTATAGCAACTGTAGGTGGAGTCAAAGCATAAAGAATCCACAAGTAAAACCTTTCTTTTTTCTTTTTTACCCTCTACCACCAAGAACCCTTGTCGGCACTAAAATTACAGAGTTTAGCAAAAAAAATGAAACCAACAGGATTGCTATTCCTGAGCTGACATGGAGCTGACTGCTGCAAATTAAAGCATAAGATTGGACGGAGATGCAGCAGCATCCCCAGTCGACACACGAAGGGAGGAAGGAAGGTCAAGCCTGAAGAGCCTGTGTCCTCTTTGTCTGCATAGACAGAGCCATCTCTGCATGTTACTGTTGTTCGAGGTGTCAACACTCAAAGTCACCATTGCATTTTACTAACAAAAGATGCGACACAAAAACAACATTACGGAAAGATGAAGACACAAAGATGTTATCTTTTTTCTGAAATCTGAAAAATTGTGAGGCGGCTACAGCTGATGGAATAACCCTCTAGATTTTCCTCATGGCTTTGTTTATCACACAGATTCTCCACTGACAGAGCACGGACATTTCTCTCTTTTAATTCCCCCATTACTGTTTAAATAGTCTACAACACTTCCCCGATGTCACCGCTTCCCACTTTGACGGCGCTCCTCTCAGCCTCTGCTCATAATCATTTACTTGTCGCCCCACTATTTGCAGCTGTCAGAATTAAATTGTACACAATGGCTGCCATCACGTCTCTCTTTCTGGCTGCTGCTGACCCCAAATCAACATTCCTGCTCCTTCTCAAATGTTTGTCGCAATTGTTGGGCAAATTGTTTGTTTTAAAAATGCAAAATAAACACCCTGACGGAGAAGAAAGAGGCTTTGATTAGCTTCCACTGTCCCTTCTTGCTGATTAAAGGAGCAAAAGAGGGTCCACTTTTGTGCACACGTACATGCAGGTAGTGTTCATACTCTGCGGTGGCCATCTGTGCATTTACGTGGAATTGAGTGCACTTCAAATAACATCAAGCAGCAGTAAACGACCGCCCGACTTTATGTCTGTGAGCCCACGGCACAAACTACACAAAGATCTGAGCAATAATTAAAACACCTTTACTCCTGTAGGCTTCAAGCGCTTTGCCTGATTGGGAAAGACACTCTTCCTTAAAGCTGGGAGGTTGTGTGCTCAGTCAGGGGAAGGCATTATTGACAGCTATTGAAGGATCTACAGTTGTTAAGGTGGAAAAAGCAGGATGTCTAAATGAAGCCGACAAGCTGATCAATGCTGTTTAAGATGGGAAGAAACTACAGACTTGTTTTTGCTGCAGAAAAATTTGTCTGTTTGTTGTAAACAGGATGTGCACTGTCACTATGCTTTCCTTGGCTCTTAACAAGACTTTAATAGACTCTATTTAATGTCTGGAGAGGGGATTGTTGAATTTTAGAGGGATGACAGTGACCAGGAGGCATATGCGGTTTATGTTTTTAGGGTAAAATAATCAGATTTTACTAGAAAAAAACATGAACCACCTTAACTATCAGCTGATTAATTAATTAAGCTTTGTTCAGACTCTGTTAGTTGACGGTTAGTTTGCCAAACAAAAGCAAAAGTGGCAAACCATGTTAGGAGGAAAGACGTTGTGATAACCTTTTTATTGTAATGGAAAAGGTTTAAACTTGTAAATGTTTGTAGATGATCTCAAACCTTTTTTTTACATTAAAAATAACAAATTGCATTTTTAAAATACAAAATGCTTTTGGAGTGTTTGGAAATGGATGCTCAGAAGGCAGTTAAATAATAGATTAAAAAACTAAAGAGGTGCAAAGAGAGGTGTTTATGTCGAAGTTATTTTTGCAGCCTAAAGTTGAATTTTTGGGGGGAAGCGGGGGGCTCAGAGGATCTATGGTGAGAAGCAGAGCAGGAGAAGTTGAAGAGAGCAGCAGCCACACAGAACATGGACAGAGCGTTTACCTGGCCCTGTGCTCTGTGGGTACGCCAAGTAGCCGCCTCTTCCACGGGCCCCCCTACCTGAGCCACGCGCTGCTGCTACCGCCGCTGCCGCCACCGGGTCCATATGCTGTCGCAGGGAAGCCTGCAGGCACATACACACACATACACACACGCATCACTTCCTGCACATGGATGAGTACGTCCCAAAGCTACAGGAGAATGCTGAGAGCGGCGCTGAGCTGCAGGATAAAACTATAGCTGTCAGAGCCAGGGGCTCGTGTCAGAGCGACATCTATCAGCAGACATCTACAGAGCCCACTGTGACATTCAAAACCCCGGTGAATGTGTTAAACATGAGAGGTTTTACATGGATCACCTGTTCTGCTGGGGTTCTGGCACTCCTCGTTGCTCAAGTTAAGAATCGCCAACTGTAAAATTTCAACTGAAACCATAAATATATTCTTTTCTGCATCTCAGATTAGAAGTGCAATAATGAGAATTCCACAGAGGAGGACCAGCTGGCTCAAGTGAAGGACCGTACTATGGAGAGAATTAACGTAGGTCTGCCATTCTGTGCCTTGCACGCTTTAGCTAAAAGACTGCAGCCGCATCTGAGATGCCTCGACATGTGCAGAAGTATCTGTACCTCTAGGGACTTTCCCTGCCCCCCTCCCCCCAAAAGCTCCCAATTATAGAGAATTTAAAGTGAAACTAAATAATCCACTAAAATGCAAACCACAGTTTTTTGTTGGGCTACTCAGGTGGAGAATATAGAGCATAAAAAATACATTTCCCACACTCAGATGGCAGCATCTGTTTTATGATCTGACACTCAGGAGAGATTTCCATCTGCAAGCTTATATAAAGAAAAGTCTCTTCCCCCTATACAGATGTTTCTAACAGTCCAACACTTGCAGGCTGTAAGATTTAAAGTCCCGCTCCGATCATCTTTAACTTTTTTAGCCAAAAATCAAAAACCTGCATCCTTTTCTGGGACATTGTTTCTGCAGAGCGGAAATAGTTACAGTAATCAAAAATTCCCCTCTGAGTTGTGGGCGGAATTATTGATGTAATTCCGTAATTTTCTTTACACATCCTCCATCATGACAAAAATACCACAAGAACATGTTAAAAACACCAAAAACATCCTTTCAATTGGAGTGGATCTTTAAAGTATGTACACGTATTCAACCGTAATTCAATCTAAAATGTCCTTTTCTGAAGAACTAATGAAGCAGAAAAGTGTGAAAAAGACAAATCCAGTTTTTAAGGGTCTAATAATTACCACAAATATCAGCCCAAAAATCAGACTGTAATTAAGCCAAAGCAGTATCTGAGAATCGTAATTACATTGTTGGCCTTAATGAACACAGCAGCTTGAGGTGGCTGAGAGACGCTAGTCCATGCCCAGGGCCTGTGCTCCTCTCTCAGCGCAGGAATGACATGTCATTAACAGAGGTGATGAGATTCCTCACTCTCAGCTCAACACTGTCAATGCCTAATCAGCCTCCTAAAATTATCTCCACAGGAAATGCTTTACTCACTTGCTAAATAAAAAAAGAGCACTGGCAAAGTTCTCAATTGGGGAAAATATATGTGCGTAAATATGCATTTTCTTTGTAGCTAAATGTGTTTTTTTTTATATATGTTGTGGTCAGCCTGTGGTTTAACCATTACAAAAAGGCACAGGACACCTCTGAGGATTATTTTTTGAATGCTGTGGAGGTGAGAGGAGCACCAGCAGGTGACCTATTTTCCAGGCCAGCCTTGTTCTGCGATTGCAGAGAGAAAAGAAGCTGACACAAAAGAGCGATGAGACGGAGGGGAGAAGGAGGACGTGAGAGGGCAGGGTCAGATGAGCCGCAGTCAAAGAGAAAAACACATAGCTTTTCATCAGCTGGCGGAGAGGGAGGTAATTCTCAACTCCACCAACACAATATGACCATGAATGTGCGTGTGGGGTGTGAGGAGCCGTCATGCTGTGACTGGCAGGCAGGTAAAGAAGAAAAAGAAATGCCACCCCCCCCCCCCCAACTGTCTAACAGCTCAGGAGAGAAGGTGAGACTTGACGACAAGATAAAAAGAACACACAAAAGTCAACAAAAATCAACCGTGTTTGTGCCGTTTACTCTTGCATCCGCATCTGGAACAAATTCGAACATTTTTTGTCTTATCTAGAAACTTGTTTCGGTCCTGTGCTAACTGTTTTCCATGCACCCTTGCATTTCCGCCGCACAGTCTCCAAGGTTGTTCCCGACCTTCATCTATTTTCCTAAGTGCTGAATCTCTCTTCCCTCACTGCCATTGTAATGACACCCCCAGCAGACCTACTGGCTTGGAAGTTAGTTGCGGGCAAAGTTGTGGTGAGAGATTAACTTTGCAGGATTAGGTGGGTTAATTAATAGATGGCTTCTGCACATTGTTTTGTGCTCACGCTGTAAGAAGCCACCCAAGAGAAGCGCTGCAGCATTAAATCAATTTCATGGCCCTTTTATTACTGAGGAGATAAAGCCAATATTTAGCTTTCAATTCTTCACAATTACTGGGCCCCTGCTTTGCCATGAGTGGCTGCGCTTGGCTGGGGACAAGGACACATCTGTTTATGAGCTTTGGAGGCCCGGGGGCCTTGGTGTCTGGACTCTGGGGAACTGTCCTCAGCTTTTCCTGCCCAAGCTCGCAGCACAAAAATTCATCCTTTCTCAGAAGAGTACACAAGAGCGAAAGAAAGATTGTTAGTGTTGAAAATATCACAGCCGATGTGTCTCCGTAGAAATTACACAGATTCTTCTTTTTTGCCAAGAGAACATGATTGAATGCAGTCATCAGCAGGGGTTTGTCTTTGTTTCTAATGCAGAGTTCCTCTTTGTGTAACTGTACATAAAATAAAGAGATCAGTATCAGGCAAATGCAGCTTCAGTCTAACAGCATACCCATGCTTTTGTCGTTTATTAAATGAGAATAGAAACAAACAGGAAAATGCTCACTAAACACCCCTTCATAGCTTCCAGTGGGCTTTAGACAATAACCTGCAGACAGGTGCAGCTAATTATCAGCCCTTGATGATCTGATCATCAGCAGGTGTGCAGACGATCACAAAAAGAGGAGTTTTGTCAGTTTTCTGCTCTGGAGCTTCCTGGTGTGTGTTCACACAAAGCCAACATGTTAAAACCACAGGAGAGAGATTTTTTTGTAAGGAGCATTTGGTTTAACACATAATCTTAAACAAAACAAGAGTAAAAACTGTTTCTAAACATTGCTATATGAGCGTTTAAAAACGTAAGTCATGATTCATCAGCATTCAGGACATGGATGATCTTTGTTGAGGTAAAAACCCAAAATCCAACAACTACTATTTTAGCCTCTGATCCTCACAACTCACGATAAAAATTTAAGTCAATATGGACGATCCGATTAAGACTGAACAACCACAGCCAGTTCTGAAAATCCATCCAGAAGAAAGTCCCATGGACAACAGATGGGCACAACTTGAAGATGTATGACCTAAAAGATTTAAGCTGAAAGTCCAAATGTGTGGCTATCAGTTAAACAACTAAGGGGTTCATAAAAAATGTCTTGAAATTGTTCCTGTGTCTGTATCATTGACTGCTTAAGAGGACTGGACCGGGTGAGTATGAAGTCATCCATAGTAAACGATTTACCTGCTTGGGACACCTCTAAATTCAGATTCCAGAGTGTAGCTGTGACTTAATGTACACAGACAAGGATCATGCAAACTGATCTTGTCACTCTAATGTTTATAAATGAAGAGCAACTCCAAAAGAAACCCAAAAACTAATAGCAAAACTGTGAAAAAAAGTTATTAGTTATTTATCTAAGGTTGCAGTTTAGTAAAACATGCTATAGCAAACCAATTAAGTTTCTTGCAGCAGAAAAAAATATGTTATAGATAGCTATAGATTAATTATATATAGATTTAAAATGGAGGTGTGGTAGCAAAAACTTTGATCTAACTTATCAGAGTGGCACATCACACCACAGAATACTCTATACAGAATACAGTACTCTATTTTCCTGAAAGCACCATATATTGGTCCTTTATGCCTCTGAAAGTGGTATTTTCTCGAGGTGCATTTGGTTTCTTGTTCCATCTGGGCCTGTATTTTCTGAGTCTCTGTGAACTTGGCTGTACCGGAGTAGGAGGAGAGGAACAGTAGGGGCAGTGTCAGTGGTGATCAAATAGCACTGTGCAATTTTTGTGTCAAGGCTTCCTGGGATTTTTGCCTATGCTAGACTAGGTCAAACGCTTTGTTTTCCCCATTACAAAGCTGTCAAAGCACTTTAAGAGCAAAGTGATATTCAGCTAAGTAGCAAAAAGGAGGCAGTGTGCTGGTCAAATTAATTCCCAACCCATCATAATGACTTTTATGCTTTCAAATATTGCCAAGCTTCCCGCATACTCTACAGCTCTCCAACATGCTTTTAACAGTCAAATAACCAAATGCCAGTGGACAGATACACATTCTCTATGATTTTGCAAACTTGTGCAAATAAACCCTGAAAAGTCAGGACGTCCCTGTACCTCTCTCCCAGACATCGCTCTGCAGAGCTTTTCTGGCATTTTGCCGTTTTAGCCACAGAGTCACTCACTGATTCTATTACTCAGAAAACGTCAACTTGAAAAGTTGTTGCATTATGCATCAATAAGGTTCTATTTATGCCCTACTAGTCTGACAACAGCTTGACTGATGTTAATGTAATCTGTACTGTTCTTTGGCCCCAAACTGCCAGCAGCGGCTCCCCTGTCACTGACAAAGGAGCTCCATCAGTCACGGAGCACTCCCCTCATTTCTGCTATAAGAAGACTGTCAACTGTCTAATCTACAGGAGGAGCCCAGGAAAGGAGTATGAATATTTAAGTGAAACAGAAAATTAAAATGATACAAAAGAGAATACAACACGAAGACAGTATCACCTTCAATTTATTTTTTAAAACTAAATGTATCTTGACACTTAAAAAAAAGTATAAAATAAAAACAAAGGAAAGGAAAATCTGTCCAAACATTTTACTTTAAATTAGAGTGCAGTTAATTACATTTGAAGCAGAGCTTCTTGGGGAGCAGATTGGTGCTGGAAAGGGATGGCGCAAAAGCCCTTCAGCGAGCAGCGACCGCCGATTTTGGGAGCAAGATAGAAGGAGTGAGACAGATGGATGCGAAAAGGAGGGATGAGTGAGACAGATGAACAGAGAGCTACAACAGAGTAGAAAAGACAGATGACAGAGGGCAGGAAAGAAATAAGATACAGAGACAAAGTGGCTGGGACGGTTGTGTTAAGGTCATTTTAGGGGAATACCATAGATTGAATCAGAAAAACCCAGAATGTGAAAAAACAAGGAACTGTGTTAACATCAAACCACTTCTTCTATTGACCAATTTTGTTAAACACATTTAAAACGTTGGACAAACATATGGAGATATGTCAATTTAGGAAATAAGAGCTGCAAATTGCATTTTTTAAAAGAAGATGGCAAATCTGGTTAAGCCTTATGATTTTAACTTATATTATTCCAAGACTACAGTAGTTAGGAGAAAACCAGAAGGTGGCTCTACTTCCTTATGAAAAAGATATCTTGTTTTGTTTTGGATTATGGAATCCATACAACAAAATAATGCTGTTTCTCAGAAAAAGTCTATTAGTCCTTTTCACACAGGATAAGATAAACTTAATGGATTTTCATTCATTCACATACTTCAGGATGAAACATTCCTCACTTTTCCGTCATTCTCTTAAAGATTTACAGCACTGAGTAACTTTAATAATACCTTAAAATGTCCTTTTTGACATAAAACAATGTAAAAAAAAAACATTACTCTTATAAAAACAAATATATTAGATAATTAGGTCAGATACTGTGGGTCAAAAAACAACTATTTCAAATTCTCCAATTCTTTGTGAAAACACATGCAACAATTATCCACTTTTAAAGAAATAGAAAATCTCTCCTCTTTTCTCTGCTTTCAGGAAACTCTGGTGTTTCTGCCCTGTTGCAACATCGTGACTAGAGCACAGATTTATTTCCACATTCCCCAAAAGTCAAACGCCCGGCTCTGAACTGCTCTGCCTACAGGTCTGCCGATCGGCTCGTCCTGGAGGTTTTGTGGAGAGGAAGAACCAGCTTTTTGTTTTTGAGTCTCAAGGCTTTACCACCAGAGTGTGACAAGCATCCTCAATGTCCATTTTCAAACCAATTAAATCCCATTGCATTTTTTGTATTGTATGTTTTATATCATTGTATCTTGTATGTATTTTAAGGATTTTATCCATCTAATTTTTTTAGAAGATGCCTAGGTTTTTTTGTTTGTTGTTGTTTATAAATAAAGTTGTCCAGACCTACAGTGATGTTTGTCAGTATTATGTAATTTCATTGTATATGTACAATGACAATAACGATATTACGATTGTTGCTGTACCACTTTGCAACAGTTTTTTGTTGAGGGGGGCATGTCCCTGTCTTTTGATTCAACCTAGCCAGTGATTAGACATGACATAACAACTGACTATTTTAGAAATCACATTTGAGAACATTTTCTTTCCTTCATTCCTTCATTAAGTTCTTTTAAAAATGAAAAAGGAATGTAAAGAAATAGTCTTGAAATAGATATAATACAAAGAGCTGCACATTCTGCGAGACACTAAGCGGAAATATGTCTGCTGTCAAAGTAAAGCACTACTGTCGTCTCACAGGATGAAGGGGGGGAGACTCTGTCAGCGACAGAAAACTGACTCCACTTCACATTTCGCTTCATCAATAACCTTTGATAAGAAACAGCTAAAAACACAGAGACAAATAAACAAAAAAAAAGGAAGAAAATATTTATCAAAGTTACAAAAGAGACAGCCGGCTAGCAAGACATCTTTTCATCTCTAGACTGACAACTGTCCTTTTGTTGTCATCCTTCAGCACTACTTTGTTGTTGAAAGCATCTTTGGGCTGTTGTTATCAAAGGCATAAATCACAGAGCTGAAGAGAGCCAGGTGGCTTTCATATGAACTGCTGCACACACGCTCATCTCTCACCTCTCCTCTGATCAGCGCAGACCTACAGTATACACTAAGATTTCCCCTCACATGAAACGCAGAGGCGGCTGTCTGGATCTGAGCCAGAGAGAGACAAAGAGCATTTACATGCGCACCCATAATTCAATTATAACCAGACTAATGCAATATGCATATTATTGCAACTCTCATGTAAACACCTTAACCAGGTTATCTTACTCACATTAAGGGCTCTAATCAGAATAAGCATAACTCGATTAACAGAGCTGAGTCACTTGTCAATCATTCAAATTAATCTTCCTGCGTGTATGTCTTGTGCTTTTCGGTGTTTGGATTCTGTGCACGAGCCTTGCAGGAGGCAAAGAGCAGGAGGTCCGCGGATCTCGTATGTTCCGAACAACAGAGGAGATGAGAAATGCAGAAAAAGGAGCGCTTGATGCAGATGCTCCTAGAAGTCGCTCATCCGAGTCATTTCTTCTCCTGCTGCATGAGCCTGTAGTGTGGCACATCATTTACTACATCACAACTGACTACTTTTAAAGTGCTCAACAATCTGCTTTTGAAAAACAGGCTGCCAGCGAGCATAACAGCTCTTTACATGAACTACTGCACCACATAGATTATAGCTGTTGGCAACAGCTGACTGCATGTATTTATAACACCATTTATCTGGATGATCTTACGAAAAGTGATTAGCTCAGATATTGTTTGAAAAAAAAAAGATGGATTGATGCTTGTGAAGTGTAAACAAATTCTGTCTGTAGTCAATTCTAAATAGTACATTTTAAACATTGAAATGAATTTAAGTGAATTTATTTTTGAATGTAAGGGATCACTGAGTTTCCAGTGCAGGTCAGGGGTCTTCAACTGAGCCTCCTCTATAGTGGCTCTCTGGCTAAAGAAAAGAAAAATAAGAGCAATTTTTCAAAGTAAGGGTGACTAAATTAGATTTAATTGAGTTAAGTTTATATATTTATAGTTGATTTGCAACTAGAAGTAAGATCAAATATATACAGGTATTTTCCTCCCTCCTGACATCAAGAGGCTGTGTTCGCTCTGTGCTTTCTCCAGAATGCACAGATTTCAAATACTAAGCTAAACTTTGGTAAAAAGTAGAATCTTTTCTTATTGCTCGATTTATTTTATGAGTCAAAAACACTTTTTATCTTATGCTAGTAGAGTTGTTAAAATATATTTGTATAGTTGTATATTCTTTGTATACTTTTTCTAGGGGACCAGTAACAAATGAAGTCATGTTTATGTTCAGGTTTAAAGCTGTGGTAGGTAGAAAAAGGGTAACGGCTAACCTAAGCAGGCCTAAGTAGGTACAACAAGAGAAAATGCAATTTTTTATTTTACGTTTTTTAAAACCTTTCATAGGAGTAAATTAGCTGCACAGGGATGATCCTGTTTAGCACACGTCGTCTTTTATTTTAAAAGGAAGTCATACAAGTTTCTGTCAAAAGGAAAGAAAATGCTATTTTCTCTTTATATTTCTATTTTTTTCCATGTCAAAAAATAAATATATTTCTTTTACTATTAAAGGTTGCGCCCCCTTGGTAGGCTCATAACAGTGGCACTTTTTTTGTTTAGATGGAGGAGCTTCTAGAGTTTGTGGCATCAGAATTGCTCACTCAGAGCCATTTGGTCCCTGTACACAGGCAGGGTTTGGTTTACATTGCTGACAGTAAACAAGGCAGGATTTCTAAATTTCCCTAAGCGAGTTCATAAGTTTTGTAGACATAACATCAAAGAGCAGCCAGGAAATGGAGAGTATCCAGCTTGGTTAGCAGAGGAACTGGGCCTTTTTTTCCAAGTCTCTCTTTTTGTTTTTTTTGCTGATGATGTAGTCCTGTTTGCTCAGATCTTCAATTGGCAGAGAAGAAGTTTACAGGGAGATCACGTGTGGTTGACAGGATCAGAATCAGCGCCATCAAATGTGAGATAGTGGGTCACAAAAGAGTGGACAGCACATTTCCAGCTGGAAATGTGTTACCATCACAAGTTTGAAAATTGATTGTCTTGACCTCTGAGTAATGAGCAAATAGTAAATGGTGTGTTCTTCTAAACCGCTTTACCCTGTTTTTCAAGGCTCAAGCGCTTTAGAAATTCCATTCCCTTTACGCGTTCACAAACATATTCATTCACCATGTAAGAGGTTAACCGGGCCACAGGGAATGTGGGGTTCAGTGCCCAAAGACTCTTCTGGACACATGAGTGGAAACTGAACCAGCAATCAGATGTGGTCTAACACTGCACGATGGCTGCTGTGCCAATAAACTTTTAGCAAAAGGAGGCGGGGCTCACCCTTTTAAGAAGAGTGATAAACTCAGGTATTCAGGCAGATGACTCTGATTGACAGAAGGCAATGTTGGTCAAAGCCGTGGGGAAAGGCCATTTTTAAAAGCTGGAATGTATTACACAACATTCCTAAAAACAACAACAAAACTCTCCAACAAAGCTTGAACTTAAGTACAATTTCTGAACTGAAATTTCATAAATTCTGGTCATTGTCTTAATTGGCTATCCAGAATGAGCAGAATCCACAAATCAATGCAGTGGCATACATCTTATACCTAATTTAAATAATATATGCAAAAATACCACTTGTCGGAGAGGTGTGTCTACTAAAGCCCCAAGATGGACATCATATAAATGTGATTCGATTGGGGGTAATTGAGGTAATTCGAAAGAAATTCAGAGGTGAGATGTGGTTGAACCTCAGCCTCAGCCTGCTTGATCTAGCAGTGGTTTGTTTAAGGATACTCAAACAGGGTGGATTCTTGCTGCCAAGGGGGCTCAAGCCAAAGCCCTTTAGCTGAAGAGCGATCTTCGTATTTACTATGTAGTCTGTCAAAAGTGGCGTTATGGATCAAAGGCTGCTTTACCAGTATCCACATCTTGAAATTTCTGCTTAAATGCCTTCAGCACTTACAAAAAAATCCAGAGTTAGGCATAATAGAAAGCTGCGCACCTTGTGTGAGTGATGTTATGACGCTGTGTTTTGAGCCCAGTGAAGAAAGGCTCAGTGTCTTTTACTTTAGTTCTCAGTGGCAACAGCGCTGTTCCTTTGTAGCTGAAGTGTGTGGCAGCATAGCATCAAAGAGGACAAACTGGCTCTTTATTGAAGTGCTGCCGCACTTTCGACCTCTTCTTTGTACTCCTTCTTGTGCACTCCAGAAAAAAAGGAAACTGCTCATAGTCTGCAGAACTGATATAAAAGCATTCTGCGTTCACACAGGACTTTATATAACCCTCACACTAATGCAGTAGTTAGAGAGAAGAACTAAGAGTGAAACAATAAGGAGTAGGGGGGAAAAAGGAAATCTGCAAGCACAGATAAGGTAGAAAACATTCAAATCCATTCAACTGAGGAAATTCTAACGGTGCTTTGAAGACGGGACTAGATCTTGGTTAAAACTGTAATGTCAAGGCAGTTTATGATTGTGATGAAAAGAGAGACAGACAGGGGGGGGGGGGGGGGGCACAGATGTCTGACCTTGCAGTGGTGTTTATGTAATGGTCTGCTTCAGTGCATTTAACTGCAGTGCTGCCTTCCAACCTGGGACCCAGGGAAGGAGCATCCAGCTCTGCGGTCAAATCTCCTCTGACATCAATTTTTGACACTCAGACAGTATGAAATGGTCCTGTGAGCTCTAATTGAATCAACTGCTACGGTCATGCCTGTGCAGCCCCTATGGAGCCAATCATATTAATTAAACTGGACTAATTAAGCCTCTTTTCATTAGAGTCCAAGTAAACAGCCTTAATTTTTTATGCATTTTAATGCCCGCCTTCTGGTTCTGGGGGGTGTCGAGGACGAGACACATGGACGTTAAAGGGGGTGGTAGTAATTTCGGACCTTCTCAAAGGAAATTGGGAACATTAAGTGGCATTTTAGTGTTCAAGCTAAATATGTCTTAGCATATTTACGATAATATAAGGCTCAATCCATCTTGTCCCTTATAGCCCTAGCCCTCTATTTTATGTGATGAAGTGAAGAATAGAAGAGTTATTTCACTGTTAGATGAAAATGAAGGGGCCAGGGTTCAGCCCTTTCAAATGAAATCATACAAACCAATACAAAGTTGTGCAAGTGCGTTACACAAAACAAAGCCACAACAAACTGGAATTTCTAAATGACGAAAAAAACCAAGCTTTTTTGTTATGTATGTCTGATCTTTACACAAAACTTGTTAAAAGTGAAAACTTTAGATAAATTGGTTTAACTGATCCACTTTTCAACCCTTTTAAGAGTTGATTGTGAGTTTTGGAAAAAAAGAAAGCTGAAATAAAATGCCTCCTAACAGTGACGTGACGAGCACAGACACACACGAGGATCTAGTGGAGAAGAAGGTTTCTCCTGTGCACAGCAAGACGGCACTGGAGGCATTTAAGGACAAGGCCTCATGGCAGCAGAGGCATTTCTAGACTGGAGCCGGTTTGGGTTAACATTATTTCTGAGTCCTAAATGTTCATGCAACATAGTTTTGAGTAAAATGTTTTTAAGTAAAAACACAGGCATAATAGAAGTAGGATTATATGGTATTAATTCACTTCTACCCCTTTCAGGCAAAGCTTTTTAGACTATTTGCACGTGTACTCTATGAACATAAATACGTCTATTTATGATTAAGAGTATTTTTAATTGTATCATTTGCATCTCAATGTATGTTTTATTGCTTGAAATAAAACAATTCCAATTCCAGGGTATTCCAGAATTCCGCTATTCAGATACCCTTCAGATCAACTGCTTTACTTTTTTTGCTTCTTTCGTGGCAGTGAATTATTCCTTGTTTTTGTGGAGAGATAGAATAAAAACTAAAATTTACATCATAAGTATTAAAATAGAAAAAAAAAAACTCCTTTGATTTTTGTGCTTGGAGTCTATATGGATATCCCATTTTGGAAGTAGTTAAATACTCACTAAATGCATTACATACCTAAAAATTAAGTGGAGTGATATACAGAGGCCCTGAGGTCCAAATCACATCAACAAATCACTCAATGCAACAACAAAATAAAGATCACAGCAACACAGAAAGCAAAACAAATAATTAAAAAAACACCATTTTATTTTAGAAATCAAAACAAAATTGCAGAAATCAAAAGGAAAAATCCAAAAATGAAACAAATGAAAAACATTTTGGAAAATAAATTTATTTTCAGAAATCAAAATGATCTTTTAAATATGAAACAAAGGAAAGAAACTGGGAAATTTAGGTATTATGGGACATGGCTGATTGAATGATGGAGTTTGATTCTTGACATTTCAGTGTTTTCAATGTTCGCATGCTAATAAAAATGTTATGATTAGTACGGAGCAAATCCAGTATCGCTTCATGCTAAGTAACTCTCAGTTGAAATGATCATCATCATTCAGTCAGCAATGTCCCAAAGTACCGGACTCTCTGCCACTGTTCAAATGCAAACTCAAGACTCATGACTTCAGACAATCATACAGTTAATCCACTCAGTTAACACTACTTCATTTGTCTGTTTTTCTATCCTGTTTTTATGTCTTATTGATGTTTTTCTTTATGTTTATTCATGTTTTACTCTGTTAATTTCTTATTGATGTTTTATTCTGTTTTTCGTACTTTAACCTTGTACAGCGACCTTGGGTGATCTGAAAGGCGCTTGAAAAGCATTATTATTATTATTCCAGGTTTCTTCTTTTGTTTCATTTTTTAACATTTCATTTTGATTTCTGGAAATTATTCTTGTTTTCTGAAACACATTATTTCTATTTTTGTATTCGGAGTTGGTTTTTGGTTTCTAGAATTTTATTCTGATTTCAAAAATGTAATGTTTTTTCGCTTTATGCTTTGCTTTGTCACTGACGTGATCCATAGAATGATTCTGGAATTTTGCTGTTTTCAAAAATCTAATCTTTTTTTACTTATTGTTTTGCTTTTTTTTACTGTCAGTGTGCTTCTCAAAATGTTTTTGCATCGAGTGATTTGTTGGTGTGATTTTCACTAAAGACTAAAGTCACTAAAGCAACGTCTCATTTTGTAAATTAATTTAAAAACACAAATTTTAAATCTTCTGATATTGGAGAAAAAACAGTTTAGTTGTGTTCGGTTGAGTCCTACATATTTCATGCTGTTTTATCCAGCTCTGTGCACCGTAGTTACACAATGTTACACCGCTCTAGATATAAAGGGCAAGTGGGGTAAAATGTAGCATGACCCAAAAATAGCATGAACATACACCATCTTTGCAGCATCATCATTGGAGCAGCAAACAATGTTTCCACATTGAGTGGAGACATTGCATGGAAGAAAAGGGCTGTCTGCCACGATTATGAGTATGTGTTTGTATACATATGTCAGTCCGCTAGGAAGAGAGTGCGGAGCTGAGCAACTGGAGAGCTATTAGTACAGTCAGCGGGAGGGAAGGATAGAGGGATAGCGGGAGAGAAGGGGGGGGCAGCTTTGTGGAATTCACTGAAGTAACTATCTCACTGGGCTCTGAGCTCTCAAACAGTGGGAGGCATCAAAACAACAAGCGGATAGAGCATGGTCCTAATGCACAAACTGCAGAATCCTTTCTGCTGTTAGAAGTCCACATCTGCTCCGCTGCTCATCTCCACATCGCCCAAAGGTAGCAGCCGCATACAAGGCGGCATAGCTCAGGTTTCATTTCTGGACGGGCGGCTCAGCAGCTGAGACATAATGAGCTTTAGTGTTGCCACTCTGCTGCTTACAGGAGCTCATCTTCCCCTTCACAGGTACCTGGGCAGAGGGTCTCCATGGCCACAGTAAGTCTGCTTCAGTGTGTGAGGATGCCGTCTGTTGTCCTAGGATGAGTTAAAACCCGGCTAAACGGTGTGAGCTTCCCCTTCCTCCTCAGTGCAGTTGGTGCAAAAAAAAAAAAAAAAATAGGCAGCTCTTTGAGCAAACATAAATGTCGGAGCCAAAGAGGACGCACGTGGATGTGCATGTGACCGGCAATCTGTCTACATCATCTCCCTCCTTAAAGTTAAACGACACCACAAAAAGAGGACCGAAAAAGGACAGATCAGGAGCTCCTGCACTTGTTTAATCCCCTTCTCGCAGCAAAGCACATAAACATAAAACAGAGAGAAGCTAATGCAGAACGCAGCTGATCTAGAAGCAGCAGTGTAGATTTATAACAGCACACACGAGGAGACAGGGCATGACACTGTTCACTGACGTCACAGCTTAGCACTCCATGTTCACCACAGGGAATGGAGTCATGGCAGAAAGATGTGTGACATGAGGGTTGTGCAAGTCTGTCAGCAGCATTGTCGAAGAAAGAGGACAGGAGAGTAAAGCCTTCGATTCTATACTCTCCTCTGCCCTCACGCAGTCTTTCAGGGTGTCAGGTTTACGCCAGTGCACATATGCAGGAACAAGCTGCATCCTGCGCCGTTAAATTAAGTGTATGAGATCACAATGCATATTGTCAGGCTCTATTTTAAGGCTTGCGACTCGTGGAGTGGTCTGGCCACACAGGCCCATCAGGCTTACTATCAGCAATAGCAATTAAAGACAATCTGTGAGTCAGTGTGGCATCGGGAGGGCCATCTGCTTCCAGCCCTGTTGCACTCACTCCGGCCTGTGGGACCACTTGCTGGGGTCACAGCTCACCCGGCTTGCAGAGAAATGATCACGAAATCTAGGGGAACAATCTGCTCTGCAACTCGAGATGAACAGAATCTCGTTCTACTGACAGAATGTAGAGCGTGCCGGTCTCTCATGAGTGCCGTAAAGCGACAAACGGTGGGACCTGTCATATGGAGGACAATGTTGCGTGCACTCATGACACAGGTAAGCTTCGTATCAGCCCAGTGATTCTTTCCACCTGCTCTCTGACTGTAGCCAAGATGTGTAATGAATGGAAAAATAGAGGACATCTAAAAACTTGCAGGGCTTTAGATCTGCCGATAATCACCAGGCATGTTGCCCCAACTCACATTACCTTCTACACAGAAAGTAATTAACTACAGACAACAGGATGGGGTTTTTGAATGAATAAAAGCTAACAAAACACAGCCATTTTCTGCTATTTTACTACTGGGACTTTCCTGAAAATTGACTTTAGCACTGAATAACACCCACTACTTCTATGCTTTGGAAAATATCTATCCTCTAAGACAAAGAGAAACAGTTTGAGGTGGGGCAAAAAAAAAGAGCTTAAAGTAAAGAGTTCAACACATAAGCTTCAAAATTCACCAAAACTCCACTGATCCTCAGGATACTGGGGATGCAACTGTATCACCAAAGAAGCACCTTACCTCCTCGCTCTGAGACTTCCAAATAAGCTTCAAAGGTTTACAGCTCCAGACGAACAGATCGTCCATCTCAATATATTTCTATCTCCTAGCAGCAGACAGTGGCTAAACTCTGGGAGGCTAGCTTGTATTTCAGGCCAATGCCCGAGTCTGACCTCTGGAGCATTTATTATGTGCTTGGTTGGCTCTGCTCTGCTTTATAGGGTCATTCACCTCTCAGAAGTAGTCACTATTATCTCAATTGCACAGGTCAGCATATCTGCGTCCCTGTGTGGCACCTGCTGAGAGGCCAGCTGCTACTTGTAGCTTTGTATTCTTCCCCTGCAGGGAACGTAAGGTCAGGAGGTTAGAGGCTTTCTTATCCCTATTATTTAAAGACACATTGAGCAAATGTGTGTCTCAATGGTCAAACACGCACCTTCTTTCCTGCCTTGGTCAAAAAACTTGCACATTATATGGCTCAGAATTTTGACTTTGCACTGATTCAAATAAAAATGTGAAAATATGTATTTTGGCCGAAGTATCAGAGAACGCTAAACGCACATGTCAGTCGGCAAATACTTGCTACTAAAAAATGGACAGTCGCTGCCAACCAAAGCACTGTTAGTTTTTCCATATCCTGTAGCAACAGCTGCAGTGGAATCCAGGACCGTCAACTGGACTGAGACATGTTTCCTTCCGTGCAAAAAGAGACATCAAGGCCAGGCTTTCTTAAGGCTTTTCAAATGCCATTTTCTGTGAGGTGGGGTAGAGGCAACGTGTCTTTCTGTCTCAGGCTGCTCGTCGGTTGATGGGAATGGTAAACACAGAGCCTACTGTGGTGCTCTACCGGTCGTCCTATCTGCTAGAGAATGAGGTCTGACAAAGAGAAATGGCAGCAGGACAAGGCAAACAGACAGAAAGCCAATATATCAACTAGAGCAAACCAACTTCAAACATGGCACAGACAGGAACTACTCAACTGGGTGAAAGTGGGACACAAAATGCTACATTTTCTTGGAAAGTTTTCCTCCTAAGCCCAAAGACACTTGGTATTCGAGAATTTTCCGCACTGCAGCCTTTTCTGCTCTTTATCCTCTTCAATTATCTGCACCTGCATTCTTTAAATACCTTATAATGTGACCTATGGGACCCAATTGCTGTTTGTGTGTCAAGACATCTGAAACAGACTTAGTGTTTTGTCTTTCACTCACTCAGTCTGTGCTTGTCTCCCCGGTGGGACCCCACTAACATTTTCATCCCTGGTTTTTCAGCGTAGCATAATAACCTCCTAGTAGGAGCCCTAATGGAGCCATAATGGTCATTTATGCCAAGGGAGGCTCAGAGGGCACGGATGTTGAAGCAACGAGCCGCACAGGAAGACCGGAAAGTGGAGAGAGGCTCCTGGTGAAGTCTTTTCCCCCCGCCTGTCTTTTCCTCCCCACGCACAGCTCCTGAATTTCAATCTTTGTATGAATACAGCATTTTTGTGTGCGCACATTCAGCTGTGCCCTCGTGTGCAGACTGAAAAGAACTGATACAAGACTGGTTAACAATAGAAAGTACAATATAAGTATATGAGGGGTGTATCCCTGCTTTTCATCTCCACTTCTACAGCTTATTCACATGCATAATGCACGTATGGGCATTATACTTTCACTTTTAATTACATTTTCCTCAGACAGGCTTCTTATTCAGGCATACAGCAGGCTCACAATGGAACGTTCTTCCATTCTTAAGGCTTTCATTTTTCGTTTTCTGTATTTGCAGCTGCAGCGGGCAAAATTGACAAAGCACACAAACTGCATCTGCTTAACTTAAATTGTTTAAAAGCATTTTCTCTCTAGCATTTGTGTTTCAATTATCCACAGTAGACAAAGTTAACTGTGACGGTCTCCTGTCTGAGGCAGGGCTAAATGCAGTAAACAACAGTTCAGTGCAGAATGGAGCTGCGATTAAACAGTTGATCACTTTGAATGCAACTCCAAATCCTTTAATCAAGTGAAGTCTTCCAAACAAGACACCTTGTTGAAATGCAGCACATCTTGAGGTTGTTACCCCTGAGCGTTCCAAGCTGAATAATAACAATAGTGCATTTATCAGCGTGCTGATGCTAATTAGACTGTTGCATAAAAATGTGAATAATGTACAGTAATGTCCCTTATGCCTTGTCAGCTCCAGTTTCCTTTGTTGCTAACAATACTCACAGCTGTGATTTTTGGTTCTTTAATGTGAAAAAAGGCATCCTACTGATATAATAATTACCCCACAATAAGCTGGATCTCTGCAGGTAATCAACATGCATTCTGTAAATTCTCCTCTGATGAAACGACAGAAGTGTGGAGGGATGCACTGAGCGTCAAACGGCGGCTGCCATATTAAAGATTCTCGACTTCAAATCACAACACAAGGAACATAATTAAAACTAAACTGCAGAGTTTTCTGCTTTTTGATCTGGAATGCGTCACTGTCCAACTGTTCGCAACTGCATAACATCTGGGGAGTAAAGCACTCTTTAATGTCTGGCAGAATGGAAGAGAGGGCCTTTTGTTCCTCAACTTAATTCAGCTTCTATTTTAATTCGAGTTTGCTTTTTGTAGTGGCATATATGTTATCTCTGAAGTCTAATTATTTAGGCGTGGAACGACGGCTGGCACTTGATTTTTATCCTTTCATTCCAGCCCTAGCTGACATCCAGGACGAGCAGAACAGAAAGGAAAGCTAAATTCACAGTTTGTCTAATGTATTTCTCAGAGATAAGTCACTCAGTAGCAAACTCAAAATTTTCCCCAAATAAAACAGTAAAAGTATTTTTCACAGACAGAAAAAAAGGTGTGATTAAATTTTTGCTTGTACTTAAATCCTTTATATTTCATTTGTGATGCTAATGTCAAGTTCTAAATTGATCTAAATTGTGGGCGGGACTATTGGTGCAGAGAAAACCCTCCCTCATTTTCCGTCATCTATCTGTTTATACGCTGTCCTGCTAGCTTACAGCCCCTGACAACTCCGACCTAACACAACCAGTGCAACAAAAATGGTGAGAAACATTGGAGCTATCCAGCCGTATAGTTTAGAGCCAGATGACAGCTCAGACGAGGAAAACAAAGACATACATGGAGTCATCCACTAGTTGATACATCAGAATGGAGCGAGCTTGTGGCCCACTAAGCGTATTTTCTACATTACCAAAACTCTCTTTTCTAATAGCCTTTTTTCATCTGCTCCTGATTCACAACGACTTCAACAGAGAAATACTTAGAAATGCAATTTTAAGGCTTAATTTTCTTTATGTCCATTTTCAGAAAATAACCACAAGAACATGTTAAAACTGGAGCGGGTCTTTAATTTACAGTTTATTAAGGATTTTCCCTGAAAGTTATGCTCATGCTTGATGTGGAGTTTGTCCCACAGATGCATCTGTACCTTTAGACACAACACTGACACTCTCACACAAACACACACACACACACAAGCTCGGCAACAGGATTTTCAAGCGGGACATTTTCTGAGAGCGACACAGAGAAAATCCAAGAAAACTTTCATAAGAAACCTAAAAAGAAGAAAGCCACCCGCTGGAAGAGCAGAACATTTGAACAAACAGCAGTGGATCAAAGAGGGGATACAGTGTTGAGGTGAAGCACAGCTGGACACCAGCAGGGATCTAAGTGTGAGACCAGAGCTTTAAACTTGAGCAGTACAACACAAAAGTAAAACAATAAATTAACCTAAAGTTGAAATCATTATTCAATAAAAGAAAAGAATATTTAAATATATTTGTTTTATAACTTTTTATTACAGGAAATAGACAATTTAAGTTGATAAATGAGAAAAAGCTTATATATGCTGATAATAATTCTATGCATGATAAAAAGTAACTGGCTTCTACATATGGCATCAGGTTCTGGCTTTTTTTATATCACGCTGATTGTGTGCAAAAACAATGCTTCATAAAGCATTTATAAATATCTCTTTGCATATTTGATGTCCTGCAAAAGTATTATGTGCAGTGTGGTGGAAATAGTCTGGTTTCGATTTTGGGGACAAATCTTTTAAAAGAAGCTGAGCTGTCAACTGCATTTTTAAAGACAGCAACAATTTGTCTATTTTTGCCTACTTATAGACAGCAGGCAGTTACAGCTATTAAACAAAATATCAGGAAAAGAAACATCTGTTGAGTTAAATGACAGGGACTGATGATCCTGATGCCACTGACGCCACTTTCACATAAAATAATAGTTTTTCTTTAAGGCTTTAAAATCTGCTTAGCTGCATGAAAAAAAAAAAACTCCAAGAAAACCTAATCTGCTGTCCTTTTGTTTTTATGCATAACATGTAAAGTGAATTAAAATTTAATATGGAATCTTTGAAAATCGTGGCTACAAATACAGACAAAAAAAAAGTGTTTATAGTGATCAAATGACTTGGATAAATGTAGATGAGCCTGTATCTAATAAACTGGCTGCAGCCTTTAATGCAGTCTTTTTTTCTTTGTTCTCTCCATCTCAGTTTCTGCTTGAACTCTGTTTCAGCTGCTGAGATGTCAGCTTTGATTTCTCTTTTTCTGTGTAGCTGTTATTGAGTTTTTGTACTTAATTCAGTGTTTCATCACTGATCAATGTTTTATCACTGTTTTAGCCTGACAATTGAACAATTGCCTAACCAGTTTTTTTTTTTTTTCATGCTGTGAGCGGCAGACCCCTGAGGTTTACTGAGTGTAAAAAGCCTTTGAAATGCTGCTCACAATTTATGCCTGTTGGATGTTGACCTGCTCTGTCCGAACTCCATTTATTTATGGGTCTGCTTCTGTGAAGCCGTGTACAGTGAGGGAGGAATCTCCAATTTTTAACTTGGGGATGCTTTTCAAATCTTCCCACGTTAAGGCATTTGTAAATATTTGGCCTGAGGCTATTTTATTTAGACAAGGCATTTGATTTATACATAAAAATTTCCAATTACCTGTCAAGAGTTGAGTGAGCCCAGAGGAGATTTTTTTAATCATACAGCTCTATCAAACTCTGCAAATTTTGTTTAACATGAACAGCATTGCGCCTTCTGCCGCAGGGAAAGATTTACTCTTGAATTTTGTTTTATGTCTAAAATATTTTAAAAATCCATGCTTACAGAAAATATTAGTATAGAAAAAAAACTGTGAACATTTTTTGATGTATAGAAATGCAAAAACACCACATATTTACATCACCAAAATTCTAAATTTGAATAATGATGTCTGCCTTAGGGTTTTGCTATATATGGATATTAATACAAAGAAAGCATGTGCAATATGACCAACAAGGTAAACACAAATTTTACTGTCCATCGCATTATTGTCTGGGCTGTGGATCCCTCAGATTGCCTCATACTACTACAAGTTATTACTGAAGAAAAACAATGACACTGAAAGTTAGCTCCAATATCTTTTATGTGTATCTAAAAAATGTTTTATCATCAAAGCATCATGACTGTTTAATAAAATAACTGCCACATAATTGAATTGCCACATAGATACTATTACAGGAAAGCAGAATAGGTAGCAACACCAAAAAATGAAATGCTTTTGACTTCCAGACTGAAGCAAACATAAAAGTAAAAGTCTGCTTCATATTGCTTATGACTGTACATTAGATTGTTGTTGTTGTTTTGGCTTGTATGGCATTACATACTTCTACAAGACCCAGAATGAGAAATTCTCCTGCCTGGTGACAGAAAGACCTTTTCCTCTGCAGGCAATGTTTAGGTGATTTATCTGCACAAATTATTGCACTTCAGATGTCCTTGTACTCTTTTATGTTGTTTCAGTGTTCAGAGCTCCTTCACCAGCTGTTTATAACAACAACGTATTGTTCAAACTGTAGCCATAGTGGTAGATTGCTCTCCTCCTCCGCTTACCTTCTACACGGCCACCCCAACACTTGACCAATCTGAATATGGGGTGATAAACGGCAAAATTACAACGACAAGCAGATCTGGAGGGGGGGGGTCCTGAGGAGTCAGAAACAATGGCTGGCTAATAAATACATGCTGCAAGTCTTTGGCATACATTCCAGAGCAACCATGTTTCATTCCTGTTTTATTGAAATTATTTTGACATAACAGCAGGGTTGTTTGCTTTAGCCACAAGCTCTTCTTTGCTCACGTTGCTGCACTGCTTTGTTTCCCTTCTGTCATCGCGACTGTCACGCCACACTTTGTGTGCTTTAGCATTTCAGCCACTAGCATCTAGATAAGGCAAGGACATAAAAGCCCATGAGGCTGCAGCTGATGGGAGGGAATATTTTACTGGAAGACAAATTGGAAATGATACTTGGAAAGGCAACAGTCTATTGCATTGCAGTCCAAGTAATCTTTTTGTAATACTGTGCAAGATGATATCTATGAGACGGTAAATCTTCCATATACTGTGCATCTGTCATATGTAACGCACAAACACAATTTTTTTCTCAATTACTTATCCAAATACATGGCCTTGATTTTTCAGGAAACTACTTTGGGCTGTGTTCTTGCTTGTCTGTGGCATAATGTTGTGGTCAAGTACAAAACTAGCATTTGCCCGATCCGCAGGTGGTCACAGCTGGACTCCACCGTACCATTTCTAAATCTATTTCACAAAGATATTACAGACGTCTGAGCTCCTGTCATATATTTCCTGTTCTGTCTCATCAGTGGATGGAATGATGTCTGGCTTTACAAACAAAGCAGGTATAGGGCCTCTAAATAAAGCATGAAATTGACAGGATGCCTGTGTAAGTGAAGAACCACAGACACGCCGCACCATGGGGCGGCGCACAGGTACAGCTGCTCACCTTCCGGCTGCCTGGCTCCCATTTGGACTTCCATTAAAGCGTCTCGCAGTCTGAGTCCATACTTTTAATGCAGAAAATGACTTTATTTTCCATTATGAGAACCACATTTAAAAATCTGCCTACACAAAGAGCTGCTTATTTTTCCGCCTCAGCATGGATCAAATTTGCATACATTGGCCAACTGAAGACGAAGAACTTCCCCCATTTCAGACATTTTGGTCATGGTGGTGTTCAAAAGTGGAATAAAAAGGAGTAAGCAATTTACTTCACTATACGTCAGCTTTCAAAACCTCCTTGACAAACCTCAACACGTAAGCACTTTTAACCCTGCGGATTATTTGGTGACTGCTGTGTATATTGATGAAGAAAATGTGTGTGTGTGTTTCTGTCAGTGTTCTGCTTCAAGGTGCAGAACACAAACCCGCTGCAACACATAGTTCAGCCTTTGACTCACCAGGGAACTGGTAGCTGTAGCTGGGTGCGAATCCAGTGTATCCACGGCCGTACGTTGCAACAATATTAGGGTAACCTTGGACAAAGAGGAAAGATAAACACAAAAGTTATGTTGAATTATTTGCTTAAAGCTATTAAAGAAAAAAAAACATAATTAATGTGAGATTTGACACAGTTCAACAAAAAAATTCTAAAACATAATACATATAATATTTTCATTCCTGAAGAGTGAAAAGAAACACATTTAGGAAAATTTATGAAATATTTTTTTTTACCTATAACCACACTGACTGAAAATATGCAATAAGATGAAAAAAATCTAGTTTTTAAAAGTTGAGACATTTTTAAAACTTAGAATACTGTTTTTCAATAATAAAACATAATTCTAGCAACTCATTTAGTCAGCAAAATGCTTTTATAACTTATGACTGCAACTATAAAACTAGAGCCCATATTATACAGAGCGCACCTTGAAGAAAGGCAGGGAGATGATTTAAAATCCAGCCGTTGCACGGGTGCTTTAATCCTACAAAATGCTATACAAATGAATCAGCTTGTTTCATGTTAACACATTTATAGTAAATCAAAGGAAAACTTAGAAAGTTAATTACCAGGACCTTTAGAGATGTTTAGATTATCTCATTTTTACCCATATTTGGTCACCACCATCATTTGGAAAAGTTCTGAGAGCTAAAGTCGAACAAAAAACACAATTAGTATTACCATTACTAATGACTTCTGTGTTTAATATCTAGTTTTGTTAACCATATGGTCAAGTGGATTGTGGGAAAGCTAATGGCCAGCATGCAGCTTGTTGCTATTATTTTGCTGTTTTAATGAGTACTTGGTGGCTGTACCTTTAAGGCTGTATTTGTACCACTGTTGGTTGGTGCTGACCATGCTGGTTCCTCATCTATAATTAAGTACATGCAAGTCTTCTTCTCTGGTAGCTTTGACATAGCCAACCATCTACTCAATGATTATTTTGTGATTGGTTGATCAGTCCCTGGATTTTAACAGATTATATTTTGGATTTATTTTAATGCTGAACAAAAAAAAGGAATCTCTGTGTTGTTTCTACTAGTTTCAAAGTCACTTCCTGCAGTAGAAGAAACATCTGGTCTGTCTTTTATGTACCAGTACACTTTCTATGGAAAACAATAAAATATTAATCATTGAGGTAGAAATGTTTATACATACAGCGCATGCAAGTTTTTTTTTATTTTTTTCCCACTATATCTTAATTAAAAATACAACAAAAGACCTTTGATAAAGGTTTTTTACGTTTTCTAACGACTGTTTCAGTTTTTCTATACATGTTTTATAACTGTTATTCATATGAATAACAGTCAAAAGTATATTCGCAGTAATTCTTTCGCTAACTAAAACAGTGTCCGTACTTCTGATGGTCCCCAAATGTCCCAGTTCTGTCAACACTTAAATGTTTTTCAGTAAATTCTGAAGCAAAAGCCCTCACGTATTTTTAAACCTCTATGTTCCTCTTGCTTGTGTTTTTTTCAATAAAGTATAAGTCTGAGAAAATTATTAGAATCTATTTTTGTACTTTTCTTATCAATGTTTGGCCACATTGCTACTTTTTCTTAAACGTCACTTTTTTCTTCCTGTAATGTGAATGCTAGCTAACAGAGATGAACACAACTCGCTTTAGCTAAAATTTTCAGAAAAATCAAATATTTACCATCTGAATTTATACAGCACTATTTTATCCTATTTTGTATCAACACTAATATTTGATTTGTGTAGCAAAATAAATGACATTAGTTGATGCTGCAGCTAAATCTGGTCACACAGTACAAGTCAGCCAAGCCAAGTAAGTCACTTGCCCCTGTGTTCAATATTTGCATATTTGTTTTGTGTTCACAGCTCCAATCTCTGATTTATCGCTTGAAAATAAATTACATTTCTTTTAACAAGCACTAATCTCTTTAATGTTACTTCATTTTTCTCAGAATTATATGAGTCACAAAAACCCAGGGATCTTCATGTTTGCAGTAGGGTCCATGTGTAAACATTGTTTAATGTTGCATGTAAGTAATAACTGCACTTAAAGATACAGTTGTCATCTAGATTTATTGGTTAACATGAACAAAGTTTAACCAGCGATTAAATGAAATTGAAACACAGCATTTGTCTTGCTACAGTAACCTTTAAAGTGTCGTACATGGTAAATTATGGAAATTATAAGCCTGTGCATCAATCTGTTTGACCACAGCAACGAATAAAGGAACCTGGCTCAGAGTTGGAGGAAAAAATATACCTGGAAAATCTTTAATAAAGTAAGTTGGAAGGAACTTAAAAACTTAAATTGTACTAAAAGCACTGCATTGGCATGCAGTTGGTATTTTTTTTGCTGCTGTCCAAGAAAGACAGTTTTCTGGCTTGTTACTTGTGTACATAGATTTCTTGGGAATTTCTGAACTGTTTTATGATGTCATGTCAATTTTATATTTTGTTTTACTATTATTTATTGATCATCAATATCATCTCTCTTTTTAGTTTGATATTAGTATAGAAAATATGTTTCTTCTTTAAATGTGATTCAATATTCCAGTCATAAGCAAAATTAGAAAAAGCATTGTATTAAAGTAAGTGTCATCATTTTATATGGTCTGTTTATAGGTAGCATGTTTGTACTTATTCTAATGTCTGCAGCTTCAAAGAGTCAGCATCTATTTTGCATTCATACAAATTCTGGTGCATGTATACAGGTTAAGTACGTGAGCGAGAGGTGTGAAGTTGCTCTGTTCTGTATGCTTCAGAGCCAGACAGTGCCAGCTGGAATCAGAAAGGTTAACCTTGGTCATAAATATCTAATCAGTGTTTGCCGTCCATGAAAAAGTTCAATTTATTCCTGACCCAATGGGAAAATGCTTCAGCAAGAGCCTTTCTCACAGACAAAACGAAATTCCGCTCCGAGAGGTGGAGAGGGGAACCTTAACCTGGTGTGGATGAAGAGGGACAGGGGCTACACCAGAACAAAATAACAGTTCTCATCATCTGCTGATGAGAAGTCATCACTAGGAAGCTACAGATGGATAGCTCTCAGAAAACCCCTTATTGTTTGTTTTGACTGAAAAGAACTGTGATATGATAAAATGAAAAGCCATTGCATTCGGCAAAGCATTGGGTATTCTGTGTTTAATACTGTCTTATCCTCACACCAAACAAAAGCCAGGTTCAAAGTGTTGACTTATATCCCAGATCCTATTCTTTTTTTTCAATTGTATGAAATGGTAAAAAACTGCACTGCTATACAAAAGGTTTTCAGGTTTGCAGAAAGATGTAGGTTTTGAAGAAGAAAACAACACAGTTACACGAAACTACTTTGAGGTGCATAAACATAAGCTAATATAGTATCTCATGGGGGTGTAAACCAGTGGGAGTAAAGACGACAACCTGCTCCCTCTCCTTCTTTTCAGTAAATGAAGCCTGCTATTGTGTCGGGCCTTGTGCTGGCCTTAGTGCTCTTATTTGCCTTATTAATATGCATGCTAATGTACCTATTTTATGGCTCAACAGTTCTGATTCACTTTAAAATCAATTATCCATCTGGTGCACCCATACCTCGCCCAGGCTCAAACGTGTATTAATTTCAGCAAACATACATCGGCACAACACAATAAAGATAAATGCCTCGATTAGCGGCAGTAAACAAAGGAGCTAGGGATGGCCTAATGAGATTTGGCACAAAAGGAGCTTACACTTTCTTAAATAATGAGCCTAGGGTCCTTTTTTACAAATGCAAATTATATAAAGGAATGTTTCGCTGTCCTTGTTCCAGTTTCATTTAGATAAGGGTGTCTCCAAACAAGTTGGCTGTTAATATTCTCACATGAGCACATCACTGCTTCTCTGCCTGCCATCTCCCAGTGGAAGGCAAGAGTGCTCTCCTCCTCCCAGACACATTAGAGTGTAATAAGTTTTGAAAAGTTCACTGTGCTTGTTAAATACTTCCAACAGATGAGATGGAACGGAGAACAACTTAAATAGAGTTGACAGTTGCACTTGCCTAGACTTACCAACACTTTTTCCACCAACAACAAGAAAGGTCAAGCCTTTAACGGCTCTAACAGTTTGAGCAACTTTATGCCGACAAATAAACAAATACATGGACGACTAAAAAGAAATGTGCAGGCCCCAAAATGTAACAATGAATCTTCCAGGAAAACAAAAAACCTAAACAAGCTGTGAAAGGCACAATCATTTTTCCATGCAGCATTAAAGATGACATTGTTTGTGTGATAAAAATGCAAAGCGTTCTCTTTGCATGCACCTGCTTCAGCGCGGGGTGGGAGGGGCTTCCCTCTGAGGGCAAAATAGGCAACTTATAACCAGATGTCTCCTTTGCTTTTTATGGGAAAAATCTTTTAAATGATGGCAAATCCATTTGGTTTTTCCATAGAATCAAATTATGCATATAGAATATGAACGGCAAATAGATAGCTGAACAGATAGATAGTCGGGCAGATAGATAGGTGTGTGTGTGTGCAGTGTTGTTAAATAAAAAGGGACACAGGCATGAGCCCGATGGTAATGAAGAGGGGTGAGCTAGCAGCTGAGGTCCCCGTAGATGAGATCTCTCACTGACATGTGTGTCCCCTTCATTACCCATTAAGGGGGGGCACAGTGATGAATCCTTAATATGACATTACACCAATTTTCCTCTTCATTTAGCCTGCTAATGTGCTGGTCTGCTCCTATATGCCCAAGGGCTGCCAGCACCAGACTCAACCAGAAATAGACCACAGTAGCCACTGGTTGCACACCTTGAAGAACCCTAATTAGGGGCAGCACTCACCTAATGGGGCTTTCAAGAAAGAAGTCTGCAATTCCTGTTTTTTTTTTAAACCCGAGGAAAAATAATGACTGAATGCTAGAGATGTCCCGATCATGAAATTGACCCAAACACCTAGTTTAAGGCTCGATTGAAATTGAATGTTGTTGTATCCCAATCAGGGAGCTCTATACATTTTAAGCTTATTATTACAAATAAACACTCTAGAAGAAGTGACATATTATAAACAGATAACAACATTTTATTGTTGTAAAGTTCTAGTTTGAGCAACTTTACTGAAACAGTTTTTGGTAAAGTCAGCAAGTGGTTCACTGATTCTGAATTCTGGACTCAAAAACTATTTTAATATACAATTTAAACTGACAGTAAGTGTCTCTTTCCACTTGTCTTACCTCAAACAACAGCCTACAAAGGCATTTCAAAAGAAAAAAAGATCCGTTTTTTATTTTTTTAAACGGGAACGGCTCTCTCTGCGCTGCCGAGTCGGCTGCCAAGGGAACGTCTACAAAGTACAAGCTCTGGGAAAAAGTGATAAAAAAGTAAAAAAAATCATAATCTCCCCAAAACCATCAAAACTAATAAATGCTTACATGGATATGAGCTAGTCATGAATACTTATCATCATATTCATGCAACAACTAAAATATTTAATATAAGCACAGGCGTATAATTTCCAATATTTTAAAGGTGATATTTCACGTATGATCAAAAATGTTCAGCAGTTTTGAAAATACTAAAGCTACAGTCACCTATCTTCACTAGTTAAAAGTTAATTATTTTTTCTGGTTGATTAGTTGCAGCCTTTTTTGTTTTTGTTCAAGCTACTTCACAGAGGTGCTTTGTTTAAGTGTTAAATGATAAAATAAGGTTAATAAAACAAAAATCAGTTAAAACCTGGATATATTTATTAAAAATGTTCATTTTTTAAATGTGTTGCAAAATTATTGGATCGGCACTTGGTATCAGCAGATACTCAAAATTAAATGACTTGGAATCAGATCAGAGCCCAAAAAAAACCTAATCGAGCCTCCCGACTGATCACTTCTGCAAACAGGCCAGTGTGCAACTCACTCAGCATGCCCATCCCAAGCATGAAGGCATCCATGGTGTAGGGCAGACCCCTGGCTCGCCCTCGTGTGCCTGGCGGGAACATCACCTCCTTGGGCTGGGCCTTCTTACATTCTACCTATGTGGACAGACAAACACACATAAAGACAAACCATTAGAGTAGGTACACAAGCAGACAGCTCTGACAAGGCTGCCTCAGCTCTTAAAGGCGCTTTTCTATTTGACTTGCACACATTTAGATGTTTTCCGTAGAGAAAAACACAAGTCAATCTGGGCAACTCACATTTTAGAGGAAACTCTCAAAGGAAATCTTTCAATCATGCTTCTGCTGCATTAAAGCAAAGGCTATTGCTCCAGCGAGCGTGTGCCCAGAACCTCAGGGAAATACGAGCTAAATAATTTTCCAGAGTTTTTAAAGACATCAAGGTGGGAGAAGCCGTGTTCTCCTGTCCCATGTTGTGATATTATGTCCTGTCTTTTAGAAGGATTTTGGTTGTGTTTATACAGCCTGATCACCAAAGCTGCACTAGTGTTGAAGAAAAAACAGATCCTACTGACTTCAACTTGCTTTAAACCCTTTTAGAGGGGAAAGTTTCAAACTCCTTTTTTTCACTTTATAAATATATATAAAAAAAGAAGTTTAGAACGTGTATTGTTCTCGGACAAGAGCCCCCTGTGTGTGACAGTCCAATTCCACCCGCGACACCCATCTCTTTCCATTTTTTCCTTCCCTGTGACTCTTACAAATACACATTTGTTCATCGCCCATCTTCCAAAACTGACATTCTATCCTCCTACACAGAAAGTGAGGAAGGTGACAGAAGCAGACGAGGGAAGGGAGGAAAATGAGAGCACTGTTTACCAGGTATCTACTCTTTCTGTAAGAATTATGAAGAAACAAGCGGTTCACAAGTGTGACATGGCATTGTGTCTGGTGGTTGTTCTTTGCTAGGCTGAGTCTGTTCACCAAACTGCACAATCTATTTGCTCCACTGCCTGCTTGGCATTAACCTGTCCATCTGTTTGTCTGTGTGCCTCCTGGCTCTTGCCTGCATCTCCCTACTGCCTCCACTTATGGAGGGCTTTCTCCGTGCTGCTTTTCACATGTCAGCCCGGCCTGCTGCACAGGCTGCTGTGCGGATGCAGCCTACTCCTCAATGAAGCTCCGGCCTGCCGTCGCTATAAATAGGCATGTAACTCTGATAGGCATTGCTATTCCCTCGTACGCTCAAAGATTCAGAGTGGTAGACACAACACGGTTTTGTAAGATGCCAAAATGAAGAAAAACCTCCCTTGAGAGGCCTGCGTGTGAATCAATAGTGTAACAAGCTCTATACACTACACCCAGCAGAGAGCAAGACATGTAGAAAAGAAGCACTAATGAAAAAGGCTTCCATCACAGAGTGAAAGTTGCTTCCTTGCAAAGCTGTGATTTGTTGCTGTTAGCAGCACTTTTATTTGAAGCAGACCAAGTAAAGTACACAGTTCCCTCACCCACTTTGTAGCTGTCACAGCTACTTTGCCCTCCCAGCTCGCTTGCTATGGTTTGACATTGTGCTGAAGAGAGCACCGGCACACTTTTCATCAAAGAATGACTCCTGGCATTGAAGTCTGAGCCAGCGGAGGCATGCGGGTGTGTTGGGAGTCTCTGGATTTTCATATGTTTACATGGCAGGGTGATAAATATATTACAAATGTGGCACTGTCTTACCACTGTCCTGCTCTAACCCCAGCTGCAAGTCTGACGCCCAGGTAGTCTGCTGCAGGTAAAGTACAGCAGGGTGTGAGTCATGCCTGCATGCTCTCTGATGTAAGTCTTTGATATTCAGGATGAGAACTACTTGTCATGGATTTAAAACCAGGGACCTCGTTGGTGTGAGCGTGTGGGTGTTCACCTGCTTCAGACATGCAAAAGTGGGTAAGCCAGGAGCTTTCAAAAATCAGCTAAGTTGAAGAAAAAGGAAAAGAAAGGACACAGAAACGATTCACAGACTGTCACTGAAGAACTACAAAGGGTTCAACAACTGTGAGGGCCAAAATTCAAATTTCATCAAACGGAAAGTTTCACAGACTGAAGCCTTTGTCTCATGAGCAGCTGAAGGTTTTCATTTTAAGTAGAAGTATTTCTCTCAAGTACAGCTTGTTTAACTTGTCAAAAACCCTCAAATTCATGAAGCAAAATGACATTTTCAAAATATCATGATCCACAATGGAAGTTATGAAAGGAGGCATTTTTGCGCCATTGGGATCCATCGAGAAAAGGGACACCCTAATAACTTGCTTTGACGTTGTTGTCAGGAAAGTTATACCCTTCAATGCAAAAATAACAGGCAGGAGTTCTAAGAGCCTCCAACACAAAGGTAGAACATGAAAGTGTGGTGAGCGGGGAAGTAGGCCCCAGCCACATAGTTTGACAAGATATCGTTATTTCAACACAAACGCCTTCAACATGCACTGAGAGGTTTGAAGTCTGCACTCTGAAGCAATTTTGAAGAAAACGGAGCATTTTTAATTTACTTTTTACTTTCAGTGTAGACACCAGCAGGCAGTATGTTACATAATGAAATAAAAAAGGCAATGGTAACGCACTTCACTATAATTTTTGCAACAACATGAACAATTGACCATGACAGGAAGACAATTGACTGTGTTAGACTAACTGAACTCTTTTTTTCTAAAAAGAATGAGCCAATTTTTTTTCAAAGGCACTTACTTGGGTTTTATCCAAATATCCGTGGAAAGTTGAAGTCTTAGTCACAACTGCCCTTACAGGTGGATACAGGCTGCCTGCGAGCGAAAAATGGGCAACCCTGTATGCATGTGGACTCACAAAGTATCAAAGTTCATGGAGCGCTAGGTGAGCCCGTAGAGAAAATATGTTCACATAAATGTTTTTCTAAGGGCATGTTGCGGGCCACAGGTCGTAGTGAACCCATACAACAGGTAAGGGTAAACAAGGGTGTAGTAGGTGGGATGCAGGGGTGTCATATGGATTTTTCATTTTTTCAACCCCCCAAACCCCTTGCACTGCACAAGGGGCCTGTTAGTGCTGTTCAAGTGATAAATGTGTCCCCCTTGTGCACAGCCTGACTGTTAGAAATGAAAACATTAGACAATCAGTGTAGTTTGTGTAGACATCCTATGGGCCTCCCACGGGCACCTACCTATTACCTGCACCCACTATGCATGCAGCATTTGTACGCGGTCAGTGAACACACAGTGCGTGCACCTCACTAACAATCAAGGGTGGTGTATGATGGCATCACTCATACAATATAAGTGCATGTAACTCACATTAACCTCAAAAATACTTGACTACACGCACGACAATCCTATATTCCATTTCTATTACATCCCTTGGGTTGGCTGTACGAGCTTTAAGGGAACTGCAAGACAAACTTTCAGCACCCGTATGACTCAACCCCCCATACAGCTGCATGTGACTAAGGCTTTAACAGTGTAGTCAGAAAACTCTATTTATTACCGGGAAACTCATGCTTATTCTAATGCTTACACATTTATTCAGCAAACCTCTGATTCTGAATGATTAGAATTACGAGCAATGCAACATAAAAATGTTGATACACAAAAATAATATAAACATTCTTCTGATTAAAACATGTTTATCGATAAAAAGTTCTTTATTCTTAAAAAAACAGGAAATTGTAGAAATTCACCACAGATGTCAAAGAAAGAAACAAAATAAGGCAAAAATCAGAGCTTGTGTTTAAATTTGACAAGCATCGTATTGGCAAAGTGCACACGGTTTTATGTAGTTCTGTTACAAACTGTTGCACAGCATAAAAACATAGAGGTTTCCACTTCCAGACTGACTGTTTATCCCCACAATGCCTTTTCTCTAAAGCAGAATGCAGCATGAAGTGTGTCTCATTATGTTTAAAAGACCATTTCCTTGAATGGTGCAGTATGTATCAAGCTCAGTGAAAAAGTTTGTGGACACTAATAGTCAACTAATAATATAAAGATCCCATAGATAGCTATAACACAAGTCATTCAAAGTGCGCTTACAGTCCTTAAATAAATCACAATATTGTTGGTGAAGTGAAGTCCCTGTAAATATTTCATCTATTGTATTCGTCTGAGACCCGCTTCTTTCTTTTACCTTGTGTGGAAAAATAACCACAAAAATGAATAGATTTTTTAAGACGAAATGTTTGTTAATTTAAGCTATTTTTCTTACCAAACCACTTACATTTCAGTGATAAAGATACAGATTTGTGTCTTTTTCAGGAAGGTTACTTTTGTAATTAAGCAAATTAGCTCGATTGGTTTTAAATTATGACACACACTAGTAAAAATAAGCTCATTCATTGTAGTAATAGCCCACAGATGAGGAAGAAAAACAAACAGCCCGTTTTGTATTTAATGCACAAACGCTGATGCAGACCAGGGAGGCAGGCCAGTTGTGACCTTTTCAATACATCTCCCATCTATATTAACCTTGTAGGTAAAACGGGGAGGCGTGGGCGGGATAGACTGGCAGTGACTGTCCTTCAGGGACGAGCGCTGGGGGAGTGATGTGTGTGTGTGTGTGTGTGTGTGTGTGAAGAAGAAGTACAGCTCCTATTAGCTTTAGCAGTGAATGGATTCCATCAGCCGGCTGGCAGACAGAAGAAAGGAAACGGTGTGTGATTCATTTACTCCAGCTCCCACTCCGAGTCCAACAGTCAAAACACACAGATTGAATAGTTAAGGATTGTCACAGGTCTGACTGTCCAATCTATGGTCTGAAGGTGGGAGATTACAGTTTCAGAGAGAGAAAAAAACTTTTCTAGCACCAGTTAATAGGTGGGCTATTCAAAGAGTGAGATAAATGAAAGAAATCAATTTCCCTGAAACTGACTTGAATTAGAAAAAAAAAGAAGTCAAACAGCTGAGAGATGTTCTAAATATGTCATCAGAAGCATCTGGACATGATGGAAGAAGAACATCAATAATTCCTGTGACTCCAAAGACTCTATTATTCTTGTGTTGATGGACAATAAGAAATTCAGGACAGTTGGTAAATATAGATGTATGATGATAGGAAATTTTACAAAAAAGCCAAACGATGCCTTCAATGACCAAATATCTTGCACAAGTCATTATGCCTGATGATTTCTCAGCGGGAATACAGTATATAAAAGGTAAGGGATGGGAGGTCATTCTGAGGCTGCGTGCGCCCTGTGGTGCCTGCTCTGCTCTCTTATCGCGCTTTTAAACGGCAGGACGAGATTGTCTCCATGCACACACTGAGACTCATTCAAAAGTGAGACTATGATCATCAGCTTGACGTCAAATGGCCCCCATCACTTCCTCAATCAGCAAATCTGAACATCAGTGAGCTTTTACGGGGCATCTTGGTGAGCAGAGTGCGAAGTGGATTTCCACAGCCCTTCATCCCTCAAAGCTTTACTTCTTCAATGAAGGATAAACATCCAATTACTTACAGTCCAGGACTTGCAAGGCAGCGCTCCACGAGGGACTGCAAATACTCCGAGGGGTGGTCCTGCTCCCTTATTAGCCACTTGATGTTCAAAGACTATTAAAAATGTACACACTTAAAAAAATATTTTCTAAGAAATTTTCAACAACCCAAAGACCTAACTAAGCCTTTTCTCTGAAGAAATCTCCTTCCACCATACTGTTGGCAAGTCTATGCTATAGCTGTAACCCATTGTGTGTACGGCTGATTTGGAAAATGTCAGATCAGGACCACACACAAACAGCTTCCCCTTCACAGCTTCAAACTGTTCTGCTTGGTGCCAGCTCAACTAAGGCTTTTGCAAACTTAGTAGCTGTTGCACTCACACAATCAGATGCTGGGCCTTTAATATGAATCCTTACCAGAGCTACTGTAAAATGTTTGATCTGTGCAGACTCATAAAAAAGAATCCTCCAGGTTACTGGGGGGGGTCAGATTTACACAAATATTAGGCCACCTGATCCCTACCTACCCCACATACCTGACTGAATGGGATTTCTGTCATCAACTACCAATGTCTTCTGTTTAAAATCGTAAGATTAGGCTGATAAATAAACACTGTCCACTATTTTCCTCATATTATCCATACTGCTTAGTGTCAAAAAGTGGGGTCTAACTCAGGCAATGAATGAATTGAGGGGTCACATGACCCATTGGTCATGTGGTTTGGCCCATTTAATGCCTTATGAACTCTAGTAATTTCTAGAAACATATTCACACATCAGCATTTCTCAAAATGGGCAATACATAACACAGTGTATTCTGACAGCTATTGGAACATGCCCAATAACTTCAGAACCAAGGATTTCACAATCTATTGACAATTAGGAGGCAAAGAGATCATTTAAATCATATTTTGAATAAAAAAGAACTCAAGACAATCACAGAAATTCCCCTTTAGTACAGCTGTCATTGATTTTAAATGTAGCCACAGATGTGAAAATAATAATTCAAATTCTGAGTATCTCAACTCTTACTTTACATTAAAGTAAGAGTTGCCCTGTTTGTGTATATAGTCTGTTGAAAGTGGTTAACCATATAACACAGTTAAGTAAGACTAGTCTAATAGGAATGATCTTACATGAATTGGATTATAACAGCCACAAACTGGTTTTGTTTTGAATTTATGTCAACAGATCTACTTCATGTTGAATTTAGAGTTTGAACCAAGGAGGAATCGAAACTCAGATTCAGTCATTTGACAGCTTTTTATTAATTTTTTTTTTACTACTAAACCTACATTTTCCCAGTATCAGCAGGAATCTGGATCAAAGCTTGTGTTTCTTTGTCAAAGAAGTTATGCATTTACTGGCAACTATTATGTTTGACTGCATTAAAAGCAGAGCACTTAGTGTAACATTAACAACAACAAGCCATTTAGGCAAAGACCTTTTTATACTGTCAGACAATTTACAATAAATTATTAAAGTGAGCAAAATTTGCAAGGAGCAGTACATTAAATTATAAAACATTATGCATTTTGATCGATCATTTAACATCAGTGTCCTGTAAACAGGCGGGTTAGATCTCTTTTTCATAAAGGCAAATATTTCAAAATAAACTTAGATACAATATTTTTTTTTATTTAGAAAAACATTTCCTTGACATTTTTAGGAAGTAGTTAGAGATTTTCTGCAGATTAAGACTCCTCCAGCTGTTTTAGTCTTTCCATGATCTCAGATGGGCTCCATAATATTTTGGGTCAAGGGCCGTCTGTGGGGCAAACCATCTGTTGCAGGATTGCTTTCTCTGGAGGATCTTATCTTTTAATCAGCTTTGGCCTACACAATGACTTAAGGACTGACGATATCTCTGGTGGTTTTTCACATCTAATAGAAAATAAAGAAATCTGTTTTTGCTGTGATGCTTTTTCTACTTTTTATATTTTTTGTAATCAAATTTTCAAAATAGCTTAAAAGATTTTTTTAAAGCATTGTCACTCCTGTTTCCTGTTTTTAAACCTTGTAGTTTATTTTCTGAGATGTATATGGTTCTTAAGGAAGGGCAAGAACTCTGCCCTCAGTGTTTTTTTTAAATAACTTAACGTCCTACTTTCCTTTTTTGTCTATCATTACCTCACTCATAATTAGCTTCCCAGTTTCCTTTACTCCCCAGCAAACTCTGTTTAATTTTGACTTCTGAGTATTCTGGCTTTGCAGTTCTCTTTGGTTGTTTCAGATTTTTTTAAAATAGATGGTTCGCTCACCCCTGTGGCCTGGATTTGGGTCCTTCCTCTGCCCCCACCACCACAACAACAGAACAGTTTTATTCTGTGCTCATGTTTTCTGGCTTAAAGACCAATTGTGTTTTTGCTGTTTTTAACATGTTCTTGTGGCATTTTTCTGACGATTGGGGATCATATATGAAGACAATTAAGATTAAATATCTGAATGTTTCTTTATCTAAATTGTTGTGAATCAGTAGCACACAAGAAAAATGCACTCAGAAGAAGATTTTAGTTGTGACATAGAAGTTACAAACGGTGGGCCAGAAGCTCCCAGTCCCTCACCTTTCTAATGCATCCACTCGTAGACGACTAGATCCACAGACGTCCAAGCTGGGATCTGGCTAGTAACTGTACGGCTGGGTAGTTCCAACATTCCTCACCATTTTTGTTGCAGCAGTAATGTTAGTTTGGGGGTGAGGGGCTGTAAGCTAGAGAGTGTTTAAAGAGATGGAGGATGAGAAGTGGGGGTGGGCTTACAATGCACCATTGGTACGTCCCACAACTCAGAGGCAGACTTCTAATGAACTCCTGCCGCTCTGCAGAAACTATGTACTAGAAAACAACACAGCTTTATTGATTTCGGCAAAAACAGCATAATCATAATTAAAGAATCACTGGGAACACTTTTATTAGAGATAAAAAGATAGTAGTGGGTCTTTAACTTATCAATTATGTCTCATCACTCGCACTGTTGTTTACTTTTAGAGATCAAGTACAGCCAGACATCGCATAATAAACAGGCACAGCAATGACATCATAAATAGATAAATGAGACGTTTTTATTATAGGAAAAAAAGGGAAACACTGGCTTCGTTGGAATGACATGAATGACACCTGCATACAGTATTTCAGACCAGTCACAGCAGAAGCAGGACTAACCAATAGAACATCTGTTTGGGAATTTAATTTTTATTTAAGTTATCTTATTTTCCAGAAAACATTTGAATGTCCTATTGCTATGACTCACTACATCTTATTAAGAACATTACCTCCAAGAGTTTCATTTTAATGCCACCCCGCTCTCTCATCAGAGTATGTGATGGATCGTTTTACAAATTAGCTGTATATGCAAAATAAAATGGTGCGTAGTTGAAAAAAATCTTTTTTTTCCCCTTGTAAATTAGATTTAACAACAGTTTCTTTACTGCACCAATGACCTGTGTGTAAAAAATAAGATCAATCCGTCTTTTGCCTATTGATTTCTACTCCAAAATATTAACTGCTTTTAATACAAGGATAACAGATGGTGTTGCTAAAGCCTGTGTCAACATTGACGCAGAGCCCTGGAGGGGATGATCAATACTTTAATCACATCTTTACATTTCCAAAAGCAGGAGACGTCAGAGCAGCTGATGGGTAAGATTATGAGACTCTTGCAAAGCAGGACCTTGGTTTTAATTATATATGTTGAGGTAGTCACGCATAGAAAGAGCCCGCTTTTGAGAGTCGGGCATCAACATGGTGTGACGGGTCACTTAAAAGTTCAGTCACTCACATCTGAGTGGGCACTGACCCACGGCACTGCCAGAGCTCTTGAGAGGAAGGACAAGGAGAAGGTGGGGTGTCCTGCTCATCCACAAGCCTCCCAGGCGGGGTGGAATTTCTGTCCGCATCAATTATTCACAAACCATCTCAGATAACACTCATGGCAGGATGGATGAGGTCTATTTCTGTATGGTACTTTATAAGGAAGAAGACAGGAGACATTTTTTACTTTGTGCGCTAGTCCTTCAGAAACCGAATAACCAGCACTGTCCTATAATTTAAAACACTTCTGTGGCTCAGAAAAATGCTTTCACAAACAAATTCTTTTTTTTTCTTCACTGATATTCCCAGATGTCAACACTTTGTAGAACATCTGAGGGTCATATTTATTTCCTGTATCCAGATAGACTGACTGTACTGTAGGTTTTGTCAAGAGGGAGCCTTAAAAGGTGACAAAAGCATCAGAAAACTGGAACTTGTGCCGTCCTTCCACAACGTGCTCTTTCAATATTTCTCTTACTTTCTTTAAAGGTTTCCAGAATGGTTTTCAAGTCTGTTTTTCTTTGTGTGCTGCTGTTCCTAGAATGTAAGTATGCAAAAGCAGGAGATTTTTGCAGCTGTGTGGCAGATGTCAACCAAGAAAATGTCAAAATGCACAACAGTGCATCAACATCGCGGCTGCAAGGGAAAGTAAAGTTCCACAAAGGAACCAGGTGCTTATTTTACCTTACAGCCTCCCCTCAAGAAAAAGAAAAAAACATCTAAATATTGAAGTCTTTTTACCTTTCTTTATTTTTGCAAGCAGCAACATGACAGCAAGTTTAAGGCTATATTCCCAGACTCCGGTCTAAAGAACTTTATTGATTTTACCCATATATTTGTCAAGTGATTGTAATAAATATTAAAACAACATTTTTAGGACATCATAATGTAGGTCGCTGAAACTACATTGCTATATTCTAGGGATGCAACAATTCACTTTTCCAACGATTCGGTTCAAACCTTAATTTTTGTGTCACGACTATGTTTTGATTTGGTATATGATTTGGTATTATGAAACAACAACACAACATTCAGAAAAATCCTTTTTTTAATTTGCTAATAGGATTGATTGACAAGGTCAGCAGCCAATGAGGACACAGAATACAGGGCTCCATTAAAAAAAGCACGTGAAATTGCACCAAAAAAGGTGAACCACGATATTGCAAGGGACCACTGTATGTTACAATTAGCACAACACACCTGTTTGACAACGTAACCCTATGCAAACGTCAGCACTACGTCACTTTCCCCGACAATATACTGTTCAGTTTTAAACCGCTAATTGAAGTAATCCTACTGAAGACCCTTTCCAAAAAAATAATATATATAATATGATGAAAAGGGCATTAATTTCTGTAAATTCATACAAAATCAACACTTTCCTAGAATATACATTCAGGGCTCACTGTTTATTTGATTTCATGTCTTTAGTTTTACATAAATTGGGGTTCCAGCTCATAAAACCCACACAAACAACTACATTGTGCAGGTGCTTTAAGATAAGTAGATTATTATTTGGTGAAACTCAGTTTAAAACATTCATTACCTGCTAAATTTGGGCAATTTCTTTTTACAGTATTCAGATTTTTAATAAATCCTGTTTTTATGGTTTTTTTTGGCTGGAACCCCAACGAATATAAAAATAAACAAATAAATACATGACATTGATTAAACAGTGGACCCTGAATCTGTATTTTTTGAAAGTTTAATTTCTTATTCTTGTTATTATTTCTATGCATTCTTATGGAACGCATACACATGATATTCAATTTTTTTTGGAATGGGTCTGTATATTCTTTTTGCTTACTCTATCTTAAATGTATAGGTTTTTTTTTATATCAAAGAGACTTTAAATGAAAATGACTCTGTAAATGTTAAATGATATAGAAGAGTTAGATTCCCAAGGTAGTTAAAGTTGGTCCGACTGTTGCCCCATTTGTGAGTTAATAACCACTGGAGCAGATGTTTCCAACAGCTGGACAGACAACACTGAACTGACAGCACATTTCTCACAGCTGACCACATGAGTACCTTAAATGCAACAAGGGATTTTCTATTTTAAAGGGTTACCTGATAACTACAGATTAGCTCTGGACCACAATACACTTTATTTCATCCGTTTGAAAGCATGAAGGTTTGAAGCAAATCACAGTGTGTGGCAACACCTGATAATTGTATTTTAAAATTTACAATACGCCTGAGAGATGTGAAAAAAAAAGGAGCTGAATGACAAAAAAAGTGGGAACTTGTTTCTTTTTGTTAAAAGAAAAAATTGTGGGAAATTACAACAATGGTTCACGACACTAAATGGTTTTATCTAGTTTCACAAAGAAGGGAACTTCTGTTACTGTTAGTCTGCAGCAAGGAGTGAAACAGCAGAAATCAGAAATGTGAATAAAGGCTGGTGCTCATTCATCAGACACTTGTCGCAGGACCACAAACTGATGTTTTCAGTTTGACCCCACTTTTCCTCCCTTCATATGAGTTTTAGCGTGATTTAGGTTGGGTTTGTTTAAGATCAGTAGGTTAACACATATTTAGATTTCTTTTTTTAAAACTATCTCCTTTAAACCACAATTCTTGATTTGGTGAATCACATCCAACAACATCAGCACACAGACATTTTTATCAGTTTGAGCGATTTATCTCCAAAATAATTGGACATTTGAAGGTCCTTGCTGTCTAGTGGCTCTCCAAATCTTTACTTTACATAAACTTCCATTTTTTAGTCACACTTAGTTTCTTTAGTGTCATTGTTTTACTTTAACCCACAAGAACCCAGACCCATTTCTACTGAATAATTAAATAATGCAGAATACAGTACAAACAAAGAGGACCACTAAACACGTCTCTGATATTTTTCTGTAACACTGATGTCCTCGTGGCTTCTTACGAGTTAAAGCTGGTTAGATGAAATTCACATTTTATCTCTGTTTACATTATAATAAATTAAAAAGAAACTGTGACCTCTTCCATACACAAGTTCAGACTGAAAACCTGCGCCTGTTAGCTCAAATTAAAAAATATGTAATTTTATTCTGACAGCTTCTCTGTGATGTTTTTTTTACACTCGATTACACCTACACTTAATTAACCTTATCACTTACAAGATTTTCAAAGTCATTTTTGCTATAGTCAACTTATAAATGTTTTGGGCTCTATTTTTGTTGTTTAATAAATATGTTACTTGTATCTGATAAACTGCTTTTAAATTGATTATATATTTTATTTGATTTTAACATGAAAGTCTGCTTTCATTATTCATTTAAATTATAAAAAGCATTTTAACTCAAGGATGTGCTGTTCAAGAAAACAGAGCAAATTATGGATATCTGATATTATAATCCAGATTATTAGGTTGCACTTCAGCTCAAGCATTGGACTTTCATGCAGATGCAACTTTGTTCATCACATTCTTGTTTTCTTTTTTTGCGGTTGTTTTAGCTTTAGGTGCGGCGTCGCATTCGGTGTCGAGGCACGCAGGGATGTTTGCTGAGGTTTGATGCAACCTGGACCGGCTCCCTGGTGAACACGGTTCTACTACACTGGACCTGTCAGTCGAGGAGCCAGTCAGTCAGATGGTTTCGGGGAAAGCCGAGGAGAGGCACGGTGAAGGCTCCGAGCAAAGGAAGAGGCCCCGCTGAACGCTGCTAAGACAAGTATTCCCTCCAGTCAATCAAAGCCCACAGAGCTGTTCAAATGATGCAAGATTTCTCAAGAGGTCTGCAGGATGGAAGAGGGTGAAGATAGGCCTAATGTCACACACTAAGGGCAGACCTTGTCAATTACCATACATTGCATGAAGTCTTAGAAAGGTGGACCTTAAATCTATAGAGCTTCGAAAAGGCTGTATTACTGGTGTCAATAAAAGCAGCATCACCGGTTCACTGTGGGAGGTGTTAATCCCTGACTAATGAACTCTGCTTCTGCCAATAGCTTTGTTGTTGCATTCGTGGACATCCCTGCCTGGGTTTGTGTGTGTATTTGTGTGTGTGTTTGGTAAGGGATTCAGAAACAGAGGGACAGGCTCCACTCTCCCGTCCCCCAGCCTGACAGGCAGAACTCAGCCGCACAATTTCACGGTTTGTGGGCAGTACACACCACTGCTTTCCCATCCCTGAGACCCACAGAAAAAAAGTGTGGGTGTGTGTGAGCCTATGTACATAAACAAACACACACACGCATGGTCTGCCATTAATCGTTGGGTAAAGAAGAAATCAAATATTAATCCGTCAACATCCACCTAGAGATGAAAAAGAGGGGGGAAAAAAGGTGCGGACTTACCATTTTGTTATTGATTTCATGAAAATGAATTTCACAGACTTTCTCTACGATGTCTTCACTCTCAAAAGTTATGAAACCAAATCCTATGCAGAGAGAAACAGAAGAGGGGAAGGGAGGGAAAAAGAGACAGGGAACGAGTGAGTGAAGAGCCTTCACAAAACTTTAGCAACATGAACTCAAAGAAAAATGCACGATTAGACAGAATATCATCATGAGTCAGATCCTGAGACTATGCGAGCACATCTGTGAAGATTGGCTTCGGCATGAGAACAAGTGAACAAGACAGACATTGTCCTCTTTAAATCAGGAATTTGATGAAATCTGCTACATTATTAAGGGCACTCAAGGATCTCCTCCACAAAGAAAAGATGGAAAAACAGCACAAAGCTCATTTAATGAGATCCAGGGAGCTAAGGCCCAGCATCTGAATTTCATTAAATGCATTTTGTGTTCTTTTTATTGAAATCTCACTCTATAACAAGCCCCCATTTTTATGTTAATACAGGCCTTAGAATGAATGTGTCGTTGACAGAGGGATTTTCCTGCCATATTTATAGGATAAAAGCTTAACCCCTCTTTTAACACAAAGACAGAGAGACATGATGCCGTTAGACTTTTGAACAAAAGTGGATTGCAATGCTCTGCTCTGTGTTTTGATGGTGATGCACAAAGCAATCTAGCTTCTGCATAGCTAGGGTTGAAAGAAAAACAGATATTTCATTACTTTTTGCAGAAGAGAAAGTGCTGGTGAAAAGAGCAGCGAGTGGGACTGAAGGGAAACGTTTTGGCTTTTTTTTTTTTTTTTTTTTTTTTTGAAACATCCGGCAGAAGAAAAGCACCTCTGGCTGAGCAGCTGTCACTCTAATCATCGCTGTAAATGAGCCCCACGCATTGCTAACACCATCAATCTATTATCATTTAGGCTTTTGCGTAATGCACAAACTCCTGCACACACCGCTGTCGGACACACACATAACCCTGTGTGTTGTTTGTGTGTCTGAGATTTGACTGTATTTACTTCACTGAGGTGCTTTATCTCTTAAATCTTTGGCTAAACGTGACCAAAGCTGCAGAACAAAGAAGACTTATTATATTGTTGGATTTACTTGATGTATAAAATACTGACCATTGGCTGCAATAAAGATGTTGTGTGCAATTGTTATTATCCTTTTCTTTGTATAAACTTTATGAAAATCCTAAAAATCTAAAGTGGAAAAAAACAATATATTTTTTTTTTCTTTTTTTTTCCGTGGAAATACTTATTTAACAAGATTATAGTCAACTGAGCAAAAAACTAATAAAAAACTAAACAAAACAAAACACTTGACTTCGGCTAAGGATTTTAAGTATCTACAACCATAAAATGTTGGGAGGCAAAATTAGATGATTGTGAACAATCCTTGGGCTGCACTGTGGAGTAGTGGTTCCTACTGGTTCAAATCCTGGTTGGAACTTTTCTGCGTGGAGTCTGCATGTTCTTCCCGTGCATGTGTTTTCTCCAGGCCCTCAGGCTACTTCCCACAGAAAAAAGATAGAAATCATGGATTAAATGGTGGTTCTAAATTGTGTGTGTAGCTATGTGGCGACCCGTCCAGGGTGTACTCTGCCTAAACCCAATGGTAGCTGGGAAAGGCTTCAGCAACCCTCTAGCAGGGGGGTTGGACTCCATGCCTCTGCTAGTTTTCAAGAATACGGTCCTACTTGCTCCTAATTACATAGGTGTGTTTTTGCTAACGAGAAGCTACAACGGCAGGTTAGTTGAAGACATGTAGGACACTGGCCCTCAAGGCCTGAAGTTTGACACCCGTGCGATAAGGTATTAAACAGCTTTGGAAGATGGATGGATGGCCAATCCTGGCAGAATCTGTGCAACATTTTCAACAAGGATATGACAGATTAGGTTCAGGGGAAAACACCACTTCAACTTCCTTCTGCTAAAGGATAATCTATCCATCTATCCTTCTTCAGAACTTGCTAAATCTCTTTCAGAGTCATGTGGTTGCTGGAGCCTATCCTAAATACTGTTGGGCAAAGGCAGGATACACCCTGAACAGATTGTCAGTCTGTTGCGACCAGACACTCACATGTACAGCAAGGGGCACTTTAGAGATACCAATGATCCTATGAAGCATGTTTTTGGTCTGTGGGAGGAGTCTGGATTGCCCAGAGAAAACCCAGGCATGCACGAGGAGAACATGAAAACTCCACTAGAAATGACCAAATGAACCAGGGTCTTCTCGCTGTGTGGCACAAGTACTAACCACTACACCACTGCCCAAGGTTAATCAAATTGAAACCAGTTAGTAACTAATTTGACAAGTTTATATTAACACAGCCATAAGATTTTATCATTATGCCTACTGTATCATCTGCGGTCTTTAAAAAAAATAAAGAAGCTGTGCTGCAATAGAGATGAATCAGCATTAAGCTGCTTAGCTGCTTTATATTGTCTTTGCACCAGCAGCAGAATTAAGTGTGTTATAGTGTATTATAAGTGCGGTATTCTGCAAAGCAGCTTACTCTATTAATTCATCAGATCTTGCCAGAGAGATAAAGATTTCTTTGTCAGGAGCTGTTTGTGTTGCTCACCGCAGCAGGCGGCCTATCACAAACACTGACATTTATAGTTGTGTCATAAAGTCTTTATCTAGCATTTCTCTCTGCTGCTCCCTCTTCAGTTCCTCCTTCATGACAAAGAAAAGGCTCCCCCACCCCCCAAACCTCTCTTTGGGCACAAGCTGCAGCATATCACAGCGATGTTGTCAAAGAAAGGGTTGGAAACCTAATACCCATTCAATGTGAACATCTCATGTAATGAGCTCTTATTAGACAGAATGTCAGTTTTCCCAACACCGGCTGTGGTAAGGGGTTGGGCAGGGGGGTAGATGAGGCAGAGGTGATGACGACAGGCACGTGGGAGGGGTGGTTGGCGGAGGAGGGAGGGGGGGGGGTCCCTTCAGCGCAAGAAGCACTTTTGACAACCAACAAATCAACCGCCAGGAGTAATTTGTCACAGAGGAGTGGAGGTAGAGAGAGTGAAGTGGGATGGAGAGGGAAAGAGAGAGTGGAGAGAAAAAGATAGAGATGGTGGAGGGGGGGGGGTATAAAGGGGTAGTGGGGGCAAAAAAAGTGACAAGGGAAGAGGTTAACACACATGGCCCCTGTCGCAACACTCCTTCCTGCTGCTACAGGCAGCTCCTCCATCAAGTGACAGGACATTTTCCACTGCACCATTATATCCAGTGGGGTCACAGCCACAGATACCACCAGCAGGGCCTGTCCACCCATGACTGGATCTGTTCAAATGAACAAAAACACATTTTGCTACTCTGTCAGTCCAAATGGATGTATAACATGCATTTTAAAAAAACCCTAACATCTGCATTTTTCTCCTTTGTTGGCTGCAGACACACCTCCATCCTCAGCTGCTTGTGGGATATCTGAACTTTGCTTTGACTCTCTAGCTCTTTGGGCTGTAGAGGCCGGTTTCATACACTCCTTACAGGCAATTACAGGCCACAGAGCAGCATAAACCTTTCTTTGTGCTCACCTCTTCCTCCACTGTGAGACTGTTCACAGTTATCTACACAGGCCAGCACCCTACAGAAACTATTTAAAACTGTCAAAGCTGACAAACACAGGGAAAGAGGTGTCAACATGCTCACAATGAAAAATATTCTGACAACTTAAACGATGCCTCACACATGGAAACACGACTTTTTTTTTACAGCTGACAATAAGTGGTAAAAGTCTGTGGCTGAACCCTCTTGGAAAGAGTCCCTCATATTTGAAGTTCTACACCAATTATCTTTTGATCTATTGTAAAGTGTTCCCAGTGGTTTCTATTTATGATTAGGCAAAATCAAAAAACCTGTAATGTTTTCTAGGACATAGTTTCTGCAAAGCGACAGGAGTTCATCAGAAATTTGCCTCTGACTTGTGGGTGGAACTGTTTATCATTCCTTTGTTTAAACTCTCTCTCCTGCTGGCTTACAGCCCCTCACAACCCCAACCTTACATTACCGGTGGAACAAAAATGTCAAGCAATATTGGAGCCATCCAGACATACAGATTTAAGCCAGATGCCATCTTGAACAAGGAAAATGCACATGGATCTATTTGTCTACAAGTGGATCCATTGAAATGGAGCAGAGAAGGGAGCTTGTGGCCTACTGGCTGTAGCCCCTACGTCACTGGTACAGGCTTTTTCCCACAGTATTTTGTCATCTGCTCCATATACACAATAACTTAGAGATACTCAGAAAAGCCAATTTAATCCGAATTTACTTTATATACAGTACAGACCAAAAGTTTGGACACACCTTCCCCTTCATTTGAAGAACATGTTGAAAACACCCAAAACACAATTTTCATTAGTGTGTCTTTAACCAGGACTGTGCTCTGCCTCATCTCATCCTCCCTCTGCATCTGAACGGAGTCCACTTTCATGGATTCTTTCCAGCCTCATTATAACCTTATCATATTTCTCCTTTACTTCACACTCAACTCAGGTTTCTTTGCTTTTGTTGTTCCCACGTTCTCCACCCACCTTGAGCCATGAGCAGATCACCGGAAAACTTGCAAATTGATGCAGAGAGACAGACTTAGACATGAAAGGTGGCATCTCTAAAATTCTGTCTTCTGAAACCTAGATGTATCTTTCACATTTTCCCTTTGATGTCTAATCTGATCTCCTCCTTACAGATTGGAAGTGGCTTCAGAATTTTTACATTAAATATTAAAAAAAGCTTCCGTCAAATGTTCACCTTTACTTTTCTTTCCTCAAAGCATTTATCAAACAGTAAGAGCCATAGTCAGAAGCAGAGTTATTACCAGTTGAGACTTATAGTAGTAAAGATTTGTGACAGTATGAAGATGTGTGGGGGTGGTGATAAGTCTAACATAAATTTTACAGTTGCTATGTATAACAAGCACCCCCAACTCCCTGATGGCTGCAGCTGAATATGAAGCAGTAAATACATGACAGAGAATGCAAAGCACACATGCATCATCTCTAAACACTGATACACCTGGACTTCATTCAGCATCTTTATGGGTCGATCTTAACAAGTAACTGAACAAGATAAAGAACAAAACAAAAAGAAACACAGATGTTTTTTGCCTTTGTTTTCTTTTACATTTTTTTTTTACTGAATCTAACCTAGATGAATTAATCATATTTATAAGTATTTTACCATAGATTTCTTTACAGTAAAATACATATCTTTTGTTTTGTTTTTTTAAGACCAACCAAAGATTTTTAAAATACTTTTTTTTCCAATAGTTGTAAAAAAGTATTACATTTAATGGTCCTCTGTACTGTAAAGGGTATGTAAAAAATATTTGTAATTTAGAATAATGAATAATAATAAAATCAAAGCAGAAAATCCATGTTTTTTTTTAAAATCTGTATTAACATGAAAAAATACAACAGTAAATGTTATTGTTTTTTTCATTGAAACTGGTATTTAAAGGAAAAGGAAAAAACAACAGGAGGAAAACGCCTAAACTAATAAAATAAAACAAAAGGTCACACACTCTGAGGTTTTATTGGATTATGCTTAGCTTTAATTTCAGCCCACATTTGCCATGATGTCATTTCAAGCTAACGAAATGTCAGAACATTTATTTATGGAGCTGCACTCATTTTTCTCCACAATCTTGTACCAACAATGGCAGAGTCTGTTCCATAAAGTCTGTTCCAGCACAACCACAAGACTCTCAAAGGCATTATAGTCTGTCTTAATGAAACTAATTCCTGAGCAAGAATCATGTCTCCATCAGTCCCAGTTGTGATGCTGAAATACAGACATGTTGTATGGCGTTTCATCGCTGTCATTAATTGAACGAGCGCAAAGACAACTGAGTTGGTGTCTTCAGGAACGGAGTGAGCGAACCTTACAACCGCGCAGACACAATTCTAACCGAGCGACCGCGCATTTTACAACTGCACACCTGCAATCCTATTTGAGCCGTTATTCTGCACGCTCCCTGGGTTTGCACACAGTGTTAAGAGGGCGTTTTGTCACTTGGGGGCGGTAACTTCTCTGGTTGACCTGATTGGCTGAAATTTGCATGTGAAATCTGGCGAGGCAGCGGGGCGGGACATTAATTTTTCAGAGCAGGGGGTGGCTAACAGGCAGCCTTTTATCATATTTTCTATATACCGTTCTTTCATGACCATAAGGCGCAGTTAAAAGTCTGAAATTCTCTCCGAAATGTACAGAGCGGCTCTAATGTGTTGTTGTTTGACTTCGGTAAAGAGGACCTAGAAGAAAACCGCATGACAACTGTATGAAGAGAAGTGGAGACATGAAAGAAGACACCCCCCCATAGTACAAAAGTCCAGACACAGTGATGGACAAAATTGTTGGTGCCCCTCAGTTAAAGAAAGAAAGCCCACAATGCTCACTGAAATGACTTGAAATGTTCAAAAATAACAATAAATTAAAATGTATTGAAAATTAAATAATCAAAATCATCCATTACTTTTGAGTTGTTAATTAACAGAATTATATATAAAAAAAAAAACTAATGAAATAGGGCTGGACAAAAATGATGGGACCCATAATTATATATTTTGTTGCACAACCTTTTGAGGCAATCACTGCAATTAAACGGTTTCTGTATTTGTCAATAAGCCTTCTGCACCTGTCCACAGGTATTTTGGGCCATACCTCATGAGCAAACTGCTCCAGTTGTCTCAGGTTTGACGGGTGTCTTCTCCAAATGGCATGTTTCAGCTCCTTCCACAGATGTTCAATTGGATTCAGATCTGGGCTCATAGAAGGCCACTTCAGAATAGTCCAACGCTTTTCTCTGAGCCATTCTTTGGTGTTTTTGGCTGTGTGTTTTGGATCGTTGTCCTGTTGGAAGACCCATGACCTGCGACTGAGATCAAGCTTTCTGACTCTAGGCAGCACATTTCTATCCAGAATGCCTTGATAATCTTGAGATTTCATTTTACCCTGCACAACTTCAAGACACCCTGTGGCAGATGCAGCAAAGCAGCCCCAAAACATAACTGAGCCTCCTCAATGTTTCACAGTAGGGATAGTGTTCTTTTCGTTGTATGCTTCATTTTTGAGTCTACCAACATAGAGCTGATGTGCCTTACCAAAAAGCTCCAGTTTTGTCTCATCTGTCCAAAGGACATTTTCCCAGAAGCTTTGTGGCTTGTCAACATGCATTTCTGCAAATTCCATTCTCGCTGTTTTATGATTTCCTATCAACAGTGGTGTCCTCCTTGGTCGTCTCCCATGAAGTCCACTCTGGCCAAAACTAAGACGAATGGTGTGATCTGACACTGATGTACCTTGATCTAGGAGTTCACCTTTAATGTCTTTGGAGGTTGTTCTGGGCTCTTTGAATACAGTTTGAACTATCCGTCTCCTCAATTTGTCATCAATTTTCCTCTTCCGGCCACGTCCAGGGAGGTTGGCTACTGTCCCGTGGGTCTTAAACTTCTGAATAATATGTGCTGTCGTCACAGGAACTTCAAGCTGCTTAGAGATGGTTTTATAGCCTTTACCTTTACAATGTTTGTCAATTTTATTTCTAATGTCTTGGGACAATTCTCTCCTTCGCTTTCTGTTGTCCATGTTCAGTATGGTACACACCTTTTCACCAAACAGCAATGTGACTATTTGTCTCCCTTTAAATAGACAGACTGATTGATTATGGGTTTGAAAACAGCTGTGATGTCAATTAAAGGACATACTTGAGTTCATCATGACCCCCTGGGCAACTAGTTCTCAGTCTTTTATGGAGGTACCATCATTTTTGTCCAGCCCTATTTCATTAGTTTTTTTTTTTTAAATAATTCTGTTAATCAACAACTCAAAAGTAATGGCTGATTTTGATTATTAAAATTTCAATACATTTTAATTTATTGTTAATTTTGAACGTTTCAAGTCATTTCAGTGAGCGTTGTGGACTTTCTTTCTTTAACTGAGGGGTACCAACAATTTCGTCCACCACTGAGGATTGCAGGTGTGTAGTTATAAAACGCGGGGCCGCTTGGTTAGAGTTGTGTCTGCGTGGTTGTAAGGTTCGCTCACTCAGTTCCTGAATGCACCCGCTCAGTTGTCTTTGCGCTCGTTCAATTAATGGCAGCGATAAAACACCATAATATTGTCAGTAATCATGCATCTTCAACTCTGGTTAAGTCCGGCTGTTGTCTTCAAACATTTCTTACATGTACCGTATTTTTCAAACCATGAGGCTCTCTTAAAAGCTTTTTTTTTTTCAAAAATGACAGAGCAACTTATATATGGATCGATTCTGATTATAAGAGATACATGGCACTCGGTCAAAATGTGTGGTTGGGTGTTATCATAAATACACTAACGTAGCTAACGTGTAGCGGTGTCATATTGCGTTTCTTTTTACATGCTACTAACAAGATTGGGAGTTAGCATAGTTACAGTAATGTTTGTTTTAACAGTAGCAGTCTGTTTTTTTACGTGTTGCAAACAAGGTCAGAAGTGACAAGTATTGTATTATTATTATGTTAGCCCGGCTAACGCTTCTAACGTGGCTAATGTGTAGCTTCTAGAATGACTGTGAACGCAGTTAATAAAGTCTGGCTGACAGACTTATATTTGACTCTTTTGTCTCGCTTAATCCGCCTCATATATGACATATGGTTAAAAAATAGCCCTTTCATTGACGGTACACCTTAACATCCAGTGTGCCCCATGGTGAGGAAAAAAAAAAACTGTAAAACATATTTTTTCAATTATAGTATAATAGATCAGACGTTATCAAACCTAAAAGTTAGCAGTTTGAAAACATCCAGTAAATCATATTTGATATAGATGTAGAGTGTTTTACTGATGTTTCCAACTGTCACAAAGATACTAAATATAACCTGGAAAAGTGATGTGTTTTTCCCGCTAGTGTTTCACTTCAACTGAAAAGTTATGATCAGACATTAGGTATTTTGATTTATTTTTGCTGACATGCAGGACAGGTAAACATGTAAATCCACTGCTCTGACAGTGCTGGGCTGTTGTTAGAAGCAATGTGTAATGAGAGCAGGCTGCTGCAGAGCATCTCTGACTGCTCCTGCTGTCGACATACTGTGGTCCAAGTAAGTGCAACAAGCTGGAGTAAGTGTCAGTCGTGCCTCCTGGGGCACAAATATAGCACAGACATATATGCACATGCCTTTACAGTCAAAAGCACAGTGGCACATGCTTGGCGTCTACTGACCATCAGTGCACCCCACCTGCAGTTTAAAAACAGCTCCACCTTTACATCCTAAATGAAATGGGGATCGTGCCCTTATTATGCATGATCAAACCTTCCCTTGTCCCATTAGAAGAAAGTCTACAGAAAGCTCCTGCCCTGTCTGTCTGTCTCTGTGCCATGTCTTCCAACCCTGATCTTCTTGTAATGCAGAGCAGCAGACAGAGGCAGTCCAAACACCCACAGCACAGTTAGACTCCTTTGATCAGTATTTCCGTCTGCTATTACTAGAGATCCAGAGCCCCAGGCATTAATCCCCTGTTTAATACAGTTAACGCTATGAACTCTCCAACACCACAAGGCACATCTCTCAGCGAGAAGAAGAAGAACAAAAAATTGGAAAATGCTGCTGTAAATTGTCTTTTTGTTCTTTTAAATAAATTTTGCAGGCTCAACTTGTTCCTCTTTCAAGGGGAAATCACTATCTGTTAGAATCCGAGTGATAGGAAGGTGGATGTCTTTGGGTTTAGGGATTTGTAGGAGAATCTGTGGACTGACAGTCAAAATAATTTCTGAAATAAAAAATATACTAAACAATGGACATTATTTCCAAAAAAGGTGGTATAATGTGGTTACATCATACCACATTTTTACTGTCAACTGTAAAAACACAAAATTCTTTATAAAAATATGAAATGATTGTCTTGTTGATAGAGATGGGTAGTACTGTCCAGTAAATGTATTAAATTACATATTCATCTAAGTAAGTTTCACACAAGCCACACTAAACGCACTTTTAAAAATTGGGCGCTTTTATTCATTAGAGAAAAACCTTGATTTAATTTTCAGGAAAGCCTTAACTAGATACATTTTCACTTTGCTGTCTACCATAGTCTAGCTGCAGTCAGCTTTTAATGAGAACCGTGTTCTTTTGATCCCTTTAACAAAAATGAAAGGGAAACTTTAAGAGAAATGTGTATACTTCAATCTCACAGTTTGTGTAGGTGTGTGAACTTGATAGCCCCGTTGGGATTTCACCAAAGCTAATCTCTCTTTGGGCTTTCTCAGAACAGCATGCAATGTGTCAACCCCCCGTTTGAGCAAAACATAAAGGTGATGATTACCATGTGTGTGTAGGTGGCTGTATGAGCAAGGCATGAGGGAAAAAAAATGGTTTAAAATCGGGTCACAATTACCTCACACAGCATTTTGGATAGTTAGATACTGTCTCTGTCAAGAGCCTATACTGAAGGGCCCAAAACTGCAGAAAATGGGGCTTGTGGTAGGAACTCAGACATTTGAATAAATAAACTCCATTCATCCATTTTCTAAACCCGCTTAATCCCCTTCAGGGCCATGCGGTCGATGGATCATAGCCTAGCTACTGTTAAGTGAAGAGAGGTACACCCCAGATAGGACGCCACCCCGTTGCAGGGCCACACAATCACACACATTCACATTAACACCCAGGGACAATTTAGAGACATGCATGGGTTTGTGTCTGAGGGGGGAGCTGGAGTGCCTGAAGAAAACCCATGGGGAAAACATGCAAACTGCACACAGAGAGGGCCCAGCAAGGAATCAAACTAAGGCCTTCTTGCTGTGAGGTGAGAATGCTTAACACCCCAGTGGAGCACGAGAAAAACATTTTAACTCAAATGCCGGTAATGAAAGAAAGGGAGAAAAACAAAAAGAGGTGACAGAGCAGATGACCTGACAAAGAATAAACTGAAAACCAGATATTCTAATACTTTGAGAATGATTAACTTAAACTGTGGAATGTTAGTAAATGAAACCAGATGAGACCGTGACACGCAAGAAAACAAGCTCTAAAACAGAATATTACAAAGAAAACATTAACAACCAAACCCAAACAAAGGACACAATCATCACAGTATCAGACTTTAAAGTGTTAAAACTACATAAGTTAGGTAAAATTTGAAAACATGTTTCATTACCAGATATATGCCAAAAACAAAGAGTTTAAGAGCAGAATAACATGAAGCATCACGGCAAAGAACCATTAAAAAGCTAGATGACTTAAAATTGGTTGAATTAGAATTCAGTGTGATTGCACTCAACACACTTGATCGTTATGATTTGATGATGCTATGATTTCTTTGTTTGACCACTTTTCTACATTTTAATTCCTTTAATGTTCTGGTTTGATTGTTGACACTCATCAATTAACCTTGACCTGTTAAAAGCAATAGGTACAAATGACACTATATGGTCTAGGACTTGACAGATAGAAACATCTGGTGGAAGCTCTTAATGAATGCAACAGAAACAAAAAGCTCACTCTCTTGGTCTTATTTCTAGAGCAGCCGGCCTCAGCATGGATGCTGAGAGAACTAGTTCATTTGTGTCTTTATGTAGGTCAGCTTTCAGAGCCGGCCATCAATTTCTACTGTCCTATTTAAAGAGACACACCGTTTCTATCCAAACATACACCAATGTGTATTTGTAACCTTTGGATTACATGTGAGGTCTAAAATCTGGTCTCTGACCGACTTTATTTATGCTTTTGCCACTTAAGCATATTAAAACTCCAACAAATATTGGTCAAAACAAATTTTGGCTCTCAGGAAATTTTCCTTTGAAGAGTAGCCAGAGATATAGGACCACCAAAGTTTGCTCTTAAGAAATGAATGTAGGTCTCTCCATCTCTAAAGTTTAAGTTCAAATGTTCTCTAATTTATGGAAGACCCTCATTAGTGCCAAACAATATACCCATAGGTATGAATTTCTCTCCTCTTATATGATCACAGGGCTGCACAAGCGACGACTGAACTGAAGCAATTATCTGTGGAGAAGGTGACTAACTACCCTTTTACTCACGAGCACCTGAACAGCAGGCTAAAAGCAGCATGTCAAAACTGAGATGAAAGGTACAGAGAAAAGAAATGCCAAATGGGCCTACAATAAAAAGAAATAATTGTGAAGCGTGGAGTTCTGATTAGTTCAAAGAAAACGTCACTAAAGTACAGTGCATCCCCATTGGGAAGTGTGATGGTGTCTATGGAGCGAAAAGGTCTTCAACCTCAGACTTATTGGGGGGGGAAAGCAGACTGTGTGAGGGTGACAGGGACAGAGCTAACGACCTGAACATCTTCTTTAATAGATCTAGCTCCCCTACAGCCCAGGTCATACTCCACCCCTCCTCCAACATCTTCAGAACCCTCCACCCCTTCTTCTACTAAAAAAAAAAAACAAAAAAAAAACTCCCTTTTTCCTCAGCTTACTTGTGCCCACCGGACCAGATTGAAGCTATCCCCCACCTTGCTCCTACCTAGCCCCCCATACTGGCTGTGACCAGTCAGGTGAGGAGACAGCTGGAAAGAACTGACCAATGAAAAGCTTCTGGCCTGGAGTCCTGTGCCCCCCCAGCTCTCTGCTTTATTTTAGTACCTCTTTAATCTGAACCTCAGTCTGGAAAGGGTGCCGGCCCCTTGGAAAACCGCATTTCTGGTTCCTGTCCCCAAGAAGTCTACTCCATCTGGCCCAAGTGATTACCGTCCTGTTGCCCTCACGTTTCATGCAGCAAAAGTGCTGGAGAGGATTTTGTTGGCCCACCTAAGACCTCTGGTAAAACCATCTCTTGACCCCAGTTGGGCAGTGTCCTGTCTGATGTGGTGACGAGTAGTGTGGAAGCTCCACAGGGCACTGTGCTCTCTCTTTTCCTGTTCACATTGTACACCAGTGACTTCCAGTACAATTCAGAGTCATGTCATCTTCAGAAGTTCTCTGACAACTCTGCGGTTGATAGCTGCAAAAATGGTGGGCTAGAGGAGGAATACAGGGAAATTATGGATGAATTTGTGAGGTAGGCTGGACTAAATCATCCGCTGCTTAATGTGGAAAAGACCCAAGAGATGGTGATTGACTTCAGAAAGAATCCTTCCAATTTGGAACTAGTTTAACACCCCAGCAGGTGGGCATCCATGAAGCACCCTGACCAGATGCCCAAACAAGGCTCCTACATGAGATTAAGTGTGGTTGGTCCCCCCAGCCTCTTCCAGACAACTGAGTTCCTCATCTCTAAGGGAAAGTCCAGCCACCAAGCTGCCTGTACCCAAAGTCTTGTTCTTAAGGCAGCTATGAACAACTTTTTGCCAACCAGTGAAGGCTAGGAAGATATTTTATTTCTACTGGCAATAATTTAAGAGCAAAAATAGTGAGGGCTTCACAGCAAATGTTTTTATAACTGAGCACCTGAAGCTTCGCTGTTTCAAGTTCAATAGTGAGTAGCATTATTACCCTAGAGCACAAAGCAAGTCCAATGTAGTCTATAATATATATATAAGTGTGACAAGTTTGGCACAAAAGTATTATTCCTCACAAAAGAGACTCCACTCAACACCAGAATGATAAACTGGAGCAGAGAGTTTGAGTTCCTGCCAATTGCTGACATCTTCATTTCTACACAAAACAGAAGAGCTGAAATTCTTTACGAATATTGTGCAAAGTCTTGCAGGAAGAGAGGATATTGGTGTTGCTGCAGCAGGCAGACTGATTCAAGAATAACAATTTTAACTTGTATTTGATTGCAATATCATTACATTTCCTTCAAGCATACAGTTTGTTTGCTTTAATACTTTCATGCACAAAAAACCCACAATAATGAAGATTACACTAACTTGTTCAAAGAACGTACTACTATATTTATACCAAGAAGTGAGCTAACACAGAATGCTAAGCAAGGAAATGCACATCTTTTGGACAAAAACATGCTAGTCAAATATTCCTTGCCAGTTTGGCAACCAGTTTTTTAACCCCTTCATAGGAAAAAAGCCCATTAATGGCATGTTTTACACTCAGAAATTGTGTTTCATTTGCATCCGCACTGTTTCTGTTTGGGGAGAATGTACTTTAAATGTGTCCTCATTGTCCTTGCACATAGGTAATAAAACTCTGCACAGATTGTGCTATGAAAGCAGGCCCATGTGGATATTTTTCCCCCTCTGGTTAAAACTAATCTTTTTGTGTGTTTATATGTAGCCCCAGAAATGTCAGATAATTGTGGAAAAGATTTAGATTCTGACAGTACAGTTTGTAGAAACACATGTTGTGAGTGCAGAACATAACAAATAGACTAACTATTTTTGCTCTTGCAATTAGGTCATGATATACCAGGGGCTACTTCCCAAAAAGTCATTTTAGGAAAGCAAAAATTCTTCTTTCCACATGTTTCTGTAATTTTTTTTTGTATTAATAACGTGTCACTGCATAGCTTATTTTCATATTGGATGCATGGGTAAAACGTGGTTTAGCTGCAGCTGCTGCATCCATCCTATAGTACTGAAATACTACCTAATAAACCATAATAAAAGTAAAATATTAATGATGAATAGAAAATCATAAACAATTTTGACAGAGTTGTCAAAATCAGTTAATGGACAGTCAGATCTACTCAGAAAGAACTCAGAAAGGAGCTTAAAGAACAAACGGATGTTGTTCAAAATACAGCTGGACGAGGCTAATCAAGTACAGCAAAAAACAAGGCTAGGATACAACAGAATACAAAGGCTGGTGGATAATTAGTACTAAGTAAATCCGTGAGTCGTGCTGGTTGGTGGAGCCAAGAGGACTTATGAAAACAACAAGCCTGGAGTAAACACTGTTAATTGCTACATTTCTTTTTAGTGACCAAATTCCACATACCCTTTTGCAAAATCTGTTTAATTCCTAGTCACATTGGATTTTTTTCTTTTTTTTGGGAGGTGTGAGAAAACAAGTTGCCAAGGACTTAATCATAATCGATGAAGTAACCTCTGTCCACATTTAAATGAATGTCCCATCCTCTCTGGTAGGAAGTAATCCAATTCGGTTGGCTAATATCCATACAGTATGAGAAATGAACAAATTCCCACATGCTGGGACGAGGAGAGAGCGACTGGGGGAAAACAGGCATCCATTCATTTTCTAGGGTTCATCCAGGATCAGGTACTGGGGTAGAAGACTGAACTGAATCATTTTCCTCTCATCATCCGCCTTCTCCAACTTTACCAGGAGACCCGAAAGGTGTTCTTAAAATAATCAAGATATAGATTATCTTTAGTGAATCCTGGTTCTGCCCTAGAGGTCGTCTTAATAAGAAGAAATGTTCGAAACTTGTATGCAGTACCTCAACTGGCTTTAGAAATGCAGTTGGGTCGTTTTAGTGTTCAATCCTCAGCTCTTCAATGCTTTCTAGAGGGTTGGCAGGAAGACCATTTACTTGTAGCCTCTTCTTAAAATTATTTTTAAAGCTCAAAGTTAAAGTGTCTATTAACAAATAGATTAACAACTTTATATTTAAGATCAATTCTCTTTTTATCAAAAGAGACATCAGCTCAGGAAGACGGAGCGGTATATCCTGTTCTTGCTTCAAACTGTAGTGGTGCAGTTCTTGTGTACCAGCAGAGAAACATATTCTCTAAAAGAACACTAAGTAGATCCACATGCAAAACCCACAGGCAGAGAAAGCAGGGAAAATGCTGCTGGGGTTGGACAGCGAGCCTTCGAAGAGATCATGAGCTGTAAAACTCCAAAAGTAAATCTCAACATAAAGGCTCAAACTGATAGATTTTTTTTTTCTCGTACAAATGGAAAATGAACGTAATGAGATACAAAGGTTTGAACCACAAAGGGATTCTTCAGTCAGGAGTGTCAGACTCTTTTGTGCCAAGCAATAGGCCAAGCCTAATAGATGTCTCAATTTCTATCACATACAGTAACAACCGATGCCAGGAGAAGGCAGTGGGAGGTGGGGGCAGGGACCTTTCCAGAGGCCTCTGAGACGGTGTGATGAATTTCTTTTGAGGTGGGGAGCAACACGGGACTTTAAATGAATGAAACAGATATGCACCCTTTGTGTTTTTTGACCTATTGATATAAATATCAATTTCATTACACCTAATTAGCATTTCCCGTTCCCAGTACACGTGGAAAATTAAAAATTGGAGGAATACGAAGCATGTGAATGCAGAAAAGTGCATTTGAAAACTGCCCATTCTCTGACCTTCCACAAAATAATTTAAATTAAAAAAAGTTTCATTAAAATAATCCTCTGTACACTGCACAAACCTAATCTTAAGAAAGTTAAAAAGATCCTTGTTTCTAGAAAAAATGTGTCTTGCAAGAAAATAATCTTATCAAGAAAGTATTACAATAGCAACATGACCTTAGTTTAAGAAAGCATGTAGTGCCTAGAATTTATTCTCAAAACAAAATTTTCTGTAAGACCAATTTTCTTACTACACAAGCAGATTTTTCCCCCCCGCTAATTTAAAGACTAACTCCCTCGAAAGACATGTGTTAACATATTCTTGTGATGATGGAAATTATATATGTTTTTCTGAGTATTTTTAAATCCAAATTGTTGTGAATAAGAAACAGACTATAACATGTTGTCTGAAAAAGCTTGTAGCTGTGACGCAGAGGCTACAATCAGTGGGCCTATAAGCTCCCAGCTCCACACCATCCCAATGCATTCACTTGCAAGCAAATAGATCCATTTAAGTTTTTGCTATCCACGTCTGAGCTGGCATCTGGCTCAAACTCTACACCTGGATAGCTCCAATATTGCTCACCATTTTTGTTGCACCTATGATGCAAGGTTGGGGTTATGAGGGGCTGTAAGCTATCAGGAGAGAGTGTAAACAAGGTGATGATGAGAAGTGAGGGCAGGCTTACTCCGCTCCAACAGTTCCGCCCACAACTCGGAGGCAAATTTCTAATGAACTATTGCTGCTCTGCAAAATCTATGTACTAGAATATGACGAGTTCTTTTTACTTGGCTAAAAACAGCATCATAAAAAATTAAAAGACCACTGGAAATGCTTTTACAATAGATCAAAAGATGATTGGAGTGCAACTTTGAAGACATTTTTGTTTCAAATTTGACAAATTTTGACTTATTTCTATGGGGCCTGTTTTTGCAGTGTAAGCAACAAGTTGCTGTCGGGGTCCAAAGTAAAATTGATGAAGGTGAATTAAAGCTCTCATGGTCGCATGTGCAGACTTTTATTAATATTAAAGCGTGAGGTGTATTCAAAGGCGTGACAGCAGTTCATCTTTAATGAAGAACACTGATGATGCCACTTTAGAAAGACCCATTACCCTTTTGTAGAGCTTGCCTTAACTGAGTGAGCCAAATGCTTAGAGGCGGAACTGCCACTTGTGTTTACTTTACAGATGCTGTTGCAATGAAAGAGCACTGTTCCAGCAGACAGCCTTTCTTGCTCTCCCTACATGTGCACACTCACAAACACAACATGAAATCATCAAGAAACCCATGATGATGTCCCCCCTGTTACTATTGACCCTTGTAATCAAGACCGGCTTTACTGCTTCACAAACACCCCTTTTTCATCAAACGCCTCTCCTTCTCAAAACACCCACTGCCAAAAAAATAAGAGCTGTGGGCTGCTCAAAGGATAGCAGCACAGTTCAACAACAGACCCAATCCCTTCACCACATCCAGGCTTCCTTTAATTGCTTACTTGCACCATAATTGGGTATATAATCAAACGATAAAATGAAAACAGCACAGCTTCTTCATAACTTCAGAATACCCTTTCATCAATGCCTTTGGGCAGTGATTAGTGGAGATGAGAAAGCTCCATGAAGGGGCCATAAGTGCTGCTTATTTCTGTCTTTGTTAAAGTTATTTATCCCACATCTGTGAGCTAACTCTTCTAAAGGGACACCTGAGGAAAGGCAGGGAAGGGTCAGGATCTGAAATTACCACAAATGCAAGAGAAGACTACAAATAAAAACTAAAAATGACAGATTTTAGAAGTCATCACTATGGACTAACCAAATAAATACTGACCACAACAAAAACTGAAAAGCCTAGAAAAATTCAAGAGAGGTTGAAAACAGTGAGGAAAAGAGAGAAATTAGGTAAATAAAGTTAGGATATAATGTTGCTCTAAAACCTTTTGGGATTTTGTTCACATTTTGCCATTGTGTAATTTCTATTTCACTGAATTAACATTTAATTTTGTAAAGGACAACCATGTGAAAAGAAGCAACAGTCCATTTTGTCCTAGTCTTGAGTATCTGGACATCTGAAAAAAACTCATCTTGTTCCTCAATTTAAGGTAATAAACAACTATAGATGAACAACAATCAATACAAAATGCTGCAACATTTAGGAACATTTACTTGCTGGATAACCCCTTTCATTACATCAGGTTGCCTCCAGAATGCTTTTGGGCATTTGAGCTCTTGGTTAGTTGAAAGCTGCCCATGTTATTCCTGCTCTACCATTGTGCCTAAAAGTCAAGGTGAAATGCTACAGTCTGTTTTCATAAAAATGATGATAAACTGTTTGGCTTACAGCTACAAAGAAATCTTCTGACAGGTCCTCTGACCTTAGAGGACCTGTTGATGATATGCCCATGTGTTGCAAAATTTTATCATATTAGCAAATCTTTTGTTATTTACCTTTGCTATAGAAAGAGAAATATACCTCTACATGTAAAGTCTTCTTATAAATCTTGGGACATAGATGGTAACCAGACAAATGTGAAAATCCTAAGAGGACTGCCATCACTAGAGCGGTCAGTAATTATTGTAAATATAAGCAAAATCAATTCAGCAAAGAACTTTTTCATGAATGCTTCTTTAAGCAATATTTTGCCCAACATTTAGAATTTAAAAGACTGGATCTCTGCATCTGTATTTAGCTCCTCTTTCCCTTGAATTTTTTTCCTTTGCCTCTTTGTAGAATGGGAGCTCATTTCAATCTCAAAGCAGACATCTGTGGAAGCAATACAAGGACTAAATTAGTGAATTGAATTCTGTGCAACCCGGCGACAGCACAGTAGTCACACAAAAACTTGCAAAGCTGCAGTCTGCAGCATTATTTTTAGTCCATTTCCATGTTGGATTTCTGTGTTTTCCATTGTTTGTGGTTTAGTTTTTGGTCAAACCAGCTGCTTTATTGTATCCATAATTTTTTGCTCAGTTTTTACCAACTAATGACAGAAAACATGCCAATAAATTTCACAAAACAAGTACAAGTACAACCCAAACCAAACTGAAAAAGTGGCTCAAGGAGAATGGGGCTCTTTCAAATAGCCATGTTTGATGTTTCCAACAACATACTGAATAATATTATATAAGAGATACCACTGTGCAATACTCAATCGGAATCATACTATATTATGTTGATATTTACTTAGTCCTGTCTTGTCACTGTAAACGGCTGGCCCAGGACCAGAGACGCAAATTTTGTTGTATCACTATGGTAAAACGAGAATAAAGATTCCTGATACTGCCAACACAAAGTGAAGCTTCTGATGTCTTTAAGGGTGCGACAATAATATTTTACTGTGCGAAAAAAATTTGGACATGAAAACAATTTACATTCCTAATACATACGTAAAAATACCATTTTTTCCAATGTTCAACTGTTATTGTCTCTACTCTTACCTTTACATTGCTTCAAGTTTGGGTTAGCCATTCCACACAGACATGTTTATTTCTTTTTTTTTTTACCATTATATTCAAATTTCTTTTTATCTTTAAATGTTGGTCTCCCACTGAAGTGACATTTTTTTTTAAAAACTGAATTGCATAATTACAACCTAAAATGTTCTGCCATGTGGACTATTGCTTCTTTTACTTAAACAGCTCGTCACAGTGGTGACCACGGGTGGTGGTGGTATTGCTCTGATAGTTTGTATCAGTAAGGTATGTGAGAAGAATTAGAGAAACAAACAAAATATATACAAAGTATGGACAGAAGGCTCCATTTGTATCTGCACGTGTAGTTAACTTTAAACGTAAATGAAGCTTTGGTGGTCTTTTTTCCATTTATTTCCAGTTCATGAGTCTGACACATGTTAAGCATCTTGAATCTGTGACATGATTAAGGACGGTTCAAAAACCTCAAACAACTTCTATTTTCAGGATGTCTTCTGACCTCCAGCATTCTCCTGACTTTACTGTCCTGATTTAGAACAATCAGACTCAGGATTTCTGCCAAGAACGTTCTCAGCTTCATGCCATCGAAGCTGCGCTGCATTTTTTTTGGAGAGGCCTTTTTATTTACTGGCTCAAGAATATCTCAATGAATTTTTGGAACTCTGTTTAATTGTATTGTGGAGTCCCTGCTTAAAAGTCAGTTTCTCATGAACTTACAGAGATAGATGGAGCAAGCAGAGACGCAAGACACAGAAAATCCAACCATCTGTAGTATTGTCAATGTAAGCTCTTCAAGACAGATGAATGAAGGAAGGAAGGAAGGAAGGGAGAGACAGAAACACAGATGAGCAGACATGAGTTAAACATGTTTATTCATGCAGTAAAGCAGCTGAACTATATTGGAGAGGGCTTCAAAGCATAGGATGGCTCCACGTCCTGCATGGCCTTCTCTTCTGGCTAGGCATTCAGTATTTGGCCTTTGAGTGAGGGGCTGATCAATCCCACAGCAGGCTGCCAGGCAGTAGACCCCCCGTTACCATGAGGCTGCTCTTTGAACAAATCCTGCCAGGGGTCATTCTCCCCACGCTTCATCATCTTAAAGGTCAGACACAACAAATGGCATGGAAGACAGCTCTGTCCCTGGCTATAAACCCATAACTGACCGTAAGAACGTCCACCGTCAGGCCAGCAGGCCAGCTGGGGTTTAAAGACTGAGTGGGCAATATTTCATCATCATTCAAAGTGTCCATGTATTTTAATTAACAATAATTTACTTGAAATATGCATTTCAAGGAAGAAATGTAACCTAATCAAAGCAAAACTTCAGAAAAGACTACCTGCAATTTGAGGTGTATAATGCACAAACAAACCAGCATTTGAGAGGTCAAGTAATGAAAAATATTTCTTATCACAGTTTAAATCAGTACATATGGCTGTAGTACTCCACTAATAACAAACGTCTTTAGATTTTCTTGTTCTACACCAATGGTTTGGCTTTGGTAATTAACTGTTTGAGATTTTCCTTAATTTTAAACCAATGGTCAACACTTCCAGCTGCAGCTCCTCATTTTAACTCATCTAGTGGATGGGGGTACTTGTAAAGGATGCATCTTTACACTAGATGCCTTCTTATACTGTTAAGACAGCCAGTCAATAAGGTACATTTCCTTTAATAAAAGAGGGACTCCTTGGTACAAAAGCAATTATTAAAATAAATCACAGGCAGTCTGTTCTCTAAGCAATCTGACTGAATCATCTCACATTTTTGAATTTATGATACATAAACAGGTTGGTCAACAGTGCACCATGTTCATTTATTGTTACCTCATGCCTAACATTACATATAGTATGTGTTGTTATGTCTTTACATTCATCGATGTGCTAAAGTCTTTGTTTGAGAGAAATCAAATAAGCTGATCTGCAAAAAGTAAGACTTTAATACATCTTTTCAAATAAGACTAACAAGACCTACAGGTATAAATACATGTAATAGTCAAGATGCATGTCTGATGTTGAAAATTATTACTAAGAAGTAATGGTTAACAAAACATTCACAGAAAAGTGAGCATGGAAATGGGGGAAATTACTTGACTTCATCTGGACGTGCACCTGCACCTTTTCAGAAAAATACATTTGCTTTAAATGACAGCTTTTCAATTTGATGACATGATTGTGCACACCTGATCTCTGCTACTCAAAGCAGAGATCAGGTGTGTGCTGAACCATTTACATACTTAAGCCATGAAGATGTTCCTTTGAGGAAAAAATAGGCACCAAATGCATCTTAAGTGTGTTTTGAGGAATAAAAAAGTACTATAATCAATGACGCCAGTTACAGATATTTCCCCAAACATATAACTGAGAAATGTAATAATTATCTGATTACATTGGCTCCATGTGGTATTCAAATTCACTTTTATATATTATGGAAAAAACGATCAGTCATTTAAGATTGCAGGCCTCTGTATAACGCTCTCTATATTTGAGTTTGTAAAGGCAACTTTGTACAGCTTGACTGAAACTCAAAAAGATAAGAAATATAAAAGCACAGAAGAGGTTTTGATCACAGGTAGAGAAAACATTTACGCCACATTTGACAGTGACATTGTGACAGAAAAAAACACTTAGGGACACATTTTAAAAGTGACAGAGATGTAGCCACAAATGTTTTTATTTTTCTGTGCATTTTTGCACTTCTACCATATCCAAGAAAGGTTTTCTTCCCTATAAAGAAGTGCTGAAATGAGGACTCTTACATTTATGTGGAGAAAATTTTAGATTTTGGAGGACGATTTCTCCAGTCTGTTGGAAATCTACAACAGCTAACCTTTTTTTCCTGTTTTGTTTGACCATGATTTGCACTTGAACAACTATACATAAAAACAGATGATCCAGAATAGAACAAGATCCATTTTAGAGGATGAATATACGTTGGATAGGTATTAACAAAACACTACACTGACTTTTCCTTTAAATGTGATTAGCCATTACTATTTGGTTTGTTTGAGTTACTGTATATCACAGTGATAGAGTCAGACATCCACATGGGGCTTCAATACACCACTACCATTTGTCTGTTACTTCACTAAAGTTAGAAAAATAGCCCTGTAGATTTAGCTGGACATTGCTGTTGGCATCTCCATAATCTTCTCACCAATGACCAAAGAAATACAGTAAAAATGATATACTTTTAATTTTGGTAAGCAAAAAAAGAACATGTTCATTTAATGGCTTAATCACAACTGCCATTGAGGCTAAATACGGGTTGTCTGAAATATGGGCAAACCTGTATGGGGCACGCAGGTGACTCACACAAAACAGAAAGGTTGTAGTCTACTCTGTAATTCTGTAGAGTGAAAAAGCTAATGCATATATTTTTCTACGGACATGCTGCAGGCAACAAGTCATAGGGAACATTTATACAACAAGTAAGGATAAAGTTAGGGTAAAGTAGGTGATGCACAGGTATTGTTGTATAGATTTTTAATGTTTTCCACCCCCCCAAATCATGTGAACAGCGCAAAGGGTCTGTAAGTGCTGTTCACTTGATAAGTGCATGCTCTTTGTGTGCCCCTTACAGAATTGCCCAATTTACGCCCACAGACAGCCCTATAGCCGTAACGTCAGTGGTGACTAATAGTTTACTAACGAGTAGAGTGGGGCTTAAGGGCTCTGTACATCAGCATTGCCTGTACATAATAAGTGTGTGAAACTTACATTAGCCTTAAAAGTACTCAACTATACACAAGCCCCATGCACTACAATGGCATGTTCTATTTTCAATGATATTTAAGGGAACTTCGACACACCTGCGCTCCCCTTGAGATGAACCTTGAACCAGCCACTCCTCTCTACAACCCCCCACAGGCCCTGACAACTCAAAAACCAACAGCACCCTTACAGGTAAACCCATGTATGGATGCAAGTGACTATACCTTAAGTCATTCAGGTAAATAATCTGACTTCTGGAATAGTTCACTAATCTGTTTAGATTTTATAGCACAAGCCTGTTAATTGTGAATTATGATTCTGCAATATTTCCCATTTAACAAAACATCCAAGCTTCTTTATTTCTCTTTGTTTAGTTTACCCAAGTAGAATTCTCATTCGCTGCTAGTATAAGTAACATACAACATGACCCAGTAATGAGTCAAACAAAAGCGAAACAAAACAAAAAAAAAATAATGAAAGATTTCGAGTTGTCACCATATTCCACAGTGTAACAACATAAAAAGGCAGAGTCTGGGCAGTTTAAAACAGCACCAAATCATCTGTTTTATCTGCTGCCAAAGATGGAAATCTATTGGCAACAAGCTGCGTGAGCTATGATAAGTTTGGCCATCTAGGAGAGATGTGCGGCGATTATCTGGATAGGGTTCTCTTTCTGTCTGGCTGCCCCAATAAACCCAAGATGCCAAAATATTGGTCTCCAGCCCCCTGGTATGAAATGGCCTTTAAAACAGATTTTCAAAATGTTGCTGCTTAATGGGGACATTAGAAAACTCACATAAAATGAAAAACTGCTTATTTAAAACATCTTCATTAGGAGCCTGAATCTACATTTTCAAGTATCAGAGACACGGCAATTGTGGTTAAGGGAATATGTGGCATGTGTTTGTTTTGCTGAGTGTTTGTAGGAGTGTGTGCCTGCGGAATGAACATGGATAAAAGTGAACGAGACATCTCAAGATATGTAATATGACATAATGTCTCCCTTGCTCGAACCCCCAGCTGCTTGCCCACATGCCACGGATCCTGCACCATGTCTAAACAGATGCTCTATCAACAATGCTTGCTCCAGTGCCACACACCTCCCTGGTGGCCAAATGGAAAGAGCAGACTGGATGAGAGAGAGAGAGGCAATGAGTGAATGACTCAGTTTTTAGGGGGAGGACAAGAGGAAAGAAGGGTAGGCAACAATCCAGAAGCAACTCTCTCTACTGGGAGATGGAGTCTTGATAACAGAAGAAGCCAAAGGACAAGTGAACTTGGGGATGAAATGTTCTCGTACCCCATCTGCTGCAATGATCAGGTGGAAATTACACTTTTATGTTAGTAGGGCTTCTATGCTACATGTATATACATATAAGGTTATAAGCTACAATTGCAAATTGACCAATAAGAGTATTCTATGGCAAACTGTTGCAAATCAGGGGAGCTGAGGTTCATTATGGTTTCATGTTAATTTAATCCATCTAATGTAATGCAAGCTATAAATATTAAAAAAATAAAACTATTTGCTTTGTGTAAAAAAAAATGTTTACATTACGTAAAGCTTTAGTCATATGCACCTGCACATGTCAACCCCTGTATGGGCGCTGTGGGCTTTTATGCTGTCTGGGCCCTTGGAGGGTTATAGAGAGGAGTGGTTGAATCTTAAGCGGAGCCCAGATGTGTCTTGCAGTCCCCTTGGGGCTCGTGCAGTCCCCTCAGCATACAATTGTGGTGCGTGTGGTAAGTTTGCCATGAAGTACTTTTAAGGTTCATTTAAGTTACACGCACTTACGTTGCAGTCCAGTTGTTAGTACTGTGCATGCACTAGCCCCTTACTGGCCGCAATGCTGCACGGACGAGGTGTGCTGGTGATACCAAAGTGCTCGTAAAACGCCCGTTGGATGCCCACACAAACTACCCTCTGATTGTCTAATTTCCTCATTTCTAATAGCCAGAATGCACCCAAAAGAAAAGTAAAAAAGTATAAATCTGAATACAACTGATACAACTTACGCGTTGCTTAAGTGTTTGCTACCTGATGGCCGCAGCATGCTCGTAGTGAAATGATGTGCATAAACATTTTTGCCTTACCGGCTGACCGAGTTGTCAACGAGCTTGGAATTTCCTGTGGGCCAGCTGCGTACGCTCTTCAGATTTGCCCATTTTTCCCTCGCAGACAGCCTGTCAGGGCAGTTGTAACTAAGGCTTAAGGTAGCTAAGATTAATCTTTGCATGTACAACATAAACTGTTTTGACTTGCTAAAAATAATGTTAGAATTTAAATCTCTGGAGCTTCAGATGATTGCAAGAGTTGCACTTGGATGAGGAGCAAAACAACAAAACTGAGACTGCTAAAATGGGTTTGTCATATTTTGAATCAACTTTGACAAGGCCTCCTGATTGATTTTGAGCTGTGGACATGCTCTGAGGTTCCACCCTCTGAGGTGCAGTCCACCCTTTGCCCTCTGAAAGACAATTTACTTCAGTGAAGAGAAATGAACTCAAACACTCCTTAGTCGTAGTTTCCTACTTAGGGCTTTTTCCCCCCATGTTGGCAGACTTGTGGGATCGGTTAGGCTTTGAAGTGTTTTGAAGCTTTTGTTAAATGGGAGAAGAAGTGCCTGTTTGCCGGCCACATTTGAAGCGTCCTTTGAAGTGTACATTTGAAGTGTGATTACATCATGGTGTTGTGACTAGAACTGTCCAAATTCAGAAGGTGCAAATTCTAAATTATGACAGATCTAGATGAATATTTTTTTGATAAAAGTCTTTGTTTGTTCCCTTTACTTGCTCATGTTTCTAGCCTCAGGTGCAACCACTTGTTGACAAATACTACAAGAATCAATCTTTGGCTAGGAAAATTCCAAAATTCTCATTTTTTTAACTGTCTTTGAATACATTAATGCTGTAATTTTAAGGGAAAAAAAACAAGACAAATAATTCGAATCAATTCTTTAGGTATTGATGTGATTTTTGGTATCATTGCATTGTATAAATTAAAGAATTTGCACATAATTGTTGAGGCACGTACTGCTAGAGCTGAAATTTTCTTTTGGCCACACGGACCTAGAGGAAGGGCTAAGGTTAGGATCACTGCTGTATCTACAGCTCACCATTCCTCCAGGGGATGGATCAAATGCAGAGAAGACAAATCATACACCTAGGTGCATGACACATAATTGGATTTTAACTTTAAGTTTAATTTAAACATGTGCGACCAACAACAAAATGCAACCTTGGACACACAAAAAATATTTGGGCAATGGAGCAATGCCCATTTCGGCTGCATGTATTACGAGTGGCCTACATAAATTTCCATCACTTTTTGTGCTGGTTCCACGTAAATTTGTGTGAAGAACATGAGCCTATATTACAATATGACTAGTTTTTTTTAAATATCACTATAAATTCATAGCATAGCAAGCTGTGGTTGAACTCCATCTGTTTCCTAAAAAGTTGCAAACACATGCTCTCTGGTGTCTAATTTAGGCGATACTAGTTAGATTTCAGGAATTGACAGCTTTTAAGAAGATTGAAGAAATGCTCATCTTTGTGTCAGGCTGCTTTCTTATTTACTTTGCACAGTGGAAGTCTGCAAACCTGAGTCAGCTACACCTTCTTTTTTAGTGACACACAATTATTGCTGTACCTTTTTGCTGAGCAGTTTATCAAAAAGTTATTTCTGTCTCCAAAAATTGTACTGTATGACTTTCACAATGTTCCCTTAGCTCCCAACTCCTAATGATGTTTCAGACACTTGAAGTTGCAAGCTGGAAGCGCTTTGACAACTTTCAACATCCTTCAACTTCTTTGTAAACACCAGTCAGTTTTATTTTTTGCTTTCAAAGTTATTTTTTGAGGAGCTTGCGGTGTATTTTTTAATAGAAATTCCGATTGGTAAAGTTCTAAAAGTGTCATCAGCTGGTATTTGCTAATCATAAGGCTTGATGTGCCAAAACAATTATCATCAAATGCAGTCAAAGGCGCAATGACAGTTCTAAGATTAAGAAGGGTAAATTGTTTTCAAGCAAATCCAACAGACTGTTTCCTTTTGGAACATACCATTGGTATTATCTAAACTGCATTGGTTTAGCTTTAGTATTTTAATATGATATATTGCAGTTTGTTTAAATAAGTGGAGACTGAATGGTTTTCCTCACACCCCGGAATTTTTCTTGGTGTATTGCAGAGCAACAATATCTGGGTTACACTATTATGCTGCATTCACAACGAACATGAACACAATGAACATGTTTTAATAAGTTCATGTAAAAACAGATCGAAAGGTCTTGTGGCGCAATTTGAGTGGCTGGCACAACACAATGCAGAGCAGAGTTGTACAATTTTTCCAGAGTTGCATGTCCTGAACTTTGGTGAGTATTTGTGTCACATCAACCAATAAGGAACATTACTTTGGTAGTGATGTGCTGATTTGATCTGTGGGGGAAGCCCCAAACCATCATGGCAGAGAAGCTCATGGTTGGTGTCTTGTCATGTAAACTGCAGAGTAATGTGGACAGGAAGTTGTCAAACTGGGCCACAGAGAAAAGAAAATATCACTGACGGCGCCTGTCATCCACACGCAGCTCCTGGAGTAGACGGTGAAACTTACTAGGAACGTCTCTAAATGATCTTGTGAACCCAAAAAGGGGCAACATGCTTCCATAATTTAGCCATGAGGCCTTTATATAAAGGTTGGTGGTAGCTTCTCACATTTACTCAATTCACTCAATAAAAATATAGCACATGCTAAAGGATTTGGAGGTAAAATCAGAGAGGCCAGACTTAGATGGTTTGGATATGTCAAGAGGAGACACAGTGAGTATACTGGTACAAGAATGCTGAGTTTAGAGCTGCCAGGCAAGAGGTCTAGAGGAAGACCAAAGAGGTTCATGGATGCAGTGAACGAAGACATGAAGGTAGCTGGTGTTAGAGTAGAAGATACAGATAACAGGGTTAGATGGAGGAAGCTGATTTGCCGTGGCGACCCCAAAGAGAAAAGCTGAAAGGAAAGGAAGAAGACTCAGGAATAATATAAAGAACTTAAATTGTTATTGAGTCCTACACTGAGAAATTGTTGGAGTAATTGTTGATGAGAATTATATTTAGTGTGCACATACATTCTGTTTTACAATCGTCTTCATTTTACCAATGTAATGTTGCTTAATTAAAGACCATATGGTCTCAGAGTAAGAAATTAGTAGGAACATTTGTTACTTCAGGATTATATGAATGTAATTCCTAATTATCAGGTTGTTTAAACATCTTTAACAATGTTGGGAGTAACTCATTACAAAATAAATTTATGACAGTAACTTTTTGCCTAAACAAAGAAGAGGGAGGCATTAGTGATATGTTGTAGAGATATTTTTACAGTACATAATCAGTAACTTGTGTATTACATTAGCCAAACCATTAGCCAAACCAGCTTCCAAGATTGCAGGTTCTTAGAATTTATAAAATTTCAACTACATCTATCAGACCTTTGTCTTGTGGAATCAACTAATGGTTTCAGTTGAGGAGGAAGACACCAACTTTCTAGTTAAGGTCAGACTTAAAACTTTGACCTTTATAACTGGGTGATCCTGAGCTTTGCCTTCAGTTATACTGCAATAAAATTGAGGATTGTTTTGGATGCTCAGGCCATGTTACCTCACCTTCTTTATTTTACACCTTTTATCTGTCTGCTCTCTTTCTTGATGTATTCATCACTGTTGCTGAGGCAAAGACGTCTGAACTATCAAAGAGAATGCTTATGAATGTTTTGACTGGTTCAGTGGCTACTCACACTAAACCTGTATTATTCAGCATCAGTTAAATAAATACATTTATTTTTTCTTAAATTCATGGTGAATGGTTTAAAACATGTACACTTTTAATATTTTCTTCCAACTTGTTGATTATTCAAAGGACCTGATAATAAATACAAATTTCCTATTTATATGTCTGTTTATTTCTGCAATTTTTCATAAGAAGACGTTTGCTTTTCTTTGCACATTTTGGATGAACTGCAAATGTATGTATGCATATTGATGTTGGTTTATGTCTTTAAAGGTTGTTTTCTCTTTTTTTTGTTTGTTTCAGAAATGACTGCTAATTAGATTGTCATGGCGATGGGAGCAGCAGTGGATTGCTACTTAGACATTTCTACTGACTTGACATCCAGCTTACCAGAAAGTTTTTCATCATATGTTTAAATGTTTTTCTATTTACCTTTTGCAGTAAACTGTAAAAATGTTGTCATGTGTTTCTGTCTCCCCGAAACACCCCGAAGAAGTAGAAGGGGTCCTCACGTGACCTTGGTGTGACTACACACACTTATTGGACAAAATGTGACAGCTGCCCTTACAAACTTGTCGTTTTTCCTTGCTTCATAACAGATGTTCTAGTACCTTTCCTGTTGTTATTGCCTGTCTTTTACTGCCCTCTGTGACCCCTACCTGCCAAGGCAGATGCTCTCCTATATCGCCTCTGGTGCAGATGGAAGTTTCTTTGTGTTGAAGGGAGTTTTGTTCTCCACAGCTCCTCAACTAAAAGCTCAGTATGGATGATTGCATCAGAAATTATGTAATATAATATACTGGTCACTTTTACAGCCTGAGCTGGATTATAACAATCTTAAATGTTTTTCCTTTTTGCATTAGTTTTATGCCCCCCCCCCCTTTATTTGTGTTGAGATGGCTTCATTTATAATATGGCCCTTCAGAAATAAACTGAATCAAATTAAAATGATTCAAATTTTTCTTTACTGCGAAGATAAGAAAAACACACAAGATTTTAAGAAATACTTGTTATTTCAATGACTGAGGGATTAAAATATTCATCTAAAAAACACACTTTGCAGACTGTAAAGTGTGCTTCTGGATGACTAAAATAACAGTCTATGATAGAGTACATATGGCTTCTGTAAAGTAAAAACTTCATGTGGAGGGTTGCAGTCTTGTGCAGCTGTTCCATTTTCATTAAAGAAAGCTCACAACATTTTTGTCAGGGCTTTAATGTTGCCTTTGAAAATGCTACACTGGCTTTTTGTATTAGGGAAAAAAGGCAACTGGTGCCATGAAGGACTGCAATCAAGTTTTCATGAATAAGCTGCTTAATTTTGCATTTGCCAAGAGAATTATTCATGTTCATGAAAAAAATGCTATTGATAGAATAACAAGAAAGCAACTAAATCTACCATCAAATCCAACAGCACTGCATTTTTTTTTTTTTATACTTTACTTTCTTTTTACTTTCCTTGGAATTTTTCAGGGTTATTTCAAGTTTAAAAAAAAAAAAAATTGGACTCGACTTGAGCACATAAAAAAATTCAGAATTATTTGAGACCATTTTATCATAACTATCAGATTCAAATATGTGTCACTTTGTGTTTTTCACAGCATCACTAAACCATTCTCACATTAGATAGATGCATAAAAGTTCTTCCGTGAGCAACAAAACACATCAACGCTCTTTCTGCACCAACCCTGTTGTCATCATCCATCATAATCTAGCCATGCCTTCTACTAGCTGTCAAAACCGCTCTGGACAATTCACTTAGACGGTGTCAGCCTCCAGACTCGTGGAAACAAACACATGGCTCCCTGCTTACTCCTTGGTTGTGATATTCATGACTTTGCCACCGTCATTCCAATTTTCCTGTTGCTTGAGGCAATACCACCATTCTAGTATGGTCAGCTTTTGCCATCTGGGAGCCCAAGCTGTCAGGCCATGCAATATTGCGCTCTGCCTGAGCTCTAACATCATCATTACCACTACTGTAACCCTAAAAGGATAATTCTTATGTGGTTAGGCAGAGTCTGAGACAGAAAAGTTATAAGTCGCAATAATGCAAGTGTGTCTACCCTTGACCACAGGTAACAAATATCTGTACAGTATAGTGTACGGATACAGTGTTCCCTTGTTTATTCCCTTATTACGTTCCATAAATAACGTGCCAAATGTGAAAGTAGAATTACAGATGTTTAAGGCTGTAAAACCCCTCAGTACACACGTTATACACTTTTCTTAGATATTAACATTTTCAACTTTTCTCTCTTTTTTTAAACCCTCAAAATTCAAACTTTCACAGAAAAATAAGTCCAGTATTATAAAATGAATACAAAGATCTGATTGCATTGAAGATTTATGTAACTCTGGCAAGTGCTGCATCTCTATACAGGAGACTCGGCACGAAAGAGACTGATTGACAAGTTCAACAGCCAATCAGGATTCAGAGTACACTGTTTAAAAAAAAAAAGCATCTAAAGTTGTGCCGAAAAAAGTTTGCAAAACAGTGAGACCGCAAAAGGTGAACTGCGAAATAGCTAGGGACCGATGCAATTAAAACCTGCAAAACTGTAATAGTGTCATCAACAGGTTAAGCCAATTTGTGACGTGTGTCATAAAATTAAATCAATAATAGTCTAAAATGCAAAAACAAAGTTATTTTCATAAGAGCAGTTACAAAAATTATTAAATAAAGTAAGACTGCAATTTAAAAATAGAGCTGTCATTCGTTAGTCATTCATTAAGTTTTGGTTTAGTGTTCTGACTTTAGTCACTGATTTAATCTTTGACAAAATATAGATTCCCACAGTACTGCAAATACCATATGGTTCATTAAAAAGATCAAGTAAAATGTATGTTTACCTGTTCTACTTTAGTCACCGGAGAAGCACTTGACCTTAAAAACCAATGACAAAGTCTTTATACCTCTTGTGCTTGTGCTATTCTCACTGTTTTAAAGAGCTTGAGAAACAGCACATGTACTGACTAATAATAATATTAATGAGGCATTAAAAGAAAATAAGATTTAAATCCTTAAATACTGTAAGTGCATATGGTAAAATCAATGCAGCCTTTGGGGCAGGCATCATACTCTACTCAAGTTAGGAACATTAGAGCCTCAACAAACAAACTTAACATCTACAGTTTAAGTGGTGCCTGTTCTGTTAATATTACAACCTGTTGCTTTGAAGGAAATATTCATTTGCTTCTGTTTACATAGAAGAAATAGCAAAAAAATACATAGGAAGATGTGTCAGTAAAAAAGAAAGAATAAAACTACAACCGTTTTACTTGTAAGGACCTGAAAAAAAGATAAACTAGTGCCTATAGTAGTATACTCAGTAAAAACAAGTATGAAAATATAAAAGTGCTCATTTTTGAAAATTCATCAGACTCCAAGATTTCTCATACTAAACAAAACCCGGAGCAGAACGAGGTCAGATGTCAAACTATCCTCTCCAGAGGACATTAGCCGCGTTTACATGGGCAAAAGTAATCGGAAAGAATGCCTGATCGGAAAGAAAATGCATCATGTTAACGCGCCGTTCGGAATACTCTGCCCCGATCAGACTCGTTCGGATCAAACTTTCTTTCCGATCGAGATAGGTGGGTTATACCGATCGTTTAACCGATACATCTGGTACATCTAAACGGTTCATTCCGATCGTGTGTCACTTCTGCTCTGGTTTACGTCATTCATAGACGGTGTTTCGCTGAGAGAAAGCTTTGGAGCACATAAGGGCACCGATCAGCTGCTCTGCGGAGGCCCGGTGAAAAGCGCCGCTCCGCTCTCGCCCAGCTGGTTCTTCGCCTCTCTTTCACCCCTCACGAAGGGGCTGCCGGGGAGGAGCGCTTCGTGCCCACGGAAGTCTGGACCCTGAACCCGAGCTCTGTGTTCGGGCTCTGGTGCCAGTAGACCGAGTGAACCTCTCTGAGCAGAGCAGCCGGATTTATTAACAGGGGTTTGAGGGGAGGGTGCTTTGTTACGTGTGTGTTTTGTTGTTTTGTTATGTGTGAGAATTCGGACTGCAAGCCGACCCGCCGCTCTGGGTTAGCGGCTGCAGGACTCACGAGAACCGAGCAGAGCTCGGCCCGTCAGCTCACACATTTGGGTCGGTGTGTGAGCTTCAAAGCAGAAATGTCCGCTCAGTCCTTAGAAACTGTTCAAACAATCATGTGGATTTGTGTTTCCAGTTGTGCCCCGACAAAATAAAGGCTGATGTTATTCCCACACATTAACGTGCAGCCAAGCTGCAGATTGGAGCTTTTCCTGCATGGTCCTGGATTTTGGATCCATCAAGGCTAATGTTGTTAGCGCGTGTTAGCCTCTCCTAACCCTGGCTTCCAGCTCCGTTCTTCCACAAAAAAGCACTAACCACACGGATTAAATATAAAACGATGAGTGAACAGGCGCTTCATAATATTCATAACATTAATAAAAGCACATTTGGAAGATCGTCTCGTATATTATCGAGCTGCTGCATAAATGTATGTGACAGCAAAGGTTTGTTTACAACGGGACACATTTCCCTTCCGGGATTTTCAACAGTACTGCGCACGCCCAAACGATTTATTCTGACCGAAAGTGTGAGCCATGGGAACGTTTGTTCTAATCGGAAAAAGGTTTTCTGTGCCCATGTGCACGGGTGAATTTTAACCCGACCATTGATCCGATCAAGATATTTTGCCCATGTAACCGCAGCTATTGACAGACAGCACAGACTGCAGAAATGTCAACCACCTGATACTTCCTGTTTCACCTGCAGCCCACACCTACTTTTAAGTAGTGACACAGCAAATCAGGCAGATTTTTGAAAGTGTATTGACAGAAAAAATGTTTTAATTAACTTCTACATCATACCTTTTCCTATTAGCTGGAGACATGGGTTCTTGCTGTCTAAGCAAGAAAAAGCATTACCCTTGGGAAATTGTTGGGTTCTGTTTCAGAGTGACAAAATCTGAATATAAAATTAACGGGGTGGAATTATATAAGTTCGCTTCCTTCCACTCCCTTTCAAGCAATATTTATTAATATGTCTAATTATCCTAAGTTTAATTAGTTACTGTATGAATGTACAACTGATGATTATATTGCTTTTGTGTATTGTTTCTACTTAATTGCTTGAAATAAACTATTTCAAATCAAAAAATCAAAATTTACAGCAACAACAAAAAAGTTCAAAAGAAAACAGTTTGTTATTCATTAATAGGTGTAAAAGCTAATCTAAATTATGATGCAAGCCAAAGAAGCCAGTTCTAACTTGCCCGAAAAAGGGTTTTGGTTGACTTGTAAGTGGTGCATTCCAATGACAATGTGAATGTTTATGACTATTCAGTGAAACTGTTACCAAATAAGGTCCACTGCTGAAATCTAATAAAGCCTAAAAAAGGTTAAGAAATGCCTTGACAGGTGGTGTAGTGAATTGGTGAAAACATGAATTGATAATTATCATTAGTAGGTTCTTCTCTTCCTCTTGACCTACTAGCCTATTATAGTAGTAGTTGTGGGGCTTGGGTTTGAGTGATCTTAGAAGCTATGCATTCTGGGCAAATGCCATTGTTAGAGTTCTTGGTAATAAGCCAGACTCTCAATGGTTCAAATGTTGCATATTTTAACTACAACATCACCTGGACTGACGTCTCTAGAGGCCCAACCTGAAGCTAGGCCCAAGTTTAGGGTTTGGAGGCGAGGTTCTTCTTGCTATGGGACTTTGTTGAACTCGGCCCAAAGGGGAGTCTCCCCACCCACATGGGAGTCTCCCAACCCACAGGGGAGTCTCACAACCCACAGGGGAGTCTCACCGCCCACAGGGGAGTCTCACCGCCCACAGGTGGGTCTCACCACAAGTGCTGTTTGATTTGAGGGAAATAAAGCACAGGCACCTCAACAGGCCAATACTTGGAAATGGACTCTAAAGATCTGGGTGGAGAAGAGCCTGAGCTTGTGCATAAGGCTGAGCGGTACCAGTTAAAAAAGTCTGGGACACTTTAACACACAATTTGGGCTTTTAACCTTAACTCATTGATTGGGGTTGAACTATTTTCTTCTTAGGAGTTAGCCTTGGTGAAAGGCGGCATGCTGGTGTGTGTTAGCTTATGTGGGTTGTGACCCTTAGGATAACGGCGACCTTAGGTTCCTAGAAAGGCGCTAAACAAATAAAACGTATCATTATTATTATAAGTAAAATTTAAGTTTCCATTGCAAGGTGACTTGGCGCTCACTTTAAGATAAGGGGATGAGTTTAGCCACAAATCATAAAAAGACAACAAATTTTAGCTTTTATCTGATTTTACAAAGATGTGGATAATATTGGCCATAATAAATAAAGATATTTTGAAGATATTAATGCCAATTTTTATAGAATACATTTATAGAAATAAAACTTGAGCTGTAAAATATTAAAATCCATTTTCAATGAAGTCAAGCTGCTGTGTTTTGAACTCACAGAGAAAAGATTGCATCAAACAATGAAGTCGAGTGACGAGGTAATACAGGTGACAGTTTTCCTTTGTAAAACTCATTTTTACACAACAATTAACACCAAGAAAATAAAAACTGAAGTAATAAAGCTAAGCTAATGCAATTTCTCACCAATTCACACAAATACATTAATGCAGGATAATGCATACATGACACACTAATTAATGTACACTGTTCCAAACAAACTTCCTCATGATGTACTGAGCTTCTCTAGCAATAATTGAAAGCTTTTTGAATGTTTTAGCTGCTGCCTCTTCCCGCTGGGGGCCAAGAGAAAAAAATCCCTGTTGCCGTCTGCAATATGTTGATGAACACAGAACCCATTAGGCTCCAAATTTAGCAGCAGTTACAAACTTGATGTGGCAGCTGAAGGAGGGACTATTTAGTCCCTTTTGATATGATCAAATGTGGACATTAGCGTGTGATCGTTCAAATTTTACTGAAGGATCTACAGCAGAATTCTGAAAGAAAGTGACAAAGTGTCCTACAACAGTTATCTAATGATCCGTAAAATCAGAAAGCTGTTTTAAGAGTCAATTCAATCAACAAAAGTAAACCTAAAACTGTTTAAATATAATTTGGTGTCCTATCGAGATGCTACTGTGCTGAATCGACTTTCCTTACACGTTATGTGGCGGTATTAGTCTTTGATCATCAGAGTGTGCTGTGCGTCCTCAGTCACAGCCACATCGACAGTATTAACGTGGAGGACAAAGGAGGGCACACTAACATAACGAGTCAGGCTTCAAGACAGCACAAGGAAAATAGATGGAGTAGCAACACTCACTATTTTAATTATCCTCTTGTCTAACCTGCCCTCCAATTACACATAGGGATGTATAATAATCCACCTATTGATGCATGAAAGACAGGACAATAACAAAGGAGCATGAGTGGCTTGAAAAATGAGATGAAAAATAGCTCAAACGGAGGTTAAGCTAACGGAAGTAAACAAAATATTTCAGAGTCTCAGTAGTTTGATCAGTGCCTGGAATGCACAATAACAACAGACAGTGAATAAAGCCTTCAGAAGCTTCTAGATAAAACACATGATTGCGTTTATGATAGTGCAGTTAAAGGATGAAGGAGCTGCAGAGTTTGCTGAATTTCACAGAGACAGGCATAATGAATATGCACTGCCTAATTTATGTTGGCTAATTTGGCTTCATTTGGTAAATCTAAGATTGATTCTCTCAGAAGATACAGACGGCTTAAATAAACAGCAGTGAGAAACCCATTTTACATTTTGTTTGTATTTTTTTTCATCCAGTTGGTTAAATCAGTGAGTCCTCTAGTGCAAAAGATTAGCAGGCTGTGCTGTAGACACCTGCCATTTGTCTTTCCCCTGTTAATGAGCGTGGTACGTTACTCAAAGGGAGCAGATGATTTTATTCTTTATTTCAAATGGCACAATGACATAAAAATCACATTACAAAACAGACACTTATAAATGGCTCTGTTTGGCTCATGCCTCTTCTCTGTCCATATCTCTTTACGTTCAGCCAGGCCAGACATGACAACAGCTTCAGGGAAGAGTATTTTGAAAGCTTCATTTTACTGGCTAGCATGAAACGTGGAATATCAACTGGTCAGACATCACTAAGGACGTCTACTGTAGGTCGACTGCAGAAACGGATCCATCTGATGGGGTTATTGATTGATTCGTAGCTTCCAGCTAAAGTTTTAAGCACCCGTCATTAATATGATTACAAGCAGTGAAGAGCAGACTTTAATATATATATATATATATATATATATATATATATATATATATATATATATATATATATATATATATATATATATATATATATATATATATATATATATATATATATATATATATGTGTGTGCTCATTACCTGCTTTTGTTAAAGAGAATCCACTCCCACTGAAGCTACGTCAAAACCAGGCATGAACATTCTTGAACGTGTGTTTAGCTCATGATGTTCAAACTGGAGAAGCAGGGAGGGGCAACTTATCTTGTTCTTTTGCTGCTGTTTACTAGCACCTCTCCACCACCTACAGTTAGAAGAGGCTTGGTCCAAAATGTCCAAGCGGTGCAAGTCTGGCAAATCTCGCTGATCACCTTATATTTATTATTGTGATATTTGAAAGACTTGAAACTTGGCAATTATAAATTTCTGCTCCAAGATCAATGTTTAAATGATTGGCACTTCCGTATATGAAAAGGGACACCATTGAAATTCGAGTTGCTGATTGGTGAAAGTTTGACCTGATTTAAGTTTCAATGGCAGTGCCTTTTGGATGTAGAGCCCCAAAAATGGTTTTGTAAACTTGCATACTGTGCATGAAGGTGAGAGTTTTGAGCATGGAAGCCTGAAACACGTGGTTACAAAGACGTTTTATTGGAAGTGGTCTCTTGAACATACATTGCCTAGGACGGTGTGAGCGTAGCTTGACTCTCATGTTGTCAGCTTTGTGCAGGCAGACGTGGCTTCTGAGTACAGACGTGATCTCCCACAAAGTGATTATATTTCATTATTGTCTCTCTGACTGCTAAACTATTCCCTTCTTGTGTCAGATGGTATGAGAGTTCACATAATCTCATCCACATCCGAGTACAAAGAGATGCTGTGAGGCAGCGAGCGTTTGGGGCAAAAGAAGGCAGAGCAGGACATAAAGGTCCTTCTCCATTCCTACAGGCGCTAAGGCAGGCAGCACAGCAGCCCTGTCTCCCAAGACAAGTTAATAAGACGGAACAGTCCCTGGGGGCAAGAGCCGGCAAGCATTATCACTTTGAAAGCAGCTAGAAAAACTGACACATACGAGGGAAGAAATACCAGGAAAAAAAGATATTAATTACCCCCTGTTGCCGTCAGCTGCTACAGAAAAAGTTAACTTGACAATTTCAAAAACAAATCATTGTTTTATCCAGTTAACTCAAAAAAGTGTTTGACTTGGGTTCAGTAATACGGAATAGAATTGTGCATTTTGTTTTATAATTCATCCTTGTCTTTGCACACATGGCGGATAACCTTTTGAAGTTCTAGACGCTGAGGATGTCCTGGGCAGAGCGACACATACCAGCACATGTGAACTGCCTGAAGACTACTTTGAGAGACAAACGGTGTGATGAATAAGTCATGGCGTATAAAACCAAAGGAAAGTCCCTCTCCTGAGGGCCACTATTCACTTAGTGCTCAGAGATTCAAACAAGTATCTTCCTGCCATCTAAATGAGCCACACATGTCTGTGCCGCAGCCAATAAAAGCAAAACTGTCAACCTTGTTGACGAAACATTGATCATTACACAATTTGTTCTCTTTTATTACAGCCATTGTAATTAAAATAATTGAGTAGTGGGGTGGGCAGGTGCTCCCATCAACATTTTTTTCCACCAATTAGCACTACAATAATATTGCTCTGGATATTGCAGATGATATTATTAGCATTTTGATGGAACACAAGTGTCTGCATGCCTGCATGCCAGAGAAGGGCTCTCAAGTGGAATCTTTGCACTGAGATCCACCAGGGAAGAGTCACTTCTGGTTTGAATAAAATGGGCTGAGACAGGCATGATATGGCAATGCAACAAAGTGCTCAATAGAGCCAAATCAAAGGTCCAAAAATTGCTGAAATTCATAGAGTCCAGTGTTAGGACATGGCAGAGCCAGCATGCATAAAATTACAGAACCACGTCCAACGTCAGATGGCTAAACTGTAACTCTGATTCATCATCTACCACGGCTCAAACGGTCAGCTGAACATAAACACATATGGTCCACCTCAACACCTGAGATAAAACTTGTTTGCTCATAAAACCAGCTCCTCTGTTGTCAGTGGCCAAACAAATTGGCTCTCTAGCCACTCGGGAGCATGTGGGAGACGCTTTATCCAGCACAGAAGAATCACAATCACATTTGAAGCATTGCATTTCTGTGATCCATAGTACCAATTTTCTCTTTTGACCCACACGAGCTTGGTGGGTGAGTGTGACTGTGACAAGTTTATCTCACAGGAAAAGAGGGAAACAGAAAAAGGGACACTTACTGATGGTTCAAATTGGAGTTTTTTTGCTTTCTGATTATGCAAAGCGAAAGCAAATGTTTATCGAAAATGTTGACCAGTGGTTTCTAAACTTGCAGAAAAAAAATGACTGAGAATATAAGATTAGCACTCTAAGATAAAAAGTTATTTTAAAACAAAGACTGAATCTACATGCAGATCATTTGCATTTTGTTATCAAACCAAAGCTGTAAACGTATCTTCATTTCTTCCCTCAAACATAGGGCCGGGCAATAAATCCATTTTATCAATTAACTTGAATTTGCAGTTTAAGACAATTTATTTAGGATAAAATCTGGATTTGTTTCCCAGCATCCTGCTTTCTTGGGTTTCCATTATTCAGAGTAGAGTCAGCGTTCCCGTTTCTCACAACGTCAAGAAAGAAGAAGAGTTTGTTTCCCAAAAAAAATGGTTCTTGGAAACTGGTTCAGTTTTCTGACTTCACACTTGACAACAAGCCGCACGCTGCAGAATCTGCAACTAAAAGTTAGGGAACGACAAATTTGTTTTCAGCTCTTGCAGCAGAGGCATTCTTGAAGCTACGTACACACTGGGCATGTGACGTTCAGGAACACATGTTTACACTGGACAACCAGGAAGGGGCTTCTTCTTTTTCTTCTACTAGCGCATGTCCGCCACCTAGGACAAGGCTTGGTGTTAAATGTCAAAGCGGTGCAAATCTTGTGAATCTTGCTCCATGCTTTTTCTTTCGCAGCTCTTTTTCAATAAATGAAAAAGTTGGTGTCTTACAATTCTACCCGGGCTCAAACCGCAATTATTAGTTTCTCCTTCATGATCAATTTTTTAAACAGTTGGGACTTTTATGAATAAAAACAAACATTTTACATAGGTCACTACTAAATCCGAGTTCCTGGCCACGTGATTTGTATTTAAAGCCCGGAAGGCTCTGTGTGAACACCAGTATTGAATGTGGAAGCCTGAATCGCATTTAGATAGACTTTTCATTAGAAGTTACAACTTCCTTTGTCGAGAGCGGTGTGAACGTAGCTTTAGAGTGGGAGAAGACCTGTTCTCTACATGACGACATGCTCAAGCTAGCAGCAGCTCATAAACATTTAATAACACTTTTAAAGCTTCTATTTAGTTGCACTTTGAATTCAAGTCAACTCCCAAAAGGAGATGTGAAAATATATTTTTTTTCTTTTTAATGTATCCTGTTATTTATAATTTTTTTTGAGAAAATGAAAGGAGGGAGAAAAAGTACCATAATAAATCGATCTAAAACTTTGCTGTAAAAAAAATCTGAGATTTTATTTTCAGGTCATCTCGCCCTGCCCTATTCAAACATGTATAAACTTTTAAAAGTTGTAGTTGTATATAACAATATGACTTATCCATTTGTTACTATCAGTAATTTATATTACTGATAACAAATCCCTTCAGAAGTTTCAAATATAAATACAATTCTACTTTTTCAATGTTATAGTATTTAGCTAAAGTAGATGGAAGTAATCATTTTTAAAAGCTTTTTACAAGCTACACTTTTTGTTCTTGGTTCTTTTAAAATTGGCATATGAGTATGTAGGAAGAAAAAAGTGGCTTTGATTGGCAAACTGTGAACAAGCCTTCCTATAATGTATGATAATGTAATCTCTACTCCCACCCTGAGTCCAATTGCGCTGCAGGTGAGCTCTTCACAACTACATACAGAAAAAACAAAGTGTGCCTGGAAAGCCACCGGCCCTATTTGCAGGGAGTACATGTCTGCTCCATGCAGTTAGATTTATAAAAAAAAAAAAAGAAAAACATGTAAAGAATATTCTTGTATTTGTTCTTTGTTGCATCATCATTGCTGCTAATATTTGTCCAAAGTCAAATTGCCTAACATTCAGTTTATGCATTGCATTTGAGAGGTGACTCGCATTAGATTTGGGTAGAGTGAGAATAGAAAAGCGGAGTGAAGAGAGTGTCAGGGACCAAGAAGGAGAAGCATCTAAGAAAAGAGAAAGAAGAGAGGAGCAGTAAACGTTAAATGAATTCCCAAAAGAAAAGAAGGACATGGAGAAATTACAGAACAAAAAGGAGAAGACAGAAATGACATTTCTTAAGGGACTGCTGTGTGGCATTTGTGAGAAGAAAAAAATGAAATGTGAGGACCAGAGAGAGATGGAAAGCGAGAGAGGGCATGGGGAGAATGGAATGAGTAAGAGCAAGAAACAAAAGGAAAGTGTGTGAGAGGTAAGACTAATTTATGAGAAATGAGGCAGGAGTCTGTGAGGCTGGCTGCTCCCTGTCTGATGGATTGGGTGGGGGTGGGACTGGGTTTTGCAGTAAGGTGGACACAGAAGAACCTGTGATATGGCTCCTTTGAGGCTGCATTTCAAAAGAAGTGAACTCTGAAGAAATGGGAGATGAATATAAAATAATAAAAAAAAAAACATCACTTTTCTTTGGAGAATCTCCCTCACAGGCAAGTCAAGCAGAGAAAGGCAAAGGTGAGAAAAAGAATAGGTGGGAAACAAAGATGGAAAAGCACATGGGACTGAGTAAAAGAAAAAAGAAAACGTGTGAAGTGACAGAGGCAAGAAAAAGTATGCGAGGAAAAAGATGACGGAGATAAAGTGAGATGACAGACAGCTGCCTTTGATGCAACTGCTCTTCAAGTGTGGCAGTTTGGAAGGAGAGAGACACACACACACAGTTATATGCATGTGTGCATACACTCATGCATGCCGCCTCTAAGTGTGTGACGCTGTCTTTTATAATAAAGCCCACAAACGTACGAAAAGGTGGGATTGATGATAAGGCGTCTGCTCATACGTGGTGGCGTAACGAGTTCCCACGTGCTCCAGGTATACAAACAGAGAAAAACGTTCAGCCACAGGCAGACAGCAGAGATGCCTCTGGAGGTAAAGAGGAACGCTCTTTAAAACATTCAAGGCTCTCCTCGAGTCACAATCCTTCCCAAAGCATTCTGACACAGAAGCACAGTCTACCTCCTCTTTCAAACATTCTCGATTTGCCCGACTCATACAGCACGGTTGTGCTATATCAAAGCCAGGACACACGCGGCTGTGTGAAGTGCCATCAGTGTACACTGCTACATACACCGTCTTCTCCTCACGCGGTTGCTCTTCATGTCTTCTTTTCTATCTTTGTGCACATACAACTTTGAAAGAACAGAGCAAAGCTGGCAGCACCGATAAAAGACCCCAATGAAGGTGAGAAGCGGCGCAGACGTCATCTATCTGCTGATAGGGAGAAAACATCACACGGACACGCTTCCTTTCGAGTTCATTCTCTTTCAGTATGAGCCCACTGTAGATCAAGACCAAAACACGTAATCCATGCACGGACGAACATAAATAAACTCGCAAGAGCCCTTTGTGTCCTTCCATGTCCAATTACACGAAGGAAAACCCAACAGAGAGGCAACAAGTCTCGTCATCGTGTAATCACATGAACTACTAAGTAATATTAAAGACATCTGATGATCAATGAGTTTCATTTGAGGATCGTTTTGAAGAAGTTTATAAGGAAAATACAGCTAACTGACACATTTGTAGAGTAAAACCCACTTCAATCCCCTCGTAATTAGGGGTGTAACAATTAATTTTACCAATGATTCGATTCATATAATAATTTGTGGTTGCCGGTCCAATTCATAGTCGATATTGGTTCATTTTGAACGATTCGATTCATTAATTCTTTAACCACAAATTTAATCAGTGTGACTCAGAGATAAACACCTGGGTACTGAAAAGCGCACGTGATGTATTCCAGATTCCATGTATTTATTGCAGGAAAATCAAGTGTAAATTAAAAATGTGTACAAACAAACAAGTAAACAACACTTCATGGTAGATCAATTCACATTTTAGTTTCCTAAAGTTCAGCCCACTTTTGTTTTTCCACATCAATATAATCCAAACAGAACATTATTAGAATATTCTACCACACTGTATGGTCCCATGTCTTTGCTAAATTCAGAGTGTTTCCACACATTGGACTGGAATGATGGCTGCAGACGACAATGTATTTCAAAACAGCATGTTTTGTGTTTTTTCCATATCAAACACAGGTGACAACCCTTTTATTAACTGGTCAAACCCCTGCTGTTTCAGTTTCATCTGTAAAATAGTTATAGTGTCATATCTCACTGGGCAGTGGCTGTTGACAGGAAATTGTGACAAATTGTGCATTTGCTAGAATATTCAGAAAATTGGTCTTGTGCTTCTGCATCTTTCAATAACTTCTAAAAAAGTCACAACAAAATGAGAATCTGACATTGTAGGTCCAAAAATGTAGTGGGAGTAGTGTGCAAATCTGCTGAATTTTCTCAAATTACAGTGGGAGTGAGTGCAAGATTTGTACACCACAAGCGTGAATTAAAATTGGTCCCTCATTTGCTTGAACTCACTAAAGTATGTGTCTCCAACATGCAGCAAGCTGTCACATCTCAGAGAAACAAAGTATACCTCACTAAAGAAAGGGTGTGACAACATAGAAAACATATTTGCTTTTTCAAAACATAATTTGACACTTTAAGAAAATAACTCCATTGTACTAAATTAACACACATTGTATGGCTTGATGGAAATGCAGGTGCACAGAAAATGATCAAATGTTGTATCTGTGCAGTTTGAAGGGGTGCAAGATGCTTAACACCATTACCTCATAAAAAGAAATCCTGTCATAATAAAAAAACAAAACAAAAAGGGAGTTTATACAAATATACACCTTGGCTATCAGAAGATGCATAACCCCCTATTGTAAGTGCAAAATCTGTCCAACGCAAGACGCCTTTAGCTTTCATCTGTTTGGTAAGTTGTTGGACGGGACAAGTTTAAAACGAAATTGTGATCAAATGTTGGCTGACACATTTCTGAGTAGAGTTTGGATGTTCTCCCTGTTTGTCCGGAGAGTTTTATCTTAAATTGTGCCTTCCTTCCAGCTCCTAAAAGCATACGTCATTGATCATTTAAAAGTCATTAAAAAAGTCCCTTTAAAGTCCCAGTGCATTTGGTTATCTGTGTGAATCTTCCTGTGATAGATCTGGTCGTGGGTGTACCCTATCTTTGCCCAAAGAAAAGTGGCTACAGCAATCCATGAGGCCCTAAATAGGGGTTTGTGTGTACAGTGGTCCCTCACTTTATTACAGTTCACCTTTTGCAGTCTTGCTGTTTCACTGATTTTTTTGGGTGCAATTTTGCAAGCCTTTCTTTTTTTTTTACAGAGCATTGTCTTCTTTGTCCTGATTGGCTATTGACCTTGTCAATCAATCTCTGTGCTGTGTCTCCTATACAGAATACGCTCAGTTTGCCACATTTGCATAAATCTTCAATCTCGAGCAGATAGTTTTAATTCTATTATACTGGACGTATTTTTCTATGAAGGTTTGAACTCTGGGAGTGAAAACAAGAGAGAAAAGTGTGAAAATGGTATGTATGTCTGAAGGAACGTGTATAAAGTGTGTAGTGAGGGGTTTTGCAGCCTTTAAACATTTATAATCGTAATTTGGGAATTTCATCTTTCACAGGTTATATTTAGAACATAACCCAAGCTATAAATGAGGGAACCCTGTACTTGTGTGTGCAGGAATAGAGGTGGGTGAATGGCTGTAAAGCACAAGCCGAACTCCTTCTTTACCCTTTTCAGCATTTCCCTTGGACTTTCCACCTCCCCTATTGCCCTTTAAGAAGTCAAAGTTGAAACTGGGAACTTTTTCTTAATAAATTAAAGTGTGACACTGCCATATAACAAACTTGCTTAAAAAACACATCTGCATTTATTACCATCAGTTGTAGAAAAAAATACTTCCTCGAACTACCTTTAATAAAAGGAAAACATTAAATTCAATTCAATTTTAGTAATACAATCAAAGTCATAAAGGTTTGTAGACTGATCATATTCAACTGCAGGCAAAAACACAAAACCAGCTCATATTTTTATTAGTTTCTCTAATAGGCAGCTACATAAAACACATAACATTTTGAAATGACAAAATGGAACAATGGAAAAGTAATTACAGTGATGACTCTGCTCATTTGCAGAACTACACCGCCAGTGAAAATGCAGTTAAATTCAATCGGCCCTTATATAGCTTTTTCTATAGCTATCTACATTTTAAGGCTAAAGGGTAACAAAACTGTATGTGCCAGTGTTCTTTAACGGTATTGTTTAAAAACTGCTCCAACCAGAAAGTTTGTTGTGTTGTGGAGGAGAGCGGGGCCTTATACATTATCATAGCACACACATGGAAAAGCCCTTCCACAGCACACCTACACAGTTAAACACACAAAGACAGACTTGGAACCTGTCAAGTGCAAACAAACTGATGACAAGACGGCGACAGATGGATTCACTGAGGAGAGACGAGCTACGCATTCAACTCAATTAGCAACGTGCTGCTGCATGACGCCAGTGGGATATGGAACCCCACCATGACTGGCAACCTGTCAATCGAGCGGCAGAGCCGCAAAACAAGGATAGAGCAAGATGCAATGAATTAAATCTAATAAACCAATAAATAATTTCATTTAGGAGGAAATGGTGGAAACCCTGGGAGTGGTGGGTCTGTTTCAGAAAAGAGGGCACAACGTGACCACAAAGCCGGATGATTCCCCAGTGCACATGGTGAGGAGAAAATGGCAGAGGAAAGAGGAGAAGAGGAGGGGAGGGACGAAGAAGACAGAAGAAAAAGAACAATGGCAGACTCCCTTTTCCCTTCATGCTCACTCTTTCAACCTGTGTGAACATTCATGAGCACTGTTCATACATTATCCTGCCATAGTGCCTAATGAGCCAGGCATCTCCACCCTGACGTGCACGCTTGGCTAGGCAACCCTTATTACAGGGTGAAGGCATACTCACACACACATACACACAAACGCACACACTTGGGTCATCACAGCAGCTGCACTGCAGGGAGGCATAAAAACACCTCTCACAACTAGTCAGGGCTTTATTGGAATGCATCTTTATTGTCTGTCAGATCTAATGGTCAGATAATGATTTTTGTGTCATTTTTAGAGATGTCAAGTTCCTGCTTCTTAAAATTATGTGAAGCAGCATGAAGGCTGCTGCTGAATATGGGGAGAGACGCCACGTGCTCCATCGGAGTCGCTGCTTATTACAGATGCTTCATTGTTCATGACGGCAGACAAAATTGCTCTTTTTGCTGCATTTTACCGCTACACACACACACACACACACACACACACATAAAAAAAGCACATCAACAAGTTTATCTTGTCTGGCGAAACCCCAGTCAAAACCAGAATGTACCCTGCAGTGCTTTGATTGTCTTGGCTGCCTCTGTGAGAAAAAGCTCTTCCACTTCAAAAAAAAAAAAAAAAGTTGAAGTGGTAAACCAGAAAGTTGGAGGCCAATCAGCAAAGAGTAGCAACAGGCAGATGGGGGAGGCTTATAGGTTGGTTTAACACTTTACAAGTTTGACCCTGAAAGCACCAAAGGGCAAAAATAAAATATAAGACGGGAAGCACAGATTGTTCCTTTTTTCACTTTAATCTAAGATTAGATGCTTGGGCTTCAGGTGATGTAATCTAATTCAGCCTGCAATCTCTCTGTGAGCCGTGATTGCTGTGACTTGGCAGCTGATTGTGATTTTCAGAGTCGGCCGGTGTATTCTGACTACCGGTGGTCTTAAAAGGAAGACAAAAATAAATCAATACATAAATACAAATGTTCTTACCCCCACAAAAACATTTTTTTTTAAGTGCTTAAAACTTTTTTGGGGAAAATTGCTTTACAACATATTTTTGAGGCTGTAAAACATCTGTAAATGCCGCCTTATGGTGTCATTAAAAAATGAATGTGTATTAGGATTATTTTTTCTGAGATAAATTTTGTCAAAATTCCAGCAAATAGAAAGATAAATATGTCATTTGGGTGTTTACAGATCCAAGTGAGGACAGTATATACGTTCATTTAATGGGTCGGCTCAGCTTTACTCCAATTTGTCATAACTCAGTCAGTGAATGAACCTGATATCAATTTGTTTGATGCAAGATATAAGTATTAAAATGAGTAGCTGTTGTAATTTTGCAACTGTGGAAACCTGGATGTACTTCCAGTCCTACTCCGATCATTTTTTGATTCAATTCAATTCAATTCAATGTTATTTGTATAGCCCAAAATCACAACAACAGTCGTCTCGATGGGCTTTGAAGTAAAACATGAACTCAAAAGGATCATGAATACAAAGAGTCAATAGAAAAATACTAAAATAAACTAACAAACTGACTAAGCTATACTGGCATCGCGGTGGCGCGAAGGGGGGTCTAAGTAAAAGTGTAAAAGAAAAAAAAAACGAATTCTGGAGGCAAGAGAACCACAACATTGCAGTTAAATGTTAATAATGCGGGTATATTGCTCTCTCTTACTCATTTACTTACTTACTTAGTTGTACTTACTTAATTAGCTATATTAACTTATCAGTACTTGTTTACTTACTTGCTTAATAACTTGCTTAAGATCACTAAGTAAAAGTGATCTGAAGTGGTGATCTATAGTAAAAGTGTTAACAGTGGTCTTTTAATTATGATTATGCTTTTTTTTAAATCATTTTCTAGGACGTAGTTTCTGCAGAGCAGCAGTAGTTCATAAGAAAGTTGCCCCCCTTCCTCTCCGCATTGCTGAGAGCTTGGAGCTCCAAATATGCTCTTTTTCAAAAGGTCTTCTCCTAATTCAAATAAAGAAATACTGAAAAATACAGTTTAAGCCTAATTTTTTTTATAATATGTCCCCCATCATCAGAAAACATGTTAAAAACACCCAACATTCCATTTTTATCAGAGTGGGTCTTTTAAGTTTATCTGGAACACTGTAATATGTATATGTATGTATATGTATATGTATTATGTAGGAGATGGTTCAAATGTTCCCTTACAAAATCTCTATGATCTTCATATCCAACTGTCCTCAAAAACGTGCATGTTGGGTCCTCAACTTCACATAATCTGCCCTTAAAGGCGAGTGTTAGGCCCGTACAAGGTGAAGCTCACTTTCTGGCCTGTGACCCGTGAAGCAAATATAAAAAGATGATTCTTTTTCTTTTAGTAAATGATCTAGAGAGGAAAAAGCAGATCAGCCATTGTCTGAGGGGGACATTTAAAACAAAAGCTCCTTTGTGGCACCAGTGTCATTCCACTGGCTGAAACTTTACTGGAGGGTTCTAGCAAAGGAGATTCAGAACACTAAAAGAAGACACTTTTAAAATGGAGAGACTATTTGTAAAAAAAAAATCCAGTCAATCTGAGGGAAGTGACAGTTAAAGTAATATATTGTTTACCAAACAAACTTGTATGTAATGTACAAAATTGCTGTATTCAAAATCTCAAACAAAAATATACAACATTCTGCTTTTACTGTTAAAGTCTATGATATTGAATACAAAAGCAAAACAGAGAGAAGTAGATCAGAGTGTGAAAAGGAAACAAAATATTCTTAAAATCATACACATGTCATCATTACAAAATCCAAGCAGCAGTGGTGTTTCTGGGAAGATGTAATAGCTTTTGAAAACACGACTTCATGGATCAGCATGTATTTGAAAATCTCACAGAGATGAGAGGGGACATGTTTTACTAGCACAGCACAGCAGACACTCATTAATTCCCTCATGCACTGTGCTCAGCTTTAAGATGCCTGGATAGGCACCAATCAAGCTGTAAATACAGGGGACAATGAAGACGGAGGCTACCACTTTGCTTGTCGGTATCATGCATATTAACAACAGTCCAGCATATGAACATCAGTGTCTCTTTCTAAACACTCTGACCATGACACTTTGTAATAGCTGGGATTCATCCAGATTAGGCTAAGCTTGACCGTGTAGAACGTCACAGCACAACAAAGCAGTGTCTTCCTCCCAGCTGCATGTGCTCATTTTGTGTCTGCGTGTGTGTGTTTGTGCACGAACAGATGTAAACTCAGTATTCCAGGTCACGGTGTCTGCAATCTCACAGGGGGTTTAACCTTGGTAAATCCACTATAAGGTGTTCTGAGAATGATGATGTGAGCAGCAGATCCTCCCCAATGGTTTCGCTTTCAAAGAAAATCCAGCAGGTCACAAATGGAGAAGCTGTAGGGGTATTACAAGGTCAAAGGTGAGCTAACTCTCAATACGATGACAATTCCAAGATGGCATTTTCATTTCCTGAACAAGATTGAATCCTCATGACAGCCAATATAAACAATGTTTCCTAATTTTTGTTCAAACAACTCCCCCTCTGTTTTTGAGAGGAAAATCATAGCACAATGTGCAAAAAAAGTTTCCATGTCGACTTAATTAGAAAAAAAAATCCCGCGCCACTACCTGCTAACGTGGAAAATCAGACCGTAGCTCTCAATTATGACCGTGCCTTCCTGCACTTTTTTTTGCCCTTTTTATTGTGTCCTTCAAATGTCTTCAGAGGTGTGGCTGTGCTCACAAGCAATGGGAGTAGCTGATGTTTTTAATGGCACATGGCTTGTCTCCTGGTGGTGAGATAAACACAGGGAAGAGATTAAAACCCCAGGCTTTCTTCCACAATCTCCTGCTTCCATCCTCCTTCCCTTTGCAGAGCATGCAGGGCCGGCACAACAGACCGTAACTATAAAACAAACCCATCCGTTCTGTGAGCCGAACACACACACACACACAAAGAGTTTACACAGATATTTTTATTAGGACTCACATTCTTTCATATAGCTAGGCCGAAACCTTTACTAGCAGTCTACAGTTTATCCCTTTTATGTTTCTGTGCATTAAAACCAGGCTTTGGAGCCTGTAAAGAAACGGTCTAAAGAAGGTAACGAATACAAGTACACACACATCACCACTCTGATTGAGGGGTAGATATCAGCCATGATCGGGAGAAAAAAAAAACAGACAGATGACAAGAAGATGGTTCTCTACCCTTTAATCAAAAACCTGTCAAGTATGTCTCATCGGGCTCATTGTAAACTGGAGAATCAGAGCTACTTTAATGCTGGTGTTGATTTGGAGGCCAGCCTGGTGTGTTGCTCGTGTGAGCAAAACTAAGAGCTTGAAGAAGAGGAAGTGAAGTCAAGGCAGGCTTCTTGCTTCCAGAGGCGTCTCCCCGGTGAGGCACGGCTTGGCCATAAAGTCGGCTCGCTCGAGAGATGATGTGCTAAAGCAGTTATTAAGAGTGGCTAAACACATCATTTCCTTTGCCGCTCAGATTAGGCCAAGGTGAGGGGCCCCTCCGGTGGATGCAGACCCAGGGCGTATGATTAGCTCTGCCATTTAAATGACATTCACACTAATCGCTAATATCAGGTCTGTCAAGGTGAGAGAATACAATAAGGTATCTATCTAGAGGGTGAAGCAATGCAAGGAGAGACAAAGGGATATCTAATTCCAATTGATGCTGTGTCAGTCAGTTAAATCAGGCACAGCTGCTGATATTTTTTGCTCTTAATATGTGGTCATCCATTTTTCAGCCAAAAAAAGTGTTTTGATGAATTTCAAGCATCAAACTGCCCAAAATGAGGTAAGCATAATTTTCAAAGTATGTCGTAATTTTATGCATTTTGTTTGGCTAGGGCTGTCATACTCACTTACAGCTGGTTATAAAAAAAATAAACATTGGCTCATTTAATTGTTATTTTTCCACTAACACCTGACACCTTAGTGGTTGGTTCCCCTTACAACCGCTAGAGGGCAGTGTAGGTGTGTGTATCAGTATTTGCTACTAACAGCAACACAGAAGAAGTGCCGACCAAAACAATCATGGAGGAGAGTTTGATTTTTCTGTATGAAATTTTTCTTATATACATCAGGACATTATCATTCTTGTTTTTATTTTTTCTTTCCTCAGACTATTGTGGAACAGCAAATCAACAAACTGGGTTACAGAGACACAGAAGTACCGCTGAACGCACCGTCATTCACATGCAGCTCAGGCTTTCCCATGCTTTTGTAGAGCTCACCAAAATAAAACTGATCTCCCAACATCATCCACAACTTCCATAAATTATAAATGAGATATACAGTCAATACTTTTATGTAGTGTTGAGGCTAAAAACACGGTAGTAGCCTCTACCACAGGCAACGGAAGAGCGTGTGGGACAAATGTACTGAGCAGAAGAGGCAGCGGACATGAATTCGACACAAATTATACCAGGCTTGGCGGATTTGTTCACTTTTCTCCAACAAGAGTGACATATACTCCGGAGCGACTTACACATGATTTTTTTATTCTTTATTATGCATTTTTTGGCTCCTGTGACCTATGCTCCGGAAAATACGGTAGTTAGAAGAAAAAAGTCAGAGCATTCTAAAAAAAATCCAGTCATTTGTTAACCTTTTTTATTTCAAAGTTTAAATATCTCTATGGTGCCATCTTTAAAACTCAAAGGCACCCTGCTCCCTCTCAAGCCAGAACAAAAGAAAGCATTATCAAACCTAACTCTCAGCAGTGCTAGATCCATTTAGTAAACAGCCTGTGTCCTACAGTAGTAATCAGAGGGTATTTTTGAGGGATTTGCCGGCTGGCCAGGAGGTATCCGCTGGAGTGATCTCTAATTGCTAGAAGCAGAGGCCTAGACTGCCTGGCGCTCTTTTGAAGCCATCAGCTGCAGATTTCAGCCAGAGGAGCCAGCAGGGGAATGGCTTCCCACTGAGCCACTCTCCTTTCCTTTTTTTTTTTAAACTTCTCCTTTTCACCCTCACCATGCCTTCATGCTACTTTTCCTGTGTTTAGTCCCCTTCCTTCCATCCTCTTCTTCTCTGGCTACTTCTTCTCTAACTGTACTTGTACCCATTCCCCACTCCCCGCTTCTCTCCTACTCAGTCAATGAGCCAGCAATCACTTTGCAGACAGACATCCTCTGCTCAGTCGGCCATGTTTAATCCCAAGCACCGGTGGCTGATGAGGCATTGTGGTGACGTAAGACCTTGGAGCTTTTCAGTGAGCTCTGGTTCACCTGGAGAGGCGCAGCTTAGCTTCTCAGGTTAAATCAGGGCTCCAGACTGAACAATCCCTGAAGCAAGCGCCCCACCACTGAAACCTTTAACAAAATAGTTTCATATGTCTTCTAAATACATTTCTGAAGATGTTTTTGTATCAAAGTTATGGTTACGAAAATAACCTGATGTATATGAGATTAACACAATGATGAATCTACTAAAAGTTTAACTTGTAAAGTTCTTTAAAATGTAGCAGAAAGTAGATATTTTTCTTTTAAACCCATTTCTAATCCTTCAGAAAAAGATGTCAATAACTTTTGTTATTCATTTGCCTGCATGTTTTGTCCTATTTTTTTTGTAATTGCTTTTATGTTAAGTAATTGCTTGATCTGTCAAGCGAGTAAGAGTAACGATAGCAATGCACACAGATGACAGCATGTGTGCACTTGTTCTCACCTGCCATTGTTGTAATAAAGACAACTGCATGTTGCAGTGTTGCCCACACACAGTATTTTTAAATGCACAGATATGCTTCTTTTCAATCCGTTACATAAAAAAGTATGATAAAACATATGCTGTGGTGAATCACAGGGAATATCTGAGACATTATGACACTATAAAAAAAAGTGAAAAATCACTAAATTTAACATTTTTTAACTGAAAGATTAAGATTAAAAAACTCAATTGGTACAATAGAAGAAACATAATACACTTTTCTTTTTAGGTGCAAACTGCTTATTTGATCCTTAAACAGATTTAAAACCTTGTTTTTAGATATTCAAGATATTTGACAAGGTTTGAAGTTTTTTAGCTTAACTTTGCGCAAAACCTTTTTCAAGCTTTTCTCAAAATCAGAAAAATTCAAAACTCAGAAAAACCAATCCATTAGCTTACAACTAGGACAAAAATACCTATTATTGGGCTGAGCAACATTCACTTATAAGTAATTATGTAAAACAGTTAGCTTTTTTAGCTAATTTTTCCTTTTTGAACACTTGTGTGGAACTTATTGTTTCTATATTTTGATATCATACTATAAAGATTCTACTTAAAGTCCCCCTCCGATAAGAATCATATTTTTTTGAGTCAGTTCATTTTTGCATTTCTGAGTATTTCTCCTTTTAAATCACTGTCAAGCAATTGCACTTGATCATTGTGCAAGCTCCCTGACTTGCCCCGTCCAGCGTGCACAAGCTCAGGTGCGGGATAAGAAAGAGACATTGCTGCATTCTCCGCACATATTTTAAGTGCATCCAGGGCTGGATTTTGTTGTTGGCTGCACTTATTTAAAATTACACTTAAAGTTAAAGTGCCAAATGTGTTCTCTGCATTTGTGTTCTCTCTCTGACAGACTTTGAAGGCTTGCTGTCCCGCATTAACCAGAGAGCCGACATAGTGCTCGGGATCGCTGCAGCCTCATCGGCCCTGCGACAGACTGTCCAGGGTGTACCCGCCTTCAACCAACAGTAGCCGGGATGTGTACTGTTGGGCGATATGGTTCAGTACGGGCCCCAAATTGTGCCACACCGCCCAAATCGCACTGCAGGACCACAAATTGCATTTACACCATAGACTTAACATTGAAACTAGCCACCTTTGCCACGTGAATCGCGTTCGGTGAGAACACAGCTTAACCGCAACCCGTAATCCTAAACGTAACCCTTCCTCATGCTGTGCGGCCAAGGAAAACGTTCACCACTGACCACACGTATTTGGAAAATTCTGAGGAAATACTCACTTTCTTTATAGCATTTCATTTTATTTGCTGTGCAAATGAATTCAAAAATCTGCACCAAATCAGTTTTGTATTTATTCATTCATTCATTCATCTTCTATTCCCTTTTATCCCTTTTGGCGTCACAGGTCTGCCGGAGTCTATCCCAGCCACTTGCGGGCAAAGGCAGGGGAGGGGACACCTTCTCATTCAAAGAGTTTTCTTTATTTTCATGACTATGAAAACTGTAGATTCACACTGAAGGCTTCAAAACTGTGAATTAACACATGTGGAATTATATACATAACAAAAAAGTATGAAACTACTGAAAATATGTCATATTCTTGGTTCTTCATAGTAGCCACCTTTTGATTTGATTACTGCTTTGCACACTCTTGGCATTCTCTTGATGAGCTTCAAGAGGAAGTCACCTGAAATGTTTTTCACTTCACAGGTGTGCCCTGTCAGGTTTAATAAGTGGGATTTCTTGCCTTATAAATGGGGTTGGGACCATCAGTTGTGTTGTGCAGAAGCCATGTGGATACATAGCTGATAGTCCTACTGAATAGACTGTTAGAATTTGTATTGTGGCAAGAAAAAAGCAGCTAAGTACAGAAAAACGAGTGACCATCATTACTTTAAGAAATGAAGGTCAGTCAGTCCGAACAATTGGGAAAACTTTGAAAGTTTCCCTAAGTGCAGTCACAAAAACCATCAAGCGCTACAAAGAAACTGGCTCACATGCGGACCGCCCCAGGAAAGGAAGACCAAGAGTCACCTCTGCTGCGGAGGATAAGTTCATCCGAGTCAGCAGCCTCAGAAATCGCAGGTCAATGGCACACAGAGGTCTAGCAGCAGACACATCTCTACAACAACTGTAAAAAGGAGACTGTGTGAATCAGGCCTTCATGGTCGAATATCTGCTAGGAAACCACTGCGAAAAAAAGGCAACAAGCAGAAGAGACTTGTTTGGCTAAAGAACAAAAGGAATGGACATTAGACCAGTGGAAATCTGTGCTTTGGTCTGATGAATGCAAATTTGAGATTTTTGGTTCCAACCACCGTCTCTTTGTGCGACGTAAAAAAGGTGAACGGATGAACTCTACATGCCTGGTTCCCACTGTGAAGCATGGAGGAGGAGGTGAGATGGTTTGGGGTGAGTTGGACCGCAGAGTGAAGGCAAAAGGGCCAACAACTGCTAAGCATCTCTGGGAAGTCCTTCAAGACCGTTGAAAGACCATTTCATGTGTCTACCTCTTGAAGCTCATCAAGAGAATGCCAAGAGTGTGCAAAGCAGTAATCAAATCAAAAGGTGGCTAGTTTGAAAAACCTACAATACGACATATTTTCAGTTGTTTCACAAGTTTTGGTTATGTATAAAATTCCACATGTGTTAATTCATAGTTTTGATGCCTTCAGTGTGAATCTACAATTTACATAGTCATGAATATAAAGAAAACTCTTTGAATGAGAAGGTGTGTCCAAACTTTTGGTCTGTACTATATATTTCTTCTTCTTAAGATTCTATTCTTTTGCTTTTTTTAGACTACCTTTCTGTGTAGAATGAAATTTTAAAATACTTAAAAATTCAAATCAGGCTTGACTGACGTGAGAAAAAAGTTAATCTGTCCTGAATACATTCATTATTTAAGGCATCTTGTAGCCTCGCTCTTGATGACTTAGTGTGAAGAAAATAATTGAAAATTATTCTAAATGTATAGTCAACTAATTAGGAGATGTCGTATCTCCTGACAGCACTAGCAGGGCATCAGCATCAACCCAAAAGTCTTCAGGAAAATTCTTGGAAATCTAACTCTCCCAATGTTTTGTTTTGGCCAAAGCTTATCCTAATCTTTGAGACCCTTGGCTGATGAAACCTTAGAAATGTATAAAATCTTAATGGCACAGGTCTTAGTTGCACTGAGAAAACAAGCTAATGCACCAAACGGAAGTGGATCTCTGAATTAAGAAGAATTGAAGATTTTAAAATAAATGAACCACATAAATCTTGTGATATATATTTAAAAAAAGACAGACACAGTCACTAAATTGTAAAATTGGTTCAGAAATGGGATTGAGGCACACTTGTGTATGCTGTCCACATTGTTTATCCTTGCATGGGCAGCAAATTTTTACACAAGGAAGATAAAATAGCATACAATCATCTACACACATAGTCTCACGGTGACACAACCAGTTTTCTGTAGCTGGGAACACAGCTTTCTCAGTGTGACATTCTCTACTCAGTGCCAATTCCACACTGTGAGCTGCATTTGCTAGTTTTACTGCCAATCCAGGTAAAGAGATTACAGACGTGCACAATGCAGCCTTGTGTTCGTCTGCCAGGAAGAAAATCAGCCCTTTAAGCCACAGAACACAGAGGCAACACACAAATTCACACTGCCTTGGCCCTTTCCTCACACACAACCAAGAACTGCCTTTTTCTCCAGGAACATGGCTTCAGATATGTCTCTTGCTGGTACCTCTCTCACACAAAGCAGCTCTGTGACTACAACGATCCAGCCTGCATTTCTTTATTCTGGTCCCCAACACTGCTGTGCATTACTATTACTTGCATCATTCCAAAAAAAAAAGGAGAAGAAGAATTTGGCTTACAATCAGTCACACAGTCATTGTTATGCTGCACTAATGGCTGCTGTATGGTTACAAACTATTGTAAAGAAATATGAAAGCGAGTTACACTTGTGTTTCATCATCTTTCTTAATAATCTAATTAAAAAAGGTGAGAAGGAAGGTGAGCCGGTGTCACCCAAACTGAATAAAGGTGCTCCCTGCAGTATTTGAAGTTGGACTCAGTCGCTGGAAAACTTTGACACTTGAAGAGGAACAGAGCTGACACAGGATTTTAGAGGTGCACCTTTGGTAGAGCAGGAGTGAAATCAATGTTTCACTTTTGCTCAAGCTTTTGACCCAGTTAATCAGCTTCTTTTAACTGGAGAATGCTCTTTAGCATTTGAGATTGCAGTCATTTGCATAAACAACATGAAAGGATGGATCAACCGTGCCATAATCAAAGCCTCATAAATCACCTTTCCCCTCCATCTTTCTTCTCATTCAGCATGAATTTAGGCTGGTTTTCATTGTTCATGTATGGACGCATAAATGCATTTCACTGCTCTCATCAAGCTGTCGCAGATTCCTAATACATTTAGAGTGAACGTCTAATTATTTTTTCACTGTAATATTCTGCATTTATCATCTAAAACAGTTCTAGTAATTGCGTATACTAATCCAAAGAAATATGAAAACATTTAGATAAAAATCTATGAATGTTGTATTTAGGCAAAAAACAAAATCCTTGTTGGTGAAAAATACAAAACATATCAAACTTCAAGATTGAAGAATGTTTAAAAAATAAACCAAAAAAGGCATGATAATGATATAAAAACTCAAAAGTTTGTCAATTCATTCTAAGTTAAATACTGCACAAAAACCACCTAAACTGCAGAAAATCCCACAACATAGATGTGATTTTTCTCTCTTTGCACGGTGAAAGAATCAACATAAGAGTTCAGGTTTTTTTTTTTTTTTCAGATTTTCTTTTAGTTTTTGTTTTCTTTTAAAAATGGGAAATGAGGGTACTTTGCATATAGATTTGGATAGCTTTTTACTGGAAAGTTAGAGTTGGAGTTGTAATATTTTGCTGGATGAAGCAGGCACTCACCCCAACATAGTTGTAGAGCTTGATAATAGAGCTCATCAGGGAAGAATGATCTGTTAGCAAGTCTCAGCACTTGCCTCTGGTGGTAGGCGGGTGCCTGTGTTTGGCAGCGGAGCTGCCATCAGTGGGTGAATGGGTCTGTGACTGTAAAGCGCTTTGGGCCTTGTAGGTATAAAAGTGCTATATAAGTATTCGCCATTTACCATTTACCACTTTGAAAACTATACGGTCAAAATTTAGCAATGCAGCCAGACCTCCTGCAGCTTTTTGACACTCTGGACTTGCCTTACTCTTTCCACTGTTCATCAGCCTCATTGCTCCCACTTGAGCTAAGCTGCTCGTTTTCATGTCCCTTTTGGCGTTTGTGCTCTGTGTCTTGTTCCTGCCTTTTTCCAAGTTCAGGTTTATTGTCTTCATGTTACCAACCTCTTTTCTGGATCTGGATACACATTTTGCCTCTGGACACTGACTTGTTTTGTGCCTGGGTAATGGGTTTAATGCTGCTTTTATGCTGTTGGATCACCCCCAAGAATTCTGGATCACTATTTTTAAGATTTTCAGATGGACATCCTGGATACATTTAAAGAGACCTGGGGATCACTTCTCACACCAGCCAACTACGCTACTTTTTTGATTACATTACATACATGAATTTTACCTGCCTGCTTAACCTGCCAAGTTCCTCACATCACAGCTGTAACAGATGTGGGTTTTTATATACTTGTTTTTTTTTTGGGTGAATGTGTTTAAAAACACATTGGTTTTTAACCATATTGGTTGCCGTTTGCAACCAATATGATGAAAACCATATAGCCAGGGAAAAAAAAGCTAAAAACAAGTCTTTGTTTCACCCCAGGTAGGCTAGGTCCCTAAAACTGCAGATCATTAAATGCACATTTACTCTTTGAAGAAACATTAATCCAAACTTACTAACATTGATAAAAACATAAAACATTTGGTCCTAAACATTTTATAAGTCCTATTTCTAAGCATAAATTATAATGCTTTTAATAAATACAGCAAACATATTTGCAACAAACAGCAACAACTCAATGTTTGGCTGTTTTTATTTTTTATACTTTTGGAGATGAAAGCCTAGTCCTTATATTAGGACACGTTAATGTAAAAAGGCTACAGTGAACATCTCAATTCCTTAAAAATAGGAAAAACTGAGCAAAAGCTTTATGACAAAGCTGCCAGTGGCAAAGAAGATATAAAACATTAAGAATTATTGCTTGAACAACAATCTATTACAGTCAGAATTATGAACGTCAGATCTGTAGAAAGATTTGTATCTTCTGTTACAAAATGTCTCATGTGAATTGTGTTTTATGTGTTCTACTTTGAAATCCAAAAGTCGCTGTGTGGTGAACAAGGTGGGTTAGAAACTGAATAGCATCTACAATAAAACACAGATGAGAGCAAGGTATAGATTTCATCAATCACCCATCACAAATTAAATCCTGATGCCTTGACGGATAATCATAGTTGCCACTATTTCATCACAACCTCATCATAACCTCCATGCCCTCCTTCAGGAGATGACATTTTTCTCACCTCAGCAGCACTCTCCCTGGCACCACCAATTGTGTTTGACAGTAAAATCACATTTTTAGATCATAGATCACATGTCAGTTTGCCAGATGAGAGGTGGTAAAGGATGACAGAACGATTTTGACTCAGGGCTATTCAGAAAGCTTTCATTTCCCACCCGCACAGCTCATCCTGACATCCTGAAGTCGTGTCGAGGGTGTCGGAGAGATGACTGGTACGTCCAGTGTGTGACATGTGTTCGTGGCCTTTTCCCAGCCTGGAGTGTGGAGCGCCGACACACTGTAATCTGGACCGCCAGCACCACTGAAGATGCTAACTGGAAAAAGTTATGCATATACACTTTCTTGGTTTTTCTCCCCCCTGTCAAAAGATGAATGTCAGGGGGAGAAGAGAAGGTTGAAGGGATGCTGAGGTGTGGGGACGCTGCAGTGGAACACGGAACAATGGGCGGCCTCTGGCATCAACCTCTGGACAGCCCACGCTCGCTTTACCAAAGACACCAACCTCACCCACAATGAACTGCTGCAGCGGGAAGGGAGGCTTTAGAGAGTTCAATTTCCAACACAATTGGCTGTATTCTCCTCCTTTAAATGCCAAGGAGATGGTGTGCAGTGTGTGCCTTTGTGAGGAGCTTTGCTTACAGCGAGTGTCCTCTAGCAGCAGGGACAGAGAGAAAAAGACAAGAGATGGCAGAGACGGCCGGGATGGAAAGATGGCGTGGAGACAGAAATAGCCTGACCGTGTAAAAGAAAGGGAAAACGGATAAGACTGAATGACTGCAAGAAAAGAAAAAGAAGTACAGAGAGAACGAGACAGGGAGAGAATGTTTCCTCTGGTTGTCACTTGGTCAGACTCGCAGGGAGCGTCTGAAGGACAATGCTGCTACTAGTGGAGTGTGACGTCTGTCCTCTATCCAATTTGCCCCAGCCAAAAAGAAAACACTTATAATCAAGTGTCAATCATGCATCACACAACAATAAATGGCTTTAAAATTGGCCGCATTTTAGTTTTACTTCATTAAGGATTCAAAGAATAAAAGAGGGTCACGTAGATGGAAAAAAACCTCAGGGGGTACAATTTATGTGAAGTCATTGTAGGTCAGAGCAAAAAGGATTGAAATTTAGTTTTTATTTTAATTTTATCCACTATGATAAATTGGAAAATCTACATAAATGGGCAATATCATACTTTGCTGCACATTTGTGAAGTGCAAATATATGCATTCCAGGTGAAACTGAGTTATTTTTTTCGTTCTGCTTTGAAAGCAAATGAAGCTCTGAGTAAAAACTCTTATTTTAGTTGACCGCAATAAGAAAGCGATTAGGAAACAAGTGTGAAATTCTAACTGTGGAATCAAAAAATGAATACTTTGTGTGTGTGTGTGTGTGCGTGTGTGTGTGTTTTTGTAGCAGTTTCAGCTGCGTAGAAAACCCAGGAATTATTTTTTTATGAATCAATCTGTACGATAAAATGAACACAGGTGGGAAATTGATTTGGACTGCGGGGCTGCCAGATGCCCATCACTGGCTCTGGAGGCAATGGTAAAGTGAGCGCCAGTTTCATTAATATCATTTATGTGTGGTCACAGGGCAACTAAGCTATTAATATTATACAATTGTGCTTGTAGCTCTGTTGAATTATTGAGACTTTCTTATTGCTTTTAAATATTACATGTGATTAATTCCAAAGACCTGTTGTGCTTCAAAGATGAAAGTGGCAAGTATGTCTTGTTTCATATTCCCACTAGTGCAAAATATCCCAATCCTAAGCAGGAGAGACAGTAATGGTAGAAGTAAAGCACCTGCTACCTTACCCCCCATGCCACACTCAATACAAATATGTCTGCCGTCATCCGAAAAATTCCCAGGGATGCTGTTTTTGTCCGCCATCGTCTCCATTTGAAGGGCATTTTGCTGCCCAAAGGCAAACGCCTCAAACCTTCTCTGTGAGCATGGCGCCCGGCTCGTCTCTGAGCCGGCTGGCAGCACAGCAGACAGGAGAGTGAAGAGTGAGGAATAAGAGAAAAGCCACGGCAGACCTCACCGGATTCAGCCAGTACAGATCAAAATTTCCTCAAAGCCCCTGATCACTTTCCCTCACATTCACATGTTTCACTCTTAGAAACTGTTTACCAGACTCCGAGAGCTTATCAGCACACTCACCAAACACACACCTACTGTACAGACAGCGTTGAGATGACAGTTTCACAAAAACCGAAACCCCTTTCAACCTGAAGTCAAGCCAGGTTAAACATTTAAAAAGGCAGGAAAACAATTTCTATTCACTGCAAACAAATATTTACAGCTCCGTGGAAAAAACAATAAGATGATGTGAAGGCAGCTCTGCCAACAAGGGAGCTGACTGGTCTGACAGCCAGACGGCTGCCTGCTCATTCTTCCTGTAGAATATCTGTCAGCCTCGACTGTTGGACGTTCGCGTATAAACACCAGCACACAGTTTATCTCCAATAACTTCCTCTAACCTACCTACAGTAAGTCAACATTTTTGGAAGCTAAACATAGTATCCTAATCTCTGAAACAGTAATAGTAATTTTTAAAAAGGTGAACAATTGTCATAAAACTGAATTTTAGCGTTTATCATTTTGTCTAAGGACAAATTCTTCATTTCACTTAAAACGTTTTATTTATGCACTAATTGAAAAGGAAACAGTATATTTTATGAAACACAACTGACAACCTTACCTTTCCTTAAAAAAGGTAACTTTTTTCTGATAGATCCAAGCCTATGTTCTGTGTTCATTACTCCAATTCATCACAATAGCATCTTTTTTAAAAACTGTTATGGTAAAAAAGCTGCTACGCACAGCTATACGCAACTTCCAGTCTGGGTTTGATGTTGTATGATTGATATTACAAATCTTTCTTGGCTGATGACCTTGAAAACCACCATAGTAAAGATCCCCGACAATTTTTTATGAAAGCTTCAATTAGGTCTGCACAATAAATCGCAAATTTATTGTCATCGCGATTTAATATAATATATAATTGCAAAAGCCAGCGTAAACAGCGATAAAAGGTTACCCTAAATATCACACCTGCTAAAACAATCCCATGGCAACTTGAAGTATTAAAGTATCAAACAGAGCCCCTTACGCACTTCACCGATGGGATGGACTCCTTCACGCTGCTGACCAATCAACGACGTGTTAGACCCTTGACTCTAATGTAGACGTGGGTCCTTTGGAGTATAATATAGGTTATGTTGACTTTTATTTACATACAACTGTTGCAGTGAAATGGAAAGGATTTTTGTTCATGTATCCAAAGTCATATCATCATCACATTATTGGATATAGCAAGTTTTCATCATATCGGGCAGTCAATTAAAAAGAAGTTAGTCGTGTATGAAGAAATCCAGAAGTTCTCTTCAACACATCAGAGAACATTTTGAAAGAGAACCTCATCAAAGTTTGAGCCAAACACAATTTGTCTCCCTGTTTTGCATATTGCTCCATCAAAGTATTGTTTTACTGGTAATTTTGCTGCAAAAATCAAGCCTTCAAGTGACACCCAGACTGCTCAATGGAGTCCTTTACTCCAGATTCAAATGCAGTTTGATTGCTTAGGAGTGTCTGACAGCATAAAAAGGAAGATGCCTTGGTAACAAATCATTATGATGACCACCTGTATTTTGACTACATTTTGTATTCTGAAAACTTGAATTTTAAACTTCCTGAAAAACCAACCAAAGACTCAGTCTTTTTGTGCAAAGTGCTGTGAATAATGCTGGGTTTTGTGAAACCGTTCTTTGGGTGCTGATAATTTTGACCTGAAATGTTAATGTGCTTGGTTCTGATTATTCCAGCCTAGAAAAATCACACACATTGACAGGGCATTGAGGTGCAGGGAGGAGACCTGTCTTTGGAAAGTCCTCTGCTTGAGAGAGAAATGTCCTCTCATCTCTGATAAGGAGCTGATGAGATAGAACGATAAAGTCAGTGCTTCTCCTGGGCCTTATCTGATGCTGTTATCTGAGTGCACAGCACCCACCATCTCACAATCTTTACACCCTTTGAGCACCTCTCTGAAACACTCACACCACCGTCATCGCACACACTCACACTCACACCCACACACAACCTAACGCTCAAACATTCTAAACACCGTACCAGCTTATTGATTACTTTGACACGCTCCCATTGTTGAACAGATGGTACACCTAATATCATGTGAAATGGAACTGTTCTGTGTTATCTCATGGGGAAAGGACATAAAATGACTATTTTCTCACCTTTCTAAAAGACAGAAAAAAACATAGGACAAAAAAAGAAGAGAATCTGTGTACTTACCTCTATGTCTGTTAGTAGTCTTATCAAACATTAGCATGGCATCGTCAACCTGGAAGACACAGGAATAGAACTGATGTTAGTTTCTGTCATGCTATTTTGAAATTCAACTCAGTTCATTTTGAAAGCATCAAATTATGGCAGCGGTTGTTCCGAGGCACCAACCAAAAACAAGAAGGATTAAATCAAGTGAATCAAGGTAAAGTTCTACTAAAATCAATTCAAGTACAGTTCCTAAGTTATCGCGGGGTAACGTTTCATAAATAACCCAAGATAGGTGAAATCCACAAAATAGAACTACAGATATTTAGGCTGTAAAACTCCTCACTACACACTTTTTATACTTTTCTCAGACAATAAACATTTTCACACTTTCTCTCTAGTCTCAAAGTTCAAACTGTTGCAGAAAAATAAGATCTGCTTGTGATAAAAGATATATGTTAAGGTGGCAACCTGAACGTATTTTGTACAGGAGATGTAGCAAGGGGGGGACTGACTACCAATGTCAACAGCCAATCAGGACGCAGAACACAATGAGCTGTTTAAAAGAAAGGCTTCCAAAATTGCACTAAAAAAATAAGTGAACCAGCAAGACCACGAAAGGTGAACCACCATAAAGCGATGGACAAATGTAGTTCAAGAGTTTATTGTCTAACTAAGTCCTGTTCACATCAATTATCTTAACTATATTTGAATATTAGTCTAAACAAGTGACCAACATAAGATACAACTATTTTTCTTTACCTATTTCCCTATGAGGAATCCATATTTATCCTATAATTACAAGGTCATAATCAGACTACAACCCTCCTCTTCATTTGATTTAACAAAACATATGAGCGAAAACTGCAGTGTGCATATAGTATGTGAAAGAGATGCAAAGAGTCAAACAGTGGCAGGTGGCCGCCAAAGAAAAAAAAAACAAAGAAAAAAAAATATTGCTAATTTTGACGAAAACCAACGTCCAGTCTTGGTGAGAGTGACGGATAGACACATTACACTAAGCGGGCATGAGACAAATGGTATCCTTCCTCATCTCACAGCTGTTGCAGCAGCACCACAATATCATCCTTCATCATGTCCAATAATGCCACATACAGACAGACTGGATTTCTTTTCTGCAGACACCCCCTAACAAACTCATCCTTCTGTAACTCTGATAAAATGCTTAAAAAACAGAGTGAGGCATGCTCATTTAGCCTGTGATTTTTCCCTTATAGAAGAGAATGGAAGGCACACAACAGCCGTTGACAGAAACAAAGAGCGAAAACTCGGCACCATTTATGCAGGGAAAGTGTCTCCAGGAAAGTGTAACAGCGCACCGAGGAGGCTCGATGCTGCACAGGAGGAGAGGCATACACAGGCAAGCATGCATCTGGGTTTTTCACTGGAAGGTTAAAAAGCTTCAGGAGGAGATGGGAAGAGACAAGAATAGGGGTCTCACTCAAGCCGAACTGTCTGATTGGATAAATAGAAGTGCCTGGCAGTCAGGCAGACTACCGCTGGCACGTTGTTCATGCCACCCTCTCGCTACACATTTGGCACAAAAGACATTGGCACAGCAGTCACTCGCTGCATGCCTCGGAGGCCACATGTGGCTTCCAGGCGATTTATTTGTGTCTTTCCATCATATTTCAAATTTGCCGAAAATAGAAGGCAACACAGAATTTAAGTAACTTCCATATGCAGTAACTAAGTCTAGACAGTCTAGTAACAAAACAGGCACAAATAAAAGGTTGGAACAGCCTTGCAAAAAAAGAAAGGCTGTTCAAAGCTTTTATTGTCTTAAGTGGTTTTTATTCATGAGTAAACTAAACTCCCATTCTTTTATACAAATTGGTTTTCTTAATTTAGCATATTCAAACACGTTTTTTCCTTAATGAGATTAACTTTACTTACGTACTTTAAAAACGTTTTTCCAAAGAAAAAGGCTCTGTTCTGAAGGTTTACAAGAAATGAAATGTTGGGCATCCGCATCATAAAGAACACTATTGTTTTTATAGTATATTTTTTTTTATTAATGTAAGGAATGTTCTTGTTCTGTTCCGTTGGAGACAAGATTCTGTAATAGAGAATACTCCGCAGCAGCAAACGTTTAAATTAGTCCACGTTTATGTCCTTTAAATGTTTTATGAGTTGTAGTGGATGTTGCAGGAGATCAAAGATTTTGGTTTGACTGGTGATATTTTAAAGTACAGCTCTGAGCTCCAGGAGTTGGAACATCTTTAACTCTGGGAAAGCAAAACTATACATGTTTTATTGTGCAAACCACCTCACAAAAAGAGCAATATGTAATATGTGGTGCAAAACTGTAGAGTTATTGACATATGAACAACATATTTATCATCATTTTCATTTTTGTACGCACATATTTATACCAGTGGGGCCAATACTGTGAAATGTTGTTTGTGAAATGATGATGAAGCACCTGAGCTTTAACAGCAGGGATGAAAGCAAGACATGAAGAACTGCAAAGCAGTACCATCTAAATAGAAAGATTTACAAACAAGCATTTATGATCTATAATCTAACCTTTGTCTGATGCCAAGTCATTAAATGAGAAGTCCACCAAACTGAAGGGAATTAAGATAACTGGAATATGTAGATCTGAGCATTATGATTTAATCAGCAGACTTTAAAGATTACAGTAAAAGAATTTCATTTGTCATTTTGAGTGGGTTAATCACACTGTTGTGGTGTAAAAGATGAAAGAACTTTGACTTGTGAGTCTTGTTGGAAAAATTCTGACCATAAAACCAGAAGCCCTTTTCTCGTGTCTGCACATTTGACAGCGTGAAAAGCTGCACTGCAGGGTTTTAAGATGGAACGACGTGTTTACCAACTATGGTAAACGTTTAATTTGACAAACGCGGCTGACAGCCTGTGAATATTTACATAGTCGACAGGAATTTGAATTCTGTCACCTAATACCACTAATACTTATGCAGCCAACAGAGTTCATACTTCATGGACCAGTGGACATGCACGCAAGGCAGCTAGCATTTTAAGACTAGGGGGGAAAAAAACATGGTAGGGTCCTCGTGAAACACTAGTGTTGTCAATTAACATACAGTGTCATCCTCTGTGCACCTAAAAGTCTGCTGCTGGTTTCCTTTCTGACATGTACAATGATTCTATTTCTTGAAACAATCTGTTCAAGAAAGGATAAATGTTTGGGAACAGCTTACTGTCCTACTGTTTGCCCCAAGGAGGTGACAAAGAGGATTGGGGTTTATAGGCAGTGTGCAATATGTCAAATCCTGTTTATTTCATGGGAGAAGTGGAGGTGGTAGAGGAGTATGAACATCTCCGCAGTGAAGATGCAACAGAGATTTTTATGTAAAGAAGGGACAAAGCAGACTGTACTTTTAAAGAACATTTAGAGGTTTGCAGCAGGATCTCCTATATCTTCTTCTATAACTGTTGTGGAGACTGTAATGACATCTGCAGTCTCTTGTTTGAAATATCACAGAAATTGACTTAAAGACCCGCTTTGATGAAGGTTGTATTTTTGAGGGGGTTTAAAATGTTCTTCCAGCATCTTACTGATGATAGAGAACATGGATAAGGAAAGTTAAGCTCAAAATTGCATTTCTGAGTATTTCTTTATTCAAATTGTTGTGAATCTGGAGCAGATGGGAAAGAAATAACACTTAGGCATGTAGGTCTTTGTTTTGGCATTTGGCTTAAAACTGTGCGACTGGATAGCTTTGATATTGCTCGTCATTTCTTGTTGCACTGGTAATGTTAGGTTGGGGGTGTCAGGAGCTGTAAGCTAGTGGGAGAGCATAATAAAATACCACTGAGTACACTTTTACCATAGATAGAAGTACGATCAGAGTGGGTCCGAAGAAACTTATTATGACAGTGGAGTTTGTTCTGGAGCTCTTTTCTATAGATTGTCCAAAGAAGAAGGCTTCAAAAGATGAAAACCTTGATCCTCATCTTCATGATGCAGTATCTTCCCAACAGTCAGAGGTTCCTTCAGTTGTAACATTGACTGCCTCAGGTGATCCTTCCAGCAAAAAGTTAATAAAACTTCCAATTACCCCTCAGGAAACATTTTCAAGTTGACTTGCTTTGTTAGGTGTCAAGTTGAGGTCAAAGTTGACAAAATTCTTTCACAAAATAATAATGCTTTTAATCATTAAAGTAGTCCACATCATTGTCAGCCATCAGCTGCTGTGAGCCCCCCTGTGCAGTAATATTCCCCTATCTGGACTGCAGTATTGAAAGTGCTTCTGGTGTAGAGCCATTCACAGCTAGAGAGCCTGTTGCTTTGTAAAATGACGCAACTTCCATGAAAGGAAGTGTATTATATAAATGTGTGAACTGCGTTGTTGTGACACTATTAGAGAAGGACCGTCCTGTCAGCAAGACCTGTCCAACAAAGAGCACGGATTCACTGTGAAGCACTGATGGGCACTTTAACAAAGAGTGTGCACATCATGTGAGGTCACACTCCAGCAGGTCATACAACACAGTCTCCCCACCTCTCTCTCAGTCTCCTGCACTGTGTCTGTCTCTTCCCTTCTCTATGCCACTTGCAGAGTCTATAGAACCATCTCCTGTGCTTCAGGGCTTTTCAATGTAGTTATTCAAGCAGAACACAACTGTGTGCCTCCATCTGATAGAAGGTTAAGGACCTCTTCACTGCTCACAAAAAAGCCCGCCACACAGAGGTGAGGCCAGGCTCACCTCAGGGAAGAAATCTTTCTCTGTCCTCCTCCTTCTCTTTCACTCTTCCTTTTCTCCTGGTGCGGTGAAAAGAAAGGTTCAAAGGATAATGGCTGTCTTATCACTATGTAAAAGGGGAATGGGAACTCCAGCGAAGTGCCTGGCCTTTTGTGGCAATGAAGAAAAGAGCAAAAGTCTATTTCGTTGTGGTATATGCACTGGAACCATCCATGACCACTAAAAAGGAGAAGGCAGCTGGAAGACAGTCAGCGGGCAAAAGGCAGAGCAGCTCTTTAACTAAACCTGCAGCAAACACACCTGAACCGCATAACCTCTTTCTAGCAGGCGGCCAGCAGGGCTGCATTAGGCTTGTAAAGAGTTGGCTTCATGTGACTTTTTATTCACAATTCAAGTGGTTAGGAGGCAAATCCTGCTGTGACTATCCTCCCCATTTTCCTCCTGATTTTCGATGCCATTTCAACTTACTGTACTTTGAGCTCTCAAGAAGTTATCTTAAACCTGCTAGCATGTATTGAAAAAGGTTTTATGCCTTAAGAGTTTGGTTTAAAAAAAAAAAAAATCAGCCGTAATAACAGCAGATTTAACAGACTGCAGCCTTCAGGGCTGCTGACCCAGGGGACCTGTGTGATGTCTTCTACAGGTTAGCTTGTTTGATCCTTCAGTGGTGTTCAGCAGCTTTTAAAGCAGCTTTGAAATATAAAAAGACTAAAACTACCTTTTCAAGAAATGATGCCTATTTTTGATTTCTTTTTTAAAACTTTTATTACCGTGATCACAGACAGAAAATATATGAAAGAAAAAAATGTCTCTTTATTCAGCAAAATTCCTCTTGCGGTTGAGAGTAGATTTCTAAATCTGCTTTACAAGAACTACAACAACTCTGGTTGACGGTATTATGATGCAGTGCAGTATTTCTAGACACACTTCTTTTCTGTGTACATTGCAAAGTTCAATTTACTAACAAGGTGATTTTTATAATGGAGGTAGTGATAGAAATCCCTCTATATAAATCTATCATTTTGAGAAAAATATCACTTGAAGGAAATAGTTTTTTATCGAAATGTTCAAAATTAATGAACCAATAAGGACAATAGTTACAGTTAGCTTCAAAATGAACTTTTGCGCTGGTTAAAGTATTATTGGAGGAAATAGAGATGCCAGTTATCTAAAACATTCATGCACATTTCCGTAAATTGCTTTTATTGATGTTATTGTAATAAAAGTTACAAGACAACAAAAACAACATATTTCCCACATTTCTCGATAAATTAAGCAGCTTTTAGTGTTTATATATTAGAAATGATCTAATTTCTAATGTTCTATTTGAATTGCACAACTGTGTGATTTGTTTACAATATTTTGTCTTTGAGTAACTTTTAAATGGTCAGTTTTAGCAAATCTAAATGATTTTTAATGTTAAAGTCATAGCCCATTATAAAAAAATAAAATGACTGTTTTTTTCCAATAAAGTGTTATAAACATATGCAAAATAATAAAGACAAGTGTCATGTGTAGTTTGTAGTAGGGGTTTTAAGACAAAACTAACTTTTAGTGTCAAAAGTAACAGTGTATTCCTTCAACTCTGAAAAAGAAACAGTTAAAAACTAAATCAGAGTTATATTTTACGCTTTTGGAGGTTCTGATTTGATTAGGGCCATCGTACCTTTGCTTATGTTATTATAGCCATGACAACAAAGATGCAAAATTATATGTCACAAAAAACAGTTTATGGAGCCACATACAGGAAACTGGAGGCAAAGTTGGCAGGCACTAAAAAAAAAAGAAGATCCACAAACTCAAACATGACAGAAAATGACCTCAACTCAACCTAAAAGAAATCAGTGGCTAAATAGGATTCTACCAGGATTGGTTGAAATCACAGACTGTAAAACAAGGAGGGTAATGATTTCAAACAGGAACAGCTGTGGTGACATAAACCACACAATTTCACAGGAGAACTGAAACAGAAGTCAACTGAAGAAAACTGAACTTAAAAAATGTAAATATAAAAACATGATCAAAATAAAACCATGGCTGCGCTTATTAGTAAATTATGATTAGAAGGTACATCAGTTAAACAAATTGTTTAAATATTTAGATCATGATGGCTATACACCAAGCCACTGCATAACTGTTAGGTTTTGTTAAACTACATGAATTGAGGCAGACTATTAGTTTGAGATACTGTTTTGTAATGCAAGTCATTAGCAATTATTATCTCTTTTAGCAAGAGTATAAGTTCAACCGATTCTGGTGTGGAACACACAAAACCCCGTCAATTCTGCCAGCACACTGAAAGGTGAACGTACGTGTGACAGGGATCTACAGTGAGTAAATGACGTAATTGCAGTGTTTTTTGAGTGGAGAAAAAAAAAGGAAACGGCTCAAAACAGAAGAACCAAGATTGAAAACAAAGTTGATAACTTCTTAGAGGGTGAACATGATGTAGGGAGGAGGAAAAGGCACTTATTGCTGAGGGATAATCTGAGGATTAGCGTGACTATGTGGTTTTCTTTTTTGTGGCCCCCTACATCCACCCCCTCATCAGGCAATTCCACCCCAAAGTGAGCAGCGTTTGGAGTTTATAATAATCATGAAAGATGTATCCTGTTGCTGACTAACAGCACGAGAGAAAGCCCAACTGCAGGCAAAATGTCCTTGTCTGTTTCGATCCATATGTTTGAACAACCTCCCCAAAACACACACACACGTAAAGGAAAAAAAAAAGGTTGTTGAGTGATGAATTATGTATCAAAGGACAAACACATCAATAAAGGCTAATGTGCTCTGTTTTTAGACAGGAAAACAGCAGAGGTGCCAGGTGACAGGGGGAGATTTAAGATCTCTGGAAATGAGTTATGACAGCGATTTAGAGAGGTGTCAAATGCACATTTACATTCACCTCACAGCTGAAGGCTAACAGAGTGGCCCTCCCGCAATTTGGGGGAGACACTGATATAGATCATATCTGATGCCAAAGGAACAAAGGCCTGAGCCACAGACAGTGACCTTAGAGTTGTTGTGCCATTCCTTCCGTTAAGAAGCTGCTTTTGTGACGACAACAGACGTACCACCATGCTGGTCGTATATTGACTAGACCGCAGTTTATTTATTGGCTTTGTTACACTTTGTGAATTTAAGATGTGCTTTTACAATATTTGCTACTAGATGAGATTACAAAGATTATTAAGTTACGTGATGTGCAACCTCAACGTTTTCTAGTTGCATAGAATTCTTTGTCCTCTGGGAAACCTTTAAAGAACTAATTTTTAGTTTATTGTTTCTCTCTGTGGACACGATACCCCACCTTTAAAAAATGTGCAAATAACTAGAAAACAATAATTTATAGAAAAAAAAGGTGAAGTCACTACATAGTGAACAATGACAGGTGTTTGGCCATTCTTCAGGGTTAAACAACGGCTTGTTTGACAAAACTTGCACATTTATGTGCATATAAGGTTTTGTAAAAGTGTAAACTCTGCACAGTTGACATAGATACAAATACAAAAACAAGGGTTAAACATCTTTTGGAACCATGAATAGTTTTTGTTTATTTATTTTTGATGTTGTAAACTTGAGCCACTATTTAATGAGTTCACCAGAAGCGGCTTTAGTAGTGCTCAAACCAACTAGGAGTAAGTAACCTTGTAAGTGGACATTTTGGTTTTTAAACCAGCCTTAACCCTTTTTCACTTGGTTTTACCAAACGGGAGGTTTCTGTGTTGCTATATTTAAAAAATAAATAAATAAAAAAAGTACAAATACATTTACTTTGCTTGTCCCTGTCAGCCATGACTTTTAGAACTGTCCAAGTAGGAAGTCGTTGAATAATAAAAATGTAAAAGTCCTCCGCCTGCTACAAACTATTGAAAATATGGAACAAATAGCACAAAAATGTTTATCATATTCATTTTTTACATATTGATGTAACGTATCTTCAAACAGATAGATTACCTTCCAGAAAAGCTGTACATAAATGTTGCAGACATCTCAATGGGCTTGATCCAAAACAAACGCTTCCTTTATGATTTCAGAAACACGAGTTTGCAGACACCTTCATTTTATTCTCTGGCCTATACTTGGGGTAAAAATGTTCACAGCTTTTACAATGTCACTTATCATCAGCATGTCAAACTCAGTCTATCCCTGTACCTAATCTTCCAGTCCTCACCTCTACTGCAACTGAAAAAATGGGCACTGCTTGTGTTATGTTCTAGGGCTTGCACATTCTGATTTCTATCACTAAATGCCACAAAAAAGTAGCAAGGGGAGGTAATTCACACATGACACCAAGGTGTTTGGCTGCCACCAGATCAATGGAAAGAATTGTGTGTGAGAAGAGAGCCTCTATTAAAAAACAGAATCACTATCTTTAAGCCACTTGTTGACAAAATAGCTTTTCATATTTCAGATTGTACTTTTGTAAATATGGCTGTTTGTTGTTAATTTTGCAGCACAGACTCAGACAGTAGAAAGACCAAAAAAAAAAAAAAAAATTAATCCAGCAGCGATGAGGTAACTGTTGCATTAGTATCACCTCTGCTAAGTTCAGGGTCAAGGAGAAAACTGGCACTGCCCCTTGATAACAGCTCCACTCACAGAAGCGCATTTAATATTCTATTACAATGATGGCAATTAACAGAGAAATGATAGCCACCCAGTCACAATGGACAAATTTGTGACAACCCTTTCAATTGTTCTTTTGTGGAGGGAATCTATATCATTGTCTGAGAATGTTCGGCTGTGGTGTGCTGCATCCACGCTTGAGCACATTTACAAGTGGTGCTTTAACGAGGAGCAGAGGGCACAATTTTTAGCCTCCTTCAAGCTCTTGCAATTAAAAAAAAAGTGGCGAAAGGGACACCGTGTAGCCTTTGACGGGCAAGATATTTTGTCTAGCTCCACAGCCGGGTACGGCAGTGATGCTTAATGTGAAACAAATGTTTATCTTTCCAGAAGGAATGGTCCACTCTTGTAGGGATGAGCGGTAAAACACAAATTACATTCTGATAGAGGAAGGACAGTATATATGTGGTGAAAAATGTTAAATTCTGTAGGTTTTCCCTCCCAAAATGTGTCTGCTTAACGATTATTCTCGTGCTGGTATGGATTTGTACACTGATTATAAAATATTATAATGGATAATCAATTATAACTCAAAATCTGCACAAACTATATTATGAAACCACTGAGGTGCAACACAAAAACATTACCTTAGATGTACAATTATTTTTTTTTATGATTAACAACTAAATTAACAGAGTGATGTATACTTAGATGTTGCAGGAATTCAAAAGACCCTTCTTGTGTGCATAATTATTAATGATACACACCAGTGTTGGGAGTCAACACTTATTCCAGTAACTCTCCTTCATGTTGACATTAACAAAATGGCTCGAGAGAAACAGTTGAGGAAGACAATTCCTCAAATGTGTCAGGATTACATATTTATGAGGGTCCTCTGCTCAGCATCCAAGGAGGTCGCCATGGTGACACAAACTGATACATATTCTAACAAAGAACTTGTGTGTCAAAGTGTGCCTTGAAGCATTGTTGAAATGGTTGGTGGAGATCTGTAGCTTTCAGATCAGCAAATACACAATTAAAAAGACAGTCATGCTGAGGCCACTTTTATCAGTGTTGCACTACAGAGATGTAATAAAAGGTTGATGGAGTGATGCCTTCAGGAGGGCAGACTGTAACGATGTTGTGCAAAAAAAGGGTATTACATTAGCACAGCTCGGCACAAGTCTGCTCCTGTGAAACAAAGCGGTTAAAAATGAACCGCGTTTGCACCCCGCTTTGCCGTTAATGAAGAGTACTTCTATAGATTTATCAGAGAAAAGTATAAAATTTCCACCCACAGTTTCGTATTTACTTAAATGCGCCTTTAAGTTACATTTTGAACATAGTGCATAATTTAGGGGAAAACAAAGTTTCATGTGGAGTAAAAAATATGTGTCTCAAAAGCTAATGACCTTCTGCACAAGCAAAGGTGTAAAACTCAAAACATTTTCTCAAACCAGGAACCTGTTTATGAACTTCCAATGAGAGTAGGCCTTCAGTGTGTTCCAGGTTCTGGGCCTGTGCTGGCCTCACAGAAGCATGTCCACCCAGTTGAGCTCAATATGCTTGGGGAAGTGGGACTTGGCCTCATCCATCAATCTGCCTGTCTTCCTTTGCCAAGCTGCAGGGGACTACCTATTATGGAGTCATTTTATTAATAGGGCCCTTTTCCTCTCCGCCACACTCGTGCAGAGTGCCTCCTCATTCTGTCAGAATGGAGTATGCCTGCAAGCCACCTCCATGAAACTGCAGCACCAGAGCACCCCCCCTGCACTCTTCCATGTGAAAGCTCTGGCTGGGAAATATTGTGCTTTCAAGCTAAAATAGTATTTGGAGAGGTGAGCAATCCCTTAGCCCTAGAGCAAACAGTTTAACATTGAGGACTTATTTAAAATGATGTCCTTCCTCTGAAAAACCAATCAAATTTCTCCTGTTGTAGACACACACACACACACACACACATCCACAGACAGGGATGCAGACGCTTGTGCGCATACATACACACTGGAGGCAGGTCTTTCACAGCCTGCACCACGTTACCTCTTCCTGTTAATGTAAATATGGCTGTGAGCGGCATTGACTAGAGAGCAGAAAAAGGTCAGAGCACAAAATCAAATGTTTGGTGTGGGAAAAAACAGTGCAAAAGGTGAGCGAATCAGACGGGAATAAGTTTGTTTAATGGGTTAAACCAACAAGAAGATCACAGTCACTGTGATGTAAAACTTCTTTAAAAAAGGATTTGTTCTTATAACCCCCATCAAATTTGCTTGCTTCCAATCAGTGCAAATATACGGTAATGTGAAACTGCTGGGAAAAAATGTCTTAAAGAACTTCCTTGATGTGTCCTTTCTCCAACAATGGAAGCAGCCCAATTAGGGTTTCTTTCACAGCTTTACCTCATTTGCTCTGCTACCAATCCCTTGATGGGTTTATGAACATGTAACTTCCATATCTTGGCTCAGTTTCTTTTCACACGGGGAAAAAACCAAGCTCATAAAAATTATAAGATCAAGCTTGGTGTGAATTGTTATAAGCTTATTGGTCACATGAGTCTGCCATGGGACATTAAAACCATTTGAACTTTAGACAAACCACAGAGATTGAAAATTAACTGTGGTAAACTAGAAACACTTTCAAACGATAATGTGGTGTAGTCTTTGATAAAAGGACAATGACATGCTTTAACCTGGTAAACATCCTCATTAAAAACAACATTTGCAAACATCTTCTTATGTGTCAATCTATGCTAGGAGTGCAATAAAAACAGAATATCAAAACCATGCAGTGTTTGTTTACTTATCAAATGTGTAACTTAATATAAATGTTTTAGTTTGAACCTGTGCCAGTTTATTGAGTCCCCCTTGTTAAAAAAGAAATGCAAGAGATAGAAGAAAAACTTTAGTTCAACTTAAAGCTGGGGTTGAAAAATGGAAAGACTAAAAGTTTGTGGGTACGTTTTCTTTTTTTTTTTTTTTTTTACTTTCAGTGCATGTCAGAAGCATCAAGAGCAACAAAACAAAGTGACTGGGATTGTGTTCTATAAATATAGAAAAATACAATGTTATTGGACTGGGGGAGGAAAGCAGAAACCCATGAATGCATGAGGAGAACATGCAAACTCCATACAGAAAGAACCCAGATGGGAATTTAACCTTTTTGAGGTGAGTTAAGAGTGCTAACCACTCCTCCACTGTGCAGCTACAGCAAAGTTAAATGTATATTGTTTTGTGTGTTGCCTATTGCTCCCTTCTTTCCTTCCATTCATCCATGTACCTGAACAACATTCAGTAAGAAGCCTATAAAGATGGAACGCCAAGACCAATAGTCATAAATAACAATAGCAAAATATAGTTCTTTCTACAATGGTAACGTTTTCTTTTACATTTATTTCTACCGACACTCTTTTTATTTGATGTAATAATGTTTTGGTAACATGACTTTTGAAACTGATAGGCTCATAACATTTGGCAATGTAAAGAAAAGGCTTGGTAATAACACTGACTGCAGGCGATGGGGAAACACATCTAATCTTGGCAAGCATTGAACATTTCATTCACAGAACCCAAGAGAAAAACAATTTTCAGATGTGCAGTTGAAAAAAAAAAGAAATACTGGTTTAAGCAGCCTCTGTTTTTCATGGTAGGAGGGTGAGTAACTAGACAGGAAGCCGGCCTGAAAGAGAGCATACCGTCCTTTGTGATCATGCTCTTTTTCACATCTCTTAGGTCACATTTGTGAGCAAAGAGTTAGCCTTGAATTGGATAGATGGTTTTCAGCTCTTTTTGTTGGTGATGAGTGCACTCAGGAATGCAACAAGCTCCTTTTACCCACTGACTATCTCAGCTAAATGAAACAGGGATGCTTTATATAATAAAACCATTATAAACTGTGCTAATAAGCATCTAGAAAATAGAAGGCAACCACTGGCTTTCCATATTCATGAATCTGTGAAACCTGTCATCGACACTTCGTTTCAGAGTTCAGTGATCTGATCTGAAAATGTCTCTGTAGAGACAAAGTGTGTATCCTGCGCTTTGATATCAATAGGTGAACAAGGTGGATCAAAAGGACTGCTGGCTTGAATAGAATAGCATTTATTTAACTCACAATGGACCTGTAATACCTGCAGTGTTTTACTTAGATTAAGCTTAAGCTTTTTTTAAAGGCCAACGCAATGATTTGACATTTCTCCCTGGAAAGGGGGAGAATGAGTGCAGATAAAAACTTCTCCTTCTCATGCAAAACACTTTCATCTGTCGTCTAGTGATAGCCCGTCTCTCTTTGTCAGCACAAACATGGGAGCCCCCATTTGAATATGGTTACACATCCCTCTATTTATTAAAGCTTGGATTAACATGACAGGAAGTTTTGTCTGGGGGCTCTTTAAGATGGCTCAGAGAGGCAATCTGGTGACAGTAATAGGATCCAGCTAATATACTTGACTGATGCTCCTTTCCCTGTGTTATAAAGCAGAACAATGGGAGTGGGGTACTGGGAGTGAATACATTGTGTTTTCAAGCTGTGTGTGTGTGTATGCGTGCATAAATGCCCTGGGGGGGTTGGAGAGTTGAGGACGGTGCACTAATCAGCCAGTAAACCATCACTTAGCAAATATAAGAGGCAAAGAAATAAAAATACTAAAGGTCATGGAGCAATTCCATCAGGACGACTATGCAACAATTAACTGAACAGACAAAGGCTCTGACATTAGAAAGAGAGATAATGGGGATTTACTCTAGGGTCCGGAAGTTTGTTGAGATTTGTGCACAAAACAAATGAATCTTTGTTGGATTTCCAATCTGAGTAGTTCAACAGTTGTAATTTTTTGGCCTCCAATAAGTTAGGAGAGATGATGTGTGTCAATACTCCAAATACATTCTTTTACATCATTTGAATTTTTGTATTGTATCACTTGCTGAAACAATTCCAACAAATATAGTATATAGTGTTTTTTTTTTTTTTGCATATTACTCAAAGTTTTTTTTTTGCATTTTTAGCCCAAATAATAAAAAAAAACAGTTGTATTCTAGGACATAGTTTCTGCAGGAGTTCATTACAAATTCTGGGTGGGACTGTTGGCACCCCCATTTCCCATGATGCATCTGCTTAAACCCTCTCCTGCTAGGTTACAGCCCCTTACAACCCCAATATAGCATTACTGGTGCAACAATAATGTCAAGAAATATCAGAGCTATCTCCTGTACAGTTTTGAGCCAGATTCCAGCATAGACGTACATGAATCTATTTGACTACAAGAGGATGCATGGGAATAGTGCGCAGCAGCTAGCTGGTGGCCTGCTGACTGTAGCACCTATGTCACAGCTTTAAGCTTTTTCAAACAGCATTTTTGGGACCATCTGGTCCTGAGTACACACCAATTTGAATAAAAAAATTCAGAACTGCAATTTTGGGCTTAATTTTGTTTATACATGTCCTCCATCAATCAGAAAACTCCAGAAAAACATGTTAAAAACACAGAAAACATTATTTTCATTGGAGTGAGTATTTAACACACTTTTATTGTGTATTGCTTGGTATTACAGAGAGTACATGAGAAGTTTTAGCTATTTAGCTTTGGCTGAAATTTTCTGCACTTTTTTCCATTCCTGCCAATAACTCTGGACGGCCACTGTGTGTAAAAGTGTGTGCAAGTTGGCTTAGCAGATCAAACACACATCTGTTAGAGAGATAACAGAGAATCTGTGCCTCGACCACAAACCTCTCAATACTAATTAACGATCCACTGATGGCTGCCAAATGCCAACTGTCATTAGCACCCCACGCAACATAAGTGCACAGATGTAGATGCACACACTGTCAAACACAGATGCATGGCGGTCCACAGGCTACCACAAATTGTGTGTGGTGAAGATACATAAGAATATTGCTCACTAAACACAAAAGAGCCCTAACAGGAACGACTAAGGCAAACATTCTCTCTGCGGCAAAATGGATAAGCTCCAGTAGTCATGTCAAATGGTCACCTGAATGGTGATTTGATCTACAGTTGATTGTCAGCTCAGTTTGACAGCTCGTACACAGCATTCTTAAAAGATGGAATGACAACCTGAGTTTCCGAGTAGCTGACGACCTTTAACTTTTCCACTGATAGCAACATTTGCGTGCTCTGATGCTCCATGCTCGGTAAAAGCATCTGACACTTATCTTTGATTTTATATAGCTAGATTTTAGCTCTGCCTGCATCTGAGCTCTGTCTCCTGTATGGTTTCTCTCTTCCTGAATCTGTCACTCTGCAGCTCACTGACAGGGTCAGATAGAGAGAGCAAAGTGTAGAGAGGTGTGACACTGCGAGCAGATGAGGGTCTCTCCATATGGGAGCCCCAAGCATGACACCCATCACAGTTACCGAGACAGCCGCCAGTTGGTTCGAATACTGCCACCCACACTGGTTCCAGCGGGAAGTCCGGAAACCACATGCAGGCCATACGCTAGTGGACCACCAGGCAGGAAAAAGGTTTATATTTCATTCCCATTATTGGTTTTCAAGCTGAGCTATCATTAATGTTCATTAAAACACAAAGCTAAAGAGCTCTGCAAATAGCACCCTGTACAGACATTGTAAATGTCTTCTATGCAATATTTTGCTGTTGTAGCCTATTAGGCGTCTTTCCCTGCCATGACAATAGCTAAAGGGTACAAATCAACTTCACATTTTTTCCCAAGAAGCTAGACTGCAGCATTGTCTTGTCTCTGCTCCTCACTCCCAGTGCTGCCTGCCTGCCGCCATCTCATGACAGCATCTCGCCATTTCTCACAGCCCTCTGATCTCTGTGTCAACAGGCAACACCAGCAGCTCACACAGACCCAGCATGCATCAGCCCATCTGCAAGGCAGGCCGTCAGCAAATGCGTCTTACATAGACTAATAGCTCACAGTTAAACAAATGCTCCAAGGGAAGATGTTTTTACACCTGATGAAGTAGGGTTTGGTAGGTCCCTTCTTGTGCAATAAAGAACGCTTCTTGTAGATCTTCCATGTGTGGTCGGTTATTAATGAGCAGCAGGTAAATGATCAAAGATGGAGCTGTCTTAAAGAATTAACACAATTTTTTGTTATCCTGTGGCCGTTTATGTTGGTGTGTGCCTATCGTAATTATGTATTTTGTTTGTTTTTTGACTTCAGTGGGCTGGGTGAGAGGCTGTGCGGTAGTCCAGCACAGGTTCAGACTCAAACTGAGGTTGTGATGACAGAATCCAAAGCTCTCTGTGGTAACTCAGTGAAATTCAAATGCCAATCCCCAAACCCAGCGCCATCTCGTCTCCCTCATTCTCCCCCCTCTACTCTCCCCCAGTGTTTGTCAAGGTTGGTGATTAGCTGTCACCCTCTGCAGAGGCAGATAACACCCCACACAGCCTGTTTCCCCTCTGGGAGCATGCACACACGTAAAACAGGAAAACACACAAACAAATACACAAGTAAGCACACATGCATGCAAACTAAAGACACCTAAAAACTGTCAGAATGACATGATGAGTGAATTATGCATGTTTTATCCATAGAAGTTTTGTGTTTCCTTAAGCTCTCATCAAGATTCCATTCACATGAAGCCATCTCGTTTCCTGCAAAATGTGGTTAAAAGAGCTTTCTTTCTAGCTAATTCAGGCTGTGAAAAAGTTTAAAAGTCATGTCATAGAAAGTTCATCTTCAGTGATGTATGTGTCACTCACACCAATACAGAAATAGTTTATGAGTAAAGAAATTCTGCTACTGAAAATCTTGAAGCATCACTAACACCAGAATGTTTTTAAGGGGGTGGGGCATTAAAAGTCAAGCCATATTGCATCAGTTTGGCTTTAAAGTTGCAAAGTGCTAGACTGACCTGCCTAGAGACCTTATCAGTGTTTTGGTAAAACATAGTGAAACTAACAAAGAGAGAAAAATCAACCACTATGGGGAGTCCAGAAGCTAAAACCTTTTATTCAGCAAATAAGGACATTGATTCTTTTGGAACAAGTGCACAAAACTGAGCACTGGATACGTCTAAAAACTGTGAATGTGAAAACAAGTTTAGAGAAACACAATGACTGAGGAAAATCTAAAAATATCAGTGATCATTAGGTTCAAAAGGAGGCCAGCTACATCTTCCACGCTATATATCTTTAGAAGCTCATGGGATCTATAAATGGTCAAACTCTCCTTAAGAAATGCTTGAAAGTTTTGGGAATCAGTGGGCAGGAACAGTGTTGGATGTACTCTCTTCTGTCATTTAAAGACCAACTCAGATGAAAATTCTACTACTATGTTCTACTTGTGGAATTTTTCTGATGATGGAGGACATGTATAAAGAAAAACATGTTTAAAATTGCATTTCTGAGTATTTCTTTATCCAAATTGTTGTGAATCAAGAGCAGACAAAAAATGCTGTTTTTGTGACACAGAAAATATGCTGCTCCACTCCATTCTGATGCATCCACTTGTAGACAAATAGATCCATGTACATATTCGTTTTCTTCTTCCGAGTTGGTATCTGGCTCAAAACTATATTACCTGGACCCTGTTTGACCATCTTTAGTGCTGTATTAGCTCTGGTACAAATGTATGGGTTGATTAGGTGTAATAAAAGAAGTAGTGAAGTTGATCAATCACAAAAAATGTGTAAACTGTAAAATAATCAATGAAATTAAAATAGTAATAACAACTGACAGTTCAATTCAATTTTCAATTCAATTTTATTTATATGGCTCAATATTACAACAATAGTCGCCTAAATGGGCTAGTCTAGCTAACAATCCAATATAATCCTATAAAGTAACACAAACACTATCGTTATCAATGCTACATTAACAATTCAAATTCCAAACTCATCTCGCTAATAATAAACAATAAGTAAATATATTTGTCTTTAGCATTTCACAATGTTTAATTTAACTTCACACATTTTTAATTCTTTTTTAATTGGTTAAAACTGATCATGAAATACATTAAGAACTATTGACTATGTCTAATAAAGATAGTAATGTATTAAATAAATTTAGTATAAGGTATTTGTTGCAAATTAGGAAAGGAATTCCCAGTTTTTATGGAAATGAGGTTTATTTTAAACAGTGTGTCTGAATGACACCATTGCTATTTTTGGACCAAATGTGAGGAGCCAGACAGTAATTCTCCAGTGTTGCTCCAGCTACCATGTGGCCTTTCCATCTTGGTGACAGGCATTGTTGTAATGGGAAAAGGTGTGCAGGAAGGACATGGCATAGTTAGTGTTACACAAAGCGGCAGTCAGTTTAAGGTTCAAAGCAACACAAATAATAAAATAAATCATACACAACTCACAATTTTGAACAACAGATTTGAAGAACAAGAATATTAAAAACATTTACAAAAAACTAAAACGGTGCGTAAGAATGAAATGAAAAGTTGATTTTAAATTGGAATGAAGGCCCTTCATAGGTATAAACTGTATAAAAACACCTCGACCCTGACTTTTTAGAATTGATCACATTATTTTCTGTGACGCTAGGCTTAGTTAATGCATAGAAAGTTTAAGGTGATGCAAGCAAAGCAAGAATTATTAAAAAGTGCTATTCTGCATGAAAACTCCAAATGTTTGCCCTTCAAATATCTAAAAAGAAAAACACTTACTGTGTTCTACTGCCAAAGCAAAAATAACTCCGGTACGTGGAATATTTCAACATTGGTGGTATTATTCTGACTCTGATCCTGGGGTACTGCATGTAGTGCTTCAGTCAACTTTGCTGTTGGGATTTAACTTTAAATTAATATAGTAGAATGGCCTCGCCTTGTCTTATTCTTCTCGTATTATGTCTCCTGTCACGACACAGAGAGGGATTGAAATGTTGCAGATAAATGTACAGACCAGCTTTATCTGCTGCCCATAAGCAGCTTTACTAGAAGCAAAGCTCAAAACAATGTTGGCTAATCGTGTCATTTTCCGAATCGCTGTGTGTCATCTTGAAATTGTCAGAGACATGAGGTGTTTTCTTAAGAGATGAAACGTTGGGCTAATATCGCAGCAAAGGACTGAGGCAGTGACGAGGCAGAATAGAGGAAAGCAGCCTGTACACAGAGCACAGGGACCACAATAAAGACAGCAAGACAAACACAGGACCAAGGAAGACGTATGAGATCATGCCCCTGCTTTTGTGTACATATGGCCGAACGTGCTGGAGCAGAGAAAGACCAACACATTGAGATAAGCTCCTTTGCTCAGGCTTTCCTTGAAGGGTGATTTGGCAGCCAGGCCTCGTACCCGTTGGCAGGCAAAATCATATGCCCCTATCATCCGCTGATTTCTAAATTACTGCTTTTCTTATTCACATTAAACTCAATTTGATGCTATGCTTACAAGCACATGACACGTGGGACAGGAGCAATAACTTTATCCCTGATGTCCCATAAAAGCTGCTGGTCTTAAAGGCCTGCATTAAAACTACTTTCTTATTAAAGTTGTATTATAAAGTGTTTCCATGATTTATCCATAATCAAATTTGCTCTGAGAAATGGCAGTCTTTGTACACTGCTTCTTCTCAGAGTATATGGGAAGTGATGCATTCGCCATATTAGGTATCTACGTTAATGAAATTACTTTACAGTGAGAAGGCTATATTTATAGCTCTTGCACTGTATGGCAGACGCTGCTCCACAGGTATCTCCACTGATGTACAAGGACAATCTAACATGCATTCCCAGAGTCAGTTCCTTTCATTTTTGTACATCAACCATTTATTGATCCCATTTTGAATCAAATGAATTTTTATTAGACCACTACCCAAAGGTGCAAACAAACATGAAAATGTGGCGATGTTTTGAGGCTGTTATATCCGCATGCACCCTCCAATCAACACCTCATCTCAAAAAAATATTCAACAAAAGAATACAGACTCAACAGACAGGAATGAAGTGTGACTGTGACCAGACATGAAAATAATCTACGTAATCCAGATCGAAGCCCTAAAGGCTTTTATAGATCGACAGCATAGATTTTCTCTCTGTCTCCATTTCTACCTGGCTTAGGTTTAAATTAACTCAATTAAATCAACCCATGAGCCTGAGAGTACGCAGAGAAAGCAATCATTCATCTTTGTGGTGAGCCACTTCATCTGGGTACAAAAAAAAGACTCTTATTCTGCTTTTTCTCTACAGACACCATTAGACCACTCAATATAATTTCAGCCATGCTAGCTCTGTAATAATTACTGCAGTTGACATCTAACAAACAGCTCTTTATGGATGTCCTGGCCTCAGTAATACTTTAACAAATCTGATAATTTTGTTGTAGATGGCTGTTTGCTGTGTGCCTGTAATGAGTGTTACATTTTCCCATTTCCCACGATCAATTACAGGGTGAGGTCATTTTTTTCATTAAAAAAGTTAAAATCCTTATCTGTCAACGGCAATGGGGCGGGTGGGGGTAAAAAGTTATCACTGATACACAAACACACCCTGAGGTAAACTTGTTATCTGCACTGCACACCACAGCTTTCATGTAAGACAATCAACACAACTATAAGGGACTGTCCTTGAATTAGGGACTGGAGCTGCCACAGTAGCCTCATCATGACTATATGAGGCAGCTGCTTACACCCATTCATCAGATACATATTTCATGAGCTATGGTAAACACTCCGCTTTGAGCAATGGCAATCTCGCATGGAATAATACATTTATAGTGGATCAGCTAATGAATTGAGAGCGAGCCCGAGTGAATAGAAGAAAGCAAATATCCAATATTCAAAGTAGAAATAGAATTAATGAGAGGTTGTGTCTTCTCAAACGCTGAATGCTGCCCTAAAAGTGAGGCCATTTCTGTCCTCCACCTAACCTTTGTTTCTGGTCAAAGTTCTGCATTAATAAATGCAGGAGAGGTATCATATTTTTTCCCCATGTATCTGGGTTTCACAGATGTGTAAATGATGCAATGTGACACGCTGGAAGTGCAGCTTTGATCTGTTATTCTATAAACCAGGTTCCACAACAAAAGGCTTGAAAATCCAGAGTGGTTTGACAAGCCATGTGCAATGTAGAACCTCTCTGTCTTTGGCTGATCCACCTATACATCGCTGGCAATACCTGCAGTCCACCCAAAAACCCATACTCAGATCTGCCCTTTTAGTAATAATAATGGCCACATGGGGGTGGGGGTATTTATGTTAGCTAATTAAAGGTCTATTCAAATTTTCCAAACACTTTAAACAAGTAGACATGTGACCACCAATTAAAGGATATAAAACCAAAATAAAAGCAACAAACCTTTTTTCAATCACACCCTACTGTGCAAAATCCATAAAATGTGACTTCTCATCTGCAAAAATTATTAAATCATTGAACCAAGAAACACTGCTGGAAGGTTTGCATTGGGTTTATGGTTTGATAAGTTCTTATATGTTTTATCTATTTCTCTGTGTCATGTCTACATCTACTCCAATCAGGTTTCCTTAAGATATTGTTATGTATTACTGCTGTTGGTCTGTAATTTCATCAAGCTGACCAAGCTCTGTCTTTGAAGTCAGCATTGACACTTTTTTACAAAAGTACATGTCAGATGACTGTGTCTCTACACCATTGTCTTCATACACAGGTGGCTTTTTTATGTAGATATTTAGCTTGTAGTTATAAACACATTAAAACTTTACACTATGTTGTCAGTCATCGTATTCTACATGGCAAAAATGAAGCCTCAAGGGAGACGACCTGTTGACTGGAGTTTTTATCACACAACTCAGCAATGTTCTGAAAAAGACAATAGGTTGGGACAACAAAGCTATGTTGGGTTCATGCAAACCTACATGCCAATAACAAAAAAAAAAAAAAAAAAAAAACCACATCCCTTAAAATGTACAAATGTCAGCTCTACTGAAGGCAAATTAACTGGTTTACAATGTTTTTTCAATAATAAATAAACCAATGAACATCAAGCAGCCTTTAGAAATCAACATGTAAGTAAACTGGACTTATTACATGAGAGTCAATAAGAAAATACTCCCTTCTGAAAACTGCCGCCGAAATATAGCGATATGGTAAAATTCCAACACACAGCAGCAAAATAACTTTGAATTGGCAACAATCTGCTTTGTAAAACTATACAGTAAGAAAACAGTAAAAAAATAACAAAGACCACTAAAAAGCTTTACCAATTCTGGAAGTTCCAAAGAAACTTAAGGCACAAGCTCTTATGATTGGTTGCAAACATATACATTCTACATTCGCTCCACATATTGTCATGCACTACATAATAAAATAAATAATGAAGATTGATATTATAATAAAGCATTATGGGAAGAAAGTCTCAGTACAACTGGAAGGAACAATAAATGAGACAAGCTCAGACTTTTCTGTTGATTTTTGATTATATTTCTGATGTGTTGCTGTAGGCAATTTAATTCAACAAACTACACAAGGATGAAATTAACAGAGTCCCATAGAGGAGCGACAATTTACAAATTAAAAGTTCTCAAAAGACACAGCATCAAATTCAGAGTCACATCAATTGTTTTTTTTCCCTGAGTTAAAAATCAGACTCCACAGGGATTTTTGGCACTTGTTCTTCTTACAAGGCCCATTGATATCTCTACAACAGAAAAGAAATCCCCAGACAGTTCCCTACAACTTGCGACACTGACAGAATCAGAAATCTTGTCAGATGTTTCACTTTCTTCCATAATATCATCTGTAAAACACTGTTCCTTCTTATTTTATTTCTCTCTAGTCATATCAAAACAGGAGCACATGAATCACTGGGGATGTTGACGGTCAGTTACAAAAAGGCTTGAATTCCTTTGTACCATAGAATAGGTAAAACAGCAAGTACGAATCAATAGAGTGATAAAAAAAGCATGTAAAAAAACAATAAAGCATCTTTCATCTTTACGACTTTACTTGTTTAGTTGGCTATTTTCTATACCCACATTTTTCTGGTTAAGTTATGAAAAGGCTGAAACCCAAAACAGCTTACATCTGCTGAAGGACAGCTCAACAATCCATCACAGGATTAGGAAAGAACCACAAAAAATACATTTAATGACCTGAGGTTAGCAACCAAATTGGTCAACTGCAAAAACTCATTAACCAAATCTCCGTTTCTTTGGATTGTGAGAGGCATTATTACAAGATGTGAGTTGTGCATAGCATTGTTGCGTATAGACATCTAATAACCTCCATGAATGTAGAAAAATGACATGCCTGTTACAGTAATCACTTTTCTTTTCCACCTTTATTTTATGAATTAGGCTAGGAGATTACTCTATATAAATGGAAATGTAGCACTAAAATAAAATAAAACAAAAAAAGATTTCCCTTTAAGATTTTTACATTGAATAAAACTGTCATATGGCAAATTTTGTTCAAATTCTGATGGTAATGTAAATAAAAGATATGGCCTGACAAATATAAATGATGAATAAACCCATTTTAACTTTGAGAATTTGCAGTCACACATAATGGAATGTAATCTTTTTAACATCTAAGTCTTCCATGCATACATACATATTTGAAAATGTGCTGAAGGGGATGTCATTTCTTCACAAAAATAATATAATCTCAAAGAACCGAGGTTTAGACACAAAAAAGCATGTTCTGTTTATTAAAAATCCAAAAAGATGTTTGCATCTTTGTGTAGTTGTCTTGCACTGTAATATTTTTTAGAAGGAATTAAATAATATAAGTCACAGCAATGTATATAAGTGAAAGCAGACAGGTTTTACTCATTTAAAATGGGGAACTTAAGGTATTAAACAGTGTGTAGCCTTTTGGGGGATTTGCACTATAAGTGATGTGAGATGTGCTTCCGGCTGTGTTTAGAGTACAGCTAGAAAAGTACAAGTCACAGAAAGTGGATTATCTCACCTACAGGCAGGCAAACGGAACCAGGTTTTACTAAGAAGCAAATAAAAATGTGGAAACCTAGCAGGAAAAGTAAGACAATATGTGTTTGCAAGAATCTTTCAGATTTTTGTCTGCAGTTATTATATCACTTGAAAGCCAGCTAATTTCACCTTTGAATGCTACATTTATTAGTAAAAATGCATTAGTGTAAGCCGAGTATGTGGATTGGACCTATAAACAAATTTGCCAAATCTTCTTAGTCATTGCCAAAGAGCTGATATTGTTTTTGCTGTTGACTGTTGTTTGAAGCCTCTGGCACCCCCAAGTGCCAATCAGGGGGCTGATTGGTACCTGATTGGCAGCACCTGTGAGCACTGGCCCTGGTACAGTAGTCAGTATGTGTGTGCTCCAAGAATTGGCATTCTAGGTTTGATCTGGACAGGGCCCAAGTGAGAGGGCAACTTAAAGTTTGAATACCGTCTCCAATCCAAAGGCCAATTTTCATGTAATGCGGGGTGTTGAGCTTTTTTACCCTGTCAGCACTTAGACTGTAGGGTGTATTCTATGCAGGAAGTTATGCCTGGAGGCCCTTATACCATTCAATCCAAAACAGATGCATGCAGCTGATTACAATAAGAAATATTCAGATATGATTCTGCAACCAGTGGCAATCCCATGTATCTGCAGTCCAGGACAAGACTCTATACTCCTACATGATAATGCTTGTATCTCACAGAGCAAGGTTTATCAGAGACTACCTCTAGAGTTTAGGAGTGGAGACGACAAAATGCCGTGCTAAGTTATAAACAGACTTTCCAAAATGTTTTTGAGCACCTTTAAGAGATACCCTTTTCTTCACTTCACAAATAAAGCTGTCCTTTTACAAGAATTGCTAAAAAGCTACATGACTCTGGGTTGAGCGTTGTTTGCATCCTGAACATGTCCTTTTCAATATAAAATGTATTCAAAGTTATGAGTTTTAAATGTTCAGCCATATGTTCTACACATTGACTATATAAGAGAATTGAACCTGGTGAGATGTCACCCATAGAAAATTGGAAAATTCAGTCACCATTTTTTCGTAATTTGGACGCCACTATGGTGGAGCCAAACAACGTCAGGAAGCAGTCTTTGGTTGAGTCAGTCTGAGTCACCGTTTCTATGGTAACAACTCTTGCCAATCAGGAGTGAGCTTGTTAAAAGTCCACTGAAAGAAGGCTCAGGAGAATCTATCAAACGTTTCCAATGGTCGAGGTGGAGGCCATCTGGGACCACATACTTTAATTGAGGCATTTGATTGGTCCGTTTACAACTTGAATAACTTGCAATAAAGAAAATGTATCATTAAAAAAATAGGATTACCAACAACATATTAAGGCTGCACAGTGGCGCAGTACTTAGCGCTCTTGCTAAAAGGCCCCCAGTTCAAGTCCTGACTAGGGGACCAGAAACAGAACACCAAACACCTTTCTGTGTGGAGTTTGCATGTTCTCCCCGTGCATACATGGGTTTTCTCTGGGGACTCTGGCTTCCTCCCACCATCTAAGACAGGGCTCCAGACTAACTTTTTTCACTAGGAGCACAGTGGCCCCTAACTGAAAATTTTAGGGGCACAACCAGAAAATTTAGGGGCGCATACCGTAAATCAACATGCAAACCAAATCTACTAATTTCCACTGTATTACTAATAAATACTTTAATAATAGATGCAGAAATTACAATGTGCTGTTTCACATTCAGTGTCACATTTTATTCTGCACTTTTGAAGATGCAACAACAGGTAAACTGACAGAACCATCACTGTCATGACAGTACAAATAGTAAAGAAAACGGATGGAAATTTATCTTGGTGACACCAAATAGGTGCAGCCAAGATGCACAATATGCGTGTTTTAGATCACCCAGGTCGACGCAACGCTGCGCAGATCACCTGGTGTGAGACATATTTTTGTTTTTGCTCCAACATCACCTGTCAATCATCACAAAAATGTCACCAGAAAGGGGCGGGATCAAGGCCCCAACCTGAGCGAACACAGCTGGAAATTTAGTACTGAACTGACTGAAAGCTGCCCAGATGACTACAAAACAATGCATTATGGGACATGTGTCCTGATGGTTTTTGTAGTTGAGTGATCAATTAAAATAATTTAAAACACCTATTGATTAAAAAAAGGCTACATACATTACAAAACATTAAAATAAATGCAAAATATATAATAACACAGATCACACAAAGGGGGAGAGGAATATTAAAACAAAATGAATGTTAAGGACAACTCCAACTTCCTGTTGTCCTTCAGTCTCGCTGCAGATTTTCCTTCATCTCACAGCCCCCCCCCCCCCCCCCCCCCCCCCCCCCCCCCCGGTCTCCCCAACGATCTAATGTCTAAAGCTAATGTTGTTTTTGCTCGAGTGTGTTTAATGTTCAAGCCCCCTTAGCTGTCACGCATGTAGGTGTGGGACATTTATTCCCCTCAGCTGACCCAACTCCCGCGGGAGCAGTGTGCTGCCGTAACAGTCGTGCATAAACAGTTTGATGCGCCGCCGTAACCGTAACCAAAACTTAACCTTCCTCCGGTTCTGTGTGACCCAGAGAAAAGTTCAGCACGGAATGCATATATTTAGAAAATTACGAGCGAATAAATACGTTCTAAAAAGGAAAGTAAGGAACTCCTTAATGTGGTCCGGGGAGGGAGGGGGGTGTCAGGTGTCCTGCTTTCAAGCCCTGTCATTTTCCGTCCCCCAAGAGTCATATACCCCGCTGTGATTGGTTGGTCATCTCCGTGCACAACAATGAAAAAGTGTCATTCATACAAACTGACGGGCTGCAGTAACATTAAGGCGGGGGCCGCAATATCATCTTGGGGGCTGCAAATAGCCCGCGGGCCGCGAGTTTGAGACCCCTGCTGTAGTTCTGTCACTGGTACACTAGCTACAGGCCGGAAAAACGAATCAATAGTTCACTTACTCATAGCTCAGACGCGCACACATGTCAGGTTGTGAGGATATTTGTCTCAGTTTCCTTCCCACAGATGTTAACGCGCGCTCGATTATCTCTAGGCCCCTCCCCCTCCACGCATTTTAGCCACTCACAGCGGCGTTCCCTATTCTTCTCACACGCGGTGGCCGCCTCACAGACGGGCATCACGCGAGTGTGTGCTCGCGTTTCACGAGTATGTGCGCGAGTGTGTGTGTCTGCCTGCGTGCGTGTGCGCTCGCGTCTCATTGATTATTTGATTGATCATTGACGTGCCCCTTCCACGTTTAATGTATAAAAAAAAATAGGGTGGGGGAGGCAAATTTACGGGTCGCGCATGTGCGACTGGATGTAAAATTCAGTCGCACACTCGCAAATTTTGGTCGCAAAATGCGACCAATTGGTCGCAGTCTGGAGCCCTGTAAGAACATGCTTCCTAGGTTAATTGGTTACTCTATATAGTCCCTAGGTGTGAGAATGCACGGGTGTGTTTTGTGGCCCTGGTGGACTGGTGATCTGTCCAGGATGTCCCCTGGCTTTGCCCATGAACGGCTGGGATAGGCTCAGGCAGCCCCTAGACCCCAAAAGGAACAGGTAGTAGAGAAGGAATGGTGATTCTGACAAATATAATTACAGAGTAATAGCTGTTTCCTTCTCAATAGGAGTCTACAGGTTTTTAGGCTTTTTGGAACCAGCGAGTCCTTACTATTTGGAATGCGGGGGGGGCTCAGTCCAGTTCTCATATACAGTAAATGGTTCCACATTATAGAAAAGGGAAAATGTCAGTTAACATAGAGATCCAAGTTGGCATTTCTCTGGGAAAAGGTGGGGCAGCAAAGAAAAGAGAGCCTTTGACCAGCGGCCAGACCAGCAGCGCAGCAAGCCTGCTTAGATGTTTGATGAAATTAATTAAGAGGTATGAAAAGAAAATGTCTGTTAGACCACGGATCACATTGAGAATAATACGCTCTCCTGCTGTGGTCCATTGATTGTCATTAAATGTTCCAGCTGCCACAAAATAAAAAATTAATATCTTTAGCTTTAAAGTGAATTTATTTTCCCCCCACCAAAATAAAACCCTCCTAAAAGAACAAAATTAAGCAAAAAAAGTATTTACAGTAAAAGAAAAACATAATGCTGTGGTGCTTGAGCCTATGCTGCATGTCTTCTTTTTATTGTTCTGTCCAACAGCTGTGCAAACTGATAATAGCTGAAGGCCTCTCGTGTTGGACAGATTTTACTTTACATTAAGCCAGACTGACGGATAAGCACATACCTGTTGCCATAGAGCCTAGACTGGTGTATAACACCACAGAGCATTCATGTAACTGTCGGGTAAATTACTATCACAGTGCTCACAAATATCTGAGTTTCTGGGACCCATCTTGAACATCCTCTGTATCCTCAGTATAGTAAATTCTGTGAAGAGTTGTGAATTGGATTAGTTGCAGGTTTGAACTTTTTGTGAGTTTAAAGGTGTTAAGACAAATTTTTGACCAGCAGCTTTGATCTGTGCTGCTGCTCAAGTTTATTTTTAGTTATTTTTCACTCATCTTTCATCCGAGGCTGTAACAGCTAATTCCAGCACTTCAGTAAAGAAAGTCAGACACTCATCCAAACAGGCTTGAATGGGGGGAAGCATAGACGGACGGGATATTTATTAGCCGCTGAGCATACAGTAGTATTTAAACAACTTTAGCATAATGTCACAGCTTAATGCATTTTGGAGATTTTGCCAACAGGCTTGATGTGAACAATCTCTCTGCATGTTCTGCTTGGGCGCGTGACCTGACGGGATGGCACACCATTAGCCCAGTCAGACTGCAGGGCCCCGCTGTTAACATTACAATGTGTAGTGGAGCATGACAAAGTGAAAGAGGGTTTCATGTTGCCTTATTTGTGTGGTTTCCCTGCACGTACTGGTCAATGCGATAATAACCCATACAAGGCAATCAGCATAAGTAAAAAATGCCTCGCAATTAGAGCTATGGGGTATTAGTGTTTTCATAATACTTCTATTATATATTCACATTCTCTGTCAGGGTTGGTAATCACTTGTCTCAAACAGTTTAATTACAGCTTGGCAATGACTACTTAACGTGATTAGATGTTATACCTTATTGTTGCGTGTGGCATATTACATCAATTATATTAAGACTTATTATTTTCAGGAGGGTGCAGTGCTTGCATGTGATACAGGAAGCAGTGAAGGCTGAGTGACAGGGACTTCTTAAAGGCTTAATTTTACAAATAAAGTAATCAATATAAGCTTCTGCACATCACGTCTCACCACACAGAGAGCTGTTAGGTCTTTTGCATAATTGCAATAAAAAAGTGTATTGGCCTAACTGATTGAATTCAGTCTTGGTAATTGCAGCATAAACAATGTAGTTGACAGTCACAGCTATTGCAGCACTATGCTGTCAACAATCCAGATATTTTTCTAGCATCTACCAGCATATCATGCAGATCCACAGCCTGCCGTGTAATGAGTATAATTACATGGTGCGCATGTGTTACCTGTGGGCTAACACATACACACACCCTCTTCTCCACATGTTTTTCCAGCCCTATGACCTGTCACTCAAAATCAGCCTGATGGAAACGATTGCGCCCGCCTCTCCTGTGTCCACCAAAAAAAAGTCCTCCCAAAATGAAATTGAAAAAAAAAAAAAACAAGACTCCAACAGTAACACCCTCATCTTTAATAGCCAGAAAAGTCCCCCTTGATGCTGCTGTCCATCAATATCAACAATCCTTCTCTCAGCCCTACCCCCGGCATTTGATCGACATTAACTCTGCAGCTGCCCACAAAGCACCTCCGCTCCATTCTCCATCTTTCTTTCTCGCCCCAGTTACTTTTCCTGTCTACCAGGGGAAGCTCCGCGTGATTCCGGCCAAAGTCAATGTTCGCCTCTCCTGCGCTACCAACCAATGTTGTGTCCGTCTTGCACACATCGGAGACACATCCAGGTTGTAAATACAGAAGGGCTTAAATTGCAACACCTTGCTTTAGAGGGGATTTAGGGAAGGAAGAAAAAAAAGATTTGAGACGGAGAAGATAAAATGTTGGGCTTTGGATCTAAATTCCACATGAACGCTTTTCCCTTTAGTGTGCATTATGATGGCAATGGACCATATCATAGTATTTGTTTTGCTTTAGAGCTGTCCCTTGTGATTTATGTTTTCCAAGTGCAAATGCTTCATGTCACTATACAGGCAATGTTTTTGTCATGGAGAACGCAGGGGGGTATTTGCACTGCATATACGAGATTTGTGTGTGTGTGTGTGTGTGTGCGCGCGCACTGTCTGTGTGGGCTTGTGAGGTACTTGTGGCACTGCCAGTGTGTGACCGCAGGCCCCCTGGCTGGGGAGCAGCGCCTGGAAAGGTTACCCAGCAGAGTGGCTTTTGTATGGTAATGTGACCTCCAGCTCCCTAAGGAGACTCAACACCTGCCCAGCACCCCCTGCCAACCTCATATCCTAACTGTTTTCCTTTACCAGAGGCTGTGCGGTTGCTTAGCAATGTTTTGATCAAGATAAGTCCTCACCCAAAGTTTTATTCTAACCATTATCTCAAATGTTGCACATCACAACCTTCATATCAGGTGACAAGTCAATTAAAGGCACTGGTTTTGGGCACAAGTAGAAAAAAAGGATGTAAAATGTGCATGCAGACAAGCCAACACTCTCTGATACCCTCCACCCCACCCCCCAGACCTACAGATAACTGTCTGAGCATAGAGAGAGGGGCTTTAAAGCAATTATAGCAAATTAAATGAATGCCCCCAAGTTAAATAGTGTTAATAGTGTTCAGGGAGACAAATTTGAGATGCAACTCACAGTGTGATGGCAAGATCCACTTGGATTGCTGAGTACCAAACACTAGGCTTAATTATATCCAAACCCTTTTTTAAACAGAGCATCAATTCATTGCGTACCGTGAGAGGCTGTTCAATTTAAAAAAAGAAGCTTTGTGCATCAGTCTTCCCTTTTTCTTTCTTTTTTTTTTGAGTGTGTAAACTTTCAGAGGAATAAGTCATATTTTAGGATTGCTCTGTCTTGGATATACAAATAAAAGAAAACTCCAGCAATTGCTGACACCTTTAGACATCTGCTCTGTAATTCAAATTACGGTGATGAAAATAAAGAATAACATAAGCAGTCAGGCATGACTAGATAAAAAGATAGCGTTTTAAGGATGGAACCTTTCACACGGGTTCAATGAGACGTGGAGATATTCTGAAAGGTGCTCACTTGAATTGTTAAAAAGGGCTCCTAGCCGATCAGACTATTTAGAGCAAACTCACCATAAACCCCACTCAGACACCCACTGTGACCCAAATCAGCTCCAAGAAAAGCCCTCCCCTTCTGTTTAAGGTGCTGCTGCCAATTGACTGGTGACTACTTTGTGCAAGGTTCCCAACCACCAACCCTTCTCTTCGTCACCCACCCACCCTCAGAGCAGCATTGCTAACTAACCCACCCTTGTTATTCAACACACGTTGCTCTTTCATATGCACTGCTTTTAACCTTTTTAATATATATATATATTGCTTCTTAAATGCAGATTTCAGCTTGTCATTAAATTTGACTTGAAGCAACATATAGTTATGTCATGTAAAAGCCTATCCCCTTGCCACATTTTTATCTGTTTATTTATCCATTAAAAAAAAACTTAATTATGTATGAATGTCACATTGAATAATTCATGTGCACCCCGGTGCTAGGAATAAATAGCTGGAACACCTTTGCTTCCTCTCCTTCAGTGTTCCTTCAACACTTTTAGTAGCAACATGTACGACTGTAGGTTATTGGTCTTTCTGCCCCTCTGGAGGGTTCTTACGCACTTAGTTCTTATTAAAATCACCATGGCATATAAACACAACCTCAATAACACATGCACACAGAAGCACACACAAACGCACACACTCCAGTCAAGGACCGTCTGCTGGTACAAACCATTTATTAAAGCTCCTGTGAAGGTCCTGGCAGCCAGCCAAAGGGAGACATGACTTTGGATCCCATACATGTCCACAACTGCAGAGCAAAAATGTTTCTAGATGTTGATCCATGACAGCCATTTATGCTGCAATCCGGTTATATCACTGTCAAATCCACAAAAGGAAAAAAAAAAAAGGCCTTTCCTGCACTTTTAGCAGAGTGCCAATTCAGTCCAGGCGACTTAAACAGCTGCTTAGAAATTATGTTTACATTAACACATTTCATTCCCCTTCAGACATCTTGTGGTAAAGAGGTCATGTTTTCTCAGAAACTGAATAATATACTAAAAATGCTTCCAAGTAAGGATAGCATTTGACAGGTTTTACATGTTGATTCATAAATTTTGATATTGGTTAAGATCCTTATTTGTAAATTACAAATCAATTTATTTTAACTGTGTTCCAACACAACTTGTTGATTAAACTAGTTTGTCTAGTACATTTTGTGTTATTCTTTTTTTAAACAAATGTTTTATAGTTTCAAATAGGAAATTTATTGTATCTCTGCAGCCAATTCTACATAGTATTAGTTGGTAAAAATGAACAAAAGTAGATTATTTAAACCAAATTGTCTTTTCGAAACTTTGAAAAGTGGCATGGGGTTAAAACTGTTGGGGGTGGGGGGTGGCTGTTATGGCTTTACTTAAAACAGCCACCAGATGACCCTGTTCTTAGAGAAGCCAAAGCTTTACAGCTTTAAACCTTTTCCAGCACATCAAGTGAAGAACGTTAAACCCTAGGAACCTTACAAGTCTTCATCTGCCCATATGTATGTGGAAATATTCCTTTTTTTTCTGTTTGTTCTTTCACCTCACTTTTAAAAGTTTCCTACCGGGCTAAACCTCCTTTTAGACATTTCATGTAGCAATAGTGTACTTTAAGGAGTATATGTCGTTTTTTTGTGTGGTTTTTTTTGCATGGTTTGGGTGAGTGTGCGACTTATTTTTGATTTTCTTTTTAATAAATAACAACGACGTGTTTGCTACTGGCAGCAACAAAGAAGAAAAAGCGCCATGTAGAACACAATAGATTTAGTGATTTGAAGTGATATAAAGAGTTTATTTGACGTGTTAGCATTTTCCATGTGTTATGGTTATTTGAATAACTGTTATTAAGCTGTGCTAATATACTATATTCCTCCTGCATTTCATGAAGGTACATAAGCATCAATGTGTTACGATAGTGGAATGTAAATGTATTAAATCTGTTATTCCGTTATTACGATTTGCCTTTCAACTGTGCAATTTATACTTCAGTGGAACATATAGTCCAAAAAAGATGTTATTCCAGTAGTAATGCTGAAGGAATAAACTCCAGCAAAAGTGACTTTAAAAATGTGATATTTTAAAATGTGTTCATCTATAGTAGGGTAATATAGTATGACATGTTGATATTAAAATTCTATATGTAACTGATTTGTTTGAATTGGTTATGTGGTCATTACAGCCCTTTTTCAATTAAAAAAATCTTGTGGGAAATCATTTACAAAGCCACTTTTCTTAACCCTTGTGCTATCTTCGATGACCCCACCCTTACATTGACGTGTTATTCCTACCATGACAAAGGTGGATAAAGGTGAAGAGGATTTCATGTAATCTATGGACAGCAGTGAAGATCACAAATCATTGAAGAAAAAAGGTTCAACACACTGTCTAGTGGGGTCTAGATGATCCAACTCCCAACTTTAAAGTACATAGGATAGCACAACGGTTACAACAAACAAAGTCTAAGCATTCAGTGTTGAACAGAAATGAATATCACTGTCTGATATATATTATAATGCATTACAGGAAACTGATTTAGGGTTTGGAGTAATTAACTCCACACACATCTATCTTTTTTACATGTCTTAAATAAAAAGGCAAAGGGATTTTAAAACATGCAGCGTCATCACCACACATTATTACTAAAAGTAAAATCAAGCAGTAACATCAATTTTCTTTATTATTGACAGGCATATAGTGTATTTAATTCCGTATTGCAGGAAGGGAGTGATAGCACTGCCCAGGGGTGCAGTAATCATCAAGAAGCATGAAACTATAACATCTTAATTTACAGCTTCTTTTAACACTTTTATTTCTTTACAGAGGGGATGATCTACAACAAGGTGGGCTGCTTCAGCAGTCAGGGAGGCTCTAACACATTTTGTGGAGGCCGATAAACAGCGCTTCGCTTTCAGACCGAGCACTCAGAGGGAATTACGGGGATGCGAGAGCGAGAGAAGTCTGAGTGCTTTAGTTAAAACCAGGTAGTTGTGGTAAATGCTATCTTGTGCTTACATGTTCCCTGATCTACCAACACTGAAGCTACCTGATCGCTTCGGAGCTCGGTTCATTTACATTTTCACTCGACATGGTCACTCATACTTTAGTCCCTGCCTTGCAGAAGAAATCGATTCTAGAGCCAAAGGCCTCTGCCTTTCTTACAGAGCTCTGGTCTCCAGCCAAGCCTTACCTGGATTGAGAGATACGGGGATTGAAAAGGATTGGGTGCACTGAGACCATAGCCGTGAGGGAGAGATTTTAGCGCTGGGTTGAACATGTTCATGTAATGCTTTACAGGAGATGGGTATGGAACCTCTCTGGGGAGGAGCAAGGCAGCAAATAATGTGAGAGTATCTCTTAGCTTTTTGTAGCAGCTGCCTGCTATCTGAAAAGCTGTACAAGCCTTCAATGACTAATCCATCAGTGGGAGATAAGAGAGGGAACTACCATACAACTCTTACGGACTACGGTACTCTCTTTCTATGGCGGCACCTGAGGCGAGTATGACTCCTCCTCATTAGCGGTGAAGTTCCTTTAAGCAGGTCCAACGCTGGACTCACAAAGGACAACCTGACCAGTTGGCCTGTCACGTTCTCGGCCAGTGTCCACTTCCACACAAGAAGATGGAAAGTGAGCCACCTCTTCCTCCTGTCAGTGTAGTACAGCCTCAGCCAAGTTATTCATCACCCTTGGTGAAGGCTAAATATGAACACGCATATGAATATATGAATAACTGAACAAGTAGTTATTGTTATTCACCTGCAAGAACTCTGCCATGCCTGCAAAGTCTCTTGTTTGGAGCCTGTAGTTCTGCTGAGCAGGGGCTTTCTGACAGAACGTCTGAAGTGGGGCAGAGGGGAGAAGGAGCGCAGGTGCTCCAGCGTGGCTCTCTTACTGCCAGAGAATGACCTGCGTCTGCAAATGCCCCTTTCTGCCTGTCGTCAGAGCGTCCTGCTATGTCCCTGCTCCCTCTTTATTCAGCGGCTACCACGCTGCCATAAAGATCTGCCTTTTGCCCAGATGGTGAACAGCAAGGGTCCCCCAAACACACACACACACACACACCCTTCTTATGCCAGAAGTGCTGTCTCCCTGGCTGTATCTAAGATACAGTCTGCATAACCCGAAGAAAAATAATGTAAGAAGAGATATGTACAGGCCACAAACA